>OY282512.1:148080365-149486319 GCA_958296145.1 Hydrotaea cyrtoneurina | reverse complement strand
ACATTCCAAAATTTTCTAAAATTGTAAAATCCTTAAATTAAGAACCCTATCGATTTATTTTTGCGAAGGCGAATGCGAATTTTCTAAGAATATATTTTTTTATAAAGCGAATGAACTTCGTCACATCTTTCGTTAAACATATATTGGGTAAATATTAAAAGTACAGTAAGAACCCTAATTTCTTTTTCAGAAATACATTATACATGCATTATAAATATATGATGCAACGACATCTGCACATTAACCCATTAGTGCATAAGGTCCCCTTTGCTTACATGAGATCTGTATTGCAAAATGGGAGAGTAAGAGAGCAAAAGCTGACCGTCCCTTTAAAGGGACCTTATGCACTAATGGGTTAAGATCATTTGCATGCCCATACGGAGGACAACGTGTTCAGAACTTCATGCAAGTGTGCCCAAAAATGTTGGAGTCAGAAAAAATCTTTGGAGCGATTTTTCATTTAGTCGTTGGGGATATTTTTCTCGGGACCACATATATTTTCTTTCAGAATATTTAAAAAATTGGACGTCGATTCTTACATGTGTGTTTATATAATCTAGTCTAGTTTTGGTGGCCTACGTGATAAAATAGTAGCAGCATACAGTGTGTACCGATAATACACATGCACCCTTTTCAGTGCTCACTTAAACATGATATACATATGAGTATGTACTTGTATACACACGCATGGTGAATTTATATTTTCTGTAATTGATTTTTAGACAGCCTGGACACGTTCAAGTCTCAATGGATGGTGTACATCGTTTTGTTTCCCTAAACGTTTTCTAAAATTTGGCATAGTGTGAATATTTAGTCGAGGATTACTTCACCGGCATTACAAGAGTACATAATGTTTTTTATAAAGGGAAAGCGAATACTGAAATATAAAATTTTGCAAAAGCAAGTATTCCAAAATTATGCGAAAAATTTCGCATATGCGAAATCGAAAATTCGTAACACGTTGGGAAGACTGAAATATTTTTTTTTGCGAAAGCGAATATTCCAAAAGTGTATTTTGCTTAAACGAATTCGAAAGCGAATGTTCAAAATGATGCGAACAATAATAAGCGAACACGAATGTAATTTTTGAATCACATTCTGCGTAGACGAATAGACATTCTGAACTGCGATCCAATTCAGAAATAAAGGGAATTTCGGTACATTTCGAAGATCGATCAACTTTCACTCGATTCTTTTTACTCCATTCATGACAAAACATACTTTATTTATGCTACATAAGTTGCATGCTGAAATGCCGTACGCTGGAAACAACGAAAGGTCTCCTCTTCCCCATACGCTTTAAAATACAATGCGAGAAATCATAAGAGTTTACGCACATTGTTTAAAACATAATACGTTTGGAAATAATTTTGCAAAAGAAAAATGGAATGTCAAATAGACGAAAGAGGGTCAATTTTAGACATATATACATACATACGTACATATGTATATGTAATATAATTTCATACAGATTGGACCCTCATCGTTCAGACTTAAGATCGAACACACTTCAGCTAGGTCTGTGTCTTTTTATCATCATATCGGACAAGCCAAATGCTAATTAAGTTTCAAAAAAATGTTCAACTTCCCCACTATCTGCTGGAACGCTGCACTACTGTACAAACAGATGAATGTGCTGTAGACAACATTTCGATGTTTTACAGACTTGAAGCTCCTAAACGTGATTTTAGCATGTCTTTCTTCCTCCCATCTCGATATTTTTTCATAAAATCAACAAAACTATTTTCGAACGATATTGAATGTATTGTTTGAAGTACATAATATGCTAATCTTAAACTCTTATAAATCATTTAAGCCTTTCCTAAATTAAATAAATAAGCATAAGTAAAATATATATACGTGTATGTATGTGCTTGCAACCATTGATTCGATTTGAAAATGAAATTCAGAAACAAGCATTTTTTCGCACATAGCTTATAGAATTGACGTCCTTGGTGTGATAGGTAGTATGTGCGACTATCACAGATTAAAGCCAGGTTCGCATTCTTGTAAGACCATCGACCATTTAGCAGCGGCTGTTTCCATCTCGTAAATGCTTTACGAGAAAGAGAAGTATCTCTAAGCCATGTAAAAACATCTCTAGAAAAAGCATTAGCCAGCTTTAAACAGTAGGTACTTGTACAATTCACGGTCAGTGATTATACAAATTTAATCGTGATTCGAGAGAATTTCCCTGACGGTTCCTTCATGGAATGAAAAGGGGAAAAAGTAACTGCAAAGTGTATAGCAAAAACATAATATACAGTAACTTTTTTGCCAGGAAAACATAGATCTAAATTAATTCTTTGACCGCTTACATCGACCTAAAATGTTGAGGTACATATATATTTTTGTTCCGAACGGCCTTCATCATGAAATTTTCATAATACGTTATTGTCGACCGATAAGGTACAAATTAATTTTTTGAAATACGATTTTATGCTATTGGTACAGGAATTAATACCACCTTGCAATTAGTGAGCGGTGACACGCCCCTGTTTACAGTACAAATATATATCTACCGTAATTAAGTAATGTTCACAGTGTACTACTGTCGACTGGGAATTTGCATAGGCTATATTATGTCATAAACGGACAAAGGAGCGAGACACCATTGCCAACTTATCATTTAAACTGCCATAATAAATATATTGGCTGAATTCCAAAAGTGGGCATCATGGGACATTTGTATGGGTATTACCAGATTCTACATCTGGGAGAGATTCTAAGAGAAATACTGTAATTGCACGATTTCATGAGTGGAATATGAACAATTGTGTAAGATTTTCCAGAAGTGGTGTTGCCAATTTTTCCTCAATTTTTTTTTAATTTAAAGTATTACTATGTACAAAATCTGCTTAAGATTGATTGGGACAAATGTTTGGAGTTAATTTTAGACACATGCTTCCTTGGAGAATTTTTCTTAGAATTTTCCGTAGATATCGATGTTGATTGTTCTCCATCCATACAAGTCTGAATGCCCTTCTATGGACCCACTTTTTAGTAGCGTCGAAATTATTTGTTCCTGTAGTATGTGTCAATCTCCCCTTGACGTATGTTAAATGGGCACATGAAATACAATATGTTGCATATATCGTGACTAGAAAGCCCTGATATAAAGCCCGCTTTAAGGGACGATGGGCCGTCATTGTTTAATCAATGCTGCAAACATCATGATAGTATATTTAATTTAAAACAAAACATTTATACATAAACGGTGGTCCGAAAAGAAAATCAAGTCCCTGGAATACGTCGAAAGAATTTCCGAATCCCGGAAGTTTAAAAATGTCGGGTAATTAAAAACCCTACTGAATTGTGATCATAAAGCGGGACGGAAGTTTAAAAACTCCAGACCAATAATACCAAGCGTTACTAAGACATGTGCCTCCAACGTATTTTTGTACTATTGCCTTGTTACATTTTAAACTCCCTAGAAAGCACATAATTTTCAAATGCCTCAAATAAGTGCATACATACATAGTACCGACATATGAAGGTTCATATATAGATTGTATATTAAATGTATTGCTTGGATTATATATATTGATGTCTTGCATAAAATGATTTTGATCGATGCTTCTCTTGGGATTCAGTTGTTCTATTCTCGTCGGCACAATGAATAACAGTTATTTGTATGTATAGACGTTAATAAGAACATATTTACCCAACTCTTCAGCACTTACGAGTCCCGAACGACGAATCGGTAACATTTGTCAAAACTGAGCCAAATTAACATGTTCCAAGATCGACAAAGGTTTGAGTCGAAGTGCAGGTACGTCATCCATTATAGAATATGTACTATGTAATGTTACCATATATTTACTCGTATTTACATACAGACGTTTAAACTAATGACTCCGTCTGCGAAGCTGTGTACTTTTGGTTTGTCTTTAATTAAAATTAACAAATATATAAAGAAATTATTGATATTTTTCCGGTCGCTCTACTCATGAATGGTGCAAAAGGAATTATCATATCATATCTCTTTAATATTGTACATTAGAGTGTTACTCCACTATCGCAAATACTTAGTCAATTTCTGCAACTTGTTATTCCATAGTTGTTGGTGATATACAACGAAAACATTGTGTGCCAACAATTTCGGAAATATGTTATTGACATTTATCGAGAGTACATTTTGTTCGTCATACCTAATTTGCATGTTGCATGTGGCGATACTATGAAAAATGTATTTTGAATTGCGAGAAGTTCACTAACTATTAACTATTTGTCAAAAAATCCCAAAAAAAAAAACATTTTCTAACAACTTACTTTCTTAAAATCGCTATTAGATCTAACAGAAAATATTTCCGAACTGCAACATAAAAACTGTTCTACTCGCTTCTATAAGCGAGTAAAATTAATATTTCAGATCGATATTTAGCATATACAGTGTACTCTCCCCTAAGCGGACACCTAAGGGACTAAGAATTTTGCCCGCTTATGAGAGGTGTCCGCTTAAAACTGTCCGTTTATGAGAGGTGGCCGCAAGGAGAGAGTACACTGATTTGACGGTTGATAATTAGGAGTTTCCCTCAGACCCCATACTGAATTGTAAGAACAGCGCTTTAGATATGGTCTTTGCTAAAAGGTAAATTTGAATAATAAATTAAGATAATACAACTTCCAACGCTAATTTGGTGAATTGCAGTTTGGAAAGTGTTTTCTTTAATTACATACATAAGTTTATGTACTTATCGCTAATAGTTTTGTAGATTGATATTAAATGACGCTATACAAATTACAGTTTACCTATTAATAGTATGGCCAGGGTTGGACTATACCATGGTTTAGTGATTGGTAATTCAACAATCGTCTTTTATTTGCAACATAAAAACTGAGCAGGCGCCCCGGTAGGAGAGTTGGTAGTGTACTTGCCTATCAGCGTGGATGTTATGAGTTCGATTCGCACCAGAGGCTTTGGTCTGTCGCTGCAAAAATCTGCGTCACTCGGTTTACCCTTGGACCCAAAGGAAGAATATAAATTCAATTTGTATTGTACATAAATATAAATATAAAAACAAAATACACACTGCCACCCACCCAACTGATTGTAAATCTGGGCTTTCATATTAAATTTCTTTACTCTGATTTGACGCCTGGGAACCTAACAATAAAATACATATATTTATCATGGTCAAACCTAAGATATATCCTTCTGTAACCTGCGGTATTATTAAATGATGTAGTAAATTTAAAACAACTTCAATTTGACCAGGTTTAGCAATTTCCTCCTCGGGAATAAGTCGAACTCCGGCTTCACAAACAATAATAATTCAATAAAAACTAATAAAACGGAAACAATTAGTAGATAATCGAAAACAGTCGATTTCCATCTCCGATTAACCGGCTAAAATACCTGATGTGAAATTAACTGATCGGTGGATGGATTATCGATGTTCAGGTTTACTTACCAATCACTACTGTTGTGGGTATATTCATCATCAACTATATTTAATGGCTTGGCAGAAACAATTCAAAGTTTTAGATTATGCGCTTATTTTGTTAACGGCTTTGATCTGTACTGTTCACATATTCATTGCATTTCAATGTTTTAGGTCATAAGCTGCAACAAAACCATATGTACGTTACAAATCACCGATACAACGGGTTCCCACCAATTCCCAGCGATGCAAAGGTTGTCTATAACGAAAGGTCACGCATTCATATTGGTCTATTCGGTGTGTTCCAAGCAAAGTTTAGAAGAACTGAGACCGATATGGAATCTCATTAAAGAGCTTAAGGTAAACGTATCCTATTGAGTGCAATTAAATTGGTTTTATTTAATACCTATACTTTATTTATTTTCAGGGCCAGGACGTTGTAAATATACCCGTGATGCTGGTTGGCAATAAGAGCGACGAAAGTTCCGAGCTGCGCAATGTTTCCGAGGCGGAAGGAAAAGCTCAAGCTACAGCATGGGGCATTTCGTTCATGGAAACATCTGCCAAAACGAATCACAATGTTACCGAACTATTCCAAGTATGTTGGCGACGAATGCGAGGGTGATAAGTCTGGTAAAAATATTACAGGACATTTATGTCTTAAATATATGTGGAGATATAGTGCTTTTATTTTTTTGTCTTTTAACATTCGATGAGGAAATCAATGAGCTGTGCACGATATTATTCGTATACTCACTGAGCCGGCTCCGAACGGCTAATGATTTTACAGATAAGTTTTACGTGGTTTTGAGATTGTTGTCTAACTCGTAAAGTCGCTACATTTACGAAACATGTTTGATGATCTTATCAGAATACGAACTTGAGTTTGCTGTGTGAACGGATCCGTCCTTTATCCGCAACGGAAAGTTTTAAGTTGTTTAGTTTTTGTTATGATCATGTGTTTTTTGTTATTGCGTTATATTAAGAGTGTGTTATACTCGAATGAAATGAACAGTGGTTTTTGTATCAATAACTCTACCATTTGACAGACTTGTCTGCCTGGCTTTTTTCCAGTACAAGACATTACTTTCACACATACGACGGTTTGCCTATGATTTCGGAAGCTATTTATAAAAAAATTAAGTTGTTGCTATGTTTGAGAGAAAAGAAGAAGTCGTTTCGGTGTCAAAACATGTCTGTTCGTATTCGAATTACCACAAAAGATCTATACAATCTGTATGAAAAGTAATAGATGAAATCCGGTGAATACAAATATCAAACGAAATTCCATCCAAAATAATCATTTGCAACTCACATACAATTAAAATCTTGTAAAATTCTATGTTTCACTAAATATATATATTTTTACAGACTTATAAGAGGATATTACGAAAATTTAAATGTTTGATGTTTTATGACAAATATCGGTCTATAGGTAGACATGAAAACATATACTGTCGGCCATCATGTCTAATTTATATATACAGTCCATTTTTTTACCAAGTCTCCACGAGTTGTAGACCAAAAACATTGGATTCTAAAAATGGTTGTATGTCAAGGCACGTCCACCTATAGCACGAACGATATTTCCATATTGATATTCAAACATTGACATAGACGTTTTCTACACTTACCCATGTTCAGTTAGTATAACTCGCAATGATTTTATTATAGGAATTATTGAACTTGGAAAAAACCCGAACTGTTTCATTACAATTGGACACGAAAGCCAAAAAGAAACAGAAGAAGGAAAAGAAGAGCAAAGAGACAAACGGTGCCACAATTGCGGAAAATGGAGAAGGTGAAGGCGGAAGTTCAAGTGGCGCCAAGGAAAAGTGTCATCTAATGTAAGAACATATTGCGAACTACGCAGAGCAGAAGAATATCGGAGATCTGAGCCTGCCACCCCGATAGTGATATTCTGGTAATGTATGTGTAATTAATACAAACCATTTGCGAAGGATGTGTAAATAGCAGCTGCCTATCGGGTGCGTATATGTGTGTGTGGGGCAGCATCATCAGATTTCATACTCGTTTTATGTCTGCGTTAAATAACTGTTAATCATAATGATGCACGGTATTCGAGATCGAAAAGTTTACGATCGAAACATTTTTTTTGTCGGTATGTTTCGTTTTGACATCGCCCATTCCAAGCAATCTCATTTTTTTTTTGTTGAAACATTTCGGCCGATATTATTAATACTCTTTATATATGTACAATAACAAACAAAACTTGTCGACCGCAAATTGTTCGATTTCGAATGAAGTTATTAGACAGACCCGAGGTTAGAAATTATACATCAAATGAATAAGAAGTGACTAAATATGGTATCGATCGATATACATACATATTCGTACATACATGTACGAGTATTTTGATAATGGGATCGAATTAATTGGTTTCCTTTTTAAATTTACACTAAACAATCAATTATGGTTTATATAAGGAATGCACGTACATGTAATGTACACATATACATACAAGCTCCCACTTTCAGTCGAGTTTCCAAACCCAATTACAGCATTGTACAGTTTATTCGTCTTTATTTCGGCATCAAATTCTCGTTCCAACAATATAAAAAACTCGGCAACTCGCACATATATAGTTCCGAATCACACGGTGACTCTCATACATTGTACATGCCTCAACTTGACCAAAGTTTTGAAAACGCTAAGTGAAGACTTACTAACAACAAGAAAATGGTTTAAATATTTTTACAAGCAAACGCTGAAGTGCTTTTTCATCGATTTTGACATCATGTGGATTCGATTTGCCTAAACTTTTATTGAAAATAATAAACCTTTACGGTTTTCCAAAAATTGGTTTTCATCATTAACGACATAAATAAAAACATGTATGGACATATATTGTTACTTGAGAACAAATTATGATTTGAAATTGTTTCGTTTAAAAACCGCTTAAACATAATTGTGACCTTCCTATTGACTTTTTACGAGCATAAGCTGCGAATAAATCCTGTAAATCGTAAGAGCCGTTGTTTTTCTCTACTCGTTGAAACACCAAATGTTTGAGGTAATTTTTTACCAAAAAAAAGGTTTTATTTTCCTTAAACTTTTTTTTAACACATACAGTGGTGGTCACGAGTTTAGCACACTACAATGTATTTTTTGAAAAGCAAATAATTTGTCCAGTTAATTTTTATTGAGTCAAACGTTTGTTCTTAAGAGTTCATTGTGCGAGCAGTATGTCCTGGTATTTTTTATTTTGTGGCAGACCCATTTACGAGATCACCACTATCTTAGAGAGATCTTTCGTCAAAAGAAGACTTATTGGAAAAATTTAAATGGATGCACACGTATTAACGAAGAACTTACAGTGTCGAATTTCGTTGGCCCGGGAGAATTCAGAAAAACCCCATGATTTGTGCTTAATTAATGTCCAATTTGTTGTTTAGAAGGAATTACCCGCAATGCAACAAAAGGGTCGATCTAAAACAATAAACTCTATTACGGGAGTTCTCCAATTGTCCTTTATTGTCCTTTTAAATAAAATTTTACGTCTTAAGCGGTTTCTTGTTAGAACTACAGAACGAAAAAAACGTACACTAAATTTACTCGCTGCATATATCAACACATCTACAAAATGTCAAGCCCTAAGATGATGGGTTTTCAGAAATCGCACCATGATCACGTCAGCTAGCATTCATAGCTGTCGTTAGTGCTTATCAACATACATAGTACATACTTAATCGTACATATCAAATTCAGTTGCCCTCACACTTAAAATGTGTCAAGTTTCAAATGAACAAAAAAACAGGTTTGGTCGATTTTATGATGACTCTAAAATAAGTCAGGAGAAATAACGTGATTTAGCGATTAACATGTTTATCGCCCTAACATAAATTATAGATTCTAACTATGTACCCACATCCTAGATTAACCAAATTAACCACTAATACATCTAAAAATAAAATTATCACACGGCAGACTTAAAAGAAAACATGCATGTTTATGTACAGATGCGTTACAGAACTTATTGCCAATGTATTTTAAATAATAAATGATATCTCTATGTAATATGTAAATGATATCTCTAATAATGGGGCAGTAGAAGAAAGAAAGACGCCTCAAAAGGGAAAATGAATGCTTTAAGTCTTGAACTAAGTCAGCTCATGTGCAGACATTTATTGACCTCATAAGGAAATGCTGGGCTATTTTCTTCTTTCGAATCATTCACAATTGCGGATTAATTATTGTGATGTGTGTCGACAATGTTGCAAATTTTAATTTATTATTTGTTATTATTAACTACAGTCGCTTTTAGTTCGGACATTTGTGTTGCTTTTAATTTTGACATTATAAAACGATAACACAAATTGTAGAAATTTCATTTCGTGTTTTGGCGAACAACGTATTGAGTTTAAAATAAAGCTACGCCTATCATACTTGTGTTCACAATTACCTGTTATTTCTCAAATTTCGACCAGAGATTTGACGACTGTTTGCTTTGGAACAGCATCGATTTTTCAGCATTACCCCACCTTAAACCAATTTGGTTATGGCGTCTTTGTCATTTCGTTTTTTGGTCGCGCTGTGTTTCGAACAGTAAGTTTCATGCACACATTTGGTCTTGCTTTTCGAGCATTTTTTATTCATTCTTGAAAACGGGTCAGTCTAGTCTAATGTCGATGCTGTTAGCATGTGGTTTTAAGTCGTTTGCCCGATAATTTTGCGGAAGGGGTTTTTTTCATTTCACCCTATCGAGGCTTACCTGTAATTCGTGTAATATCATTAATGCGCTTTACACAATCTTACTAAATTGTTGGATAACCAAGTCGAAACAAATGACGACTTCCTTACACGTTAAAGATGTGAAATGTTTTAGTCTATGGCCATCATCGCCTCAGAATTATCGACACTAGAGTCCTCTGAATATTCCAATCGGTTTTTTTGTTACATTCGGGTATGCGGTGGTTTTCACTTTCAACGTTGGTGTGAAACTTTTCACGTGATTTGTGTGCTGGGTGTTGCTGTCACCATATTTTAGGATACACCCTTTAAATTATACGGTGAAACCAATGTAAATGCTAGTTTCACCTACCTTTTCTTAGAAGAAGTGAATCTGAAAAGTGAAAAACATACACGGTGACAACCAGAACACACCCGATTAAGTCAAGGAACATGTGAGTCGGAGATACATTTAAATCTTAACCGAATTATTACAAATTGCATTTCGTATTTTCCTTGGCGGAGAATGCAGCAAATGCTGATTTTTTATTGAAATCCGGTGACCAACATGACCAAATACCATAGGCATATCATAGGGTCCCTTTGTGCGATTGGCAGTGTTTTCAAATTGGTACGCCCACAGTCTAAATAAATACCTGTTAAAAATTTTTGAAAATTCCCAAACACGTCATAACTTCCTGTATTTCAATACGGTTTATAATATTTGGAACAGGGGACGGAGGACGGGCGGTATCGGTCTTAGAGAACAGATTTGGCTGTTGACATTGTCGCAAGTGTTGTAAATAATTAAAAAATATTAAAAATATACATAAATATATGGACTTAAACGAGAAGTTTCGGTTGTTTGCTGATGCGTTGACTCTATAATTCAAAAAAATACCACTCGTTCGTTAGTTTTTTTACAAATTTTAAAACTTAAACACAATACAGTCCTTTATTTGAATTACCGTGCCTTATACTGGATCCAGTTCAATTTGATTGATCCGTTCAAGGTTTATCGATATAGAGAACTGAAAGTTTTCAATGAAACCATACTTTTTCCCTAAAACCATCCAAATTGACGCCTACTTCCGGTAATGTGCCAATATTTATGTATAGATTTAATCCATCGTTTGCTGAAAAACATTTTCAAAAGAAAATTATATAATACATATACACGTCATAATTAACACATATGAAAATGCAAATAAGCAAAAATATTATTTTAGATAATTAGGCAGTTTTTTGCAATACTTCAAATATTTATTGAAATTATAAGAAAATATAAATCACCAAAAAAGAAAACGTTGTTATTTTTGCTTTTTAGTGATCAATTAAATTAATATAAAGGAAACACAAGATAATTGTAGTAATACATACATACATACATTGATATATTATTAGGTAGTTTTAATTGTTAGCTTACTTTATTATTAATAAGAATTAAAAAGCTTTAATTATCTTTTGAAAATATTAACTTATAAATTAAGAAACCTATAGACAAACGGGAAATGTTCAACACGTAAATGTATGTAAAACAAATGTTTAAATCTTTTGTTAACTTGAATTAAACTATTGTGAAGGTGCATCGAAGCAACCGTTTCTCAATTTCTAATTTTAATTAATAAATGCTCATAGTTTTTATATAAAGTTCAACTACAAAAGTCTACAACGCAAAAAAAATAACATCTGATTGAACAAATGTATGAATTTCAAGTACACTTAAATGATTAGAAAATGTCATTGTTACTAATTTTATTAATTATTATTGTTTTTCAAATTGTGTAACAGTAGCACCACTTACTTTAAAAATCCCGCGTCTCGTATCTCCCCTTTTCCATCAAGTTTTGAAAAACGAAAACTGCGAGCATTCTTTTCGTTGTATTTCATTTGATTTAGTTCCCAAATATTTGTGTAGTTTTACAGAAAAGCAAAATCCGCATGATATGTGGTAGCACGTCTACAAACTATAGATGTCACTCATTGTCGCATTCGAAGAAAAAGCCATGCCTGGTCAAGCGCAACATTCAGTCTTAGACAGTATCCTGTCACAGACACAACCAGATGAAATGCCGAACAGGGACTTAATGCTATTTTGTTCGGCGCAGCACCGTCTGATAATAGGGAAATATGCATTTCAAGACTGCAAACTATTTTCTCCAAACTCCTAATTCATAGAAGCATTCGTGCGTTGTTTGAACTAGGTGTAAACAGTGTCATAGGGATCACATCTCCTTGGGGAGGTGATACCGATGTCTGTCACCTTTTGTATCCGGCAATACAATTGCAAACGGTTTTATTAAAAATCAGTTTTAATAAGAAGACATTTTCGGACTAAGAATAATATGAGGATTTTGTATACGATAATTTTTCATAATTATGACAATTAGTCTTTATTTTTCTTGCTTAACAATGAACAATGTAAAGGAACGCTTTTTACACAATTTATTGACCAATTGAAATAATGACATTTTTATATTTTATTGAAACGAATGTATTCCCTAATTGATTGCATTAAATGATTTATTTTCCTGTTGTGAGAACTTTACAGATATTTTTTTTTTAAATTGATTTCGTAGTTTTGTTAATATTATGATTAAATTTTGATAGAGGACCAATACTTTTAAATAAGAATATTTTGTTAAACTTGTTATTTGATTGGTTTAGGCTACTATTTTTAATTCATAATACCCTGCATGTTTTGCCACTTCTTGCAAAAAAAAAGAATCACTTCAAACTGTAAATCTCTAAATATTTTGTTAAAAAAAAAAAGATTTCATAAAAATACAACGAATAATTGAAAAAAAATACACTTTATTTGTATAAAAACAAAGCTTATCAAGTTTTTTGTTAATTAATTTTTAAAATTAATAGCAAATAACGCGATAAATAATAATAAAACCACAACGCAAATTATCAAAGTTTAAAAAATATATACACATATTTTTTGTAAATTTAAATCTATATAAAGCATTTTTATTCAAACTGCTTTTAAAACGATACCAACATTAAACAGAAGACAACTAATAATTAATTAAGCTTCTTAAAGAACTTGTTTAACATGGAAAGAAATTAATTATTACGATAACTGAATAGGCTTCTCCTTATGTAGTTTAAAACCCAAAACAAAAGAAGTAAATAAATCTCACCTGGAACACACTAGGGATGTCGATACTAAAGTTCCGAACCTGAAGATTTTTCCAACCGAGTCTCAATTCGAAAAAATAAAACATGACGTTTCAAATGTATGAGCTTCCAACGACTGTTGTACTTCTAATATTCAGCTGCTAAACTAAATATCGCTTTGTTCGAGTTGTGCTTAGCGATTCGAGAAAGCCGAATTTTTCGACATTGAATGTACTTTAAGAATTCTTTGTTGCCATTTGATGTTTGAATACTCTTTTATAGATAAATAAGATGTAATGTTTTTAATTAATCGTGGCATTCGAGTTTTCAAAATGCAATACGTTTCGACATCTCTTTTCCATACATACACACATAATTATTCGTGAAATCAAATAAACGAGAAAATATACCACATACGAACACACAAACATACCTATATAAAAATCATCAGTAATGAATTAATTATATACATAGTATGAAAATAACAATTATATACATACTTACATATGTGCATATACAACATACGATAAATTACGTACAGCTATCAAATTATTAAAAGTATGTACAACAGAACAAACCCAATAATAGTTGAAAAATAAAGCAAAAATTTGAAAAATTACCAAAAGGCATTTCATTTAAATAAGGCTGTTGTTGGAGATACGATCATTATTGCGGTACAACCAAATAATTGATCGGATGAGGATACTCCTTTCGGCTCTGATTCGCCCAGATATCAAATGGAGGCGGTATTCAAAATCGCCCAAAAAATTAACAAAAATCACAAATGAAAAATGAAAAATGACCCATATGAAGTATCGCCCTAAAAACAAAATTGGACCCAAAAACAAAAAAAAAATGTTCGGAAAAAAATTTAAAAAAAGTAGAAAATTAAAAAGAAAAACAAGTGGACAAATAGTAAGTTCGGCCGGGCCGAATCTTATATACCCTCCATCATGGATTCGTTGCATTTCGATACCCATATGTCCATGTTTGTCAGGGGCCGGTTTTTGGGCCGCTCGTGACCCGATAGTCCCAGGAACCCGTTCTTAGCGTTGGTCGTTCGCACTCTATCGTGATTTCAACAGACAACAGACGGACGGACGGACATCGCTAGAATGTCTTAGAATGTTACACTGACCGATAATATATATACTTTGTAGGGTCGCAGATCACTCTTTCGAGGTGTTGCAAACGGAATGACAAACTTAGTATATACTCCATCCTATGATGGAGTGTATAATGACCCATAAAACACTTATATTCGCTAATAAAGTTAGACTGGACAAATTTACTTAATATAACGCTAATTTCGGTGCAGTGTTATTAAGTCATAGTGAAAAAAAAGCCCGATTATCAAATTTCGCCAAAAAATCGTATTGCCGATATTTTGGACGATTTTACATTTTTGTTTTTGGGACATTTTTCATTGAGGAGATAAGAGGAAAACTAACTAGTTCAAAAAATTAGTTAAGTATAGGGTTATCCATTTCGCGGTTTCAAAATTATAGGGCTGGAATTCGACATCTGTCAAACTAAGTTGTTAAACCAATTTTTTTCGCGGAAGACCGTGTTTATGCAGATAAACCTTTAACTTTTGAGCACTTAACCAACATTCGACAAGTTATGGCTGAGATTCTTTATAATAAAAAAGAAATATCATGAAAACAAATATTTTATATGGGTTTTATTTACGTTTACATTTTAAAAAATGACAAAGTACTCATCGAAAACAAATACTCAAATACTTCTATAGTTTCTCAAAAGTTATAGACACAAGAGCACCAACAAGAAAAACTTCCACTTGAGTACGATTTCAAAAATTGAATTGGATCTATGGTAAGAAGACTGCAAGCTGCAATTGTTCCCAGCGGAAGACACACCAAATATTGACCAATTTATAGTTATCAAACTCATTTTCTAAACAATTATTTGACATTATTTTTACATCAATTTTTACATTAAGAAAATGGTATAGTTTGGATTTATTTCCTAATCGTTTCTTGGCCTGTTCTTCCTACCAACTTATCGAGATAAGAATTTAGTTATACTTTTATAATGTATACAAAAAGGCAATTTCCTTCTTATTTAGTAAATTGTTTTCAACGTTGGAGGATCAATAGATGTCCTCAATTAATTATATCACGTTTGTATCAGACCGACTTTTGTGAAGTCGGTCATTTCATGTTAGAGTAGACCGCTTATACACTAATTTACCTGTTTGACTAAAAACATTTAACTAGTCTATAAATTTGTTCAAGAAAAACCTTTATGAGCATATATAGCACAGCAGATTCTTATTTTTTTCCTTCAATCTCAATGGTTTTTGTTGTTGTTGTAGTTGTATTAAGAAGTATATTGAAAGTTTATCTAGGACTTTTTAATGTAGTAAAACTTAATTTCAATTAATATTGTATTATGTTTTATTACGTCAATTTCTTTATTATCTAAATAAACTTTTGTTGTTCATTAATTGACTAAGAAATGTGTACGTAGTGTGACGTTTGATTAGTGTTACTATATGTTTTTATTCCTGAAGATGTTATCCACAGGATGACGAAATATGGAATAAATAAATATTCAACAACAAAAACAAATTAAACCTAACTAAATTGAAAACCCAGATTTTAATATCATGTATAAAAATGACTGATAATTCAAGTGTATCTATTATTGTGATTTACAATATTTACTGGATTCTCCGCCACATGTGATACCAAATTCACTTTAACTTTGATTAGGTTCGCTTTTGTGAGGGTTGTATCATTTCAATCTACATCAACTAGAAATGATTTTCGTGTGCAACTGATGCAACCTCAATTTACCTTGACATTGATGTGAAATAACACTCCGGAGTATACAACACGATCAGGTTCAAAAGCATACATTTTATTACAAATATAAACACTTTAAAAAACATAAATATAAATAATACTAAATAAAATTGTAAAAACATTAATACGTATTAAATCAATATAATTAATATAAATAAACATTTTATTCAAACCTATACAAAATAATGTGCCATTCGATGTACTGCAACAATTATACAGTGTACAGTGCGGTTATGAATCATCGGGCAAATCTTCCAATTTAACTTCGGTTATATCATTATCAATTTGCTCCTTTGATGTGTTATTATTATCGTGCATTTTGACGAATGTCTTTTCATCGGGTTGTATAGATGTATTGCTTTGATTCGAGTGAGAAGCTGGTTCTATGGCTTCTTTTACATCTTCGACTCCTGATACGGCATTCATTTGGTGATCACGATTCGTTACCGTACTTATAGCATTCAACAGCATTTTTAGGTTTTCGCCAGACAAACGATCTTCAGTATGTGAGTTTGTATTTGGTTGTGACAAGGCGGGCTGATTTGCATGATGGCTACGCTGCACTAAATGAGACCAGGCAGCAGGACTTACTATATATTGAAATGTTAATTTAAGTGTATAGCCAATGATACATATCAAAAAAACTCCTGCAAACATATTATACGGAAATGGTAAGCTACCATGTAGTGATGTCAAGGTGCTCGTACATTGTTCCAATAAAAGTTCTAAATATTTTAGAAACATTTCGTTGAAATATATAATCAGAACATGGTCGGGTCGACAGAATCCTAGTGATATTTTTGCTGATTTTCTGTAACAAAGCAATAGAATGAAATGGCAAAGCAATAGACCTGAATATATTAAACAAGATCTCAACATACTTCAACATGTGCTCATCATCGAGATTTTGAGAATTCGAACGAGAAAAATATACTGTCAGGAAGCTAAAAAATCCCGATTGCATCTGCATCTTTTCTGATTTTTGATTACGCTTTAAGACATCCATCATTTCTTTAACCTCCAACTCCTTTAAAATCACAAAAAAAAACAATATTTTCAAATAAATTTTCAAAAAATATATTCTTACCCGATTACATTCCAAATACGTATGTAGGTAACCAAAGAGGAAAAGACTTCCGCCCAGCAAGGTAACATAACCAATATGATATCGCTTGTGCAAAAACCATCCACACATCATAACGATGATAGCAACGAGTAGAAATCGTACCTGGCGACATAATAAATGTACATCTCTTAAATACATTGAATCTAGCATATTGTTACGTCTCAGAAAACACAAATGGTGTGTTTGCATTGTTTTGTTTTACTACGTACCTCAGATGTTTGCGTTAGTTTCCACATATCGCGGAAGATATCAAAAATTAAAGCTTTAAAACCAGATACATCCTGTTGGCCATAACTGACCATATAAGGATCGCTACGTGCTTTACTAAAAATCTCTGTTATAATATTGTCTAAATCTCGCGCATCTTGCAATTCTTCTAATTTACAGAGTTGAGAGGTCCGAAGAGATAAAATGAGAGAACGTTGGTGAGCATCAGATTTGGCATCGTACTAAAACAAAATAAATAGTACAAAATTACATATCGCAACGCTTATAATTGAGTATGAAATGAAAAGCGTATGAATGAATGCGAATGAAATCAGTCGGGATATTTGTAAGCCCAAATGTCCAGGCACAAAATTATAAAATGTATTTGACGTACAAAATACCAACATTGGTTATGTCTGTCGATACTTCTTCTGATGTAATTTCAAAGAGATTTGTTGAATCCACTTGTCGTAAACGTCAAAAACGTATAATAAGACATGAAATCACTCCTGGGGTAGATGTGAACCTGCGGAAATTGATTGGAAAAAGTCTGGCAATATTGGAAGGAGAAACGATTAAAATCAATTGGTAAAGTTATTAGAAAAGCTTGTAGACTCGATGAACAATTTGTATGTGGACAATAATGTAATAAATGTGGTGAACAAAATCTGTTTGGGGTTCGACGATGGGAATAAGGGAGTAGGTGGAATATTTTACAACTTCTCAAAAGCATTTGATCCTATAGATTGTTCAATTTTAATTAATTTAATTTAAATTAAAATTTTATGGAATATGTGGAGAAGCATTGAAGCTCATAGAATATTATTTACATAATAGAAAACAATACGAACAAATCAACCAACAGAGAAGT
The DNA here is from genome assembly GCA_958296145.1 of Hydrotaea cyrtoneurina. Taxonomy (NCBI): domain Eukaryota; kingdom Metazoa; phylum Arthropoda; class Insecta; order Diptera; family Muscidae; genus Hydrotaea; species Hydrotaea cyrtoneurina. Next base: position 149,468,085 of record OY282512.1, on the reverse strand, counting down.
TTCTTTGGTCTAGTGGACATGGACCAACGAACATTTAATACAAGAAATAACAGTAATTTAAGAGTAGCGAAATGTCGTCTTGAAATTACTAAACAACAAATTTAACATATAGGCGCTCATGAATATAATAAATCTATAAATAATTGATTTCCAATTCTATGTAGTTTTATTAAACTTCTTATTTCCGGATTATAATCTTAGAGAGGGTGGCTGATTCTTTTCAATTCCAGGCTTTTGAAATTTGTTTTGTGAAGTTCAATTTAAATTTTGCAAAACTTTTTTTTCTAATTTACTGCACACTTCAAACTAATGACTTGAATTAACAAAAACACTCAAGCGAGCATTTTTGAGTCGAACGACCAAAACTTGTTTTCATTTGTCCATTATCCCATTTAAAAACTGGTTTTGCGTGCCTTTGCGACTTACAAGCATGTAACATAGATGAAAGAGAGCTTTGTGTAAGTTATGTGTTTGACCATTCTAAATTTTTCAACAAAATGTTAGCGCTTATTTGCGACTTGCAAAGTACTGTCGAACTTCCCTATAGTAAACTTCTATATAATAAAGCAATCCCGATAGTGAATATATAAGATCTCCTTATAAGGAATTTCCATACAATGAAAACATTTTGCAGGTGTAAATTTGACTCAAATGCGTATATGGCTCCATATAATGAATTTATCAAACAATTTTCTGTTACACATACTAAGCATACATGGATCCCCAATAAATGAAAATAAGAATAAAAAAAAAGTTTCATCAATAACAAATTTGACATCAGTTGTCGGTGTTCAGTGTTCGAAAATGCAGCAGCGAAGTAGCATTTCTCTGGAAAATAATAGTATTTATTAATAAAGTTAAAGGAATTAAAAAAAAGAATTATTCCAAGCACTAAGAGCGAAACGCTTCAAACCTGCCTTTTGAGGATATTGATGAAGCATTGCTAAAAATCAGTACCTTCCGCATTAATCCCCCAAGAATCATTAATGAAGCAAAATGACAAAGAGTACAAAATGGTTAGACAAATTTAATACTCAAGTTATTTTATTCCCTTTCAAAACATCCACAAACCGAATACCAACGATCCAAATAAAACATGACAACAGCAACATCCCGTTCAATAATTCGTACTTAACTGAGAGTTGAACAGGATCATAAATTGACTTTTAAGAATCATTTTGAGCTTTCTGCTGCTTTCTGAATGATTTAAACATAATCGCTATATAAAAAAATTGAATGCAAAAATTGACAAAATAAAACATAACACAATATTAATTAAACTAGTTAGAATTAAATTCTAAAACAAAGTTTACTAAAATTTATCACTGACTAATCAATATTCTTAAAAAGTCCCAGTTAAACTGTTAGTGTACTACTCAATACAATGACAACAACAAAAATTATTGAGATTGAAAGAAAAATAAATCAAAATCTGCTGTGCTATCTTAATATATATTTACCCTCGACACTGATTCACTGATTCACTGATACACTGATTCCCTGATTCACTGACTCTGTCACGCAGTACGTACGAATTTAAATAGGCATTCTATAATAATTCTATAAATAATAATAATAAAAAAAATAATATTTTTTTTGTACAGAAATTGTGTTTTCCCCAAATTTTTTTTTTACCAAAATTTTTTCTTACAAATTTTTTTTTTTACAAAAAAATTTTTTTTTTCCACAAAATTTTTTTTTTCAAGACATTTTTTTTTTCCACAAATTTTTTTTTTTTCAACAAATTTTTTTTTTTCAACAAAATTTTTTTTTTTCGACAAAAAATTTTTTTTCAGCAAAAATTTTTTTTCCACAAATTTTATTTTTTTTCGAAATTTTTTTTTACAAAATAGTTTTCTCAAAATATTTTTTACAAAATTTTTAAAATTAAGTAACAAATACTTTCTCAAGCAAATTAACGGGCGCCATAGGCGCATTACAACTTACTAGTAGTTAAATATTTTTAGTGAAACAGGCAAACTATTATATAAGCGGGCTACTCAGACATGAACTGACCGACACTATAAAGGTGACAAACGTGGTAGAATTAATTGACTATTTCTCATGGATCTTCCAAAGTTGAAAAAAATTTACTAAAGAAGAGGGAACTTGCCTTTTACTCACCTTATAAAATTGTAACAAATTTCTTATTTCGATAAATTGGTAGAAAGAACAGGCCAAGAAACGATTAACATAATTCGATATAGGATTTTTCAGCCCAAACAGCATAATGATAATTTCAATGTTCTGACAATTAAACACAATACAATAATAATCACATGAACTACATTTATCTTTACGTGTAAATAAATAAATCTAAACTGTATAATATTCATAATGTAAATTTAACCTTCTCTATCACAGATGCAACATGCAAATCAAAATGCATCTTAACATGGTAATATGACTATACACATTCGTTATAAGGCAGACATCGGACTGGTGGATGACAACAAAGAAGTCAACTACGCAAAACTCCTGGAAAAAACTCAAAGATCAGGAGACGGTGGAACACTCCTGCTGATTAATTATTGAAAACTGAATTTGGTACAAAGTGGTGATAATTGGCGCACACTGCAATGTAGTTTGTCAAGTCCCAATCCTTAATATTTAAATTGTTATACCCAGACTTTTCACTTCAATGTTTGTTGTACGAGTTGCATTGACATTGATATTTTAAAGAGAGGCTGGGTACCAGTAAATGGGAGAAGAATGGCCAGACTTCTGAAGAATGTGCGAAGATGAGTTGGAAACAGCGGAGCATGTACTTCATCATTGTTCAAGATTACAACGCCACAGACAAGTGTCTGGGGTACAGATTTCTGACAGAACTAGGGGACAACACACATATTAGGATGGAAGACGTAATAGGTTTCAATGGGGAATGTGGGTACCCAACAGACGATTAAACCAGCCGACAACACTCTATACTTAACTTATGCTTCCCCTTTGTAGTTTATTTTTCATACCTACTAACTACGATTTTCACATGGTTCATCTAAAAATGTGTTTGGATAATTTAGTACATCTCCTTTCTCATTTGAGACAGGTCCATCACCGACAAGAAGTGCTACAAGTGTCTGAGATGACTGATCTACGAGATTTTGTCCTCCAGGACAATTCCGCTGAATAAAGCCATTCGCCCCATTTTATTCTAAATATTAATGGCGGTTCAGTGCATGGGTACACGTCCATAATTTCAGTAGCCTACATATATTATTCTCTGGAATTTAAGTTCACTCAGTTTTATAGCCCGACAGAGGATTCTTAATATTCGCATAGATCTAAAGGGTGCATACTTGAAATTTCTGATGTCTTACGACTGACAAATTGCATTTCACCAAAAGAAAAACTAAATCTCCGAAAGATCTGACTCAATCTAATGTACATATGATGTCATCGAGCAAATCAAATATGGAGGGATGTATCGAAAAGAAAATGCATAGTTATTCCAACTTACCACTAGTGCTTTGCGATTAAATAAGAGAGATATCAATTTCTTATAGTACAAGAGGGCGACTGCATTGTCTGTGGACAACGATTTTTCGGAACAGACGCAATTTTTATCACTATCAAAATTGTTGCTAGAAGATAATGTTAAATGATCCCGTGCCCAATCATCAGGCTCCAACCATGAGTCCTGCTCATGATCTGCTGCTACCCAAGATGAACTTGAGAAGAGTATCACAATGAAAACTAGATTCACACATTTCAAATGATTTTGTTTCATGGTTACTTATTCTTAATTCATTCGGCCTTTTTACTTTTATACGGAGCTTAATGCAAACATCAAATGCTTGCTTATTTATGCAAAACATATGAGCGCGAAATGCAATTTGGCCGAGATTGCCGAGACGACACAAAAACTATCGACGGCGCAATTGTGCTTTGGTCGACAATGGAATTGTATTGACCTCAGTTTCCTTATTCTTTATCCAGCGTAGTCAGCCAAGAACCCAAGAACCATATGTCTCTATGTCACCACTTTTTTCTAGTGAACATTCTACTAGTTAAAATTTCAACAGCTTTTGTTTTATGTGGGAGCAAAGACTGTACAGAGGGCTGACGTTCCAAGTTGTTTTTTGACACATTAGTTCGGCTACACACTCTAGATGTCAGTAACTGCCATGGCAATATTTGAAAGGTTTTCAAAGCAAATGATGTTGTTTATTTATTTATTTTTTATTTATTTATTATTAATTACAATACAAAGTAAATTTATATTCTAATTTTTGGGTCCAAGGGTAAACCGGGTGACACAGACCATATGTTTAGATTTTTGCAGCGACAGACCAAAGCCTGTGGTGGGAATCGAACCCACAACCCCCACGCTGATAGGCAAGCACGCTACCAACTCGCCTACCGGGGCGCTTGATGTTGTTTCTAAAACAAATACCTATTTTTTTAAAACAAATACTGGTTAAATACCGTCTTGGAAAGGTTCAGGCATAGGGACGTCTGCCCTCTGTATGGTCTTTGGTGGGAGCAAAGACTATACAGACGGCTGACGTTCAAAGTTGTTTTTTGACACATTAGTTCGGCTATACACTCGAGATGTCAGCAAGACTCAGACCCAGCAATATTTCAAAGGAAATAATGTTTAAATACCCTCTTGGAAATATTCAGCAAACGACTTGCGACGTCTGCCCTCTGCCTTGGTGGGTGTATAGACACATTAGGGACAATAGTTCTAGTGTATTTCTGGTGACATTGTCGATGAACGCGCCAATAGTTCGAAAAGCTGTACTTTTGAGATTAGACAAAAGGGATACCGCAGTTGTCAAACATCTCTCGAAAATTGGCCTGAAATTCATTGACGTCAAAATTGTAACACGTCCCAGGGACCATGGTACCGAACAAATTTTTTACGTGGTCTTCTTTGAGAGAATCTCAATAATAAATCGGAGCTGACTCAATGCCATATTATATTAATAGTAATTATTATGAGTGATCCAAAACCCCAGCTATAACACCACACAGTTAGACCCTAGTCGCACATTGGTTCCTTCCTACGAGCCTTAGAAGGGTTAGCGGAATCACTTAGTGCACTTCAATCTTTTGTCAAGGACATGTCCGATGACGAAAAAAGGACGGGCATCGAGTATTAGGTTTTCCGTTACCGGTGTAACAAATGAATGACGGGTGCAGTAAGACTATTATTTGCTACACCCTCGAGGAGGTTGAAATCTGGGTTTGGTTTCTGTTATGTTCAGAGGGATTGAAAACACGCGTTTGTTAACGTTATAAAATTACATTTATTAAGGAATGAAGATACTTCAATACATTTAACGGAGGGACACAACTTGTTACATGTAAAACAGATAAACGCCTTTCTAATTCTAATCAAAAATGGAGATGCAAGCCAAGCTGCAAACAACATTTAAATATAAATATGATACTTTGCACAAAAACATAGAAAAACAATGATGTAAACTATTTTGAATATTAGAGATTTATGTTGCAATACTGATAAACATTAAAGGCGGATACCACAGTTTCTCCTTTCAATCTTCCACTTGTGTCTGATGTACTTCATCTACGTATGAATATATGTCACTTATTTATTAGAGGCATAATTACGGTGTTTGTAAAGACTTAAAACCGTTTGAAATAAGATTTGGATCATTTAGGACATGACTGAACATTACGGAATATCATTTAAAATTGCGCCATCAGAGTTTTCCGTATATCATTGCGGAGATATTCAACTGTATGCGAAGGTATTAAAATTCTAAGAATTGTCTTGACAAATTTCTTACTGATATGCATAACATTCATAAGCTGTTTTTTTCTCCTGATTTGGTTATGAGGAGCTGAAAGAAGTGATGGCACATAATGACCATTCGCAATTGTAATTTATTAATAACAAATAACAGTAACAGTATGACTACTTGAAGTTATCGCTAGGTACTGTGCGCTACCTATTGGAAAAATATCCAGAACTTCATTCAAATTTTTAAATACTTTTGCACAAGAAAAGTAATGTTGAAAGTGTTATTTTATCATGGAAGATAACTTTCAGAGATTTCCCTGACTGATACAATTCATGTTAAATACCACTTGCATTCACTAAACCTGGATTCCGAATACCAGATTTCACAATAATTTGTTTTTATCATTTGAGTCATAATATTAAGTCGACTCACTGTCAATTTCACTGAGATGTGCAAAGACTATCTCCTCCAATTGTAGGACTTCGGTTTGATCGCGTAACTTAATGATTTGTTCCATTTCAGTGTAATGATAGGATAAGGTGCGTACAATAAGTAGACGATCGCTCAGATCAGGGGGAATGTTATAGGGGACATAATGTCGTTATTGTCCCCACATAAAAAAAGGAAATACATATGTTAAGTTAAAAGATACATTTTATATCTTATCTTACCGTATTGCACGTTGTAAACGAGTTGCCTATTTGCAACACCTCTAATATACCTTTAAATTCACCAATGCATAACTTTGCTAATATTTTAAATGAATAACAAATAATTTAAGTTATTAACAAACAATTTTATTTCTTTTTATGCTTTTTACCATCCTTAGCCAATTCTAACCCCAAAATGAATTTTGGGGGAATTTTATAAGTTTCCGTCAGAAGTGTATGAATAAATCTGACTTGATTTCCCTGGATCTGCAACATTTCCCTCTTTTGATTCGGCAGTGTTACGATCGTTGTACTAGCAGCAGCTCCTTGCTTACATAACTTTATGAATTCTGCCAAAATAATGCCATAACATTCAATGTTACTTACTAATGTAACCTTTTTATTACCAGATCTTGTAGCCAATGACATTTGGATCATTGGCTTATTACCAGATACATCCTTAACATTGCACATCTGATACGAATGACACATCTGCGATGAAACAGAGTTAATGATGCGCGATAAAGGGGCTAGATTGGTGTTACAAATCTTCTGCAGGCATTCGTCCAGTACATATGATTTATCGCCTGCTTGTGAGTCCCTCGATATTGTCAGATTTTGTTTGTTAACATATTCTCGAATGATCTTTTTTATTTGTGCTGCGGGTATGCCTTCACCCCGTTTATAATTCAACTTTGTGAATAAAGGTGCAGTAACGTCGGAAACTATATATAGCTCCGTAAGTTCTGAGTGAAATAATGGGTTGTCGGAAGAACCATCAGCGGTGGTAGAGGGTTTCTTATAGTCTGTAATAAAATTCACCAAATCTGGGTGATCAAAATCAATAGAGGTGATCTTATCTACACCTTTTGTTTCTTCTTTAACTACTATGAAACCTTGGTCAATCATTTCATTGAGGAAATTCGATAGTTTCTTATACTTTGTTTTTTTCAGATCTAATGACTGAGGAGCCTCTGGTACAACATAGAGCCGATAGAAGTTACTTGTCAATAGCGGCAATTGTAACGATTTTCCATGGTTTTTAAGAGCCGACAGAAACGCATCTTTCAAAAGCAATTCGGGAGTATTCAAATCTTCTGCGATTTGTGAACTCTCTATATCATTTGTGTTGTTTTCTAGATTATTTTCTTTATCTTCCACATTCTCAGAATTTGTTAATTTATCAAGTGATTCTTCGTCTACTTTTAGATTTGTAAGGGCTTCCGTTAACAATTTGTCATTTGTTTCTTCTATTTTTACTTCGTTGTTCCGGTTTTTATTAGACTTTTTATCCGAAGTCAATTCGGGAAAATCATCTTCTGTTAATTTAGTTGACTTAAATTGTGGAATTTGTTGTGCCAGCTGGGGTTCGTGTCCCCAAAGTTTATCGCCAAATAAATGTAAAATTTTAACAGCGACACCATGACCTCCGCTCATGTATAAATCCTCGCTTGATCGTGGCATGTATCCCACACCCACTGCTGATTTATTGGACGTTAAATTAACAGCAACTACAAAAGAATTAAAAATAGATTAACTTTATATTAATCAGAAGCGACGACTAGTTTAGTTTAGTCCAAATTCATTATCGATCGCGTAATGCATATTACGGAAAACGGTTATATTCTGCTGCTACAGTAATATCCAATACTGGTTCAAATAATAGCTGATCAAAATAGGTCCAGGAAAAACATTTCATAGTGCTGGACTTCATCAAAAATTGTATGTTTCGAATTTCTTGACGAAATAGCAAGAACATATCGCTCATTTACTTGAATAGTGGCATAACTCAAAACTGGATTTTTCCAGGAGAGCCGTTTAAAATTGACAATTTTGTCCTACTTGCCAATAATTGAAATAGAACTACGGGCTATCTCAATAATATAGAGACCTGACACATGAATGTGTAATACTTAGCAGACCAAAAGTCTATTTAAATTAGAGATTTACAGATTTTTGTGGAGCAAAAATATAAGAAGTGAATTTTGAATTATGCCACTATTCAAGTAAATGAGCGATATGTTTAGTATATTCTTTTTCGTATGCAAACCAAATGTAGGAAAGTTTTAGAATTGTTGGACCTAAATCCTTTACTTGAATATTAAAGACGACACACGTTGTTTAATACAAGACGGTTTATTTAAGACTAAAGAAATATGTACAGGGATTAGATTTTGTAATGAGAGAGTCTGCTGTTAACGCAGAAACTATACCATGGTTGTATTTCAGTAAAAAGAGAAAAACACTTGCATTGCCATATCGTTTTACATTTCAATTTAGGTATTTCAACACTCTTCCTCAATGCTAGTATTTTTACTTATTTATTTTTCAAATCGATAAGACCTAATTCGTTAACAAAATTAATATGTTTCAATCTAGGTAAATTTTTAGTTAACACATCAGCTATCATTGCGTCAGTAGATTTATATTTTAATTCAATTTCATTATTATCAAGTTTTTCCCTGATGAAATGATACCTTATATCTATATGCTTACTTCTTGAGTGATATACAGGATTCTTAACTAATTGTTGGGCGCTCAAGTTGTCACCATAAACAGTAACAGGCAATTCTTCGTCTTGAACACCAAGCTCTCCAAGTAGGCTCTTCAAATAAACTGCTTCTTTTGTCGCCACAGTCAAAGCTACATACTCCGCTTCGGTGCTACTCAATGCCACACATTTTTGCCTTTGTGAACCCCAAGAAAAAGCACTGCCGCCGAGAAAGAATACGTATCCGGAGTAGGATTTACGGTCAGAGGCTTCACTACCCCAATCTGCATCTGCGTATCCCTCGACCAATTTTCCTGTTTGCCTATATACTAATTTTAAATCGACTGTTTTTAATAAATACCGTAGAATGTGCTTAATTCCGGCTTCATGTTCCTTGTGGGGGTTTTTGTTGCGTTGTGCTAATTTTGTAACAGAATGTATGATGTCTGGTCTCGTGCAAATCGCTAAATGCATAAGACTACCAATTGATGACTGATATCTGGTCGGATCTATTTTTTCACATTTTTCATCAAAGCAAGCAACACTGAAACTTCTATCCAAGGGAGTTGATGCAGGTCGGCAGTTTTCCATGTTATGATGTTTTAAAAGTTCTCTTATAAACTGCGACTGATCAACTGTTATCATGCCTAGATCGCCATCTCGTTCAATACGCATCCCCAAGAAATGATTAAGTGGACCCTTGTCCACACACTCAAAGCTGTCGGAGATATATTCCTTAATCCGTTTCATTGTTTTTAGATCTGGGCTGCCTACAATAAGGTCGTCGACATACACTGCTACAATCGCCAACTGACCGTCAAGTTCCACTTTATACAGGCATGGGTCGTTAACACAAGGAGTGAAACCAATTTGTCGAAGAACGTTATCCAGTTTCAAGTTCCACTCTCGTCCTGCTTGTTTCAGTCCATATATCGCCTTGTTCAACTTCAGAACATGATTCGGATTCTTCTTGCTAACGAACATCTCGGGTTGCTTCATGTACACCTCGTCGGTTAAATCGCTGTTCAAATACGCCGTACACACGTCCATTTGGTGGAGATACATTTTCATTTCCGCTGCTAGTGCAATCACCATACGTATCGTCTCATACCTTATGACTGGCGAAAATGTCTCCGTGTAGTTAACACCAAATTGTTGGCTACAACCTTTAGCAACCAAACGCGACTTAAATTTTTCGACATCGCCACACTTATTCCGTTTCACACTGAAAACCCATTTGCATCCTATAACTTTCTGATTGTCAGGTTGTTCTACTAGCGTCCACGTTTTATTGGCAATTAGAGCGCTGTATTCTTTCTTCATAGACTGCACCCATTCCGCAGAATGATCACCAGTAACTGCCTCATTAACACTTAGTGGTACCTGTATCTGGCAATTTGTCATAGAGTTCAATTTTTCTACGCAGTTTTTTCTGTTTATTTTTTCTTTTTTCGAAGTCTGCTCTTCCTTGATGATAGCTCCGTATTGAACTTCTGCCACTGCTTCATTCAACTCCTCAATATTGCTCGAACTTTCATCAATATCATCATCGAATCCCAAAAATTCTTCTTCATCGCTACTGTCAGAACAAATTACGCTTTGTTGTGGAACATTCAACAAATCTGACACGTCGAGTAAATCCCCATCAGCTCGATCTTCAACAAACAAAACATCACGTTTTTCCACAACGATACGTTTTTCAGAGTCATACAAACGATAGGCTTTTGCAGTGAGTGAGTAACCAACCATTTTGTACTCCTTGCCTTTGGGATGAAACTTCCTACGAGTTGTTTTATCCAAACCCACAGCCTCCGAACCAAAAATGCGAAAATGTTTGACATTGGGTTTCCTTCCAGTAAAAGCTTCAAATGGTGTAATACTTTCTAAAATCTTTGTTGGCGAACGATTACGTATATACACTGCCGTTGCCACAGCCTCTGCCCATAAAGAATCGCTCAAACCAGATTGCAGTAACATCGCACGAGCCATCTCGACAATGGTTCGATTTGCACGCTCAGCCACGCCGTTTTGTTGCGGAGTATATGGTACCGTCAATTCTCGTAGTATGCCATTACTTTCCAAATACGCATCGAATTCCTTATTTACAAATTCACGGCCGTTGTCGCTCCTCAACGTTTTTATTCTTTTTGATGTTTGGCACTCAACCATCTCCTTAAAACTTTTGAATTTTGCCAGTACTTCGTCTTTATGTTTAAGAAAGTAAACGTACATACGTCTCGATTTATCGTCAATAAAAGTTAAAAAATATCGAGCCCCACCAAGGGAATTCTTATCAAACGGACCGCACACATCTGTATGAATTATATCAAGAATCTCCTTCGATCGCGTTTCACTTTTTTCAAATGGCTTAACATGAATTTTGGTCTTCATACATACTTTACACTGGATGTCTCTTACATTATTTATTTCATTCATACCGTCAACCATGTTATTTGTCGCTAGCTGCTGTAGACTTCGGAAATTCAGATGTCCAAATCGTTTATGCCATGTCATTACGTTTTCGTTGTTTTTTGCTTTATAACATTTCTCAAATTTGCTGTATAGAACATATAGCTTTTGTTCTTTTCTAACATTAAACATTGTCACTCCATTCTTATTGGAAATGTTTGCATTGTTATTTTCAAATGTTACCACATATCCATTTTCACATAAGCTGTTAACAGACACAAAATTACCATTCATAGTAGGCACGTACAACACATTTCGGAGAATCAACATACATCCATCTGTCTCTATTTTAACTTCTCCTTTTCCTTCGGCTGTTATAAAATGTTCCCCTGCTAGATAAATATTCTCTCTATGCTCTCGCAACTCAACAAAAAAAGATTTGTTACAGCACATATGTGCAGTTGCGCCGCTGTCTAAACACCATCTTTCTTTGTTAAGAACATTCGCATCTGCCGCTGCAAGAACAGTATACTGCCGCTCCGATTTGTTGTTCTGCTCTCTCTTATTTGAATTTTGTCGGCAATTGGCAGCAAAATGACCACGCTGCCCACAATTGAAACATTTAAAGTTTTGTTTCCCCTTTTTGTTCGTTTTTGCATAGTTTTCTCCGGACTTGAATTGTTTTGCTCTTGCAATGTATGCGTGCGATTCACTGTTATGTTCCCTTGAAGTGCATTGGTTTTTTCTGTCAGCTTCTTCTAGAAGTTTCACTTTCAGCACTTGAAATTCTGGTAGCGAATCCCGCGTCTCCATTGCCACGACGAACTGCTCAAACGATTTCGGCAAACTTGACAGCAGTATTATAACAACCAGCTCGTCCTGAATCGCAATTCCAACCTCAGCCAGTTTATCCACAGAATTAGAAAACTCGTTCACAAAAACAGACATTTCCTCATTTTCGGCCATACGCATATTCAGCAACTTCTTATAAAGGGACACCTTCCTCACTGGTCCAGTTGGACGATAAATTTCCTCTAATTTTTTCCATGCGTCCGCGGATGTCTTGCATACTTTAATGTGGTTGAGTTGTGACGCTTTCACACTTAGGATGAGTGTCGCCAACGCCTTTTCATCGAGGGAATCCCATTCGTCAACAGACGTTGCATCACTTCTCGTTAACTTTCCGATTACCACATTCCACAGGCTGGCATGCACTAATACACTTCTCATTTGAATGCACCATGCATCATAATTTTTATCATCCAATTTATCAATGGAATATAGCGAATTCATTTTTAAACCGTTCTGGGCCCATAACCTGTTGGACCTAAATCCTTTACTTGAATATTAAAGACGACACACGTTGTTTAATACAAGACGGTTTATTTAAGACTAAAGAAATATGTACAGGGATTAGATTTTGTAATGAGAGAGTCTGCTGTTAACGCAGAAACTATACCATGGTTGTATTTCAGTAAAAAGAGAAAAACACTTGCATTGCCATATCGTTTTACATTTCAATTTAGGTATTTCAACAAGAATAAATAAAAAGTATGTAAATTAAACTTAAAACTTTCGCTGACACAGACACAGCTTTTTTGCATGTCTGATTTTAGCTGGAAAAATATATACTGATTTTGTTAAAAAAAAAAAAGAACTACTCTTACCCAGTTGTCCCTTTTTGCAATGGCCATAAATACTCATTCCAGTACCCTGAGGCACAACACCAGGTAACATCAAATCAGCTCCATTGCTTAATTTAGGCAAAACACCTGCGTGTGTAGTGAAATACGGCAATAAATCCGTCACCTACGAACATCATTCAATTGGATTATTCACAATTAGAATTATTAAGAATAAGTCACCTGCCACAAACTATATAGTGTTGGTACCAGTTTGTTGTCTTCATTTTCCAAAAACATCGGCAACTTGTCCACGCAATATACCGATGTTTGAAATTCACTATGGGTCACCAACTTTAATACGCTAACATTGGACTTCGGTGGTATTAAGACATCAGGATTCGAATTGTGATACTCTTTCTGTATACGTTGCCGCAACTTCTTCACCTCTGATCCTTTCAGTGGAGCATTACCTTTCACTTTATAGGGCTTTAGGAACATTTGGAAACACTACAAATTAAAATATGTTGATTGGTCACGAATGGTATTCTCTAGTGTTTCAGCTGAGAATGGAGGGCAATAGACTAAAAGTAGAAGGGTAATATATAAATGATTTTTTAAAAAAGGAAGGACTGTAACTATTTTACAACTGCCATAGCAAGCACGATTTTGGAATATATTGTATATTGTCATACCGGTTTAGATATGTTGTGGTAGATGGATGAACTAATACGCATTAAGGTAAAATATTTCTACCGACAGATATTTTTCATCGAACCTACTTCTGAAATATCCAGCCTCTACGGAAACTCTTCTGAGAACGATTTGGTGATTTGATTTAATATCACCGCAGCACGTTATGTAGTGGCAGTACTTAATTTCAACATAAAGGGCGAATACGCTGATATCCAAATGTAGGAATAGGAGTGCACTGGATCTCGCTCAGAATACCGAGCCGAGGTTATTTCAACGCAGTGGCACTTTTTTCCAGTCGGCGGCTGGTTAGGCCAACATTTTGTAAATTAAATAGTCTTCAATAACATTGGAAAAAATCATTTTTCTAAGAAAGATTTTTACGTTCTGTGTATAACAAAAAAAAAATGTCAAAGGATTAATTTTAGTTATTTTATAAAATTTTTTTTTATATAATTGGGACATTTAAACACGTGTTGTAGAACAGTTTGATGACCATATTGCAATATATGTACACAGGAAATACCATACAAACTGAAATAATTCTAAAATCCTCATGTTTGGACCTTTAAACGAAAATTCGATCAGAAAATAAGAATTGGGTACGGTTTCGCAACGGCGAGTCTCTAGTTTTAGTAAGGTATAGTCTTTGTATGATCAGTAATAAAATATCTTGTAGAGCCCGATCGATAAGTAATTTCTTCCTATACGAAGACGCTTTGATTAAAAACGAAATATATAAAAATTGTTTGGAAATATTTTTAAAACATATCCAATTGTCCGATTATGGTAATCCCTTAAAATAATCCGTCACTCATTGCTTAAAATATAGTTCTTACACAACACAATACTGTTTACTTGATAAAATTACAATCGTTTGACCGCTGAGCTTTAGCCGATTTGAGCAATAAGTACCGGCGGCGCAATACTGCTAAAAAAAAAACAGGCAGAGGCGGGAAGCCGGTTTGTGCCGAGTCAGCTCGGACCTCTGCTCTGGCTGTTATTGGCCGCGACCACCTGCCCTGTGTCTGTCGCAGCTAAATAATTTAGAAATACATTTTTCGCTTTCGATGTAACTGTCCACTGTGCCGACCGATTGTGGGAACGCAACACTGAACTTGAACTGGAAAAGTGTCTAACTAAAAGTGATCCAACGTTTCAAATAGGATAATTCTTCTTCTTCCTTTATACTAATGTGCTTTATGTGACGGACTAGAGAACGGAAATGATGCAGTACTCTTAACGGCGTAAACATTTCTCATCGGCGGCCGGAATTTGTTTTGGCCATTTAACGGATGTAAAATATTCGGTTAAGAGCAGTTGATGCCAGTTAGAGTATTTCTACTGAAAAAAAGTATAGAAGTATCTAAGCTGAGAACAAAGCGTCATCGGGCGAATCTCGTGATACCGGTATCTTACAGAAGTTGGTAAAATAAAATAGATGAATGTACATCACATTTGAGCAGGCTCACGCAATGTTACCGGTAGAATTCATCTCACAGTCGATTAAAAATCCTAAGTAAGACAGAACAAATCAGCATTATTCGGGTCTTTCTTATGCATTTGTTTATCTCCTTCAGGCAGCTTTAATGCATTCTCCATGTTTTATTTAAAATACTGCAAATCCGTGAGATCAAATGCGAACGTTATTCTACCAAATTATGTTCATATATTATTTATATGTTTATTTCATGTTAAATTGCAATCGGTATATTCCAATCTAGCAATCGACTCATCTCACATAGGGAAATTCTGGCTGTTGTAGATTCTCTTAAAAGTTGTTAAATTTACAAAATTTGGTTTTTAGTTCAAATTGATAATAGTAGTTAAAACTAACATATTATATATATTTGTACTGTATTAGCGTTAGTTTTGTTTTTACACTTATGTACATATGGAATTATACATACAATTATTTCAGGATTGTTTGTAAGAATCTGTTTAATTGTAACCACATAAGGCCAAAATGAAATGTAATACATATATTAACTGCCGGTTTCCACAAAACAAAAAAACATTCACAAATGTAAAAAATAGCAAAATATTCAAAATGACTCAAATTAAGTTAATGTTTCCACGCATACTTCTTACATCAAAAGATGTAGGAACATCAATGAAAGGATTCTGGAAATACGGTATCGCGACAAAAATTAATGGATATTGAAGATAAGTTAACGACACCATTGGTAAAAACATATTTTGCGTAATCATCGTGCTACAAATGATACTGAAAAGTTATCCAGTCAATACCCGAAACAGACGGATTTCATCAAATCGCCATACAGGATGTGATATTCATGTGTTTTTGTTATTATATTAAGAGTGTGTTATACTCGTTATGGAGATGGACTTGAAATTATAAGCCCGTATTAAAACAAATTAAAAAAGCCATACAAAAAGTCGTTCTTAGTAAGCTAAAAAACAACTCATTCAATTTAATAGTAATTACATATTAGCAATACTTAATGTGAAGTAAATAAAAAGAATTTGACAATAGAGAAATAATTAAAACAAAAGTTTCTTAAAAGACCTTATCTCATAAACAAGAGAAAACGGGATTATAAATTAGGCAGAAACATCAAAAATTAAAAAAGAAACAGAAAATTATTTTGTAATATCGAGAGAATATTTATTCGTTATTCTTATTTTTATTAAAAAAATAATAGCAAACGTAAATTCACAAATGCTTTTAGTGTTTAGTATTCTATTAAACGTATTGGTGAGTCTACTCTCTCCCTTTGTGTGTATTTACTGCTAAATTGTTTAATATATTGTCAGTGAGGCCCAGCAATAACAATGTACTTCGGTTGCTTATCTTTAGGTGACATATGCACCTTTATGACATGTTCAACTACTTTTGATAAAATAAGCAAAACCTAAATGGACCTACAGGTCATTACAGAAAAAACGGCATATTTTTTCCATATGGGGATGACTTTGGAATTTTCCAATCTAACGAAAAAACTAAAATAGTGTTAACAAGGTGGAAGGATGATAATTGCTGAAAATTTCAATAGAAATTCGTCTAAGCCAACAGCATTTGACCGTATTGCAGAGAATGCCTCCCCCAATTCCAACACATCCACAGAACAATATAAAAAACTATTGTGGCCATTGAATCTATACACGATTGTGTCCAATGTTGGTAATGCTAATTTCCCGATCGATAATCCCGCACAGCTACAATTTTATGACTCATGATAATTTCAATAACTTAATTATCATATTCTGCCCATTTTGTTCCTAGGACGTGTATTTCTGTACCAGGCGCATATATACCAAATCTCATTTTCAATAGTATACAAAATAAATTGATTCAAAATTGTGGTCGGTATCACGTCTTTTCCTAAACCCTGAGTCAGTAATTGGCGATCGATTTTTATTGTGCTACAGATATGGAAAAGGTAGTTTCCGCTAATTTCAGAAAAACAATCTCGAATTAAAAATCTTAAAATCTTTCAGGTTCACTAGCTGTAAAAAAATACTCTTTTATAAAATAAAACATTACTTTAGATTGGTCCAAAAATAGTACTAGTATAACCTCGCTCGTCATTACCGCTAAGGACGTAGTCACAGTACAATGAATTATTTCTG
Organism: Hydrotaea cyrtoneurina; assembly: GCA_958296145.1. Classification (NCBI taxonomy): domain Eukaryota; kingdom Metazoa; phylum Arthropoda; class Insecta; order Diptera; family Muscidae; genus Hydrotaea; species Hydrotaea cyrtoneurina. The sequence continues at coordinate 149,450,912 of OY282512.1, read as the reverse complement.
TGAGTGTCCGTCAACTGCAATCTTTACTATAATTAACTGGCAAGGTTTAATAACTACATGCCTGGAAAGTAAATGTGTTGACATACAACGATTTTTGCAATTAATAATTCTGTAGCTTTAATTTAGGAACAACATTCATACTTGTTAATTCCTGGAATAGGAGTTTACATGCATACGGCATGGATATCTTCGATACATTTGCCGATGATTGACAATAATGACACCACGAACAATACGCTAATCTGCCGCATGTTTTACAAACATCAACATCAAAAGCATCTGACGATATCATAAGTCGTTCCATGATTAACATACTAGCTCCATATGATATTAAACAATCTCGTTCCATCTCGCCCAAACGTAAACCACCTTCTCGACTGCGTCCTTGAGTAGGCTGCCTAGTGAGCACTGCTTTAGGACCTCTGGCCCTAGCATGCATTTTATCTTGCACCATATGTTTAAGTTTCTGATAGTACACTGGACCAGAGTATATGTAGGCCTCCAAACTTTCACCGGTTATTCCAGAGTAGAAATAATCTTTGCCCATATAATTGAACCCGTGCTTAAAAAGTTCGTCCTGAATGTCTTTACATTTTGAGCCACCGAATGCAGTGCCATAATGAAATTTTCCTTCGAGCAAACCGGCTTTTCCTCCTAACAGTTCCAGAGATTTACCAACTGTCATACGTGAGGGGAAGCCATGGGGATTCATAACCATGTCAGGGCATATACCAAAATCATTAAACGGCAAGTCTTCTTGATCTACTATAAGGCCTGTTACACCTTTCTGGCCATGCCGGGAACTGAATTTATCGCCGATTTCAGGTCGCCTAGTTTGGCGCAGCAATATTTTGATCAAAAAATCCTCTTCACCGTTGGCAGAAACCATAACTTTCTCTATAAAACTTGGTTCTGGACCCTTATAGGATATGGGGACTGCCGTGTACGAGATCTAAAGAAGTTCAGTTAAATGCCACGTATAATTAATCGAAAATGTTTTTAACCAACCTGAGAGCTTTGTCCCGTTTGTTCAATGGGGTTGATTGATGTTACTGCGGGCATTTCTTTGTTAATTAAAACCTGTTTGTTTACCACCATCTCTCCTGGTGCTACTATGCCATCCGTATCCAAAGCGTCGTGTTTAAATATAACTTTATTTGTTAGAGCATCTTTCATTGGGCCCATAATACGATCGTATGTCTGGTTGGCGTAACGTTTGACTGTACATTTGGAGTTCTTATAAATTAAACAACGGCCGTAGCCCCGATCTATGGATGCCTTATTCAAAATCAAAGCATCTTCAATGTCGTAGCCCGAATAACTCATCACTGCAACCGTGGCATTTTGACCGGCCGGTAGCTTATCGAATCCGGTCAATTCAATTGTTTTCGATTTGACCATGGGAGCTTGTGGGTAAACGAGGTTATACATTAATGTATCAATACGATTCTTTTGATTATAGCCAATAGCACCCATGGCCTGTTTGCCCATGGCGCATTGGTACGTATTGCGGGGACTTTGATTGTGGTGAGGATATGGAACCAACCCAGCACATACGCCAAGTAATGTGAACGGTTCAATTTCCAAATGTGTTGTTGTATCAGCATTGATATCATTCTCGTTCCAGGCAATGAATGAATCGTTTTCTTCATTCACATCAAGGTATTCCACCAAACCATCATGAAGGAAATCTTCAAATTTTCGTATGCCCCTTTTCATCTCTTCTATATGATGTTGTTGTACCGCAGGATTTCCTTTATGGACTATAATGTATGGTCGACATAATCTACCACCGTCCGTATGAATGTAAACGCATCTTTGAGTGTGGGAAGTATGTATTGACACGAATGGACCCAGACGACCCTTGCGTCTCATCATACGAAAAACTTCTACCAAACGTTTATAGCTTATTGTCAAGCCTAAAATGTTACCATTAATAAACACCAGGAAGACTTTGCTATTATTTATTGCATCTCCACCCACCAAACGTATATCTTCTACACCAGCATTGAATGCTAAACGCACTACTGGTTCTTCTTCCACTTCGGTAGTAATGTGTGTCATTAAAGCCAAATTTTTTACTAAACCACATGCCTCACCTTCGGGCGTGTCGGAAGGACACAGCATACCCCATTGACTGGGCTGTAGAGAACGAGGTCCAGACACTTTTCTAGTTTTCTCGAATTGAGAGTTAACTCTTGTCATCATGCCAAGAGCAGAGATGTAGCTTAATCTCGATAGTACTTGGGTCACACCAGCTCTTTCCATTTTGAAACGTTTAATAGTCCAATTTCCGGAAGAAATGGCAGATTCAAGGCCCACAGTTATCTGTGCTGCCCTTATATGTTTCACCACATCAAATTGAGCCGCCTTTACTTTGGGTATATTTTTGTCAGCAATCATTTTGAGTTCCCAATTCATGCGCTTAAACAAATCTTCAAACATGAGAGATATTAAGGACCCAGCCAGTTCTAAACGTTTGTTGCCATAATAGTCTCTGTCGTCCACTGCAGATGCGTCCAGTTCAGCCGCCATCACACGCCTTACCATAAGCGAAACGTAAATTGACTTTATTTGGAAGTTGAAATTCTCTACAGGCACATGCGCTAATATGGTAGTGGTCAAAAGTTCTCTCGCCTCATCGGCTGGAGTTTTTGTGGCAGCTGTCTGGAAACGTTTTACCATTAGCTTAGATCCCATGTACTCCAAAGCTCGTTGTTGAGTGAAAATTTTCAAGTGAAACGCCTCTAATAGCGATGTGGCGAATCTATTTTGTGTCTCTGTATTTGTTCCGATTAGTGACATGATTTCCAAGTCGGACACCACTCCCATCGCCTTAAATATGACTACTATGGGTATGTCATCTACCATGGAATTGTGCTTCAAATAATATTTTCCATGTTTACTTAAGACCACTGTTCTGGATTTTTTCTCATGAGTGGAAGATGTAACTTGACATTGAACAGTACCATTAAATTCCTCGGTAATCATTTTATTCCAGGACAATTGTTCTTGAATTAATATCACTTTTTCTTGGCCCCTGACCACAAAGTAACCCCCAGGATCCAAAGGACACTCGTTTAATTTGGCTAATTCATACTCGGACTTTCCCGTCAACACACAATTTGAAGATCTTAACATAACCGGCATTCGTCCAATCAGTAAGTTATTCCTTACAATTCTCTGAGCTCCTCGTGTATATTCAATATCTACTGTGATAGGAGCAGAGTATGTGGTGTCTCTCAAGCGGCATTCGTGCGGTGTTGTTGGTTTTGTAATGTTATATCCATCCTCTATGTCGGGTGTTCCAACTCGAACGTCCAAATATTTTAGATAGAACATAGGATCGGCATCACTTACGACGGTTTGGTTGGCCTGAATAATTTTTTTAATATCCACATTGACAAAATGATTAAATGAATCAATGTGTTGCTTCACCAGACCCTTAACCTGCAAGAAGGCCGGTACAAGCTTCCACTTTTCCTCCAAAGGCTTGATTGGTTTGGCCCAAGATTTCGGGTCAACATTCCATGTTTTTTCTGGGACAGATTCTTCCATATTGCTCAATTAGAATATTTCTGACTTTATCAATTCCAATCTACATTAATAACTCCGGTTCTATAATTTGTTTGGGACGAAGAACGAAAAATCACAAACCGAACATGTGAATTGAATTTTTGAAGGCCCTTTTAAAACAAAAAACGTGACGTACGACGCATTTGAAATTAAATATCGATCCGTAATCCATGAAAGGTGGTTCCCATGTCATGGTTTGTCGTACAGCTAGTTTCACCGTAGTTCTACATATGTAGATCACAGACGGGCGCACGTATATAAACGATTGTACATAAAACTTATCTTCAGGTACTTAATTGATATTATTAGACATATGTGAAATATTATTACCGTAGAATGTGAAATCCTTTGATATTATAATTTTGATATTTCGATTACTCTGACGAATACCGCTTTAATTTTGGTGCGGGCGTGACCAGTTGCTCAGTGAGAGTGGCAACACCTGAAGTATAAAAAACGCAGTGGTAACACACCCAACCCTACGTCTGGGAATGGAGGAATCGACTATTAGCGAACCATGTAATGGAAGAATCGAAAATACCATTTCATTCCATCAGTTCCATTCTTCGGACCTAACCAAAGTTGATAAATCAGATTGATGAATTGGTACGAAATGTGTGTCTAAAAAGTACTTTTTGGATCGAAAAGGTACCAATTTTTACTAATTTTTTTTTTCATTTCATTTTTATTCATCTTTACTTGCTATTTAAAGCCTTACGGCCAACTTAAGATGAATTACAAAATGCATTGATAAAACAGCAATTCGCAGCAATTAATATATACAAATTTAATTAAATCGCACTTGTTCCACTAAAGCAAAATTTACAAATCAAAGTACAAAATACGTCTTCCCTGAAGAACTGTTATGGGTTTTTTCGGCCCCAGTCTTTCAAACATCGTTGGCAATATTACTTTAGGTATTTGCGGTTGCAAGTCTAGCTAAATTAGGTCTGCCATGAAACTTGTTATTTCGTCTATATTCGTATATTCTTTAATAATTCATATACAAGGACATATACGTATGTACATATATAAAAATAATGTACATATTCGGGAAATCAAATATCATACCACAAAAACTATGTCGTTAAAATTGCATGCAAAAAAGCTGGCAACAGAAAAGATCGGATTCGTGTTTAGGCCTATGTGAAAACTATGTTACCAAACTTATAGCATAGAAAGACGAAAGCGGTAATGTCCATAAGTAGACTCCCAAACTGCTTTAACTCTGACATAAATGCACAAAATCAAACTGCATTTAGGTATTTCAATATGGCAAAACAGTCACAATCGTTCACAACCATTCACAATGAACTGCTATACTCAAAAGAGACGACTGCTGTCTTAATCAGTTGTTTTGCTATTTAAAATTGTTAGCTATTTAAAATTTTAATTTGCATTAGTTGTTGTTAATGCATATTAACTCTGTCATCTGTCTACGCTATTCAAAGGGTGTTCGATAATATTTGAGAAAATTAAAAAGTATCAAATGCGTAGCTAGTCCCCCGCGGCACTATTAAGAGTCACAGTATCAAAAAAAAGTACTAAAGTATCAAATGTATCATCCCTGGGCGGAACTAAACTACATGACGAAAACCACACAGCTAGTAGGCGATAACGGCGATAACGTAAAATACATATATTTTACATTGTTAAATATCAGAAATACAACAACCAACGAGCCAGCCCAGAAATAAAACAAAACAGAAAAATAATGTCCAATAATTCTGTATAAATTAAAGCATCAGATTGTTTTGTGAAATTGAAAACGTAAAGGGCAAATGAAAATTCTCCTTCATGTGAACAAGAGGAAAAACATATAGATAAAAAATGTTCTCTGCAATCGCCATGACTGTTTTAAGCGACAGCGATAGAGATGGGTAAGACATTCGCCTTTCAAAGTAAATACATACATATTTTGATATAGTCCTTTTTTTCTCGTGAGCAGATTTTCACAACTACATTGAAAATTTTGACTCAATTGCAATCGCAATTATTCATATCACTCCTACAGTCCTCTAATCATTAATCACCCAATCAAGTGTGGCACCCCCCAACGTAACCTTAACCAATATATGACTGAAAAATCGAACATGAAGTTTGCTAATAATTTATCCTGCCGCATCATTTTAATATTGGCATTTATAGTGCATCATGTCACCAGCATAGAGATTAATAATTTAATATCATTAGCAAGTTCGACAGCATCGACAGTAGTAAGAACAAAATCTCATACGCAGCCCGCAGCGGTAGTGGGGACCAGTAATGGTCGCAGTGGAGTTCTCTTTGCTAGTGCAGTTTTGGGATCTGCATATAAAGGCTTTGAATCAGCAGCATTAACGTATGAAGATCCAAATAATACATCGACCTCCTCATCATCCAATCATTCATTGCCCATCAGCTTAGAGAATAAATCAAATAATAGTGGTGATTCGTCCAAAGTGTCATCTACGTCTCCGTCAGCAACAGGAGGTGGCAAAAATGTCAGTAACTTTATAACGAAAAAAGTTCTATTTGATACGCCACTGAATCATTTGGTTGTGGATACTATAACTGGGCGTGTTTATGTGGGTGGTGTAAACAACCTGTATCAGTTATCACCCGATTTGGATATACATGAGAGCATTAAGACCGGTCCGAAAAATGATTCGGTTGAATGCTCAATATTGGATTGTCCTCTACATGCACAACGCAAGCCCACCGACAACTACAACAAAGTGCTATTAATAGACCGCGTCACATCACGGCTTATAGTATGTGGCAGCCTATTTCAGGGCACTTGTACTGTACACAACTTGCAGAATGTGTCTATAATTGAGCAAGAAGTGCCGGATGCAGTAGTAGCGAACGATGCCAACTCGTCGACGGTGGCGTTTATTGCCCCTGGACCACCTCAACATCCATTGACAAATGTTATGTATGTGGGCGTCACATACACAAACAATTCTCCTTATCGCAGTGAAATACCCGCAGTTGCTTCGCGTTCGTTGGAGAAAACAAAAATGTTTCAAATCGCTTCGTCGGCTGTAACAACAGGAACCCGTACATTTATAAACTCGTATGCCCGTGAAGGCTATCTGGTGACGTATGTGTATGGTTTCAGCTCTGAACGATTTTCATATTTCCTCACAACACAGTTGAAACACAACCATCATTCAAATCCGAAAGAATACATAACGAAACTCGTCCGTATTTGTCAAGAGGATTCTAATTACTACTCCTATACTGAGATTCCTGTAGATTGTATTAGTACTGATCAGGGCGGCACCAAATATAACCTGGTACAAGCGGCCTATTTGGACAAACCGAGCTCTGATTTGGCGGAGAGCTTATCGGTAACACCACAAGACGATGTTCTCTTTGCTGTATTCTCAGAAGGACGTGGCAACCAATCCAGCGATAACTCGGCCTTGTGTATATACTCATTAAAGGCAATTCGACGAAAATTTATGCAGAACATAAAATCATGTTTCAATGGCGTTGGTTCAAGAGGACTCGATTTTATCTCACCGAACATGCCTTGTGTGCCGACAAAGTTGCAAACCATCGGTGAAGATTTTTGTGGTCTCGATGTCAACTCCCCCTTGGGAGGTGACCAACCAATAACAGCGGTACCTGTGGCAACATTTAAGGACAATCTTACATCAATCGCTGCCACTAGCTCCAGCGGATACACAGTTGTCTTCATTGGCACGGGCAATGGTTACTTGAAGAAAATAGTGGTAGAATCCAGTGCTATCGCAAACGAATATGCTGATATACCTATTAATATTGGTTCCCCCATTCAACGTGATATGCATTTCGACAATCAAAATATGCATTTATATGTCATGTCTAGATCACAAGTAGCCAAGGTAAAAGTGTACGACTGCAGCGGTTATAAGACTTGCGGAGAATGTTTGGGAGCTCACGATCCCTACTGCGGATGGTGTTCGTTGGAAAATAAGTGTTCACCGCGGTCCACTTGTCAAGACGATGTTAGTGACCCCCTTTACTGGATCAATTACAAGACGGGTAAATGTACTACCATTACTAGTGTAATGCCTCATCAATTGCAACGAACCACAGCTCGAACTTTGGAATTAATAATTGACCATTTGCCACAGCTCAAAGAGAACTTGGTGTGTGCTTTTACCACCGAAGACAAAGCTCTATTTACAAATGCAACAAAAAAACGAAACGGTGTCAATTGTACAACTCCGCGAACTGATATGCTGCCTCAAATTATACAAGGAAAACATCATTTCACTGCCAAATTATCTGTAAGGACGGTTAATGGCCCAGATTTAGTGTCAACGGATTTCACCTTTTTCGATTGCAGTACCCATTCCTCGTGTACGAGATGTGTTTCATCAGAGTTTCCATGTGATTGGTGCGTTGAAGCCCATCGTTGTACACATGACACTGCCGAAAATTGTCGCAACGATATTCTGGTTACTGGTGTTAGTCGAATCGGTCCGAGTTATCGTTCAGGACCCGGCTTCTGTCCCACTATAAATGCTACGGGCGATGGAAGTGAAATTTTGGTGGCTGCTGGAACCAGTAAATCGATCAAGGTTAAAGTCCATATCATTGGCCAGTTTATTGTACAGACACGCTTTGTTTGTCAATTTAATATTGAAGGGCGCGTCACCAGTTTAAATGCACAATTGTTAGGCGATACCATATACTGTGATAGTATGGAATTCCAATATACATCACGCTCGCCGAATTTAACAGCCACATTTGCTGTAATTTGGGGCGGATCGAAGCCTTTGGATAATCCTCATGATATACATGTTGTTATATATCGTTGTCGTGATATGGCAGACAGCTGTGGAATGTGTCTAGCGTTAGCCCAGAAATATAACTGCGGTTGGTGCTCATCAACTAATACTTGTGAGGTTGAGGAACAATGCAACAAAAATAACAACGAAGGCAAAACCGATTGGTTGAATCGTATGGAAACGTGCCCAAATCCGGAAATTCATTATTTTTCTCCGAAAACTGGACCATGGGAAGGCGGTACTAATATTACAATACGTGGCATAAACTTAGGTAAAAAGTTTACGGACATTTATTCCGGAGTGCGTATAGCGGGAATAAACTGTATGCCTTTTGAAGAGTATTATGTTGACACAAAAGAAATAGTATGTACTGTCGATAGTCCCGGCGAACAAATGTATCGCAGCGGTCGTATTGTTGTTCAAATTGGAGACTATCGGGGAGAATCTAAAGAAGATTACGAATTTGTAGATCCAAAAATAACAACGTTTAGCCCCAGACATGGTCCCGTATCAGGCGGTACACAAATACGAATTATTGGCAAATATTTAAATTCCGGTTCTCGGATTCAAGCGTTCATCAATGACCATCTACCTTGCGAAATTCTGAGTGTTGATGAAAATCAAGCCATCTGCAGTACATCCTCGTCCCCTGGAATCATAGAGGGCCGTTTAAAAATGGTATTTGACAATGGTCCACGAGAATTCAATGAATACAATTACAAGTACGTTTTAGATCCATCAATTGAGCAGGTATATTCGGGACCATCGGGAGGGCAAATAAAAGTGCCGAAAGGAATACCAGCTGGTGGTACCGAAATAACAGTCATTGGAACACAATTTAATTATATACAAGCTCCAAGTATGTATGTCATTTACAAAAACAAGACATTTTTGAGTCAATGTCAGGTGAAAGGGTCTTCTGAAATGATTTGTGATTCTCCAGCAGTCGAAACCAGTGCCAGTGATATGCTGGAGGCAGAGAATCCTCAAAAACTGGAATATGGCTTCCTAATGGACCATGTCCTGCAAGTACAAAATCTGTCGGCAAAACACAGCAATTACTACGAACTTTACCCTAATCCTGTTTATTACAATTTTGAAGAGCTCGTAAAATACTATAAAAGGGAATATTTGACTATAAATGGCCGACATTTAGATCGAGCCTGTAGCGAAAATGACGTCAAAGTATTTATTGGAAAAAAATTGTGCAATATAACGTCCTTGTCACGTCAGCAGTTAACATGTCGGCCACCATTAGAGCCCTTTAGTGGAGACAACTACGATTCCGACGATGATGGTGGAACTGATAGCAAAGATGGTTCCGGCCCTGAAGTGGTAGTGCGTATCGGACGCTCGTTAGAATATCGCATTGGTGTATTGAGCTATGCTTCGCCCAACATAATGGATGATTTAGGCAAAAACGCTTTTGTAGTCGTTGTGTCGGGAGTGATACTTCTGTTATTAATATTTGTCGCTTTATTAGTAGCCTATAAGAAAAAGACATCGGAATCAAATCGAGTTTTGCGAAACATGCAAGAGCAAATGGACATTCTGGAATTGAGAGTAGCTGCGGAATGCAAGGAAGCCTTCGCCGAATTGCAAACAGAGATGACAGATCTTACAGGTGATTTAACATCGGGTGGTATACCCTTCCTGGACTACTGCACGTATGCTATGAAGATCCTATTTCCAAACCATGAAGATCACATTGTGTTGCAGTGGGAGCGACCAGAGTTGTTACGCAAAGAAAATGGCTTGAGACTTTTTGGTAAGCTTATCATGAACAAAACATTCCTCCTGCTGTTTATTCGGACACTCGAATCGAATCGGTATTTCTCTATGAGAGAACGTGTAAATGTGGCTTCACTGATTATGGTCACTCTTCAATCTAAGCTCGAATACTGTACAGATATTTTGAAGACGTTACTGGGAGATCTTATCGAAAAGTGCATTGAGGGTAAATCTCACCCGAAACTTTTGTTAAGGCGAACGGAGAGTGTCGCTGAGAAGATGTTAAGTGCGTGGTTTACATTCCTTTTGTACAAATTTCTTAAAGAGTGCGCGGGAGAGCCGTTATATATGCTTTTCCGCGCCGTAAAAGGTCAGGTAGATAAAGGTCCTGTGGATGCATGTACCTATGAAGCTCGTTATTCCTTGAGTGAAGAGAAACTAATACGTCAACTAATCGATTTTAAGCCAATGACTGTCTATGCTAGCATAATTCAACAGCAAATATTCTGCAACAATGTGGAAATGTTGCCATCGCATACCGAGAATGTACCAGTTAAAGTATTAGATTGCGATACCATAGGTCAGGTCAAAGAGAAATGCTTGGATACTATATATCGTAACATACCAGCTAGTCAAAAACCTCGAAAGGACGATTTAGATCTTGAATGGCGTACGGGTGCAACAGGCCGTGTTATCCTTTACGATGAGGATACTACTTCCAAGACCGAGAACGAGTGGAAAAAGTTGAACACCTTACAACATTACAATGTCCCTGATGGTGCTGGCTTAAGTTTAGTTCCAAAACAAAGTTCAATATATAACTTTTCCATTTTATCGGACAAAAATGAAAAGTCACATAAATACGAAACATTGAATTTGTCCAAGTACAATTCATCGTCTCCAACGTTTAGCAGAGCCGGCAGTCCACTAAACAACGATATGCACGAGAACGGCATTAAATATTGGCATTTGGTTAAACATCACGATAATGATTTGCAAAAGGAGGGAGAACGTGTCAATAAACTGGTCTCTGAAATATATTTAACACGTCTTCTGGCTACTAAAGGCACATTGCAGAAGTTTGTAGATGATCTTTTTGAGACAATATTCAGTACAGCTCATCGCGGTTCGGCATTACCATTGGCCATTAAGTATATGTTCGATTTCCTTGATGACCAAGCATTGCTGCATGGCATTACAGATCCCGAGGTTGTGCACACATGGAAAAGCAATAGTTTACCATTAAGATTTTGGGTGAATCTTATTAAGAATCCCAATTTCGTCTTCGATATACACAAATCGAATATAGTTGATTCCTGTTTATCAGTAGTAGCACAAACATTCATGGACTCCTGCTCCACATCTGATCATAGACTAGGCAAAGATTCTCCCAGCTCTAAGTTGCTGTATGCTAAGGATATACCAGAATACCGTAAATGGGTCGATCGCTACTACCATGACATACGGGAGATGCCCCCAATATCCGACCAAGATATGAATGCAATGTTGGCGGAGGAGTCACGACTTCATACTGCAGAATTCAACACGAATTGTGCTCTACACGAACTCTACACATATGTAGTCAAATACAATGAACAGTTGGCAGTCACATTAGAAGAGGACGAGTTTTCGCAAAAGCAACGTCTTGCCTATAAATTAGAACAAGTCCATAACATCATGTCAGCCGAGTAATATCTCTATCAAGGCACAGTGAAAACTACTATATTTTGTAATATGTAATCAGTAACAATTAAGCAAAGTAAAATATAAAAACTAATTGGTGTTCAACATTTTTTTAAGAAACAAACAAAAACATATTGAGAAAATACTGAGTAATAAAGTCAATCTTAAGAAAACAAATGAAAATGTAATTCCCCAATTTGGGCTCAATAAAGATAAAACATATTGATATTCAAATCATATTTAAGTATTAATCGATGTCATTTTATTTTTTGTTAATATTTTTCGTTTTCAAGGAAATGCTATTCACATCTCCCATCTACATAATCATTTCCAATTGTAATTTTCCGAAAATAAAGTCTGTACAACAAGAACTAAACTAAAGACTTTCCATAGATCTAACTATTCCAGCCTAACTTTCGCGTCATCGCGCCGTAATTATTTACAAAATCACTTATGAGAAGCATTCTTAAAGTGAAAGTTAGTTGTATTTTTCTGATGTAGGTTAATCGAGAAAATGCTTGTTGCATTCTTGATACATATGTATGTAGAACATATATATATATATATATATACATACTAAATAACTTTGTAGCTGTTCTTGTTGAACAGACAGAAAAGAAAGAAAATTAAGAACAAATACAAAATCATAATTATAATTTTTACGATAATAATAAATGTATTACGAACGAATATAATTTCATAAATTTGTATATTGATTTATTTCCAATACAGAAGTCTTAGAAAGTACAATGTACATAATTAAAAAAAAACAACAACATTAAAAGGTACAAAGAATTTCTGTTTATTAAAACGAAGTATGCGCATGACATCGGCAGGTATACGCATTTTGTTCATCGATATAAGGTGGGGTTGCAAATTGGCACAATTTCGTTGCGATTTTATCTGTATTCGATATTGACGGGGTTGTAGACAACCCAAATTGTATACATTTTTAGGTGCTGTGATTGTTGCGGCTCTTTTTCATTAATCAGGATTGACTAAAAGATACACATCAACGTCACCAGAAATGCAAAACGGAAATTCGAAATTCAAAAGGGCGTAAAAAGTTATAATATGAAATATCTGTGTCATCCCCGGTACCGGAAGTGCAAAAATTCTAAAATCGTTTTTGTAATCCATTTTAGTTTTCGTTTTACCTCGCTGAATAAAGGCCAATTCGATTCATGCGGTAATTATGCCCAAAATATTGTACTGCCTAGAGGTAACATGATAGATACCAAAAATAACATGATAGATTTAAAGACATAGAGTTATGCGTTACTTATACTCTGTCAAACATTCATATCTCGAATTTTGTGAATACATTTTTAGGGTGTTCGTTTTTGGAATTTGATCACCTTCGACTATTCGTAATACGCATTAATTATTCCTAGAGTAACACCACTAATGAATCGATCCGTCCTTGTAAGAGGAGCCCGATTAAAATCTTTTAACATGTCCTTCATTACATTTCGTAAACATTTACTAAATTACTTTTTCTGGGATTCATGATTACCACTGTTACTTCGTGGAATGGTAAGGGGAATAAGTATCATATTCTTATAATTTATAACTGTTTTTATTATGTTATCGTCATATTAGTTTATGGTGTTATATTTAATATTTTGATGCATGTTTTAAATTCGATTTAATCGGCCATAAGGCTTTGAATTGCAAGTTAATAAATGAAATTAAAAAGACACATTTTGAGTTGTGCCTCTTTAGGAGTATGTGTTAAGCGACCAACCAAATAAAGGGAGAAGATGTTCGATAAGATTAAGACGAAATACAGTATTCAAATGAGAGAAAATACGCAACTCATGCGGCAATCAACTCCAACAGCTCGCAATTTAACTGAAATTCAGAATGTATTTTTGTTTGGTCATGAGAAAAAAATTATGTATACATGTGCCCGATAGGATGAGCTGATGTGGAGTTAATTCGGTGTCGTTGGAAATTTTCAAAAATGTTTTTAAATTTTGTACGTATGTTATAAATGAGAGTACTTTCTCCCAGGTATAGTTGCTATTTCACAAAAACATTCGGCATCGGATTATTAATTTTAAGGTGTTTGAATTTTACGCATTGCTTATTCATAATGGAAGAGTCTATTGGGTGTGTAATATTACGTAACAGACACGCAATTGCAGCGGTTGCGATTTTTGGTCGGTACATACATACATATCGAAGAAATGTCTGTAAATAAAGTACATCTTTCGCACGACATTGTTATTCTGTTCGCCAGTTATTGTCATTCTAAATGCCTAAACAATTTCATATATTTTGTCCAGCGAATATTTATTTCGTGGTAAGAAAATGCCCTTTATAAATTATATGTATACAGTACGGCCATACGCAGAGTTTTTCAGATCCTTTTATGAACATTTATTTCAATAAATAATTTAAAATGTACTAACTAAAATTTTGAACATTCAACACATGTATTCGTTTATCAAAACATTGATAGATATTAATTATGTGATACAATGATGATAACTTACTGTCATATTTAATAGTTACTCTGAAATTACGCCTGCTGTTTCAATTATGGCTAGCGTATGTAATTGATTTCGCAAAGAAATACCTTGTTTACAAATAAATGCCGCGAATTTTACTTGGCCTTTCCTTGTGCAGCTACGGCTTCAATAGCCTTTTTGACCGTTTCTTCGTCGCCCAAGAATTTCATGGAAACCACTGGTTTGAAGTTTTCATCCAACTCATAGACAAATGGAATACCGGTAGGTAAATTCAGACCCATAATAGCATCCTCAGACATATCTGAAATAGATGCATTCCATTACAATCGTTTTGAATAAAAGAAGTAGTACTTATAAACTTACTGTCCAAATGTTTCACTATACCGCGCAAACTGTTACCGTGTGCAGCGATCATAACTGTTTTGCCTTCCTTGAGTTGAGGAATAATGACATCGTTCCAATAGGGCAAAGTACGTGCAATGGTCAATTTCAAGGACTCGAACATGGGGAATTCATCCTTCTTGGGTTCGCTGGCATAGCGAGGATCATTGACGATGGCATCATAGTAGGGATGTCCTGGTTCCATTGGGGGTGGTGGAGTGTCGAAGCTACGGCGCCAGATTTTCACCTGTTCCTCTCCATACTTGGCAGCAGTTTCGGCCTTGTTCAAGCCGGTCAAGCCACCGTAATGACGTTCGTTTAGACGCCATGTTTTGCAAATAGGAATGTCGCCTTGTCCACTCTTTGTGAGAATGGCGTTCAAAGTGATTTGGGCTCTTTTCAACACTGATGTGTGGGCAACGTCGAACTTCAAACCAGCAGCTTTAACAGCTTCACCAGCAGCTTCAGCCTCCTTTTTACCTTTTTTGGGCAGACTTTTTTTCATTAGTATTTCATAATCAACGTTTGTATTTCATTTCTTTGCATACCATTTTCGCTCAAATCGGAATCGAACCATCCGCAGAACTGATTTTTCAAATTCCATTCCGACTCGCCATGTCGAACCATGACAATCTTATATTTGCCAGCCATACTTATGGAGCAGTAGTTTACGGGTTTACAGGAAAAGTGATTACTGTGAACTCTGTTTTTGGTCAAAATCCCCACCAACAACGGAGTAGAAGTGGTGCCAAATTTGACCTTTGCGAACATTGCAAGGTCATTCCAAGAATGCAGAAAAAAATAGGAATATGGAAGAAACTTGGCGTAACTTTTATTATTATACCGTTGTTCAACTTAAATGATTGCGCTGGCGATGGCAAACGGTGATGACATTGGCATATCGAATTGGTTCCGCAGCACTAATTTCTTCAGCCGAATTACATTTTTAACTTTCTTAATAACACAATCATATTTCCTATTATTTAAGTAACAGGAAAATAATCCAATGAACTTACAACTTAGTAGAACAATGAATATTATTTTTCAAAACTTCGCGTTTGAGTCAAATACATCCAAAATGTTGCTCTATATGCCTAAATGTAGCGTATGCAGCTAAACAATTCCTAGTTATTTCATTTCATTTATTGGTTTCATTGTAATATACAAAGCCAATTGCGGGTTTCTTACAGATCTGCTGAATACAAACTTTAAGTTAAAGTCAAAGCGACGGATAAGGGCAAGTCGGATATCTAAAAATCACTGATTTGATAGAAGATTTAGAGATCAGTTATTATTTTTGTAAATGTAACAATTTCTAAATTTATATCAGTGTGTAATAGACATTAATTAGTAATAAAGTAATTATCAACATTTAGGATCCTTCATTCATCCCGTTTTGAAATTGATGGAATTTTTCTGTAAAGATAATACCTAAATTAAAATTCTCACAGTTGTTCCGCTTTCTTTTTTGGTTGAGACGCTAGGATGTTTATTGTCGCCGCCGCCAGCATGTTATTAGCAGCTGGCTGCTGGTTTAGGTGCTCGTAAAAAAGTATATAACAAGAAGACGTTACATCGGCAGGCCGTAAGTATCGGATAGGTATTAGGTGAATGGTTTGGGCTTTCGGCAAAAACTAGGTACAAAACGGGTAAATAAAAAAAATTGAAACCATTTTACACTTACAGAACTTATCAGATGTCGTTAAATTGTCCATGCAGTTATTCCACCTCATGCGGCGAAACCTAATTCTCCAATGAAACATCTTGTTCGTTTATTTTCTTTCAGAAGCAATTGTGGAATTCTAGTGAACAAAGGAAGCAGATAATGGACACGTCTCGTGTGAAAGTTACTTGTAATTGGACGCGAATAGGAGGATGTGAATTTTCAAACTTAATCAATATTAAAAATGCGGATCCTGATGTTTTTATAAGGTATATCCACCTCGTAAATGTTGGCCACTTTACAAGTAAGAGAGCAATCTCTAAGCCATGTAACACTTCTCTAGAAAAAACACTAGACGTTGGGAGCCGGTAGAGGTCCCGATCAGTGAGTATACAAATTATATCGTACACAACTCACTGATTCGAGAGAAGTTCCCCGTCTGTTCCTTCATGGAATGTTAAGGGAAATAAGTAAGTAAGTATGTCGAGATATGAGGAGTACATGATTTGATACGACAAAAAAGTTGACGTGTTCACTTTAGTAGTAAGTAGTTTGCGACATGAACCAACACGGACGAAGCAGGCAACATCATCGAAGGTAGTAGGGCGTTAGGTTTTAATTTGGAAGGTCTCAACGGAGGTTGGAGTTGCTCCATAGTATACTTCTCATAAAACTCATTGAGTATAATAATAAAGTTGAGGCCATCATTTGTGATAGGAAGACAAGTAACGCAAAATTATGCCTTCAACATAAAATACAATCTGTGGACGATTTTTATTGCTGTGAACTACTTAGAAGCCTGAGTAGGATTGTTTGTGTGTTCCACGGCACACACTTAGTAAATTCATGTCGAAACGAGTTTATTGCATATGAGATAGAATCGATTAATAGAATTTAGTGTAATTAGGAAAATATTCAATGAGGACCACAACGTAGATCAGAATGTAAGGATGTGCCCGCAACTTAAGGAAAACCACTTGCGGCCTTCACGATATAATTATGATAAAACAGTTTTTAGTGCGGATGTGGAGTCAACTGACAATGCGGTAACCAACCAGTGGTGCACCCACGATGTAGGGATAGCTCTCAAAGATTTTAGGATACGACTAAAAAGTTGAACACAGACGGATTCACTTTAGACACTTTTTAGTAGTTTGAACCATGTCGGGTTCAAATTGAAAAACAATCGCTGTATTGGAGCACTACTACATTCATATAATTTTGGTAGGATGTTGAAACATTCCCTGCCTCAACTTACAATCTAGATCTCTTATCCATTATTTGCACGTTCATTTTGATATCGAATTTGGTACTAGCATTTTCAACATATCTATTTCAGCTTCTTACAAATGTCAATTTAGGAATTACAATATCAAAATCCCATATATTTGGCTTCCCAATCTACAGGGCAGCGGGTACCTAATTAGCGACAGTATATAAAACACACTTTTTTTCAGACCTACATTAGATGATCTTGTCAATCAAGAAAATGCAATACTACTAAGCAAAGACCAGTGCCGAGAACATTGTGAACTACTGATAACACTGTATCCACATTATAAGATACAGTCATTTTCACTGGTTTGCAATGTAAATAAAGTGGAGGTATTTCATGGTAAATTAAAAGAATATTTGGAAACCGTGTACGGTGTAATGGAGGGTGATTCTGAAGATGACGAGCTCACATCATATCGTTATGACATCGAGGTAGAAAAATCGGGAATAACCGACCTAACAATAAAGGTAGATATCATAGCACATACCATCTATATTGAAAGTAATATATGTATAAATTATCCTTGTACAGTTTCTAACAGATTCTGAAGTTTGTTTATTTGGCATCGTCTTACAAACGGCTCCAAATCCAAATGGTATTACAACACTCTTGCCTGCTATACAAAATCTACTACAAACTACATCGGTACCTCTGACTCCGGCATCGGAGAAATGCAAAGAACTTCTAGAAATGATGACAAAATCTAATCCACTCCAAAGATCGCGGCAAGACATAGACGAACATCGCAATATTAACGAACTACAAAATATGGGGATAGTCGCAGAAGACATAGGTGGAAACTCTTCTGTAACGACTAAAAAATTAGATAATGTTGCATTACAGGATTATATTGACTCAATTTTCCGTAGAATGGAAGAACGTTTAAATGAACGCCTGGAGTTGATGGAAAAACGACAAATGGAAAAATTCGATTGTTTATTAAAAATGCTCGAAAAGTTAGATCGACATTGAACATGTATCTATTATATCGACGGTTTACGAAATCAGTCCAGTGGATAAGTCTGAGCTAAAGGATAGACAGTTGTTTCGTTTTAGAACTAACAAATTTACATCTGTATCTTTGTGCATATTCTTTCTAAATGAGCATATGCCAGAGTCGTCGAAATAACCATTTTATCAGCGATATACGAAATTTAATATCTCTTGTACATACCACATTGTAATTGGAAACATTCGGAGAGAAGATGCTTAATTTTAATAAACACATATACATATATTAAATGCAAGAAATAAATCATATTAGGTAAATCTTAATGAGCATTTGCTACAATCTAGATATGCAGTTTTTGATATGCAGTTAGATATGCAGTACTCCATCAATCCAATTGTATGTGATTATCGGTTTTCCTGACCAACTCTTGTGGATCTTACTTATGTCCCTTAACATTCCATGAAGGAGTAGACAGAAAACTTCCTGAATCAGTGAGCTGTGCACTACATAATATAATTTGTATACTCACTAGACGGGACGTGCTAGCCGTCGGCGAACGGCTAATGCTTTTTAAGAGAAGATTTACATGGCGTAGATATCAATCTCTTACTAGTTAAAAATATGAATTTCCACTCACTCAGACTACCTTTTCATATGGAAACATGTTAATTCATTCGTTAACGCATTTGCATAAGCACTTTCAATTTCGTGCTAAATATATACATGTACATTTTCACAAAATCCAGAAATCTATTACAATTTCAGTCAAGTGGAACGTAGTATGATGTAGAAAAATCGGTTACCTGAGAAGTTTTACATAGCGTAGAAATCAATCTCTTACCAGTAAAGTACCAATTTTCACTTGGAAACATGTTAATTATTTCTTTCACGCATTTTCAATTTCCTGCTAAATATATACAAGCCAATTCACATACTCAAACGAAATCTATTACAATGTGTACGAGATCCAGTCAAGTGGAACTTAGTATGATGTAAAAAAATCGCTTACCTGTACGAGATATCCCTCAGTTTGGCAACACCGTACGCAAAAAACGCGCGCGAATTGATTGTTGTACGTACGCGTGCAAAAGGGAATGAAAAAAGTACGTACGCGTTGCAAAAGGGAATGGAAAAAAGTCGGAATGCGTGTAAAAGGGAATGAAAAGTAGGGGAACACACACACACGCTCAAGAAGAAGAGCGATTCGAAATCATTATCATTAAGGAGTCGACTTCGGTGAAGGATTAACGGAGAACGGAGAGTCCTGGAAATTCAAACACGGTCGGAAAGTGAAAAAAATGTTAGTAGCAATGGAACCAAAAGAAGCCATCGCAGGCAGCCGTTCCTGGGCAGATGATGTCGATTCACATGTAAGTTCTTAGTTGGCCACCACTTCCACATACCATTTACTCATTTCCTTTGCAGTCTCTGGGCAGTCCGCCGTCGGATATAAATGATTCCCGTCGTGACATCTCTTTGGAATTCATTGATGGTGTTAATGAACAGAAATTCGAGCGTTTGGTTAAGGAGGACAAATTGAAGACTCCATTTAAGCGACGTCACTCTGGAACGCCAAGTGTTGGGAGCCGCTCTAACAGTCCGAACAGCAGCTGTGGGAGTAACAGCAGCAATAATGCCGATAACGATTCCCGCTACTTCAACAGTCACAAAAACGAGAAAAGGGCCCGGCAAAATAGTTTAACTTCATCTTCCTCGTCGTCCTCCTCATCGTACACTGAGAATGACGCAGCCATCCTTTCACGGCGTCAAAAGCAAATAGATTATGGAAAAAATACCATTGCATATGAGCGTTATGTAGAAAAGGTTTCCAGGACACAACGCTCCCGCGATCATCCTCGCACTCCAAATAAGTATGGCAAATATAGCCGCCGAGCATTCGACGGTCTTGTCAAAATTTGGCGCAAACAATTGCATTACTACGATCCCCCCAATGGCAAAGAGTCTCAAAACAAAGGAGTTGCTGACGATTCCAGCAGTGATTCGGATTCCGATTAGGTTAAGGATTTTCTCGTTAAAACTTCATATCTTTATCTAGTGGCCTTTAGTATCCCAATGTTTAATTAATCAGTCATGTCGATTATAACTTCGCATTGACTGACCATTTGTTTTTTTTTCTTTCTGGCCATTAATTCTTTCATTAAGTTTATTAAAAACGTATTGTTGGATTTTTATGTAAAAACAAGCTCGACTGTTGCACTATAATTATCATTAGGGGTGTTCTACTTGAAAAACTTGCATTCCAATAATTTGGTTTTTTTAAAACAGTAAAAAATACATACATATATATTAGTGGAAAGCTAGTTTATCAAATAATACACGGTAAATATTAAACCGAATCTTTGTTTTATTTCTATGGAATACGAAATGAGAATAAATTTAACTGAATTATATTTCTTTGTTTAAATTAAAATGGTATTTCAAATAAAGAACAGACAATGCGTTTCTCTGAAAAAAAATTGTCCTTGGTATAATTTACATGGTTTAGTCTTTTTATTTAATTGTTTAACAATTTGTGTCATATTATATGTAGACCTCACTATTGTTGATAGAAAAAGTATTTAATAGTCATTTCGCTTGCTTGGAACGATAAATCAATTTTCTGTCTCTGTCTGGAGATGCGAATCCCTTGGCAACTGAGTATTCCTCTTATCCATACATGTATTAATTTGGAACAATGTAATATTTACAAGGAAACTTCATGTGGAACTACGACGTTAATGCATACAATTACGATGACATTAATTCTCCCAGTGTTAGTCCCATAGATACATGAGACAAGTAACCATCTTTAGCAGAAAGAAAATATATATATAGTATATAAAATGTAAATCTCTACGTTACCCGATCATTCAGGCTTTAGTCCCGTCTGAAATTAATCCGAATAACATTTTAGATAAGGACGATTTCTGAGAATAATGGCATTATACTTGACAGTTTCAAAAGCAGAATTTATCGCTAGTAGTTCCCGACCAGAGAATATAAAGAATATGACGCGCACAACTAAAGAGTTGAAATGTTGGGAGAGATATGATAATGTCATCATGAAAGGGCTGCTTTCCCTTACTTCCACAACCAGGTGAAGCTGTATAACTAGTTTTCAAGAAAAAAAAGGGGAACAACTTCATTCCAGCTATATTTAATGACTATAACCATATTTAGTTGGACTCATCAAGATGGTTACATTCCTCGTGTTCTACATAATATTTGTAGTTGTGTGTCTTTTCAATTTATAATCTCGGACGAAATACAAACATATTTTTAACACAGAAGTACAATACAAGGAAGGACTGACATAGAAAAACTATTTACCATTCATTAATTTTGGAATTGTATTTATTGAATTTAATCTGTGAATATGACAAATATTGGAAATCGTATATAATACCTTTAGAAGGTTGGATCTTATAATGTTTTTGTAATTATGTTTTTATTTAATCCTCAATATATTCGAATGGCTCTGGTGGCTCTGGTTCCTTGACATCATCATTCTTGGGTCCATACGCAGCAACGGGTTCCACCAGTTTTTGTTCTTTGGTTTTGCCAGTATGTTGCATAACAATTATTCCACCGATTGTAACATCTTTAAGGGGAACATACGATTGATTTTCTGCTACACTCAAAACCTTCAACTGTTGACGCATTACACGGGCAGGATTTTCCAAAATTTCGAATTTCGGTTCCTTTTCTTTCTCATCTTTTTTGTCTTTATCCTTGTCCGAAGTCGATGCCTCCTTATCCTTTTCATCGTCCTTTTTGGCAGTTTCTGACTTCTTCTTTTTGTCGTCTGATTTGTCGGTTTTGTCTTCAGGTTTCTTTTCTTCATCTTTCTTGGATGTATGACCCGGTTCTTTATTCTCCTCTGTGTCGACATCCATCTTCTCCTCCTCTTTCTTGTCGGCTGTCTCTCTACGTTTTTGGCGAGCGGCAATAGACAGTACAGCCGTAGCCACCTTTTCGCGTTCCTCTGATTTTTTTTCTTCCAACGGAGCTGGATACGCGTAAATTGATGGTCTGGCAGCTGATTTGAACTTCAATTGCGGCATTTTTAAGTCTGAATTCAGACCAATGACGCATGTTGGCGTAAACGCCAATGAGAGGGCATGCGCCAATGGAAACCAGTACCAGTACTGCGTAAATACCAACGACCCAACAACAGCTTGCAGATTAGTATGACCAGTACGTGATTGCAACGAGAGTGTGCAGTTCCGACCACCAGCATCGATAATACCTTGTGCCAAAATTGCTCCAAACTTTGCCATAACATCTTCATGTTTATTGCAAATTACTTCATCATACAATGAACGGAAAAAAGTTGTTTTGGGACAGGTCTGGTCTGTGTGCTGTATTAAGATCATAGCTGAAGCAATAAGTGCGCCTTGTCGTACAAAATTTACTGGATCCAACCTAGCCATGGGTTCTAATAATGCTATGGCATCCCGTAAGCCCGTACCGGCACAAGCAATTCCCAATGCCATAGCAGCTCCGTAGCGAACGTGAGGATTGTAAGATTCGGCTAAAAGACTAACTACAGAGGGGCACTGTTCTGGAGTACGGAACAATATGAATCCGATTGCTGTTACTGCAGCCCGTCGGACGTCATCATTTACATCTGATACAGCAACGTGTAAAAGTTTCCGAATAGCTTGATTACTACCAGTACCATTGTATGCCATTGCAATAGTATACATGCCAGAACGTCTTAAAACGGGGTCTTTATCAGTTGAAAGACTGGTAATTAATGGATCAGCTTCTTCAAGACGGGCAAACATAGTAAGAGATATACCAACCGCTAAACCACGTAAAATTTTCTCATGTTGTGTTTCTTGCGCATACGATACCATATCTTCAATAGCCTGCGCATTTTTAGAACCCAACATAACCATACCCATTGCAATACCAGCAGCTTCACCAGTGACGGCATCATCCTGATACAAATTAAACTTCAGCTGTTCGTATAAGTCCTGACGGTGAGTGCCCATGGCAGCGAGACCAAGACCCAAACAACCGCCGTGGCGAACATTTTCATTCTGAGCGTCCTTTAACTGCTGCAATAAATAATCTATGATATTGGCGCCGTGATTGGCATGTATCAAACCCAAGGCATATAGGCCACCTCCCTCGGAGTACCCTGAACTGGGTCCAGCCTCCTTGGGCAAATAGCTTTGCATAAGGGCTAGCGAATCCTTTTCATGACCACGGTGAATAACTCCAAGAGAAGCAGTGGCTGTCAATTTTGCCCAATTGGTAGCCCGTGCCAACCAGTCCAGATTATCACGTAAGAATTGGTCGGAGGTTGTCCCACCATGCATATATCCGTTGGCAATCACAGTAGCTGTGTGACAAATAGATACACGTACGGCTTCTTTTGTCGCTCTTAAAATTTGCAGATCGGCATGATTGCTGCGAATTAGAAACTGCAACTGTAAATCAATTGTTACCTCACCCGAAAGAATAGATATCAGTTTTTCAATATTCTTCTGATGAGCTTTTTCAGAGTCATTTAGAGAATCGACCGTTCGCTCAATCTTTACATCTGAAATTAAACATTTATTGTGCTTATTTGTGAGGTTTGACAAATTATATATATATACCTTCAACCTCCTCCGCCTTTGCTTGGTCTTCCTTCGGTTTATCTTCTTCATTCTTAGCAGATGAAGTATTCGTGCCTTGTGGTTTAAATATACTAGGTAAAGCAGTTGGAATTGGTGCTGTTTCCTTTAGAGCTTGTAGAACATTTCCTAAAAACTCTTGCGTAGCAGATTCGTACAAATCAAATGCTATTTGATAAGCCATTAAGTTGTTCGCTTCTTTAGAAGACCGGGTAAGTTTATCCAAAACCTCGGCTACAGCTAAAGGGTCTTCCAAAAAAATCAAACATTGACACATGTTGACATAGTCGGGAACCCCCAAATCACGGTATAATCCCACCAAACAACGTAACACCTCGTGCCGGAAGCCCCGATTTTGTATTAAAGACATGGTTACATTATAAGCGTACGCCAGCATACCGCTAACATCATCCGATTTCATAATGGACGATTCAAATATATCCATACGCCTTGTTTCCAATGCTATGCCCAAAGCCTGCCGATACTGCCCATCATCCAGGCAACGTTGAATCATGCGATTTACAATGGCTTCCAAGCGACCATCCACAGATTTTGCTTCCTTAGGGTTCTCAATGAAAGCCACCCGCTGTGCAATGTAGAAATCGATGCATTTTGCAATAATGGTTTCAGTGTACTCGTTGCGTGCATTGACATCGAACAAATCGCCAGCACCCAAAGCATAAGTCAATGCATCTTCAAATGACCCCAAATGATAAAACACCTTGGAGGCAACCATTCCAGCTAACTTGTTTTCCGCAAAATTCCGATCTTCATGTAACATTTCTATCTTTTCTATGGACTCGGATATTTCTGGCCAAAATTCGTCCACAATATGGTCAAGCTTTTTCAAAGCAAAGACCTTCAAATCTGGCATAGGCTCATCGAGGAGCGATATTATACCAGCCGCTGAAGTAATACTCATGTTTCTACGGAAATTAAATAATGTACTGGTTACAAGTATTTTCCCACCTCACCTAATATTGGTGAATAAAAATGACGATTTCGCTTTGCAACACAAAAAAATTCTATTAACTGGACTTTTATTTTACTCGTTTAATCGTAAAATCGGTAATGACAATGGCAGAAGTTCGTTTCCAAAAAATGCAAAATCATTCATTCGATTTTCGATTGTTCGTAATTTAACAATCGATAGTCGATTCGAATTCAAACAATCGGTTTTTTTGATTGTCATTCGTTTACCTTCATTGCGATTTTGATTGCCTTCCCTAAACAAACACTACAGAGACGCGGAATAAAAAATTCTATACTCGAATGATGGTGAATTGTTGACTCAATTCTCAAAATAAGCCACACTATATGCTGCACCACAGTCCCAACCCCTTACATGACACTGCCTAATGCCCTAAACTTAAATTCTATTAACCAATGACTTTTGGGTAGCATATAATATTTTCCGGTATTTACGAGGTGAACATTTTCCTATTCTACTCTTACCGAAATATAAAACTTCGTAGAAATATTATAAAAGTATGGAAGCCGAGGGAGGCATTCGAGTGTGGTCAAGGTGTGCCTCGTGTATAGAATTGATTTTACAAGAAGTCGTCAATATTAGGTTACCCATCATGAACTTTGATTGAGCCAAAGAGGCTACTTAAGATGCGCACGGCAGTGCGCTCGGCAGTGTTTGCCCTTTACAAATGCTTGTAACAATTCTTACAGGAAAATCTTTGTATTTCTAATAAGTCATTCCAAATTAAAAACTTTTATATTGGCAAATGTTTATTTATTCGTATTACTGCAGTCTTCAGCAAAGAAATATGTAGTAAACGGTTATTACACAGACATTCGTGTCTGTAGTCATGTATGATGGCATACCAAACAACATATTTGTGAAAAATGGCGTATTTTATAAAATCTGATTTGTACCACAACATACAATTACAAATTAACAGTAGCCGCTACAGCTTTCCGCTTCATTGCCATGCTTTAGCTTAAAAAATTTCTGCGTACTGAAGCTACTAAGTATGCCGTCATCGTCCGACAGTGTGGTAACAGAATGTAAGTATCATACATGTCTACAGACATGTTAGCCTGTATAATAGCCGCTTTATATGTCATATATTTCTTAATAGAAATATATGCTAACTAACAGCACTAAATATTTCATACATGCAATAGAAAATACAAATTTACATCGAGGTAATTACATACATATGTGTAAAAGCAACTGTATAAAATAGTCATGGATTAAAAATTTTAAACTGGCAAGACTGGTACCTTATTGCCCGACATGATGAAATTTCACTTGCTCCTACATACATATACTGGCAACTAAAATGCAAAAAAACGTAACAATCAAAATAGGAAATTAATGATTATTGGTAGTATTTTCCGATATCAACTAAGCGGTTACACAACCTGTTATATGAACCCATGTATTCACATAAAATTACAGTCGACTCCGGAGAAATGCAATCTGCTTATCAGAAAATAATCGGATACCAGTCAAATGTTTCGTACTCATGGTTTTCATTTCATATGAAAATGGCTCCGCTTAAAGGAAAATATTCAACGAATTTGATAAATTAGCTCATGGTTTGGTTCAGAACTGGTACTGTTCAAATTAGATCGATATATGTTAATGCACATAGGAATTCTATGGGATCGCGTAGAAATGATAACCGTCAATTTAACGACAAACCCCAAACATGAACTTTACAAATTTATAAATAATCTAGATATTGTAGAAAACGTCACTTGATTTATTATTCGCATTCGATTTTAACATGAAACAATATTCTAATTTGTATCTAAATCATTTTTTGCTATTAACCCTTCAATGCGCGATTTTTTATTTTTTGTTTTAAAAAATATTTTTGAATTCTACAGGTATTCTAAAACTAGAAAAAAATAACAAAAAAATTATTTTAATTATTTTTACATTTATTTTTTATAAAAAAATGCGTGATGATTCATATTTGAATCAACCAAGTTTTCCGATCTACAACTTGAGAATTTACACATTTTGCATTTTATTTTCCACTAATGTCACGCACACACACTACAGAATAAAAATAAAATTTATAAAACTTACCTTGATCACCAATCGCGAATTATTTTCATTTAAAATAGTTATAAATCGCAAAACTCCACTATAATGCAAAAATCGCAATGACAACTGACCAAATTGTTGTCAAAACATCCGTTACAAATCATCTATGGTTTTACAACAACAAATGTCATGCATTCGTGTTAGAATCAGCTGAAACTTAATCACTGTAATGTCTAATAAAAGAGTAACATGGAAAACAAGTGGTTGATTCAAATATGCATCACGGCGCACTGAAGGGTTAACTAATAAAGTGGTGTTACGTTGTTTTATATTTCAGCAACGATTTGTATTGATGTTGTGTTAGGTCTAATCGTCAGCACTCTTCATTCATTCGTTCAGTTGTGCTCAGGGAAGGCATGAATATATATTAATTGCTTCAAAGAACGGTTGCTATCTCACAATCTCGCACGAAGCAATCACTTCAGACCGTCAACAGTCTGCTGGCGAGAATAACCCAAAGAATTGTAAAATAATATAATTTGCCATCATCGTTTCATTAGTTTTGCCAGAGTGCATATGTATGAATGTGTGTTACATTACACATTCCTCGTTTTTTCAATAAATAATAAATAAATACAAGTTCAATACGTTTAATTAAAGTGTAGATGTAGTGAGTGAAAGTGTGCGGCTGTGTCATTCTGTTGTACAAGTCTTTGTTTTAAGCTAACTGTAAATTTGTAAAGAATAAAGGAAATGAATCGGACTCGCAAAAAAATCATTCGACCCAAGAACCCATATTCAAGCGCAAACTTATTCTCACGTTGGAGTTTTTGGTAAGTACCGACAGCCGACTAAAACGAATTCGATTTTTGTTAAGGTGTGATCTCGTCCGACATTTTACCGCGAAAATAAAATTATTATTTGTATATCAACCAATATTAGATTTTCCAGACTCAAGAAGACTTGTGGTTTTAATGTACAAATAGCAGTGAAGTACTCTAAATTGTTTATATCATCGTCGGGTACAAATCGTCGTAGAATGTATTATGGGATGATTAAGCCTAAAAGGATCAAGTAAAGTTGCAACTAGAAAAAACTTAAATAATTTCCTAGTAAAAGTTCTTCAGCCTTACCAAACTATTCGGCTCTGATTTCGTTTTTCCACAGAAATAGTTGGCAACTCAAGTTGTCTTAAATGAAACGAGCGTTTTATCAGTCTTTAAAGCAGCCTATCACATAACTATTAACACATGTCACTAGGTTCTACCAAAACATGAATTATTGATTAAAAACTGAGTGGAATATATCGCTCATTTATTTCATTAGTGTCAAAATTCACTATTTTTTTGATCAATAAAAAGCTGTAAGCCTCTTATTTGTGTTGACATTTGTTGTGCGTTATTATACATATGTCAGGAGTCTATTTATTCGGGAAACCCATGGTTTTTTATATTTGCTCAGCAAGACGCAATTGAAAACTTTAAACGGCTCTCCTGAAAAATCGTGTTTTGAGTTGTAACACTGTTAAAGTAAATGAGCGATATGTACTCTTCTATTGATTGATAGTCCTGTTAAAAGACGTTATTTTGCCGAACCTAATTTTATATAATTTTGGACATATACTTTAATACTTCTGATATTGATGTCCTTAACATTATTTCCCGAAAACTATATGCTTTAAAATTTAATTAGATTTCCGGGCAAAATCTTAAAAAGTTGAGTTTCCTCTTCAGCGAACATGGCTAAACTATTGCGAATAGCAAGATGGTCGTTCACCATATGTGAATAGGGACAAAGATCCCGGAAAGTTAAAACAACGTGTTGGATGTGCAGTTGAGTCACAAAGAAAATCAAATACGTTCATATATGTTTAAAAGGTGGAAGGAAATATAATCAGATAAACCTGCTCCTTTAAAAATCGTCCACTGAAGCATATTAATAAAATTATATCATACATTTGTGTTTATTTTGACCTATTTGAAATAATATACATTTATTGTCTAAAAATTAATAATATCAGTACTTCTAAATGAAAACTGAAAAAAAACTATTGTTTTCTTCTATAGCAGTTAAGCTGACGTATAACATAAAACAATAAACATATATGTATGTACCAGGTTATGATTGCAAATCACCTGCAAATGCAAAAGTTAAACAATTATAGCTAAGATATTGTTTTCTACCAACTAAGTACGAAGACATCAATTTACAGCTCGAGACAGAATAATTGTAAAGGTAATGTTATTTTTCAACAAGTAATGCTTTTTCTATATCCAGCGAAAAGAGTACAGACTTTTCGTTATTTCGTTTTTACATTATCTGTAAGACCAATAAGTAACGACGTATTATTATAATTACTTTGAAACTCCGATTGGTAATCATCTATAACGATAGAATGCAGAACCACACCCCCTTTCGCAACAGAACTACTTTTCATACTTTATAATCGGCCGGGATGTCATACAAATTATGTTAACAAAAAGCACCAAATAAGTACTTACGAAAGGACTAAAGCTCTAGGCGACTGATTTGACACCAAAGCAGTATTTAAGAACTCAACCTCAATATTCATAGCTTCCTCCTCTATATCACCTACTCCTTTCCTATTAAGAAGTGTCCAAATTTCTTTCACTGGTTTATGTTTAAAAAGTTTACCATGAACCCCGCTTCTAATTATCCTAATAACATTCATGGCCTGATTTCGAGACCAGCAGTAAGTTCTCCAGTTGTAATTATTTTTATCACGCAAAAGATGCAAGATCTTTAAGAGTTAAGAATAATCGAATTTCGGAAGAACTGAAGCCATGTTCATCAGTATTGCTGTAAACGCATCTCTTTACAGGCACAGTGGAATGCACGCTTCGCAGATTCCGGTCATAATATCATCATTAGAAGCACAATAAGTATCACTAAAGTTGCACCTGGCAATGCCTTTTCCAGCAAGTTCAAGCTAACAGCATTATAATCAGGACATTCATAGTGCTGGATCGCACGCCTCTGCTCTATTTGTAGACACATGTAAATTAATGCATGTATTGCGCATAAATTTACTTGACAATTTCATTAGCTCAGGATAGAAAATAATTCAGTAAGGATGTTGAATTATGTGCAACATCATAATAAGTTGGTATAGAATTATGCACAAGACCTTAATTTAGGTTTATCACACAAGTAAGAAATACCTAGCTACTACATCACAAATCAGTCTGATAGAGGTTTACATATATCGATCAATTCAATAGATTAATATTTTCTTTAGCAACAGCATTTGTAATTAATTTTTGGAGCGTGTTTATATACATCATATACATTTGAGTCTGAATCATTGTATGTGCAATTTTGACCCGTTTTTCCAGCACTGCCTGCAAGTTGGGGCAGTCATTTCTATGGAATGGAAAGCAGTATGTTTGTTCTGACAATAATTCTTCTGACATAAAATTGGTGCGTAGTGTGGTCCCTCATAAAATTGTCCATAACCAAATCGCAAAGTGGCTGTCCATGTCCTCGATAGTCTCGCGAATTCTACCTTTGAGGTCTTAAATCGACGCTGGGCTGTTGGCGTATACCTTATTTTTCACGTTTTTCAAGTCGCAAGATATTAAATCACAAGATCTCGGTGGTCAATTGTGATCACCTCTTCAAGAGATAACACGGTCCGAAAACTTTTTAGTTTTGCGAACTGTGACTGTAAGATTTTCACAATTTTTGTAGTGAATTTTAATAATTTCAATGCGTTTTTGAAGCGTGAATCGTTCCATTTTTAGTAATGGCGTAGTTTCTACTTGTCAAATGTCAAAGAATAATAGCTTCAAAAGTGACAGCTACCGACATACCGGGTGATTCAAAATAACACCTATTGTTGGAGAATCCTGTATTCAATTCAATTTAGGGAAATTCTGGTGTAGACTTTCTTTAAAGTAGTTAAATTTGCATAACTGGGTTTTTAGTTCAAATTGTTATTGGTAATTAATATGATTTTTTTTTATTGATATTGTTATTACTAAATTAAAATAACACGTTTTACATTTTTGTAATGTTATATGTTTAATATTATTTGTAGGAATCTGTTTAGTGGAAATTTGTACCCATATAAGGCCAAAAAGCTTGGTTATAGTATTGAAAGTCAATAAATAAATGTAAATGCAGGGTGCTCTTTACTATATGGCTAACAGTAGTAGAAGACATAGAAAATAATACCTGATTCTAAAACGAAAAAGGTAGTACAATTGATTAATTTAATGACAGAGATCGAGAATAAATGTATTACATACGCAACATTCCTTCCCACTGTACTCGCTTGAGTACAGAAAATGTAAAAATTAACGAATTGGAAACAATGTATAATCCATATGTTTCATCTTTTTCCACAATTATCGTACTATTTGTTTACATTTGTTGTATCACAATAACAATGCATATAAAATGTAACGGTTATTTTTTGGCCTACCTTTTGTGAAATAGTATTAAACAAATGACATTTGTTAACTTTGTGTATTGCAGGTGGATGAAAGATCTATTTCGTCGTGGACTTAAGGGACCGTTAGAAGATGAAGATCTTTACCAACATCGTAAAGATTTGGACAGTGATCGAGTGACTGAGAAGTTCAGTCGTTTGTGGGAGGAGGAGCGCAAAAAGGAAAATCCCAATGTATTGCGAATGATAGTAAAAGCGTATGGATCCGTGTTTTTACCACTGGGCGTCTTGTATTCTCTCTGCGAATCTTTAACGAAGTGAGTAGACTTGTTCGAATGATCTATATCTAACAAATAACAATCGATTTTTGCAGAGCATTACAGCCCTTATTCCTGGGTGGCCTCGTGGCGTATTTCGCCAACGGACAAACTTCGATAAGTAAAGAAAACGCGTATTTCTTCGCTGGTGCAATAGTTCTATGTTCCATCATCCCTGTATTGACATTCCACCCCTTCATTTTCTACATATTTCAAGTAGGAACGAAAATACGTTTGGCATTATCTGGCCTAATATATCGAAAATGTCTCCAAATCTCAAAAAGTGCTACCAACGACGGATTACGCGGACGTGCCATCAACATACTTTCAAATGATTTGGGAAGATTTGATGTGGCACTGTGTTTTTTGCATGATGTCTGGAAGGGACCCGCCGAGTCGTTGCTCATAGGCTATTTAATGTATAGAGAAATCGGTATATCGGCTGTAATTGGTGTGGCATTTATGTTGAGTTTTATACCCCTACAAGCATGGGCTGCGAAAAAGGCCGCCTATTACAGACAGAAAACAGCGGAACGCACCGATTTGAGGGTGAAATTAATGAACGAAATAATTCAGGGAATACAGGTGATTAAAATGTA
This sequence comes from Hydrotaea cyrtoneurina, assembly GCA_958296145.1. Taxonomy (NCBI): domain Eukaryota; kingdom Metazoa; phylum Arthropoda; class Insecta; order Diptera; family Muscidae; genus Hydrotaea; species Hydrotaea cyrtoneurina. The sequence goes on along the minus strand of OY282512.1, from coordinate 149,418,434 downwards.
TACGTGGGAGAAGTCATTTGCAAAAGTTATAGCAGAAGTGAGACTGAAGGAAGTCAAAGCCATTCGGGGAACGTCGTATATTCATGCCGCCTTAAGTTGTACATCAATGATATCACCGTTATCAGTGTTTTTGTCGTTGGTGTCATACGTTTACCTGGGGGATGCACTAACGGCCAAGCGTGTTTACACAGTATCATCATACTTCAATATGTTAAATGATTCAATGGTTCACTTTTGGCCACTTTCTATAACGTTTATCGCTGAAGCATGCGTATCAGCCCGCAGATGTAAGGAGTTTTTATTAGACGGCGATCAGGCTGAGGCTCCATTAAAACTAGAGAAGAAATCGAAGAAAAAGTCTATAAATAAAGACAGCAACAAAAATAGACTGGATAAGTTGGAATTTATTGGAGGAGGTAGTCATAAACCTATGGTGGAATCGAGTCCAATACGAAATGTGCGAACCTTAAATACAGAGGCTGCCACCAAAGAAATAATCCTTCGTGGTGCTAGCGCCACCTGGGAGAGCAGCTCAGTGCACGGCTACAAAAATCGTGCTGTAGAAAATTTGAATGTCGTAATCAAAGACAAAACATTAGCAGCTATAGTGGGACCAGTCGGCTCTGGAAAATCAACTTTCTTAAATGTTCTTTTGGGTGAAGTGCAAATTGATTCGGGTGAAGTTTTGGTAAACGGCAAAGTTTCCTATTGTTCGCAAGAGCCTTGGGTGTTCGAAGGAACAGTACGTGATAATATTGTATTTGTTGAAGACTTCAACGAGCGGCGTTATAAACGCGTTGTAAAGGTATGTGCATTGGAAAGGGACCTCGAATTACTATCCAGAGGAGATCTGACAATGGTCGGTGAGCGTGGCGTTAGTTTAAGTGGCGGGCAAAAGGCACGCATCAATTTGGCTCGAGCAGTGTATCGAAAGGCTGATATATACCTATTAGACGATCCCTTGTCCGCAGTGGATACGCATGTCGGGAAACATATATTTGAAAGATGCATTAATGATTTTCTCTCCAATAAAATACGCGTTTTGGTTACTCACCAACTACAATATCTATTCGATGTGGAACATCTTTTGTTAATGGGTTCTGGCAGTATTGTAGCTCAAGGTAGTTATCAGCAATTGCAAAAATCCAAACAGTTCCAGTTTCTAGCACAGACCCACAATGAATGTGGTGGTGTTGGCAGTGGAGAAGCTGTAACAGACGAAGTCAGTGTTAGTAGCCACATGTCTCGAAGCGACTCAGAAAAGAGTATGGACCATTATTATCCACTTCTAAGACCAGATGAAAAACCCGTCGAAGATGTGAACAAAGAAGCTCAAGCAGTAGGCTCGGTGAAGTTGGACGTGTATCTTTCGTACTTCAAGGCATTAGAAAGCACATTTATTTTGATATTAATAGTGGGGCTCTTCATTTGTGCTCGTATCATGTTAAATGGTGTGGATTATTTCCTGTCTAGATGGTATAATAAAGTACTTTTATTAATGTCGACACTTCATCATTTCCTTATTAATTTCAGGGTAATCTGGGAAGAAAATGTGGGGCATTTGATAGAAAACACCAACATTACTGAACTGACCAGCGCAGGATATAGCGACGTAGAAGAACACGAACGACAGAAACGTGTCATAATTTACTCTTCTATGTTGGGTTCAACATTGATTGTTTATTTACTGAGAACATTTGGATTTTATCGCATGTGTCTGCGAATTTCGTTAAAACTGCATGACCGCCTATTTCGTGGCATTACACACACAAGCATGTACTTCTTTAATACCAACTCATCCGGCCGTATTCTTAATAGATTCTCAAAGGATATACGCACCGTTGATGCTGATTTGCCGCATACATTAATGGACTGTTTGTCGGTAAGTGCTTGGCCCACAAGTGAAAAGTATTTACTTAATATTTTAGAATTAAAACAGAAGGTTACGTTTCAAACAATTTCGCTTTCAAAGGTAATATGTACATACAGTATGTCTCAAAAGTATTTTGCTTCCACTTTTTGCCGTAATAATTTGGAATTTTCGTTAAAATTTTGCTGATTTTTTTAATATTACTATATATTCTTAAATAACAGCATAAATAATATGCTTCCGAATACAAATACAAGAAAATGTAAAAAAAAAATGTAAATCTGATAAGTTTTTGGGTCATTGAAAACGTGTTGCCAACGAAATTAGTACTCACAAAAGTATTTTGCTTTTTTAAAAATACTGGTAGTAGTCCTTGATATTATTGTCACTGATTTTTCGTGTTCAACTTTTTTGCTTTGTTTACACGACTTATGTGTATTTCCATTCAAATTTTTCACAATTCGGTAATTTTTGTTGTTGTTTTTTGCGTTTTAATTCATTAAAATGCCAAAAGGAACCGAATTAAATGTTTCTCAAAGGAAAATCATCTTATACCTTTATAAACAAGGTAAACCTATTGCTTATATATCACAAATGTTTGAAAGATGTCGTCAAACGATCGAAAATGTGATAAAGCGAGCAAATGAGCGCGGAAATATAGAAAATATAGCTCGTACAGGACGTCCGAAATCGTTGTCAAACAGAAATGAGAGGAAAATACTGAAAGAAATTCGGGAGAATCCACATTTATCGGCTCCAAAACTGAATGATAAATTAAGAGGAACCCTACGCAACAATGTAAGCAACGAAACAGTACGCAGAGTACTCAGATCCCACAATATTCATGGACGAGTAGTAAGAAAAAAACCTTTCATTTCTGAAATAAATCGTCACAAGAGATTATCATTCGCAAATCTCCACAAAAACAAAGGTTTGGAATTATGGCAGTCAGTAATATTTAGCGATGAGAGTAAATATAATATTTTCGGCTGTGATGGACGACGCATGGTGTGGAGAAAGCTAAACGAAGCGCTTAATATTAAAAATCTCAAACCAACAGTAAAACACGGAGGTGGTTCTATAATGGTATGGGGCTGTATGTCCGCCCTAGGAGTTGGAAACTTAGTATTTATCGATGGAATTATGGACAAGCATATGTATTTGTCCATTCTTAAACAAAATCTGAATGCTAGCTGTGACAAGATGGGGCTTCCAAGAAACGGTTATTATTTCCAACATGATAACGATCCCAAACACACAGCTTTGGACGTTAAATTATGGATGTTGTATAACACAAAACACTTGCCAACACCTCCTCAAAGCCCGGACATAAATCCAATATAAAATTTGTGGGCGTATCTGGAGGAAAAAGTGCGGCAACACCAAATTTCTTCGAAAACTACATTAAAACAAGTTTCACAAGAAGAATGGGACAAAATACCCATAGAAAGGTGTCGAAATTTGGTGGAGTCTATGCCACGACGATTAGAAGCTGTGATTCATAACAATGGATATGCCACAAAATATTGATTTCCACTTTTCAACTTCAGTATGACGGAAATACCATATTATAATTTAAAAGCAAAATACTTTTGTGATCTTGAAAAAAACTAACAAGTTTATAAAATCTCCCATATCTCCCATAATAACGAAGTTATTTTGAGTATTTTTTATGAATTCAATCTTTAAGTTTCCCTTATTACGTTATAAATAAATAATTTTTGTTTTTGAAAATATTAATCAATCTCTACAGTGTATTTCTAAAAAAAAACATAATATTCAATGAAGGCAAAATACTTTTGGGACTCACTGTACATATTTTCCGAAAAAATATAAAAGATGTTTTACCTTACCATTTGAAAGATGTAATCAAAATAGGGATTTTATCGGCTGATTAATCTGTGTGCAATACAGTTGTATACAACCATAAACATTTATTGAAAATTTTCCCACAAATTTAAATATATGCCATAGCAACGTCACTTAATGTTCGAAAATTTTTTTTCGGGTTTATATTTTTACATTTCCCGTTTTTAAAAAAAGTAAATATATTGTTATGATGAAATTTTGTGTGTGTTTTGGGCAATTTCGTTCAATTAAGGTGTTTTGAAATTGTGTGCGTTTATTTTGTAGTCATAACACCAGCACATGTTTGGAAATATCCTTAAGGTCATTTGGATCTGGCGAATAAAAGACGATTTTACTTTTTTGTTTTATTTAAACAGCGAAACAATTTTAAGAAATTGATTTGACAATGCAGTAAAAAGAATACCTTGGAAATTTTAAAGATTTCTCTCTTTTTGAGTTATGACTATGATTGGAACGTTTTATTTTCAGTTTGCCATTGATGCTTCCGGTGTGTTGATAATAGTGGCCATTGCCAACTATTGGTTACTAGTTCCCGCTGTTGTGATAGTAGTTTGCCTTGTTGGTGTACGCTTTCTCTACATTAATACAAGTCGTAGTGTAAAACGTTTGGAATCAATTTGTAAGTTTTGCATTATTCGAAATAAAAGCAATTGTTATAATTTTGAAATTATTTTAGCCCGGAGCCCTGTATATTCCTTAACAAACCAAACTTTTCAAGGACTTACAACTATACGAGCATTGGAAGCAGAATCGGCTTTGGAATCCGAATTTCACGATCACCAAAATGCCAATACGTCGGCCTGGTTCTTATTTCTCTCGTGCACACGTGCCTTTGCTCTGTGGACTGACGTTATTTGCGTTTTTTACATAACACTAGTAACGTTTAGTTTCCTCATCCTGAGTTCCGATTTCAATAGTGGCGACGTAGGTCTGGCCATCTTACACTCGACCACGATGATTGGTATGTGTCAGTGGGGCATGCGGCAAACGGCGGAATTGGAAAATCAAATGACTAGCGTAGAACGCATATTGGAATATACAGAACAACCTCCAGAGCCATCAATGGAAACCGAGGAGAATAATAGGCCTAAAGGTGAATGGCCCAGCGAAGGGCGCATTGAATTCGTCAATTTCAAATTTAAGTACAGCCCGAAAGAGGCATATGTGCTAAAAGATTTAAATTTTGCCACAAATCCTAATGAAAAAGTTGGTATTGTTGGTAGAACTGGTGCAGGGAAATCCTCAATAATACAGTCTCTATTCCGATTGGCATGTAATGAGGGAGTCATACGAATCGATGGTATTAATATTGAACAATTGGGCCTATATGACCTCCGAAGTAAGATATCCATAATACCGCAAGATCCAGTTCTATTTTCTGGTACATTGCGTTACAATTTGGATCCGCTGGAGGAATGTAGCGACGGGGATATGTGGAAAGCCTTGGAGGATGTCGAGTTGAAAGGACATGTTTCGACATTGATAGGTGGTCTCAACTGCCGCATGTATGATGGTGGATCAAATTTTAGTTTGGGTCAGAGACAGCTAGTTTGCTTAGCACGAGCGATTTTGAGAAATAACAAAATATTAATTTTAGACGAAGCTACTGCCAACGTTGATCCGGAGTAAGTACACAGTATTTTTTTTATTTATACATAATATACATATATTATTTTTTATCAAGTTTGGTTTTTTTTATCTTTATACATTGTTTCTGTTGTTCAAGATCACTGATTTATTTCTATGCGTCGTTTTGGCAATTGGAAAGATATGGGAGATACCATTTTAGACTTCCGCGTCTAAAAGTAACGTTTTTAATAATTAAAAACATGGGAACTTTTCGTAAATGCATCACTGCACTGTATGTGACGTCCATCATATGCTTTGTTGTTGACTTTTAGAACACAAGCTTTATCCAGTAATACAATATGTTGCATTTCAAACACGCTGCGCATCGTATGCAGCGCACTGATGAGTTTACGAAAAGATCCATCATACTTTTCTTTTGAAATTATGCATAACATTGTGAATCCCTTCTTTATGGTTGTAGACAATATAGTTGTAGAAAGTAAACTAGTTGTTGAAAGATTAGGTGAGAATCTCTGAAGCACTGTTTGGTGTTTAGTCCACTGTCTCTTTAGTCTATTAGTCCGGAACTTCAGGTGTAAATATTTCGTTTAACAAAACGAAATATCATTAAATCGTATCTCGCTGGTTTCTAAAATTACTTTAACATCTATATATAACGCTGTCATCAGTATCTTCACCAAAATAATCACTGATTTGGTAGCCAAATATGTACCAAATAAAATCCCTACGTACAGTTTTATACCTGTATCCAAAATATGTAGAACCAGAGTTATAATGAATTACGTAGATGTTATAGCGGAAAATGCAACCACCGCATGAACATGAAAGAATTTGTAAATATTTCATATTATAATAAACTTTTTCTATTGTCTTACAGAACGGATAAACTTATACAAAAAACAATACGTACACAATTTTCGGATTGTACCGTCCTCACAATAGCTCATCGTTTGCACACGGTCATGGATAGTGATCGTGTTTTGGTGATGGATGCTGGTCAAGTCGTCGAATTGGGACATCCCTATGAACTATTGCAGAAACCAGGTGGTTTTCTACGCAATCTAGTCGATCATACGGGTTTGGCAACTGCTTCCGCACTTTTTCAAACAGCAGAACAAGGCTACAAATTAAGAATTCAAGAAACTAGTAATGAAAAAACGAAAACAAAGTCAATATGAAATATGTGATCGAGAAGAGTATTAGATATACCTCAATTTATATTATGAAATTAAACAAAATGTACTTATTTTTCTAAGTAGAACAATTATACAAATGCAATACATTTGTACTGCCATTATGGTACTAAGTTTTCCTCTATTCCGTGTTCTTGTGCATTGTCAATAAGTTGTTAATATCAGTCTTAGTTTAGTCATGCTACTAAATATGTAAATGTACATAGTTAATTGTTACAACAACTACAACTAAAAACATACAATATATATATAAATATTAAACATTAGTTTAATGGTGCAAATATTATAAGTCTCAATGAAATACGCAAATTTTAAATTAATTATAAGATAGTCATGTGTTTTTGTACTTACTTGTAAAAGCAATTGTTATTAAAAAATTAAAAATGCCTAGACCGAACGTGCCTCCACAACTAGTTTAGGAAGATGCATATACACACACGTATATACTGAAAAAAACCTGGACGGTAACCTAAAATACACGAATGTACAAAATAAAAGAATTGATATTTCGATGAAAATCAAGTTTTATACTTATTTCGATTAAATACAATAGACGGGTTAATTGTTATTGATGGATCGCGGAAATTAACAATTGTGTGACTGGTATTCGCGAAGGGATGTATTCTAGGAAATACTGGTTTAATTAATGGCTGTATCAATTTTGGGTAATGCCCAGTTTTTAGAAATGTTACAAAGTTGTATAAAAAACCAAGAACATGAATCGTTGATGGTCGTAATATTTTGTAAATTCAAGTTAAGCCCGAGGCACTCCATTACCCTCACCACAGGTTACTTAAATACTAAACTAACGTACACAAAGTTGGAAGGCCCTCGTTTCCATACGTCTACAGATACACAACAATAAATAGTTACTTTATATAAGATATGTAATTTTTCGATTGCCTACGCATGTTAATACTTAATGAACACGTTATACAGGGGCCTTATTATGGACCATATTGCCGTGTTCCGGTCAGTGAGAAAACAATTGGAAATAAATACATTAAGAAAAAAATGTAAAATAGATTATTTTGTATTCATAATACCTGATATGGAATTTTTGATCGATAACGATGGTCCAGCGATTTTTTTTTATAAATCAAACATGGATTGAAATACCCACATCAGATTTCAGAAATTTAATATATTCACTGTCTTGCCGTCTAGAAAAAGTAATTAAAGTTTCAGAAGCTCACTAAAGAAATATTCACTCCAAAATATGGTTTTATGTTGAAACTGTTTCATTAAAATTTAGGAAAAAAATATTATTGGTTTTTATTTATTTATAATAATAATATATAGTATATATATTAACAATATTACTGTAAAAGAAGATTAAACACAAATAACAAAGAAATTAAGCTATTTTCTATGTGGATCTATGTATACTAATTTCCATGGGTGCATATCGTGCGCACCTCGCTGATCTAAACCACTCTTCGTTTCAACTCTTTATCTGGAAAACAGTTTCGAGACAGCTTTTTTTCTGATTTATTAATTTCCATCAAAACAAAAATCGAGATCACCAAATCTCGAGTGTTTAAAAATGTCGAGATAAGATAGTATGCTATGCATGTATTCATTCATTCAATGTATGGGAACTGAGTGTAAAATGTCGTCTGCCATACTAGCGAGTAACAATGAACGTTAGACATAAGGGCGCGTGTCGTGTGTTACCGGTGACGTGCGGTTGGTGTGACGCATCGGGTTAAGACAGAGTCACGCGTGCTCGTGTGTGAATCACTGGATTAAAAACTTTTTTTTATAATCAAAATCAGAGAACTTTATTTATGGGAGACCTTGGACATATCCAGTCCTCGAGATTGCATTTTTCTCAACAAACGCTTAGCAGGGCATCACGGGACAAATCTATCAGCGGCTACGTGCTTAAGTTTTAACTTGTTTTTATGGGTGTTCTGTATAATCGCGCTGAAAAAAATATGTCGGTCCTTAGACCGTCATTCCCACTTAGTGAAATCCGGATTACAACCACCCGAATATGGTTTTGGCCTGCGGAGTCATAACGGTCTTGTGTGAGCCAATGCATTCACGCGCACACCTATGCTGTCGACCATATTTTCATTCTAAGTACGTACACATGTATACATTATTTGGAATTTGTTTTCGATGGAAAACATCTTTGGTTGCAAACATCTTTATAACCGCATTTGGTATATGATGTCCAACTGTCAGAGGGGATTTAGATAAATGCATCAAAACGAGTTAATTTGGGTAGCCTACGGTTGTCTATCGTTGTCGTTGTCAGGCAATGACGAGCACATATTTTGTGTTTAGTGTTTTGATTAAAAACTTTGCTAGGGTGGTAATTGTGGTCATAACGTACATACAATTCAAAGTGGTCGGTCGGATCGGATCTAAACGTTAAATTGAACTTGCATTTGTGTCGATTGTGCGGTGTATAAACAATGAATGAATTGTGCTTAACATAATTAATACAAATACAAACAATTTGAATTCAGCAAATGGAAAAACTCAACAAAACGGCAATATGAATAAAGCACAAGAAAGTCAAGATCGGCAAGCGAATCCAATACTTGAAGCAAATTTTTTATCCAAATGGTTCTTTTGGTAAGGAGGAATCACAATCACTTTAGACAAAAGGAAAACAACTGAGACTCTTTTAATATGTATTGCATTCCCCAATATAATCCATCGTACACCCATCGGTATATATCTCTGATGGAGTCAGACATTCCAGAAAAACATACTCGCTTTTTACAATATCGGATCCGAACATCCTATCAAGGGACAGATAAACAACTTCCTTTAAATCACAGAACTATGTTCTATCAAATTATGTATATTCCCTAATGTTGGCCTCAAACCAACAAAAAAATTTGTGAGGAGAAACCAGCAAAAAAAAAAAAACAAAAATGCTCTGGATGGTTGATTGTATGGCGCTATAGTTGAAATATACTTGTGAGACTACACAATTTCAATTCCATACAACAACAAATTGAAAGACATTTTCTGTCCTTTTAGACTTGTTTACATCTAAAGTACAGCAAGGAACAAACTTTAATATTAAGATTGTTTTACCGTCACCCGACCGCATGGCCTGCCTCAAGTACCGTCGTATAATTCTTCTTATCTGGGGGTTTTAGGAGTTTTCCGGAGACATATTCGATAAATCGTATGTTGATTTTTCGGACCAATATGCGTGAACGGTGATCGAAATACTATGACGTTGATGGCCAGTTTGAAGGACGTCACAAAAGGACCCGTGAATAACAAAGTCCAAGAAGATCTGACGTATCTTGGTGCCAATTGTTTTATGAAGTACCAGCAAACCTGTGAGCTTATCTGTTTTTCTGAAGCGGTCAATTCCAACGAATATTGTTTCGTCTGCTGGAGAATACTTTGCATTTATAGTTGGCGGTAAAGTGTCATCAGATTTATATCAGATTTAAAATGATATCCTCGAATTCATGATAACCGTCATGGCCAACCGCACTGTTGATCTCCTTTCGAGTGACATCATCTGATGAATGCCTAAGATTGTGAATGTTAATAGTCTGGGAACAAGGGCTGCACAAATGTGTGTCAGCTCAACAACTTCTCTTCAAGTCTTATCAAAGTTGATACACAAAAAGGAAATCGTTATTGATCGTGATGTAGTAATACGCACATCAATATTGCATCCATTAGTCTTAAAGTATAAACAATTCCAAACAAATAATCTAATCAGCCGCTCAGTGTAGTTATGCAACGGCATATGCATATGTTTGATACTACTAAAATCTACTAACGTTTGAGGAACAAAGATAATTAATTGCAAATTATCTCAAGTTGATAGAATTTAGAAATGGAAAACATACAGTACACGTTATTTATCGCACTGAAAGAAAATGATAATAAATACATGGAATAAATACTTTCAATAGGGTTCAGAGCGCAATCTTAACGTTATTATTTTTAGTTAAAGTTCTACGTCACATTAAATGTGAAAGCGGCAAAAATCCGATCATTTTTGACCAATAATCTGATTAATAAAACAAATAACCACTACTCTATAAGTGTTCAGTGCGTGATTCATAGAACCGTCTAGTGCGTTGAAGAATATATTCAGGTCGGTTCAACATATGTCACTATTTTATGAAATATTTTAATTGAGATGTATATGATGGCATATTCAATGAAACAAACGGAAGGAAACACACATATTACTGATGTTACGATGTTGAAATGTGAATGAAAGAGTACAGTGTACCAAGCAGGAGGTAGTGCAAATTTTGTGGCTGGTCAAAGTGACACGACAAATGAGACAGTGTTGGAGATCAAGAATGATATCATTCTTGGTTGGGGATAATGTATTCCTGTTTATCTTTCTCTCTCTCTCTCTCTCTCTCACTTGGGAATTTATTCCAACAAACATTGTATTTTTTTTTTGTGGCAGTTACAAAGTTTCCACATAAGTTAGTTTACAACGTCCTACAAAATAACCAAAAGACCTAACCAGCAATGTCAGTCTGTGTTGATGGCAAAACCATCACTGTCTGTCGGTAATGTTCTGTAATGGATGTGCAGAGGAGGCAGTTATGGGATTCAGTTCATTGGCATAACTCATAGAGGTCGATTTCATTGAAATTCAAGATGTAGACGTGAATGTAAGCATACCATACTATATGTATCCGATAGCCAGACCTTTACTCGAACTCAGGGTAGAAGTTTCATCTCAATAGCTGCAGTCGTTATCGAGTTATAGCGGTTTTTAATTAGATTCACATGTACAAAATCACCTTCTACAAATTGCTGGGCGCCTGGTATCAGAAAAAGGACAATTAGCAATGAAAAACAGTTGGTGGGGGTTTTTGATTTTGAGTGTGTACTACCAGATGCACACAATAATTGGCTGTGTCCATGTTTACGCTTTTATTTATGTAAACAGTATATTTATAATCTAATTTGTGGGTCCAAGGGCAAACCGGGTGACACAGACCGTTTGGATAGATTTTTGCAGCGACAGACGAAAGCCTCTGGTGGGAATCGAACCCACAACCCCCACCCATCTGGCTTCCTGCAGCTTGAATGTAATACAACTTAAATGAGATTTGTTTTGCATTTTATTTGTCTTAGGGAAAGTAATTTAAACAGTAAGGAAACTCTTAAATGGGGCTTGGTATTGTCGTTCTCGATTCTATTTAGAGCCGAGTAGCACATATTTTAGAATTTTTGTTTGTTATATTATTTTCAATTCGGTATGTTATTTCTTTAATTGAAATTTATTACATCTTTAATTGTCTTTGAATTAAAGTGAGGTGTACTCTTCAACTTCAAGTAGTTTATTTTGTAATTTGGAATACTTGGCCGTAAGGCTTTACATTTCAAGATCTCTGTGCAAATAAATAAAAATAAATATGCTATTCAAGACACTGTTGAGGTACGTATTACGTATGTACGTATAAAAAGAGAAAGAGATACGTTCGGTAAAATAAGTCCGCTAAAATTAAGAACTCAGTAGATAACTGATGAAATGAACTAAAATTGTTAAGTATAGTAGAACAAAATCAAATGTACGAACAATTCATTTGGGCAATGGATCGACTGGATTACACGAAAACCATCGATAGTGACAACTCATGAAATGTCCATCTAAATTGAACTAATTGCCTGGTGCTCAGCGGACTGTTCATTTCTCGATATTTTTTCAGGAACCTATTTCAAGTTCAAAGAAATAAATGGTAAATATGAAAAGGACTCACATTCTAACGGGTGATCCAAATGCAGTCATTTTCTGCAATAATTCAATTATTAGTTGTGATTCCTCGTATTGTTGTGTCTGTTTCTCCTTATACTGAATACTCTGAAATTATTCAACTATCACCCCCCCCCCCCCCCCAAACAAAGAAAAAACTCGCCCAATTGCCTACATTGATCCGGCCTGGAATTTAGATGGTATCTTATAAATAAGAATTTTCGCCCCACACGGGAATTCATAACAAATTAATGGGTGTTGTTTCATAAATTATTATTCGTTTTGTGTTCGAACGTAAAGCGTGTGTACTCTTTCCGCCGTACAACCGTCGGGCGGAAGATCTTGTACGTTATCAACCAGAATAGAAAAAAAAACTGGCGGGGATTTAAAGCTGTCAATCAAAAGTATCAGCGCCGTTTTAATGCGAGGGGTTTTGTGAATAGTTTATGGCTTGTTTTGGTCAGACTTCATTGAGACTTTGCTGGTAAAGGAGTGGCAGGGCATAAAGTGATTTATGGCAAAGAACGATTACTAATGCGTGGTTCATTCTCTGTATTTTGTTATTTTCCGTTGTTTACAGGTGGACACGTGAAACATTCAAAAAGGGCTACAGGGAACAATTGCAGCCAGACGATTTGTATGCTCACCTTCCCGCTTTGGATAGTAGGACGGTCTCTGTTGCCCTTATCAAACATTGGGAGAAGGAGGTGCGCCGAAAGAAACCAAATCTTTTACATATGATATTCCGCGCATATGGCTGGAAATTTGTACCGATCTGCATTTTATATTCGATACTGGAAATATCGATACAGTGAGTATAATTCAAACAACATTAATTACAGATATCTTGGCTGATCAAGAAATTCGCCATATGTAGTACACACATAAATTGAATTGTTCAGGCTGAAATGAATTTACATTATAATATTAGAAGGCAGACACGGACTCAGTGACAGTGACAGTGACAGATGCCAACTACATTTTTCCTCATGCTGTTTTCATTCGACCTAGACCTTCAGTATACCAATCGGCCCAAAATAATTGCATGGATCGATTAGAGGAATAAAGTGGATCGAATATAAATCGACATTTTCCCCGGTATACTCGTACATGTCCGTCACTTGCTGTTGCAGAATATTTTAAATACACGAGTAATCTCTTTACAGTAACAACACATACTAGGTATTGATATTTAGCCCATGCATAGAGAAAAGACCGGTATTTTGTAAGACTTTCCGTTTAACGGGTTTTCATTGTGTCGCCATAAAAGTTTTCCAATTCTTTCGCTTTCAGTTGCTCGCAACCGCTATTTTTGGGCGGGCTGGTATCCTATTTTGCCGAGGGTCAAACCGACATATCCAAACATCAAGCTTACCTCTACGCTACAGGCATTGTTTTGTGTTCGGTGGTGGCGACGCTGTGCTTCCATCCGTTCATGTTTTATCTTTTCGAAGTGGGAACACGTATTCGGCTGGCCTGTTCGGGCTTGGTGTATCGGAAGTGTCTGCGTTCATCGGTAACCGCTGACAATAGTGGCATGAGTGGTTTTGCCATAGCAGTGCTGTCCACCGATTTGCCACAATTCGATATCACTTTCTATTTTTTTCACGACCTCTGGAAGGGACCCGTCGAGGCATGCATTATGGGCTATCTGATGTATCTGCAAATTGGGTGGCCGGCAATTGTTGGTCTGGCCTCCATAATCCTATTTATACCGCTGCAGGCATGGGCAGCCAAAGCGTCTGCTTTCTTCCGATACGAATCGGCCGAGTTTGGCGATGATCGCGTCAAATTGATGAACGAAATCATCACCGCCATGCAGGTGATCAAAATGTATGCATGGGAAAAGTCGTTCGCTAAACTTATTGCATTGATACGAAAGAAGGAAGTGAAGGCCATCAAGGGATCCATGAATATCTACGCGGCCTTGCAGTGTACAAATATGATATCGAAATTTGCCCTGTTTCTGAGTTTGGTGGCATATGTCTATACGGGGGATATTGTGACGGCGAAGAAGGTGTTCATTGTGTCGTCGTATTATGATGGGCTGAACGATTCCCTGTTGCATTTTTGGCCTTTGGCTGTTACGACATGGGCGGAGACAATGGTCTGCGCCCGACGAGTGGTCACGTTCCTCATGCAGAGTGAGGATCCCGCGGATGGTGGCATCGAGAATTTCGGCACGGATGACGACGGCGAGAAGGGAAACTTCAGTGGCCGCGTACATAATCCCAGAGCCATCAAGAAAGGCGTATTTCTACACAATTTAACTGCTAGTTGGGACAAAGTCGAATCGGTCAAGCGTCGCAGGCATATTGACAATGTTAGCGCCAATATCACTGAAAAACAGTTCGTGGGCATTGTGGGCAACGTCGGATCCGGCAAAACCACACTACTGAACGCAATACTGGGTGAATTGGAAATCATAGCCGGCAATGTCGAAGTTAATGGCTTTGTAAGTTATGCACCGCAGGAGGCATGGATATTCGAGGGCAGCATTCGCGAGAATATAACATTCGTGGAAAAGTACGATGAGACGCGCTACAAAGCCGTACTCCATGCCTGTGAGTTGGAGAGAGACATCTCGCTGTTTCCCCATGGCGACTCGACAATTGTCGGCGAACGGGGAATAAGTTTGAGTGGTGGACAGAAGGCCCGCATAAGTTTGGCTCGTGCCGTATATAGACAGGCCGACATATATGTCTTTGACGATCCCTTGTCCGCTGTCGACTCACAAGTGGGAAAGCGTTTGCTGCAGCGTTGTTTCAACCGGTTCTTATCGGACAAAATACGCATATTGGTCACACATCACATTCAGCATCTTAAGAATACCGATCACCTGATTTTAATGGAAAATGCCACCGCCACCGAACAAGGACCCTATGAGGATCTGAAGAACACCATTAGCTTCCGTGTACATTTGGAGCAGGAGCAAGAGGAAAGTAAAACCAATCTCCAACATACCGACAGTATAATTGACAACGACGAAAAGGAAACGTCCAAACCGGAGCCGCCACCAAAGTCCACCGACAAAGGTGAAGATCGCAAAGAATGTCAAATGCAGGGATCTGTAAAAATGCACACCTACATGACGTACTTTCAAGCTCTGGGCCATCCCTGGGCTATCATCTTTGTATTTCTGTTGTTTATCATGGCGAGAAGCTGTCAAGCGGCTATGGATATTTTCATAGCGAGATGGTAAGCGCATCAAAACCGATCAACTAATCCATTCTTCCATCACATCACCATTTCCCCATTCTTCCAGGGCTACTTGGGAAGAAACGTTGCCCATGGAACATGAATCATATTCGCAATACGCGGCAAAACGTAAACGACTGGTTCTAATCTACTCCATTTTCATTGTCGGCACTCTGCTGCTGTATATAATGCGAACTTTCGGTTTCTTCATGATCTGTTTAAAGATTTCGTTGCGCTTGCACGACAGTCTTTTCAATGGCATTATCCGGTCCTACATGCATTTCTTCAATACAAATCCCTCGGGTCGCATCTTGAACAGATTTTCCAGCGACATTACCAATGTTGATGTTGCATTGCCTCAGGCTATGTTGGATTCCATAGAGGTGAGTTGTTAAATGATTTCACACGTACCAACTAATATTTTCTATTGCAGTTCTTCGTTGACGCATTAGCTGTATTGGTTATTGTAGCCATGGCTAATCACTGGCTATTGATACCCGCTTTCATAATGATCATCTTGCTTTATCTGTGTCGTGGACTGTACATTGGAGCCAGCCGCAGCCTGAAGCGAATAGAAGTTATGAGTAAGTACAGAAACTCATCAGTTACGATTCCACATTAAAGTCTCATCTTTCATATAACAGACCAGATCAAACCGTCTCTGAGCAATTTCAATTTGTCGTGACATTTATCTGTTTGAACGAGAGCGGTTCACCCAGTCCGTTACATTTCGAGCTTAGGTAAAAAAATCTCTTATAATTTGTTGTGGGAAAGTGCCGTCACTCACAAAAAAGATGTGTGTCATGGAATGACACTATTCGGAATTGATAAACCAATTCCACATACCAAAATTCCAAATACGGACTTCCACTCACAACGTCGCTAATAAAAATTGACCCACTCTGGTACCAATCAAAACATTTCCGAAGCACTACGGTGCGTTGTCCGTTCTTTGTCCAGTTGGTGATACCAATGATTTTCAGGTCAAAATTTGGTGTCATTTGTCACAAATAACATAGTTACGGTTGTGCGAGATCATACAGGGACAGATCATAAATAATAGTAATACATACATATGTACATGGTAATGCTGAGCACAAAGTAAGGGAAAGAAACGCTTCTTTGATTTCAGCTCGAAGCCCGGTCTACTCTCACACGAATCAAACATTTCACGGTCTGTCGACAATTCGTGCTCTCAATGCAACACGTCAGTTAGAAATGGAGTTTCACAACCATCAGAACAGAAATACGTCCGCTCTCTATTTGTACGTGACGTCGAATCGCGCCTTTGCATTTTGGACAGACTTGATTTGTTCGTTGTATATATTTGCGGTGACCTTCAGTTTTCTGTTAGTCAATCATGAATTCTACAGTGGCGATGTCGGTTTGGCCATCACGCAGTCCATGTCGCTGGTAATAATGTGTCAATGGGGTATGCGTCAAACGGCCGAAATGGAGAACAATATGACCAGTGTGGAACGGATTATGGAATACAGTGAAATACCTTCGGAACCAGCGCTGGAAACAGATCCGGCTGTTGAACTACCCAAGACATGGCCTTCAATGGGGCGTATACATTTTGACGATCTCAAGATGCGGTATTCCGAGAAGGGTGACTACATTCTGAAGGGATTGCGCTTCTCCATTCGGCCAATGGAAAAGATTGGCATAGTGGGTAGAACGGGGGCTGGTAAATCGTCCATAATACAAGCTATTTTCCGTTTGGCGACAAACGAGGGTCTGCTCGACATTGATGGCTTTGATATCGAGAAGTTGGGCTTGCATGACTTGCGCAGTCGCATTTCCATTATACCTCAAGATCCCATATTATTCTCCGGTACATTGCGCTATAACCTCGATCCATTCGAAGATAGGACCGACGACGAAATCTGGCAAGCATTAGAGGATGTTAAGCTGAAACCCTACATTAAAAGTCTCGAGGGTGGTTTGTCCAGCCGCATGTATGATGGCGGCTCGAATTTCAGCATGGGCCAGAGACAGTTGGTCTGCATGGCCCGAGCCATTCTGAGGCACAACCAAATACTGATAATGGACGAAGCCACTGCCAACGTGGACCCCGAGTAAGTTCGGAAAACTCTTTCTGCTTCCAAATGTACCTATTCTATGTTAATTAATGGACCTTTCAGAACCGACAAATTCATTCAGGAGGCCATTCACACCAAGTTCGAGAAATGTACTGTACTCACCATTGCTCATCGTCTGCACACGGTCATGGACAATGACCGAGTTCTAGTTATGGATGCCGGCCGAGTGGTGGAGCTGGGCCATCCCTACCAATTACTACAGAATCCGGACGGTTATCTGCACAACTTTGTGGAGAAAACTGGCCCCGGTACCGCGAAGCATTTGCGCTACATTGCCGAGGAAAGTTATCGCAAGCGCGTCACCAGTAAGAAATCCGATTAGCGTAGAATGCATTATTTTCAATTTATTTATTTATATTTTGAGAGCATAGATTATTTCTTCATTATTCTTTACTTTTTATTCTCGAAGAATAATGCTGAGAATTTGTTTCACATTTAATTAATTTACCGTTTTAAGCTATTACTATCTGTCTACTTGTAGGTTATTAACATTTAATTGAATGTGTTTAAACAAAAGAAAAACAAACACACAAAATCCATGGAAGATTGATTGAGTCATTGATTAGTTATATTCCACTAACAATTTCAATTTAGTTCCATTCACAAAATGAGTCGCACACTGTGATGTTAGATAAATCTAAATACATGTTAAAACATACCTGTGATTTTTTTTCACTGTACAAGAAGAAAGTTTTCGACTTTTATTTACTTCCAAGACAACCAAGTGGCGGTAGGTGTGTCGACGTGTGAACTCCTGAGTGAATATTTTCCAATTGCTGCATTCAGAAGCCTGCTCCACTCCCGGACATCATAATATTAACAAAATGGACAAAACAAGACGATTGATGCGCCCTCCTCAAATCAGGGCATGGGCGATATAGTGGATTTTGGTGTTGTCTGTCTCTCGATATACATAACTCATGTGTCTCATAGATTATTTGGTTTTGCCTGCCAATGCTGGCATGATCCTCAATCGGGAGCTACCCTTTGGTTCCAAACTCAGAACTAGGCACAATTTAAGGATATGTTTTAATATGTTCAAACTTATTGTTAACGTAGATATGCTACTGTATTTTTTCGGGAAGAGTCGCTGGAAGGACAATCGTACTGAAGGACACAGACGATGAAATTTGTATTTATCCTTGTTTTGAGTGATGTGCTCAGAAAACAACAGGGATGCAAATAATTTCAGAATTCGAGTTGGTTGGGTTCTGTGGTTTAGAACAGATTTGAACAAAACAACATTTTTTCAGGTAATTTATTTTCATTGAGAACAAAATATGTTTTAACCCTTCGATGACGTCAACGGTCAATGGCGAACAAGATCCCCGGCGTACTTATGTATATGTAATGTATTTCGTGGTGTGGTATTTGAAAGATATTTAATTGAATTCAGCTACGTTAGTTAGATCAATTAATTCAATATAGAAACATGTCGTTGGGTTTCGTCCTGTTCGGTGGAGTCGTTTGGAAATGGTGCATGTGTGAAAACCTAAAAAGTCCCTAGCGATCTTGCCAGTCATCGAAGGTTTAATTATATTAAATCACTGTAATATCAGTTTGTAAAAGAAATCAAGTTCAAGTTCCGACTTACCACCAATGTCTTCCCAATATCAACTGGCATTCAAATATTGCTGGGTTGCTTTGTGTTGCCACCACAACAATTTTAAATACGAAGTTGCCTTTTACATGATGGTGTTCTAGGCAATGAATGCCGTGCGTTAGTTTTTTCTTTTTATTGCCAGTTACTTTTGCTTTGCTCGAGCACTCGTCGGGATGTTGGGGGAAAAGGTGAACTGAAATGTGTTTCTTTATAAGGTATGGTATAATAATTTATTATAATAAAATGAGTTCTTTCTTGTATTTACTTAGTTGATGTTGTTGTTATTAAATATAAATGGCATCATTTAATAATTTCACGAACGAATTGTTGTTCTATTATTAATATTATTGCTAGTTTGCCCTATATTTGGTTTATTTTATTATAATAAGAAACAAATCAGAATTGTTGGAAGGTGTAGGAGTAGTGGTGGTAGTGTTTTTGTTGTTGTTGTTGTTATGAGTGGTGAATATAAATAAGTGGCGAGTTTTGTATTCTGATCGCCCGTCGCTTGTTTTCGACATTTGTTAAGAGATTATGTGTGTTATTAATTTGTTTAGTTTTAGTATTTATTTTTTTTTGATAAGCAAAAGGCTATTTTTTAGTTTTTATGTTGTTTTTTTTGTTGTTTAGTTTTATTTAGAGTTTTATTTGAAAAATCAATAGAAGACCAATGAATATGTGTGTGATTGTGTTCTGGATAAATTGGAAAAAGAATCAAATGTAAGCATGGAATTTAAATTCTTGGAATTCAAAATCGAAAAATGGTATTGTTTGTTTTCTACGTGTGTGTGTGTGAGTGTATGGGTGTAGGTACGAATTCAAATTACTGTATTGTTGTGTACAATCAAATGTATGTTGTAACGTTCCTTTCAAGTTGCGAACGCATTTAGTTTAAGCCCTAAATAAAATAAGGTAAACGGGAAAAATTCGCATTGTATTCGTATTTTTTCGTCTTCCTTAGTTTTAATTGAAGACACACTACGGGCTAAATTTAAATATATATGTTAGTATGTCTGTATGTTTTTCTTTTCCGTTTAGACTATTCATAAATATATTGGTTTGTTGGATCTTAATTGTTTGTATGAAGCTAAATTGTTTGCTCGTTATATAAAGTGATTAGTTGTATAGTTTGTTTGTTACTTTTGATTTTGATTCTGTTCAAAACGAAACAGTTTTGAAATTCTTCCCCAAACTTCAAAACCAATTTCGTTTTTATCAAAAAATGTTGTATAGCAAAGCATTTTCTAAAAATTCGTTGAATTTTAACTAAATCACAATGTATGTTTGGTTTTCTCTTAAAGTATGTGTGTGTATGCCTGTATCAATATATTTCATTATATAAACAGAATCTTTTTTCATTTGTTTGCTGGGTTCTGATATACATTTCATTACTAACATTGTGAAGCTATAGACGCGCGATCTTTCGCCGTTGTCGAGTAAACAAAAAACGATATTTCACTTTGCATAGTTTCTCATGAAGTTTTTTGTTTCATTTTAAAATTTGTCACAGTTAAGCTTTTTTGTTTGAGCTTTACATTTCTTGGTTGTGCCATAAAAAAGAAAATTCAAATTCAAATTGTTATGGTTGGTTTTCTGTCTGAGGTTTCCTTTTCTCACTCTCTCTCGCAATTTTTAACAATACACCAACAAATAACTTCCCCGTAATTTGTATTAAATTGATCTACTGTTAAAAATTCACAAAATATCTATGGTGGCATAATGTACATTTTATTCTGTATGCTTTTTGTTTTTGAGAAGTAAAGTAAAATTGATAGTTTCATTTTTGATTGATTGTGTGTTCAGTTAATCTGTTTCTAACCGATAGATTGTTTTTTTTTATTTTTTGGTTTTAAATATCATTTGTTATTGTTGTCGGGAATTTCAAGTAACAGATTTGCGGAAATTGCTTTTGTGTGTCTTAAAAATATTGTTTCTTGTTTTGTAGGTCTGGAACGGAATGTCTGTTACAAAATTGAGAGATTGTTTTTAGAAGGATTGCAACATGTCTGATTGTAAATAAATGTAAATTTTCAATTTCAGCCAAAGTTAAAGGATTTCAATAGTGGTATTTTCATTACGCGCCATTTCCAGCCGCAAATGTTAAGCGTTAAAGATATTTCTTAAAATGTTATTACCAACAAAACTACATCAGGCAAAAACAAAAGTTTGGCGTCTGATTGAAGTCAATTTCTATCAACGAAAAACTTCAAATAGATCCAAAATACATGTGTATGCAAAGTTATAAAGAAATGTTTCTTTTCTTCAAATTTCAGAATTGAAAAATAACGAAAAGTCAAGTCTTTTTTTTGTTACCACTTCAATCCTCGTCTACAAGTGTTTTTTTTTTGCAAAACTGAAAAAAGTTACCAACGCATTTCATATCGCTGATTTACAGCATTAGTGTCACAACTCAAAACACGTTTAACGTTTTCAATTGCGCCTTACTTAGCAAATATAGGGGGGGAAATAATAGGTCCCCGAATGAACTAAAACCCTGCGTGTAAGATACACGCAGAACAAAAGTCAAATAAGAGATTTACAATGAGCTATATGTAGAAAATGACATCAAGCGAGTCGTCGCCATTGCAGGAGTAATTCAGATTGGTGATCAGGTTGTATAATAAACCGATACCTTAATTTGAAGCAAATCGAATTGTTAATAACACTGAGACGCACGACAGAGCTTCTATGGTCGAACGGCTGAACGTTCAGCTCTAGTCCGCAAACATTGAATTCGTTGTTGAAATCCTTTAACTGTTTTTTTGTTATGGAGTACAGACACATCGTCTGGTGACAGGCGATTGTTTAACTTTTTTGTCTTTTTTCTTCCAAAATGCATAGTTCTTGAAATGAGAGTGAACAAAAGTAAAATGCCAAAAGTGGTAACGTTTATAGCTTCATCCAAACTGAATGTGTATATTTGTTGGTATACACATATGTATATATATATATATATGTATGTGTGTATATATAAATGAATATATGTATGTATATATAACGCATGTATGTAAAGAAAGATGCTTTGGTTTTCCGTTTCATGTCTAATTTACGATTACGATTACGAGTTTCCCTAATGTTATGTTGTTGTTCTCGAATTACGAACAAATCATCATCTTTGTTGTTTGTTTTATTAAATTGCTAATTAAAAAATAGTTTCTTTATATGTATGTAAGTACTATTAGAATATATATGTAAGTATATAATAATGTATAGTTCATGTATAGTATAGAGAGTTAATTTTAATGTAAATAATTTCATTTCTTTCGATTTTTCTTATTTTGCTTTGAAAGTGTTTAGAGAGCTTTTTGGGCGCTTGTTTTTTGTTTTTCTTCTCCTAAATAAGTTTTCGTTTTACAAATATAACGATTTATCAAATAATGATTGCGTTTATTTTTATGTTTATTCATTTTGTAACCGAAAAATATACGAATGAAAGTAAACAAAGGCGAAAAAAAAGGAGAAAATATCGTTTGAAACGCATATTTTGATTCGAAAATATGGTCCCGAAGTTTTGTGTTTCTCTTTATGTTTGTTGTTTTTTTTTTATTTTTTTTATTATTATTGGATTCATTACGAGTATATTTTATTATGATTGTGTTGTGGTGCTGAGAATGGGGCGTAGTGCGTAGTAGGGGCGATATGATGTGAGCGATGTGAGTTTCCTATTCCTATGCTACGACTACGTTTCTAGTTGGTGTGGATTTTCACTATTCTTGGATTTAGATTAAAGTTAAACCTAGTGTGACAACGGGAACAAAACGTATGTCAAGTATGTATTGTTCGTATATATATATATATGTATATACGTTGTACTTACATATATATGTACATATGTATGTATGCATTGTGTCATTTGATCGACGATCCTCATCCGAGTTGCACTGATCAAATCTCACTTCAAGTGGCAGCAATCTATGAACTGAGAGAGAAAGCGACCTATATGTCTGCCCTCATACATATGTACATATGTATGTACGTGAGAAGCAGGGTGTATGGTCGCCGTCACTGCTACTACTACTTGGTGAATAACTAACTAAATACAACTGTATAATATCTAAAAAAAAAAGATGCGTGACCTGACCGTCCTTTTCCATCACCAATTGACCACATCATCTGCAGACGGTCTTCAGAGGCGGTCATCCTCCTCCTTTGACATCCCCCCGTTATTCAATATTTAAGCTATTAAGTATCTACGACTATTATAATTGTTTGTATTATTTGCTTAAGAACTGATTGAATGTGAATCTAGGAAATATCGGCCTATATATATGTGTGGGTATGTATGTATGCAAATGGTTTACTAAATCGCTACGACTTTTCGTTTAATAAACTGAAGTTATGCTTTTTTTTTGTTGTTTTTTTTTTATAATGAATTTGTTATGCAAGGTTTTTTTTAAGGTTTTCTTTTGTTTGTAATAATAAATCAGCGTTGTTATAGTTGTTCTTTTTTTTTTTTGCTTTTGGTGTATTGAAGGCAATATTCTGTTTTTGGTTTTTGTATTTCTTTAAAATGTTTTGCATTTGGTTTTAAAAAGATGTTTGAATTAAAGTTTAAAAAATATTCGTTTTTGGTTTTGTAGTTAATCCTAGGTATGTTAGTTAGCTAAGGTTTCGCAATTTGTATTGCAATCCGTCATTCGGTTGCTTGTGGATTCTCTTGTTTAAAAAGTGTGCATATTTATCGTAAGTATGTATGTAGTCTTAATATTGAAAAAAAACAGATTCGGTTTTAATTAATTGCTAAAGTTTAAAGCATATTCCATTGTTTGTTGTACATATTAAGTTTTAATTAGTTAGTGTGTGGTTGTGTGTGTGCGTGTATTTGGTATGCATCGTGTCACCGTTGCTGAATGTTCGGTTCCATTCCGAGAGATCACTTTATTTCTCAGGCTCGATGATTTCAACGGTGACACTTTCAGCCACTGGATTTGCGATGATGTTGGGCTGCTGGAGGTGATGTTGTTGTTGCTGTTGCTGAACCGATGCTGGTGGTTGAGGATGTTGCTGATGGTGGTGGTGTTGTTGTTGGTGATGCTGGTGTGGGTGGTAGGTTGAGCCCTTCCTCTCGTGGTGTGCATTATTTATGGCCGGCGACACAGAATTGCTACGCGTCGACCTCAACGAAGTGGCCGACCCATTGCTGCCGTGCGAATTTGAACGTGAACCTGTAATTAGTTGTTCCAAGTTGGTGTTTCGTGGATGATTCACAATGCAAATAAATAGAAAATGTTGTCATTAGTTCGGCTCATATATATCGTCTCAGCTTGTGTGGCCGCACACATACAATGTATACATATCTAAATTTTAAATAAACTCCAATACTAAAATAACTGAACACACACGTACAACATCTATGTATAAAGCTGGTGAATTTACAAATGTACACAATGCATATCGTCAACCATTTTGGTATATCCCCCCTCCCCATAGGATTTGTTTCGTCTAATATAACTGATCGTCTTAAACGATAAACAGGATCAGCTGAAAGTTTACATACTCAGGCTTGTAGCAACACCGAATTCGGTTAACACAACTTGCTGACTAATCGAGTTACTTTCGCCGAAATTCTAGTTTTGTAGGCGTGATAGAAAAAAAAATTGTTTTTTAAAAGAAAATTAATTTGTTTTTTACGATTATGCGTTTGAGCCACTGTATATAAGGCGCAGTCGTCCGGGTAAGTAAGTCTGCAGCTAGAAATATATGTAAATAAAATGGTGTAGTTTTTCTTTCCCCAAATGACACACCCTGTTTCCCAAATGACACACAGTTACTACACATTTGTGTTTGTTTCACAAAAACGTTCTTACATTTCAATATTGCAGTTTCAATCTGTTTTAACAAAGGAAACTAAACAATAATGTCCAATACAAGAAAATAGGTTGTAAAGCACAATATATAGTTTCCAAGCGAGAGACGAAACCCGGTCTTAAACTTGAACATTTTCAAAACTTGTACTTGAACTACGCCATTCCCTTGAACTACGCCATTCCCTGATAAATAAATAAAATTATATGTATTTTTAAAACATATGTACATATGTATTAAGTATTTGAAATTGGAAATGTATACCAAAGCCATTAATGTATATTCCAGAATATATGCGGATAATTGCAATGAGAAGATCCAAAATCAGTTACTGACAGTTGGTCTACCAAACTACAATCATACCAGTAGAATAAGTCAAATGTTTTGTCAGAAGCATTCAAAATAAAAATGTTATTTATATGCACATGTACGAGTGTGTGTGTGTGTCAGTGCGTGTTAAGAGTTACGAGAGAGCAGTTGTCAGTGGGTGTGACGGTCCGTCTGGACACTATGTGGTCAAGGTGTATAACGATGACTGTGTGTGCAAGTGAGAGATGGGAAACACACAGTCTACGTAAGTACATGTGTATTTGAGAGTGAGGACAGCCGACATAATGACAGTATCACCATTGATTTCCGTTCCAACTGAGGCTCGTGGTGTATGGATGGGTGGGCGTGTGGTTAATGACGTGTGTGTGTGGCAAGTGGTGTAACAAGTGTTTTGTTTTCTTGTGTTCAGACAACTCGGTTAGAGTCGAGAGAAGTGGAGTGGAGTTAAGTGGCGGTGGAGTGTAGTACAATAAGGTTAACTGGCTATGGGTTAATTGCTAAGAATGCTACGAGTACAACTACACAAAGAAAGAAGGACAATTACAGGTACATAAACATCACTACAGATTAGCTGGAAAACAGTTTCCTAATTTTCCGAAACGACTAACTACGGATTAAGTATCGGCTAATAAAGACAATTACTGGATAGGCCAGTCTCTACGGTCCCCACTATGGACCACACACATATACATATGCAAAGGTGGTGAGCGACGAGATAGACAGGGCGGAGAGAGAGAGAGAGAGAGCTGGGGAGAAGGCATTCTACAAGAGAACGTAATTGAGCACCATACCTCGAATTGACGGAAGGACATCGCTTGGTTTCACTTGTGTGATAGACGTGGCTAGATGGGGTGGGCGGGTCTTGTGGTTGTTGGTCTGCCTCACTCGAGATGTGTTGATGATCGTATTTGGTTGGGAGTGTTACATTTGATTTGGTTTTTTTTAAAATTTATTTGGTTGTACGGCGAGCGTTGGCGGCGGTGTTTTTAGTTTAGTGCTACAGGCAGTGCCAGCCACTGGATTTTGACTGACGTAGGTTATGGTGTTAGCCGGTGTTGGCGTTGCATCATTGCTCGAGTGCGGTGACACATTGGCGGCGCTATGGACACCGCCAGCGTGTGTCGTGGCATTGGCATGTGGGTGCGGGGCATGGTGATGAGTATTGACTGTATGGCTGTGCTCAAGCAGACGTGAGCAGTTTGAAGCATCACTAACGCGAGAATCACTGGAACGCGTATTACTCTTGGACCGGGTCATACGTCCTACGAACGGGAACCGATAATAAAAGAAAAATAAGTATGGCCCCCAAAGAAACCGAAGGCCATCGGAGTTAATAGAAATCATCATCAAAAACATAAAAACGTAATTTCTTATGCATTCTTGGTAAAATCAGTAATGGAGACGACAAGCGAGACTAGCCTGAGTTGACTTTCTTTGACGATTATTTCTGTCACCATATGTCCAAGTCGGACATTTGACAATCACATAATCTATATGCCCTGTACTGAAAGAAAAACCTAGCCCTTCAGAGAACTAATGTTATACATTTCTTTATACATCAAAAAAAAAGTACGACCGACTCCAAATGCAATGATCACTAACAAAGAAAAAGCATGAGCTCTTAACTAATTATGATAACGTAAAACTAAAGAACCTTAACGAAATTAACTTTGTAATCGACTTTTGTAGGGACATTGATTGTTTCGTTTGAATTCGTTTCAAATATCCAACAACTAAATATATTACTATTCAAGTTGGATTTCGCGCTCCCTTGTCTGACCGTGCAACGTGCTCAATGTCGAAAAGTCATTGTGATTTGGAACCATGTTTCGATTTATGTTTTTGAATTGTTCAACTGTTCATGAGGACCATTTCAATATCACGGGATGTCCCACTGTGATATATCACGCATTGCACTGTCCTAACGATTGGAAGGAGGAAAGAGAGTATTCGTTGACATTTAGCTTCATTTTGAGGAAATAGGAAGCTCACTTGCTGGAAGATTACTCCACATGTCTCGTCCGGTCAACCGGCCATTTCACAATTAACGCCATTTCAAAATGAATATACTAACATCAGGGATTAGAGGAACAGATACCATTACAATACCTATGGAACAGCGATGTAATCCGATCGCACAAATTTGAACCATATCCAGGTGAATGTTGGCCACGCACATATGACGTGTTCGATGATTTCGTCATCCTTCTGCAGTAATTTGCAGTCTGATAGTACAGTGATGTCGGATACTAACATGGAAGAAGTGTTTATAAATGATTTTTAGGATTACTGTTATAACGTGATATGTCTGGAGATCCCACAAGCTCTGGTCCTAATCCTCATATCGTTTCTCTGTTTGAGAACGTCATTCCACTGAGATTGCAGCAGGGGCATGTAATTGCCGATTGACCAGTGCGATCACGCTCCTTAAAGATCTGCTCAACTAACGGATGAATTCGTAGATCAAATTAATTACACGGCAACAACAAATTAATATATGTACTTGGTAATGCTAGAAAACTTTAGGAACCCACCTACTCTGTGTCTAGATTGAGAATCGAACCTGGCAAATACTGTTGCTTTCAACATATTATTAAACCTATAAATTACCAATACAAATTCAGACTTGTTTGGATCCACTTATTGTGGGGTCATGTGTTTTCGTTTAATTAACTCAGCCGACCAACTAACTGTTGATGACGTTAAAAAAATCAATAATAAAAACAGACACATATTTGGGGGCATTACACTGTCAAACCCGTCAATAGAAATGATGGAGAAGACTTGGCCAACATTAATCCGTGTCGTTGCGATACAACTCAAAGTATCTGGATAAATTTGCCAAAAATAAAAGAAAGAATATGACTCGTGTCAATTTAAATGCCGGCTGTATCAGTGCAAGGCGCTCGAGTCTGTCAAATTTAAAAAAGACTACGTATTAAATGAAAAGTTTAGTGAGACATTCTAGAAGCAGTGGAAAGTGTAATCAAACTTACTTCTACAAATATATGGACGACGGAGAAGGTAAAGCGCCAAAAATTCATTCAGTGCTAAAGTCTCGGTAAAAGAAATGGATGCGTCTCATGCAATTTTTTATCAATATTGACGGCGTTTAGCTTAGATGAGGCCAGCAGAATAGCTGATTTCGACCTTTCAAGGAATTTAAGTGAGTCCGTAGTTCGTTGTCACTCACCAAAAATCGGATGTTGTGAAAGCAAATATCGGAGCGGTGAGAGAACCAAGAAACCAAGTCCTATCAGCCTCTACCGTGAGACTCGAGCAATATACACTCGTGTAGAACTGTGGAAATACTGTGCGGAATAATCAAATAGTTTAAAAACTGACAAAAGTTGTCGATCGAAGCAACAAACTGGAATTTCCGAATTTCCCTATGGCCTATGAAACCCATATTAACCTTTCGCCAACAAACTTGAAAGTCATGATTTTAAAATCAAGCACAAAGTCATCGTATAAATTCGGGCTTACAGAGAAATGCATATTTCGATTCGGGTAATTCAGTGGATATTTGTATTCCCGAGGTAATGTTCAGTCCCCAATGTCCATGGTTGGGGCGGTATTAAAACATTTTCTCGTATGCATTGGAAACATTAATTAATTCCAACATTACATTACATTAGTTAGTTAAGGATAACTGTGTGGGCAGCTGAACTGCCTTGATATTCGATGGGCCCTCTTGAGTCAATTGCTTTGGGCATAATGTTTTTGTTGTTCTGTTCATGATCAGGAATTGTCTGAATTATGTACAGTATTTTTGTATCAACGACAAAAGTAAATTTAGAAAATTAAAAACAAAAACACATTCATAAAATATATTTCACATTCTGGCATAAGAAAATAAAAAAACACTTCAGTTGGGGGGTGGTTAAGAGTAGGGGGTTGTATTAATAAAAGTCGGTGCATTAAGGGTGCATTGAATACGAACCTGTCTTACCTAGCGATGGATTGGGCGAGTGAGGACGCAACGAGGCCATACTTGGCTGGCGTGATGGAGCCCTCACCGACATACGGGAACCACGTCGCTCCTGGCCATGCAACAGTTTACTCTCACGCAGCAGTGAGACGTTCATAAGGCGTGGATTAGGAGTATTGAAAATTGTGCGATTTTCACGCCAACGAGCTCTGTAGTTGCGAGGACGAAAGGATACATCAATAAGAAACGCAAATATATAATGGGAAACAAATACAAACAAGTACTTACTGGCTGAACAACCTTAGGACCACACATATAATAATGAACATTAATGCCATTCCAACCAAGACCCCAATCATGGCTGGATCGATGTAGGTTTCGGGACCCTTCTTATCCTGGCGTCCTTAATACAAGAAAAAGAAAAATATAAATCGTTATTTCTCCATTTATCAATAGTTTACGTGTCAAGGCTGGTGGTGGATGGTGGACGGGCTCAATTGGCATAAGTAGTGCTTACCTTTACATTCAACAGTACCATCTTTCAGCCAGATGGGTGTCATGTCAAACCGACAGACACAGCGTCCGTCACGGCACTCGGTTTGAAAGTATTTGACCTCACATTGTTCATTAAAAAAACACGATTCATTTACGGCGGCCTCTGTGGATTGTAGAGAAAATATTTGTTATTTGTTAATTGAAAAATATCAATAATATTTCACACTGTACAATTTCTCGAGAGGCGACATCTTTTCTAATAATAGTTTCCATTCCAATTCCAGACGTTTAGACGATTGAATAAATACTTGAATAATACGTGCGACTACCACACAGCAGAACCTAGATTCGAAACCTGCAGAGACCATCCGACATTGTTCTGCGGCTATTTTCCACCTCGTAAAAAAATAAGAAAAATGTGTTTGCTGGACAAATTCACACAATTCTCAAGTTTTCTGAAGCCTTCTAATTGTGATGTGCATAATATATTTGTATTGTAATAAAATGAATTATGTTTGATGAGAAACAGAAAATCGTTTGATAATCAAGGCACACAAAACCTGATTCGGAGATTTCTCGAACAGATTCGTGTTGTGCTCGCCAAAACCTTTTTGTAGCACTGCGTTTTGTTTAGACAGGAGTTTAGCTGATTATTTATTAGGCAGCCCTCGTATGCCTGCAGGCGGGAACAATATTTTATACTTTCTATTCAATTTTTTACTTAGAACATTCTTAAAGGCATTTCGCAGCACTACGAGTGCAGGTCTGTCTGTCTGCCTTTCTTTCTTTTTGAGAGGTTTTTGTGTGGAATTTGTGTTGTGCGAGGGATCTTGGCCTAGATTGAAATCAGCCCTTAGTACGAGCAGTTGACGCCAGCGTCGAAGTCGTTCGTCATCGTATGGGGCACAAATCTACGAGCATTACCCAGCTATTGAAGGAGCCAAAAGCTGACAACAACAAAATGTGCAGCACCAACAACAACAACAAAGACGGAAAGCAACCACAAGAGCAAAACTAAGCCACAAGTGATGGCGCCGGCTACATGTCATACACATAGGAATGGGGCTAACGCATGCCTTCCAACATCGTGCTGATTATGAGGGGCACACGTAAGTGTGTGTTTGTGTGCGTGAGAACATGTTTACTATTTCCATTTTATTTAGCACGAATGTTTCCCCCCGCCTGGATGAACATACATACATATGTATGTCCGTACATTAGGGCGTATGGTACATTTGATTTGATGTCCATGTGGTAAAGTAACAATAAATAACGCGTTCAATATAAAATGATTTCCATATATTTTTAATATTATTTCAGTATCTTAATTTAGCTTATGTAGGGTGGTAAACTTAACGTTCATAAGAATGTCTGTTTGAATCATTGAATCATCCCGCTAATTCGTCGTGGTAAACAAATAAATATTAATATACAGTGTACTCTGTTATAAGCGGACACCTAAGGGACTGACAATTTTGTCCGCTTATGAGATTAGATTATATCTGTCCGTGACCAGTTGTTGTCAGCCCTAGGGAGACAACATTGTGATACTAAACACTTTTTCAAGCCAACTCCGCCGATAGTCCAAAGAACAAAAACTCGACACACGACCTTATAATACATTGTCCCGCAGACTCGGGTAGTTCATATATTCCTGGGATACATTGTCCATGAAACACGAATTCACAATGTCCTGGTCCGTACAGAGCTGTACGATTTTAACGGTTTCCTCAACAATGTGAATATCGACACTCCCTAATACACGTGTCCCACTGTTTTGGTAAAAAATAATATGTCGCCAAATAAATTGTTTTTTCTTGTTCCTTTTCAAATGCGAGTGTGCTGGTTACAAACATCATAAACATCGCCAACGAAATCGTCAAAGTCCCGTCGACCGCGCTAAATTTCTTATTTACTAATAAACGAATTATGTTATTACGATGTTGTTTAAATCGTTCACATTATTAAAGACTTGACTGTAGAAATTGTTGTTGGTCGTGGCAATTAAGCAACGCTACTTGAAATACAAAGTCGATCAATCGAAAAGCCAACTGTCGACCTAAGCCGATTTAAAGATATACAAAGATGATTACAAAAAAAATCATTTTCAGATTTAAAGAATACCATTGGAACATTTCTTCCCGCTTAAGGTTATCAATTTCTTCTTTTACATTTTCGCGACTCATTGACTTTCCTGACACCAAAAAAAGCGCCCCGGTAGGCGAGTTGGTAGCGTGTTTGCTTATCAGCGTGGGGGTTGTGGGTACGCTGCAAAAGTTGGTAGCGTGTTTGCTTATCAGCGTGGGGGTTGTGGGTACGCTGCAAAAATCTAGCCATATGGTCCCTTGAACCCAAAATTAGAATATAAATTTACTTTGTATTGTGATTAATAAGAAATAAAAAAAATACGACGGACTAAATACGAAGTGACTTTTAAGATATTTGCGTTTTTCCCAAACAATTAGAAGATCGTGGCAATCGATACTACTACGGTCCGAGTAAATAAATGGTCCAGGAAAGCAGAAACAGTAAAGATCGAAGCTCCGGCGGAATTAAATGCATATCCACCAATAGCAAGTGATTGGAGAATATTGCAACCCATGGTATAACCACATTAATCCAAACAACAAACATACAGTAAAAAAAAAAAGGCTAAATTGTTACAAACCGATTGAAGTAAGTAGTTTGGCAAAGATGTTTGAAACAAAGGCAATCTGCCCCCGCTTAAGAAATGGTTCGTGCAACTTCCCAAAGCCGCAGTGATACCATGATTGGCCGGAGAGAATCCTGTCGATCATGTATCTCGGGACATAAGCGGCATCTGTGTGCAAAGTTTGCTCATTGGCTTAACTCACCTTTGCCACATTTGTCAATGTGATTGGTAACGGGCAAGTCCTCTGTGCATTGACATGATTTCTTCCTGGCATCACAGATGGAACCCGGAAAACCGCATTCCAAAGTATTATCACATTTATCACCGAACTTCTTTTGGCCGCGACTGGCATAATCTGCAAATAGACAGAAAAATATCATTGTTTATTATTAGAATGATTATCATTAATTTATTTAACAAATTCAACATGTAATTAAACTCGGACGCTACTGATATGAAATGTCATCGAACTAAGATAATTCGTAGACTGTGTTCCCTTCTAGTATGCCAAGTATCTCGTTCTGGAAATTGCCGTCGCAGTCAACGTGTTAAGCATCTAATACGAATGCGCTTGCTAATCATTATTTCAGTATAACAGCCGGTATTTATTGTCCAATCATGATCTGTTGTAGCCTCCGACAATCGCATACACCAAAAATTCTGTCCTTTATTAGGACGGATGAAATGGCTTCATAAAGATGATAGCACCGTCCATATCTTCTGGATGCTTCAAACAGTTCATGAGATATAATCGATCAAAGTAGAGGGTTGCAAGGGGATAAGGGTTAAGTGTCATTGTCCAATCATGGCCTATTCGACCCATTTTAATACAAGGATTGACCACTTAATTTATACGAGTAATCCGAAATGTACACATTGCCGTAAACAAATGAGAATTAAAAAAAAAACAACAACATAGACAAACCGTCAAAATTTAATAAAATACGATAAACAAAAGAAAGTGTTTTCTTCTAAATAAATCACTAGCATCTTTCACGCACACATTAGCGCAACTGTTTTTATTATTATTTTTTGTAAATAGATTAAAACTCGAAACAGTACACCGTTCTTGTTCCATACACATTGCTATAACGTTTGGAATAGATCTTGTTTTTCACACTGGGATATGTGGGTGAAGGTGTGTACACAATGAGAGTAATCCCCTGACAAAGTATGAATGTCAAATGACAAAACTTACTTTTTGTTGGTTCTTATTAAATGGAAAATATGCACTAGAAATGTACACGGATAAAATTTAAAAAAAAAAAAAACATCCATCCCCCAATGCATAACATACTCTCACACTCAGGCACACATGTATGTATGTGTGCACAGTCCTCGGAACGAGACCGAAGCCAAGTAATTTTTGTAGTCAATGGAGGACTCGAAAAACTAAGTGTGCTGAATGAGAATTTCCAACGAATATTGTTTTTTGTCGATGGTAATGAAACAAATTTCCAGTTCGACTCCTTATGGAAATGGCAAACAAAAACCAGTTTCATACCGCTAAAACTGTATTAGCAGTGCAATTATCAGGAAAGCATTTGCCAGCTCCAAATTGCTCGTTCGAAAACGTTGGCAGTTCGTATTACGGATGCGAAACTGGATCAGCGTTTCTCAATCCAGGAATTCGGGATTTAAAATTCGTTCGTTATTTTTCGGGATTAATTTTGTTTCATATGTTATGTTAATGAAATGATTACGTACACTTTATTTGTGTAAATAATTCAACAGTTTAATGGTTCTTTTGGTTACTGTCACTCATCACAATCAGAAAAAAAACCAATTCTCGGAAATATTTTTTTTAAATCAGTTTCTAATATATATTAATAGGTGTTCTGCAGATGTATTAGGTTTTGGCTCTAAAAAATATCTGTAGCACACCTCTTGATACGGGTATCCAGAATATAACCACAACACAAGGTGATCATTTCATGTTATACAAGGATGTAACAACTGTGTGCAGGAACTGTGCATAACTACGGTGTCGAGTAAACGTGTGAGCCTCCTTTCCCATTGAACGCACTGTCCGCATTTAAAATGCCATCACAGTCCTCCCCACACCGAGAGGAATGTCCGTCACACTCGCATGAACATTGGGGTGAGTTTTTTATGGGATGCGACGGGAATCGCATCCCTCATTGTACACATTTTTACGGGTATGCAAATAATGACGATTGACTCTAGTCTCACAAATGGCCTAAACCATGGCACAACCACACATACGTGGCACTCTAAGATGTCACAACACCCGGGATTAGAAGCCCAGGTATATTACGTTTTAGGATACTAATCGAGCATAAAAGCCGGAAATCTTATTAGTTTTTACGATACACATACGTAGTATATTTAGTATTTCCATAGTAAGCATTTAGGTATGTATGTGTGCAGAAAATGTAAATAGAATTACATATCGAGAGCCTATATTCAAAATATGTCATCTTAAATTTTTGGCGCTATGAGTTTTTGATGGGAAATAACTTCCCTATGTAATACCCATCTGTGATATAAATTTCAGCTCAAAAACATAATTTGTTCTCGTTTTATCTCAATTTTTGTTAATATGCTATCTCAAAATACATTTTTTTTTGTTGGAAATAAATGCTATCTCTCATATTAAAAATACAATATTTTTGAAATAAATTTATTTATTATAAATCTACATCATATCTCATTGTAATTGACATGCTGAACACGAATCTGGTGAAATTTTTTTTATCCAATAGCTAATTTTTGAGATATTGCAGTTTTTAATCCTTTGGCGACGAATGATAGATATATTTCCTAATTTTAGTTTTTGTTGTAGTAGCTACATTTTCCAACCGATTTTTCTCTCTCTCTGATCACATTGCTATTATTGAATCTACAAATAACAACAACAACCTCCATCACTCACAACTACACTCTATAACTTCATGGGTATTTGGAAGTATAACCCATCGACTGTTGCCACTTGTGTGTATCGACAAAGGATAGATGTCATTAGACGTCATAATTTGGACCGAGTTGAAAGTCATTATTGTCGTAACAAAACCAGCAACTTTTACATCAAAAGCTGATGTATATAATGATTACCTTACTGATTGCTCAACGAACAAAGTTAAGCCAATGTCATATTTTACATTTTCCAAATGCTTCGATGCAGAAAATTTAGCTATATTTAGACCTCGCAATGACGAATGCGACACATGTGTGGGCTATAAAACGAAACAAATATCTTCAGAGGTATACAATGAACATCTGGTAAAAAAAGATCGTGCTCAAACTGAGAAAAAACAAGATAAGCTTGATGCCCAAAATGGATTATGCCATGTTTTCACAATGGATGCTGAAGCAGTTAAACTTTGTCCTGATATTAATGCGTCAGCTATATACTATAAACAACGCTTACAAGTGCACAATTTCACCATGTACAATATTGGAAGCCTTCAGTGTACAAACTATTGGTGGAGCGAAATAAATGGCGACTTAACTGCTTCGTCATTTATTTCTTGTATAATAAGTCATCTTGAGACGCACTGTTTATCTGATGAGCTGCCAATTATAATTTTTTCAGATGGTTGCGGGTATCAAAACCGAAATAACTTCTTATCTAACGCGCTGTCCAATTTTTCAATAGAAAATAATAAAATTATAGAGCAAAAGTATCTAGAAAAGGGCCATACCCAGATGGAGTGCGATAGCGCTCATGCCAAAATAGAGAAAAAATTGAAAAACAACTCGGTTTATTTGCCTATTGATTATGTACATTATACTAAAGAAGCTCGAAAAACCGTTAAAATTGATTACAAGATCATAAAAAAACCTTTCGATGCAGTTTATTTAAACCACGACTTTTTTAAAGATTATAATGACAGCCAACTACTTCGTTTTAATAGTATAAGACCTGGCAAAGGCAAAAATGATCCAACAGTATCACAATTACGTTCGCTTATTTATCTTCCAAACGGCAACGTCAAATTTAAAATTAATTTCGACGATGAATACACTGATATACCGTGTCGAATAAAAAAATATGGAGGCAAGCAGGAACCAAATCCTTTGCATTCTGGACCACTTCCAATACAACCAAATAAGTTTAAACATCTACAAGAATTAAAAAAAGTTATTCCGCAAGAATATCATTACTTTTACGATAACTTATGCCAGAAATAGTATAAATAAACATCATTATAACATCAGTTTTTATTATGTATTATCTTTTTTTTTTAGCATTTTTTGTTATGTTTTTTCCTTTGTTATACCTAATATTCAATAAAACATCTTATTAAATGGTTAATTAACAAATATTGTTCAAAAAATCGTATTTTTATTTTCCGACAAAATATGCTATCTCTTAAAAAATATTTGTTTTTTGATATAATAAAATATGCTATCTCAAAAAAATACGCAATCAAGTGCAAAATATCAAATTTTTTTCACAAGTATAAATTAGCCGCAATATTTAAACAAACTTATGGAAGGCACATTGTTAATTTTTTCAATAATAAGCGAAATAACTAGTTTTTAAGCTCTCCTGAGAAATTGAATTTTTTGAGATAGCATTTATTGAATATAGGGTCTCGATATATAGACATTTCCTCTCAGAGCCATCGTATCGAGAGAATGTTGATGTTTGTAAGCTTGTCAGTACATATGAATGGGTATGTGTATTAATTTGACGTCTTATTATACTCCAGATATCGGCCATTTGACGGAAGATGATCCCATCCGATGTTTCCACGATACATCTGATGCATGATCATATTTGAATGTATTTGTTGAAAATATGCGTCACACAGACATAATTTTGACATAACCATCAATCAAACCATGAAATTCTAAATCGGTTTGATTTTTTGGTTAATTGATTCAATTGATGTATCGTTATTACGAAAGTGTCAGCTAGTTCTGGTAATTGCCGCAGTGTCAACATGTGTCTGACTGACTGACTGAACAGAATTGAAGAATCGTTTTACATGAACACGCGATGATTATGCATCAGATGTATCGTGTAAACACCGCATTAGTTATGGTTGAAACTGACAAAAACTAAAAATTTGACATTATCGATTATCGAAACGATGGCCCATGCACCGCGGCTGAATGTTTCGTCTAAACAGATATACCAGTTTCGATATAAAAACCCAAATTACATTTATATTGATCACTTTATTCAGACACGTCTGTAAGCATCAGTAACGATAACTGAACTATTTTTTCAATG
The DNA here is from genome assembly GCA_958296145.1 of Hydrotaea cyrtoneurina. Classification (NCBI taxonomy): domain Eukaryota; kingdom Metazoa; phylum Arthropoda; class Insecta; order Diptera; family Muscidae; genus Hydrotaea; species Hydrotaea cyrtoneurina. The sequence goes on along the minus strand of OY282512.1, from coordinate 149,380,870 downwards.
ATGATTAACTGACAATTAACCTAATCGGTAAACATACTCTCGCTCTTTTTGATCTGTTGAGTATGTTCAGTTGCTGCTCTCTGCATTATGTATTTCTTTGTTGAAAATCACTACAATACACGCCAACTAAGGGTTTATTTTGCATTGGATTGCATTACTGTCAAGTTTTCATTTTTGTTATTGCCAAATCGGTCAAATTTCAACACAAGAATTTGTGATTTCCCCGATGTAGATGGCAATTAAATGTAAATGGCATTTAAATCCATAGATAGAATATCAACATTTAGATATTTCCGTATGTGTTTGGGCCGAACATTGTGACGGATAAATTCGCTTTTTTAACTCATTAACGACTAAAGTATTAAATTGGCTCATATGTGTCGTCAATCTGTCATTCCTACAAACATTAGTGGGCTACCCAAGGACTCAATTCTAGTCCATGGCAAACCTATGCATCTATTTAGGTTAATAAAGTAATTTACATTTATGCATGGATGGATGCATGAAACTGTATTCTGGTCATCCAATTAATGGTCCAGTATTTTGACTTGCACTACACTAACAGCATCGATGGGCAGTAGACACCGGACCATGTATTTAATAAATGTTCCACTAACATTACGGTGCTACGGTATCGAAATATCATTGTAAATGCCTTTAAAATGAATTGAAGGGGCATCTTTCATCAGGATATACACACATATTCAATCGCATCCATTGTGGAGGAGGAATGCACTTATATAATTTGAGGACAAAGTAATATCAGGCATCTTATGGTATTCTTCAATTCGACGGCACGGTTGGAGCTTAGCATACCATTGCTATTTACGAGCATATTTTATTCGTTCTCTGTGTGCCAGCGTTGAGACAACACGAGGGCAGGCATATGGTGGGCCGACTGGGTTAAGACTAAGGTTGGTCTATTGCGTTTTGTTTCTTTTGCTGGTGTAGTTTAAAATATAGGCAGACGACGTTCGCCTTGAAATGGTTGTGGGAGAGGAACATCCATTTCAATACATACCTCCACATCCCACAATCACCTCATCTATTTAACTTGAAAGCCGTCTTTTCCACTACCACTACCACTGCTGCTGCTGCTGCTGCTGCTCTTCTATTCAGTACACTTTGGTTGGATTGGTTGTTTGCAGTCTCGTGTTTGTCGGTCGGTTGGCACAAAAGGGCTTTGTGCTTGAAATAATTTCTTTCATACGTAGATACAAGCGACTATGAGGCGGGACAGTGGCTTGGAAATGTTTTTTTTTTTTTGATTTGCTTGTGTTTTTTTTTATTGTATTACTCGCATTCAAGTTAATTTGATCAGGTTTTGCAGACGTCTCCTCTTTTCTACTAGCCCAGTCATCTAAAAAACTTTCTTATTTTTTCACCTTTACGGATAAAACTACATAAATAAAGTGTTTTCACCTTGTTTTAAGAAAATCCACACCGCTACGTCTTCATTCATGTACGGATTACTCACATGTTTTTTTTTTCTTTCCGTGTAAACGGTTCAGAAAATTCTGATAATACAAATGTTGTGAGGACGGGCACTTTTCAGATATCAATGTTTTCTGCGTGGGTGAAACTACCCACGAAATCGAGCAATCTGAAGGATCTGACCCAGAATGCCACAACATGTGACATTTTCGAGAGAATGATTCGAAAGAATGTTCACGTCTGTTCCTTTACGGAATGTTAAGGGAAATAAATTAGATTCCAAAAATTGTGTCTAAAATTTCGTTTAGTTTCAAGGAATATTTAAATTCATATCGAGCCCTATCCGCGAAAATAGTGTAAGCGACACTGTTATCGATTTTCGTTTTTTGATGAAAATCGATTATTTACTATTATTTGCATCATCTCTAAAAATTTCATAACTGTAAAAAGCTTCGTTACGAATTTGCAGCCAAAGCAATTTTAAGGTAAGTGAACATTCTTAGTTTGTTTACATTTTTGTGACTGCGAAGTGGCGCTTACATTAAAATTTTCTGCAACAAAGTTGGTGATAAATTACATCTGAAGTCAGTTTTCAGGTTTATTTTATATTTTTATCTTAACCATTGAATTTAAGGTTTAATACTTTAATTTTTATTTATGTATATAAGAATAATTCGTACTAAAATTAAAATTTTAGTTTAGTTTCTCTGAAGTAATTTTTCTAACTTTTTTTTTTATATTATTTTTGTAACAACCATTGAATTTAAGGTTAAAAACTTTAATATTTATTTGTGTACACAAACAAATAATTAAAATAAAAAAATTTTAAAACAGAAAACTAGTTTTTTTTTTAAATTGTTTTAACGTAGCTGACACAACATTAGCACGTAGCTTGCCAGCATGACAGCGAAAATAATGTAAACGACAAAAATACTGAATTTATAGCTTGCCAGCATGACAGCAAAAATAATGTAAACGACAAAAATACCCGTTATGTTGTGGATATGTAAATAAAACCAATTTTATCATAAATATTGGACAAAATAATGCTTATATATCAAATTTCACGGTAATACTTAGACCAAAAGCAGACATAATTAGAAAAAACCTTCTCCTGTAAAATTTTGTTTTTGTCGCTTACACTATTTTCGCGGATAGGGCTCGATATGCATATCGAGAACCTTACGTTCTAGGGGCAAATGATTCGCACACATCTCTTAAATAAGACTATCAGGGAAGAAGAAACGATTCCACGTATTCAGTTAACATCCGATCGGAGAAACTTGTGCGAACCACTGTGCCACATGCTAAGGCAAATGTCGTCTGTGCGAGGACAGTTTATTGAATTTGGTGAATTTTAGTTCGACATAATACTCCCACTGATGGAAACCAATGAACGTCCTACATTTGTCGCTGAAGGATATGTCGATGTATGACTGAAACCCAACTTGTCAACTTGAAGTCAATGATTGAGATTTAATAAGTTAACCCATAAAACCGGCAAAACCGCCAAATTGTTAAAATCTATTAAAGTATGTGCCTCTAAAGGAGAGACGCCCCGAGGTACTCTTGCGGGTTAGAGGGTTAAGAGAATATGGGTTAAAGGGCTACACCCTGCCGTCCTCCGTTCGGCAACTGAGGGAGAATTCTGTGTGATTTCAATCGATTATTCATAACATTTCCATGACGATCATACTAGGCCTCCTTTTTTGGGACGTTTGTGTGTGATGCGGAGCAAAGATATGGAAACAAACCCATAGCCAATCAGGCCACGAAATGCGTGTTTCCCAAAATAGACGTCCATACATATTGCGGCACTTTAGAATGGTAGCTTAAGCGTTGCTAAAAGCATCATTGTAGTGCTAAGTATTGACTGAAATATTGCATGTGTCACTTAAAAAATCCACTTTGCAATTTTTTCTGAAAAGCACTAAATTGTGCCATGCTGGCCGATAATGCAACTGGCAACAGTACTTAGTTGAAACCGTTGGGTGCAAACAGGGCCTTCCGGAAGGGGCCTTAGTTGGAATGGAAATCGATGGGAACGATGTCAGTTGTTATGGACGCCTGACTTCGGAATAACTCTCTACGTTTTTCAGTAGTGTGAAATTGTTCGTTGCGGTTTCTTCCTCGCCAATGCCGGCACCTTTACAAGGAATATAGTATTCTCCGTATCGTGCAAAGCTCGCTGATTTCACATAAGTTTCCCTTACTGCTGGGCAATATTTTGTCAAACGCTGTATATTTGGTACAGATGATTCTAAATGTATGGCCCGTATGATTTTCCTTTTTATTGTCGCAGACATTCTTCTGACATTCATGAATATCGGCCACTGGTGTATGGTATGACAGTCGATTAATGTAAACCCAAATGTTTCACAAATTTGAGGACAATTTGCACGATTAATGTACTCACCGAACTCAGTTGTAGCCTCTCCGATGGCAATATCATTCGGCGAAAAGAAATTATCACCCTCGTCGGCCAACACCGATTGCGGAAGAAGTATGGCAGCCGCTGCACCATAAACCAACAGCCACAGGGTAATGGAGTTGGTGGCGACCGTGAACGGGGGACGTGATTTGAATGCCGGTTGGGGGGAAATACGATCCAACGATTGTGAGGCACGCATGATGTTTGCCAATATAGAAGATCTGGCGACACGGCGACAAGGACCGCTGACGCCACCACCACTGCGGTTGACGCCAGCTAGATTTCCGGTGGTGGTGAACATAAACAACGCTAACCAGAGCAGAAACGATTTGAATTGGTTAAATAATCGGCAAATTATGACAGTCGAAAGCGTTAATGCACGCCAACAAAGTAGGGGTTCATAAATTTTCCAAATGAGCGATAACTTGTTGACCTCTTTCCCGTAGTAGAACAGTCGAATGTGGGTTGTCGTGTTGTGCCGTCTCTGGCTGACGGTCTCCCCTTTGATGTGGGAAGTTACGTGATTGTGTGCTATTGGAAATTCCTCTCCCACTCCCTCGCTTGCCGTGAGTACTGTGTTGTGTTTGCCTAAAGTTGGGTTGTCGCTGCTGTTACGGTTTATTTGACGTGTTGTGATGTTGAGCTGTTGTTCTTGCCTCAATTTGGTAGCGTGGTCGTCGTCGTCGTCGTGGTTTTCGTTTGCTCCCGTTTGTTCGGTAGTCGCTGCTACCGTTGTCGCTCCAATGACTGTGGAGGACTTTCCACTCCCGTGACCGTTGGCGCAGTCGATAATTGTTGTTGTTCGTGTTGCTGTAACTGATTTTATCCTATTTTGCGTTTTATTTGTATTTATTTGACTGTTAGTATTGGGAATTAGGCCTTCATCGCTGCTGCTCAAAACCTTTTCATCACATTTCTTACGATGCCGCTGTTCTTGTTGCTGCGGCTGATGAGACCCGTGTGTTGGTGGTTGCTGCTCTTGTTCTTCTTGATGTCCCTTTAAATGTGTGAGACTGCTATTGTTATTATTAATATTCCTGTTGTTGCTGTTATTGTTGTTATTCACACCACACTCATAGAGTTGCTGTTGCTGCTGCTGCTTCTGGTGCAAGCAAGCATTGACGGCATGTTTACACGTATCTTTGGGAGATCGCTTATCACTATACTTTCGTAATTGTTCAGCACCAAGGGAGCTTCCTTCGTTGGAGGCTCCGTGGCGGGGCTTTAAAGCCCCATTTAATTTCATATTCTTTCGTCGTCGTGTTCCTCATCCATTCTGTTGGTCGTTCGCTCGTATTACCCTCAGACACTGTTTGTCCTGTTGTCCCGACTGTTTCTTGATGCTGCCCTTCTTCTTTGTTAGATGCAAAGTGTCTTTGGCGACGATGCGGCTTCAGTTGGGATCTCCGCTTGATTGCTGTTTTACTTTTATTTGGCAACAAAAGATTGTGAACGAATGCTGACTGCAAGAAAAAGAAAGCGAATGCAGGAGGATCTCATTAATGTTCATTTGGAATCGTTCTATATTCTATTGTTTTGTTTTATTTTATTTATTTATAAAGGAAGATTTGGAAAAATCAAAGAAAACTCAATTACAAATTTCTCAGTTTTTTTCTGTGATTTTTGAATATTTTGCACATCAACTCCGGCTGCGATACGAATCAATTACTTTTATCGCATCAATTGCGATATGAAGGAATTGATTCGATTTGCACAGAAGAGCAACCTGACAGGACACAATGGAATGTCCTACACAGACAAACAGAAATGGAGCAACATTTGCAACAACCTCTACACTGAAAGGTGCGACGTGTGTAAGTAAGTAATATGTTCCTGTAGATGACTGAATATCACCGTAGAGTGTACGATGACCCCGACTCTCTTAACACTGAGTTCACTTATTACAAACAATAGAAGACCATTTAAATAAACTGGAAACTTCATCACTGAGTGGTGACACTGCAGAACGTAGGCAGGGGAGGTGCCACCGTAGACTCAAACTGGGAACAGGGAGTCCGTCCCCCTTCTCCGATACGTAAAACAAACACACATTTGTTCGTTTTGTTCGGAGACACACGTTTAAACCATCAACACAGGATGATGTTTAGAACTCTGGAAATACCCACCCATGCTGGTGCCACTGAACGATAACTAATTAGCATTTCCGGAGAAAACCACAGCAACGACGACCACATCGCCACACAGTTACATACATAATACGAATGTGTATACATTTAGGTGAAATTAAGAAAGGAAATTAGAAACAACTTTGGCATACACTATACACGCCGTCTTCCTATACCTCATGGAACTCCCAACGTCCTCCCTTTCCCTTTCCCTCTCCCTCTTCAGACACAACAGAACACACACTCAATTGTCGCTGGTATTATCATCGCCCAATTACCCACAAACATAGGTCGGATTGTCAAGAAGCCGTGTGCAGAGGTCGTACGCTGGGTCTTTGAGTTGCTTTCCGCAATGCCACAACCATCTTATTATCCATGTGGTACGCTGTGAGGGGAGGTGGACGGAAGGAAGCATGGAAATGTGAGATGCTTAATATAAATATGGTGAAGCAGCAAATAGCATTAACTAAAATTAGAACAACAACAGCATTTCTAGTCATCAAGTGTCAAATTGCACATGACATCATCGTCACCTTTTGAACGGTATCTACCACCTGCATGAGATCCTTTCCCCGGCACAGAGCACAAACGAAGGGAGCGACACTACGGGCAAAGTGGCTCAACTTATGTTATGCACAAAAACAAAGGCAAGCCTCATGTTATTCAAATGAGTCTCTAGGTAGCTGGTAGCTGATGGCTGGTGGCTGGTGTCCCCTCCCACCAGCTTTAGATAATTAGTTAACAAGTGTCGTCAACGCTCGTCTGGGTGAGTGCGACGCTCGGTCCATTGCGGTCTATTGGCATGCATTGGAGAGCATGTTTAGTACGTACGACAGCAACATCAAGTGGGTTAATCAAAAGCCCGGTTCTCTAAGTGGCCGGATTTCGATTTGAATTACACAAACTTAAAGGTGTTTCCCTTGGCTTGCAGCAAAATATGCACCGTAAAAGGATAAATGTTTTAAGGATAGTTGGAACACTCACATCCACATGCATAAATATTGGCAAATATTAAAAACACACACACACACACACACATCATTGATAGAGTTCTTTCTTTTAAGTGACAGAAATAAGGTTGATGTCTGTGTCATCATAATCTACCTCAGCACTCTTAGATCTAAATGATATAATGACTGTAACAGGATTGCTATGAATTCTGTAGTGTAGTGCACGTGTATAATAATTGTCCAACTTTGCAATTCCCATCAAAATCACAGTTTCCACGATTTAGTTCGTTGCCGAAATTCATGCCAGTATTGTGTTTCGCTGGTGTATATTTCTTATATTTACAATTTGGATTATTCGCACTTTATTTATTGCCCCGGTGTGAACGATAAATGGACTGTTTGAGTTTGTACACACGGTACAGTTTAAAGTTATCTCTAGGAGGGACGCGTGTATGAATAAAAGAGAGACAGTGGACGACATACGTCTTCGAGATATGTTGAATAGGAGAGCACATGCCGATTTAGAAACAACAGTGAAATAGCAGAGAAATAAAATGTGTAAAATATAAAGCAATCCTGTTCATTTGTTTTACGTTTACTGTACTCATATACACACATAGATACTTATATGACGGTGCACACAGAGTTGCGGTAAATTTATTTCTCAAGAATAAGTTGCTCTTAATCTGGCAATATAGAAACAAAAATTAACCTTTTTATGTGTGTAATTTGAACATGATTACTATCGATGGGTGTCAAACACCCAGTAATATTGAAAGGCTATTACTATCGTGGATGCAAACCCCACCCAAGCTCTTTTTTAACAATATTTTTTGTAAATATAAGCTCGGATTAAACAATTAAAAGTTACTTCTAAACATCAAGAAACATCCAAATGAGGATTAACATTAGGAGTTAATAATGATTTTCAAGAGAAATTAAATAAGAGAAATTAATTAAATAAAGAAATGCAGCCTTCTGGGTGGATTCCACCCAGACGAAAGTAACGCAGGGTTAATAGAGCTGATAGACGGGTGTGAAGTGTATTGCAGAAACAGAAGTTGATGAAACTCACAACAGTTGGTTTTCAAATAGTAATGGCACTGAGTGCACGGACGTGATGTGTAATAAGGGAATAATCTCTACAATTCTCTAGAAAAAACACTAGACGTTGGGAGCCCGTAGGTCCCGGTCAATGAGTATAAAAATTATATAGTGCACAGTTCACTGATTCGAGAGAAGTTCCCCGTCAGTTTCTTCACGGAATGCTAAGGAAAAGAAGTAGGTTTTTGTCATTGGCTATTGTTTAGTTGAGTAGCTAATGGATTTTCCTTTAACCGAGTTGAAATTCAAGATTTAAATAACGCATTGTATTCCTTTTGTTATTGAAACCGTGTACCATAACACCAGAAAAGTAATAAACATTATTAGTTGTTACAATAAATAATCTCATTTTATTCAATAATTTTGGCCATGAAAAGTGGTGTTCGATATGGATAACTTCGCTTAAGCACTGATTTCCGAACATTGTCATGTGGTAAGGACAGCAACTCCAACGATGCGGTCACTTCAATGACGGTTAAGTAGTTGAAAAATCATGTTCGCCTTGAAAATTAAACAGTTTTGCCTCGAATTCCACCAGAGCCGTTGGTCTGTCGCTACGAAATGTAGCCATATGGTCATTGTCCGCTGTCATTGTAATTAACAATCAAACATTTAGGGTTTGTTGTCGCTAAGACTTCCTTTATTTTTACATGTAGTCCAATTGTTGTAGTACAAAGAGTAAATAGTGTTCTGCGATCAACAGAACAACAAAGTTCACCCGAAGGTATCAAACCCAAAAGCATTTCAAATCCACTGTGTAACACGCACACTTGTGCATATATTCATTTTCATACATACACATGTGCATTTACTGTTCAGGTTTTGCAGCACTTTTGTCGGAATTACTTTATTTCTGCTTTTAATGTGATGCGATGAGATGTTAAGATACACTCACTGACTGTCTTCCTTGCCTTCGCGCCCCTCATGTTGTTTTACGGCGCACGGAGGCCTCTTGGCACTCGGCCAATAGTCCTACATACATATATGTACATATGTATACGTCGTTTCTATTCCGCATACATCATCATACAGTCGCTGTTAGACATACAAGTAGCCACATACTTATGTGTCTTATACAGTGGGAAAATCTGATCCGCATTCAGAACTGACTCAATCTAAGTCCATATATTTTGTAAGCTCATACCTAAGATGTGTTACGAGTCGTGTTTCTTAAGTCTTCTTAATCAGAAATCATGATTAAATCATGTGCCAACACTAAGACATCTTCACATTTCATCCAGTAACTAATTCCTCTAATATTTAAAAAAAAACAGTTCTTTTCCAGTTCAAAAAAAAATTGATCTTAAATTTGAGGTATCTTAAATTTAAGGTATCTTCGTATGCGGTGAATTTTTCGCATGCGAAAACTTAAATTTAAAATTTCAATTATCTCTCAAATTATTCAAATCAATGATCTTCTTTTGCTATGATTACTTCTCACCGTCTAGCCTTTTTGCTTGAACTATCTTTCAGTTGGTCTTTCTTGTATTACCCTACTTTTTGAATACAGCTGATCCAGTTCAGCTGCAAGAGATGTACAGAACTGACAAATCAAGAGATTTGTTCTCTTGCATTGAAAGTGATTAACTAAACTCCGCATTAAAAGTGGTTAGAATGTGCGCTGGGCTAGAGATAAACTAATTCTAATACATTTGTTGTTGGCTGGTTAAGTTACCGCGGTAAACAGGCATACCGAACATAAACATGTTTACATTCTGTGAAATCGGCGCTTTGCGCTTTATTACGAGATTTTATGGCTAAACAATTAAACGCGTATCAGTGATACCTCCACAATTGGTCCGGCTGAGCACATGTGCTTTTTTGGAGGCGTTTCAAATAACAATTTCAATCAGAAATTCCATGAACAAGTCCAGAATAAGAATGTTACGAGTGAAAAGTTTATCTGCTTTATAAATGACCAGTGTGACCCACTCTAATGTACATACAAACCACCTTTTTAAACCAATGTAAAATACCATAATCTATACACAAGTACGTTAGAGTATATGAACCCTTACCCGAAAACCGGCCAAACGGTTTGTCTCCAACTCCGGTTACCGCGTTTTATACTCATATCACACTTTGTACAGGGCACTGTGACTACTTAAATTTGTTCGAAACATTCAATGGGAGGGGACACAGGTGCTCAATGTATGATAATCGGTTTACTATATATAGACTTGGTCCAACGAATGTTGATATGATCTTATTAAATAGAGCCAACTCTTGGTGCCGATGTCGAAGATCGCTTTCGGGAGAAATAATCGAATTTGTTTAAATACGCCAACATTGTTCTGTGTCGGTCGACCAACGGGATTGAGGCTATGAGAAGACGTTGTATTGATTGCTGATGTAAACATTCATCAAGGACACGACCAATAAATCAGCGCCAAAGAAAAGGAAGAAGAAAAACCAGGTAAATTTACGAGCACGGAAATCGGAAATAATCCTATAGATAGTATTTTACACATGTGTGTTCTGCTTTATCCTGTGGATCCTTTCGGCCTTCTTTTACACTCGTCGGGGGGACATTACGTAAGTGTATGTGTGAGTGTGTCTGTATAATTGTGTATGCAAATAAGCATATAAACGTTAAGCCATATAAACCATGTCATTGTACAGACCCACCCGAGAGGACAATGTAGAGCGAATGACACACACTCGCACATTTCCTTCGAAGAATTTGTAACATACGATGAATTATTCGATTATGATGATACAGACCCATGTACCTACGTTTGGGTCGCACTTCAACACGATGCCAGTGGAATTTTTGCACAATTTATTCCAGTTAAAAGAACCTTTTTAAATTCATGAAGAAAATAATATGTGCATACAATAAAATGTAGATGTTTCACACTTTTTATTGTGTACATGGACAGATGTAGAAACTCTCACAAACATCAAACACCACCTAACACTACCAAATATATTCGCCAAACAGCAATGGTTGACCAACAATGGTTGACAAGTGTAGGGTGGACTTGGCCAATAGCAACTAGAACCAACTGGGCAAGATCTTTGCCATAGTGAACGAATGCGTCGTTGTTATTGAAATCGCTGGGTTCAATCCCGCATTTGGGCAGTCGGCGATTCACGCCACAATGCGGGAATATTCGTCAGCGAATATCGAATAGACTCGACTCGTCCATGTAAACCCTTAAAAATGGTGTTTCTGTCAGAATAATGCCAAATTAAATTGAATGCCAATGCCACACAGTGCAAACGACGTCGATGTGTCAGGAGTTGGAAAACAAAGTACAAGAAGCCAACCCAACCGCTACTGATGACGCCGAAGTAAATGGCAACATTAACAGACCCCCAGCCCCCTCCCCACAAATTGTGGCATGTTCTTTTCTCGGTGTTGTCGTGTGTTGCTTCTTCTTCTTGTTCTTTTGATTATTGCGGCATTGGTTACACGGTAAGTATATATAACCGGTATTTAAATACCAACCCATTCCAATGGCACCAATTCGCTTCGGCTGTCCCTACCCCTACCCCCACCCCTCGACAATCAACCCAGCTCCCTCATTATGATTTATATTTTCACAAGAAATGGTATCAAATTTCCCCCAACGTGAACGTGAACGCGAACGAAGGTACGGAAAATTGTATTAAATGGTAACGGTCGTTGTAATGGCAACCAATTTATTCCGTTTCTTTTCCATTTTGTGGCGAACATTTCCTTTTAATGGAGTGCTGGGGCCATTGTTAACCACCATCCACCATTCAACGACAAAACAGTGCACCGCAGTAGGCTCTTCGATACATGTACCGAGGGAGCACCAAACATCCCCAAATTACAGGGGACAGTGGCTTTGAAGCAGCGCCGCAATGGTGGCTGTGCCAAGTTCCGCAGAGCTAACACCAAGCATCAGAGCGATGTGTGTGTGTGTGTGTGTGTTCCTGCGGTACAATCTACACTAAATTATGTAGACGATAATAAATTCTATCAACCCGATTCTGAATACTCCCGGGGAGATAATTCCCGGGGAATTTACATTTTTCAGAGAAGAAAATCTTCCTATTTTAAACAGACCAGGAAACAAAAAAAAACGTCTGACTCTGAATATTCGAAATTGTATGTCCCTTATTATTATTCGCTCGGTTTGTTTAGAAAAGGAGGATATTGTTCTCGAAAAAAAGTAAATTCCCCGGGAATTATCTCCCCGGGAGTATTCATAATCGGGCTGTATATGTATGTTTGTAGTTTCAGTGAAACATGCTGCTCTTGGTTATGTTAAACTAAGACCACGTAGAAGATACGGATATCATACACGCTAGGATCGCACCCGCCAACATAGCGCCCACCGATCGTTACCATTCTATAGGCCCTATTAGAGGCTGAACATTCGTCCGTTCGTTCGCCTGTGACTGTTGAAAGCACATAGGGAAGTAGGACCTTGAAATGTTCTATGACGATGGTGTATGCTCGCATATGGGTCGCGGAGCTAAACATTTTACTAAAACCCCCTTCGAAACAATATATCACCATTAAGTACCAGATGTCCGTGAGTTTTGCATGGACACACATTCGTATGTCTTCTGGCACATAAACACTCCCCTGAGACGACAAAGCTGAAGCACCTGGGAGACTATGTAGCGAAAGCAGGCGTCTGGATTAATATTGCAGAGACCAAGTTAATGTGCATTAATACCGACAATACACGACCCCTACTTTTAAATGGCAAATAAGTCGAGGTATTCGATTCTTTGTGCTGCCTGTGAAGAGATCCCACATCCCAAAGGGAAGATCGTCGTATGGAATGCTGAATGAAGTCTGCAAAATGGTCGGCCCCAGTGTAAAATATTATTGATTTGTATGAGTGCGAAGAATGGCGGAGGAAACTGATTGAATCTGAGGGAAATAAGAACTTAAGCCTTAGATAAACCAAATTTGTTGAGGCCCTCTGTTAGGAACTATCGGAATTCAATTATCACCGTAAAGGCCACCTTGGTGTGCTTGCGATATACGTCGTTCGAATAAAGCGGCACGTCCCTTTGGCCAATGTAATGGCAATATGTCCCTAGGCCGTATACACGACAAGACTGGGCAGAAGGCGTGGCATAACACCGCCAAATCCATAAAATCGGATGCATTAATGGTATCACGATGATAATTGCTACATTGAGATCGTGGAACGACAAGAAATATGTTCTAGGTGGAAAAAATGGACGATCATACATCGAATCCATGGGCGAAGGTCTATACATATGTACATACGAGTATTTGTCTCACATCCCAGTTGCAATGATCGTAAGTTGACCGTTGAGTTTTTTGTGGAAGAATAAACTCATTTTATTCAGAGCACTCAGTTATGCATCGTCCTTTTGCTTATTTTCCACCCGCAGGAAAATCGATCTCTTTTACAACAAAAATACACAGACTAAAACAAAACAAAAGACGGGGGGGGTTTTATTCTGTTCGTCTTCTGGTTGTCGCTGTATCCCACCAGTTCAGTTCAGATGTGTGGAACTGAATGGAATGAAATAATTCCGACCATAACATGCAATGTGGCGTGTCTGGACGTGATTCGGTGGAACAAATACTCTCTGGTCGCCACACAACACGAGTAAGAAAAACAATAAAAACAAACACATGTACTCCTATGACAAACGTCAAATAACTCACGGCTGGTAGTTTGTTGATTCGATGTCAAACAAGCCAGAATGGCAATAAGTTCGTCCGGATCGAATAGGCTACACCCGCCAATGTGTTCCTAAGTCTCGATGGCGACTGGTCTGTTTGCCCAGACAGCAACTACGACAGCTGGTCAATAGTTGAACAAATGACAATTATGTTGGTTTAGGACACATCTCTCCTAAGCACATATAGTCGATAACTCACTTCCTCTTTCAGTGACAAGCTAAAGGGATTTGTTCTCTTAAAATTAAAATACACGACAAAGCTTAAACAAAAATTACAAAAAGTCAACTCATCAGTATCTCAAAGAACAGGTACTCGGCCAGATGTCCAACTGTCGTATCTGATATCTTGCTCACATTCCAACAAAATGGCACAACTCAACATTTGTCTTTATCGAGTTAACTTGTTTAATTTAAAGAGATCAATGTCTTTTTTTGCTGAACTTCTGTCAAAGCGCAGTCATCTATGTATTAAAAAACATCAGCTGCTGAATAGTTTTGAGTTGTGCCTCTTTAGTGGAATGTGTAGCAAATGAGTGAGAAGACTTGATTTGATTCTGCCTACGTACTTTTCACGATGTACAGTTTCTGTATTAATTGAATATTGTTTGTTTTATTATGAAATACAAACAAAACAAAAAACATTAAATATATCATGAGACAATCCTCGTAACTGTTTTTCTCGTAACAATTTTCGCTAAGACTCAGATGCTGTATTTGAAAGATGAGCTGCGCCATAGCTTAGGACTCATGTGCTGTATCGATCAACTCAATACTATAGTAATCCACAGTAATAGAGCGGTCTACAGAAAATATCGGCCCACAAGTAATTGTATACGCAATGCAGACTGTCAAACAACATGTATTCAAGGAACAATAATAAAATCGCACAAGCAGAACCATTCAATAACTGTCGTCCTCCTTGCATCATTGTTCTCACAAGTTTTTTGTCAAATACATTTCTGTCTTAAGATAGAAAGCCACAATTTTTTGGAGAAATCCTTGTACAAATGCAAAAAAAATTATTTTTGATAAATATCGGCCCAGTGTGAGTGACCGTATTTTTCAACCATTGTAAATTTGTACCCTCTATCGTGTAATATAACGCGTTTTTTTAATTGGGCTTTATTCGCGTTGTATAGCGTTTCAATGTTGGTGACCTCGGCCTTTTTGTGGAGAGATAGGTTATTTTACGATTTGCAATTTTTCGACAAAAAAATATTTTTTTTTTTTAATATTCTATTAGCGGTTCTGGTTGGTATTAAACTTGTGAAAATATATTGACCAAAAACTCTGAAATAAAAAATGTGTTCCAAATTACGTATGTATTTTCACATGCAATGCTTCATATGGGTCAGACGATGTGTACAACTTTCACAGATGGACAATTTGACAGTACAGATGTAAAAAACATATCGTCTGATGGCAGCTTAACCTTGCCATGTGTTGTAGTGGGTTTGAATTCACTTGTGATCAATTACTTCTCGAACTCTCGCACTGGCACCGGCACGGACACTGACACTGACGGCGCTTGTTAAGAGTTGTTGAAAAGTTCTTGCTCTGTTGCCCGTGTCTACTCGTATGTGCATTTATGGAGATATGACATTAATCGGTTTGGGACGTTTAATTAATATTCACATATACATACAGGCTAACATCCTATATATGTATGTGTGTGCATGCAATGTATATGCCACAACCCAGCAAACAATTAGAAGATTCTGAGGCCAACAATTGCTAACTTGCTGATCACCGTATCAATTATTCGATGGTGGTTCGTTTAGTCATCTTGAAAATATTTGGAAGTTGTTCATCAGAGCAATAAATGGTTTTGTGTATTTTTGCGTTCTGTTTGGCCAACAAACAAAACATTTGTTTCTGAAATTAGAAAATAAATGAACGGAAGCGATCACACAGCAGAACACAGGTTCGAAACCGGCTATGACATTAAACCTTTTCAGTAACACTTGTAAAACTTCTATAGAAATAAGTATTAGCCGTTTGGGGTTCCGGCCAGTAAGTACACAAATTATAACGTGAACAGCTCATGGATTCAAGAGAAGTTTGTTCCTTCACAGAATGGATTAACAATTTGAATTATTTTCTTTTCTAAATAGTTCATGATACCATTCCAGACATTCATCGTCATAATTTGTATTCAAATTCTAAACATCAGCCGTGAATAATTGCATTCGAATATTCATGACGTATCGCAGTACATTCACCAACGATCGTCAGTCGACAATCGCTGCAATTTGTAAGCTCTTCCACACGATCGAAAATGTTTGCTGGGAAATAGCCGCATTAATGTGCTGGAGTTGGCATATGTCCAACATAACATCACAGACATTCTGGTCCTTGTCAGTGCAAATGAAGTGGAAAAACATACGCCTGTTGTAGGTGGTGTGTCCATAGAGTTCTCGGAGTTAAGCCAAAATACATACATACAACAACAACAAAAATTAGCAAATTAGATTGATGTTTTAGAAAAAAAATTAAGAATGGGGACCAAGCGTTAGCGCCCTTTCGTTATATTTGGCAGTCGGAATCGGTAAAGCGAAAATGAAAAAAAAAATCAGAAATGTTTTCACTTATGCGGGATTTTGATGGACACATGATTTTTAGAGATCTTGGCATTTTTCTACAGCATTTTTGCTGTTTCCATTCGCCATATACGTCACCTACTCTATTATCTCGTGGTCCGTCAATTCTCCTCTACTATTGTGTATGTCTTTAATGAATTGCATGAATTGCTATACAAATTAATCATGCACCGGAGTTGACCGAAAGCGTCTGATGATCTCTAATCCATACAACAAAAATGCACTACCTTTTCCTTGCGGAAATATTCTTTAAAAGGGTCATACTCGTGATTGGAGCTGACAAGCAGTCAACATCTTCAAAATTATATCCTGTAAGTGCAACAGTTCAAACAATTTTAGAATCCAGAAGGCGTTAGTAGGAATTGGACAAAATTATATCCTGTAAGTGCAACAGTTCAAATAATTTTAGAATCCAGAAGGCGTTAGTAGGAATTGGACAATCTGACAATCAAATTCGATGAAAGTCTGACCTGTCGGAGGACTTCACCATACTTCAAATCGTGTTTTCAATCGCTTCAACTTCAATTTATTTGTATCAAAAACTATCAAACTGAAAAAACTGTGGGCATCAAGCGGACACCGATTGAAAAATAGAGACTTTAACATTCATGTGGGAAACGACATCTAGAACGCATATGACAATCAATGTAAATGATGGAAAAGATTAGTGGCCCAGTGTTGAAGAGTTACTCTAACATGTTCGTGCTACAGACACTCTGTGAGGAGACCTCGCATCTGTCTACTTTGAACCACTTTTATGTACGTATGTACGTGTCATTGGGGTGATAATACTTTAAATAAAGTATCCTCCGAATACAAATAGTCGAAGCGAGACACACAAAACAGCCACAAAAATAGCTCCCAGCGACTACGACAAGGAACATGTGTGTAGTGGGTTTAGGCGCTGGCGGGGCGGGGCGAGATGGATGACAGGTTGGGGAGATCATAATCACAATGAACTTGCCACATTTAAAGTAACTATTGCGAAAAAGGACTCTGTCATCGTCGACACCATCATGATAATTACTTGTAAAGCGATGCGTTAGTGTATCACATAGGTGGGGAAAGTAACATTAATGTCAAAATGAAATGTTTGACTAAACGGATGTGAAGCGGTCCGAATAAGTACGAATAAGTCCCGTGGGGATCTGCTCTCCATGACACAACAAGAACGGCCGACTGTCGACACTCTGCCACTCTGTTGCTTGGATGTGACGGTAATCGCGGCCTTTGTGCATATGCCTCTTGGCTTAATTAATTACAGTCCTGGGCACAAATATATCCAACACCAACACCATGCCCGATGGTCCCACCCGGCTCATTTGGTGCTTGTTATGGTGTGAGGCAAGAATGAAGTCTCAAATTTCCAAAACATGAAAAGGAGTTCCCAGACTTATTAACAAATCATTTGGGATGCAAAATGCTGAAGAATGCGGTGAATAATTACTTTTTAATTAATTTCAACCACATAACAACGCATGCGATTTGGAGTACACCGACATTTCTGAATGGATTCGTATGGTCTGCATGGGGTGGGATGGGTAGGTCATCCCTGGGTATGACGACGACTCTATGCACACACAGACACACCTGCACATACACCTGCACATACACATGTCCATACAATTCACAAACGCTGTCTTGCAAATGAATCTGAATAGAGGTAATCGTTGTTGAACTTTCCCTAGGATTTCCAGGGCACGATAAAATATAATTTCTGTATTCGATTAATATACGAATCGTGACTTTTTGCAAAAAAAATTTTCCAACATAATCTCCTTTTAGCTCAATACTCTTAGTCCATCGTTTCTGTAATTTGTGTATTTCTTCCAAAAAATAGGATTTATCGAGTTCCATAAAATGGGCATTTGATCAATAATTTCATCGTTGGAGCTGAATCTCCTTCCATCGAGCCTGGTTTGGAAATAGTCACTGCGGGCTAAATCCGAAGATAATGCACCCGTGCATTAAATCCTAGTTAAATTGGTCCAATAAGTGGACATAATATTCGTCGTTTATTGTTTTTTCCTTTTTTTAGGTTATTGATCTGGAATATCCCACGTGCATCCCAAAAAATTGTTGTCATCACCAGCTATTTGAAATGCGCATGGCATCAACAATCTCACGCACTTTTAGGGACAACACAATATCGTGGATTTTTCGACATTTTCGGTCCAGAACGTTCTTGTGCGACCACAATGAATGTCAGTAAACCACCTTTTTACCATTGAAATCGATGGTGCAGAGTCCCCATAAATGTTGTCAAGCTTTTTCTTGGTTTGATTGACGTTTTTTTCCGCAAAAAAAAAAATGTTTAATGAGCTCGAAATTCACTTTTTTCCATTTTTAACAAAATCCACGAGGTTGTATGTTTTGACTGTTAAACACAAATTTGACAGTAGTCAGACGACAGTGTTTGAATTTGTGTATTCCCAAAATGAGCCTGGAATGAAAACCGAGTGAATTTTCAAATGTAGTTTCAGTTTCACTCAATCTTCTTTGGTTCGGAAGATGTCTAACTTGGGTAAGTTTACATACAGTGCGACCTCGATTAACGCAACTAATAGAAATCGATGCAGTTGCAGAAACAGAGGTAGTTGCGAAAACCGAGTCGATTGTTGAAACAGGTAAATTGTATTTGTATGAAACCATATTTATTTTGTTTTCTGTAACACAGTAACGAAATGCTCATGTTTGTAGAATAGTTGAGATAAATCACAAAAGCGTTTTCTCGAACAATTGAAACACGCGAATTTCGTGACTTTTTTAAAATCTGAAAACAAACCGTTGCTAGCGTTGGAATTGCCTCGACAACCATATATTTTTGCAGCGACATACCAAAACCTCTTGTGGGAATCGAACCCACAACCTCCACGCTGATAGGCAAGCATTCTACCAACTCGCCTTCCAGGGCGCCTTTTTTCTTTTGAAAAGTTGCTTTAAGTGAGTCAGCAATGTAAATAATTTGCATGTTGCAGTAATTGAGGAGTTGAGTTTATCGATGGTTGTATTAACCGAGGTCAGACTGTACTTGACCAACGGTTATAGATATATATGGAGGAAACTGTAACCATCGGCGAACCGTCCGAATGTCTAAAAATGCGAGCAAATTAACAATATGCCAGACTTCAGATTTAATAAATTTTTTCTAGTCCTCTGATCACAACTCCCCATTATATTTATTTTCTATTTTACGTTGTTACTAAGTGTACCTTTCACTTTCACCTTTAACACATACAAATAAAATATAAAAAAATTAAGAAATAATGTTTACTCGTTCACTATTAGTGGCCCGAGCTGTATACATTCAATTGGAAATCGACGATCAGCAAGGGATTTCAGTACGTTAGCACACGTATTTTTAAATCTTTATTAGACTGTAGTGTATTTGTTTTAACGTGTGTAGTTTATTTATTCTTAGTATGGGACAATCGATGTATGTTGAATATATGTTGCCAGTGGCATGTACTAGATTCTATTTTCAGATTCTATCAATAAAATACGAACATTTTACACGTACACTATACACTAGCGTTTGCGAAAACGCATTACCCTGCCAGTACACCTACATCTAATTTGTTGTCAGTTGAATACACATATTCTCTTCGAAACAGAAGAAAAATATCGAAAATCGTCTGAAAAAACATAGGGTCTACATGTACACGTGCATGTTCATTTGAAAAACGTCGTCGCAAGAGTAACTTCTCTTGTTGTTGTTGCCGTCCGCAGCAGCAAACAAAAATACAATATTGTCCCACACCACAAATTGTCATAGCATTTGGAGAAAATTATGGACAAGCAATTTTGTTTTCATAAATACGTCAACATATTGTTTTTTGTACTTTAATAACGTCCGAAGAATTCTTTATTGACAATAATTCAAAAAATTTTACTGTTTTAATTACGTCAAAACGGTCAAAACACAAATACACAATAAAATTATCCCATAAATTGACACAAAAAATATGTTGGGGAACTCTAACATTCGTCTCTGCAGTCTGCTTTACAGGCCACTGACAGTGACACACTTCGCCCACATTCTACAAAAGAAGCACAACTCAAAATTTGACAATAAAGTTGGATACTCTACTATACCTTATCGTCACCACCGCTCTCCCCTGTACACGGTCCAGATGTTACACAAATGTCTTTGTAGCCCCTGTCCATATATGGGAGTTACATTCCACTCTGGCCGAGATCAGATGAATGTTTCTCTCTAGACACTTCGAATACCAGGCCAGCCCAGCGAGGATCACCCGGTATCTTCATGTCCAGAACATCAAGAGAATGTGGGTGTTGCGTCCATTGACCCTCACTCTGCTGATTTGACCGCAAATTTGATTGATTAAAAATAATTATAAATTGAGCAATAAAATCAAAATTCAAAATTAACGAATTTAAGTATTTGGACAGAAAAAAAAACATAATTAAAAAATTATTCAATGACTTGATGGCACCTTTTGCACAAATGCAATGCAGAAGTCCTTAATAAAGAAACTAAATCAATCAATCACAACTGTGGCCGACATCAATCAACCGGGCGATATATGACAGTGTAAAGCAATGTAACACTACTACATTGTTTGTACGAGTTCACAGATTGAGGGATTGGCCGTGCCCACCTAGACACCACCAAAGTAATATTTGTAAAATAGATCTACACATTTCCGTATCTACCGAATGTCTCGTGGGTAATATTAACCAGCAACAAAATCCACAGGACTTTCAATTTTCCTCACATAAAAACGGTACTGGAAATAAAGCAATTCACTGTCACAGAGGAATTCGAGGTAACTACACACACACAAGCATGAGTGGACTCAAGACATCACCATAAATTCCAGTTTATTTTTTTGGCACATTATGAATTTATGAATTGCCGACAACATAAATGTGGTCCAAACACACACACACACATGTAACTATACGTTTTATAAGTTGCCTATTAAATTTAAACTGTTCGAATGGGTGTTTGTGAGTGTGACATATAAAGGGTGTTTTTTCGGACGTGTGCTTTTCAAGAAGAAATAAATATAATAATAATAATTTAATGTTATGGCCAAGAATTTATCTTTATGTTTTATAAATGATTTCGGGCGAATAAATTCCAGCCGACCAAACAGAGCATAAATCAAGTGACAGCTGTCAAAAAGACCATCTCCGAAAAAGTGTGACTAAAGTGAAAACCACACGTCCAAAAAAACACCCGGTACATTGTGAATGTGTATGTGAATGTTTGATGGACAAATTTTGCTTCAGGAAACCAATCAGCAAGCAAAAGTTGCACACATCGTAACGATTTCTTTAAGATTGTCTGTACGTACAATCGATTTCTGTCCGACTTCGTTGCGAAAGACAGAATTCTGAAAGATTTGTCGGGGGTGATTTTTCGGTAACTTATGCATATGTCGGAACGAATTTTGAAGTGCAATCTGAGGATAATTCGTAGAATGTCGTCGAGAAATCGATTCGTGGTCCCTCTTGAAGTTGCAACAGCCGGCCACTACTCTGTCGTCCTTCACTCTGTACTCGTTCACATGCTTAATAAGGAAACAGCCACAGATCAAATACTACAATAAAAACTAAATGCTTAGTTGTACGCTTGGAGTTTGAGACGTCACCACTTTATTGTGAATGGAAGTCTACCAGCGCCTGCACACAAGTCCACAAATACGAATAAAATCATGAAATGTATCCGATTGTGGTTCCGCAATGCTGCTACTCCTCAGTACACCACACTCCGAACAATTAAAGCAAGACAAAAAAAACACACACACACACAAACTCACCAAGTCTTAGTAGTTGTAACCAATTTGTATTTTTCCTTTCCAGTCCCCGTCGCCCGCGATCGCTAGGCCGTGAGTGGGTAGATGTATGTACGTGCGTGTGCTGAATCCTTAGTTCTTTTTTTATGATTATTATTCTTTAGTTGGCTTTTCTATGGCTCTCGAATCCCTGTGTTTAATTTACTTTGGTGTTTCCTTTGAAGCCACACATACACAATTTTTTACACTGTCGCCATGAGTGCACACGGTGATGCGAGAGCAAAAGAGAGCGAAAGTATCACCGAATAAAATCACTTCTATTAGAGTGGATCACGTTGGTCTTAAAATGTCTGTTGAATTATTCGACATAAAGACAAAGTCACTTGATGTTAATTGTGTTCGGGCACTTCTGCGACTGCTTCGAAATGCTTTTCGTCGTTCGTTCTGCTTGTTGGTTGTGATCGACTACTTGATTGATGGAGCTTATCGGGTGTTCAGGCGGCCCGTTATACTCGGAGGGGAGCATTCAGCATATAAATGAGAGAAAATTGCACGCCGGCATAATATTGCCCATCACTCACTGAATGGGGATAACACAGAAACGAAAAGCGCATTTAATATGAGTGTTCAATCGAATGCGTCAGTCTGCTAACAATTCGAACTGCATTGGAAAAATCTATTTTTGCAATTTTCCAAACACCTCCGATATCTTCTTTTTTTTATCTTTTTTAGTTTCTTACCGGATTCAAAAAGAAGAGGCGTAGACCTTACGTAGGGACGATATTCAATTTACTTGAGAACTGTCCAACTGTCCGTTTATCCAACAAACACATTTTTCAACTTGAGCAATGTTTTTATGCATTACACATCAACGAATTAAAACACATCCGTGGTTTTTATAAAATTCGTTATTAAAATGTTCATGCGAACAAGTTTTGGTCTTTCAGTGTAGAAATGTTTGCTTGGAAATTTGTTTATCCTTTCAGCTCATCAGTTTGTATTTGAAGTGAGCAACATATTCTGAAATATTTGAAGCATAACCGCCAAGAACAAGTCAAATAACTTAATCAATTTTTAACGGATTTTTAAAAACAAGTCAGCATTTTACTCTTAGGAAAACTCTTTTAATTACTCACTTCAGAAATTGTACGGCTCCTATCCAAATTTAAATAACGACGAAAAGAAAAATAAAAAACTTTGCGGGAAAAATACAAACGGATTTCTAGAGGTTATTTTAAAAGTATATATACACCATTCGAAAGGTTGAAGTTTTCAAATCCGCTGAGAAAATTAAAATTGGTTGATAATCAACCACGTTACTGGCATTTAAATGCCTAAAGGTACAAAAACCCGGTTTTTTTTATCCGTAACTAAAGATTTGGATGGCTTGGGATATTTCAAAAACAGATTCTTGTTGTACTCAACAACACCTATCAGAAAAATAGTATCAATTACCCGGTATTTCGACTTCATTCTTTTTTGGGGCACAGTGTGATGTCTCTAGTTTTATTCGGTTTTTTTCCTACTCTTGTAAAAAGTGTTTTTCTGAGTTCGGAATTTGTATATAGCTTTTCAGTATAAATCGCGCCTGTTCCACAAAACTGTTACAACTCAAAATTTCTCATTTCTGCTTCTCATCAGGAGAGTTGCATTTTGAGCTGTCTCCAAGTGCTGAAACAATCCGTTCCGTTGGATTATCACTTAAAGAGTAATCTATTTTTAGTTGTGTCTCGTTTCAATTGGTAATGGTTTCCTTAAGTAACGTTTAATTTTGAGTTGCCACTATTTAGTTGCATTAGATACGTTTCTTATTTCAGTTAAAAAGGATCAGCCAATTTATGTAAACAAAGTTTCAGGAAAAGAGTATTAACTCAAAAAATTCTTAGTTTTCTAAAAACGGTTATATTATTTTTAATGAAATTTTTTTGGACCCCGACTTAAAATTTTGTAATTTTGAGTTGTTACGGTTTTGTGGAAGAGGTGTGATATGTGTAGGCCAAACGGTCCGACCAAATGGTATAGATAAGTCGCATTAACGGTGACGAAACGCTGATCCATCACTTCTCTCTCATGATGACAACTACAAAACCCTGATTGAATGCATAATACAGACATTGTTCGTGTATTAAAAATACTATGATAAATATCCGTTCGTAACCACAGTAGTTTTCATTTTATTAAAATTTATTCTGTTCCTTCCGATAAAAAAGAAAGACTTAAACGTGATTATTGACCCTTTGTAGGTATGTATGCGACAGAGGGACATTGGTGAGTTGATACAACAATTATGCTATTTATAACACACTCATTCATTGTTCACATCCTTTCTGCATGAACGTCCTCCAGTAGCTTTAACGGACAAAGAAATATAGAAAAAAAATACGGACACGAATGGATGAAATCTTGTGTGCCGATGTAGAGGACTATTTATAAAGTGCTGGTGGCACAAGTGGAATCGCATTAGGTGGCGACCCCGAGTGGCACGCAAGTGTGAAGTGGATGCAGATTTGCAATATTCAACTTAACAAATTAGTTTATAGATTAGTTACTACGTATAGGCAACGAATCGTAGACGGCTCACGTACACACAAATAAATTGCAATTCAAAAGTATCGTTTTGTTTTTTTGTTCAACAAAAATTGTACTGAATATTCAATGTGGCAATTGTGTGCTCCCTCTCTCTCTCTGCCTCTATTTGAACTAAGCGTTTAATCTGTCTTTAACTTATTCCACCGCAAATGGCGCTCCGTATGTAAATAATAAAATGTGAATTCACCCTCGTTGTCGTTTCATTCACAATCGGGTCAACTTTAACTGATAACAAACCAACCCGGACGCATCAAGTGTAGCCTGTGATTTACTCCGAAGACGTTAAACGATAGGCTTCAGAATACTGTCTACCGTGCAAGGCATGAGACCGTGGATTACAACATATCGCACCCCAGGGAAGAAAGGTGGATACATAAAACCGAGCGTAGTATGAGCGTCTGTTTTATGACAATTTACACAAGTTAATCTTAAGCCAAAGTCGTCGGGAATATTCCTTCAGGTTAGCTAATGACCGTGTTGTTCTGGACGGAACGGTAACAGAAAATATGAGGCTGGAAACCATCGTTATTAGACATTTTTGTCGAAAATTAGTTTGAAACAATCGATACAATCATCGACATGTAGATTCTGTAGATTCTCGTAATTGGCCAATCGACTAAATATCGTTGTTCCGATGTTATCTCCGCGTACATTCCAGAATTGAAAATGAAAATCAGATAAGACCATTTCCTGGGCTAAATTTGTAAGATCTACCGATCTGTTTACTACCCAAGTCCATATCTATTGAGATTTCTGCATTAAAAAAATACTAAGTTATCATCAGGTATATGAAAAAATATTTGACAGATTAAAAAAAAAAAAGGAGTAATTATCATACTACTAAATATGAATTTAGTTTTTGTTCTGAATCTGAAAATGATTATTTTTGTACATGTGAAGTAAAGGATTTAGGATTGGTTTGTTTAAATTAATTATGAACGTGGATATTTTTAAAAAAATATTCGGGATAATGAAATCGCTTGGGCCCATCGAAGCGGAGATATGAGAGACAGGAACTTCGGGTCCACAAAAACATTTCGAATGAAGAATCCACGAATTATTTCTAAATATTTTCCAATTTCCATGACTCTGTAGGACAATCCATAGTCAACTTGTTGTTTGCTGACCATGCGACCTAGACTATCAGGGGATTATCAAACGACCCTAAAGTACATGTATCTACATATGGTATTTGAAATGAAACTGTCATCTGCAATTGAATGAAGAATATTGAAACGTCGCTGTTGTAGGGCCCTAATACCGGACTAACGGGAGTGAAACCGCATTCCATCAATTCGTTGTCCCGCTCCGACTGTCCATATTGTCGCTTCCCTGTATTTTTGTGAATTGTGAAAGGACCCAACCATTATGCTTGACTTGCAGAATAATATTATTGTAATCCTTGGCAAACAAACAATTAAAAACTGTGTGATCCACGCATTCAAATTTTCCCCACAACACCCTGCCTCACTTCTCCCGACAGCCACAACAAAATTAAAGCGTTCTGAAAGCCTTAGCCTTAGCACAATTCTATTTAAAGTAAATTAAGGAAATCCTGGCGAACTTTCAGTTCTGTGTACCCATACCACATGTACAAAATACACTAAAATGAGTTTATATTGAAATGTTGCCTTTTCACAACATCCGACCGCTGCTCGGAAAAGGTACCACTCGACTGCTCGACATTTGTATGTACCTACATCTCGCTCGACAGCAGGAACAGAATTAGGCAATTTCGCCACGAGGCAGATGTGAATAAATACAAACAAATCCAACGAAATTCAACGTGTCGACACACAAACACAAAAACTCGTGTGTCCGTATGTTTAAGTGTTTGCTGCAAACATCATACATATGTACATTGTTTCTCTGAATGTCAGCATAAAAAAGTTATCGCAACAATAAAATGTGGAAGCGCACACAGGAACACATCGGGAAAATGCCAGCCCGCTGTAGGGGGTGGGCGGCACAGTAGATTACTTGTGACAGTTGGGAGAAAGCAAACGTGTTGGGTACTTTGGAGACGCGATTAATCGCAGATTTCGTTTCACAACTAACCAGAGCTTGCAAAATATGCTCAACCAAATGTTTCTGTGGGCAGACCAATGAAGAGACCAACAAATTGAGACGAAATCGCTAAGTGTCGGAACAGATTGAAATGCAGCACAGTCGAAATGTAGCGTGCACATATGCTAGCAATTTGTTTTTAGTTCAATATTAAAGCTTCGTATTAATATACGATATGTTTATATATTTTATATCAAATATTTTAATTGAGTGCAAAATATATTTTTCTTATTTTTACAAATTGAAACTCGGCCTAGTCACAGCTAACTCAGCACAGTCAAGCCACTTTGGAAAACGTTTTGAAATCCTTTCACTTATGTGTATAGACTTGTCGCATGTAGCGATGCAGAGTTCCTCGGTGCACTTCTTGTTCTCATTTTCTTTGCCTTGTCTTTGTGTTCGTTGCTTTTTTCTTTCTTTGCCTACAATTACACAACCAACGAGCATCTTATGAAAAGGCCAAAAAGTATTCAAAGAGTTCATGGTTAGTTGTTGTTGCAGTTGCAGTTGCAGTTGTCAGTGCTGCTGGTGTGCATGGGAGGGAGAATTTTAAATGGAGCGAATTTGTGTGAATGAAATGTAGGACGCCCGCCAGCCTACCTTATTGTGAATAACCGTATGATTGAATGTGATGACGGAATTTCTGCTACGGCATGACAGATTGTGAATTCTCCATTACGTTCAAATGTGGAAAATGTGAAACAAATAAGGAAAAGCTAAAGTCGTACGTGTGAGCCCGAACGTACAAGTGAAATTTTTAAAGAATTAAATAAGTTACAGCAAAAAAAAAATTGCTCTATAAAATTCTGATGTAATTTTTGTTTCTAAATTTGTTTCATAAAAGGCAATTTGTCATAACTCGAAAACGACTTGTCCAATTTTGTTGAAATACATGTTAAAATGAACCACTGAAATAGTTTTAACTATTTCTTTTAGTACAAATGACAGTTTTAGCGTTATAAAATAATTAAGGGCGAAATTTTTTTTTGAAATTTTTTTTAGTCATGAAAATTCAAATATGATTGGAGGCCCATTATGGGTTCTCCGATAGTATGCCAAATATATCGGCAGCAGTTTCAGTGCAACATTGTACCAAAAATGTAAACCACAAATGGAAAGGTAGACTGGTATGCGGATATATGTATCAAAACCTGGACCGATATAGTCCACTTTCAGTGTGGTTTCTCCGCTAACGTGGTAAAAGGTTTGTATGTATGCACGTATGTGCAACCACTAGTTTGATTACCGAAATACAAACAGATTTCGATAAAACGATTCAGAATTTGACTCTGAATCGATCAGTATAATTAGCCAAATACAATCCAGAAGGCAGCACGTGACAA
The DNA here is from genome assembly GCA_958296145.1 of Hydrotaea cyrtoneurina. NCBI lineage: Eukaryota > Metazoa > Arthropoda > Insecta > Diptera > Muscidae > Hydrotaea > Hydrotaea cyrtoneurina. The sequence goes on along the minus strand of OY282512.1, from coordinate 149,352,812 downwards.
TCCTAAGTCACACGTAAATTATCCAGAAGGAAGGATCTGAATTAAGCTCCAGAGTTGGCAGCCGTACTACTACATCCGCAATTGGACAGAGGGCGCCTGTCCTCCCTCTATATTTTTTGTGACGACAGACGTTACCAATCGATTTGAAATTGTGCTCATAGAAATTACCCTATGCAAGCACATAGGGTTACAACTCTCAGGACTGTTTACTTAATCGACGAAATTTACTTAATAAGGACTCTGCAATATTTCCATTACTTGTACTTGTACTTGTGAAAGGTGTCCCACCTCTTGTGAGACATCCTGCCTACTTGTGTCCCGGAACAAGACATTATGTACCAAGTGCCAATTAACAGTATTCGAATGTATTTTGCGAATAGCAAGACCAGAAAGGGCGTTTGTTTAGCTTTTTTGATTTTTCAGTGTACAATTTTGGCCAGTTTACTCGTCGTTCACTCTATAGCATGCATGTCAAACTCAAAGCCTAACGAGGGCCAAATAAAAAATGTAAAATATTATTTGGGCCACAAAAAAATAAAATACTTTAAATTTTATAGTAAATTATATATACATAGATTTATTTTAAAAAGTAGAAAAAAATTTTAAATTAATATTTTTTCCCAGATATTAGGCACCTTTGCTCTGCAACCATCTTTTCTATTTCGGGGGCAATCTTGTTCGCAGTGATTAATTTTAAAACCGACCCGAGATGACTATCAGTAATTCTGGATCTGAGTGGAGACTTGTTTCCTTTCATAAGAGAAAATAACTGTTCGCACCGATAAGTACTTCCAAACATGGACATAATTTCACATGCGAAATTTCGAATGGTTTCAAATCTGCAGGCAAATATTTGTAAAATTCAGGCACTCCAACTTCAATGTATTTCGCCTTTAAATTAGAATCACACTGTATCTCAATAACCTCCATTTGCATATGGTTAGGTACTGATTCTATATCTATTGAGAAAATTGAAGAAATCAAAGAAAACTTCTCTTCCAACGATTTTGTTGCTGGCCGCAATAAGAAGACAGGAGACTTGCGTTGAACTACCGTACAAAATTACAAACACAGGTTCATGTATGTGTGTAAATGTATGGACTGTTTATTTCTATAAAAAATGTAACGGATTAAAACACATTACAAAAAACACTTAAAATCTACTTACCGCAGTTTTCACCTCCTTCTTCTTCGAGATCACAATTAGAATGAGAGTTTGATCTCTGTTCAAATAAACAAATGAAGAATAAAGAAGAAGGACAAAACTGCGGCTCACCAAACGTCAATTAAAATGACAATTCACAATAGGCGACAAATGAAAACAAATAAAGGAGAATAAATAAATCATATGTTCAGGAGGGACCAATTAGTCGTTGTGTAACAGAACCGATTAGTCGTTCCGCAACAGATTTGAAATCAGCAAATCTTGTTTCAAATTCAGTTCTTATACTTAAAATTTTGTCCGCGTATTTTCATAGGATGCAGTAACACCTAAGCTGGATTTATACATGTTGCATGTCTGAAAATGCATTAAATTTTAATTTTTCAACTGCTTTTCCCAAAGAACTAGTTTACATTTGAATGCATTAACTTGATCACACATGTTGGTAATGATCTGATCCTTTCCCTGCAGATTCAAATTTAAATCGGATAAGTGTTTCGTTATATCAACCATGAAGGATAAATCTTGCAACCACACTGCATCAGAAAACAAGCTGATGTCTTGATTCTTGGATGATAAAAACTGGCATATTTCTTCCTTCAAATCCCAAAATTGTTTAAGAACCTTGGAGCATGATAACCAACGCACTTCGGTATAGTATGATAAACCTGAATATTCGCTTTCTAATTCAGATAGAAATCTAGAGAACTGTCGTTGGTTTAACCCTCGAGATCTTATGAAATTGATAATTTTTTTATAGGCTTCAACACATTTTCCATTTTTATTACTTTCGTACATAATACTTCCTGATGAATAATGCAATGGGTGTGATGAATCTTGGTCCCATCATATATTCCACTTATTTTTTTTGACACCCTTGCTCTATAGTTTTCAGTTGGCCTTGCCATTTACTCTTGACTAGACATACAGAAACGTACATCGCTTGCAAATCATTGAGTTTCATTATAAGAATGCATTTTATGGCCGTCATAATCGACCCACCCAGCAGGCTATTCAAGGCACTGTGACCAAATTTCGCACCATGTTCACCATATTGGATATAAATCCACCAACGGGTATGTGTAGAGTGCCTTTAGAATGAGTCCTGGGCATGAAAGCACAATAGTTTCACAGATAAAGTACATTTCCTTCCAAAACGAACACAAAAAATCGGGGGCGCCCTAATATCTAACGGCTGTATACATGTCTTCGTGGATGATTCCGTTTCTCTTGCAAACATTCGTAGAGCCGCTACATTACAATGTGGCGAGGCTGCGGAAGACGACAATGATGATGATGATGAGACGTGGATGCTGCAGTCAAGAACTGAATTATTTACGAACGACAATAGCCGACGACGGCAGTAAAAGAAATCATCGTACACACACGTACATGTACGTACATATACGGGCAGTTTACTTCCGCCATGCGTTTAAAATATACATGAAGAGTGAACAATGGTGAATATGTAAATTATTAAAAATGATTAAAAATTATAACAACAAGAACAACAGATATGAAGCGAAGCTCCTGAACCACAGCCAGCGTTGCCAGAATCAGATCTTTTTAAGTGTCGAATGTGGCGAAATATTTTAGATCCGACGACCAAAGTGTTCGGTTTTCGGGTAATGGTTTTCGACTAAATGCATATGATTTTGTCAGCATCGTGTATTTGCGAATTTATGTTTATATTTTTGTTTTATTTTTATAATATAACAATATCATTTAAGCAATAATTTTTCCTTTTACTAGTTAAATATTTTGTGAACAAAATGGAAATGGGTATAAAAATTTGCATTGAAATAGCGCAGTTTTCTTTTGACATTCCCTAATTCCAGAAATTGACAAAACTTCTGTCAAGACCAAGACCATCGGTTACTGTTCAGCTGAGTCGTAGTAACTAAAGAAACCATGAAGTGCCCCGGCAGGCGAGTTGGTAGCGTGCTTGCCCATCAGCGTGGGTGTTGTGAGTTCGATTCCCACCAGAGCATTTCGTCTGTCGCTGCAAAAATCTAGCCATATGGTCTGTGTCACCGGTTTACCCTTGAACCCAAAATTAGTATATAAATTTACTTTGTATTGAGATTAATAACAGATAAATAAATAAAAATAAAGAAACCATTGTGAAAGGCCTATTTTTAGAATATGTTTTAATCTGAGAAGAAGATATTTTCAGGAATTGTTTCCGCTTGGATATGACAAATTGATTTTAGTAACACACAAGCGTATCCTCAGACTAATTGACAAATCCAAAAACGTTAAACAAACTGAACGTTAGAAAACGATTAAATTAAAATTACATTTCGGCAAGGACTGTAATCTGTAGCAATCTATTTTTTGTGATACAATGACAAACATTTTTTTTTATGAATTTCAATTGTCAATGAAGCATACATGGTTTTTCGAATTGGTACTCATGTACAGTAGGGTTATAATTTTTTTACATTTGTGCAAATATCAGTTCACCCAAGGTAAAATCGTGTAGGGCATGGGAAAATATTAAGAACTGCATTTTCAGTTTTCCGCTATCGTTAAAAAAGGTTCCGCGCCTAACGCCATGAAGTTGTCAATGAAAATATTTTTTTTTTTATTCAAATTATATAGTATTTATGTGAAATATTTCAAAATCAACGGAATGTTGCCAGGTGGAATTCAAGAGCAATTTTTGGTATTTTGTCCTTTATCGTTCTTCCAAATTACCAAAAAGTTTTAGAGCCAATATGTGATTTTATTTGTTGCGCATGGTTTGAAATTTGGTTTTCAGACCACTGTTTCCAAGAAACTAATTTTGAAGGCTTAAATGAGGCATTAATAAAATTTACGAAAGCCCACGAGTGTTTCATCAGACATTGGGTACCAACACCATCTGCAATTGTAAATCAACAGCGCAGCAATATATGCGCAGAACGTGGAATTAAATTAGTCCAAGACATATATCCACTTTGAATTTGAGGTTTTTGTCTTTTAATACCTAGTCATAACCATATAATGTTATAATTTTTGTATAGAGTATTTAAAAAAAAAATAAATGCATTTTAGAAATCGCTTTAGGAGCGGGACGTTTTTCACCAAATTGAAGTAAAAAAATGTGTTTTATTATCAAAACATAATTGGCCGTAAGATAGACCCTTGGGAGATTGATGTCCAAAAAAAGTTATAACCCTAATGTACAGCTTTTCTGCATATGGGGGGGCGTTGGTAGACGCATTGCTTAGACCACCGTGAGTTTGGGCCAACGTGGCAGGTACTCACGTTAAACACGGCGACTCTGTCAATGAAGCATTTTAAAACAAAAGTTTTTGCCTGATTAAAATAAATACGAATTTAAATTGTTTTCACCAAACACAAAACACAATTTTTAAAATAAAATAGCTTTCCTGTTATCATTGAAATTCCAGAATATGTATTTGAAAAGCCAATAACAAGAAAAGTTGTTTGAACAAATTATGTACGATAGTTGTTATGAGTTCGAGAATACCACTGTTAGTATTGGTCAGTTTTTCAAATTCTTGGTATTTTTAGTGCAAAGTTGGACGGTTTGATAAGCTACACAACTCTGGTATCCAAAAGACTTGGGACAACATTGTCAGTTCCGCCCCGAAAATAACAGGGACCCGTGGTATTCAATTTTTAGTTCAGTTTTATATTTATTTTTTTTTTTGATTGAGTTCCATTTCATTGCACTATTATTTGTATCATATTAAAGGGAACATAACAGGCTATTTAAGTTAATTACTAATTCCATAATCTAATAATGAAAAAAAAAGTGAGTCCCTCAATTGTTCTAAATTGGCACAAACTAAATTGTTATTTTAATAAAACCGAAAAAATCCATAGATCGAAAACATTCATATTCAAGTCACCGGCGCATCTGGGGCATCTTTGCTATCCTTTGGAATTTTAAAAACTATTTGGATGATTTTAGATCGGGGGTATCTGGACTTGATATTTTAGCCACTGAGTTCAGCAGGACTCTCCACCCGTAAAGAGGTTGTGGTGTTGATATCGTATTAGTCTTCGTATTCGAAATAATTTCAATTTAAAAAACAAAACATTCCTAAGTGGAGTTGATCCCATTGGCTTGTGATTATTTCATATGTACACACACACTCCTACAAATAACTGAACTCGTGCGTGTGTGTGTGTTTAGTAATATGTATTTTTGTTCGGGTTTTGTTTTTATTTACATTTCGTTTTTCATTACAATCTTCCTTCCTTGTCGCTGCTCGCTGGTATTACTACTACTGCGTTTTTTATGAATCATACTTTGGGAAAAGACCCTCCACCAACTGACACACCAACCCAGCACGCTCCGAACGGGAATGAAATACATTTGGTGTCTCCGGAGGGGTGCGAGATGGGAGCCACGACGACGAAGTAAAATTGGTGTTAAAATAGGAGTGCGGCGGCACAACGAGGGCAGCATGTTGCGAATGTTAGACGACGTGCTAGTTCGTTGTGGCGTGGCGTGGCATGACATGGCACAAGAAATACATACAAAGGTCGGCATATGTCGGCATGTACGTGTGTATGGACGCAAATAATGCATGTGGCCAATACATCCAACGGCGTACGGTTCCAAACAATCCAAATACCAACAACGACAACAACAACAGCGGCAGTGGTAGTAGCAGAAAGCTACTAATACGAACGTCACGTGAAGAACTATCGAGGTTTCATAAACGAGTTTCCAAAAAACAACAACAACAAAAAGCTCTTCCCATTCACACAAAGTCTTCATTCACTTTATTTTCCACATTAACACCAGCTTCTACCTCCGATTTGTCTTGTTTTCGATCTAACTTTTTGCGAGAACACACCATTTTTCAAAATGTCCTTTTTCTTATTTCGTCGGATTTGAATTTATATGTGAAAAATTGCGTTGTATGCCTTCATTTTTAGACAATTTAATAATATACACTGTACGAATACATATACACAGTGGCATACATATGACCATCGGTACATAGTATGTACTTTTGTGTCCACATACTATATGCAGACGGGTAAATATATATATATATATATATATATATATGTACTTCTGCTGTACATGGAATTGAATTTAGTATAGAATAACTTAGTATTGTTTCATATACACGTACCGTACAAGTTAATTGTGAATTCAAAAAAACGTATCCAAAGGAAAATCACATTAAACACTTTCTTCTTCTTCTTCGTCTTGATTTGGTTGGTGCCACTCAATTTTGCCCGAATTTAGGCCACTCACATTAATGTATTTCTTTTGATTTTTTGTATACTTTTTGTTGTTCTATTTTTTTTTTTTAAATATTTTCTATGGGCCTTTTTTAACTTAGTTTAGGTGATGTTTTCTATTATAGTTAAGCGTTTTATAAAACAAAACGTTTATGCGTTCGAACAGCTCACTTACGTCTGACTGGTGACGGCAGCGTGTGATGTTGATTTTCTTCTACCCTAGCTGAAAAATAAAATAATGCGAACTTATGTCCTGTTTCCGCATAAGGTTCTGCCAATATTTCACTCTCTCTCTCGCGGACTCTCAGTGAAACGGAAACACACAGCCTACGCAGGGTTGCCATCTTCCAAAGACCAACAGTACAGGTAGCGCTCGACTTTATGATACCCAAAACCATACGAGTGTACGAGTGTATCTGAACTTTGACAACACATTGTGCTCATTTTGAAAATAAACTGTGGATATTTTGAGAACGTATTGGGTTTAGTGATTTTCGCACCAGTTTCTAATTAATTTTGAATGCGAATACAAATACCCCTCAGTAAAAATATCTTGTATGCAAACGTTGTATAGTGTACAAGACGGGCAGATTTTTTTTGTAAATGTTTTTAAAATTATTTACTTTCAAAGTATGGGGCTCAATTATTATTATTACAATTATTTTTTCATTTAGAATTGAACTTCAACAAATCGCACAAGTGAGTCTTCAACAAATCGAAATGAGTCTTGCAAAACTATAGTTTAACTATGATGTCATTTGTCGGACCTAAGTCCTGGTTCTCAGCAAACAAATTCACTTGTTTTCATTTTTCGCGGTTTCTCAACACCAAGAAATCAATAGCTGGTCACATCGGCTACATAAAAAAGATGAAGATCGACAGTAAGGGGACGAAATAGTAAGTCTCTTATTTTATTATCACCCCACATATGTGTGTACGCAAGTACATCCGTCAAAACTTCGTAAGGAACATACGCTGAATTTTTCTTACCGGAAACCGACACCTGATCTATAAATCCGACCCGACTACCTAACGTTTTTAGCTTTTAGATTTATGGGCTAAGTTGAAACGGCAGCGGAAAATGTATCATCCGCTTTATTCTTTTCGGATAGACAATAACCAAACATTGTAGGTGGGGGGACATTTCTTTTTGCCTACACTGTGTTATCTATCTCAGAGGTGGCTTATTTGGATGATAACTCACCTCTCCAACGGCTGTTGTAGGTGACACTTCTTATGCGGATAATCCAAGGTGGTATAATCTCAGATTATCCACTTGAGACAAAGGATCGTACGATGTTTTGCCAAATAAAACCAAACAGGCCGTTGCTGACAGTCTTAAAGTCTTACAAAGAATAATCTAAAGGACATTAATGATAAAACTTAATAAAAATGAAATAATAACCACTTCATTTACAAAAGATGCATTGGAATGTAGGATATCGTCCAAATGTGACTAGATTGAGGGGTGCCGAAAGTACGAATATTTCGTTTATTAGGAAACATGAATGTGCGTTTTAATTAAAGCTCATAGGGCATTGGCTTGAGTTCCATGTATCATTTCATTTTATTAACTTTCATTACAATAACCATACCTTTTGGCCATATATGGTTACAAATGTACACTAAACAGATTCTTACAAATAATTAAAACATTATATAAAACGGGTGGCGCAAAAGTAATCCTCCTATCAGAAAATGCTATAAATTTTGCGATTGGCCCCTAATTTCAGTGGCAACTCTGGCGGCGGCCATTTACATGACATCAAATTCTCTACTTGATGTAAAAAAAAATTAAAAGAACAAATAAAAATAATCCACAAGAAGAATCAAAGTTTTTCATTTTTTTTAATTACAGCCAAAAAACATCGGAAGTTTACTTTTGCGCCACCTGTTACATATGTACAAATAATTCTAAGTAAAAATCCTACAATATTACATTATAAAAATCTATAACATGTTATTTTAGTTAAGTGATAATAATATATTTTAAATAATAAAAAAAAATATTCATATTAACAATAACAATTTGAACTAAAAACCCCATTAAGCAAATTAAACTACTTTAACGAAAATCTACACCAGAATGTCCCTAAGTGAAATATGCGTTGGAATATGAAATTGACCATATAGTTTAATATTTAACGATGGCATATGAAGCTGAAACAAACTACTAAAATTTTACTAATAAAGTTGGAATGCATCTACAAATAATTTAGAGAAGCATGCTGCAAGAGCTTTCTCTTGTATGTTTGACAGGAATAATTGAATACTCGTAATGATAATGGCAATCTATTGAATATATGAGTTACCCTGTCTTCGAGCTTATTCTGTATTGGAGCTTATTCACTTAATGCCTATTTGTTTTTTTTTTTTAAATATTAATTTTGTGTTCATTCTGTAGATGAATCGCAATTGATTTTTTACACCGTTCTATTTGATACGAATTTTCATAGGTACTTTAGTACAAATATTAACTCATGCCGAAATATTACCCAATCAAGTGAAACAGCAGCAAACGGTCGGTATATATGAAACCATTTTGGCATCATACAAGTCATCTAAATATCTGTATGCCTCAACCTATCATCAATTCTGTAAAATGGCAACACTGTGTATATGGCACGCTCTTCGATGAACTCTTTTTTGATATGAGAAACTTAACGCATGCGCAGAGTAGATGACCCACCATAACAAAAACACTTTGTTAAGCGTGCAGTTTGACACAGTTTTTCCATTATTCTTTCTTTCCACATTCATTTCGGTTTACTCACTCACAGGGAGAGCTTCCATATGTATGGGTTGATGTGAATGCGTGTGCCTATGTTGGCCATCATGCGAGAGGGGAGCGTGTGTCGCGGAAATGCATTACGTCGTTTGGCACCATGAACACCTGTAGTATTTTTTGTCCTTCTGTTTATCCTTGATTTCTCCTGTCATGTTCTTCTTCATCGAGAGAGAGTAACAGAAAAAAATCGTGGTCGTTGTCTTTGAGCGAGTCTGAGAGTGAGTACTTGCTTTAACAGAAAATCAGCGCTTTTGAAGTATTCCAGCACCGAACTACAATGTTGTCAGAATAACAACATTTCGGTAAGATTTCCCGACGCATTTGTCATGTAAGTGGTTCACTTACTACTTATGTAGAGCAAATGTACACATCCCAAATCGGAGGCCTTGATATGATATGAGTTTGGAACAACAGATGTGCTTTTTATTAAGTTTGTCAATATTATTTGACCATTGTTAGTTTTCTGTTCATTTACACTGCCTTTCTTTAGACAGACAGGTTTTTCGCTCTCCTAAACATCCCTATGCTTTTCACAAAACAAGCGTTTATCTCGAAAAACCAAACTTGTCTGAACAATATCCGATTCACGTTAAGCATGGCAGTGTTTTAAATGTTGAACAATAAACATTTGAATCAAATTTTGTATTTGTCAAAACAAATGGTTCGACCTACGAATCATTTCTTTGCGAACACAAAAAATCAAAAGGCGTATAATTTCATTGTCGTTAGTTATGTTTCTGGGTGATTCTTCATATGACAAAATACAACACTGGGCACCGTAGTGTGAAGAAGAATATTCCCGATAACCCATTCTAATACAAGAGCCAGCAAGTTTAATACTCGCAATGAGAGGTCTTAACTAAATGGAAAAACTAATTTAATGAAATTGGCCGGTGTGCGACCATCAGTCGGTCTCTGTCCCTGAATATGCAAATTAAATCCAGCGCAGATCACTGATTTGAGAGAAGTTCCCCAAACTTATTGCAAATATGTACGTGCGGTCAAAGATGAACACGTTTTTTGTATTGAGTGTGGGGTTCTGTTGTCTCTTTCTGTTTTTCTTATTCGTTTGGATAAACAACGAGATTTGGTAAAAATATATATAGTAGTGAAATTTTCTGCGTGTTTTCACATATAAAATTGTGTTTCTAGAACTTTTCACATAAGAAGTTTGTGCAAAACAATGACGTTATTTTGAATTGTCTCCTGCAACAATTTCTCGGCATTTACAACCTTTCATACAGGTATGCAACCATTTCAGAATTCATGTTGGTTCGGTTCAGAGCGGGTCTGGAGCACTGGTTCGGTTCTAATACCCTCACCCTGGGTAGGGTAGGAGGGTATATATCATTTGTTACGACCCAAAAGTTTAACACATAGACAAATTCACTTTAGACCATAGGTGTTGGTGAACCAAATTCGATTCATGACTTTTTAAGTCCTTTAAGCCATGTCCGAAAGAATTAAGCAATTGCTTCGAAATTTTGCATGTGATAATATTTTCCCAAAACTACTTATGGAATTGCATATAGGCTACATAGCCACATCTCTTCGGATACAAATCTTTCATTTCTCCTACTTTAGAAATCCTGTAATAATATTAATACGCCCAGCGCGATCTTGGCCAAATTTAGAATTTGTATGTGTGTATTTGCCGTTGTTTCCGTAAGTTGTTTTTGCCTGTTTCGTTTCAAAACTGATTCCGTTGGCCTCCCGACTTTAAGGATTAAAAACCACGACATTCAATTACTGCCATGGAAATTATTTTTTTGAGTTAGGACACATTTTTAGCTTACGGTTATGTTACAACTCACACATATACGGACTATTGTCACTTTAAAGTCTATTTTACTTTCTTTAGTATAAAGTCTTTATACTTTTCTTTGAATCAATAAAAGTGTACACCAGTTGTGTCAGCGTAGGGCGAGGATATCAAACAACAACCAAGTTTCCCAAAAGGCCGGTTTTTTTGATGTGATACGGCACGCATGTTCATGCACTCTTAAGTGTTCTTCCACTGCTTGCCGTTAATGTATGACCCACTTTAGATGCTCTTTGCTGCATGCAGTTGCGTACTTGTGTCTTCGGCTAGTCTAGGCTTAGCCATAGCCGGACGCATGGACAAACCAACAAACACAAAACTGAACTAAGTGATGTGTCGCAGCACAAGTAATTTCCGCAGGAGTACACAGTTTATTAATTAAAAACTGGTTGTTGGTCTAGTAAACAGAATTGAGTAACACTCATACTCAATCCTATACCCCAAATAGTTGTTAGTGGGACATTCGCTGGCTCTCAGATACAAGACAGACGCGTCGAGTACCACATGCACAACCGACGACGATTCGATTACAGTTTAAAATTCTGTTTTTTGGCGGTGGCGCCGTTGTTGTCTCTGGTGCTGTAGATGTTGCCAAATATGAATTCCCAAAAACAGAACCATTTCTTGACAAGACAACTTTTTCGCCAAATTGTAACATTTGTCTCTATTACTTTGGTTTTGGAATTAGTCTAACGTATGAAAAGCTTTACATGCATGTTTATGACATAGCTACTCTTTTCGAACGAGGGCAGTATGCCCGCATATATAAAAAGAAACCAGAACAAGTATGTATGGAACCTGAAACGGCGTTTCAATAACAAAATTAATTACCTCAATCAAAAATTAGTTCTATTATTTTTTAAGGAAACCCATTCCAGACGTTTTCGAGTTACAACAATTATGTCTCAAACAATTTTAAATATTTTTAAAATGAATTGTTGTAAAATCAGACTTAAGTAAAAGTAAGTAGTACAATTTGTTGAATTGAAAAACAAAAATCTTCACGTTTTCTTTGTACACTTTTAATATTCTTTTTCGATTTATCCTAAAAGTCTTTTTTCGAAATCGTTCACTGTGTGCCGCCGATCACACCACACCCAAATGCAATTTTTTGGGGTATTCAAAGAAATTTTTGAGATAAATGGTCGGATGTTAATTTCATGCCGTTAATAATGAAAAACAACATCAGCCAACTGGCAACCACGACCACGCTTACAGGACCATATCTTTTTCATGGCATTATCCAAAACCAAATCGCAAAGTGGCTGCCCTATGTCCTCGATAGCCTCACGAATTCTATCTCTGAGGTCTTCAATCGACGCTGTGTTGTTGGCGTAGACCTTATCTCTCACGTGGCCCCAAAGGAAGAAGTCGCAAGGTGTTAAATCACAAGATCACGGTGGCCAATTGTGATCACCTCTTCGAGAGATAACACGGTCCGGAAACTTTTCCCGTGAAAGAGCAATGATTTCGTTGATTGTGTGCAGATAGCCCCGTCTTGTTGAAAGTAAACGTTTTCCAGATCAATATCATCATACAAAATCATTAATCATCTCTCTATAGCGCAATCCATTCACCGTAACTGTTGATCCAATCTCATTTTCGAAAATGTGAGGTCTAACAACCCCGCCGGACCAAAACCACACCAAACAGTCACACGTTGACGATGGAGAGGCTTCTCAACAAGGCTTCTTGGGTTTTCCGAGCCCCAGTGACAATTTTACTTGTTGACGTTGCCACCGAGGTGAAAATGGGCCTCATCAGTACGATGATTTTTCGATGGAATTCCGGATTATTTTCATGCATTTCATGGATCGAATCAGCAAAGACACGACATTGTGGATATTTTCATACCGTAATTAGATGAACCATTGGTACTATATATATATATTTATTATTTTTTATTAAAGCGATCCTTTAAATTCAGTAGCGTTTGTACTTTATTTTGTACTAGTTGTTTTTTTCCATTGTTGTTGCTTGGATGCAAAAGCTCTCCATGGCGAAATGTTAGTTAAACCATTTTGTATACGAGGGCATTTTGACAACTCAGTGAAATTCCAAAACTTGAATTTCATGAGCTGAGAAATACTTTATCACAGAAGCCGTAATGGAGTTTTACTGTATCAGTTAAAAATTGGTCTACTGAATTCCGTTGTGGTTTCACCAGCACAAGTGGTAGCTCATAAGAGGTTGGCACGCAAAAATTGTCGATATAATCCACGGTATTGGATATTGGTCGATCGGAAAATGAAAGTGAGTGGATTGGTCAAGGCAGTTGATATCTCCATATCACAAGACAGAATCCGTTCAACATTTATGCTTGTTACATATACATTCAACATGTGGAGAGACCAAATTCACAATGATGAGAATATCTGCATGCTTAGTTTGGATGCAATTGTGCTTCCAACATGGAATATTACTAATGGAATGACAGACGTCCATCATTTCATTTTTATTCATCTTTACTAACAATTTAAAGCCTTACGGCCAATTTAAGATAGATTACAAAATGCATTGATAAAACAGCAATTCCCACCTACTCAACATATGTACAATGCTTTCCTTCTTATTAATTAACATAATAGTATAAACTGTACAGTAAATAAATAATATAAAATTGAACATAAAAGAAGTTTAAGAGTTATCAACCAAATATAGCACCAACATTAATGTAAAATTCATTATTGAAATTAACAAATAACAACATGATATTATAAAAAAAAAACCTTTTAAGATGGGAAAAAAAACTAAAGCGTCAGGCAAAAAATTAAGTGCATTTAAAAAATAAGACGATATATGTTTAAATGTGTTGAAGTATTTCGAAGAAATATTAGGCGAAAGTGTGTTTGATAAATATTTAAATAAAACAATCTTATAGGTTAGATAAATGTATATGGTCTAGTAGCTGGTTAGATTAAAAACTTTTAATTCCCTAGGAAGCACATTGAAAGATCTTGCAACTCTAACTTGCAATGACCTCTCGGATAACGAATTAATTCTGGGAATAAAAATTTGATTGAAACGACTCGAATGATGGGTTTTCACTAAAGTATTTGAAAATTGTGTTACCATATGTGTCAAATTTCTTTTTGCATGTGGTGAATACCATTATCCTTACATCAACTTTCCCGATTGAGTGGAAAACTGCCAAAATAAATCCCATTAAGAAGAAAACTAATGTAGGATCTTCGGACAATTTCAGACCCATAGCCTTGCTGCCCGTGTTATCCAAAACTGTTGAGCATGTCCTTAAAAGACAGCTTATACGTTATTTTCAGGGACAAAACTTTCTTTGTGACTACCAATGTGGATTTAGAAGTTGTAGAAGCACTTCCATGTTACTGGCGGGTTTAACTGATTCCATAAGGAAAAACTACGCAGATCAGAAGAGTACCGTTCTACTTTCTTTGGATCTAGAAAAAGCGTTTGACAGGGTTGATTATTTTCATCTACTAAGTAAACTTTTTCGTTTGTATGGCTTAGGAAAGAATGCTTGTGCCTTAATTCATTCCTACTTAAATAACAGGAAACAATACGTTTCAGTTGACGGTGTTGTCTCTGGTACTCTGCCAGTTAAAAGTGGAGTCCCGCAGGGATCTGTGCTAGGGCCTTTACTTTTTATAATTTTTATAAACGACCTTTTTCCAAATATAGAGGATTGGTGTTCGCCGTTTGCATATGCCGACGATGTTCAGCTGCTGTTTTCTGGTGATGCTCAGAACGTTGATGTTCTGCAAGCGAAACTTGATTATGTTTTGCGGACATTATTAATGTGGATGAATTCCAATAACCTCTCGGTCAATGTTTCAAAAACCAAGGCGTTACTATTTTCCTCTCATGTCTGCAATGATTTGCGGCTAACGTACAATGGTCTTCCAATTGAATTTGTTCACCACTTGAAATGTCTCGGTGTAGTTTTGGATGATAAGTTGTCCTTTGAATTGCACATTAATAACATTGTTACCCATACAACTCTATCTCTTCGTCGACTTTACACAACAAATTTAGTCATACCTCGCAATATAAAGATTAAGCTAGTACATGCATTAGTTATGCCCAATATTTTGTACTGCATGGAAATATTTTGTGGGACTACAAATAAGATTTTTAATAAAATTAAACTTTGTATTAACCGAGTAGTTCGATATTTATTTTCACTTAGGCGGTATGATCATGTGAGTTCACATGTCAATCAATTCTTGGGTTGTTCGTTTCGGGATTTTATTCATTACCGGTCTCTTATCTTATTTTACAAAATTTACAAATATCAAACTCCGACTTTTCTAGCTGGCTCGTTTACTTTCTGTCGTTCATCACGTGCCAACCAACTGATTATTCCTAGAGCAGATGGATATATGAATAAGTCATTTCGAGTAAGAATTGCTAGGTTGTTTAATTTGCTCCCCAATACATTGAAAGTATTTTCAATGACTAACAATACATATCGCATAAAGCTTCTTCAACATTTTTCTTTAATTTCGACGACGTAATTTTATAGATATTTTTTTTTTTTTATATTTTATTATTGGGAACTATAAAATTTGACTGTTTCATTTTCTTGATCTTATTTTTGCTTTAAATACAGTTTTTAATACAAGTACTTGATTAATTTAATACTTATGCATCAAGCTTGATTCGTTGTTGCAGTTTTCGATTTTTGTTCACATCGGAGTAGCACATAATTTCCAATTTTTCCATAACAAGTATATTTTATTTTTATTATTTTTAATGTAAATTATTATACCTTAAATAGTTTTTGAATTCATGGAGTAGTTTTTATTGTAATTTATTATAATTGGCCGTGAGGCTTTAAATTACAAAATCTGTGCAAATAAATGAAATGAAAAAAAATGAAATAATTGTTTTAAAAAAGTAGGGCATTGATTTTTGAACATTTTATAGAAATTTATAAGCAGACGAAAATCTACAAAAGCAGTAAAAGGACAACCCAAGAATTTCACCGCGTATGGAGTCATATGCTCACGGCGATTTAGAGTGTAAACAAATCGCAACGCCCTATTTAGAGCTAAACGGACCAAATTTAAGTTGCCCTGATTGGCACTGGAATATACCTCCAAGCAGTATATAATATGAGGCATCATTAAAGCGTCCAACCGGACTCCCAAACACTCCACATCGTGGACCAGATCTATATTTGTCCCATCATAAACTAGTCTCAGATTATTGGCACAATTTGAAGAAAAAACCAAAGCTTTTGTTTTTGAAGCATTTATACTGAGTCTGTTTTCAGACATCCAAAACCGCAGCGTCTCCAAAACAAGATCAATTTTTGATTGTACAACACTAGTAAAACGACTATCTCCCTTAAACAATAACTGTATGTCATCAGCAAACGCAAAAGGTACACACCAGTCATAAAGTTTGAAGAACAAATCGTTAACATACGCAGTATTTACTGCCTAACATCTATATTATCTATATATATAAAAATGGATGTGTGTATGTATGTAACGTGTGGACTCGAAAACGGCTAGACCGATTTTGATGAAATTTTCAGGGAATCTTCCGAATAACTCCGCGAGTAACATAGGCTACACATTGTTTGGATTTATCTACATTTAGGGGGTGAAAATGGCAAAAGGGATAAAAACTCCCCTTTCCTATATAAATATGTGTAATACAACACTAATGTTTGCTTAGGGCCAGCAATTCCGAAATTTGCACCTTCATAACGTGCTCAACTACTTCAGACAAAACGGGCAAAATAGAAATTGGCCTGAAACTTTTCGAGAAAGCAAACTCCACAGAGATCAAACGTATTCCGATATCAATCGATGGAATTCCGTGGTATCTGTGGCAGTTTTACCCATTTATCACACCACTTTCGTAGAGACATGACTTTTTATAATGTTAAAGCTTAAAACTATGTACCTATATTGGATTTTTTGTGCTAAAGCTCACATACTCTAAGCCAATAGTTAATAAAAGAGCAGGCCTTTAGGCACATAAAAAAGATTTTTAACAAATATTTCGGCTAAAGCACATCGTGTATCTTTGATCGAAGTTTGTCTGAAAGCCAAACCACAAACACACATAATATTCCAAACATAGTATTCCAAATTGAAAGGTTTCAAAAGTGAAGTGTAAAGTAAATATGACCATGTCATCATTATCCAGTGCCATACTCATATTAAGTATTTTATTGCTTTGTTTGCGGGCCACAACCGGCTTCCCGGATGGGGCTCCATCTGACACGTGTGTTAAGAAAAGACCCAATCAGCCCAACCATGGACAGGCCAGATCTCAACCGCACGAAAGTAACCCCTACGGAGTAGTGGCGAGCACGGAATCCTATCACCCGGGCCAAGAAGTTTCAGGTAGATCTATTGACCGCATTGAAGTTGTCTTCATGAGTGAATGATTTTGCTTTGCTTTGTCTGATTTCGGTGCAGTGGTCATATACTCTCACACTCCGAAACAGGAGTTGTTCCGTGGCTTTTTCATGCAGGCACGCGACGCCGACTCAAACGAATGGATTGGGGAGTGGCAGCATAGTGAGAACACAAATACAATACCGGAATGCTCTGCCATAACTCATGGCGATAATCGTGACAAGCTGGCAGCAAAACTTATATGGAAAGCACCGCAGAACAAGCGTGGCCGCGTTTACTTCACGTAAGTACAAAACGGATCATCAGTCCACCACACACGATCATTACAAATGTATGCCGAAAAACTCTAGCCGTATACAAAGCGTTGCAATCGTAGGTTCTTGTCACAGTTTCCATTTGTGTCAGTCTGCTTCCGTCAATGTGATGTATCCGTCCATCGTACAATGGACGCAGTTCACAATCAGAGAAAATGCTTTCGAGCCATTACGAATTCAGAAACTGGTTTTGGCAGCATTTGTTATGGCCAACGGCAGATTGTAATCGTATAATACGTAATACTGGCATTCCATCAGACAAGGACCACTGGCACAGTCAAGACAACGGGGGTTGGACAGCGACAAAGACTGTTGTACGTGTTGGTTGTGCAGTTAATATGGTCTCAATCAATACGATAATGTAGTACTGTTGTATTGTTGTATAGCCAATGGAATTATAGTTGCACAACACTCGTACCCTGTGCGTAAAAATGCAACACAGAAAAATAAATGAGAGTACAACAATTCAATCGCACTCATAATGATGCTGATGTTTCATTTTACTTATCTCGATGGATGACAGCGATCTCTCGAAGTGACATGCAGACGGCCCCATTAATTCATACAGTCGCCAATCCATACAGCATTTCACCAATCTATTAAATTTACTGATAATTGTTTGTTTTTGTGTATGTTTCAATTTCAGCGGCACGGTTTTGCAAAGTTACGGCACCTTCTGGAGCGATCTCATTGGAAAGGTCCAGCGTCAACAGTAACACCAATTGATACTCGAAGTGGTTATACCTTGTGGTATAGCGAAAAGTTCTGTTCTTCTCGGCCTGATTCTTGCGGAAACGCGTCCATTCATGACAGTCATTCCACCAAAAATCAGATCAGACCGATCGGCTAATATGTTCTAAACCTCGGCGAAATCTGATGAATCTCCTCTCCCTCCAATAGACTATAGATTGGTAGTCAATAAAAACTAAATATAAAATTGAATAATTTGTTTAGGTCTGTATTGGTCAAGTGTGGGTATATATTTATCCTCTGACTTGCCTAACAAGGACAGCTGATAATGATGCCTTCCTGGTTTAATATATAATAATCTAGACGCGCTTAAGATACAGACTTTTACTTCGTTTCAAATTTCTCAGTATGGTTTACTACGTATTTCATCGAATCGTATGCAGTTTATCAATTGTATGACTAACCTATTATTTAAGACCAGCGGAAATAATTCAATACCGGCTGATAAATGGTTTTTGAACTAAATATGTTTTTGAGCCACATCCAACTTTACACTCCAGCCCATCCTACTAGGCACGACCGTGGGCTAACGCAGTAAACCAGGTAAGATCTGGCGACTTTATGAGTGAGAGATAAAGACATATCAAGAAAAAGAATTAGCCATTTAGAGCGGACTTTAAGCAGTAGGCCCGCACAGATCGTACACATCTCACTGATATTCCAAGTATATTACTTCGTAGATTCTTAATGCACATAAATACTATCTGCTCTCAGACACTCCCGCCCATTTTACTCTCAACT
This sequence comes from Hydrotaea cyrtoneurina, assembly GCA_958296145.1. Classification (NCBI taxonomy): domain Eukaryota; kingdom Metazoa; phylum Arthropoda; class Insecta; order Diptera; family Muscidae; genus Hydrotaea; species Hydrotaea cyrtoneurina. The sequence goes on along the minus strand of OY282512.1, from coordinate 149,333,662 downwards.
AGGCACGGCCGAGTTGTGGTTGGTAGTGTGTGCGACTATCACACTGTAAACCCAGAACAAAGTCGTTAACACTTACCCTATGATATAGACCATCCATTTTTCTGTCGACTACATCGCTGCGTATGATGATCCATTGTCCATTCCGACCAGTTATTGTTCAAATTTTCACGTTAACTCTATGAATTTCCACAATATTTAAGAACTCTCACTCTTAGAGAACATAAGAGATTTTGAATATGTACCACAGCTACTAATCCGATTAAACCACGATTAACATTATTTAAGACTAATAATCACTAATAGTAACGATTGTAAAGTTAAGACGAGAATAGACAATTTATTTTTTTGAACTGATTTGATTTTCTTGTAGAGATAGCAAAAAATGTAATAATCGATTAATGGATAAAATGATCAATTGAAACGATGGCAATTAATTGCAAATAATTAAACGATTAGTCGGTCTTTTTTTTGCAAAAGAGAATACTGGAGTATTGAGAGGGAGTCATTTCCTTAGTTCTTCGTTTCTGAGCTAAACGTTAATTGCGAGCAGCGTTGCCGTTGACTTTTTTCAAAAAGTATCACAAAAAGTATCATTTTAAAAAAAAAAGTACCAAAAAAAGGTATCATTTTTAAAAAAAAGTATAAAACGTTTTAAAACGATTTTTTTATTTAAAAATTACTTCAAACTAGGTACAAAGTAAGCAGAACAATAAAACAAGGTAAAAAATACGAATTCATGTAAAGTAATGAAGTAATGAATAATTTTTTTTCGGAATTTGTCAATTAATTCCGGGTTTGGCTTCCAATCTTCTAAATCAGTATCTACCAAATTAAGAGCTGATAGTCTCTCATTACAGGTCTGAACTTTGAGTCTATTTGTTAGCATATTTTTCATAAGAGAAAGTTTTGAAAAAATACGCTCAGCGCAAGCACTGCTGTGTGGCAGTTTAGAAATATATGACACAAATTTATTTAATGTAGGGAACAAGGGCTCGTTGTAGGAATTTTTCATTTTTCCTACTTTCCCCCAAAACTCCTCAGCATCCCTAATTTGGAAAAGGCGCTGCCATATTTTTTCTTTTGTTAAAGCCTCCAAAGATTGATATTCGCTCACAAATTCATCTGCATCTTTAATTTTATAATTAAATTCAGATATTGATTTGATCATAGAGGGATCTAAAAACAAAAAGTATCAAATTTAGTATCAAAAACAAAAAGTATCAAAAAAGTGGCAAGCCCCAAAAAAAGTATCATTTTGATACTTTAGTATCATCAACGGCAACGCTGATTGCGAGATCATAAATAAAATTCAATATCACCATTAGAACGCATATCAAAAGACACTGTCTAATAGCATGTATGCCGTGTATTTCAGACATGTATGATAGTTTTAAAAAGATTTCGATTCATGATGTCTCCAGACATGTACATCTGTGTAATAGCCGCTTAATACTATATCTGAGAAAATTATTTTCTGTCTCATAACCTCTGATAAAGATAAAGGATCTGATGGATATTTAACGATTATTTTGGATGTAATCGATTAATTTGTTAATTAATCGAAGGATACGATCAACTCGTTAATTGAATGGAAGTAACCGATTGTTATAAATTTTTCGGCTACTCCTGCCATCACTAGTTTTTTATGATAATCTAATAATTAGGAGTTTAGAATTTGTATCAAGTTGCATTTGATAATTTGGGAGGGTAAGTCGTTAACGATTTTAAAGTGAATTCAAATATTAAAACGGTAAAACCAAATAGTCAAAAATTCATACGACAAAACGAATTGGACTAGGTATTTCTATCAATATTTTGTAGAGTATCCCTTGTTTTTAAGCACTGCTAAGCATATTCTTTGCATGGAATCAACAAAATTGTTTATTGTCTTTGCATCTGCAGCAGACCAAGCCGCGTCAATTGCCTGAAAAAGTTTGTTTTTATCTCGCTCTGTACCTTATTTTTTTGTTCACTATTTCCTAAAGATTTTCTATGGTTTAAGTCTGGTGATTGTGCTGGCCACTTCATAACATTAAGTCTTTCCTTAACGAACCAACCTTGGACATATTTTGAGGTACATATGTTTGAGATCATTATCCTGTTGTAATTTCAGAGAAAGGGGCAAACTCCATTCAGCGTGAGGAAGCATCACTTTATCCAAAATGTTCTGGAACGAAAATCTGTCCATTATACCGTCTGACTGACTGTAGACTTTGGCAATGAAAATTGTACGCAAGTTTCTTTTTGTGACAAACCGTCTTGGTAATGTTTAATAATTATGTTTTAAAAATGATTTTAATATTTACTTCGAGCCATACTGGACTTTACACTAAAAATTAAAAAAAATAATAATAAAAATGTACTATCAATGTTATAATCTCCCACCTTCATCTAACCGAAATCGTTGAACAACTAAAGTGATTAGAAATAACATCAAATATCACAGCATACTCTATATTGGTTCTCTATGGCGTTGTAACGGAACATTTACAGTTCACTTCACAAAGATTTGCCAAAAGTCCAATATGTTTTGTCGAATATATTTTTGTACTGCATGTATTCTCTAAGGTAAAAATAACGAAACTATAAATAATTAACTATACCTTTGTTTACTAATTTATATAAAATAGATTCTCAATGACTATTTCGATATAACAAAAATAGTAAATTTTTTTTAGTCCAATATGTATATATATATTAGTCTGATCCAGTTATAGTCAGTTTTCTTTTCAAGATTCACAGAAAAGTTTATTCCGGCATTATCAAAATTAATACATGGGTCGAAACATCCTAAAGTACAGCGAATAAGTAATTTATCCGCTTTTATTAAACCGATGCTACTTTTGAAATCAACCAAGCGAAAAATTGTTTTTATCGCATATCAGTTTTGTTGGGGACGAATATAATCTGAAGCGGATCACAAATGGAGTTTTGGCAATCTTTCACCCGAGAAATCAATTTCGGAAATACGTTGGCTACGTCAGCCCCACATCGTTTACACAACGTTGTTTTCGACATAGGCCAAAAATGTCTCGCTCAAATAAATCAAGCGTGGTAGGTTATAAAAACACAACCCAAAGCATTTTGTTTGTTATATTTTTCTACATTTACCTACCGGTTTGTGATTAAACTCGTAAATACGCCCAGACATTGTCTGGCTATGTGTGTCTGTCTGTCTCTACATCAACGTAACCTCAGTTAAAATTAGGGATGTAAAGCTAGACAAGATTCTTGGGATTATAAAATGAGAACCCAGTAGGTTGCTACAAGGTAGAGATCCGCGTCCATGTTGCCTAATAGGTTTCGCGCGATTGCGGATTATAAATATATTCCGTACCGAATGCAGCCGTTCAGCTTATAAACGGATTATCCAGACAAAATATTTAGCATATCATCAATAAACATTTGTGAAAATACAAATTTCCACACATTTGTCTTAACAAAGTTTTGTACAGCTGATTTGAATTTTTATGAATACAATTTTTTTTAACGTCATGTACATTGAATATCTTCAACTCAGAGTTTTTATTGCTCCATACGCTATTTTTGGGGGAATGGAGTTAGGAATTGATCATACATGATTTGGATATGCTCTATCCGATTACGTTCTTCTAAATCTCGTATCAAATCGAAAATATTAAGCTTCGATTAGTAGCATATCCTTAATTTTCAATTTATTTTGACTTGAACTAAAAATTATTGAGATGAATACGCCACATTTAGGCGTATAGAGCCACATTTTGGTTATATTCGACTCAAACGCAAATTGAATTTGTTTATTTTTTGCTCCATGTGAATGGAAATTTGATATGGAGCACAGAATGAGATAATGTTGATTTAAAAAACCAAACTCCGGGGATTTAAGAAATCACTAGATTCCGGGCCTGCCATCCCTAGTTGAAATGCACTTCCACGATCACATGTTTTCATATATTCGCTTGTTTCTTGTTGTTTTCATTTAATCAATGATTTCCAATGTCCAGAACGATGAACGGCATTTGGCTGTGCCGAACATTCCAAAAATGAAAACTGTGTTGATAGCTTAGTTACAAAAGTGCAACTCACATATACGGACGTTCGTAGTAATTCACAAAGGAATTTTGATACAACATAAACGAACCAATTCTGGCAGATTTTGAGTTCAATAAAACGTGAGAACAGCACAAGATTATTCATACACAATGGTTATCAATTTCGCTGCTGGTCCGGCAAAATTGCCCGAAGAGGTGAGACATACATACACAAATACCAATTTCATTTAGACTGATATTGATAAGTAATTCGCATGCTGAATTGAGAGATTCTGGGGATGTGTTTATTCAATTTGGCTTAATAATTCTATGAAATACAAGATATGAAAGGTTGATTCGTGTTATCAGTGGACATTGTTTAAAAAACCTCTGTAAATTATGGATCAGAAACTACTAACTGATCACATTTTTAATTTTAGTTGGAAATGCATTCTACTTTTTATTGAAGCAACCATACAAACATACAAATAATGATACCTGTCCATATACTATTTGCAGGTACTTGAAGTCGTACAGCAAAATGTATTGAATTACAATGGCTGTGGGATATCTGTTATGGAAATGTCTCATCGCTCGCCCACATACGGTAAAATTCAAAAGGATGCCATCGCTGCCTTAAGGGATATCCTGAGCATTCCGGAGAACTATAAAGTTTTGATAATGCAAGGAGGCGGTACTGGACAATTTGCGGCGGTAAGTATGAACCTTATAGGACGTACCGGTTCTGCCGATTATGCTGTGACCGGTTCATGGTCTGCCAAAGCTGCCAAAGAAGCAGCTCAATATGGCAAAGTAAATTTGGTGCTGCCGTCTTTTGGCAAATATACCACAGTGCCACGTTTTGAAACATGGAATCTAGATCAAAACGCAGCGTATGTTTATTACTGTGACAACGAAACCGTAGATGGCGTAGAATTCGATTTTGTGCCGGAACCACCGAATGGTGTGCCTTTGGTTTGTGATATGTCGTCGAATTTTTTGTCACGTAAAATCGATGTCAAACGTTTCGGTATCATCTTTGCGGGTGCTCAGAAAAACATTGGACCGGCTGGGAGCACTGTCATTATAATAAGGGAAGACCTGATGGGGCATCAATTAAAAATAACTCCGTCGATTTTGAACTTTGCGTTAATGGAAAAAAATGATTCTCTATTGAATACACCGAATACATTTGGGTGAGTTAATTGAGTTAACGTTTTTAATTTGCCATGAACACCACTTTTTTTTTACAGTATTTACGTAATTGGCTTGGTTTTCGACTGGATTCGAAAGAACGGTGGCGTTCAAGGCATGCAAAAGAAATCCCAACTGAAATCGGAGCTTATATATGATGTTATAAACAAATCAAATGGTTTCTACTATTGTCCCGTAGACGAGAATGTCCGTTCTCGCATGAATGTGCCTTTCAGGATCGGGGGTCCTCAAGGGGACGATAATCTTGAAAAGGCCTTCCTTGCAAAAGCAGAAGCTGAAGGCATGATTCAACTCAAAGGTCATCGTTCTGTAGGTGGCATTCGTGCATCTCTATACAACGCTATAAAGGTTGAGGAAACGCAGAAGCTGGCAAACCTGATGTTGGAGTTTTATGAAAACAATCGAAAATAAACTCAACAAACTATTTTTTTTATTAAAAATTAACACAATTAATTTTTCAAACCAGCCAACTCTTCTCTCTAAACATTACGACGTCAACTGATGAGATTTAAATACGTCGTCTAATTCTTTCTCCAAATTTCCATTTGTACCACGTAGATTATCAACAACCATCTTGGCCCAGATAAAATATTGATCCCGGCGTTCCTAGAATTCAAAAAAATCAATTAATCGTTTTTATTTTATTTGGAAGAGGAAATTCATCCAACCTCTGTCCAACCATTTGGTAATGTTTTTTGAAGGTCTCTCAAGTTGTCTAATTTATCCGCCAATTTTACAAGCTTCGCCTTCACGCTGCTGTTGGCTGCATGCTCAATTTGCAATTGTTTACGGACACCCTTCTCTAAAGACTTGTCATCAGTAACCTCTCGAACAATGGAACAAACTTCATGTCCAAATATATCCTACAAAAGTTCAGGATATGAGCAGTGTTGAGTAGATTAAATGGTTAATTTTGTCACTGAAAGTAGCCCAAACCTCGATTTCCTGGAATGTGGTGTCTGTATCTTCAACCGTGTCATGAAGTAGTGCTGCCATTAGAACTGTTTCATCCTCGACATTAGCTTCAATCGATAGTATACTAACCACATTGATCGGATGGTTAATATAGGGTGTTTCGGTGATGTCTTTCCGACGTTGGTTACGATGTTTATAAGCGGCAAATTGTAAACACTTCATAAATTGCGAGGATGGAGACATTGTATATTGTAAGTTCTTCTATTGTCAGTTGTTCTACTACACAAAGAGTTAGTGATGGGTGAATCGATTTTATTTGAAAAACGGTTGTATGTTTCTCTTTATATCAAATATATAGAACAGCAGCTTTTTTTGTTGAACAAGACGAGTATTTTTTACAATGTTTTGTGTACTAATTAGTAGGTACAATATTAATTTCTTTACAAAAAGTGTGTACAAAAGGAAGTTGTTCGGACGAAAAATTTGTTAGAAACCCGTCAAACGGCTGGCACAATCATTTGATTGCGTCAGTTGTTGGCATGGTGTATGTGTCCTATAATTGATTATGAAAACTAAAATCGATTTGTTTGCACGAAAATCGAGTTTGTTTCAGTCATCCAATCTTTAATGAATGTTTCGATAAATCCAAGTTTGACAACATCTGTAAACTTTTAATTCAAAGAAGGTCCGAGCTGAGTAGGCGCAAATGGGCGGCGCGCCGTCTTCCAAGCTTTTTAGCAATGTTACGCCGCCGCCATTGCCATTTTTCTTTAAGAAATATATTGTAACCCTGCCATTACACGTACAAATAATTTTTTGCAAGTTTACACATATTCTTATCGAAACAAATGAAAATTATCGGAAATGATCTGAAAAAAATGAGGGTTACCATACACCTCCATGCCCATTTAAAATTTTGTCGTCGCACGAGTAACTTCTTTCAAGATTTGTTGCCGTCCGCAGCAGCAAACAAAAAACAATGATGCCGTACACCACAAATTCTTAAAGCATTTGGAGAAAAGTATGGACAAGCAAATTTGTTTTCATAAATACGATAACATTTTGTTTTCGGTACGTCAAACACGTCCGCAGAATTCTTTGTTGACAATAATGCTCAAAATTTAATTTTTTGAAAATACCATACAGAGGGCTGACGTCGCAAGTTTCTGAACATTTCCAAGAGGGTATTTAAACAGTATTTGTTTTACTGCCTGTTTTCATAAAACGAATTTGTTCATTCGTTACAAATTGTGAAAATTGAGGGCGCAATAGAATGGTTTTGTAACATTAATGAGAGCTTATTCTATTGGGATGGTATTCCGTATGTCGATATCTAACATATATCCGAAAACCAGAATTGAATAATGTCTGAAATCCATTTTATAACGCTTCCAATACTGCCGATTTGTAACGAACGTACAAATTAGTTTTATGGAAACAGGCAGTTAAAAAAGTAGGTATTTGTTTTTTAAAAAAACATTATTTGTTTTGAAAACCTTTAAAATATTGCCATGCCAATTAGTGACATCTGGAGTGTGCTTCCGAACTAATGCATCAGTCTTTGCTTTTTTTAATACGACATAACAGTCAAAACACAATTGTGTGGTGTGGAGAACACAAGAGGGGTAGCAATCACGAAGCGACACCACAACAAAATTCAAAGAAAGTCGCCCCGTGTAAGCTTTCAATAGTTTCAAAATACCAACACTGGTTACTCAGTATGTATTTGGTATTCGTGGTATTTGTTCATCATATGGTTCTTGTTCTTTAATCTCCATATAGCGGCAGTGACTCAGTGTGTATTTGGTATTTGTAGACTCCAGTTGCATCATTCCGGCAAATCTTACGTTTTGTATAGTTTTATACAAAATCGCCAATACAGCATTTAATTAAAAACACAGGTAATACATAATTAAAATAATATTGATTTCAACATATTTTGGAAAAAGTTTATCTGGAATATCATTCCAAATGATCAAGAAGTCGAACGCATATGTGTGCAAAAAAAACCGCAAATGAATCAAAGGTGATTTCAAAGTCATAGCTATGCTGGGCGCGTTAGGAGTTTTAATAATTCGATTCACGGTGTGTTTCAAGGGATAAGAGAAAGGGGTTAGCAAAGCTTAACGTCGACGGCGCTGGTTCAGTTTGAGAATTCCAATGCATTCGTATACGATCGCTTGTGACAGAATCAATGCGGTCATCTGGAGCTCAAACTGAATAGTTAGTTAATTATTGTTTCTTCGAACGTGTGTTTTGCGTGAAATGAGAGATCGGTTTATTTGTGGAATTGAAAGCCGGCAACCAGGCGCATACACATTTAAATTCTCAATTGTCCTTTCCACATATTCAAGGTCATTTATATTCCAAAAGTGTCATTTCCTTAGTATCAGCTGTTGCCTTACCGCCATGGAGAGTGTGGTTGCTTACGCTTTTACTTTTATCTCGTGACGCTTTTTTTCACCGTCAGTGCGCAGTGTTTTCTCAAGTTTTCCGCAAAAAGCTTTATCATCAATGATGTCTGTATTCGTTCTTTTTTGCATGCATGTAGAATGTTTCTCTGTATTACATATACATTAGACTGGGTCACGTTCCTTATTACCCAATTTTGTGTGTTCTGTTGCTTATTAGAATTAATAATTACAAAAAAGTACACCAGCTCATATTTTTCGAGTTAGGGAACCGAAATTCCTGAGACTAATTGTGTCTCCGTTAACTCCGTTATTTTACATCGAGACAAAATGGCCATCGTTGGAAAGTTTATCAAAACAGCCGATTCATTAACCCATTGCTAGGCGCCATTAAATTTTAAATTATTTTCTAGTTATTTTTATGAAAAAAAGGGTTCGAAACTTCAGGTATGCACATCTTATTATATCGTTAAGGCCATGATTTTTAGTTTTAATATTTAATAAGGATCAAAAAACAGTTTTAAATTTATCGACCTATTTTATTTGGTATGTATGTGTATACGTACATTAACCATTCAAACAATTTCAGACAGGCTAATTATGTCTCCGAAATGTCGGGCGTGTAACTTAAATCGCATTTTGACAGACTTTGTGTTATTTGCAAGACTTAAAATTATATCATATTTATCTGCCCTTGTAGCTCTTGCAACCTCTGCAGGTGTAGAATACCCGCCTTTAGACGTGTGGGAATATTAGCGTTTAAGCAAAATCCCGTTTTGTATTCATTTTTGGGTTTTTTGATGTAGAGTTAACCACATTCGTATATCCATAAAGTAACAATATCCATTGGTGCGCTGACATACATTTTTAAAGATTTGTTGGAATCGTGGGCTTCCCACTACAACGTTTCCTATTCGAAGTATATAATCTGAGATTATTCGTACTTTTACAGAATATTTGTGTGTTCGCTAAAACAACAATCGCTTATGTACACTTTAGGGGATTTATTAATTCCAAAGTGCTATATTTTCAAAGGTCTTTCAATTAAGGTACATTTTATTAATACAAATGATTCGTTACACTGTTTTCTTTGTTAATAACAACTAAAGTTAATATTTGTATAGAAGCCGCAATTTTAAAAATTATTTGTTTTCGCTCTTCTGAGAAGTTTCATATTATAACTTATAACTAACTTATAATATATTGTACTGCTATACGTTGCGAACGACACATTTTTCCAAAATGTTTCAACGTTAGACATGTTTTTCCCATTATTTTAGGAGGAAACACTGTAACCTGTGTCCCAATGTGTAACCAATGTAACATGAGATCCGGTGAGAAATTAAAAATATAGTATAAAAAACAGTACTCTATACGTACTATGTACTTTTAAGAGTGTATGTGCGTTAGGGTGCTACAAGTCAGTTTTCTAATGGAATATTAAAAATTTTTTTTTGGTGTTTATCCCATCAACTCATATCGATTTTTGAAACGCTAGTCTGCGAGAAATGAATCTGAACTAATATAGGTATGTGTTTCGGGTCGTTGTCTTGCTGACAAAACCCAAGAATTGGCTTATTCATATGTGGTATATGAACGCATTATATTTTCCAATATTTCCCTATATTGAGCTACTTCAAAAAAAAAAACAATCAAATGTACCAGATATAACATCTAGTCCTTACAGAATTTGTTGAATCCTGATTGAGGCAAAAGTATATATTAGTTTCCAATCCGATCAGTACTAGAAGCAGAACATCATCTGCGAATACATGTAACATACACATATCATCATATCATGTAGATATTCAGAGAGGACATTGACATATAGTATAAGGTGGAGAGGCCCCAACACGAACCCTTGCGGTACATATGTATTAAGAGACATGACTCTATCAAATAAGTAAGACTTAATATGTTTACAAACAGACCTAGAATTAAATTGATCTGTGATTATTTTTTTTTTTTTAAATCTCCTTCTTTCCTAGCGACTTCGTTTGTCTACAGTCAATCTACTCATAATAGATATCTTAATAATTCCAGGAGTAATACCACTATTGAATCGATCCTTCCTTCTAAGAGTAGCCCGATTATATAATATTGCCCCCCAGTTTAAAGTTCTTTAACATGTCCTCTATTATTATTACGGGTAGAGTGACTGTAGACAAACAAAATTCGCAAGGAAATAAGGAGATTGAGTTACTCTTTTACATACATGTTGCTTACATATTTAGGAATCCAGATGATGGAGGTCTGGTGCGTTGAATTGTACATCGAAAATTATTTCTCGATATAAAAAGTCTGCTTGCCAGAAGGACTCGGGAACCACAAGTTATAGTGCGAAACATATTAAGTTTAGAAATAAAATGGATTTGAGCATCCAATACAATAAATGTATCATATGAAATCGATTACTGTCCCAGATACATTTTCTACCGATATTCAATTCAATTCTTTATTACATGTAATATCAAAATGTGTTTACAGGTGTCATACAAATAACAAGAGTACCAATGGGATGGAATATTGCTTTTATTATTAAGTTCCTGTTTTCTATGTTCAGTTTTGACCTTCTGTTTATCAAGGAATACATCATCCGAGTGACCTCATTAATTTTGTCCACTAGATAAGGAATATGGAGTTTGTAACTAACATTGTTACTCTATTCGATGTTGTGATTCATAAAGATTAAAGGACTCTGAGGTGTAAAAAACCGTTTCCTCGTAAAGTTGATGGCGTTTGTTTTGTCTGTATTTACTAATATTTTCCATTTGATGAAACCCGAAACGTTCTCCCGCTAAGAAATCTTTGAATATTTTTTATCATTCCTATTGGAAAATTTAACCTGTTTAATAATTAAATCAATCCTTTATGCCAAACGACAGATTAACTGCCTGTTTCCATAAAACGAATTTGTGCGTTCGTTACAAATCGTGTGGACTTCAGACATCAACATATGCAACACAATCCCAAACGACAAAGCTCTCATCACTGATAATAATCCATTTTATTGGGCATTCAATTTTGACAATTTGCAACGAACGAACAAATTCGTTTTATGGAAACAGGCGGTTAATGTCGAGTAGGACCATTCCAGTGGATTTTCCATAATTAAAGTTTTAATGAACTAAGTTCTTAATTTTAAGTAGAGATTTTGATGTATTATGCTCACTTCTGATGCCGAATTGTAGTGGTGGCACTATGTTATTTTCATTTACAAAGTGTATCATTTTTTCCTTTATGATTTTCTCCAGTATTTTACTTCGAGATGAAAGGAGACTTATTGGTCTGTAGGAAATTCTACCGATATAGAAATTAATACACCCTGCAAAAAATAGGCTTTCTCGCGCCCTTTGTAAACAATATTATATCTGCCTAAACAGGAGAACTTTCGTCATTAAATGTTATCAGTGTGATGTTATCAATTCGATAATCAGTTCGGTTAAGATTGGAAAAAGTGTCGTTCACATCTTTGAACAACTGTATTTCATAGGTAAAGGAAGTGGTCGGTGCAATGCACGTTTATAAAACAAAACTTTTATCAGCTAATATACACGACCGGTCGTTGCACCGCCCATATATCTCGAAATTTGTAACGTCCCTATCTTAAAGGCATGTCGATATTAGCTGTAGAAAATATAAATATGGTACGCATTTAATACAAATTGTAAATAATTTGACTAGGACTCATTTTGCTTGTTTATTAAAATTAAATTAAATTACCGCTTTTGTACTAGGCGACAAATATTGAAATAAGTGGAAGTTTGTAAAAGTTTGAAAAGACGATTGGCATTTCAGGTGACAATATCGATATGTGTTAACATTTCGTTAAGTTTTGGTTGATGTAAAACTAGAAAACCAATTTTGTATCCAATTCCACGCCACTGTGCCAAAGCCATTTTTCACATTCTTATCGTTTTTGTGAGAACAAACATAAGCGAAAACATTCATTTTTCCTTCTCGCTGTAAAACTTGTGCCTTCTGTTAACTCAGTACATGGTTTGGTAGTTGTTTGCTGGCATTAACAACCGACGAATCGTTTTGCTTTCAGTTTATCTACGCCTGCACAATAACAAAACGAGTCGCTCTTCCTGCAGCAACGAAAAAAAGGGTGGCTGTGAAAATTTTGTCGGAAAAATATAAAAGAAAACGTTCCTTTGATAAATTGTGACAATTTTCTTGGGTTTACATTCAGTGCGTGTCCTTAGAGGGCCTGTTAATCTAAGTTGTGTTTCGTGTGGGAATAGCAGACGACGTCTCGTAGCAACATCCGCGTCTCTTTCAAAATCATTACAGTATTCACACTCTTGCAGTTTGCTAAATCGAGAAAGTGCTCCTCACAAACTCATAGGCAGAATGGTGAACACAACTATCTACGATGCAGCTCCGAAATTCAAGGTATTATTCCGGTTAAAGAAAAAAGTATTCACTACAGTCCATGACCGAAATTTATTAACGCGAATAGATAATTATACAATCATGTGTGCATGTGTATACATATGTCTGTGTACAAATGCACATATGTTTGAACATATTGTGAAGGTCAAGTTTAACTAAAGCTACAAGGAACACATCGAAAATATCATTCCCTATACAACTGAAAAAGAAATTATGCAATTTTCTTAGATTGCAACGAGAAAGAACTATTGATGCTACTCGCAAAGCACGTCGGCTGCAATGCGAAAAAAAATTAACCTTCAGAAAAGAATTTGTTTTTGTTCCTTTATTTGCTTCTCGTGATATTGCTAGAATTGCAATAACCGCTCTTTGTCTCTCTCTTTCTGTTTGTATTCTGTTGTGCACGGTGGCTTCCGCAGTTACAGAGAGCGGAGGTCCACAGAAAATAATTAGTTATTTGTTACGTATACGACGTGATAATTCGATAACAAATTTCAAGCAGATTTTATTGAAGAAATGACGTTTCTGTCAAATCGATTGCCTATAGTTTGTCTTGTCTTATGTCGGATGTAAAATGGGTGGCTGTTATGTTTTAATAATTTCATGTATTTCACTTCCGATTTTTATGTTTTCTTTTAAATATTTCTTGGCGAATACTATTTTAAGCAGAATACAAGCAAGGTTCTTTGTTCGTTTTTAGGTGATTGAAGAAATGTAATTTTGTTGTGGTGTGTTTTGCTTCAAAATTAATTTAGAATTAAACATTGAACTATGAACAATTAATCAGGATTCTTTTCTATTTTCATACAGGACGAAAAATATCCTCAAATGATGGCTGCCCAAGCAGATTCTCAATTGGAACATATGTGCCGCCTGCAGTTCGATGCTCCGGTTTCGCAGATTCGTTTGTCGGGTATCATCTGTACCATTGGACCTGCCTCTGTTAGCGTCGAAATGTTAGAAAAGATGATGGCCACTGGCATGAATATTGCACGCATGAACTTCTCTCACGGTTCCCATGAATATCATGCTGAAACTGTTAAGAATGTCCGACAAGCTGCTAAAAACTATTCGGAAAAAATGGGTTACGAATATCCAGTTGCGATTGCTTTGGATACTAAGGGTCCCGAGATTCGTACAGGTTTGATCGAGGGTAGCGGCACTGCTGAGATAGAACTGAAAAAGAACGACACCATCAAATTGACTACCAACAAGCAATACGCCGAAAAGGGTAACAAGGATGTCGTCTATTTGGATTACGAAAACATTGTTAAAGTGGTCAAACCAGGCAATCGTGTCTATGTTGACGATGGTTTGATCTCTTTAATTGTGAAAGAAGTTTCCAGTGATACATTAACTTGCGAAATTGAGAACGGTGGATCATTGGGTTCCCGCAAAGGTGTCAACTTGCCTGGTGTTCCAGTCGACTTGCCTGCAGTCTCCGAGAAGGACAAATCCGACTTGAAATTCGGTGTTGAGCAGGATGTTGATATGATTTTCGCTTCATTCATTCGTAACGCCGCAGCTCTCACTGAAATTCGCGGTGTTTTGGGCGAAAAAGGCAAAAATATCAAAATTATTTCAAAGATTGAAAATCAGCAAGGTATGCACAACTTGGATGAAATTATCGCTGCCTCTGACGGTATTATGGTGGCCCGTGGTGATTTGGGTATTGAAATTCCTCCTGAAAAGGTATTTCTGGCCCAAAAGGCCATCATTTCGCGGTGCAACAAGGCCGGAAAGCCTGTTATATGTGCCACTCAAATGCTGGAATCCATGATCAAGAAGCCACGTCCAACACGCGCTGAAATTTCTGATGTTGCTAACGCCGTTCTGGATGGTGCCGATTGTGTGATGTTGTCAGGCGAAACGGCCAAGGGCGAATATCCTTTAGAATGTGTTTTGACTATGGCCAAAACTTGCAAGGAAGCTGAAGCTGCTTTGTGGCACAGAAATCTTTTCAATGACTTAGTTCGCGCCACTCAATGCTCCACTCTGGATGCAGCCCATGCAACCGCAATTGCTGCTGTTGAAGCTGCCAACAAATCCGTGGCTGCTGCGATTGTTGTTATTACTACCACTGGCAAATCTGCATATCTGATTAGCAAATATCGCCCCAGGTGTCCAGTCATTGCTGTAACTCGTTACTCCCAAACCGCTAGACAAGCTCATTTGTATAGAGGTTTGGTTCCATTGGTTTACAAAGGTCCGTGTTCACAACAATTTCATAATTTTAATGCATTTAACCATACACTTGCACCACCTTCTTGCAGATGCACCTATTGGAGATTGGCTTAAGGACGTCGATGTACGCGTTCAATTTGGCGTACAAGTCGGAAAAAAGAATGGTTTCATAAAAGCTGGAGACCAAGTCGTTATTGTAACTGGCTGGAAACAAGGAGCTGGCTTCACCAACACAATGCGCATTGTGTAAGTATGGAATAATCTATATCTATCTTTGATAATTTTGATAGTTAATTTCAACATTCCCATTAAAATGAAATTGAGTAAAGTATGACATACCTGCTAGCTTCACAAGCATTCGAATCCTACAGTTTAAATTCGGCTCCGAACGGGTAATGTCTTTCTTAGAAAAGTTTTAAGTGATTTTACGGATTAAATACTATTGTTTGTTCGGAGTTACGTGGTGAAACTTTATTTAACCATAAATGATGTCTGTTTATGTGTGTACTCGCACACACCACCTATCGCGACACTGTCGGTCACACAAACCACAAATTGGTAATGTCGTGTTGATTCAATGTGCTGTTCCATCTAAGTATTTGTTGGTAATGGTAACTAACTGGACATTTGTTTTTTCTTGATTTCGGTTCCATTTTTTATAGTATATTACATTCTTCGTCGAGCGGTTTAGCCGTCATCAGGTCACATTAATACACACCAGCGTTTTTATATGTACATTAATATATTTTTCAATACTTTAGTTAAACACATTACTTTTTTCTTTTCAGACCTGTTGAATAAATAGATGAACACAAACATGGAAACTCTTCTCCTTTCACGTGTTTTGACTCTGGTCAATTAGCCATTTATTGATTTACCGTTCAAATATCTTTCAGATTGTTTAAAACTAATATACATACATATGTAACAAATTCGGACATGACCAAGTCATTAGCACAAATTATTTATGTTTAATTTGAAATATTTCATCCATCATTATATATCTATAGTTGAAAAATAGCTGTGTTGGTAAAATAAAAAGTTCAGTTATATTCAAATAAATTCAAATCACTTCTCTATGGAAGGTATGGAAGGTAAATGTGGTTTTATTTCTGTAGTGTCACATTAAACAAAATCTTATATTATTGGTAGAGCATCTGAATTGTTTTTAACACAACAAAACAAATGTGAAAACAAAAAGGGAAACACATTTGGCACGTTCGTCCTCTAAAACAACATTGTTACATCAAGGATGACTTATTGCATGTGCCTTGCTTGTTCTCTGTATGTACTCATCAAAATACGAATAAGGGGAATGCGCACGAAAAAATAGTGCACGATTTCAAGTAATGTTAATACAACCTCAAACGGTCAGAAATTATTTCCAAAGTGTACATAAAAGAATGCTTACAAAAGCGACTACTTCTATTTTTAAGAAAACACGAAATTTACCATTTCGGCGCGAAATCTATTGAGTGGTATCAAAGGAATAATGTAGTGATAATATTGGGAACGACATGCCTAATGAAAAGAATTTCCGAACAAATTAAAAGCTATATTAAAAACAAACAAATGTATATGAAACTATCAGTATTACAAAAGATACACAGTCCTTATGAAAGTCGAATGTTCAATCGATATTGTGCCAGCATATCCTATGATATTGTCTGGGTAGTAGAACAACCTTTTTGTTTTGTTTGCAATTCAGCAACATTTGGAAGGTCTATTACACACACAGTGAAAACAACAACTAACTCATCTGTGGAACAAGACAACCTTATTGAACATGCCTTGGCTGACTGTCTAGAGTGACTTGAGATTACATAGACACTGTATGCCTTTATTTAGGTTGCAGATATAACCTTAACCATCGTTGTATTGTGGGAGAATATTGAAATTACATCAAATGAGCCCGACTTATACAACCTAATATTTTATAGATTTTATGGTTAAACTTTCTATTCTATTAAAGAAAATAAATAATGATCTATGGGGGAAAAAATGACGTTTAATAGTTAAAATTCATACAACTTAGTTCTTATGTTAACATCTATTAATAATGCATACTTTTTGTCAACTTAACGCTTGATAGTGCACGTCTTCAAGATGAGTGGCCTGATTTTGATGCTGCACCGGGGAGCCATGTCCCATTGATTGATTGATAACATAAGAACCCGCGTTCGTTTCATTGGAAACCACCATTGTGGAAGTGGCTGACTGGTGGTGTTGATTGGCATCGTTTTCTGTCAAAGCTCTTAGTTCTAATTCGCATATCAATTGAGAGACTCTCATTTTTGTTTCAGCTATTAATTTGGGGGATAGAGCTTTAACACTGGAGCTGACACTTTCAAAGAATAAATCGACATGGTTTTTCTCCTTGGGCGGTGATTGCTGAGGTACGTTACCTCCCATTAATTCCTTGAATGAATCCATTAATTCACTCTTATCTTTCTGTATCTGCATCAGCAGTTTCATGCCTTCCTTACGATCAGAAATCATATCCATATTATTAACAATTTCCTCGTGCTTGACCTTGCGAGGACGACCCACATTGCTTTTTGTTACGGATCTGGTTGTAATCATTTGATCAACGACATCAGATGTTATCATTTCTGTATTACCCATGCTGTCCTCTTGGGTATATTGATCTTCAGATGTTTGCTCGTCGGTTTGTTCATAACTGAAATCATTTTCCTGGTCCGCTCTGAAAACAAATAGAACAATACAGTAACAGTTTGAATAAAATACAATTCCGTCGCTGCATCTACAACTATTTCATTTCATTAATTTCTTCCTTGTAATTATAAGCCTGTAGGCCGAATTAAGCAAATTACTATTTCAACTAACTATTACATTTATTTTATTGTAATATTTAATCACAAAGCCTGTAAAACGATGATATGAAGATATATCTAAGGCGACGTAAATATCTTTATGGAAAGCTGGTAGACAATATACTTTATGTTAGAAATGTTAACTATAGAATAATTATATGTTTTGTTTATAAATATTCAAAAGAGCAGTTAATCAAAGCGACCACAAAAATTAAATATTAATAGCCAATTGTAATCGTATTGGGAAATATGTTTTGACCGGTTTTAAATATTTGAGTCGGATGTTGAACGCTATGAGCGTTCTAGGTCTGTGAAAATGGCCTAAAAACTGCATAGTTTGGTTCAGAAATACACCATTCAAAAGAAAAAGCAATTCGTTGATTCGTTATTTGTTGATTGCTCCTTGTCTTTCTTCAGTAATGTATGGATCTAACTTTAACAGTGTTCAATATAGCACAGTATAATTATACAATTTGTTCATGAGCAATTTTTTAAGAATTCAGTACATCGCAAACTTTATAGATCAAGTTAATGTGTTCCAAAAAAAGGTTTTTTTTTAATTTTTCGTAAGTATTTTTTTTGCCATTGACTTTCCTGTAAAGTGCTCGACAATATATAAACGTATAACTATGATGATGTAGCAAAGAACTATAATAATAAGGAAACTTACTCGTCTATGTAGTCGTCTTCCATTCCCATTTCGGAATCTTCTTGTGAAGCCACAGATGAGTTGACTTTTTTGCGTTGTTGATAGTACTTGCTGCGCTCCTGGCGTATGCTAAGATTTTGTCGGGCGGCTCCCTCACCTTTGTTTACGAGAATCTCTAGGTTGCGAGTATGTTTGCTGGTCCTTTCATGGCGCTGTAAATGGCAACGGTTGCAATCCAAACGCGATTGGCACGCACGACAAAATGGTTTATTCGGGTCATCGTCACATCGTGACAGCCACGGTGAAAATATGTTTAGCCATTTTTCACAGAATTTCTGTGAATATTTCGGTTTACCCGTAGAGTTGCTCTGATCTTTAACGACGATTCCCGGCTCCGTTTTCAATTTCGTTACCTTCCTAAAGCCGAAACAACCAAAAAAAAGGGAGTTTGATTAAATCCCAATTCATTAAAATAGTAGGAAAGTAATACAAGGCTGTTTTACTACAATTTAAAACCGCCGTTGTATTTCTTTAGAACTTACCAATCCGGATCATTTGGATCATCTTGAAAACTCATTTCTTCTGGTTTTTTATCTTATCACGGGCAAATAAATAAGTATAATTGTTAAATTGATATACTTTAATTTTATAAAACAGTAATAGTAAAGTGCTAAGTACCACAGTGAGGCAACGCTGTCATAACATTATACAGAGTTGTTATATCAGATGTGCTTGATTTCGCCACATAGGTTACGTTGAAAAATGTGAGTTGGCAACACGGTCTTGTGATGTTGCCATATTTGTGTAATTACATGCAATTACTCATTGTGCAATAGATTTCGAAATCTGGTGAATGCTCGTTTTTACCCTGCCATTACACGTAAAATGCGAACAATCTGTTTTGACATGTCTGAATACGTCCTAGAATACGATGAAAAAGTAGTTTGACCAGAAACGACTAACATTGGGCATGCAGAGTTAAAAGCAATTGTCTGGACGCCTACATCACACATACAATTTTCCCTTTTTGACAACTAATACATTATTCTAATTATCAATTTTGTAAGTGTAATGCGAACTTACATTAACAACAACCCTGATCATTTAGCCTGTTTTCACATCTCTGACATATGATAATATACCAATTCCACCCTGGTTGTGGTGGAATTTTAAAGTGACATGTTGCCACTTTCATGGGTACAATTTTAAGTACATACAATTCGCTGCCGCCGTTGCCAGTGCTATCGTCGTAAGTTCTATTACAATTTCACCAATTTTAACAAAATTAGAAATATTAAACACATTTTTATATTAAACACAATAATTTACGCAGTAATACTAAAATATTTGTACAGCACATGTTATTCTCTTTAATTGTAAAAATACACAAAAAACATCTTTATATCAGTTATGGTTATTGGTGTGAAAGTTAATACATTGGCATCACTGGCTGTCAAACATTAGGAACGCCAAAAACTTGTGTGATTTTATGAGTTTTTTTAGATTTCCCGAATTATATTGGACTTTAAATTGCGTTCTGTGTTGTATTTCAAAAGAAATCTGAAATTGAAGACATGAGCGATGAAGAACATGAAACCCGTGAATGCATAACATATGCAGATGATAACGACGAGGAAGACCTTCAGCAGAATAAGAGGTGAGAGCTACTTCACTGCACTTCCAGTACTTGTATAAAACTACCTCAATTTCAGCGTCAACAATTCTACAAATAAAGCAAACAGTCAATTGGTTAAGCCCAGAACTCGTCGAAGTTTTACTTCATTGCGAACACCGAGACAACGGTTCTGTATCAGATGGGGACTTGAGTTTCCATGGCTTAAACCAAGCCAATCAGACGAATCCGTTGGCTACTGTACTATCTGTCGCAGGGATCTCGTGTGCAAAAAAAGCCACTTGGAAAGACACCAGAAAACTTTTAAACATATGCGCCTTCAGGGATTTGAAAATGTGTATACGGTTGACGAACCGGAGGCGGATTTAATTGAGGCACATACTACGGGGTATTTGGATAACGACATAGAGTAGTGAGTATTCAGTTCTTAAAGAAGTCGCCCGAATGTAAGTTGTATTTTTTTTCCGCAGTGAAGATGAAGTGGCATTGGATGATGATAATGTTGAGTATACCACCATAAAAGTGGAACCAGCAAAATTAAGTCCTATTGTTGTGCCAAGTCTCAAATCAAAAACATCACCCAAAAAGCGCATGAAAATCGAAAAGTCGCCAATGGCATATGGAATGCCGAAGATTGAACGAGATTCGAGTTTGAATACCACACCCCGACTCTCGGAAATGGAACGTCCAAGGGAAATGAGCGACTTCTACTATATGCCACGATCACCACCAAAGGACAGTTTTGATTTGTTTTTTGAATCAATTAGTGCTACAGTGAAAAGTTTGCCGCCTAAATTAGCGGCTGAAGTGAAAAGTCGAGTTTCGCAGCTAATAGCCGAATTCGAATTGAGAGCCATCTGTGAGAAGGAGGCACTAGACAAGGCCGCTGCTGCTTCACAACCATCTGTTACGGCTCTCCCCGGTGCGGTGGCAAATGTTGTTGCCGTGGATCAATCAATATGTTCAAGTTCGAGTAGTGAAATACCCACGAGGGTAGCGCACCAACAGGTAGAAGGACAGCCCATTACGCACTACGTCTACTCGTATCAGTCCAAGTAACGGATGTCCCATTTCAAGTCTGCCCAAAGTAGATTTGTATGAAATTCCCGCGTTGTTACGTGAATGACAATTTTTTTTTTGGTTTTTACATTTTTCCTAAGAAGATTAACATTTCATCATTATAAGTTAAAAGTAATGATTAATAAATATTGGCATATTGTAGTAAGCAACGAAATGAAAATGTTGTGGCAGGAAAATATTTCAAGTAACAAAGCATGCAATTTTAAGTGGGGGCTACATCAATGGCCAAATCGATGTGCTAGGTCGATACATCTACATATCGCTCATTTACTTTAATAGTGTCACAATTCAAAATGAAAAAACATTTAAATCTTTCATTTGAGTTGACTTTTGTTCTGTGTTGGGGAATTTATTTCTTTTCCCTATATTTCCAAAGGCGCAGTTGAAAACTAAACGGTTCTGCTTGAAAAATCTTGTTTTGAGTTGTGACACTATGGAAGTAAATGAGCAATATGTTCTTCACCATGGAGTGTGTTCCATTGACAGTATACGTTATTCATATAAATGTATTTTATTATCCAATTCTTCGTGGTGAATCAATTTATGTGTTTGGATTCGTAAGAACATCCCATGTTATTTAGCTGATTTTATCATTCCTAATTTGACCAGTTTCGTTTGATGTATACAATGGCTAAAGCTGTACAAATTTGCACATTTGGAATCGAATAAATTAGTTAAGACCTATTTGTAATCTCTTAACCGGTGAAAGCCGCGACCTTCTCGGGTTAAAGGCCTATTTTTCTGTACCAATTTCGGTCATTTACAATTGCAATCAGCATAATGACCACCAAAAACAATTTTTAGAACAATGTCAGTGATATATTGTTGAATGTGCGGGAAACAAAGCATGATATATGTATGTTAAATTAATTAGTATTTTTTCCTATTATTACTACCTGAATATGACATATTACATTCTACGAAGTATCTCCTAATTCTCCTCATCTTGTCATATAGAAATATCTGGAATAAATTATATTTTGAAAAGAACCTCCCATAAAAGATTTATCGTTTAAGATGATATCAGTTTTGGTCATGTATCATAATTAATGCTGGAGTGCTCTACTAACAACAGTAACAAAAAATAACAATATTTTATTTAAAGTTGCAGTAAAATTTTAGGCTTTGTAGGCTTAAACAAATGCAATTTATATAAACTAGAAATTGTTTCAGTTCAGGGTCGAAAACAGAAGGAAACAAAAGAAGAAGAAAGACAAATTATTATAAATCTGTGAAATGAAGGAAAATCTCTTCCTAAAATTGGAGAGTGTGTGAATAGGCCTTATTATACCATTAAAAGCATAGTTGACCGACATTCATCAAGCAATACCTTCAAAAGTTTTTAAAGAGAACCCTGGCATTAATTAAAATTAATAAACAAAACTTCTACCAACTTAAAAGATTAATCTTTAGGAGGGTTTCTTTTCATAATGTGCCAAAACTACTTATACGATTGCCATGGTCAATACCTCCCAAACACATGTAACATTTTCACGCTTTGGAAATCGTGTAATAACACTACGCTCAACTCAATCTTACCCAAAGCATAACTAGATGTTTCTGAGAAAATACTGGAACTCTAGCCACGCCTCTTCTGGTACCTCCCCAATAAATTTACCATTTCGCCTACTTTATATACCGTCTAATAATATTACTACGTACTACAATGTTAACTAAATTATGTATTTGCTAAACGCTCCGGTAGGCGATTTGGTAGCGTGCTTGCCTATCGATTCCCACCAGAGGCTTTGGTCTGTCGCTGCAAAATACAAGCCATATGGTCTGTGTCACCCGGTTACCCTTGGACCCAAAATGAGAATATAATTTACTTTGTATTGTAATTAATAATAAATAAAAAAAATGTACTTGGTAAAGTTTTAACAATATAATGTTTTCAAAAAAAAAAAAATGGAAATGTATAGTGGTTATTTATTAATTATTTTTTTTAATTTGTAGTATCGACATTATTGTAGTGTATTTTGGCTTGGACTTTATACACGCCATAGACAGTAAATTAACACACAACTTTGTCGTTAAAAGAATTATATTTTTTATTGTATAAAAAGTGTGAACATGAAAACTTCTATAAAAAACCAAACTTTGGAAGAAATCTGGAATGGTCTGCTCATTACTGCCAGAAATATCTCACACCCCAAAATTAAAATGAATAATAAATTTAATAAATAAATGTTTTTACTTTACTTGGTCAATATTTAGTAGTTTAACATTTACTCTTAAATAGCGCTTGACATCTACGGACACGGGACATCCCGGCAACACTCTTTGGGAATTAAGTACCCAGCATTCTCTATTTCAGTCCACAGACCATTCAAGTTTTTGTACTTGGGTTGAGCAATATCACATTTTACATATTTTCACTGGTTTTCAATCGGGTTCAAGTTCGGATTTTAAGCCACGTGTCAAAAAATAACCCATGTAGGGGACCGTGCTATTGTCTGGAAGTCCGCGGATGAACCTTTCATGTCATCACGCGACATTGCGAACATAATGAACCCCTAATTTGGAATTAATCTATCAGGCAAGCTCATCCAAAGACAACTGAATGACGCCCAGCTGTTTGGAAGAGAAAGCAGGAGTAGCCACTTCTACAAAAAAAATTGCCAAGCGTTTATTGTTTGCTTCAAAGTATATATCCAGCTAAAATCTGGAGTGTGAGATATATCTGGCAGTAAGCGATTCCAGATTTCTTTCAAGTTTTCATGGCTGTAAATATATAGGGTTATTTATTTCAGTGTTTTATCCGACATTTCGCTGGACACAATATCTTCTTTCGCTGGCTTAACATGCAAAGGCGTAAGTCTACTTTTTAAGAAATTGAGATTTTAATGCAGTAACGTACAATATCTTGATTAAAAAAAATGTATCTCATTTTTTGTTGTTAGCAAAATCGATTAGTCCAATTTATCACATTGTTGTAAATATGAACTTAAAATATGAACTTAGAGTCTTTGATTGTTAAGCCTGCGATGTGGCATTTCGGTATGAAATTATATCGTCACTTAAGTTAATGAATATGGATCAAAATAAACATTATCACAAATACAAATTTTTATGCTTTTAAAAACTCCGAATTTATTAACAAAATTCAAAAGGGCTTAGCAACTTACAAAATGGCTTATAAATAATAAATGTATCAAGTGAAAGATTGTTTTTTGTCAAAAGGTAAGTATTTCTGGTGACGATATGTTCTACGCGACGTTACGGATGTTCGACTAATTGTTTCTTCGTTGACGATGACTTTTCGTGAATGCTAGTGTGAAGAAGAAGATAACGAAATAGCGGCATTTCATGAATATTTGCAGTGACAACAAGCAAATCTCGGAATATCTTACTAGTGATATGAAAGAGAATGGCGAAAACGTAGAAGCTCATGGAGCGAGAGAAACTCAAGTGAGCGAAGTGAAAGGGTCTGGTCCCGTGCCCGTGGAGTTGATAGTACCTGTTGATGTGGATGAAATTTCTAGCGAAGAATTGGAGTCTACGGTCATTGTCCAACAACCGGACCAATCATCTACTAATGCAAATTTGTCTGAAGATCCCCCTCTACTACAGGAGGAAGCCGAACAAAATAACAAAAACAAACCTACAGAGTTTGTTGTTGTAGCAGCAACATTAGTGGATTACAGTGACAACGATGAATCTACTGGTAATGTCGATGTGAACAATGAAGTTAAAGATGAACTGGCGGAACACGTTACCACAGACATTGTTTGTCGTCCTGATGTTTTAGAGAATGACCCCATGAATTTATTAGAATTAAATGATCGCAGCGAAATCAACGGCAGTTCTCGGTCAAACGAAGATCAGGGCGAAGCTGCCGATGACGTTAGTTCCACTGGCACTGGGTCGTCGTCTGTGAATACGACATCCAGTTCATCTAACGTCTTGGAATGGTGTAAGGAGTACACATGGTTGCTATACGAGGAAAGTGACGAAATGTACGGCTACTGTTTGTATTGTGATGCAAAATTGAATGTCCGTTCAATTAGTTCTGTGAAACAACATGGCTTGTCATTGTACCATAAAGAACGTAGTGATAACTACATGGCTTTCCGAGAAGAGGAGGAAAGAAATGATCTCGGGTAAGTCATGAGAAATTGTATTTCAATGAAAATTATAATCGTATATCCATTTACTCCCGATTACTGATTTTCATTTGTAAATTATATTTTAAATTTATGTTACTCTGAATTCTCCAATAGGGAACATTTTTAAAGACACATTCTGTTACTTTTACTATTTACTAAGCTAATGAAACTGAAAAGTAGATAAAGCTGGTATCACATCAATTTGACTGAGTTGTTGTTATCTTAATTTAAATAAATTTATTGTAGCACTCCATTGATCCAGATTAAGGAAGAATATGGCACGGACAGTTATATAGCAGCCTTGAAATTGAAACGAAAAACACAAGCAGAAGCTTTGAATAATTTCAATTGGCGCCGATGGTTGGATGAATGTCCATGGTTGGATCGTGACAATCCTGCTGGTACCATAGGCCATTGCAAATATTGTGGAATACAATTAAATGTTGAATTTTCATATTTGCGCATTCGTCATCAGGAAACAGGAAAACATAAGGAATGTGCTAAACAATATGAACAAACAAAGAATAATGCCAATGACAAGAGAAGTCAGAAGAATGATGAAGCATACAACGCGCAGAACGATTCAAGAAGGTATGCTTAAAAATTAGAGTAAACTAAACAATTAGTTGTTAAGAACAATCTGTTGGAGGCATCATTAAAAAGCATCAATCTAAGAATTAAATTATACATCCTAATGGATAACACTGCAAAATTTGTTTGTATGAAAAGTGGTCGAAATGTTTAAATCCAATTTTTCGAGACAATGTCCCTTAACTCGAAAACGAATTGTCCGATTTGAATAAAATAAATTTTTAAAAAATTTACCACTAAATTTTATTTTATGTTCTCATTTAATGCTTTCGAAAGTGAGTTATAAACGTTCAGAGTTATAAACGGATTTAATTCGATTGTTTTTTGTTGAAAACCTTAAAACGTATTGTTTGTAAGTGAATTAGTATGCAAATAACAAAGTCAATGATAAATGTTCGCGGGTTACAATCTTTCGCACTATTTGTGGATTTTTTTTATTTGGTCTTTTAATTTTTTTCTATATTTTAAAAATAATATAGATATACAAAATAAAATATAAAAAAGCAATTTACATATCAAATTCAAAATATCAGTAAAGCGTACATCGTATTGGAAAATGAGGAATGAAACAATCAAATTTTACAGTTCCCAAATGAATGAAAAAATTATTCTTAAATAGATTACGAAATGGAAATTAAAGAAAAATATTGAAGAAGCTTTTTTCGGAATGTATTATTAGTCAGTGAAAATATTTTCAATTTACTGGGGAGTGAATTGAACAATCTGGCTATTCTAACTCGAAATGACTTATCCATATGACCATCCGCTCTGGGAATGATTAGTTGGTTAGCACGCGATGAACGACAAAATGTAAATGAGTCAACAAGAAAAGCCGGAGTTTGATTTTTAAAAATTTTGTAAAATAACAGAAGAGACCGATAATTTACGAAATTACGAAAGGAGCAACCCAAGAATTGATTTACATATGGAGTAACATGGTCAAACCGTCTAAGAGAAAATAAGTATCGAACTACTCGGTTGATACATAATCTAATTTTATTAAAAATCCTATTTGTAGTCCCACAGAATATTTCTAGGCAGTACAAAATATTAGGCATAACTAAGGCGTGTACTAATTTAATTTTTATATGGACCACCAAAAGGTCCACCGATACCAAAAAAAAAAGTTTTATTTCTTTTATTAATTCTTAATTAAGAATAAATTTCAAAAATGTATACATTGTTCTTCAAAAGTTTTTTGTGTTATAATATTTTCATAGAGAATCATTCAAATTCAACTAATTTAAACACATTTTAAAAATCGGCGATTAAATAAAAATACCAATACTTAGCTGCAACGCAAACAGGAGAGATCAAGGTGTGGAATCCACTCAAGGGAACTTGCGTTAGACTTAGCTATAACGAGGTGGTCATGGAGTTTGATATTCACCTAATTTGGGTGCCGGGATACAGGAACATTGCAGATGAACTGCCCGGATTTGGGACAACCTTACAAGTTCCATTGGAATTGGAACACGTTGGTAACGCCCTATCCACATGCAAGCTCAATCTCAGAATAGAAGCGTTCAGACAGGAGAACGACAGTTGGTTTGGATCCAGTACATGCCGGAACATCAGATAAACCTGGACATATGACCTAAACCGCTCGAAATCCCTCGTATCTAGGTGGCCGCAATAACATCACTCTGTTTGATAGGTAAACTAAGTGGAACTAAGAACAATTTATTTGTTTTTAATAAAAAAGTCTATATTTTCTAAAATAAAAGGTCTTGGGAATTACTTGGTTAAGGGATATCAATTCACGACTATTCAATTCAAGTTTCAAGTTATATATTTTGAGCGTAATCAAATTATAATAATCAATTTGGAAACAAGCTTATGAAGAACAATTTTAGACTAGAATGGACATTTAAATTCATCACCACCGAAATATAATAGTATTATGGTTTTTTTTTTATATTTTTTTATATTTATAGCAACGAACGATATCGTTGGTGTCAACCACTCAAAGAGGACCATAATAATGTACGATGTAAAATATGCGACACAAAAATGGCAAAAAATAACTATCCAAGGCATCTGCGAACCAATTTACATTTGCAAAATGAAAAACAATATTTAAACTGCTTAAAAAGAGAAAAATCCAAAAGGTGAGTATATATATATATATATGTACATATCGGTCAGTTTCTGACGGTTTTCTTGCTATTTTTCTCTTTAGAACTAAGACACCCACAAATCTGCTGGGAAATGCGGCAGTATCGACAAAAACCGACCTGAGTTGGAATATGTACGCCAAACAACATCCATGGCTGATACCTGATCCATCTGATGCTACAAATGCATTTTGTAAGTATTGTGAGAAACGAATTCTTTATGGAAATTCTGTAGCGAAGAGAGCAACACATGAGAATAGCATTCAACATAAGTATCACGAGAAGATATATAAAGAGACAAATGCAAAAGAAACTGAAGAGGAGGATGGTGCCAATGGAGAAGCCAGCGCTGACGGGGATGAAAGTGAAGAGAAAGACAGAGACGACGATGAAGACGATAAAGTAGAGTGTGAAGAGGAGGGGGAGAACGATGAAAGTGATGAGGATGAAGATGTGGAGGAGAACGACGAAGTGGATGAGGGCGAAGATGTGAATGATGACGAAGAGCAGGAGGAAAGTAAGGAAGATGAGGAGGCGGAAGAGGAAGGCGAAGAAGAAGAAGAGGAGGAACAAGTGGAGGTGCAATATAAAAATCGGGCAAGCGAAGACGGACAAGATTTTGCGGACCACAATGATTCTAGGTATGACTTATAAGTAAATTAACTCAATAGAAATACAATATTAACAGCATCATCATTTGACAGGAAGCGTATCTACCGTAATGATTCCGAATGGTACGATCAATACTCATGGTGTAAAAAGTACAAAGCTGATCCCGTGAATTACTTTTTCTGCAGTTATTGCAAAATAGCAATTGGTAAAAGCTGTAGGAAAAAACACAGCGTTACAGCGCGGCACCTTGCTGCAGAAGCTGAATATTTGAAGAGACAGAGCAAAAAGTATAACATATTTGCCGGGGGCAAAATCCTACATACACGCGCCTCCTATTTTTTTGGAATAACAATACTTAAACCTTTTTGGTATCAGAGTAAGACTCGTTAAAGTGGATTAAATACGACAAAACATTCAAAGCAGTAATTTAAACAAAAATATTTTCAAAATGACATTTCGGTGGGTGTATGTAGTCTTTTGTCCGCCGCTGTATACACATATCGCACACATTCTACTAATAAGGCACAACTCAAAATTGATCATTTTTGAGTTTATTTACTTATTATATATTCACTATAAACCAAATCTCATGCACGTTTACAAAGTAAATACTTGAACTTTAAATCTATATAACAACTTTAAGCCATAATAACACATATTCATATTCATAATTACACAAACAGTACGAATATTTAGATTACCATGCAACATAATTACTTGTCAAAAGAGATTAATTTACAAATTTATAGCCTTTTTTAGTAATATTTAGTTTCTGAAAGTAGATCAATTTTTTGAGTTTTCTGCAGATTGCAATATTTCAAATAGTGTCGTTTTAGCAAAATGTGCGCGGTATGAAGGTTTTTTTTTTGTTTTGTGAAAGCATTATACATTTTTTTACTTTGTAGAAAGTCTTTAATTCGATCAAAAGTTTCCGAGGACTCGTTCGACTGGGTGGTTGATATAAAAGCACAGCCCAATCTGTATTATTGCAAATATTGCCGTGTCCGCATTTCAAGACATTATAGTAAGAAGCAACACGCAGTGAGCAAAATTCACCAAATAAATGAGAATTTATATAATTCGAATAGGTAACACCACGCATTTGTCTTAAACAAATATTTAATTAATACTTTGAGTATTCTACGTTTCAGAAGAAAGTCGGTAAAATCAGAGGTCAACACGGAAACAAATACCCCAACCCCAGCTTACCAACAGCGTAGCGACTCATCGTCGGCGACTAAAACTGTGGTAAAGGTACCATCTTTAATTACACTTGTTAAACAATGGCAAAAGAAGTCCACATGGCTAACGTACAAACGCAACGAATTACGTTCAAATTATGCATTTTGTAAAGCCTGTAATCAGTCCCTATATATACGATCTATTAAGAACGTTCTTAAACATCAACGGTCTAGTAAACACATACGTACTGTAAATCAATTGAGAAGACAGCAATTGCAGCAAGAACGAGAACTAGAGGAATCCAAGAACGCAGTGAATAAAAAGGATCCAAAATTGGAGGTTGAGCAAATCACACCGATACCTCCACAACTGATACAAAAAGGAAATCCAGAAGAATTGCACAACAATACAAAAGAATCTCCAAAAGACAGTACATACAAATCGACCATAGGAGAAATGCAAAAAAGGTTTTCATGGATAGAGAAATCTAGGAAACCGCAATATGCATACTGTCGTTATTGCAATTCGAATATTGCTCTTAAGATAATATTCCTTAGAAATCACAGTAATTCGCAACAGCACCGTCAAGCGGTTGTCAATTATCGTTCAGCCAATACAAATTCAAATAAACAACAGCTAAATGAATCGACTGCCGACAATGGAGATGATGACGATATTGTGTTGGTGGAGGACAATGCGGAAGAAGTGTTGATATCAGAACAGGATGATAACTGGACTGTCAAGTGAGTTACGACTTTTTTTTTGTATTTATACTGAGTCATCAGTTAATGCGTAACAGCTATATCTGCAGACGACATATAAACGCCGGGCCAGGTCCGATTTGGGTTAGCTAAACTTTTCAGCGAGTGTCGATCACATTAATATGCGAAGGTCAGTTGGAGTATCCAACCGTTTCATTGTATAGGGATATTGGGAGGACAGTTTTACCAATTTATGGATTGCACGAAAATCCGGTTTTAATGTTTGTTTTTAAATGTATTAATAAAATACCATGACATTTTCGCAAAATCAAACAAAGTTTAATACAAGAAATCGAACGAATGTTTGAATTCCAGTATGTAGGTTGGAAAAGACCAAACAACGTATAGATTACATCGGTGGTATTAAATATAATGATATACCACCGTAACTAAAATCGACTGTTCGAATATCAACGTTTAAATCCTCGTGTAAAAAATATTTATCTGATGCATACGAAACGCTTCTGCCGTAAAGATCTCATTCATAATGCTTTTTACGCGCTGACGCCAATATTTCAAACGAATGACATTAATGTACAAACGAAAAAGGAATACAGATACATTTAGAACAGACGATAGAGTTGTCGATTCATAACCGAAAGTATACCACAGACAGAAGAATTTGTAAATTTTCGAAAAAAAATTAAAGAAAGAATGAGTTTGCTGGGCAATTACACAGTTTTAGTAATATGCGCACGATTTGTATGTTTTGGAAGACAAATGCTCAAATTTCGGCTCGATGTGTCTTCAAAATTTGGACAAATTTCTGAAATGAATGTTTTAAATCGACCTTATCTGCAACAACAAATTCTTCGTAATGAATAACCACTTTACAATTCTGATGTGGTTCCCTGAGTACAAAAAATGTGGAATTTGGTTATGAATTTTTCCTTTTTCTTTTCAAATACTGACACGTTAAAGATTCTAAGCAATGTATGTTGACCGTATCAAAAATGGTATTGATTTCACTGAGTGAATCTGGCTTTGGATACATGTATGAGAACATATTCTTCTCTGATATCAGACAGAGGTATACGGACTTTTTTTTGTTTTTATCAAATATCATTCGAACCGAAGTCAATTTATATTACACTAGCTGACCCGGTACGCGTTGCTGGCCCTAAGCAAACATTAGTGTTGTATTACACATATTTATATAGGAAAGGGGAGTTTTTATCCCTTTTGCCATTTTCACCCCCTAAATGTAGATAAATCCAAACAATGTGTAGCCTATGTTACTCGCGGGGTTATTCGGAAGATTCCCTGAAAATTTCATCAAAATCGGTCTAGCCGTTTTCGAGTCCATACGTTACATACATACACACATCCAGATTATAGATTATATCAGTTTATGTACTTACATGTTTTACTCGTTGCTTAAAAAAGGCATTTTCCTAACAATTTTACAGATCCGAGAATATGGATGAACACGAAGCTTTGGACTATTTACTGCAACGGTCTGGAAAAACAAACGAGAGAAATGAATCACGAAAGGAGCGTAAACTTGATACTGCTGAAGATCGACCGTCAAAGCGTGTCAAACGATCGCATTCATTTAGGAGACTCAATGAAAGCAACTCATCTCTGGTTGCCAGCATTCTATCTACGCCGCTTACATTAGCATCATGTTTGGGACCACTAATACAGCAACAAATACAGCAGGTTACAAATACACAAAAAGCAGGAACACCGCCATTGCCATCAAATCCAGTTCCTGTGGAATCAGATAACTCCTTCGATTTATTTTTTAAAAGTATTAGCGAAACTATGAAAAAACTACCCATCGACTTGGCCGCTGAAGGTAAATTGAACGTAATGCAAATTATATGTAATTTGGAGTTGAAGGCGTTGAAAAGGCAGCAGCAAACAAATGCCGACATCGACATACTGGAATCGAATAGTAATTTAAATGCCAGTTCTTCTTTAGTACAAACGAATCCATCTAATTCCAATATAAATGAAGAAGGTGTCGAAACAAACTGTAGAATAGTTCCCGACAATGACGCCACACCTCTAGTGCAATGTGACAATGTTATGAATGGAACTGTTAGCACACCCGTTTATTCTAATATTAATACATCACCAACCCGCACTCAACAACATCAGATTGGAACCGCAACGTCCACCACATCATTCCCACTAACACCGACTGATGCGGCGAAGGCAGACAAGAGTTTAAACTCAAATCAATCACCAATTATCGGTGTCATGGATAAGAATGGTTTGCATACGTTACAATTTAAGAATACCACACTGGTTAAACATGTTCCAAAAGGAACGAATACAGCGAAGAACAGTTCAACTATTAGCAATTCGCCAATACGTTGCATCCCCTTCAAGAATCTAACTCAAACCGTTGGCACAGAGGGAAATACAACAATTACACGCATTCAAGCTCCCATATCATCGGCCAACACAGTCGCATGCCAAAATCCACAATCTACCGCTAACATAAACATGACGAACGCCGCCAATACTTCGAAAAGTATGATAAATATGCGTAGTATACATATTACGAAAATGTCTACTCCAGTACAGCAACAGGGTCTGTCTTCAATTTCGGACATGAATACACAGGGAACATACATAACAGCCTCCAATGTGCAAAGATGGACATCCGTAAATGGTTCCTCGCCCACCGCCGCCACAAAATCCCAATCGTCGACCCCCAACTTTCATTTATCTGCAAAACAGACCTCAACTCCTATCGCCAGGAACTATAAATAAGCATCTTCAGAAACCATTTTCAGCATACATGTGTAAAATATTTAACTCTGAATGCTCTTTTAATCAAAATCTATAATCTTTAGCTTTCGAAGATGTAGATATTCCAAATGAAACAATACTTACAATTATTCTACTAATGGCATGTTCGTTTTGACAAAAACAGATATATATGTATATATTTACATGTACATATATATAACTCATCGTATAGGTGAAATATAGATACAGATAAATGTAGATCATATTTCTTTAAGTTTAACATTACTATTTAATCACTAATTCAATTAGTCCTTTACACAAAGGTTTTACATTATTATAATTTAATCAAGAAAACTTGTTCGTTCCAAATTACTGTAATGGAAATGCACAGTATACTCTAAAATCTCCAGAATGTATTCTGAATATCTACGCATCAAACGTAAATCATTCTATGCAAACCGAGAACATTTCTCAAATAACCACTTTCGTTTGGTTACGACAGTAAATATTCCACAATTATTTTGGAAATGATAATACTTTTTAAGTCGGTTGTCAGAGATTTCTAAAAGGACCGCATATGATACTGTTCGCGAATATCTTACACCTACAAGTCATAATATTTTTTCATTGCATAGATAGCTGTTCCGACTGTCGTTTTTGAGATCGATTGACCCCTATAAAAAAAAAAATATGTCTTGTTATATTTAAAAAAAAAAACTATCATCGATGTTTTTCGGTTAGCATAGTGTACTTACGTTTGAATGTGCATATGACTAAAACATAATAAATGTGTAATATAAGAACATAGTTTTACGAATATTCGGTTTACCAATTCAGATATGTAGGACGACCTGAGCTTATTAACCGTATTTATCTCTGCCACTCTATGGCATACTACTACTGATCGATCCTCGTTGATAACAACAACGACAAGTTACCATATGAAAAATACATGAAACACGTTACTATAATACTTACATTGTATCCCTTAACATTCCATGAAGGAACAGACGGGTAACTTTACTGAAATCAACCGTTCAATTCATGCAGTAACCGAGACTATGGACCTTATATGGTTACATTTGACATAATTTGTGTATCCACTGGCCGGCTCCGAGCGGCTAATGCTTTTTCTGGTGAAAAATGTACATTGCTTAAAGATTACTCTCTTACTCGTAAAGTCGCCAGCATTTACGAGGTAGACACATCTGCTGAAAAGTGTTTAATGGTCAGACCAGGTTTCGAACCTGATAGTCGCAAACTGTACCTAGCCCAACACGGCCGCCCGCTACTATAATACTCACTTACGCAAAACTCTTTCCCTTTTTGCTGGAATTGTCATTCATATTGATTCAAAATCAAATTCAAACACCAGTTGATTTGAAATAGGATACGAAATCATTTAACGATTTTCAGGCCAAGGAACAATGAGAAAAATCAAGGGGCCTTAATTTTTATAACAACAATTTATTTAGATTGTGGAAAAGCGTTGAGACGGGCTTTGCAAGCAGATCCAACAAAAGTACACACAGAGTAGTGGATACCATTCATTGGGTAGTCACAACAAAGGAAGAACCCGATTACCTGACTTCTTAAAAATGCATAATGTAATAGATAGATTTATGCGACAGTGTATGTGAGATAAAGCGTCCAGATACGCGATTATTAAAGAAGAAAATTAATAAAAAAAAACGGCTAAACAAAAAGTAAGTATCTGCAGTTGAATAAATACTTATTCTCCTTCGTATTAAATGACAATTTGACAAAATAGTAGAGCTGTTGAAACAAAGTCTCCACTTCCGAAGACAAATTAATATAAAGCGTGTAATTTATTTTGCACTGACGTAATTTAATTTTTTTGAACTGGACGTTCATTGCGTTCTTTGTTCGGTCATCATCGTCACTAATATCATATTGTCGTCATGGCCATCACCATCGTCGTCATAGTTGGCATTTTCGTTGAATCGTCACTGTTGAAAATGACTGCCATCGCATACTTGAGCAGTCTTGTATTTAATTAGAAATTAAATAATAGAAAAACAAATCTCTTTAGAAAAACCAATGTCTTTAGTTTCATTAATTTCAAGCTCCGTAACTTCAGAGATATACTGTTATTTTTATATATCATTAAGTTTCAATAGCAGTTCAACTTTTACTCTAACACGGGGTGCAAGTCTAATCTTAATATTTCCTGGCATCAGACAATAGGAAATTGGTAGATTTATCTATCGCTAGCACAGTCAATTTATATGCCATCCTTAAAGTATGCTTTGAATAGCACCAGCCTATTTACAAGAACATACACGCACACTCACATATGAATCAAGAACTTCTGACCAGTCAATTCGCCAGTTTCTGATACCAGGCGCCCAGAAATTTGTAGTAGGTAATTTTTACATCCCGCACATGACTCAACTTGAAAACGATATAACTCGATAACAACTGCAGCTATTGAGATGAAACTTTTACCCTGAGTACACATCTACGCCTTCATGTTGCAAATTTATGAAATCAAATACAAAACTTTATGTCTTCGCAACTGATTTGTTTATCATTATTATTTATGCTAGTGAACTGTAGCCCATGGTGATTGATAGCTGTTTGTCAATTATGAAAAGTTTAGCTACCAAATACAGAAAGTTACAGCTTATTTTCCGAAATATTTACTCAACAGCTGAGAACGAGAAATATGTGCTCAACAATCTGTTGAGAAACAAAAAATTGTTGCAGAAATTTGTTGAGAAACAAAAATGAAAACAAAAATCACTAACCAGTGAAAAACCTCAATACCAGGCGCCAAGAAATTTGTAGTAGGTGATTTTGTACATGTGACACAAATTGAAAACGCTATAACTCGATAACGACTGCAGCTATTGAGATGAAACTTTTACCCTGAGTTAGAGCAAAGGTCTGACTATCGGATGTATATAGTACGACACGCCCTCATCCACGCCTTCATGTTGAAATTCAATGATATCAACTACAAACCATTATATCGTCGCAACTAATAGGTTAAGATTTATGATTTAACACACTTAACTTTAGCTCACGGTGATTGCTTATAACCTCTAAGACCTAACGTCGCCGGCATTTAAGTAGTCATCCTGTCAGTCATTAATGCCGGATAATCTTACCAAGATTCAACCTGGGTTTCTATTATGAAATTCTAGAAAGAAAATAAGGCCACACTTTGATTCAACAAAAGTAAGAAAAATAATATTTATTAGGCGCCCCGGTAGGCGAGTTAGCGTGCTTGTCTATCAGCGTGGGGGTTGTGGGTTCGATTCCCACCAGAGGCTTTGGTCTGTCGCTGCAAAATTTTAGCCAAATGGTCTGTGTCACCCGGTTTACCCTTGGACCCAAAATTAGAATATAAATTTACTTTGTATTGTAATTAATAAATAAATAATATTTATTTGTTTTTTAAATTCGCTGTTTGTTGAAATTTTATCAAATATCATTCGAACCGAAGTCAATTTATATTACACTAGCTGACCCGGTACGCGTTGCTGGCCCTAAGCAAACATTAGTGTTGTATTACACATATTTATATAGGAAAGGGGAGTTTTTATCCCTTTTGCCATTTTCACCCCCTAAATGTAGATAAATCCAAACAATGTGTAGCCTATGTTACTCGCGGGGTTATTCGGAAGATTCCCTGAAAATTTCATCAAAATCGGTCTAGCCGTTTTCGAGTCCATACGTTACATACATACACACATCCAGATTATAGATTATATCAGTTTATGTACTTACATGTTTTACTCGTTGCTTAAAAAAGGCATTTTCCTAACAATTTTACAGATCCGAGAATATGGATGAACACGAAGCTTTGGACTATTTACTGCAACGGTCTGGAAAAACAAACGAGAGAAATGAATCACGAAAGGAGCGTAAACTTGATACTGCTGTAGATCGACCGTCAAAGCGTGTCAAACGATCGCATTCATTTAGGAGACTCAATGAAAGCAACTCATCTCTGGTTGCCAGCATTCTATCTACGCCGCTTACATTAGCATCATGTTTGGGACCACTAATACAGCAACAAATACAGCAGGTTACAAATACACAAAAAGCAGGAACACCGCCATTGCCATCAAATCCAGTTCCTGTGGAATCAGATAACTCCTTCGATTTATTTTTTAAAAGTATTAGCGAAACTATGAAAAAACTACCCATCGACTTGGCCGCTGAAGGTAAATTGAACGTAATGCAAATTATATGTAATTTGGAGTTGAAGGCGTTGAAAAGGCAGCAGCAAACAAATGCCGACATCGACATACTGGAATCGAATAGTAATTTAAATGCCAGTTCTTCTTTAGTACAGACGAATCCATCTAATTCCAATATAAATGAAGAAGGTGTCGAAACAAACTGTAGAATAGTTCCCGACAATGACGCCACACCTCTAGTGCAATGTGACAATGTTATGAATGGAACTGTTAGCACACCCGTTTATTCTAATATTAATACATCACCAACCCGCACTCAACAACATCAGATTGGAACCGCAACGTCCACCACATCATTCCCACTAACACCGACTGATGCGGCGAAGGCAGACAAGAGTTTAAACTCAAATCAATCACCAATTATCGGTGTCATGGATAAGAATGGTTTGCATACGTTACAATTTAAGAATACCACACTGGTTAAACATGTTCCAAAAGGAACGAATACAGCGAAGAACAGTTCAACTATTAGCAATTCGCCAATACGTTGCATCCCCTTCAAGAATCTAACTCAAACCGTTGGCACAGAGGGAAATACAACAATTACACGCATTCAAGCTCCCATATCATCGGCCAACACAGTCGCATGCCAAAATCCACAATCTACCGCTAACATAAACATGACGAACGCCGCCAATACTTCGAAAAGTATGATAAATATGCGTAGTATACATATTACGAAAATGTCTACTCCAGTACAGCAACAGGGTCTGTCTTCAATTTCGGACATGAATACACAGGGAACATACATAACAGCCTCCAATGTGCAAAGATGGACATCCGTAAATGGTTCCTCGCCCACCGCCGCCACAAAATCCCAATCGTCGACCCCCAACTTTCATTTATCTGCAAAACAGACCTCAACTCCTATCGCCAGGAACTATAAATAAGCATCTTCAGAAACCATTTTCAGCATACATGTGTAAAATATTTAACTCTGAATGCTCTTTTAATCAAAATCTATAATCTTTAGCTTTCGAAGATGTAGATATTCCAAATGAAACAATACTTACAATTATTCTACTAATGGCATGTTCGTTTTGACAAAAACAGATATATATGTATATATTTACATGTACATATATATAACTCATCGTATAGGTGAAATATAGATACAGATAAATGTAGATCATATTTCTTTAAGTTTAACATTACTATTTAATCACTAATTCAATTAGTCCTTTACACAAAGGTTTTACATTATTATAATTTAATCAAGAAAACTTGTTCGTTCCAAATTACTGTAATGGAAATGCACAGTATACTCTAAAATCTCCAGAATGTATTCTGAATATCTACGCATCAAACGTAAATCATTCTATGCAAACCGAGAACATTTCTCAAATAACCACTTTCGTTTGGTTACGACAGTAAATATTCCACAATTATTTTGGAAATGATAATACTTTTTAAGTCGGTTGTCAGAGATTTCTAAAAGGACCGCATATGATACTGTTCGCGAATATCTTACACCTACAAGTCATAATATTTTTTCATTGCATAGATAGCTGTTCCGACTGTCGTTTTTGAGATCGATTGACCCCTATAAAAAAAAAATATGTCTTGTTATATTTAAAAAAAAAAACTATCATCGATGTTTTTCGGTTAGCATAGTGTACTTACGTTTGAATGTGCATATGACTAAAACATAATAAATGTGTAATATAAGAACATAGTTTTACGAATATTCGGTTTACCAATTCAGATATGTAGGACGACCTGAGGTTATTAACCGTATTTATCTCTGCCACTCTATGGCATACTACTACTGATCGATCCTCGTTGATAACAACAACGACAAGTTACCATATGAAAAATACATGAAACACGTTACTATAATACTTACATTGTATCCCTTAACATTCCATGAAGGAACAGACGGGTAACTTTACTGAAATCAACCGTTCAATTCATGCAGTAACCGAGACTATGGACCTTATATGGTTACATTTGACATAATTTGTGTATCCACTGGCCGGCTCCGAGCGGCTAATGCTTTTTCTGGTGAAAAATGTACATTGCTTAAAGATTACTCTCTTACTCGTAAAGTCGCCAGCATTTACGAGGTAGACACATCTGCTGAAAAGTGTTTAATGGTCAGACCAGGTTTCGAACCTGATAGTCGCAAACTGTACCTAGCCCAACACGGCCGCCCGCTACTATAATACTCACTTACGCAAAACTCTTTCCCTTTTTGCTGGAACTGTCATTCATATTGATTCAAAATCAAATTCAAACACCAGTTGATTTGAAATAGGATACGAAATCATTTAACGATTTTCAGGCCAAGGAACAATGAGAAAAATCAAGGGGCCTTAATTTTTATAACAACAATTTATTTAGATTGTGGAAAAGCGTTGAGACGGGCTTTGCAAGCAGATCCAACAAAAGTACACACAGAGTAGTGGATACCATTCATTGGGTAGTCACAACAAAGGAAGAACCCGATTACCTGACTTCTTAAAAATGCATAATGTAATAGATAGATTTATGCGACAGTGTATGTGAGATAAAGCGTCCAGATACGCGATTATTAAAGAAGAAAATTAATAAAAAAAAACGGCTAAACAAAAAGTAAGTATCTGCAGTTGAATAAATACTTATTCTCCTTCGTATTAAATGACAATTTGACAAAATAGTAGAGCTGTTGAAACAAAGTCTCCACTTCCGAAGACAAATTAATATAAAGCGTGTAATTTATTTTGCACTGACGTAATTTAATTTTTTTGAACTGGACGTTCATTGCGTTCTTTGTTCGGTCATCATCGTCACTAATATCATATTGTCGCCATGGCCATCACCATCGTCGTCATAGTTGGCATTTTCGTTGAATCGTCACTGTTGAAAATGACTGCCATCGCATACTTGAGCAGTCTTGTATTTAATTAGAAATTAAATAATAGAAAAACAAATCTCTTTAGAAAAACCAATGTCTTTAGTTTCATTAATTTCAAGCTCCGTAACTTCAGAGATATACTGTTATTTTTATATATCATTAAGTTTCAATAGCAGTTCAACTTTTACTCTAACACGGGGTGCAAGTCTAATCTTAATATTTCCTGGCATCAGACAATAGGAAATTGGTAGATTTATCTATCGCTAGCACAGTCAATTTATATGCCATCCTTAAAGTATGCTTTGAATAGCACCAGCCTATTTACAAGAACATACACGCACACTCACATATGAATCAAGAACTTCTGACCAGTCAATTCGCCAGTTTCTGATACCAGGCGCCCAGAAATTTGTAGTAGGTAATTTTTACATCCCGCACATGACTCAACTTGAAAACGATATAACTCGATAACAACTGCAGCTATTGAGATGAAACTTTTACCCTGAGTACACATCTACGCCTTCATGTTGCAAATTTATGAAATCAAATACAAAACTTTATGTCTTCGCAACTGATTTGTTTATCATTATTATTTATGCTAGTGAACTGTAGCCCATGGTGATTGATAGCTGTTTGTCAATTATGAAAAGTTTAGCTACCAAATACAGAAAGTTACAGCTTATTTTCCGAAATATTTACTCAACAGCTGAGAACGAGAAATATGTGCTCAACAATCTGTTGAGAAACAAAAAATTGTTGCAGAAATTTGTTGAGAAACAAAAATGAAAACAAAAATCACTAACCAGTGAAAAACCTCAATACCAGGCGCCAAGAAATTTGTAGTAGGTGATTTTGTACATGTGACACAAATTGAAAACGCTATAACTCGATAACGACTGCAGCTATTGAGATGAAACTTTTACCCTGAGTTAGAGCAAAGGTCTGACTATCGGATGTATATAGTACGACACGCCCTCATCCACGCCTTCATGTTGAAATTCAATGATATCAACTACAAACCATTATATCGTCGCAACTAATAGGTTAAGATTTATGATTTAACACACTTAACTTTAGCTCACGGTGATTGCTTATAACCTCTTAGACCTAACGTCGCCGGCATTTAAGTAGTCATCCTGTCAGTCATTAATGCCGGATAATCTTACCAAGATTCAACCTGGGTTTCTATTATGAAATTCTAGAAAGAAAATAAGGCCACACTTTGATTCAACAAAAGTAAGAAAAATAATATTTATTAGGCGCCCCGGTAGGCGAGTTAGCGTGCTTGTCTATCAGCGTGGGGGTTGTGGGTTCGATTCCCACCAGAGGCTTTGGTCTGTCGCTGCAAAATTTTAGCCAAATGGTCTGTGTCACCCGGTTTACCCTTGGACCCAAAATTAGAATATAAATTTACTTTGTATTGTAATTAATAAATAAATAATATTTATTTGTTTTTTAAATTCGCTGTTTGTTGAATTTAACTTGGCGCATATTATAAAACAAGTTACGACTTGGCAGTTAGAAGGTATTTTACTGCCAGTTATTCGACGAGACATGTGACAAATTAAAAAAATTGTTCCTGAACATAATATAATATGAGTATATTATACTCCTTGATACTGTGGAAGTTTATTCTAAATCCATATTTATAATAATTTATAGATAAATGTTTCACAATTACTTCTTATGTGTTTTTAAACACGTCTGATTGCTGGAACAATAGAAACAGATTGGAAACAAAAAATATTTCGTTGTTTAAAAAACATTCATCGTTTACCAAATTTTTTTTAATTTTTATGTGAAATATTCAAACAATACATGTTGAACTAACCAATTTTTATATGAATCAGGTACGAAATATATATTTAAGGAATATATCTTAGTAAAAACTGAAAGTACCTTTTTACACTTTTTGCCCTCTATGACCGAATTGTCAAAAGATTTAGGATTTCGATGCGACCAGTACGCCTTGTTTTGAAGAAAATGGCCCGCGGTAATAGCTCGATCACACTTTTTTTTCTCATATACCTTGTCACTACCCTACAACACATGATTTTTTCTCTGAATTTATTAGCGTGTTAAACAGGGTGTCACTGAATCGCCTTCAATTTTCTAAAACCCGACAAATAGCTTAAAAATTGTGTATGTATTAACATTGTTTTAAAGTCTTCACTGTGGAAAATTCTTTATTCATAATATGCGAGTAACCAATTAATCAGCTGTGGTATAAACTAAATTTGAACGTGAACATTGCATATACAAAATTGAATTAAACATAAAATTTCAGTAATATCCGACTGATTAATTGAGCACAATATGGAAGTATACTTAAATCTAATAAGATCATACAAGTTATAACTGAAATGTAAAGCTAGCAGTCTGAATGATTTTTCAAACTTAACGGGTCGGCTGCAGGTAAGCCACCACCACCGCTACTATTGCCGGTATAAGCAGCCGTGGTTGATCTCAATGGATCAACGGTTTTCTCATCTGATGTTATGGGTATCAATTCGAATTCTTTTATATTACCCAGGCGGGACGATTGTAACATAAAACCGATATCAGGACGCTCATAGATGAGTACATGATCCGTAGATGCCCTGCGTGAAGGGAATGCATCCGATGAGATCGTCGTAGAATTGCTATTATCATTGAGATTATGTGTTAAAGTTTCAGTCATTTCTGATTTTTGGCGCTGTTGTTGTTCATCGGCTTCCAATGCCTGATCAATGGGACCGGAACGCGAATGTAGAGGAAACACAAATTTCACATCCAAAAATTGGCACAGATCCTCAATGCCATCCAAAGCATCGGTAACCTCCGTTGAAGATTGTTTGGGCATATGCTGTCTAATGGTTTGCAAATAGAACTGTAGTTTAGTTCGCGCTACCGTAACAACCGTTTGAACATTCCTTAACTCCAAACGTACTAATTCCAAATTCTGGGAAAGACAACAACAGAATGATTCATTAATATTGACTAAGAATAAGTTGATATGTACAGAGAAAATTTTCGGGGTTATGAAAGTGATGTCGGTAAAAGTGCTACGATACGATATCTTAAATATCGAAAACATTTCACGATCAATTTAAAATAATTGCTTATACACGCGAAAAATCCAGAAATTCTT
The DNA here is from genome assembly GCA_958296145.1 of Hydrotaea cyrtoneurina. Classification (NCBI taxonomy): domain Eukaryota; kingdom Metazoa; phylum Arthropoda; class Insecta; order Diptera; family Muscidae; genus Hydrotaea; species Hydrotaea cyrtoneurina. Next base: position 149,290,057 of record OY282512.1, on the reverse strand, counting down.
TAGTTTATAATAAGATTTCATAATCTGAAAACTCTCTTCTGCATTAAATTGTTTGCTCATAATGATGCAATAAATACATTATCTTTGTAGCCATCCATGGCTAGACGGTTCTGCTCCGAAGCTGATTTAAGTCTGGCTAACAGGGCTTCATCGGCAGCATTGCGTGTCTGCATCATTCGTATCTGTCTTTCCATGAGGGCAGCGCTTTCGACCAACGAAGTGGAACGTATTCGACCGTTTTCCGTCGATGAAGTGCTGTTTGTCTTTCTGTCTTTTGTGGAACCAGAAGGGATGTCCGGAGTGGTTTTCACTGTTGGGGGTATCGTAAAGTAAACGAAAGCATTAGAAGGCCGGTCGTATTTCTTTGGCATTTGCATGTGTAATGCATGTCTCAAAACCAAACTAATATCCACATTTGCAGGATAACGCATTAAATATGTTAAACAGGTCGTATAATCACTTAAAAGCACTGAAATGGATAAAACGCCAATATTTCTAATAATTGTTTTTCTCGGTAAATTAAGTCGTTACATTTGTCTCGAATTCTTATTAACATAGCCACCACTATGTAGTTTGGTAAATCGAAACGGTCACTGTCCGCAAAAATTGCATCCCATAGAACTAGTAGATCTAATAAGGCAAATTCGCGACCAAACAGTAAACGTAACCAGCGTCTGAATGGGCAACAAAAAAACATGACATATGTTATTAGTTATTATGGATGGTTTTCTTCGTACGTACATTCCAAAAATATGCAATGGTATGTCCAGTTTCATTAGATAGTTATGCAAGTGTAAATCTTCTTTGGCCAAAATTTTATCTCTTATCAAGTTTAGTTGACCGACTACTTCTATTTCAGGGTTGCCGGCAAAAGTGTTCTGGAAAATCAAATAAATACAATATTTCTTTTAATTTTTAAGTGTGCTTTCAAATGTCTTTTGTTATTTAAACTGATCTAAAATTGGAAGTAGGATTTAAAAAATTCACGATAAGGAAACATTTTTAAAAGTTCTTGTAATTTATCGTTTACACCGTTGTTTTGAATTGCTTTGATTACTTACAATCTGTGTAATTCTTGTAATAACTTTAATAGAGATTAGATATATTCAGCGTAACCATTTTCTTCCATATCAGATCAGTCCGTCATTGCTTTGACTTCTCTGTATTTTATTTGTTGCTGGGATATTTGATAAATACACAACATTACTATAACCGCACGCACGTGTTACAGTGCGAACACTGTCAACAGGATCAAAGTATTCAACACGTCCTCTTGGAATGTCCTATATCTAAACCAGACAAATCTTAAAGTGCTCCGAATCGAACAAACTGATAGAAATTAACCAAAGTCGCAATAAACACTGTACTTACACTTATCAAATCTAATACTTAAGTACTTGAATTGCAATATGGTCTCGTTACCCTGCTTTTTCTTTGCATTTTTCAAATTAAATAATTAAAAATGAACAATCACAAACATACAATAACGTAAACTGATCTGTAGACAATATTTTCTTACGATCAATCAGTTTCGATACAAATTAGTTACCCACCTCCATGTCCGGACACTCAAAACTACTTTCGGCATCGATATTGTTTGATACGACGCCACTGCTCCCACGATAATATGATTCTATAGAAGCCATTATACGAGAAAAGATGAAGCTAAACAAGGGAATATACTTCATTAATAGCATTAGTTTTTCATTATTACATGCAATCAAATTACTATGAATCCGCTTCCAGATACAAGGGATTCAAAACGTCCATTAATGTTTCACTGAAACAAAGTGTAAGAAGTTAATCAGAAAATTAAAAGTAAATTATAGTGAAACCTACTCAATTTTTAAGTTTTGAACGATTTCCTTAAAATGTAAAAAACTTTGATGATCACCATACATTACAAATAGAACCGGCGCTAGAATTTCATGCATGCCCTGACGGTAACACATGTACGGATGTTCCCGAGCATAGTGAAATAGTATGTTGCTCTATAATGTATAAACGCATTTAATTACATAATTCCAAAGTTGTAAAGTATTGAGAAGGATAACTTACCATAACATTTTGTATGACTGGTTTACGGAAAAAGTCTACTCCTGGAAATGTCCGAACAACATCCTGACGTATAACACCAAACAGTTCCTGATCACTAAAGTACTGATTCCAAACACTCTATAAAGCATTAAAATAATTATTTGTTGGGTTGAAAAAATCGAATTATTAATTCTACAACATAGGAAATTTGGCTATCAATTATAACTCTAATTGATGATTCGCAATATTCTGATAGTAGTGTTTCTTGGCACGGTGTACTCATATCGAAACTTATTGCATTCGGAGTAGGAGTAATAACTTCTCTCGATTCATAACGCTCTATACGAGTCGTTATAGATGGGGTCTCATCTAACGAGCATATGTTGACCACTCGAGTCCACAAGGATCTGTTCTCTTTCCTTCTCTATATCTTATTTACGTTGACAAACTGTGAACACAATCTACTCTTTTGTGGATGACAGCAACCTCTGTCATTTGACCATCGGCCAAGTCGGGGACAAAAGGCGAACGATAAATCACTTCATTTTGATTTTGATTTGAAATACTTAAAGCATATTTTATACAATAAATTTGTAAGTTGTTAATGAACGTTAACATGCCAAAGCCAAATACACTGCCAATAACTAATCTTTGCCGTACAATAAAACCCAAACTATAGTTGTACTGACTTTGTTTAAAAAATGTTGTTTTAGTTGTCGAAGTTTTCAATTTGTCAAGGAAACAAATGTACATCATGTTGTAAATGTTGTCGATATCAGGTCATAACAAAGCTGTACTAAATGTTTTTCAAAAACTAGCTCGGTTAATATGAGATAAATACATTTACGAGGCTATAAAAAGCCCGGTGAACATTTGTAAGCGCCTAAAATTTGAATAGTTGCGCTTCTTTTCTCGACATTCATTTTAGGACAATACTAACCATTCGACGCACTCGATTTACTGGCAAATGCAGAGAACAAGTATATATCAATATATTGGTCACGTCAGTATATTGTAAAATCCATAAACTGTACAAACCTTGGACGATTGCGATAGGGGATCATCATCGTCTTGCAGATGATTGCTATCCAACTGATGGGGATTTTTAACAAATTCTTGTCTCAATTTATCGTACCGCTGACGTTGCTGATGTTTTTGTAGAGACCACGTACGATGGTCCTCGCTTAAAACACGTAGCAGCAAAGACCAATAAACACTGCGAAACTTCGATATTTGTAAACGGCCATCAAAGGCTATGTCGCGAATGCAGTCCGGATTTGTATCGAGAGACGACAGTAGTTGTTGCCACTCATGCCTGTAAACGTTGTTTTAAATTTCTATACTTATAAAAAGAAAAACTTCCAGTCATCTCACCTATAACGTTCCATGGAATTCATAGTGACGTTTGATGATCCCGGTGCCGCTTCACCCTTCTCCTCCTTTACATTAGCGTTAAATGTTCCTATAGTAGGAGGCATACACAGTTTAATGGCTTCTATCCCACGACATACTGTCATAATTGTTACAATCCATTTATTGACAATTATTTCGCTGGCCTTTTCTCCACAGCTGTTAGATACATATACTGTAGCTTCGTTAGTGGCGTACGTAACGTTATTTTTATTGGCGTTTCGTAATAAAATTGTGAAATGCGGTTCATTCGACATCAGAACAATTGTCCGTTGAGAAGAATAGAAAAATTCCTTTTAACGCTTTTTTTGTTTATAATCTACCAAAAAAAAAGAGTGATGGTCAAACATGTACATACATACTTATATGTATGACACTACACAATACTCGTCGTACACAGTATGGCAAACACACATTTGCATTGTGTGTCTGGCACAATCATACCTGAAGTATGAAATACCCATAAGTTCGTGTTGAAGTTTTTTCAAATACTACATATATAGGTATGGAAAACATTATAAATGAATACTTAAAAACATTTTGTATTATTGTAATAACTATTACAAGGGTTCAACTCGTCTTTTCAAAAAAGGAAAACATGACTTCGAGAAATACACTGAGTACACATCTAGAAAATTGTGTTGAGAAAAAAGATAACTGAAACTAATAGTAAATATACACACATTTTTTATTATAACAACATTTTCCAAGTGTACTTTAATACCTATTTATTAATATAAATAAATATTACAAGCCATTTACTAGAATCATCAAGCACTAATTTTAAAAGTACTTAAGATACCATTTTTTATAAGTATGAGTAAACATGTATATATACACAATTATGAAGATACTGAAGTGACTTAATGTCTCTAAGAATTTGAAAAACATTGTATAAATCATCATATTGTCTATAGACAGCATTTTTGAACAATTATGATTATCAATTTGGTTTCAGAAGAGGTTGTGGGACTAAAGATACTGAATCGAATGGTTTAAGATGCATTTGCAAAGGACTAGATGCTGGATTTAGCGGAGTTTGTGGAGTATTTTTCGACTTTACGAATGCTTTTGATTTGGTGGATCATGGTATACTTCTGAAGAAGTTACAGTATTATGGTTTTGAAGGAATGGAATGTTATTTAAAAATTACTTCTTCAATATGAAACAGTACGATAGTTTTATGGGTAATGTCAAGGGTTTTTTTAATTATCAGACTTTTTCAATTCCGGGAATCGAGAAATGATTAATAAAACTTTAATTACAAATCGTACGCAATTAATCTTGAAAAAATATCCTGTAATAAGTCAACTTGTTCAGGCAAGTTACATCAAGTAAAAAATAGTATAATTTCCTGGACAAAAGTTGTAAATAGGGAGTAAAATCGTACATAAGTTAATTTTTTATCAGTATTTTATTTCCGGGATTCCCGACCACGCACTCGGTTAAATACCTGGGAATTACATTGCAAAGTAATTTATAAAGTTTCAAGTTATATTTTTTAAGCCTAATAAGCGATTTGGAAACAAGCTTTAAGACCAGAATGTTATATCTTAAAAACACATATGAAGGCGACAGCACAATGCTTTACAATGAAAATGATGCGAATAGTAAATATTTACAAATATAAAATAGGTACGCCGTTGCTCCGGGGGCTGCTGTAACTTGAGAGTAATGTCATCTCAAATTTCACTTAGACTAGATTTATAAAAATAATATACACATATAAAATAAAATAAAAAAAAGTTTAAAAATTATAAGAAATATAAGTACAAAATACAGAATCATAAACTTTGTAAAAAAAAGGAAAGAACAGACGAAGATTTCGATATTAAATTAAATATTATTAAATTATTACTCACAGAGGTACACAAAAAGTAATTTATCATGGAATTTGCGTATTAACGGTCTGAAGAAAAAATTTGCTCCTTCATTAGGTATTTTTGTATAAACTACAAAGTAAATTGAATATAAAATCCAAATTAAATTCATTTCCGTCTTTTATACAATCGCATTTGTCTTATTTTGTAATCGCTTCTTCAAATAATAAGAGAAGTAACTCATTCATATCACTTCAAAACAAGGCGTTAAAAGTTATATATAAATTGCCTATAAATTATCCAACAATTTCATTATACAATGAAATAAGGGAACCAGTTTTACCCATTTCTGGGTTTTATGAATATCAGGTTATAATGTTAGTATAAACATTTGTATTCACAATATCGGTCACCACACTATTCCATTCTTTCGAAATCAGCTTAACTTCAAAAGTTGTAGACTGGAAAAAAACAAAACAACGTATTGAGTGCATGGGTGGCATTATATACAATAACTTTCCGTTGGACTTTCGAGACATTGATCGAAAGTCAACGTTTTGCCAACTTGCCCCAATAATTCCTTTCAGACGCTGGGCATAAAATTAATAAGAATGTAAACTATATATGGGTATTTCTCTAATGTCGAATGCGACATTCATACGTATTCAACATGAAAAAAAACATGCAAATTTAATTAGCACAATAATTGGTGCAAAGGTTGATTTTAACCAATTGTTTGTTGTCAGAAGTGGCTACAGAAGTGGCTTCAAAGCAAACAAATTACAGACTGATATCAACAAAACCTGAAAGAATATTCTAATGCGACTAATTTTAAAATTTTGTGCATTGAAAAAACTTAATAATGTTATTTTGGTTTATTCGAAAATATTAAATTAACATTTTTTATTTAATTTTGTCACATGTGCCATTTTGTTCCACCATAGTTTTTATGTTTATTTTTTTACTTTTGATTAGAAACATATTTTTGGCCAACGCAACGAAAAGAATGCAACTGCGATATTCCTGGAATGCTTTTCACTTCTTTCAACTTTTGGCCTACTTATAATGTAGAACCGTCTTTTAATTTGAGCCGATGACATAAAATACATTATAATTCTAGTTATGTGGTTGTTTCTCACACTTTTTTTAAAAAAAAAAAAAAAAAAGACCATACATTTTATTAAGTTCGAAATAAATACGTCGTGTTTATTCGGTGTAGGTTTATCGCTTCTAACCGCAAACGACTGCGAAGTCTCAGCCAACCAAGCAACGCCGGAAAAACCTTATCTGTATCACTTTGAATTTCGTTTTGCTGTGTCAACCTATAATTGTCAACAAAATCAATTTGAAGAACGAGCTCGGAAGGTATTGATCTAATTGTTGATTCCTGATGATATTTTACCTGAGCTCTTTTCACAAAAAATGGGATTAAATTATTTTCGCTAAGTTTCCATACCAATGACTAACTCAGATAACATACAAAAAAAGTTTAAAAAAAAAAAAAATATTTCAAAATTTACAATTTGAGACTCACGATGTCGCACGCTACAAACTTAAATAAGTAAAGAGAGCACAGCGCTAACTATTTTCTATGTTTGATGAGCATAGTACAAAAAACAAAAAAATTATAAGTGTACTACTTAGAGATCAGAAACTACCAGAGATGGTGTAAATCAAGAATGATAGATCATTCTTGGTGTAAATCATCTTTAATAGTCCATTTTTATCAAAAACTGAAAAGTTGAATGTATGTTCATGTGGATCCGGTAGGAGGCGTTTGGGTTAAGATATGCATAATTTTTACAAAATTGTTTAGTCGTCATTATCCATTGATTACATTGCCTATAAACATTAGCTTTTCGAAATCCGACATCATGACGCTAGCTTTAAAATGTTTGTATCCGAAAAGTGCTGCAATCAGTTCGGCATTGGTTTTTACAATAGGATCTTTTAAATTCGGCATTGTGTAAATCATTTAGATAAACATTGATCAACGTTTGCAAAGCGTCTTCAGGAAGCCGCATTCTTTTTAAAGATTCGACTGACTATTAAATTGTTTAGCATTTCCTTGATTAGATCAGTCAGCACAATCAACGGCACCAGTTATACAGATTTTGTTTCTTGTAGAAATTTTTTTACGCTTTAATCAAAACAAAATGGATTTTAGATGTCTCCGGGTCTTCGTTGTATAGAGGCTATTGAATTGACACTTCGTTATTTAGAGACATTAGATAACGATATTTACTTAATATTTAATTTTGCTCTGTTTTGACTTCGTTGTACAGAGGCTTTGAATGAATGAGGCATGAGGAATGAGCCCAGATGTTATGCGTTATAGCAAAAATGGGGTTTTAGTTTCAAGGGACTGATTCGTTGTATTGGGTTTTTCGTTATAACGAATTGCATCATATCAAAGTTTCACTGTATTTTCACTCTTGAATGAAATTTGATTTCTGTATTAATATTTATTCAAAATGAACTATTAACACAAGTTTGTAAAGTAAAACAACGGCACTTACGAATTACCAGAAACCGCTTCGTTATCCGCAGCTGATGTGCGTAAAAAGTCAACAAGAAGCTAATACTTATCTTTAATTGTTTATTAAGCAGATAATGACAAAAACTCAAGTCGATGAAAATGCATTTAAGCGGTTGCTTTTCAAAATCGGAGAATTAAACTACGTGTGCATAGTATCATTTGCATAATTTTGTACGTCAGTTTTTGCATCATTCGTACACATTTAAAATTTGGTAATTACGGAAAATGTCTGATTTAACGAAAACTGAAATTGTTGAATAACTTTTGGACATCACAGAACTGGCTGCGGAAATCTCCGATGATGACGACCTTAAAGATATTGAAAATATTTGTTGTTTGGTAGACTACTGTGAGATGGCCAACAATCTACCAAATATAAGACGGAGAACAGAATGGGTGAAGCCATGAAGACTGCAGCGATTGGAATGAGACTCTTTTCTTTTATAATGACTGAACTTTCATCGGACATCTCGTCGCATGTTGATTAAATAAAAAGTTGTGAAAATATTAATTTGTAGCGAAATGTGATTTTTAGTACTTTAGACCAAGAAGTGCAATTTATTTTATTTTCACAAATTTTTAATTTTGTTTGTAAAGTTCTTCAATTAACAAAACCATTTATAATTAGAATCTATTTATTGTATTTTCAATTGTTGGTGAACACTACAGCCGTACTTAACGAACATCCTTGCACTAAGCGAACATTTCTGTGGGTCCTGTTGCCTAACGCTTCAATACACATAACATAAATACTTTTTTACTTAAGTTGGCACTACAACCTGTTCTTGGCCTTGGCCTGCTTAATGAATGATTTCTAAGCACTTCGGTCTTGTGTTTTCTTTCTCCAGTTCGTTATACCAATGATTTTCAAGTATTTTCCCCCTTGGTCCTTTTACCGGAGTCAGCTTAATTGAGTTTCAAGCTCAGAATTTCTGATTAGATTTGAAGCGCATATTCCGGTATTTGGTAGTTTGCTAAAAAGAAAGGGTGACAACAACACCAACAAGAAACGATTCGCTATTTTATTAGACTTTTTAATAACCGGCAATGACCGACATACTGGCTTAGCAAAGCTAGAACCGATCAGACCGTTGTTTGACATCTTTACATTTCACGTAAACGCCGTATCTTATATTGTTCGCATTTAAGAGAATTATATCTAGTATATGTTGTTAATAATGCCGAATATTTGAAGGACAATTTTAGAAAATGATATATGCTAATTGTCGCATATATTCATTCCTAAAAATAAGTGTTCTCGCATCGAGTTTTGGATCAGAAGATAATTCATTCCTTCGGTGTTGGCTTAAGCAAAGTAAAACCTGTTTGCCTGTGCATAAAATATCTAGGTATTATAAATGTCATACGTCTGGCAGAAGAGACGGAAACTAGTTTCTCACATCAATAGATTGTTGTTTCGCGTACAGAACTGTGCCAAAACTTTAGATTTCTCACACATCCAAGAATCGTTTTCGGCCACGAGGACATACTACGAACCGGTCCGATCCATATGTGAACAAATAACGCATGACATTTTTAACTTAAATATCTGCAGCATAAACGAAAAATATTCCTGTTTTTTTTTTCCCAAAAATTAGTATAACGAAATAGCCAATTATAAATAATGAAGAGAGTAAATCGAAATCTATGAATTAATGAAAAGTGTCAGTTATGTACCGGCATCGAAATAATTATATGGTACAGACGTATTTTGGTTTTTTTTCTAAGAATCTATATTTAATCTGGCGGATTTCTTAATTTTTTACCACAAGCACAAGTAAGTACACGGCACCCTAGTTCAAATGTAAAGCTCGTGGCCAACGTCCTATTCGCATTAATTCGTTCTGTCTGTTACATCTATGTGCAACAGGAAACATACAAACAATCGCCCACAAGACTTCGTCTCTGAGAAACCAACGTATGATGTGTTGGGTTATTTTTTTGCTCTTTAGGTTTTCAGCGTTAAGCTTATTCGGGACATGTGTCAAAGTCAAACATTATCAGGTTACATAACGCCGTCAATATTATTGAGTTTTATTATCAAAATTTGTGGTCAGTAAAAAATGTGTTTTTTTTTATTGAAAAATTGACTTGTTTGACAGGGTTTCAATTGGACAGTGCCACCTGCAACACTGCACGCGATACCATGAAACAATATTGAGGCGGGTTTGGTGATAGGAAAGACTATGACGAAAGCGAGGTCATGGACAACATTTGCATGAAATATTCTTTAAAAAGAAAAAACACGTTTGTTTACAATGATTCTTACATTTCACATCATTTGAGCGTTACTGATTCGTTCGCGTGTCAATGTCCACTAATGTCTCTTTCCTTTATGTGTATTAACAGTCGATAAACTTCTGCGATTGCATCTGTTCTGTAATTTATTCTGCGTCTGTAATTACTATCCAGTGTTAAAATCTTGACGTCTTTAAAATTTAGTTCAGTCTATCCATTAGACATTTGGCTTATTTGAAAATTAAGCTGTGAGCGCTACAGAGGTGTGATAAACCACTTCTGGATTGCATGAACTTGGACGATTTTTTGTTTTAGCTGAATGGCGCGTTATGCTACATATCTAGGGGTTTTAATTTCCAGACCGTTTCCAAACCCAATGTATTATAAATAAGATATCGGTTATTTCATATTTTATGATATTATTTGATTTAAATCGATTTTAGGGAGGACCCAATTTTTAAAATTATAAAATATAAACTCACCTTTCTTATTAATTTGTGAATTGTCACTTATAAGTTTGTCAATAATTCAAAATATTAACAATATTTCACTCCGTTTTTAAATGTAAGTACCTTAAAATAATCCTTCACTCCTTGCCTACAACCAATTTCTTACAGAACTTAAACATTTTTTGCTGGTGTTCCAAAATGGACTACTGTGCGCCTTCGTGTAGGAGCGATAGAAAGCACACATCCCCAGGAAATTCCAAACCCAATTGATCATTTAACTTTTTTATTACGAAACACATTTTATTGGCACTCAGATATTATGTTGTTAATACATGTGCGCATAGGCAGAATGTCATTTCAAAACATTCATTGCAAAAGTTTGTTTAATCGGTCAAAATCGAAAAGAAGTCAGGCCGATAGCCTTAGTCGCTAGTGCTTTATTAAGTAGTTTATTTTAATTTTGAATTGTAATAAATAAATAATAAATAAAAGAAGTCCAGTAACAACGTCACATGGGTACACTTACAGGCATAAGGTTATCTGCTCTTAGTGTCTGTCAAACACCAAATGAATTATGCATCAATGAATCGCTTAATTTTCAACTACATAAGTTGTTTTTAGTATCAAAATTCGATTTTCAGAGAAAAGTTGCCAAAAGTTTGATACGACCATCCCAATTCTTTGAAGTTATGTAGCCGGTTTTACAGTTTGTAATAAAATGGACCGATGAAACCCGCCCAATGTGGAATTTGAAGCTGATCCGAACGCCGCTTAACGATACTCAGGGGAAACAAAGTTGAAAATTGCTGTATGAATATTATTGCGGAATTATTTCGAAGTGCTTACTAAGGGTGTCCGTGGAAATCTTTGTGAACAATTTAATCTAGCGCCGACTAACAATCTCAAATATTTCAAAACCACAAGTTGATGTAAATTGCATGTAGTTATCGAATTGAACTGAATTTGTGTTACAAACACGGCATTAAACCTTACCTTACCGTACCATTGTGTTGGTGACCGGAACATCTGTAGATTTTCAAAATAAAAGTAAACATGCTAAACGTTTAAGTCTGTATTAAAGATCTCGATGGCGTCGCTTGGTTTTATTGTTAGCACATATACTACCTCTACAATAACTACCTCTCTATGCATATAAGGGGAACCCCAAAAATCTAAACTAATTCCATACAATGTATTTATGTATATGTTTTGTATATATGCAAAAATGTTGCGTTCTATAGAGTTGACGTTTTATAGTAGACAATGTGAATAAAAAAGGGTTGACGTTTTGGGGTGTTGACATTATCCCGAGTGCACTTTATTTGTATTTCTTCACTTTGTTGCCAGAGAATAATGGAAATTGATCATATGAAACTGTAGGCGTGTTTTTTTACATGATACTGATTATCATGCGATTATTAGCGTTATTATTACTTGCTACTTCAGAGATACATCGACAACGCACAAATTAATCATTTTCGGTGACCTAATCACACTTTGCATATCCATTTAAATTTTCGTGTTATTCCAAAAACGATTTTTGGAATTTTTCGATAATGTTCTCGAGCTATTCTAAACCACTAAAACCACTTACTCGCGTGCAAGGCGAGTATGGAGAAAAACACGACCAGTATTAAGATTCGGAGTCTCATTTAATTTATATAATACGGATATTATTGAAATTGCATAATTTGGTGTTTAAATAGTCGGATATTTAATTGAATTAACATTTGTGATTTATTTAAAAAAAACTACCTTTAATTTTTGCTCTTTTTGCATTCGGGGATTATTATGTACATATGTATATAGATTTATACATACGTCTTGCATGTTTACTTTTATTTTGAAAATCTACACATATTTTTTTCACATTGACCGCCTTTTGTTTGGAGGGCTTAAGACTAAAACCGTTGTGCATTTGATTAACTCTATGCATTATTCATATTGTTCCAGTCCAGCTTGCAGCCAACCACTACTCGGCTACAAATGACTAATAGTTTAAATAATCACAAACTCTCGAACGAGAAATACTTAAATGTTCGTTTTTTTTTTTGACATATCCGAAGAAGTCTACTCAACATATATGATGCTGTTCAGACTCCGCAAAAAATCTGGTTTGGATTAAGTGATCACTACTACTGAGCAGGAAATAATTCTGGTTCCGATTCACTTATGCAAAGTGGAGCACCGAATTCAGAAAAAGTGGTAACGCTGCTATGCTAATAAGATCAGGCACACGCGCTGGCTGGCAGTCTTGGCAACTTTGTAGTAGTGTTGCCAGTTCCGAAGATTCTCTTTGGTTCAGTGGATTTTCTGTTTACGATCATGTAGAAAATCGGCCATGCGATGTTGTGGAAAATATTTCCAATACATTAACAAATTCATTTCCCATAGTCGTGGAAGTATCCAATGATTTATTTTCTATGGACGTGTATCCAGTAACAAATTAAATACAGTCTGATAATAAAACAGCTGAGACTGGGGAAATGTGTCGATCTCATTTTCGTAAGGTTGTAAATACTCGTTCGTAAATGGAGTCAAAATTATCAAAATCCAGAGTCATATTTGGGGTTTGTAGTCAAAACCTGCGTTACATTTCGATTGAACTTTAAGGAGCAAATTGAGTTTATGTAACGTTTAGCCAGCAGAATTTTTTTTTCCACCCAGTCTAGTATACACACCATACACATATAAACGTTAGCCCTTGATCTGTAAGCCGTTGCCAGCCGACTTTTCTAATTGTTTTGATTTAAATATGTTTTGCAAATGCAGCGTGTCTAACTTGTTTATAAGATATCGCATATAAGAAAGAAATGTATTTTTTGACTTTCTTATATCCGTTATATCTACTATATCAACAGTATGCAATTGATTTGGTATCCTACTATGAGATAGGACAAAACCTACGAGAGAAAAGGCGCTAAATGTATTTTTTGAAGTAGAACGCAACATACGTTAAAGTCTTTGTTAAGTTCTTATCTAAGAATATAGTGGATTGTATGTTATAATAAATCCATACAGAGTTTGTTAGACAGCGACGATTTCGACAGAAATTTTAGGTTTATATCTAACAATTCCTAGTCTTTTTCGCTTATTTTAACTTTAAACCTACATATGTTAAAAATCATAACTTAAAAAGAAAAATTTGAAGCATTTTTCGGTGCGCTTTTATTATCAGAACAGCATTCTCCACATGGTATTTCAGTTGTATTTTCAACCCTAATGTACGTACATCCTTCATTGTGAAATAAAATACAATATGGCAAGAAATGTGTACTTCTATGTAGGTATGTTGTATTGTTACGCTCATTAGATCCTTAGTACAAATAGGAAGTGACCTCTCCAAACCTTTCATCGATATAAGAGATCTTCGACAGGCTGACTGCTTATCGTGCTACTTCTTCAACATACTGATGGAGAAAATATTGTATAAAGCTGAAGTTAAGAACACAGACACGGTGAACATCAAAGGCCACATCCGTCACGCATATGCGGATGACATTGAAATCGTCAGAATAATAAAGCGAGATGTAACTGGCGCTGTTTGCCGCATGCAGATGTAATCGGCGATAATGAGTCTGGTGGTGAATGACGACAAGACACTGCACAACACGCTTATTCTACCTGTGCTTCTTGCGAAAGCAAGATGTGCATGGTGTATTCGAGAGAAAAATCGTTCGCAAAATCTACGGCGTGCTATATCCCGACATGAAATTACGGCGATTAGGCTGGCTGTGTCATGTCGGTCGATGGAATACAAACGCTCCTGCAGGAGGATGAGGAAGACCGAGAGGTATTTTTTTCAGATTTGACGGTGATTTATGAGTGCAGTCAAATGAACCGAGTAGATTTTACTGCACGCAATACCATATGTATGGTGAATATAGACAAATCAGACGGTCATGATGTTCTGGGCTCGAAGATGGGGGGCGATGCTCGCGGGGCTAGCCATAGTTTCGAACTATCAAAAGAAGCATTCAAGTGTTTAGGCTGGTTAATGCTATGCCATCTAATCTTGTAAATATTTACACTGCCCTCATCCGGCGTAAAATGGAATGTAACTGCCATATATGGGCAGGGGGCTTCTGGACCACGTACAGAGGAGAGCGTTGTTCTATAGATATTTTAACGGTATCTACTCCTTAGATATCCGTGGTTTCGTCCCTGATGTTTCCACATTTAAGCGGAATACGCCGCAGTCCAGGGCATCTCATCCATCCACCGTCCAATGGCCGGCTGATTGGACGACACACTATAGAGAAAATTTGTTCGTCTGTAATTCAAAAACGTTCATTTATGATTAAATATATTTGCTTAATATTTCTATTGTAAATGGATTAAAAACATAGACTTGAAACATTTTTCTTGTCGCCATAAATTATTCCGTTTTATCTTTCGGTGTATGGCCAATGAGCCGATGGTGTCTTGTAAAGCTTGTGTTTGGATGTGTGTTTTTATTAATTCGTTATCGTCTCGATACCGTCAAACACCACATATTTTAGCATAACATTGACATTGACTTTGACCGACAAATGCGAAGAGTTATTTTTTTTTTATCATTAATGTTAAATGAAAACAAAAGCCATCAAAAGCAAACAGAGACGTCAGCCGTCCAGTCATTGAATGCTTGAGCGAATTTCCGACCGCACGCACGCACTGTAGTCAGTCACTAATATGCAATTTATCGATTAATGAGAACGTGAACGCGAACGTGCATAATTATGGAAGAGGACAGAGCGAAATAGAGGGGGGTAGGGGAAATGGGAGACATGTGTTTATATCAGACATATCAGACGTCTGAATGAAAAAATTGTAAGTATCGCTGAAAGCAAGAGCGGGCATAACCCACATTCGGAACAGGGATGCAAAATTAGTATTTTCATTTTGTACTTTCCGCTCTTTAAAAATGTACTTTTTGCTCCCGGACGGTACCAAAACAACCTAATTCATTGCAAATGGTTTGATTGGAGATTTAATGTACAAGTGGGTGAAATATTTTATTGTGTACATTTCCCAAAAGATGATATGCCGACTATAAACCTTCGCGTCATCAAATGTCGGATGTGTATTAGGTCAGTGTTCTATGTGTTTGGTTCATTACGCAAATTACCGTGGTATACGCTAACGCCAAGTGAACGCCTGAAACTCCATTCAATGAGAAACGAAGGTTTGTGTATAGACAGAAAATAAAACTTTTTCTTGTAATGAGCCGACAAATGCGAAGTAACCATAAGAGTCTGAAGATGTGTATTTGGTTTGTTCTATATTGTGTGTGGCGAATTAGGGCATGGCGAATAGGGCTCTTGATAATGCCAACAAAAATGGAGAAAGATTTATTACCACAACCTTTAGGCAGTTAGGCCGTGTGGGTTCACTTCCAAGTTTCGCTCTCGTATCCATTTTACACCAAACGATGTTTCTTGAGTTATGACAATCTTGTCGCAACTCATCGATATCGACTTACACATGTATGTATGTTACTTCAAATACACATTTGCGTGTTTTCCACTAATCGGTTTGTTGTAGCCCAAACTCTGGTATTGAGATAGACAAAACCAAAATATGAGCGTAAGAGAGAACGATCAACCTCTTGGCCTCTTGCTGTAGATCAAGAAACGTCATTGACCCGCTTCATGATGAACGTTCATGACAATGTTACGGATACTTGCCAATAACTTACCGGTCAACTTATTGCTTGGCTAGCTGATGGAGCACGAAGCGGCCCCACTGTTTAGTCACTACACCGATTGAATATTCGCTTCCTCATTTTTTAACTGTTTTTACTGGTTTTGGATAAGCCAGCCAGCCAACCAAGCCAGCGCGATGTTTGTTTGTTTTGTTTTCGATTTTTATTTCCTGTCCATCTAGAAAGACAGACGGACATATTGACAAACAACAATAAAAACAAAAACACTGCCAGCGCGGATTCACCCGTATACACGAATGGATGATCATCAGCCGATACTCGATACTGCGCTGTGTTCATCGATTTCTGATTTGATATACTGACATTGACCTTTTTCATCTATAATTGAATACATTCCAATTCTAAATGAAATGGATTTCTAGCATCATTTGGCAAATAGCCTGAAGTACCAGCGTTGGTTGGACACACTACACTGAAACAAATTTCACTGATCTGATGTAAAATGTCTTCAATTTTGAATTTGTCAAGATAAACACTTAGGAAATTTCGCATTATGGTTCAACCATGACATGCACATACAGATATGGGTGATTCCCAGATTACCGGCATTTTGTCATTGAAGTTTAAAGAGAGTTTTTCATAATTAAATGTTCAATGTTGACTTTGGGAAAATGTCACATTTTGATTGAAAGCTGATATTTTGTTTAGAGTTTCTGGCATGTATTTAACGTTGAGTGTGTGTTAAAATGCTCCAGCCAGAAAGTCGTTGGACGACAACTACCATGGAAGGTGCAGACAGGGAACCAAGTGGAAGAAGACATGAATATGCTTGGTATCACGAACTGGATAAGCCAAGCAGAAGACCGAAATGCTTCGAAATCACTTATTAATCAGGCCAAAACCAACAACAGGTTGTAGAGCCAACCTAAGTAAGTAAGTAAGTAAGTGTGTAAAAATCTCTTCGGGAAGTGATTTTTCATTTGATAATGAGTGGAGGGATGACACAAATGAAGACCATCATCATCCAAAATCTCTCAAGTTGCTCTGGCAGATATGACAGATTTGACAAATAGCAGTACATTATTGGTGTCATCATAAACAGAATTGGAAAATTCCATCCTATCCAACTCATGGTCCTTAGAACGTTGGCGGGGATCGTCAATATTTCGTAGTTCCGTTTTGTATTTTCCCAGAAGTCTGTTACAGGACTGACGCTCCAACCATTTTTAAGACTACTCGAGCTATTCTGGTAGATCGGCATCCTCTAGAGAAGAAGGCTGACCAAGAAAAGTGCAAGTACAAGTTGTTTCCCAAGAACAACGATGTTCACAGGGTAAATAGGTATATGTATTATCGCCACTAAACTTGTGAATTCTCTAAGCATTTTTTAAGACTTCAGTCATTGACAAAGACCAATTGCTTCCCCTTCTTTTTTCTTAATTGTCCATGTTATTTGAATTGAATTAATAATTATGGCTTTAGGCCAATAGAAGATGTGGATATCATCATTTTATCGTTTAGGCCAAGCTCACAAATCTGCTTTTCTTTGGTTTCGTATATTCTCTAGAATAAAAGAACAACAATAAAACTTGACCGGTGAAATTTTTCCAGACTAAGAACAGGCAGATGGATGAGGTTGGTACCGGATCGAATTGGCGTGTGTGTCACGTAAAAGCTGCAATACTTGATAAATTCACCACATTTTGCCAAGGGTACCACTCAAGTTAGCCATGGGATTACCTGGTCTTACGAAACGGTCCGCCCGACGAAATAACGCCTTTTTTACTTGTTTATTCAGTGGGACAATCGGAAAGGGAAGACATTATGAATGGTCTGATGGGATTGCTCAACAGTCGATGTTATTCTATAGTTCCACGGTACCATTCACATTTATCACGATCCGTCTTGGCGATTCCTGTATGTATGCATGTATATCACTCTCGGTTGAAGTCACGTCTATTGATTAATGCAATCATTGGTATGTCTTTCTATCTCTTTCATATTGGAATGTTGTCCAATGTGTTCTTATATAATAGTTGAGTACGTTGTATTTTTGAATATTTGTTGTCAACGGTATTTCTGCTTCAGTTTGTTTCTTCTCCTTGTACGGATCTAATCTGAAAAGTCGTTGCTGCTTTAATTAATTCTATTATACTCACCACGGTTCTAACTTTTAAATTCAACAAAGCAGATTCACAGTACATACATATATTTAAATTTAAACTAGTATAAGAGACAACCACTCTGGTGTACCGAAATCATGGGAAAATACAGCCAAAACATAGTCCGATATGGTCCAATGTCGCCCGATTTGGTAATAGGCTGATCATAATGTATAGTGTTTAATTTGATAACGATCAGAATGGTCCACTGAAAACATGGCCGTCCCATTGAAGTCTGGATGCCAAAGATCCTTAGTAGTTACATCTGGCATTCACTTGGATCCCTACTGTTGTGCATACCATTAATAGGGTCATATGTCAGTCAGTCTTTTCCACATACTTGACGGCCACAATATCCAAACCCGTACATGACGTTTCTATCGTCGAAACATTCGAATTTCCTCTTCTCATCTTCCGATATATACGTATGACCATAATAATAAGCGCAGAAGGTCATCTTGTGTATTAAGTTAAATTAAATAATATTTTAATTATTTTTTCAGTCCGCCATTATGTTGAATTATTTTGTATACTGCTTAAAAGTTTATGACAGGTTTCAACTGGGATTTCATACTACGTTTTCTGCACAAAATTATAAAAATATATATATACAAATATTTTGTGGATCGGATTTCGTTGCGTTATTCTTTTTTTTCTAATAGTTTGAAGTAAATCCCATATAGAACCTTTCGGAAATTGTAAAACACAAAATTGGATATACAATGTGTAAAAAACCTGACGATCTCTATGTTGACATGATCGAACATTTCCATGCCAAGAATGTGCAATCACTAACAGAAAAATTAAATTTTATTTCATATAGAAGTCACATAGTATAAGATGCAAATGTTTTAAGCACAGTAAAACATGAGTTGTTTATTTATTTTCTAGATTATCAACAAATAGCTGTTGATAAGTATTTTGTGTTATATAATTCTAAAAACTGAATTAATAAAGAATAAATTTGCATTTACATTTTTGTTTCTATACTTTTATTTTCATTAAAACGGCGGTGTTTGTCAAACAGGTGACATGGTTGCAAATGTTTTGAGCAGCACTGTGTATTTCTAAATATATTAAGCTGTGCTAGTATGTGGGTATACCACTATATGCTTATAAGAATCCCCTTATCCAAATGTACACAAATAAACTATGTTGTTTGCTAACGTACTGTATATTAAGAATACAACCCTGTTAATATTTATTATAAGTGTACCCTGTAAATACTAACATATCCCGATAACTTCCCTGTAAATACAACTATGTAATATCAAAATTGTAACGAGAATTTGAAAATAAAGAGATTCACTGCGGTTGTGAAACGAACGAGATCAGACGTGCGGTTTATTATGTCGCTGCTACAGTATTTGCAATGTTAATGTCGGTATTCATACATACATACATCGCATTGTTTACAGGTCACCCTAATACGATAATTGCGATAATTTGATGTATATAATAAAATTATTCGAATTATGTTCATATGTACGTATGAATGGGTACACATTTTTAAAAACCTATTTCTATTCAAATGAAAATAGCACGTGACTAGTTTTTATAATTCGTTCTTACTTTTGTCTCGGAACTACGTTTACGTGGACCTTTGGATAAACACGTTTACATAGGCGGATTTCATTATGAATTGAGAATAAGTTAATGCTATGGAAAATTTGTCAGCAGTCTATCCGGGTGCTTATGTCGTGGCCAATAGAATCTATCCTGAAGAAATTTGATCACTTTCCAGGGCAACACACACGCAAAGGACCGTGAGCCGTACAAAGTAACTTTCTGACTGAAATATATGCAAAGAATTCATATTTGCCAGAAAACAGTGAACACTTCCCGTGATCAAAAACGTATCTAGTTCGATGCCTCAGTTATTTTTTGGTACACGTAGAAATCGATCTATTGGCGACCTGAAGGCGTTCCTTTCGGAACGATGGAGTCGATTGGTGAACGCAAGATCATGTCTCCAGTTATTTACAAGGTGTGGCACGGAACACTCATATCAAAACTTATTGCATTTGGTGACGATCTCGAGGTTTCTCAGAGATCACTCTATACGAGTTGTTATCGATGGGTCTCATCCAACGATCATTCGGTGACCGCAGGAGTGCCACAAAGTTCTTTCCTCCCTCCTTCTGTATATTTTAATTTCATTGACGACCTGTTGGGTCAGACAGTTAACCCAAATTAATATGTGCATGTTATATACGTATGTGAAATTAGTGCGTGTGTGTGTGTGCAAATGTCCTACTTTTCGGAATGTTTCAGTTCATTGAATCGCGTTCGCATAAAATTCGTTAAACGTACGAGCATGTATTCATAGAGAATTCAGAAAATATTGCAAATGGAAGCAAATCATGGCAATTCGTTTCATGTTGACGCCCTTTTCAATGTGATGCTAACAATAATTGATGTCTTTTTTTTTTGCTTCATAACTGATCTTATTATTAGCATTCGTTCATTTTACTGTTGACATTTATGTAGCCCCGCAAATTTGTTGTTGTTGCCAACTTACTTATTTCCTTTAACATTCCATGAAGGAACTGACGGGAACTTTCTCGAGTTAGTAAGCTGTGTCCGATATACATAATTGTGTATACTCAATGATCGGGACATACGGTTTGATGGTCACAGTAGGTTTTGAACCTGCGTTCAGCTGTGTGGTAGTTGCCCACACTACCTAACACACCACGGCGGATCAAATTGAAATCTTTAAATCACGCCATAAATGCCAACAACATAACTGAAGTAAATAATTGTTGAGAATTGTTTAAACGACACCCCAAGAACCGAGAAACCACATATAAACTGTTTACATTGCAACATATACACTTTTTAATGAATAGGCAAAATTATTCTTCAGACGATGTTGTGAACCAGTTCTAAATAGTTTCGTTGGGATGTGCAGACTGCACAATCGACACTCAGATGTTGTTTAATGTTCCATATTAGACTCGTACATGCCAATTTTCAAGTCAATGTTTTCGATTTAATAATAACATATCATGTCAGCCCCATACTCGTTCTATGTTATGGGCGATGCTGGAGTTCAAAGTCAAAATCTGTTCATAGTGCAATGAAAAAAAAACAGATCATACACACACTCTAGCACACACATGTTAATTTATTTAATCCTCAAGTGCGTGATACGTCCGACGAACTGAAACGCATACGTACGATCCTAAGGATGCAGTCATCATCACGCAGGCGTTTCGGTTCTAATGTGAGAGAGATGACCCATCGCAACGTTCACGTTTGAATTTTTAAAATTTCCTTCATGAAAACATTTGTGATTTTTGACTTTACCAAAGCTTTATACTGTGTTGCGACCGCCATAGTAATTGATCTATTCCCTGCAATGTATATAGGCCATTCGTGATAGCGTGGAAGGTCGATAAGTAGATACAGTGAATTTAATATGAATGTTACCAACAAATACCGCATACGAGGCACTGAGATCACTCAATGTTGCCACCGACTAAAAGTGTGAATTGTAGTAAATAGTAAGAATTGTTATTAACTAAAATTCAAATGTACAAACCGCATCCATCGTAAGCATCCATCGCTCGACTTACCAGATGGTAGGCACTGTATGCGTGACAAAGAGCGAAATAAACGTGTAGAAATAATAATTTCTGCGGAGATTTGAGCTCAGGGCTGTCCGATTAATAGGGCCACTCTGTCGACACCAGGGCCGCGGAGTTTTGACCATACGGAGGAACTTCGACACCGACTTCAATTTCTATTTTTCAAAATTATGAACTCCGACTCCCAAACTATGTAATCCCTCACTCTACGGGTAGAAGGTTATGTCTCATTTGATACGACCCACCAGTGTAACACATAGACTGAGTCACTGTAGACCCTATCGTGACTGTTTAAGACGTTTGAACCATGTCCGTTTGCTGGAATTGCATATGGCCTATATTGCCACACCCCTTCGGGTACCTGGAAACTTTGGAAATATTTTTTTTTTGTAAAATTTGCAATTTTTCGTTTCTATTATGACGTAAAATCCGAAGGTGGAGCCCACGCCCACTTTTGGTATTGGAATAATTTGAAAGATAAGAAGTGTATGTTTTTACTAAGGGTGAGGATATACATATGTATGTAAGTAGGTTGGCACTACTGAAACTTTCTCACTTGTGTGTATGTAAAAAATGTCGGAATGCATTTTCTGGTATTTTCTTCAGTACGAGAAAAAACGAACTTTGGCAATCTGAAAAGAAAGGTGGGTTTCTTGAAAAAGTCACGCGTTGAATATTGGCCTTTACAAGTGATTTCCCAAGTTAACGTGGTTTTGTACGCTGGGAGTTATTCAACATTCTTTCCACAAATATCCATTGTAACGAACGTTTTATTTCCTAAATACGAAATATGGCAATACAATTAATTAAATTTTAGAACGAAAATTGAATTTTAACAACGTACAGTACAGTATTTTCTTCTATGGCGGGCTTACAGCAATAATTCTCTTCTGAAATTTGTCTTTTGTTCACTTTTTTCTAGGACTAAGCGTATTCAGGAAAATGGTATTATATAAAATTATAAAAAAAAAAAAAATTTCATCAAGCATTTTTTTAAACCATTTTCAAATTTTAATATTAAAGAATTCGCGAAGAATACAAAATATCGACAACGAATTTATGTGTTATATTAAATTTTCTGTTTCAATCTTTTGCTGTTATGGTTGTTAACGGTTGACTTCATAGATATCATGCAAAGTCCGTAAACTCCGACTGCATTAAGTGGAAGAGAAAGTGAGAGTGACAGTTTCAAAACTCTAGTTTGAAACAACAAGTGGAGAAGACGATTGGAATCCGATGACAGTGATAATCGGAACCTAAATAAAGACGATGACTTCCTAAATATAGCAATGGGAAATCTCTTTATGGCCTGGAATCATAAAAACCACAAATGGTTCCATTGTAGACATTGTATATCCATGAGTAGTCAAACGAATTTTAGTCATCTCACGAATCCAGACATATCGTCCGGAAAAACATTCGCCGGGATAGTCAGCATCTCAAACATATTTCCTTCCCGACCTTTATAATATTATGGTATAACAACCAAGTCCCCATAGTGGCTATGTCATTTTGGAACGCTACCCATAGCGATGGGTATTTAAAATTCCTTTCTAACTGGCGCATTGTCTGTCCATTGTTTAACAAAATATAGATTTTCCAACAAATTACAGTCGAGTAAAATCCGGTCACTGTGCCAGATTTATTCACACTTTTTTGTGGAGTTTTATCACTGTGCGATGTAAGCGGCATGCATAAATAGACGTTAGCTCTTTCCCAAATCGATTTATGGTCAGCATGCCATTGACCGATCAATCGATCGATCATGCGTGCGTGTAGCTTTAATGTTTTCATCGTGGATTACCTGCACTGAATCGATAATGAAATTTTGAATTTGTACAATTCAATAAATATGCCATAGAGGAAGTGTCAATATATTTCAGATTTGGAATAACAGGAAGTGGAAAGCATAGATCCCTTTTTTTGTTTCAGATGTACGCAAAAACTGACTCGGTTAGCATCTAGCTAAAGTAATCATGCACCGCGTTGGGTGTTCTCCTTTCAGTCTTGCTCTAAAGATAGGGCTGGATTTTCCGATATTTCAAATCAAGTCCAGTTACAATATATTCTATAATTTTTCTAGCTAAATCTAAATTGCCAAATTTCGAACGGGTACTTGAAATGATTCAGAGGCTTTGTACGAACTTTCAAATGTTTCCTCTGATCAGTCTGGAGCTATGTTTACATTAAACTACTGTCAAACTAACATAAGTGCAGAACTTTTTAATAAGATTGAAAGCACAAATTCACCTGAGGGACAGAATTAATAAATTCTATTTCTAAAGGTGGCCAAACACGTAATAATAATAGCAATTGAGTTATATTTGCAGCCAAATAAACTTTGTTTAGAAGAAAATATGATTTATTTGATACAACCTCCAAACACGCGATTTACTTGTGTGCAAACATTTAAAAAAGACAAATTCAGCGTGTAGAAACTGAAGGGGAAAAACACTACTGAACAGCATCCAAATGATGATCAGAATGAGCGCATTCCACCAACCATTACGAAAGCGCACACCTTTTACTTGAAAAAATCGCTTAATTGAAAATAAATATTCCCGGATGATTTTTCATGCACTGTATTTCACTTAAACGAAAATCCGCTTTTTTGAAAAATCGCTTATCTATGTGAAACACATTTTTAATGCAAAAACACAAACTTATATGATACGAACACCGCTTAAGAGACACAGCGCCAACAAATAATGTGCCGTAAATATTTTCTTGCAATTTCACATACATTTTACTTACATACTCAGTTCGGTTAAATGACAGAAGGTTCAATTATCCGAGATCCTTTTTATTGACAATCGCGCATAAGTGAAAACAATTTTTAGATTTTTTTTCATTTCCACTTAACCAAATTCGACTGTTTCGTGTTTTGTTCTTTTTGCAATTTTTCATTTTTGAATTAAAACCAGACCTTGGTCGGGCAACGGCGACAGGAATACGAATGGCGAAACAATACGTAGTTCCTGGGCCAATGCTATAATACCGCCTTGTAGTTACCAACTATAATTGTCGCGGATATCGCAGAATATAAGATAACACTGGACAACCAAACACTTGTTGTCGAATCGTCTACCTGCAAAACCACAAAACGTTCAATTCAAAGGTCAGAGGTGGTAGCATTGTGTGAGTGTTGGTGTCTGCTTCATTTTTAGATTAGTATTAACATATTAAATTGAAACTATTGTTGGCAGACGACAATTCGGTTCAAACAATCTGATCAAGCAAACAGCATGCAATTCTCTTCGTATGGAATTGTACAAATGTTCTCATCATTAACCGATCTATTCGTGTTCTTGTTTAGCCCCGGTGCTATTTACTTGTCTACGGTAGACGGCCTACTCACCACTAAGTTCACACTTGTTTGTTGGAATGTTCAAGAAATTATAGGATGAGTGAGACAACCTTAACTATTGCACTGAATCTGCCTGCGGTAGCGAAAGACTCAATTGCATGTGCGGCTTCTGGTAAGTAGTCAAAGCATTCACCACTCTCAGCCCGACTGCTGGATGACGATGATATTCATATTCACTACGATACCGAAGAAACAACAAAAAAAAAGAAAAACCGACTGCCTTATGAAAGAAAAACCGACTCCACGTTGCCAGTGGAAATGACGAATGGGGCGTGGTGAATAGAACTTATAAGCCCGCATGGCTGTAATAGTTCGACGGTCTAACAATTATATTAAAGAGAGATCATTTTATTATTTATTGGAAAAATATTAACCCATGCCAAGGTTTCAAGAATTTGGTTACTTCTTTCGACAGTCGGACACGACTCAAACGGCCTAAAACCCCGTAAATCGAATTTGTTTCGAAGACACCTAGGATCTAAAGTGACTTCTTCTAAATATGTTGTAACACCTTTGGGTCTTATAAACTGATATATACTCTCCTACCCGTAGGTTGAGTCCAATAGATCATACAGCAAAATTGTGTCACAAATGTTATTGGACTATGGTTCAACAATTTGTAATTCCTGGTATCATGTTCATTGAAATCGTGTTGCGAGATTAAAGAAAAAATATATTATTTTCGGTGCCTTTCGCCCTATCCGTCGTATGTAGCCAGATGTAGGTTAGTACATTTGGAAACGCTTGCAAATCAACGAAGTAAAAGCTCAATGTTATTTCTATATATGGTCTTATTGATTGGCCTTTTCTTCTGGGACGCATTGATTTTAAAGTTCCTACTAGATCACTTAGACATAATGCCATTATTCAATCTTTGGACCCATGATGAGATCCATGAGGATTTTTCATTTTAATTAAGTAAATTTTGTAGATCAGTTTTATACAAAATATATTTTTAAGATTATGTGTAAGGTAGTTTGTAAGGTTTCTGTAGTGTAAAGTCATTTAAAATTATTTATCAAATTAATGCATTTTTAGTTGCGTATAATGTTAATTAAATCAATGTAAATATATATTCGTCATAACCAAATCCATAGAGTCTTACCCAGTGATGGATTTAGACCTGGGTATTTACACAATGTCACAGGCGCTAAACATAAATGTAATGGCAGATTTTGCTTCCTTTCTGAAATATTCTTAGGATTCCCAGTAGATTATATTTTTGCTATAGCTTTGCGCGAAAAAATGTTGACCCTCCCTAATGTACAGCCGTGTTTGGTCGTACACTGTAATTCTTATATAGCACGTACTTGTCAGTTGGCTTCGCCATCTTGGCTGGCCAAGTGTGTATTATTGATCTTTCTAAAATTGTCCATGTTGTATTTGCTTGATAAACCATTAAAATTAAATCTCAGACAAATACTCGAACCGACGAACATTATTAGTAATTTGTTTCTATTTACATATTATTTTTGGTTCCAGTGGGGTAGCTTCGATGGTGGGGTGGTTGTTTATGGTCTACCATTCCAATCGTGTGTTTCAATTGCACTACAGCATCTAGGGCGGCAGTATCTAACAACAGGAGTGATCTTTGTTTGTTGAACACATTTCTTTAGCAAATTTATCCACTGTTTTTTTTTTTTGTATTCTTATATGTTTTTATTGAATTTTTGTTATCAACTAATTCTCTTAGCCAATGAACAATTTTAAACTCTAAAATGTTAGGGGGAGGTCTATCTACGCCCATGGCTGTCTCGCATGTAGTTGTACGTGTGTGTGCGAGTGTGACGGTGCGTAAGGTAAGATATTAATTTGGTAATGCGCTTGACGTGTCGATGTGAATGACATTGTTGTCTTCCTGTGAGACGGACGCTTCGTGTTTACATTTCAGTTCAGTTCCATCGATGTTTGTTTGTCAATTCTCTTCAGGTTGAGTGGTGGTTCTGATATATTTATTTTTTTATTTTCCACCGAAATATATTTGTGTACAATTGAAGATTCTGGAAAGCAAACAGGCGGAATGCAAATTAGTTCACGTTCGGCAGACCAATTGCCAAGTTCTCTATTCTGACACATACACATGTGGACAGAAAAATAGGTGCGAGGTATTTCTTTTCATTCGCCGCAATTGGTAAACAGTAACTTCTTAAACAATCCCACTAGTGGAAACTCTTGGCGTCGACAATTATCATCTTAATTGATAACACACAACATTTTTTTCTTCTAATAAATAGCCACTGGGCAATGCTGATGGTACAAAAACACATCTTGTTATTAGAAAACGACATGTCTGATTTTGGTAAAAAAAATATTTTAAATTGTATCACTAAATTTAATATTTGCCCGTACAGGCGTTACGAAATTATATAAAAAAAAAATAACAACATATTAAAGTGAGGTATGAACAACTTGATCTGGTCGTATTTTGTACGATCAGCTGGTCCCAAGCCCGGATAAAGGAGGATGGTTGGGGCGTAGGACCTGCCAGCCAACTCTGTAAACCCCAGAATTACAATGAAAACTGAAATATAAGATTAAAAACGCTCTTAGCAGCAACAACAGAATGCTAGACGAAGAGAAGCTCCACTCACAACCGACAGCCCATGCAAACTCTACGAAGCTAACCCAATTGCTTATCGCCAAAACTCCCCTTCCGATGACTTCTTAAATACAAAATAATTTCTATTGTTAGGCCCGACAGACAATTTTGGTTTCGAACGCTGCCACTCACAACCACATTCCCTATATCTTCGAAATCTGGAAATAAAGATACTCTCCGTGGAACAAAATGAATTGAACAACGTAAGGAAAAAAATGCCAACATTTTTCAAAGACCAATGGTGGTAGCCCAAACATTGCGTTTATTGAATAGAATTTCTTGGTTGCAATGAGACACCCACCGTTCAAATGTCTGTTTAAATAGATTGTAAGGCTGGCATGCTAGTGGACAACATTCACAGTCCCCTCACAAACGGATGATTCTAGGTAGAATGTTTTTGGGAATCAATCGTGCCCTGTGAACACTGCTGTAAGAATCCCGGCATAGCTGGCCCAGACTGTGAAAAAAAAAACTGCGCTAATAATTACCGAAGTAATAATTTCGGTTAGTATACTGTGCAGGATATAATGAATATCGGACATCATATGTGGCGTTTCCGCGTATTTGTGAGAGCGACATGCAGAGCTAAACTTAGCGGACGTTCCAGGGTGATACAGGGCTAATCTGTAGTTGTGCAACAGTGGGAGGGCACATAAGTGAATTAATTCACACATACTACTAAGAATACATTTATCTAAAAGTGTGATCTTCTGTTCACGCAACTCAGAATCAGAGTGATGTTCAGCTTAGTTTCTGAGAAAACCAAGTTTGCGCGCATGGGTTCATGACCTCAGTTTGCAAAGGCAAGCAAATGAATGGGAGTACATAACAAAATTGACGTTACTAACTAATAATTCCGAAAACTATTTATCCCAAAGCCTAATCTTTTCTTTTTAATACAAGTTGAAAGCAAAGTAAAATATAATCAGATAGCTCATGCTTGTGTACAGTAAATGGGGTCGCTGTCCACACACAAAACAGAACATTGATGAGGAATAGCAAATTCTTTCGTTTCTGTCATAAGTCATTGTCCTGTAAATAAATAAAGTAATTAAAATCTGTGATTGCTTATTGACAATTTAAAGGACGACACCAATTAAGTGCAAGAAATACAAAAAAAATAGAACCATTATTGAACTGGCTCCGAAATTATCGAAAGAATAAAGCTAACAGTTAATTCATTTAACACTTGCGTTGAATTGGCAGAGTAAAATAAAATTTCATTGAAGGACATGCTGCTACTTCAAGATGCACGGCGGTTAGTACATCTGATAGTTACAGTTTTTGAGATGTATATTGAACTGCCTTTCCCTATTTTCAAAATTAGTTCGGTAATTTCCCATACCTTTTTTATGCAGTGGTCGCCTTGTACACCCGAACTCAATATAATAGAATACGTTTGGGCATGGCTGACTCGTCAAGTTACCGAGTCTGGAAAACCATATTTCAACAACAAGGAGCAAATTGAAGGCATCTAGGACAGCCATTTCCCTAAATTTATTGAATGTTTGTCCGAGTTGCTTCCCAACAGAGTTCGAACCAAAAAACAGTACGTTGCACGTACGGTACGTTCAAAGAACACATACTTTATATCTGGTTTTGGTGTTTGTGTATGTCTACACCACCAGTGTACCGTACGATGTGACTATTATATGACGAACACAAACACTACGATAACGTACTGTATTTTTTTTTATCAAGAAATACGTTTACGTTCGATGAGTACTTATTGTTCTACGTTTGCGATAACAATACTTTACGTTACCTACTTTGTTGGTTTACTACTTGGGGCTTCAGAGAGTACAATCTTACTTGTAAAGTCCCCACCAAATGTAAAGCCCCTAAAAAATGTTTGATGGTTTTGAACTTGGGCTCTGCTCTGTGGTAGTCGCCCAAACTACCTATCACACCACGGCTGTCCATTCTACGTGATTTTATGCGTTTTACAAATGTTTGCTACTCACAAACCTGGCCCAGTTAGTACACAGCTGTGGCAAACAACTGCATCTAGGTTGTTACGCCTGTATGTGTCTAAAGGTTTTCCAACAAAGCGCCCCGGTAGGCGAGTTGGTAGCGTGCTTGCCTATCAGCGTGGGGGTTGTGGGTTCGATTCCCACCAGAGGCCTTGGTCTGTCGCTGCAAAAATCAAGCCAAATAGTCTTTGTCACTGGGTTTATCCTTGGACCCAAAATTAGAATATAAATTTACTTTGTATTGTAATTAATAAAATAAATAAATAAATAATTTTCCAACAGAGGATTAAACAAATTGTTAGGCAAGTATATTTATCTTTTTGGTTTCTCGTCAAAAACCAACATCAGTGTATTCATGGATGTTGGCATTTATTTTTAAGTACATACTCTGAATCAGACCGTTACCTATGCATATACAAATTGTGAGTCGGCCAGCAATCGAGAACAAAAGTTATTATTTTCATATGGTTGGTTGTCATGTTGCCAATGATAAGCGATGTGGTTATATATTATTCGAAATTAAAAGTAGCCAACAACATAACAAAGTAGATTCTCGACAGGATTTGTTATAAATTAATTCCAAAAAATGTCGTTTCATAATAAAACACATAGTACTATTAATGAATTCATTTTATTAAAATAGCATCGAACTATTATGGTTTTTATATTCCGGGGTCTCCAACAATGCTTCAACATCGCATTGAAATTATTAAAATTCACTACAAATATGGTAAAAATCATGTGTTATCTCTCGAAGAGTGATCACAATTGGCCACCGAGATCTTGTGATTTAACCCCTTGCGACTTCTTCCCTTTTGGGGCCACGTAAAAGATAAGGTCTACGCCAACAGCCCAGCGTCGATTGAAGACCTCAAAGATAGAATTCATGAGGCTATCGAGGAAATAGGGCAGCCACATTACGATTCGGTTATGGAAAACTTCATGAAAAGGATATGGTCCTGTGAGCGTGGTTGTGGCGGCCATTTTGCTAATGTTGTTTTTAATTTTTAACGACATACCTTTTATCTCAAAAATTAAATTATTCTTTGAATAGCAAAATAACACCTCTTGTTGGAGAACCCAGTATATTTTTTAAATATTAACGGTTTTTCGGATTCGTATACCTTGCCTGCAATCAAAGCAAACACAAAGCTTGAAACCTTTTTAAAACCTTTTATTTATTTTTTTGCCAAAAAATATATATAATTAATGATCTCGAAGTCGACTCACAGAAACAAAACTGTATGAAGAATATAGATCAACAATACATACAAAAAGTAAGTTTTTTTTGGAACATTTACGTATATCGCACCCTATATACAAAAGAGTCACAACTCAACATTTTCCAAAACATCACTTTTTCGTTCACATCACTATCTTCTTTAACTGGAAAAATACAGTTATGTCTATTTTTATGTTAATTGCGTTGCTTTTGCACGATGAACTAAAGACAATTATTTTTTTGTATTAATTGCGTTACATCGATAATCGTCTTCGGATAAGCTACAAAACTAGGGTTGTCCGCGTGAATTTGTTTCCCCGAAATTCAAAGAAGTCCCGTACAGAACAGTAAATTACAGTACCTTAATCTTTGTTTTCGAACTATGCTTCCCTATCGATTTTTTTTTATTACATTGGAACCGATATCTCGCCGTTAACATTGATTTGTATAACATGTATTATCTCATTTTCGGAACGTATCTGCGCCGTGTATTTATTTTTAGTGTTCCTTCACTACGTGTTTGTTCCTTTTCTATCGAAGATAATCCGAATGTCCGTCTATCTGTTGACAGCACGAACAGGATGAACACAAACTGATGGGGCTTTGTCCAAAAACACCCTCCCACCCAATTAACACTGAGCTAGGCTGTTATATCGGACGAACGATATTTAAAGTATTTCAACTTTTGCATTTGGGTCGTCAAAAATAACTGCCGTGATGCACCTCCTTTCGTAATCGTCGGGTACTCAAATTACCAATACAGGATATTTTGCTTATAGTCCACACCTTAAGATACACACAGTTTGTGGATTATATCGCGAATTTGACTGTAAGCAACATTTTATATAAACCACTGTTTGGCTTGTAAGTGAATTCGGATATAATTCTATTTTTAGACTACATATACGAACTTAACTACATAAAACAATTTTAAATTCAGTAAAAAACGTTCAAAGTTGAAATAATTTTAAAAAACTGTATGCTTGCAAATTTTGTATGTACAGTGTACTCTCTCATAAGCGGACGCCTGAGGGACTGAGAATTTTGTCCGCTTTTGAGAGAAGTACACACGAGGACTGAAGCCGATTGGCACTGAAAAAGTGTCCGTTTATGAGAGGTGTCTGCTTAAGAGAGGTTTCCGCAAGAAGAGAGTACACTGTACTCTATTTTTTCGAATAGGAAATTGCTTTCAATTTCAGTCTGTTTGCGAAAACCTCCCAAATTGTCTGCTAATCTCAATATTTCCACATTCGAATATGAAATATTTTCATTTCCAAATTCTTCGAATGTGTCCAAATCCATTTATTTAATTTTGGCATGACTTTTGTGATAAATAACTTCCAATGATAGAATTTTTTTAACTTAAACTATACGTGGCGTATAAGCAAAAATGGACTGTATCGCCAGTGCTATGTATGGAATTCACATGTAGATGAAAGCAAAAATAAGGCTTTTTGGAATACATATATCGAGAATTCTACTATAAGCGGTGTGGCTTATAAACGAAATATACTGTAGTACAGGTATTTTTAAAACATTTTAATACTTTGAGTGTTTCCCTATATTGAAGGAACGCTTTACTGCACAAAGAGGGCCGGCTGCAATAGTTTTATCCCTGGAAACCGATAATCCTGCCAGAGAATTTCATGGAGGGCAAATGTTATGAACCCAAGACGATTCGAACCGACGAAAAACAATGAAGTTTTACAGATTTATTGACCAAACCACACATATGTATGTACATTGTAACTCGTACCCGTACGAAGGTTACTGAAGACAAATTGACGATATTCGCATAGGAATTTGTTTTACAAGCACTCCAAGAATCAGCATTGTAATGCAATTATTATTGTGGCCATGTGTGTCTTGTAGAGTCGTACTTCCATTAACCGAAGTTGTCTGCTGCCTCCCCGGCCCCTTAGCCCGTTCAGAACGCCACATTATGCATCCACCCATCCATCGCTTAATTGACGGTGATGCTATTGTAGTTGTTGTCATTTGCTATTGTTGTAGTCTCCGAAAATAGCATTTGGACGATGAAATTTGTTTCAAAGTACTACCATGAACTTTATCCAAAGAACTACCGCCGCTGAAGCTGTCATGCTAAAAGTTAGAAACGGCAAAGAGCCATGTGTGTACGTACAGGCGAATGTACTACGTGCATGTGTGTGTGTGTGTAGGATTGACTGGTGGCGGGCTGTCTGTGTGCGAGCAAGTGATGCTTGAGAAAGATTAGCAGAAAATTACTTAATTATGCCAATGACGTGCCGTCGTCGTGATGATGACGACTTTTTACTCTTGACCACAATTATTGAAATGCTGGTAAATATGTATGTTTGGTTTTCTCAAGAAGACACATACAGTATACGAGTGTAGTGTGTCTACCCGTATACGTACGTATGTACAAAATAATGTGTTTAACAACAAATATTTATCTTTATTATCTTTGTCGCTTTCGTTGTTGCTGTTGTGTGTATTTTATGGGCTTTTGCATAAAGCACATACAAACATACATACATACATACATATGTAGATACGTATGTATGGTTGTACATGTACTTGACCAATAACACCACTAACTATTAAACGGAGAACTATAACAATAACAATAACAAATGCGGCGCGAAGAAGAAAACACCCAAAAAGCTAAGAAAAGATGAAATAACATAATAACGTAACATAACCCATGAAGAATATCGTTTGTGTTGGTTCAGATACAAGATCAACTTGACCGACGACAAGAAACGCTCGACAACAGCAAAGCTTCGCACAGCAAAGCAGAGCAGGGTGCTAAAGCAAAGCGCAGTGTTTGACCAGATAAACATAAGCCGACAGCGCAAAAGAATCTGCAATATATTAGCAATAGTGCGAAGCGTAGCGCAAAAGCAAAAGTAACAAACTGAGAAACGTCCACTGTCACTGCCACTGCCACTGCCAGCCCCAGCAACGACGCCGAAGCCAACGACCAACCCTAGAGGTCGTAGAAGGTATCGATTTAAGAAAACCCCAGGTTCAGATCACAACGTCGTACAGTTCGCAGTGAACGTGACAACCGTACAAACGTACAACGCTGTCTCCTCTGGAAATCGAGAGTCAGTTCAGCACTAAAACAAAACCAATAGCCAAAATCAAATAAATGAACTGTGTTGTGATGTGTTTGAGTGTCTGCGCTCGGCTCAGTTGAACAATAAGAATTTCTGTAGCCAACAACAGAACGACTACGCGCTCTCTTAACTGTTCGAAGACTACGTTCCTAAATGGAAAACGCTTGCGCACACAATACTCACATATCAATCGCAACTCTTTAAAATTCGGTGTAATTACGCGAAGTTAAATTGTTTGCCTGCTGACTTCGTGCAGTTCGCATTTCAAAACGACTCGTAAGCGCGTTCTCGAATCAGTAACAATCAACGCCAACTTACGAAACGGATACAAACGCTCCAAAAACTAAACAAATCTAATATCCTTGTGAAAGAAGAAGTGATGAATTGAAATAAAAAACAAACATACAAGTGTACCAAATTAAAAAAATACGCAGCTTTTTTACAATTTCTCGTATAAATTTGTAAAAAAGCCAATCCAAATTCAAAACCCCCCGGCAGATATCTCAATACAATTCACTTTTCCCCATTAAGTGTCATTTCCTTCTCCGGATTGCTGGTTGCACAACAACTAAAGGATAACTGTAACATATTAAGAAGGTAACTACCAAATATTCTCATACCTATAATAAGTTGGGTGAAGTGTACATTGTTCAAAAATGGTAATTGGCCAGACATAGGATAACATTTGAAGATGTGGTACCGTGCTCCCTTGGGAGGCTGTGAATTGCGAGCCATTAGCTCAGCTGAAAAGCTACCTTCAGTCTTCTACCATGAAAGTGAATACTAAGTAATGATCGAGTCTTTTCCAGGAAACGATACACCGTATGTCTAAAAATCATGTTTTCGAAAAAAAAGACTGACTGCGTTAGGGGTTTCTAACAACAGCAATAGACTGGACTAGTCACAAGGAACGATTCGGCATAAAACGGCATTGATATGTTTCAGGATATGTAGGCTGTATTCATGGGCAATCCTGTGCTACATAACACCAAACTATGGCAATCTTCTGAGTACGACTGTAAAGTAAAACAAGGTTTTATGTCGGTGCAAACAGCGACATCTGTCATTCGTTTGTAATCCGTACAAAGCGACCGACCCTAATGTAAACACTATTAATTTCTAATTGATCGACCGATCAAGGTCTTGATTATCCGAAAAATGGCTGGACTTGGACAAGTTTTTTTTTTGTGAAACTGTTAGATATAGATGGACATCTAAATCATTCTTAAAATTTAAAAAATAAACGAACTATTTTGTTGAACCTATTCAATGTTGTGATTCATATGACAACATCTACAATAGTTTCCCAGTATGTGAATAAAGTGGCAACATTGTGAATGTTGTTTAATTTAAACCTTAAAAAAAATAACACCAAAAACTATCTTCGGTGTCCAAGAAGTATGATTTTACTGAATTTGTCGGAACAAGTATTCCAACAACATCGTACCGATAATCGACTTGTATTCAACTCGTTTCATAGTGACTTTCATACAAATGTTAATTTAGTTTGCCCAATCGTGTTAGTTTAGTATGCAAATCTGATACACAAGATTTCTCTTGTTGTTTTTTTTTTTTCGGAAATCCAAATTCCAGCTAAGTTGTCCTGTCTTTTTACTTCCGCCGGCAACTATCGGCAAGAAACGAAAATCTGCCAACGATCTACTAAAATGCAGACCGTTACAAATATGTTTTTAAATACATTTACATGCATACACTTGCTATGTAGTAATTGCTCATTGGAATGGCAGAGATTAGTACTTACTATGGCGGAATGGAGAATTAGATTTAATTAGTTCATCAATTCAAGGCATTAAGGGTTTTAGTATACATACTCTGGGAACTGGAGCTTATGAGGCTGCAACTGATGCTAATAGAGACTGCGATGCCAGATTGCTACAAGTAGTATGAATGCACATATGATCAAACCTGATCGATTTCATTGCAAATGTACATACATACATACATACATACCCGCCTACATATGTAAACGCAGTACTAACTCATTCCGTAAAATCAATAATAACAATATGTCCCTAACAAAAGGACAATAACACAGATATGTACATATGTATGCATACATATACGTCCATTATCATCATCATCATCATCATCATCAGCAATGGCATTATGACATTATTCGCCGTCACTCGACCGAATTGAATTAAGGCAATAGCCTTAAAAGGATACCATCCGCATTAACTGATAGCTGCTCAGCTGTACTTAGAATGGCTGAATGGCTGGCTTTGTCAAAGCTCCAAATAACAAAGACCTACTTTCGTATGCTGAGACATACGCTTCACAAAACTATTGATGTTTTGCATATCAATATCGTACAAGCCAAATAATTCCAACTGAACTGGGCGCATGAGAAATGTAAACGTGCGTTAAGCATTCGAAATGATTTCCTAAAAGTTACCAGCATAACGATCCACCGCAGCCACGGCTGGACAAGAACGCGGAATAGAAACACTTGAAACAAAAGCCCTCTCAATACGACTATACGACATGTGCGTGTGTGTGTCTATGTATGTACGTGCTGTATATATAATACGACACACATACGACATACACATGGACCGACTAGTCATAATTCTTACGAGTACTAGAAATGAAGAGTGAACTGGTGAGCTGACTCAAACCTGTCACTCATTAACTACAGCCGTACAAACATACACACAGACCTACATAAAGCCGACCGCAATGAAACCAACCCGAACCAAGACATCATCACAGAACATACATTTTGGCGTTTTCATTCTATATGAATATCAATTTCATATGATAAGTAACCTTGATCACTTTTTACGATCTCCAAAAACCTGCTAAAAAAAAACAAAACAAAAAAAAAAACCCCAGCACAGCACTCTGTCTAAGAATCACCCATTCTTTAATAATACACATAATGAAACTACTATTGTCCGTATGTACGGGTTATGCGGTAATAAGGCATAGAAACAAAAGCAAACAAAACTTATCGAATAAAAAACCTTGTCTTATTTATGCAAATCAATGACGAAAGAACCTAAAAGAGGGAAAATAAACCAATCATTAGTTAAAAATATGTATTTTGGATAAATTGGAGGTTATATCGTTCGTTGTGTCTTTTTTCCGTTTTTTGAATCAGCCATGAGACAAACAGACGGACAGACCCTTGCCAAAACATGTTTGAAACTACGACTGGTACATGCGTTATATACCGCATACATCGGCAAATAGTAAATCTATAGCAACCAAGAAACCAATCGAATGAATTCTAAAAGTAGTTTCTTAATAACTCATGTACAATGTACACATACACATACATATATATTTGCATATATTTTTGTATATACATACCTACATACATCTAGAATCTAGATGTTCTTCAGAGTTATGTTCAAGATCACCATTATCCCAAATGCACATGGACATTAGAACACAAATGTGTATACATTCATTGGATTATCAAAGCCATTGATCGACCGTCGTCTATTAAAGGCCAACTGGTTATTTGCTATTTCACCGATTAATATGTATGCATGTATTATGGTGCACACGCCGCCACGCCGCCTATTCTAACGAGTATGTTTGTATATCGGCGAGAAGAACATTGCACATGTACTGAACCACACACAGTGTGATTAATGCAGGCACATACATAACAGGTTCTTGGCGAGGTGATGTCCCACTTTGCTGAGATTCGACAATTCAAATGCATCCATAAAAAGTAACATTGGCAGAGTTTAATAGCACTTGCAATTGTTGCCAGCATCTTTGTCTGTGTGTGAGTGTGTGTTTTCCAGCCCCAACTCAATGCTAACAAATAATTGTTCTTGCTGCAAAATACTGTACGCCGACTGGGCGTAGAATGTGTTTGCTCAACTCACCAGTAAGATTAAAGCAACATTGCCAATCCAATGTGTAACAAGATGATGGATGTCTTCTAACCTTTTACAGCCATACTTAAGGCGATTGAGATGAGTATGTCAGTACCGTGTGGTCAACCCAGACTGCGAGGGGGCATTGTAAACCTAACCTCAGTTGGCCCACCCAATTATTTGGCAATTTAAAATTGGCAACTCAATTTGAAAAGAAACAGAAATCGATACATTCAGAAATAAAAATAAAATCGTTCATCGTTGAAGTATGAACTTTTCTTATAACTATCCCAGTTTCAAGCAGATTGCAAGACTCGGACCCAATAATTTGCTCTACTTGAGCGAAAAACAAAATGTATATAAGTATATGGAATTTTAAAATATGGGATTTTCTGTCTCTCGAAGATCGATTAGTGAGTTCGTGATTGATATGCAATATATTGACTCGTCTTTCAGACATTATGGCTCGAAAATATCGAAATCAGATTCAAAACTGAAGGACAAAAGCTTACGGCTTATTGAAATTTCGCAGACAACAATCGATTGAGGCCAACTAATTTGGAAGAGACCTACGCGTACGCCTGTATCTTTTGCAGTAAATCAAACATCGCCCTGATTGACAACCATTGACTGACTGACCCACATTGATATATCATTTTTTACGCATTTATTGAACTCGAACGATTGCTATGGAACGGTAACACTTCATTTCGCTACGTGCTTTTCTTCAAATCTGATCATCATGTGTATGTTTGCAGACAAAATCATACAACTTATCAGCTTAAATCGTGAGACTTTCGACTGAAGGTTCACACACCACTCACCGTTTTTGAAGCATTAGAGTTAGTGTGCACATTAGTCGCAGCGCAGCATAACTCGTTTTCGATTCCAGTGAGGGTTTCTCTTGGTTTTAATTGTTTATTGGTCGATAGATAATGCGTGGATAGATGTACAGGAAATACACACACACACACACACACACATATGTCTCTGTTTGTATAACACGTCCGATTATATTCACTTGATGAACTTCCTGTTTGTCTGGTATTTTGGTAACTGTAGAACATACAGCTCACCCCTCAACGAAAATGTTTCAATGCTGTTGCTGTGTGTTTTCAAAATTTCAAAGTAATCATCGTCGTCTATTGTGCCGTCTGAAGATGTGACATGATGATTATCTCGTTTGGCTAATTTCTAATATGAATTTGAATATGATCTTGGACATACATAAGGGGGCACACGATTCACCCACCACCTACTGGCTGGTGGACAATATGTTTGACATAACATTCGTTGGGAGATGACAACGCCCGCCACTTCATGTGCATACTAAACAGCTTGCAAATGATAAATTGCGATTAATTTGAAATTATCGCAACTAAGTCATTTGTTAATATATTCGTTGTGAAATTAAATAAAACTTAACGTGCCTTCTCCAGTTGTGTGTGTGCCGATAACGTGCTGATCGGCATTGCAATTATGTACAGATGCATCGGAAGAAAAGTACCGAGAAGCGACCGCACCGCATCGTACACTTAGCAAAGTTTATTATTTGATTTACAGCAACTAATGTACGGAAAATAACCGATTACTAATCAATACATTTTGTACGTTCTCCACTCTTTCCAGATGACACCCAATATAATAGGCAGTACTTTTATCTTAGCTGAAACAGCTATAAGCAATACCGATGCCAATAACAACAAAGCCTCAGCTCCACCGGCGGCTACAAGCGGAAATGTTACATTGTCCAGTGTGGCCCCCAAGGGCAGCAGCAGTAGCAAGCAGGATGTGGCGGCCCAAAAGAAACCATACAAAATGGAAATTGTGTGGCACAATATTCTGCTGTTTATAATATTGCACAGTTCCGCCATATATGGATTGTATCTGGTGTTTGCGGAAAGTGCTTATATTGATTTTTTACTTTGTAAGTATGACAACGGTCGAGCCATTTCATCACACATTTGTTTCTGGCAGTGTATTTTGCGGTAAATAACAAAGTACGAACTGCAATGCAATTCGAGAAGAATTTTAAGTAGCTAACTATTCCATTTCAAAAGTTGCCGGGAATGATTTGGAAGCATGCATCACGAGAACGGATCTAGAGTTCTCTGCCTACAGAAGAACGTGTTTTTTCCACGTGACGTCTGTCATGTTCTTAAGTGTGACAGCACGACAAGGAAAGGCGCGGGCAATATTAAAGATGATCGAATTGCCAGTTTTATTTAGAACGGTGCTCACATTTTGCCAAGGTCGAATGTGTGTGAAAAATATTAGGTTCTAGTTTATATTGAAATGTATGGAATTGTGTTTGACCGTTTCGTGTCTTACTTTTAGCATACATCTATCTGTTCATGGGTGGCATGGGTATTACCGCTGGTGTGCACCGTCTATGGTCCCATCGAGCTTACAAAGCTAGGACCCCGTTGCGTATCTTTTTGATGTTATGCCAGTCACTGGCGTTCCAGAACAGTATATATGAATGGACTAGAGATCATCGTGTCCATCACAAATTCACCGACACCGATGCTGATCCCCACAACTCCAGACGTGGCTTCTTCTTTGCACACATGGGTTGGTTGTTGTGCAAAAAACACCCCGATGTGAAGGATAAGGGCAAACAAATTGATATGAGTGATTTGGCAGCTGACCCCGTAGTCATGTTCCAAAAGAAGTAAGTTAATCGACTTGGATTGTTGCGAATCGAAAATGTAATTGACTGTGCGTTGTTTTTCCACCAGATTCTACTTCGTTATTATGCCTATTTGCTGTTTCGTTTTGCCCGCACTCTTCCCCTACTTCTACTTGGGCTCATCTTTGAGAGTATGCTTCTTTGTCAGCTCCATGTTGCGTTATTGTATTTCCCTGCACGGCACCTGGTTGGTGAATAGTGCTGCGCATTTTTATGGAATGAAACCGTACGACAAGTTTATCAGTTCCGTCAATAACAAAGTCGTGTCCGGCATTACCTTCGGCGAAGGCTGGCATAACTACCATCATGTTTTCCCCTGGGATTACAAAGCAGCTGAATTGGGTAACTACTACAACATGACAACTGGTTTCTTGAACTTAATGGCCAAGATCGGTAAGTATGCAACAACACACGTGTAAAGTTAAAAACAAATATCACCTTTGCTTTCCTTTAATGTATCCAGGGCAAGCTTATGATCTGAAAACAGTTTCCGATGAAATGCTCCTGAAACGCATTCAACGTACTGGTGATGGAACCCATCCCACAAGCATCGACATGAATAACAACTTGGCCTCTGGCAAGGGAATCACCGCCGACATGTTGGCCCAACTCGATCATGAAAATGAAGAAACAATGATCTGGGGCTGGGAAGATAAGGATGTGAGCGAGGAAGACCGCAAGTGTGCAAAAATCATTGAAAAGAAAGACGATTAATTCTCTGTGAGAGTGAGAGGAGAGAGAGAGAAAACTATAGATATCGAACGCTTTGCATCGAAGGCTTTCTTATCTTTTTAGATCAACTATAAGGTTTAGGAGTACAGTATTTAATTTATATTTAAATTGGTGTCTGTTACTTTCATACATCCTAACCTTATAAGCTCCCGCAAACATGATTCTATTTCGTACCTTACCACTAATTCCCATGCCGTGGCATATACACACTCGCAAACATTTCGGTTTGAGTGTATTCCAGAGAATAGACGTATGTCTGCACAGAGGTCTTTATTAGTTCTAGGTATTCCTAGCTTTAACTTCTAGTTCTGTAAGTTCCCATGTTATGCGGCCAAACAATTGGCACATGCTCGTTCGCTTGTGCTTCTTGGCAAGCTGCCATTCGTAATTTAGGATTTTTTTATTTTGTATAAAGAAAAGAAGGTAGGAAGAAACGTTTACCCCTTGTTTTGAGAGTTCAGTACGAGCTCTTTTCTAGTTTTAAGTTGCATTAATGTCATCTGTACATTTCGATTTACATAATAACCAAAAATTTGAATATACGCATAATTGTAAACTTGAGAAAATATAGTAAAAAATTTAAAAAAAAAAATCAAAAACAAAAACATTATGTTTCATTATTGTGTTGGTAAAATTGGTTACAAATAGAAACAGTCCCCGCCCATTTGGTGGGTCAAGAAACAAACATGGCCAACTTTATCAGAGCAGTAAATGCGGGATTTGTCCGAGTGTGGCGTAAAAGTCGTCGTAGACCCTATCCCTCTATTGCACACAATCTGTGTCCTTCTAAATTTCCTTTTTGAAGTTTGCATCTTGAATCTATACTTAAAGAGATATTCTATGGAAATAGTTTTTGGTCAAAACATACGTGTCGGTGCCACTCCCCTAAAAATTACGTTATCATACATTTTATTTTTCTTTAGTTCTTTGTGTATTTTGAGACTATAAGTCTACATGTGTTATCTTAACTTCGAGTCTATTAAAGGGTGGCCTCGATGGAAGATCCCATTCGTTTTGAGAGAGGATATCCGTCTGATCGTCCGACATTTGTTTTTGATCAACTCATTAAATTTGCAATATCGTGGATGGGGTATAGAAAATACGACTAAATACAGAACATGGCCGGTAGTGGGGATATGTTTCGAAAAGTGTTTTTCTTTTTCAAATCACACCTTTTCACATAAAATTTCCAGAGTCCTAGTTACGGGTCTTTCATATACGCATTGACGGATGTGGTTAGATAAGAATTGTATGCCAAAAAAATAATATGTATAAATGAATGAATATGAATGAAATAATATGCCAATCATCCAATGGTGGAGGGTATAATTAATATGAATATTTCAAAAACTGTATGATTGACTGAAATAAAAATAAATCAAAATGAAAAAGTACGTTATGTTTTCCTGTTAATCAAAACAAAATATTTCCAGACTTCCTCTAGGTGTAGGTGTACGTACACTCATAATTTTTCACATAGCCATTGAGATGAGAATGCGCTTCTTTGGAAAAGATGATTTTTCGAAACAAGTCAGTGTGTCTTCAAATGCCAGTCTTATGAACTTTTTGCTCAAACATGCCGACTTTTTGTCAAAATTTCGAGCGCAAAATAGCTGACACATTTGATTCAAGATGAAACCGCTAGATCACCCAATAATTTGGTTGTCCTGGTATACATATATGTACCAAATTTTGTAAGGAATCCGTATTTTACTATTTAAATTAAACAGAATATGTTTATCTGCATAGACTGAAGAAGTGTATCTTCGCTGACCCACCATATTTATCTTCGTTTGACAACAACAAACCCTGATCCCATAGATTGCATTCGGGCAACAACATACTAATTGTTCATGCAAATGACATTATCACCAAGAAAAATTACATCACAAGAACAACTTATCGACATACATAGTATATGTAGTACCTCAGCTATTCTAACAGGAATAACCGCCCCAGAGTTCTTTGCCCAATTCTGAATCATTTAAGGTTGTTAGACTGAGTGTCGCTTCCTCAGGATTTCACAATAAACATATTATCCGCGAAAATGCCAACGAAGTCAATACCCGGAATCTTTTGTATAGATATGGAGTATATACAGGCAATTCGATGAAACGTAAACATTCCAAAACATAAACGACCCAGAAACGTGAACTCCATATTGTCTAGACACAGGTCTCTAATAAAAGATAACTTACTTTTGTTAATTATTATACTTACATATAATTTGCAACATTTCCGTCGTAGGAAAACGAATTTTAGTTATTCTTTATCTAAAATGAATTTGTTTTAAATCAATAAAATATATTTCGATATACTGGGTAATACATTTATTAATAGAAGTTCCTTTCAGTGCAAAAACGAAAACGTGAACTCGTTTCCGCGAGTTGACTGTATTATAAAAATTACAGGAAGTGGGAAGCCCAGAGTCACACCGTTATCCAATGGGTAAGTCTGTGATAAATGATCACCCTTGTCAATAAGGATCTCCCCAACATCACAGAGATAGATGTCCTTTAATTGAACACAAATGCTATATTTAAGACAATGTCA
This sequence comes from Hydrotaea cyrtoneurina, assembly GCA_958296145.1. Classification (NCBI taxonomy): domain Eukaryota; kingdom Metazoa; phylum Arthropoda; class Insecta; order Diptera; family Muscidae; genus Hydrotaea; species Hydrotaea cyrtoneurina. Next base: position 149,246,063 of record OY282512.1, on the reverse strand, counting down.
GGAAGTCCCGCAGTTAATTGTTAAAGTTTGTAGTAAAAACTGGCCAAAGGAAATGTGGGTATTATGATTTAAAAAAAAAATACCTATACCTGACTTAACATAGGAATAGTCCCTATATAGGTAAATAATGAAAATGCAATTTCGTATTAATTATGTGAGTTTCCTGAAGTGCATTGATGTTCGGCGTAGCGCCAAAGCATACTTGTTATATAAGAAGCCTTGGATATTCCACTGTAAAAGATTGATATTTTGACCATCAAAAATTCTTAAACAAATAAATGAACATTAATATATTTAAGATTTAGGTTTTAAAATATTTTAATTTAATTGGGAAACACTCTTGAACGTCTGGGTACTTGGGGATAAGTCGACGTCCAAATCGATAATATTCGAAAGAGTTAGAATTGGTCCATCTGTCCTTTATTCTCCAATTCCAAATCAATGCAGTCTTCGTTATCCTAGGATGAATGAGTAAAGATAGAATTAGGAGAGTAATAGTTTTTGGACTAAGGATGGACGCTGTTGAGTTTGGTAAAAATGGGTTCGGATTTGGAAATGGCTCCCACACAAAAGTATTTCCCAATAACGGTATAAAAAATGGGCCCATGTTTTTTAATTACAACATCCGACATCAGCCGTTTTCGCAAAAATTGAGTATTCGGTTCTGCATTTAGGATACTCGCATTCGCGAACCGGCATTTGGCAATAGTCGCATTCTCTAAACTGACATCCGTTACATCCCCAGTATTTATTACATTAATTAACTGAGCTCTAAATTATACAGCAGAGATCTAGAATTGATTTACAGAGGTCTGTAAACATATGTGGTTTCTGTCTCCGATAGTTAAATTCGAATTTATCTTCACACTACATATCATTCAATAGTGGTTCACTTTCAATGAGGCTTAATATTATATTATTACCAACGGCTTCAGAAAATATAGGGAGCAGCGAAATTGGCACCAGTGAGGACAACACTGTTCCCAAAGAGATAACCGATCATAATTATAGTGTTAACTATTTGCAAAATATCGTTCCCAATACACGGAAATACTTAAACATCATTGATGTGCAATAAAATGACCATTATGGTGATGACTTCTATACAACCTCGTTTACCTGTATCATATTTTGATGAGTTTTTATTTAAGATTTGATATAATCTTACATATAAGGTGATTCATTATACACCATAAATTGAATAAATTGTTATTAAAGTCCCTCTTTATAATACTATCGGAATAGCTGCATCGTCAGTATTGTAACTTAATCACATTCGCACAATTGATAATGTGTAACTAACCCTTCGATAAACATATGGCAACATCTTTGTAAATATTCTTGTAGTTATAACAACAATTGTATTGACATGAATTTTAGTAAAAGAATAAGGTTAAACAAAGAAGCACGTTTTTTTACTCAATATCGACAAGTTAGGATAAATTGGCGACGAGATAAACCTTCAACATTTTTTAGCACCGATTAAAATACAATATTCAAAATCAACATGGATGTCACCCAATTTACGCAATTTATGGAACTCCAACAAAAGATATTAGAAAAAATGTCCATTAATGCTGCACCACCTTCAGCAAGTTCAAGTTTAAATGTCGGAACTAACATGGCACTGGTTCCAAATTTCGAGCCGTTCGACGCTTCAAAGGAGTCTTTCCGGAATTATAAATTGCGATTCGAAAATTATACACGTATGAAGGGTGTTCACGGTAACAAAGAATACTGTGCGAAGTTATTGCTCAATTCGATTGGAGCTAAAAGTTTTAATATAGTGACAGCACTAGCAGCACCCAAAGACACAAACGAGCTCACATATGATGAGTTAGTGAAACTCTTGCAGGTACACCTATCCCCACAACAAAATTTTTTGGTTGCTCAACATAAATTTTTAATGAAATATCAAGCCGAACAACAGACTGTTGCAGAGTACGTGGCTGCTTTACAGATGGACATTGGGGATTGTGAGTTCAATTGTCAATGTAAGAAATCAGTGGCTAATATATTTTTACGCGCGCAATTTATACGCGGCATCAAAGACAATGGCATTCGCGAGACTCTACTTCAATCAACTGAACAAATAGCTGACTTCTCCAACACAGTATCGAAGGCGATATCACTTGAAGCAGCAAAAAGTGACTCCAAAGAAATTGCCCAGAAAGTGCATCAATCGACATCGATCGAAATCAATAAGATTTCTGCAAAGAAGGGTCAGAAAAAGTATGGTAATAAACCTAACCTCAACCCGAAACGTGGGGCAAGTGTGGACTTCAAAAGTTTAGGGTTAGATGGTCTTTGCTTAAGATGTGGAAAAAACAACCACTATGCTAAAGACTGCCACAGCAACAAAAGTCACTTAAAGTGCGCTGAATGTAAAAAAACCGGACACGTAATAAAGGTTTGCATTCAAGCTCGAATGAAACAACGCAACAGCCAAAAAATTTCAACAAATCAAATAGATGAAATACACCAGTATGGAGTATTGATTGTGGTTAACACACCCCAAACTGCGTCTGGCAATTGCGACAGATTTTTTATTACAATACGTATTCAAGGTAGCCCAATCGAATTTGAAATCGATACGGGATCAGGTTACACGTTCTTGCTAAGAGATAAATTTGCGGAACTTAACCTTAATGTGCCATTTTTAACAACAAATATATCGTTTCAGTCATATACAAAATAAGTATTTATCCCGGATGGCAAGATTGAGGTTGAGGGGGAATATAATGGCAAGCGTATAACTGATGAAATCTATATTGTTCCTGAAAACTACACCACGATTCTTGGGCGTAATTGGATACGCAAGTTGAATATTAATTTAAACGGATTCAATTCAATATCCTCTATTGGCAGCACAATCAATATTGATGCTGTATTCAAAAATGTCCAAGATATTTTTCAACCAAAGATCGGATGCACGAGTACAAAATTTCGTTAAAGTTACGTGAGAAGGCAACACCTGTATTTAACCGTGAGCGTGACATTCCATTTGCAATCATTGGGAAAGTAAACCAAGAACTGGATCAGCTGGAAGCCTCAGGGGTAATAACAAAAACAGAAATCAGCGATTGGGGTTCCCCATTGGTTGTGATACCAAAATCAGATGGGAGCCTACGGTTATGCGTTGATTACAAAGTAGGAGTCAACCAACGACTGGTAGAAGCGCACAATCCTATAAGAAAAGTCGAAGAAATTTTTAACTGTTTGCGCAGTTCTAGGTATTTTTGTAGGTTAGATCTTTATAAAGCCTATCTTCATATTCCAGTTGACGATGAATCAAGTAAAATACAAACTATGTCTACACACCGCGGCACTTATAAAGTCAACAGACTTTCATTCGGCATAAAAACTGCGCCATCGGAATTTAATCGGATCATCAATCAAATTTTACAAGACGTTCCAAAGACGGAAGCTTATTTTGACGACATTATTGTGATCTACAAAAACAGAATGCGTCGAAAATTTATCAAGGTGCCTTCGCCAGCTTCAAAAACATGATTTGCATCTCAATAAAGGAAAATGTAGTTTTTTCAAAGAGCAAATAGAATTTCTCGGGCATACCATTACATACAATGCAATACAAAAATCTAAAAATAAAATTTCTGCTATTACAGATCTACCACAACCAGTAAATGCAGACGACGTGAAACGATTCTTGGGAATGGTTACCTACTACTCCCGCTTTATTCCAAACTGTTCATCACTAACATTTCCGCTGCGTTGTCTTGTTAAGCAAAACGCAAAATTTTATTGGAGTTCAAAATGTAAAGAAGCATTTCAGAAAATCAAACAGGAGATCGCGAGCGACCGTGTTCTTGTGCCATATGATCCAGAACATCAGGTACATTTAGCTTGTGACGCTAGTCCCACTGGCATTGCAGGAGTGCTTTCACACATTATAGGCGGTGAAGAGCGTCCAATATCATTCGCATCGCGATCCCTTACGGATGCAGAGAGGAATTACTCCCAGATTGATCCCGAAGCTTTGGCGATTGTATTCTCGGTAGACCGTTTTTACCAATATTTGTACGGCAGACCATTCACGCTTGTCACGGATAATCAACCGCTTGTTCGGATATTTCACCAACATGCTAAACTGCCACAAATGACATATGCACGTCTTCAGAGGTATGCAGCATTTCTTTCGGGATTCAACTATCAAGTTCAGTACAAGAAAGATATTGAAAACATTAATGCTGACTATTTATCGAGAGCACCCGTCAAATTGTCTTCAGGTACAGACTCTGCAATCAACGATGAAGTTAATCAGCTATGTGAGGCGGTTATTGAACAAATGTCAACCCTAAAATTAAATTACAAATCACTACAAGCTGAAACGCAAAAAGACCAGGAATTGTCACAACTTGTAAAAAATCTACAAAACAATTTGGTGGAAGACACGATATTTACGCTAAACAATGGCAGACTTTTCCGTGGACAACGTGCCGTAATTCCGATTTCGTTACAACATGCTGTTATAACAGAGCTACATCAGACACACATTGGCATATCTAAGATGAAACAACTAGCTCGCAGGTATGTCTATTGGAAATCCATTGATAAGGATATAGAAAATCTAGTGAAAAGTTGTGCATCCTGCGGTGCTACCAAGTCGTGTCTCCCAAAAGCACAATTACACACATGGGACGAGCCAACACATAACTGGCAACGAATTCATATCGATTACGCTGGCTTATTTCAGGGCCATTACTTCCTTGTAGTTATGGACGCGAAATCTAAATGGGCAGAAATTGGTATAATATCGTCAGCACCCACGTCTAGTTCAGACCTTTTTGCGAGGCATGGTTACCCAGACGTGATTGTAACCGATAATGCATCAATATTCACCAGCGAAGAATTTCAAAGGTATTGTAAAGATCGAGGTATTTTTCAGAAATTCATTGCGCCTGGACATCCCGCTACGAATGGGTTAGCGGAACGTAATGTGCAAACGCTAAAAAACCGGCTTAAATCCATGACTGATGATCCTCGGACTATTCGTGAGAAGGTGAGAGACATACTCTTCCGTTATAGAGCTACACCGTTAGCTGATGACACCACTCCATCGGAAAAATATCTCAATCGACAAATACGCATTCAACTCGACGCATTAAGACCTCCTCGAATTCATACTCCAACGTACTGGGACCAATGCAAGGCTCGTCAAATTCTTGAGGGTGAGAGAGTACAAGCTCGATTCTATGAGGACAACAAGAGTATCTGGAAACTAGGAACAGTTTTAAAAAAGTATGGTCATCTACATTATTTGATCAAATTGGACGATGGCCATATGCTGAAGCGGCACATTAATCAATTAAGATCATGCATTAAACGCGATATCGATTCAGGAACACGACAACCGACTAATCCGATTGAACCAAATGAGTATTCAATACTGCAGGATTTAGTACAGCTTCCTGTCGATCATGAACGACAATCACTGGCACCAGATCTGTCAACACCTGTACGTAGATCCACCCGGCAGCGTCGTGAGCCAGTACGTCTAAATCTTTGATAAAGATTGTCTCGGACTAAGTCAATTAAGATCATGCATTAAACGCGATATCGATTCAGGAACACGACAACCGACTAATCCGATTGAACCAAATGAGTATTCAATACTGCAGGATTTAGTACAGCTTCCTGTCGATCATGAACGACAATCACTGGCACCAGATCTGTCAACACCTGTACGTAGATCCACCCGGCAGCGTCGTGAGCCAGTACGTCTAAATCTTTGATAAAGATTGTCTCGGACTAAGTGGAGGAGAACTATTGTAACTTAATCACATTCGCACAATTGATAATGTGTAACTAACCCTTCGATAAACATATGGCAACATCATTGTAAATCTTCTTGTAGTTATAACAACAATTGTATTGACATGAATTTTAGTAAAAGAATAAGATTAAACAAAGAAGCACGTTTTTTTACTCAATATCGACAAGTTAGGATAGTCAGTCTCAAATACATTAATATCAAAATAACCCTTATATATATTATATTATATTTCTAGGTTATATTTCTGTAGTAGGTTATAGGGACATGTGAGTCAAATTAAAACCGTCATAACTCGATAACGACTGCAGCTATTGAGATGAAACTTTTACTCAAAGTTAGAGTAAAGGACCTTCTATCGGATGTATATAGTATGGCAACTACAAAACTTGATATCTTCGCAACAATTTAGTATACCCGCATGAACTGTAGCTCATGTTAATTGCTACTTGTTTACTAATTATGAAGAGAAAGTTATAGCTTATTTTCTGCAGCTAACGAACACATGTTTGGGACATACTTTATGTTTGCAGAATCCTGTAATCGGTCCTCGTTTTTATAATGGCCACACATATATTCCACCATATTTCGTACTCTGATCAAGTCACTAAACGATTATTAAATCAAATTCGGACGCAATTTGTACACAAGGGAACATCCCCTGAGTGTTAGTAATTAAAAAAGCTAGCCTAATGCTTCAGGAAAGTGTGGTGTATGGTAATATAGGTATAGCTTTTACTTTCCAACATGCAACATAAGTCGTTCGATGATCATTCTAGTACTTACCAGTATTCCATAAAAAATAACACAATAGTCAGTGGTAAACAGGTGAATCATGTTTTTAAAAGCCCATGTATTAAATAGCTTTATATGGGGTTCAATAAAAACTGGAAAAAGTGACTGATCTTGTTACAGTTGATGGAAGTAATCACTATCCACCGTCATTACAGACATACTCCACTTCATACATCAAATATCCCATTTTCTACCGAATCTTTTTCACTATAGGCAAATTCAAGGCTTTTGATTTCAATTTAAGTTTCACATAATTATTATCTTCTCTATTTAAATTTAATTAAAATTTTAACGATTGATAGAAAGATAACGCCATGCACATGATTTCCCGTTAGATGACATAGTTAGTCCCTTGTAAGTGTTGCCAACAAATAACAAGTTATAGATTGAAAACACTGCGTCGGAACTTATGTTGGCATCCCTGCAAATGAAACCACTTTGACTACTAGCCAATAGGAACACTTCGCGAGACGTCATTTGATCAACATGCGCAGATCATTTCAATTTTCTGTGCGGGATGGCGTAATCTTTGTTTCTATCATTCTTGAATTTTGAATAAAATTAAATTCTTCGTCATCGTTCATTCCCTTTTCCCTGTTTCGAACTGTCAAATTAGTACCAGAGAATGGAGGCGACCGAAATTGGAGAACGACGGCAACGCATTACAACGTTGCCAGCAGTGATGATATAGAGCCATTTTGTCATTTAGCAAAATGACGATTTTGTTAGTTATAGAAGATTTTCCATACAATTTTTTTTTTACAAACGGAATAGTAGTAGTGACGTGATAAAGTAGCTAGTACATCTAAATCCAATATCCATCATTTAGGCCCGAGACGTTTGGATACCCTCACCCTACGGATATACAAGGTGGCGCAAAAGTAATCCTCCTATCAGAAAATGCTATAAATTTTGCGATTGGCCCCTAATGTGACAATCAACTGTGGCGGCGGTCATTTACATGACATCATATTCTCGACTTGATGTAAAAAAAATTAAAAGACCAAATAAAAATAATCCACAAGAAGAATCAAAGTTTTTCATTTTTTTAAATTACAAAAAAACATCGGAAGTTTACTTTTGCGCCACCTTGTATGGTCCAATATTGGGCGTTTAAACGACAGTTTAATAGCCATATGACTGCGACATTAAGGTCCAATTAGTCTTGACGGATGACGTTAGTCTCAATATTGTGCGATTAGTTATGACGGTACACGACGGTAAAAAACAAAACAAAAACATCTGATCAAAGAGCATTTGTATAAAATATAATTTGCCTTCGTTTATAAGTATATTACTCATAACTTTAAATTTATTTTACAACTTATAAACAATTTCCGCGCGCAAAATGTCGAAGTGAAAGCAATAACAATAAACGGCAGATTCTGCAGGCTTCAGAAGTCTACCGTAAATTTTAGTTGTCTCTCTCTAACACATGCAAAATGCAACCCCAACTCAAACAGCTGATCGTCTACCGTTGCAGACCGTTTAGCTGTTTATTTTTATTGCTTTCACTTCGACATTTTGCACGCGGAAATTGTTTATAAGTTGTAAATTAAATTTTATAGTTTAAAGTTATGAGTAATGTGTTTTGCTATATGTAAAATACGCTATTTTACACTTCAACCAAGTCCTCCAATTCTTCTGATTGACATTTTTAACATATGCAAATAATTTGTTGTTTTTTCACAAGAATATTTAAAATTTAATTGATTAGAAATTTAATAATAAACTGCACTGCTGACAATACACAGCATTGCCATTTATTTTTATCATTTATGAACAGCTACACGGTAGAGTTGCCGTACTTACCATTTGTCAGCCAGTTAATTTAACGGATACATGAGAAATATCGTCAATAAATTAATATGCCTGTTAATTTTATGGAGATACGTGAAGATAACTTCGGAGCGACAAGTGTAATGTATTTCGAGTATAAGCTCTCCACTGCCTATTGTCTAAGAGCCAATAAATGAGATCGTAGTTAAACCGCGATTATGTAAAACTCAGTTTCCAATAAAAATTAATTTTAAACTTCAAATACGTTTTTGAGTGGTCAGTCACATGTTTCCGGTGAATAATTAAAATGATATTGGATTTTGGTCACATAAGATTTTTAGAAAATATATGAGAATTAAAAAAACTTGGATAAATGAACTTTGGCACGGGCAAAAGACACAGCACCAACAAAATTACATTTCTCAGGTTCTAAAGAAAACTGGCTGATGTCAGCTATTTGTGGTTTTCGTTATGATAAACTACTCACCAGCGGGCCAGTGTCGGTTATCATTTATTCATCCTATAAACGCTAAGTAGATATTGAGAAAAGTAAATTGTAATAACCGGTAGTAGTGATGCACAGGACCGAAGGCCCGGATCCGGATACCCGGGTATTTACAAGAACCGACCGGACCGGTTCTTACAAGAACCGAAAAACGGGTCCAAATACCCGAACGGGTCCAAATACCCGAACGGGTCCAAATACCCGAACGGGTCCAAATACCCGAACGGGTCCAAATACCCGAACGGGTCCAAATACCCGAACGAGTCCAAATACCCGAGAACGAGTCCAAATACCGAAAACGGGTCCAAATACCCGAAAACGAGTCCAAATACCGAAAACGGGTCCAAATACCGAGAGCGGAAAAAAAACCGAGAGAACCGAAAACGGGCCAAAAGAAGTGTGTGTGTGAGAGTTTGAATGTGCGTATTTTCATTTGTTGATGTCTGTGGCTTGGTAAAGCGAACAACGAGGAAAAACATTTGTTTTTTAATTTTGGCTGCTGCTGTTGTTGTGACTTCAAATTCTGTGGTGTGTTAGTCATTGTTTACATGCAAATATACGTTAAAATACCGTTAGTTCGCAGTTTGCAGAACGCAGCTAGTTCTTTGGCTTAGTAGTGTTTTGTTTTTGAATGTAAGCAAAGTGCATATCTTTCAGTGGAGAATACTAGTGAAAATAAGCAATAACATAACATTCAGTAATAAAATTATCTCATTGCTATAGGCCCAATTCACACGGGAATAATTTTTAGTCCGAACAACTTTTGTTTTTTCCAAAACACACGAGACTAATTAATCTGACTAAAATTGTATACGTATACACAGCTTTGTGTGTGTTAGTATTTTCTTTATTTATTTCACGTTTGTTTTGTGTGCATGTATTAGTTTTGTTCTGGTAATGCGGGGTTGTAGCTGGATGAAAAATTAATCCAACCAAAAACGACTCTCCTCACCGAAAATGCCTACAAGCTGCCATGTTAGACCAGAACAATTAATCCCGTGTGAATTGGGCCATACTGAGGAACTAATTTCTAAAATATTTGAAGCATAAGTGTATGTATTAAGAGTATTTAATAATATATAATACATATCGATGGCTTAATATAAAAAGGGCCTAACTCGATTTTTTGTTACATTACAGGAGAAGGAAAAAACTTAATAAAATTCGTAAAATTTTAGAAACAAGAAAAATTTGAATACAATTTTTAATAAAAAAGCAATACATTTTATTTCTCATTCAATAATTTTCTTATTTTAATACGGATTACGGATTTCTTTTAAGTTTTTTATTTCTCCCGTAAATTAATCAAAAATCGAGTTAGGCCCTTTTTATATTAAGACATCGATATTATATATTATGCATGTATAAATTTAACTTTCTTATAGTTTAAGGCAATTAGTTTTATATTCATTAGTAGTAACTCTTGGGTTAACCCTTTATTGAGAACCGGTCCAAATACCCGGGTCTTGTTGGAACCGGACCCGAAAGACCCGGGTCTTAAAATACGAGGAACCGCACATCACTAACCGGTAGTATATCGTTACTATACATTTTAATTGGACATTGGGATAATGGGCTTAAGGCCAACATTACAGTAACGAACAGAGAAGCCTGTTAACAAATAAATGAAACAATCTGTATTTGCAAATCGATCAATCAGACAACAGATCGGAGCAATTGTAAAATATATCAAAAAGACCCAAATGCGGTTGTGTTACGGTACTTTTTATACCGAAAATGTACCAAAAAAAAAACAATTTCTGCAAATTCTGCAACACTAGTGGTTGGTAATTTAACAGCGAAAGAAATGGCAACTCAACTAAGGGATAGGTTGGTAATTCAACATTTTCTCTTTTGCCTTCGGGAAAAATTAATATTTTTGCAGACAGAGTTCATCATTCGTGAGTTAAAGGGCGGCAGCTGCGAAAGTCGGAAATATTTCAAAAAATCTTGTATTTCAAAATCCAACTGCTTCGATAGATATTAATTGTGTGAGAAACAAATATTTGTTTAAACAAATTTGTTTGTGTGTAATTGGTTTTGCAAACCTAAAAACTGTTTGTGCAAAGAAAACGGATTTCCATTGTGTGCAAAAATATATGTATGTAAAATAGATATATAAAGAATAGAAGGAATTTCAAAAGAGAATCAGTAAAATAAAAGGTGAATCACGCGTATAATTTTTTTTCTTACCATTGAACAGGAAAAAAAGTAGCAAAACCTAACATTGATATATATGTTAATAATCTACAAAAATTTTTTTCGCAGGCAACCTTATTGATCCACACCTAGCCAACAGGAAAAAATTAATTTATGTAGCGCAGGACAGTTGAGCAGCAGAGCCAAATTGGAAAGTAAACCGGACAAGGTAGATAGAGAGAGAGAGTTCAGAATTTTAATTAAAAAGGACTAACAAGCTACGTCGTCGGTGTTTTGAGTGCGCATTAAAAAATATGGAGGACCAAGAAATCAGGGATCAATATTTAGAAAATAGACAACAGAACTACGTGATTGATAATATGAATGCTGTTGCCGGCTGTGGTGGTATTGGAGTCACTGATGGAAGTGGAGAGATATTAGGTGTTAAGTACGATGAGCAACTTCAAAACGAAGAACACGACGTTGGCGACGATGACGAATTGAAGTACGTTAAAGAAGTGCAACAGAGCGAAAAACAACAGTCGGTAAAAGACTTTAGTGATTGTAGCAGCAATGAGTTGGCAGAAAATGAAGAGGTAAAATACAAATATGAAATTGGTAATGGCGCCACGGGCATGGGTGGTATACAAGATGGTGAGAATTTAATGACCAGTTCGAATGGACATGAAATTCATAAGGTCGAGGATCAACTAATGCATGATCTTGAAGAAAATATTCATCCAGTTGTAAGTGTTTCGGAATCCGCAGAAAGCTGTACTTCTCGGGAGGTGGCCAGTACTGGTAACCTTGTCACACAACCAGAATTGGAAGATGACGAGGAGGAAAGTTCGTTAGCTACAAACGGAACAAGTTCCATCAGTGAAAACATTTCAAACCCTCTTCTAAACGAATCAGATGCCAATTTGCCTACCGAAGAAAATAATGAGAACTCTATACCTTTAGGATTCGGTGCTCAATCTCCGCTTGACTTAGATCTGGATCAAATGCAGTCGCAACTCAATCCCGACGCCAAGGAATTTGTTCCCAACTTTGGATCTAATCCAACATCTCCTATATCTCCACTTCCAAGGGATTTTAAAAATTTAAATACCGACGACAGCGTGGAAACTAAAATGTTTTTTGGCCATCCATCAATGGCTGTCCCTCGTCACATTATAACCGATGATGATTTCGTAGCTCAAAGCCCGCGTAAAGGCCGAGGTGATAATATGGACACCATAGCATTACCGGCTGAGCAAGAATTCGACGAGGAAGCCGATCAACGTCCTCATGAACTAGAACAAGATGGTACAGAGCGGCTTAAAGTCGGATTGGGCAACAACACCTCCGACGCAACGTTCGACCAAATGTTAACTGATGAACTTGTCAACAAAGAAAATGCTTTCCAATGCGATGGCGATTTCAAAGATTTTCAAACATCTAAAACAATTGATCACGGCCCAGAGACAAGTGTGGATATGTGTGCCGATTTTAGCTCACAACAATTTAAAGAATTGTCCGAATTAGACAATGACGTCATGAAGCAATCTATATATGTTACTAACGATGAACCCATTGAAGACGTTTTGAACAGTGTTCAGCCAATACCAACAGAAATTGATAGCACTAACAATTCTTCAACAGAGGAATTGGGTACAACAGATTTGGTCGGTGATAAAGAACTATTGCAAGTGGAGGAAAAAGAACATATTTCGAATTCTCCATCAACCGAAGACATACAATTTCATATGCTAAGCACTTTAGACTCATCTAACACGTGTATTCCTCTTGTTCCCATCGACATAAACGACGTTGCCACTATGCAAGATTCCTTTTATTTAGACCAAAATGTAGAGGAACTCCAAAATCAAAGTTTCCTGACTGACACTACCAATCCATTGCTGGGAGATGAAAATATGTTGATCAGCTCCCTTGATGCAGGAAATGCAGAAACTATGGAAACAGAAAAAGATACATCCCTACGCCCAGAAGCGATATCTTGTGGAATATTTGAAACGCACGGTGTACGTGAAGCCACGACATCATCACCATATAAAGATGAAAATAGTATATTGGAGGAATACAAAGAATTAAAAATTTCTTCGGACGAATCCGGTTTGGGACAAAAAATGAGCGAATTAGTATTGAACAGCGATGTGCTCCTACCGCAGGTACATCCTTAACATTTTTATTTTTACTATTTCGATTAGAAACAACTCTTTGAATATATCAACAGAAATGCATGCACCAATGTGTCAATTATAATTAACCTGGTTGAATGCCGTACGTTACAGAATGCATAGGAATTATGCAAAACATTACGCATTTACACACCATGGGTATTCATAATATGATTTGGTCAAACATTAAAGATGTATGTATGTATTTGCGTTAACCATGCCTTCAAATGGGAAGACGTATAAACGCAAATGGCGATATAATTTCTCGCATTTCTTTCCATTCAACTTAACCGTTCACACTTACTGCAAAACTTGCCCGAGCACAAACGGTTGTCATAATTATTATTTATGCATATATCAGATAACTTTTTTTGCAAATTGCAATCTAAAATTTCGTTTTGGTTGTATTTACATAGTAATTTTCGCCGCACAGCCGTTGTTTTGTTTTATACATTTTATTTGTTATCCTCATTGAAACTAATTCTTCGTAGCAAGAATTGATACGTTTTCCATTTGAAAAAAAAACTGCATAAAGTACATATTAATCGCTTCACAAACCAATGCGATCAAGAAGACATTCCAATTTGATAACGTATAGTATTCAAATTTGAAATTTGTTTAAGTACCTGGGATTTGATAAACAAACTTTATTATTAATGTTTTGGTGGTTAGTCTACCCTACACCTAAATGACGACCGCACAATTCTAAGATACTAGTGTATCTAATGTATGTCTGTGAAAAACCAGTTCAGTTCTAATATTTTTTTGTTTGAGCCATGAAAAGTACTAAATTATTGAATCATTATAATTTTATTTTCCAATACATAACATACATCGATATCTCAGAATAGCAGAGTTAACGAAAAAAAATATTAATATCATGAAATACATATAACACCATTTATTTTTTGTTTAAACGACTGCCAACTAGAACCGTGGGAAATCATGGTTCAAACTTGAACGGGTATCTGTCAACAACAAAATTGGATCCAACATCTAAAAGAAAGAAATCTATTTGATCACAAACTATGGTCAGATAGTAAATAGAAAATTAATAAAATCATAGGAGAGAAAACTATAAATTACATTAATACATGGCAATTTGGTACTTTTAGTATTTAATTAAAGTGAAATAGTTTTTCATGAATACATTTACTTTAATAGTTTTAACTTTTGTAACAAATAACTTTACTTTAAATGCTGACAGATGTAGTTTCCCCTTATTTGCTCTTTCGAAAGTTTTCTAAGATCAAACAATTGTTTCAAATGATATGTTGTCTTTATGGAATTATCCGTTTAACCACTAAGACCGTCTACAGACGGCCATCACTAATATCCATGTCTAATGATAAAAAGGTTTGACTTCAGTTGTTAAAGGGTTATTTGAATAAGTGTCCTAATTCCATTATGTCAATGTGGATATAAAACTAAAGCCCACATTCCGGTCCTCCAAAATATTTGTCCTTTATTATCCGTAGTATTGTGGTCCGTCGCTAATATAAGAATACCCATTGAACTCAAATTATTAGCTACTGCAACTGTTTTTGTTTGTCGCTCGTAATGCCCAAGATTTTAGAGAACAGTTTGAGTCGTTTGTAGAATTTCTATCCGTCGCTCATAATCGTCCAACCCAAATTAATAGATACAAGATTACTGAGGGAATAAAATCACGAGGAGAACTCACAATCTTTGTAATGCCGCTCCATCGAGACTTTTCGTAAAGTTCCCTTTCCCATTAGCTTTTTTACGGCCATTTGGAACACGAATTGATTAATGTAACCCATTAGATCAATATTTCCCACTGTGCTCGTATGGACGTTACTAGTAGTAGTAGTAAATGCTACGTTTCTCTTTCCAATATCTTAAGTTCGCATTGTATATTATTAACTTTCTTTCTTGCTAATTATTTGCTCTTGCTAAATGTTATAATTAGTATTTCTTCTCATATCTGTGTGCTGATTTATTCTTCAACTTTGCGGTTTTTGTATTGGAAAAATTAGATCATGATTAATGGAGCATGCTGCGTACGCTTTTTTGAAGTAGGACATACAATTGGTGAAGGGACAGGAAGCAGGACATAACCAGCCCGATCTCAAGACAAATCATGTATTTTTTTTATTAAAATTTTGCCATTCCACTTTTTTCAAAGAAAGTTAACACGTTTTGGACTTATGATACACTCTAATTTGTACGTCCAATAATGAGATAACAGATTTGTAAAACTCGGTTTCCATTCCAATAACAAACAAATCACGAGTGACCAGCAGTTACATAAAAAACGAATTCATTTATTAATCTTAGTAATCTTAATTAAGTATAATTTCCAAAAAGGACACATTAATCTGATACATACATTGCAGTCCAAAAATAAAAATAAATACTAATAATACGTAGCAAACATTTGCGTCGCACAACAGCAAAAAAAAAATATTAAATGCTGCAAATGTTGAAAAAGAATAAGAAGATCAATGAAACACATATTAATTCATTACGAATAAAAATAGTATAAAAACATCATTCTACCAAACATCTGAATCACACAAAATACGTCAAATGTGCTATAATAAGTAGAGCAATAGAAACACCCGGAAGTATGTGTGGCGTTGGTCAAATTCAAAGCCCACAATTAGGGTTTTTAAGCTTGGAATTTCCTGTAAATTAATTATTTCAAGTTTTTGATAAACCTGAATTATATTAAAATTTTGCTTAAAACGTAAAAATAGTTTTTTTTTTTTTAATAATAACAGTTGTTTCCATTAAATCGTATAAAGAAAATCAAATATCATTATCTATGAATACGTCGAACAAATTCCCGATTTCCGGGAGTTGGGAATTCAAAAACCCTACCCACACTTCACCGTAAAGTGATTTAAATTTTAGAATGCAGTGAACATTTCGGTGATAACTACACAATTTCCTGTATTTTTTATGAATCCATTTCAATTACTCATCTGTTTTTTGTGTGCCTTCTTTTGGTAATGCCATCGCTTACAAATAAATGGAGTTTTGTATGTACACACTTACTTGCGTGACACATACACAGAGACCATTCAGAAATACAAATTTCTAGAAATAAATCCACAAGACGATGACATCAACTGGCTGTGTTTTTCACCAAGAGTAACACACGCAGAAAAAAATTAAATGCCGACAAATTCGAATGTGAGACCCAATAGAAAGTCCATGACACAAACGCCGGCACTCTACTAGCAAAAGTACAAGTAATAGACAATTTAACGTAATACAACGCAACAACAAATGGCAAAATGCGGATACTACAAGTAAGGTCTGTATTATAAATGCGCGTCCATTATACATATGTGCGAGTGAGTAACAAATATGAAATGTGGCAATCGTTTAGTCGTATACTTTGAATATTGTTGAAATTTCCAAGATCAGTTGTTTGGTGTTGTTGGCAACGATTGAGTTTCCCAAATATGAAATGAAAGACCAATTTGAAAAAAATAAATTTAATTGTAATTAATCTTTTGAGTTTCTAAATAAATTGTGAATATTTACTAAATGAAATGGGGTCTGCAACCCCAATGCCATTGTACCGATTAACTAACGCGATGACTTTTTCCCCACGGTTTTTTTTGGCACTTTTTGTTTTGAAAACCATATGTAAGGTCATACATTATTGCTTTTTTAATCAGAGTTGAAAAAAAACATTACATTGCAGAGAACTAGTTGTGTATTTTTGAAGCGAACACAAACAGAATACCCTACGTTAAGTGCATTCTGCACTTTTAAGTATGTGCGTTAGGGTGTCCAAAAAAATGTGGTTTTTCTCTTTCGAGTTTTATAGTTGCTCAACCTGTGTATGTGGTAAAAAACTTCGGTTACCGAAACGGTCACCAATGGAGGACGTCTTTTATCCTCAAAGATGGAACAAAGGAGAAACCTTACTCTCACAGAGTCGTCTCTATTCTGTTTAGAACAGGTGTGCACAAGATCTTCTGCATCAAATGTTATGCCTCCACTGAAGTAGCGGGCACCATGGAAAAGGAAGAGTTCTACAGCTTGCTCGAAAAAAAAAACAGCAAAGGACACTTCTACCGGTGATATCCGTGTAATAATTAAAATGAATGAAAATGGTGCTGTTTCCACTGCTACACACCATTTCATTTATGTCCAACAAATTGTGTAAAATATTATTTTAGTTTTAATGCTGTTTCTTTCCACATAATGATTTTACAATTGACATTACTAACTAAAGGGATTAGGACATTTAACTTCCTTTTCTACTTTGTAGTTTAAATTTAACGAATGAGAGTTTGCATGTTAGGAAAAACAAACTCAACCGATTTAAATCGATTTTTATAAAATGGTCTATAAAATTATACTGATATTATATTTTTGTGAGTATTGGGAATTTTGGCATCGACTATAAATTTCTTAATTCTAACGTACACAACGTCAACGCCAGCAAGTGTGAAGTAAAGCCATGGTAACTTCAGTATCAGCTTCAGTAGCATAATTTACGATATATGCGGTTCTTTTTGAAATGACAGCACGCCATTGATCAATATTCGGTGCACAGTAGAACATTATATGATGAACAATTTTAGTTAAAAATTAACATGTTGTTTGCAATGAAGGTTTAGGCTCGAGTTTCTGTTTCGTGGTCTTTAAACGTTAATTTGAAGTTCAAGATAACAGCCACCAATATTTGGAATATAAATAAATAAATAAATAAAATAAATATTTGACAATTCCCCCCAACGAAGGGGGACATGCGAAACATAACAGGGTGACTACCTGAATGAGTGGAATCCGGTCATTATGTACATACGATTTTCAGAAGAGAGATATTATGTTTTGTATTACGTTTGTGTATGTCGACAAGTGTGTGCGAGCAAACTTGCCACATTTTTATATATTTGGTGATTTCACTAACACCCACCGGCCATATACACCACCGGTGTGTCACTTCTACCGGTACATATTATAAAAACACTTTTGGCACACTGGTGCAGTTTAACCTTAATGTTGGTTTTTAATAGTGGTATGTAGTTTCTCGGTGTGATATTGATTCTCGGTGAATATTATAAATTAAAATTTGATTCGCATGTGACTTCTGTAAAGGGCAATTTTGCAGTAGGGAAATTATATTGTTGAACTTATTTCTGTCGTTGCATGGTATTAATTTTCATTGTTTGTACATTTCCAGACAGAGGACATCGGAGGAACGACCAATGAGAACAACTCGGAACTCGTCAATACCGTCGATGATGATTATTGTAAGGTATGTGCAACATTTACAACAATAAATGAGAAAACTCAATATTCTACAATTTAACGAAGACGGAAAACATCTTTATTGTAGTTATACATACACATTTTATTAATTTTAATCCTCTTACTTTTTCAGGCAGATGAGGTTGCGGAATCTTTCGCAAGAACGAATAACGAAAATGATTCGGAATTTGTCAATGCGCCAGATGATGTTCGTAAGGCGTGTGAACAAATTCCTCCAATAAATGAGAATAATAAAACACAGCAATTAAATCTAGAAGTAAACAATTTTAATTTTTGTCCACTAATTTGATTACTAATTTGTATACTTTTCATGTTTTTTCAGACAGATGAGGTTGCAGGACCATTCGCAGAAACCATGAACGAAAATAACGTGGAATTTGTCAATACACCAGATGATTTTGGAAAGGTATGTAAATCAATTTGAACCAGAAATGAGATAGTATAAACTCAATAAATTAATCAAGAAGTACTAAATGTTTATTTTAGTTGTCCAGGAAACGACTACTAATTGTTCTCTTTTAATTTCTTCAGACAGATGAAGTTGCTGCATCTTTTGCAGAAACAACTAACGACAAACACTCGGAATTTATCAATACACCAGATGATTTTGGAAAGGTATGTAAACTAATTCGAACAATTAACTCAACAATATAATCAATCGGTTATGAATGTTTATATTAGTAGTTTTATGATTAATAACAAAACTATTAATTATTTTAATTTTTAATTTTATAGACAGAGAGTACAACATCTTTGGCGGGAACTACAAACGAAACTAATGCGGAAGTTGTCAATAACCCATATGATGTATTTGAACAAATTACAAAAGATGAAAACATGGGAATACAAGAAGGAAATAATGATCAGGTCGTCGTTGAAGCACCTTCAGTTGAGACTAACCATACGTCACAACTCTTCTGCACCACCAATAGAGAAGAGGTGGAAGTTTCGGATTATTCTGGAATCGAAGCCCTGTCACAAGCGGATCACTCAGAAGACTTCAAGAGTGTAGAGCCCATAATGTTATCAGAAGGAAGCGTGACTACTCCATTCCCTTTGGGAAGCCATTCCCCAACTGCAACATCTGCAATGATAGAAGAACCGGAAGCCTCCAAAACTGAATTTGTCGCAAATACGGAAAACCCGCTCGACAATTCACAATGTGATCAAAAAACTACCGAAGATATGTCCAAGAATGCCCATGTGGACATGTATGAAGTAATGTCAACAGTGTTCGTAAAATCGCAAACTAATGAGACTGAAAATGGCACTGCTGTGGATACACCTTTACACAAAACGGAAAATGAAAATGAAGATACTTCTATAAAGGTTCAAATGAACAGTAATAAAGGAGAACAAACAGATATAGTGGTTGATGATATCACTGCAGACATTTCTTCTGATATTGTTCCAAATGCAGAGCTAGTTGGAACTACTGCTGCTGCTGCTGTTGCCCTTGCACCAATAACAACCAAAATCGTATCACCTTCAGCAGCCCCAAAAACGGATGATGCTAAAAAGGCTGCAGCTAAAGTGACAGCTAACGTAGCTAAGTCGAAGGTATGTCCTATTTCGAATTCTACATCAAAAAGACCGTCTGCCACAGACACAGCTAAAAAGACAATTGGAAGTGCTGCCAAGCCCAAATTACCTTTGAAGTCGTCTACTCTGTCTGCAGCCACTGATAAGAAATCAAGCAAACTGACTCCTGTTTGTACTACGACTGCACGTAAAATAATAGGTACTTCAACAACGGTTACCAAAACTGCATCAAAAACTACTACCACAAGCTCCGCAATGCGTTCAACATCAACAACAACATCGGCTACAAAAACCATGATGTCTAGACCAATAGCTGCTACTCGCACAAATATGTCGGCTACAGGTGCGCGCAAGCCAGCAATACCATCGAGCAGCACTGCTGCCAAACCTCGACCAGCTTCAGGAGGAATTGCGGCTCCAGCTAAACCCACAACCCTTGGTGTACCAGGTACCAATAGTTCAGTTAAGCCTAAAGTCACTTCCCCACGATCTACATTAACTTCCCAGTTACGTAAAACTGCACCTGGTCCTCCGATCACCAAGAGTCCCACTAAATCAACAGCATCAAATAGTGTGGGTAAAACAGTGGCATCTTCTTTAGGAAGCCGCACTAAACCTGCAACATCTTTGATTGGCAGTGCTAGTGCAACTGCCACTAAGCAAGTTTCAGCACGCCCAACTACTAAGCCGACAAATAGCACCACCACAACATCTACAACCACCAGGCGTATAACTGTCGGTGGCGCTATCGGCACATCGACCACACAAACCATATCAAAAACAACCAATTCTACCCTGAGAAAATCTTCACCAATTAAAACTACAGCTGGTAAAACACCACCAAAACCGATAAACAGCAACACTGTTGCCGCCAAACCAAAATCCGCAATAAAACGAACACCTCCAAAATCTGCGGAACACAAATCGAATGGTGATACCGTCAATGAGACTGATTTGAATGGAACTACCGCAACATCTCCGGTAACTTCTAATGTAGAAGACCAACAACATCTGTCACTATCTCCAAATGCTATTATACCCAGCATTAATGATCCGCCAACACAAGTCGGGGAAGGTGGCCCCATCGATAATATGGATTTAATTAGCGCTTAAAAAGCCCATTGAACTGAATTTCGACTAAGATATTAATCATCAAAAGCTTTTTCCTGAAGTAAAAGCATATTGCATGTGAACTAAAAACATATTTGAATCAAATAATTTCAGTGGTATTCTGCACATAACTTCCGGTCGTAAGTAGATTTGAATTCGGCACTGGAGTATCAACCTCAGTAAACGGAGTTAATGGTGTTGCAGAAACTGACTAGTTTTATTTGATATATCCAAAGTATTCTGAAATATACGAACTAAAAGAAATTTCCGACTGAGAGTTCACTGCAGAAAACCCCTGTACTTTTTATACAAAAAAAAAAAAGAAACTATTTGCAGACTCACAATTATTATTACTTACTTACAAATGACCCGTTTATTTTGAAGGTGGCATAACAACATCAAATGTAGAGTAATACAATAATTCAGAACGCAATTAACATAATGTTTACTTAATTCCGTTATGCGGTTTTGTAAAATGTTGCGCAAAAAACCCTGTCTTAAGCGGTTCAACTAAAACTTTGTCTAATCGCAAAATCAAACATTGGGTAATTAAGGAACCATAGTTCTTTTCGAATGCGTTTACTGTGCAGCGATGATGGTTACATTTTGAGAACATAAACGCTTTTAAAATAAACGGCTCATATAACGAATATTTATGCGATTTTCGAAAACAATATGTTCACGATATCTACAGTAGTTCTATAAATCAATAGTGCATGTTAATGCTACAAACGATATACTGATTTATGGAAATGAAAAAAGTAAAATTCCAATTTATATTTTTACATGCATGCTCTGCTCTATATACTTAATGTTTTCTATAAGCATATATTTTATATTCATTACTACTAATCCATAAACTACATAAGATTCATTAATTGAAAATCAAAAAAAAAACGAATCGAAAACCGATATTAGTATACATTAACAGTTTTAACAACCTTAATATCATTTGTTTGTTTATTTTGTTTCGTTCGTCGCTTCCAGTTCGGCTTGTCTTAATTTATTGATTTTTTTAAGTTTTTTGCTTTTACATACATACATATTTATTTTGAACTCGATGTGAATTTTCAAATTTGTTTCTATTATGTTCAAGTATTGAAGTCCAGTGATTATTTTTATTTCAAAATCGTTTTACGTTTTGCTCAAATCTTTTTTTTTTATTCAGAACTAAATCTTTATATTATATTTTTGTATGCAAGTATTTATAAAATATATTAAAACTTGAAGAAATGTGTTGGTTTTATTTGTGGTTTTCCCAATGAGAGAAAACTCACGAGTTCATTCAACGAATTTATCAGATCCCTTTTGATTTGACTGAATTTTGCTTAACCCCCACTTACTTAGTGCCCTGCTTTAATTTGCCTTAACGTTTTTCGAACTATAATTGAAATAAATACTATATTCAACTTAAGTAAAATATCAAAAAATTATTATTAATGGCATATTCATGACAACTTTAAGATCATGTATTCAATTCTGCACCAATTTCCAAATTTTACAGAAGAGACTGAGAAATTCGTTTTAAAACTCCATTTAATAATTTGAATTGTGTCAAATGGCAGTTAATAAAAAATATTTTCCAAATACGAATTTTATTGAAACTAAGTACTTCCCATAAATGTTTTAAAACACGTTGGAAGTAGTAAATCGTAAGAATCAACAAATCTTACTTTGGAACTACATACGAACGAACTAATCGTAAACAACATCAAACACAGAAATCTTAAATATAATAAATGTTAATAATAACGTAGACTGTGTTTAAATTATCAATTAAGGTAATCCGGGTAATGAATGTTTTTTGTTTGTTTGGACCAGCGTTAGTTTAATTGAAAAAATATATACATTCAAGATATTTGTGTCAAGAGGTCACACAAAGAAAATAATTACGGTTACATTTTAATTCATTCCCTTCACCCTGACGATGAATGAATTATAATTACTATACAAATTTAACTTTCAATAGTGTATACAAATGTATGCTAAATTTTCCTGTACAAATGTTTTGCATTGTTGGGAGCTACAATAACGACTTTGGTGCACTCAATACAACCCGTGACTCCAGGCAACCCAAACTAAAGGGTGTTTTTTATTGGGGTATAGAACTTTAAGTTGGCATCACTTTTTTAACTGGCGGCCATTTTGTCAGCTGTCAAGTGATTAATATTTAGTTTGGTTTGCCATTTCATCATGAACAGGTTGACAAAAGAACAACGCTTGCAAATCGTGGTTCAGTTCGCGAAGTTCACCGCAAGCTCCGTCCATGTTATGCCATTACATCCACAAAAACTGACTCTTTGGTGTGCTCTATGGGCTGGTGGAGTCATTGGGCCATACTTCTTCCGAAATAATGCTGGAGAGTCAGTTACCGTTAATGGAGACCGGTATAGAGCCATGATAACCGACTATTTTGTTCCCGAATTGGATGGCATGAATGTGGATGAGTTGTGGTTCCAACAAGTGGTTGAAAATTGGACCTGTAGAATTGGCTTTATTCGAGCCAGCCGTGGGGCCACATGCCCGAAATCATATTTAAACATTAATGGCATAAAATTATCCTTCCAATAAAGCCAAATTGATGGACATTAAAACGATTTTCTTGTGTTTTATTTCATTTCATTTATTTGCACAGATTTTGTAATTTAAAGCCTTACGGCCAATTGTAACAAATTACAATAAAAACTACTCCATGTTGAATACTACTGCTCAGTTAATTTAAAAACAATTAAAAATATGCGTATAAAAATACAGTGGAATTAAAAATAATATAGCTATACAAAATAAAATATAAAAAAGCAATTTACATATCAAATTCAAAATATCAGAAAGCGTACATCAATCAGTATTGGAAAATGAGGAATGAAACAATCAAATTTTACAGTTCCCTAATGAATGAACAAATAATTCTTAAATAGATTACGAAATTTAAATTAAAGAAAAATATTGAAGAAGCTTTTTTCGGAATGTATTATTAGTCAGTGAAAATATTTTCAATGTACCGGGGAGTGAATTGAACAATCTGGCTATTCTAACTCGAAAGGACTTATCCATATGACCATCCGCTCTGGGAATGATTAGTTGGTTAGCACGCGATGAACGACAAAATGTAAATGAGTCAACAAGAAAAGCCGGAGTTTGATTTTTATAAATTTTGTAAAATAACAGAAGAGACCGATAATTTACGAAATCACGAAAGGAGCAACCCAAGAATTGATTTACATATGAGGTAACATGGTCAAACCGTCTAAGAGAAAAAATGTATCGAACTACTCGGTTGATACATAATCTAATTTTGTTAAAAATCCTATTTGTAGTCCCACAAAATATTTCTAGACAGTACAAAATATTGGGCATATCTAAGGCGTGTACTAATTTAATTTTTACATGGCGAGGTATGACTAAATTTGTTGTGTAGAGCTGACGAAGAGATAGGGTTGTATGGGCAACAACATTATTAATATGTAATTCAAATGTCAACTAATCATCTAAAACTACACCAAGACATTTCATGTTGTGGACAAATTCAATTGCAGCACCATTATAATTCAGTCGCAAATCATTGCAAACATGTTAGGAAAACAACAAAGCTTTGGTTTTTGAGGCATTGACGGAAAGATTATTCAAACTCATCCACTCAAATAAAGTATCCAAAACATAATCAACTTTTGCTTGCAATACATCAACATTGTGGATATCGTCATTAAACAAGAGCTGAACATCGTCGGCGTAAGCAAATGGCAAACACCAATCATCTATGCTTTGAAAAAGGTCATTCATGAAAATTATGAAAAGTAAAGGCCCTAGCACAGATCCTTGCGGGACTCCACTTTTCACTGGCAGAGTACCAGAAATAGCACCGTCAACACAAACACATTGCTTCCTATTATTCAGATATGAATAAATCAACATACAGGCATTCCGCCCGAACCCATACAACCGAGAAAGTTTACTTACTAGAATAAAATAGTCAATCCTGTCAAACGCTTTCTCCAAATCCAAAGAAAGTAGAACTGTACTCTTCTGATTCACGTAGTTTTTTCTTATGGAATCAGTCAATCCGGCCAATAACATGGAAGTACTTCTACAACTCCGAAAACCACATTGGTAGTCACTAAGCAATCTTTCACCTTCAAAGTATCTTACAAGTTGGTTCTTGAGTACATGCTCTACAACTTTGGACAAGACGGGAAGTAAGGCAATGGGTCTAAAATTGGCAGGAGAATCCAAACCAGATTTCTTCTTAATGGGATTAATCCTAGCAGTTTTCCACTTACTCGGGAATGTTGATGTCATGACAATGGTATTCACTAAGTGTAAAAAGGAATCTGACACATATGGAAATACAATTCTTAGGAATTTTAAGGGAAACCCATCGTTTCCAGGAGCATTGGATTTGATTGAAACAAATGCAGAAAGCAATTCTTCGGAAGAAATTGAAGCAAAGGAGAATCCTTGATTGTTGGAAATATAAGTTATAAGCTCACAAACATCACCAACGACATCCAGTTGATTGTCAACAAACAATCTGTTCAGATTGTTAAGATCATCAACTGTGTTATTTATTAGCCCTGAAGAGTTACTTTCTATAAGACCATTACTACGAACAACATTCCATAGAGACTTTGCACTTGCGCAACTGTCAAAGAGAGTAGAATGGGCTTCCCGTTTCAATTTCCTTTTAACGGCTTTGGCTCGGTTTCTAGCTTTACAGTATATCTTCCAATTATCGTCACTCTTAGCATTCAAAAATGCTACATATGCCAAATCCCTCATCGATTGGTGATAACGGACTAACGGTGATTTCAACCAGTTATCAGGGTTGTTCTGAATCTTTCTCTTTTTTTTAAATATAGAATGGATGTAATATAGACCTTCCATAAAAATATTTAGCTGTACATTGACATCCGATGTGGCAAACATCCCAGAAAAATCAGCAGATTGAACACGACTGTACAACGCATTTTTATCAAATTTATTATAATCAATATACTCAACAAATTGTTCATTACGTTGCACTGAAATAGGAAAAGATATATAAATAAATGCATGTTTCGAAATATCCGGACAAATAAATTGCCCCGAAAGGTCAACACCTTGTGAAGTACACAGAAAATAGTCAATCAGGGAAGATGACTGGTGAAACACGTCGTAATGTGTTGGACACGAATTGTGGAGAATGGATAAACCCATTCTGGCACATGCTTGTCGAACGGTGTGAGCCTTCGAGATGTCAAACAAATTATTGTTAAAGTCACCCATTAGTATGATATTATTATATCGCAATAAAAGATCGGAAATATCTTCTTCAAATCTTTCAAAGTTTCCATCAGGCAGATATATAACACCAACTAATATAGAATTTTTTCAGTCATTATCTCTACAAACAAACATTCAACGACACCATAGTTTAAGCCGGAATACACAACCTTGGCTGCTAGATTTTTGGAGATAAACAAACCCACACCTCCTCCTCTACGATCAGGACGATCATTTCTATACAGTGAAAAGCCAGAAATGTTGACAGAGTTGGACATAACCGATGGTTTAAGCCAAGTCTCACTAACTCCAACAATATCCAAAAAGCTGTCTTCAATTATATTTCTAATGTCGGATAATTTCGATGACGTAGGACCAATATTAAAACTTTGAGCGTTAAAGTGTGCAACATTTAAATTTGCTCTATAATCATTTAAGCGGGAACGTAAAATTTGATTATCATTTACAATATTACCAATATTATTAATGTTCATTACGAAGACTTAATTTTCAAAAATGGTTTTATGTGATATAAAAGTTGACAAAAAAAAAAAAATATATATTTCCAGAAAATTCCAAAAAAAAAAATCCAAAAAACGATTTAAACAAATTTCGTAAATAGTTTTGCAGTATTTATGAGATCAGTTATGGAGAAAGGAAAAAAAAACTTTCAGACCCAAACATCAACTACTGGTTACTATGAGGGTTAGGCAGATCAGACGAAACATCGTCAATACCAACATCAAGTAACTCTGCACACTGTTTCAAATCAATCATTTTCTTCATGCCGTCTGGATATGCTGCTATAACTTTTGGTCTGTCGGCATTAATCAATTTGAACAGTTTTATTTTGTTCATCCTTCTCAACTTTCGGCACAAGAATAATAATTTCGATGCAGTCGGATTTAAATGGTCATTCAGATAGACTCTGCTACTCACATCACCGCCAATAACACTGTGCAGTGTCAACGGTGTACCTTTGTGGTAATTTGCCATTATGCAGTCTCTAATATACACTGAATTCATCTTAACTAATACAGACTTTCCTTTTGCCATATAGCAACAATGCTGTATATCAATTGGATTTAATTCAATATTGCAAAGCGAGGCAAGATAGCCTCTGGCTCCCTCAAGTCGTGTATGCCATCTGGTAACCCATTGATTATAATATCAGCTCTATTTAACCTCCTCTGCAGAATATTGTTTTGTGTTTGCAGGTCTTGCATAGCAATGACAGAAGTTGATTCACATTGTTTCGTGACGGCTAAGCAATTTATGACATCTTTATCTATCTTTTTTGTTTTAATATTAACATCAGCACGCACCGACTTTATTACTTCATCAATTTTTTCTCTCATGCACTGAACTTGTTTCAGCATATCCAGCTTGAAGGCTTCATATTGTTTTTCAATCGATGAAGAAAAGTCAGCAAAATGGCTGCGAAGTTCTTCGCTTACTTTATTGTTACAATTGGTTTGTAGCGGAGTTGTATCAATCGCAATAGGTTCACCATCATCAGCAACAACAGACACATAAACATTTTTGCGCATACATCTCGGGCATTTAAATAAAAACATTTTCTTTTTATATAAAAATGAATGTTGATCTTTACTTACTTTAACACAAGCGATATGATGAAATTCATCGCAGACACAACAGCCTAAGCTATTTTGGTTGTCTTGAACACTTTTGCTACATACTGGGCATTTATATAGTTTAGCGACTGAAGCCATTGTTGTGTTGACAATTCAGTATGTACAGCTCTGGATAAATCTCATAGACAGCTTGTACATATGTACATATGTTATATCAAAACGACAATATAAAATATTGTGTTCCACTCCACAAGATAAACAGATGAGTGACGAAGATATGCACACACAAATCAGCTGCTATGTTGATCCGTATCAGTTATAAAGAAGAACGACAATAACAAATATCATAGCATCCAAAGGCGGCAAGTCACAATTTTCTTCTTCTTGTTTGGCTCACAGTATAAAGTTTTGTTTTGTTTCTTGTTTTATATTGTATGAAAGCAATGTTTAACTAATACTTCATTGTAAGACAACGAACAATATACGAATGCATTGATTAATTAAAAAATATAAACGTTCACTACTGGTTTAACTATTGTTTTTTATCGTTTTTGAAATATTTTTAAGGAACAGCAATTTTTTTGCTAGTTATCCATTGCAGGGTTGCCATCTTTTTTTTGAAGTTCGAATTCGAAGTTCTATACCTCAATAAAAAACACCCTTTACATCAAAATTGACCAATCCAGTAGTTTGATACCCCTTTCAAATGTTTGGACCTGGCGATATTTTGCACAATTAGTTTTCATCATAAATGAAACGTGAAAAAACTACATAAAGTCGCGGTCACAAAAATAGTAGGGCTGATATTTTTTTGTCTTTGCGTATGTCTTTCATATGTCATGTTTCGTTACATATAGGGAGCATAAAATAAATTATGCCCATATACTTGTGCTGTTTTGTTTGTATTGTATTTTGTCAAATGAAGTGGTTTTTGCATAAGTGAAAATACATTATTGCCGACACAAACTTACAAAAAAAATTATTATATGGCGTCAGAGGAGCTTTTCATACTACGGCTTTGGACCTGTTTAATGGAAAAAGGATATCATGGTTCGGCAACAATCACACTGCAGGAAGTATTGATTTCTTACGCCAGTGAGGAAATGCCACTGATTTGGGTCTTTATCCTAACTTGTCGATATTGAGTAAAAAACGTGCTTCTTTGTTTAACCTTATTCTTTTACTAAAATTCATGTCAATACAATTGTTGTTATAACTACAAGAAGATTTACAAAGATGTTGCCATATGTTTATCGAAGGGTTAGTTACACATTATCAATTGTGCGAATGTGATTAAGTTACAATAGTTCTCCTCCACTTAGTCCGAGACAATATTTATCAAAGATTTAGACGTACTGGCTCACGACGCTGCCGGGTGGATCTACGTACAGGTGTTGACAGATCTGGTGCCAGTGATTGTCGTTCATGATCGACAGGAAGCTGTACTAAATCCTGCAGTATTGAATACTCATTTGGTTCAATCGGATTAGTCGGTTGTCGTGTTCCTGAATCGATATCGCGTTTAATGCATGATCTTAATTGATTAATGTGCCGCTTCAGCACATGGCCATCGTCCAATTTGATCAAATAATGTAGATGACCGTACTTTTTTAAAACTGTTCCTAGTTTCCAGATACTCTTGTTGTCCTCATAGAATCGAGCTTGTACTCTCTCACCCTCAAGAATTTGACGAGCCTTGCATTGGTCCCAGTACGTTGGAGTATGAATTCGAGGAGGTCTTAATGCGTCGAGTTGAATGCGTATTTGTCGATTGAGATATTTTTCGATGGAGTGGTGTCATCAGCTAACGGTGTAGCTCTATAACGGAAGAGTATGTCTCTCACCTTCTCACGAATAGTCCGAGGATCATCAGTCATGGAATTAAGCCGGTTTTTTAGCGTTTGCACATTACGTTCCGCTAACCCATTCGTAGCGGGATGTCCAGGCGCAATGAATTTCTGAAAAACACCTCGATCTTTACAATACCTTTGAAATTCTTCGCTGGTGAATATTGATGCATTATCGGATACAATCACGTCTGGGTAACCATGCCTCGCAAAAAGGTCTGATAATATACCAATCGTGGAACTGACGATATTATACCAATTTCTGCCCATTTAGATTTAGCGTCCATAACTACAAGGAAGTAATGGCCCTGAAATAAGCCAGCGTAATCGATATGAATTCGTTGCCAGTTATGTGTTGGCTCGTCCCATGTGTGTAATTGTGCTTTTGGGAGACACGACTTGGTAGCACCGCAGGATGCACAACTTTTCACTAGATTTTCTATATCCTTATCAATGGATTTCCAATAGACATACCTGCGAGCTAGTTGTTTCATCTTAGATATGCCAATGTGTGTCTGATGTAGCTCTGTTATAACAGCATGTTGTAACGAAATCGGAATTACGGCACGTTGTCCACGGAAAAGTCTGCCATTGTTTAGCGTAAATATCGTGTCTTCCACCAAATTGTTTTGTAGATTTTTTACAAGTTGTGACAATTCCTGGTCTTTTTGCGTTTCAGCTTGTAGTGATTTGTAATTTAATTTTAGGGTTGACATTTGTTCAATAACCGCCTCACATAGCTGATTAACTTCATCGTTGATTGCAGAGTCTGTACCTGAAGACAATTTGACGGGTGCTCTCGATAAATAGTCAGCATTAATGTTTTCAATATCTTTCTTGTACTGAACTTGATAGTTGAATCCCGAAAGAAATGCTGCATACCTCTGAAGACGTGCATATGTCATTTGTGGCAGTTTAGCATGTTGGTGAAATATCCGAACAAGCGGTTGATTATCCGTGACAAGCGTGAATGGTCTGCCGTACAAATATTGGTAAAAACGGTCTACCGAGAATACAATCGCCAAAGCTTCGGGATCAATCTGGGAGTAATTCCTCTCTGCATCCGTAAGGGATCGCGATGCGAATGATATTGGACGCTCTTCACCGCCTATAATGTGTGAAAGCACTCCTGCAATGCCAGTGGGACTAGCGTCACAAGCTAAATGTACCTGATGTTCTGGATCATATGGCACAAGAACACGGTCGCTCGCGATCTCCTGTTTGATTTTCTGAAATGCTTCTTTACATTTTGAACTCCAATAAAATTTTGCGTTTTGCTTAACAAGACAACGCAGCGGAAATGTTAGTGATGAACAGTTTGGAATAAAGCGGGAGTAGTAGGTAACCATTCCCAAGAATCGTTTCACGTCGTCTGCATTTACTGGTTGTGGTAGATCTGTAATAGCAGAAATTTTATTTTTAGATTTTTGTATTGCATTGTATGTAATGGTATGCCCGAGAAATTCTATTTGCTCTTTGAAAAAACTACATTTTCCTTTATTGAGATGCAAATCATGTTTTTGAAGCTGGCGAAGGCACCTTGATAAATTTTCGACGCATTCTGTTTTTGTAGATCCGTGCACAATAATGTCGTCAAAATAAGCTTCCGTCTTTGGAACGTCTTGTAAAATTTGATTGATGATCCGATTAAATTCCGATGGCGCAGTTTTTATGCCGAATGAAAGTCTGTTGACTTTATAAGTGCCGCGGTGTGTAGACATAGTTTGTATTTTACTTGATTCATCGTCAACTGGAATATGAAGATAGGCTTTATAAAGATCTAACCTACAAAAATACCTAGAACTGCGCAAACAGTTAAAAATTTCTTCGACTTTTCTTATAGGATTGTGCGCTTCTACCAGTCGTTGGTTGACTCCTACTTTGTAATCAACGCATAACCGTAGGCTCCCATCTGATTTTGGTATCACAACCAATGGGGAACCCCAATCGCTGATTTCTGTTTTTGTTATTACCCCTGAGGCTTCCAGCTGATCCAGTTCTTGGTTTACTTTCCCAATGATTGCAAATGGAATGTCACGCTCACGGTTAAATACAGGTGTTGCCTTCTCACGTAACTTTAACGAAATTTTGTACTCGTGCATCCGATCTTTGGTTGAAAAATATCTTGGACATTTTTGAATACAGCATCAATATTGATTGTGCTGCCAATAGAGGATATTGAATTGAATCCGTTTAAATTAATATTCAACTTGCGTATCCAATTACGCCCAAGAATCGTGGTGTAGTTTTCAGGAACAATATAGATTTCATCAGTTATACGCTTGCCATTATATTCCCCCTCAACCTCAATCTTGCCATCCGGGATAAATACTTATTTTGTATATGACTGAAACGATATATTTGTTGTTAAAAATGGCACATTAAGGTTAAGTTCCGCAAATTTATCTCTTAGCAAGAACGTGTAACCTGATCCCGTATCGATTTCAAATTCGATTGGGCTACCTTGAATACGTATTGTAATAAAAAATCTGTCGCAATTGCCAGACGCAGTTTGGGGTGTGTTAACCACAATCAATACTCCATACTGGTGTATTTCATCTATTTGATTTGTTGAAATTTTTTGGCTGTTGCGTTGTTTCATTCGAGCTTGAATGCAAACCTTTATTACGTGTCCGGTTTTTTTACATTCAGCGCACTTTAAGTGACTTTTGTTGCTGTGGCAGTCTTTAGCATAGTGGTTGTTTTTTCCACATCTTAAGCAAAGACCATCTAACCCTAAACTTTTGAAGTCCACACTTGCCCCACGTTTCGGGTTGAGGTTAGGTTTATTACCATACTTTTTCTGACCCTTCTTTGCAGAAATCTTATTGATTTCGATCGATGTCGATTGATGCACTTTCTGGGCAATTTCTTTGGAGTCACTTTTTGCTGCTTCAAGTGATATCGCCTTCGATACTGTGTTGGAGAAGTCAGCTATTTGTTCAGTTGATTGAAGTAGAGTCTCGCGAATGCCATTGTCTTTGATGCCGCGTATAAATTGCGCGCGTAAAAATATATTAGCCACTGATTTCTTACATTGACAATTGAACTCACAATCCCCAATGTCCATCTGTAAAGCAGCCACGTACTCTGCAACAGTCTGTTGTTCGGCTTGATATTTCATTAAAAATTTATGTTGAGCAACCAAAAAATTTTGTTGTGGGGATAGGTGTACCTGCAAGAGTTTCACTAACTCATCATATGTGAGCTCGTTTGTGTCTTTGGGTCTAGCAGCACTATATTAAAACTTTTAGCTCCAATCGAATTGAGCAATAACTTCGCACAGTATTCTTTGTTACCGTGAACATACTTCATGTATAATTTTCGAATCGCAATTTATAATTCCGGAAAGACTCCTTTGAAGCGTCGAACGGCTCGAAATTTGGAACCAGTGCCATGTTAGTTCCGACATTTAAACTTGAACTTGCTGAAGGTGGTGCAGCATTAATGGACATTTTTTCTAATATCTTTTGTTGGAGTTCCATAAATTGCGTAAATTGGGTGACATCCATGTTGATTTTGAATATTGTATTTTAATCGGTGCTAAAAAATTTTGAAGGTTTATCTCGTCGCCAATTTATCCTAACTTGTCGATATTGAGTAAAAAACGTGCTTCTTTGTTTAACCTTATTCTTTTACTAAAATTCATGTCAATACAATTGTTGTTATAACTACAAGAAGATTTACAAAGATGTTGCCATATGTTTATCGAAGGGTTAGTTACACATTATCAATTGTGCGAATGGATTAAGTTACAATAGTCTTCCAGCAGGACAACGACCCCAAGCAAACTAGCAAAAGAGTGCTTTCAGACAACCAAGATTAATGTCTTTGAATGACTCTACAGTCATGTAACCTGAATCCAATAGAAAATCTTTGGTGTGATGTTAAGAAGGCGGTGGCTCATTGTCAACCAACAAACATTTTGCAACTTTGGGAGGCTGTTAAGATAGCATGGAGTTCAATTCCTGCTGAAAGATGCCTAGGCCTGGAGCAATGTGTTGCGGTTATAGTGAATAAAGGACATGCCACATAGTACTAGAAAGTATAAATTATATCAATATATCTTTAAACATAAATATATTCCAATCATTTTTATTTATTATTTTCTCTCATTAAGGTAATCGACGCTACTATTATATTGATTAATTAAACTCTTACATCTTTTTTTAGAAGTATAAAGCCAATAAATAAAACTTGTTAAAAAATACAAAATAGTTCTCATTTTAGCTATGTGTACTACTATTGTTTTGACCGCAG
Organism: Hydrotaea cyrtoneurina; assembly: GCA_958296145.1. Lineage (NCBI taxonomy): Eukaryota > Metazoa > Arthropoda > Insecta > Diptera > Muscidae > Hydrotaea > Hydrotaea cyrtoneurina. Next base: position 149,211,996 of record OY282512.1, on the reverse strand, counting down.
CTGTATATAAAGCCCTAACCGCGAAAAAGAATTAAGCCTCAAAAAGAACATTTTACAGGAGAAGGTTTTTGTGTGGTCAAGCATAGAGGCGTGTGGTGCATACGATACAATGGAATTTTCTATATCTTTGTCAATTATTTCTTTTATATTTTAGGATTGAGAGCTTCGAAAAAAAAATGACGCTAAAGACTTTTTCTCAGGCTTGATATAACCGTTGCGAGTTTGAAAAAAAAAGCGGATGTCTGAGCCGATGCCCAAAAAAACGCCGTCGAAAACATAGCCGCGTAATTTTTTACAACACATCGGCTCCAAATTCTGTTCACTCACATTTAAACAACACGTGCACGTGCAAAGTATCATCCAGCTCCAAAAATAAAATGAAAAGTAAAAATATTAAATCAAAAAAAGTTATTGCTAGTTTGAAAAAAACAGCTAAAAAAAACATAATCAATGAGGAGGGTGATAAATTACAGAGAGTAATGAAAAAGCGCGTGGACGAGGAGATAAATGAGGTATGTAAGAGAGATATAGGTAGGAATGGGAATACTTAAATTCTTTACTAGGACAGCGAAAGTGAAGTTTCCAATGACGAGAACGGTGAAGTGTCCAATGAGAACAACAGCGAAGTTTCCAATGACGAGAACGGTGAAGTGTCCAATGAGAACAACAGCGAAGATTCAAATGAAGAGAACAGTGAAATGTCCAATGAGGACAACAGCGAAGATTCAAATGAAGAGAACAGTGAAATGTCCAATGAGAACAACAGCGAAGATTCAAATGAAGAGAACAGTGAGGAGGACAGTGAAGATGACGCACCTACCGAAGCAGCTATAGAAAAAGATGAACCTACTATACCTTCTAAAATCAAGATCGGTATAATTTCACCAAATTTCCCTGTCGACCAAATTATCCATGTGAATAAACTTCCTAAGAGTAAGTATATGTACTTATTACAGAAAATATAGGCAATACTAAAATCTATTTCTTCAGAATGCAAAGTAATTGATATCGTTGAAGTTTTTGCGAAGTATGGTCCAATTTATGCCATCCACATCCAAAAAGGCACCGCCAATGACGTAGCAAACGTTGCATTCAAGAATGCTAAGGCGGCATCTGCAGCCTTATCAGCCCACAAGACAGCCGTAATTAATGGTGAAAAGTTATGCGTTAAATCAAAGCCAATTTCAGAAAAGAAACTCCAAAAAAAACTTGACCGTCCAGCGTCCACGTCAAATGACGGTGATAGTCGTGATCGTAGTGTACACGTTAAATTGTTAAAACGTGGTACTACTGAGGATGAACTGAGAGAACATTTTGCTTCATGCGGTGATATTGAATCTGTACGAATTGTTCTGAAGAATTCAATTACTTTCGCCTTTGTAACATTCGTGGATAAATCATCTTTGAAAGATGCTTTGAATCTGCACAATTCTATTTTGAATGGTACCAACATAGGCGTTTTTGAAAATAATCCAAATTCGGCCAGCAATATGGGCAATCGTGAACCAAAGAACACCATAATGTTGAAAAATTGTCAAAATTTGGAATGTGTTGACGTTGAAATATTAAAGTCTATATTCAAAAAATGTGGCGATATTGATTGTATAGATGTAGTATGCAAAAAGAACGCATTAGCGTTCATAACATTTAAAACTGAAGAAGCTGTTGCGAAAGCGTTTAAACTCAACGGGAAGACACTGAGGGGTATTGCATTAGAAGTTTTCCCCTTTAATGAGTATAAACCCAAAACTTCAATTTTTATAACAAATCTTACACCAGGTATGAATATATTGCTCTTTATTTGTGTATAACTTTACAATTGTTCTCGTTTTTTTCTGACCTTCTAGGTGTAACTGAAGATAACCTAAAAACGCACTTTTCAAAATCCGGAGATATATCCTCAGTCATTCTTAAAAAAGGGTTTGCAGTTATCCACTTCAAGGACTCAAGTGGTTACTGCAAATCGTTTTTATTAAATGATTCAATACTTAATGGTCAAATAATATTTGTAGAACCGTACTCTACAAGAAAACAGGCCGTTTATAGGTCAAAATACCGTTTCGGAAAGAAACGACAGTTACAAACTAGAGACCATTTTATTAATTCAAAGCGTGTGAAGTATACATGAGCCTTACCAATATTCATTAATTTGTAATATGCACTTTAATAAAGTAACATTTGATTCGCAATCGATTTTTTCACTTTTAGGGGTCCATTTTATTAGAAACCAAATACAAATTCTATGTTCAAGATATAACGTTTCCTTATACTGTCTCCATCAGCTTCGATGCTGCCACGGCTAAGTTTCTTCGGATTACCAGGAAAATATACCCGTGGATTTGGCAAGCTGTACGACAAGAGATTTCTATATAGATAATGAACATGTCAGGCAAAACACATGTACAGAATCAGCTGTTGTTCTTTATTTTGACAGAAAGAGTGACTTTTATGATTAGTGTTTATCAATTTTCTTTCCAGTGAGAATCACGAAATTTCTAAGAATGAAATAGTACCAAAAAAGGGCCAAAATAATAAGAGATATATGTCATGTCCATACCATCACCAGTACGTATGAGAGTTGAAGTAAAGGTGGAGCAAATATTAGTTTTCGCAGTCCAAAATAATTGAGCTGCGGAAGGTATCCGATTTAGAAAATTGATTTGTTTTTGTGTGCCAAGACAAAGGTCATTTCCGACAGTACAAACCCCATACGTAAGAATGCGATAGTATATGATAACACTAACTACAGAAGTTTCATTGACATCTATTGTATTTAATTAAAAGATCTACGAGCAGGCAAGGATTCGCAAACGATGACGGAAAAGTTGGATGTCATTATTTTTGGAGCTTCTGGATTTACCGGAAAGTATACAGTGTTTGAAGCAATTACCGTTTTGGGTGATTTAAAATGGGGAATTGCCGGTCGTAATCGAGAGAAACTGGAAGGTGTTTTGAGAGACATGGGCGCCAAGGCCAATAAAAACATTAAAAAAACCCCCATAATATTAGCCGACATTACCGATGAAGTTTCTCTAATAGAAATGGCTCGGCGCTGTCGAGTCGTAGTTAACTGCTGTGGCCCGTATCGGTTTTATGGCGAGGCTGTGGTTCGAGCTTGTATTGAGGCTGGTACTCATCATGTCGATGTTAGTGGAGAACCGCAATATATGGAGACTATGCAGCTTAAGTACCATTCTCAAGCACAGGAACGCAATGTTTTTGTAATATCGGCATGCGGCTTTGATTCCATTCCAGCGGACATGGGTGTGGTTTTTATTGAAAAGAATTTCGATGGGACAGTTAATTCGGTCGAGACATATTTACAAAGTTATACTAAAGGTGGATCAACCGGCGGGGGAGCGGGAATTCACTTTGGTACTTGGGAGAGTCTGGTATATGGATTGGCCCACTCAAATGAACTGCGTGGTATACGTCAAAAGTTATACAAAGAAAAAATGCCACGTTTCCAGCCTATTCTTAATCATCGTCCATTAATTTTTCGCTCAGAAATCGTTAACGGGATATGCCTTCCATTTCCTGGTGCTGATCGTTCCGTAGTTATGCGTTCTCAAAGATTTTTATACGAACAAGAAGAAAAGAGACCAATTCAGATGCATGCTTATGTTGCTTTCGGATCGTATATAACTGCGTATTTGGTTGCTTTATTTGCTGTCATCATTGGATTATTGGCAAAATGTTCACTTGGTCGTATTTTGTTGCTAAAATATCCGCGATTTTTCTCTATGGGTTTCATATCCCACGAAGGACCTTCCGAAGCTTCCATGGAGAGGACATTTTTTTCAATGACCATGAAAGCAGTGGGTTGGCCAAAAGTCGACCGCGTAACAAACCCAACGAATGAACCGACAGAATCGCCAACAAAATCATTAATGGTGCGGGTGTCAGGACCAAATCCTGGCTATGGAGGAACTTGTGTGGCACTGCTCTCGTCTGCCAAAATCATATTAAAAGAAAGTGATAGGTTGCCTGGAACGGGCGGAGTCCTATCACCTGGTGCAGCGTTTGCCAAAACTAATTTAATTAGTGAATTGGAGAAGCACGATCATGGCATGAAATTTGAAATATTAGCAAATAAATGAACAAACAAAACAGCAAATTCGCCTTATAGTGTGTTTTTCGTATTTCTTCGCCATTTTTCATTATTTTAATATTAGCAAATAAATGAACAAACAAAACAGTAAATTCGCCTTATAGTGTGTTTTTCGTATTTCTTCGCCATTTTTCATTATTTTGTTCAGAAAAGTTTTTGGTATCGAAAAAATAAGTTTTGTTTCATAAAATATATATTAAAGGATTTTTTAGAAAGAATACTGTAAAATCTGTCCAAAGCAGTCGATTTTCGTTTCATTTATTTATTAAAACATTACAAAATGCATATAAAAAATCTTTCTTAAAGAAGCCCAAAAAACTACTCATTTGTAATATAAGTTGTAATTTGATGAACTAATTATAATATAATTAAAAATAAATATTAAGATTTGATGCAGAAACCTGGGACACGGATTTTTAACCAGTTTACAAAAAAAAAACGCTTCTACACAATTAAAAAATAAACATCCAACCATTCCGTTTGCATATGGAGGCATATAAGCCCGTCAACTTAGATTGTACACATACCTAAGCGATCTGTTAAACGCCCTATGCACTGATATTTCCTACAGTCGTTCCAGAATATACCTCCATTCAATTTATGCGCCGTTCAAAACATATCCTATGATCCAGCTGAACTGTTTACACATAGGAACAAAGAATTGCGTTCGCTATATGTCAAATTATACAGATTTATGACAACATTAGAAGTCGGTAGCTCATTTAAAAATGATGCATTCAACAAGTCCGCATCCAACCGCATTTTTTTCTCAAATCTATTAGCTTTAATTATCTTAATCACAATTTGCTACTGTCGTTAATAATTCTTTTGGATTTTTTGGCAATAATCTTGTCTTTGTTTCTCACAGGTTTCATAATTAGTAGTGGCATCGTTTAAAAAAGTACAACTTTTTAAAGTTCACATACTCTTTTTTTCTGTTTGTGTTTGTGAAAATGCATCAAGGAACGTAAACACCTCGTAAATACCTTCCAAATGGAAATCTGTTCACGGAAAGATCAATGATGAGTGTCATCAATATATCGAAAGATTATTTCGTCGCATATCTTCAAAATGAAGTACATGAAAACGAATGTCCTTGAATGCGTTTTATTTATGGTAAAACGTAAAGGCCATCAATGCAATCGTATATTCCAAATTTGGCACTGCTTTTGCTCTCGTGTTGAAAAACATATCTACTCAAGCATACTGGAGCTTCTAGTTTTCAATAACTTAGAGAGTGACTGAGAGTTGGCTGAGACAACGCCACGTCTTAGAGTCTGCCCACTCAAGAATGATAGGAACAACGATGACGCCATCTCGCGCAGAAAAACAATTGTCTGCACATGTTGGGCGAATGACGTCACCCGAAGTGTGTTCCTATTGGCTGATAGTCAAAGTGATTTCAATTACAGGGTTGCCAACAATAGTTCGTACGCTGAATTACAATCTGAAACTTGTCACTCGTTGTACATACAAATAGAGTTGGCAACCCTTACAAGGGAACAAATTCGTCATCTAACGGGAAATCATGCGCATGGCGTTATCTTTTTTTCTATCATTCTTGTGCGCACTCCTTTTGGATATTCATCCTCATTTTTACCATGGACGGAATAGCTCTTTTTTCTTCATTGGTGGAGGAAAACTTAGTACCTGTTGAAAATATGTAAATGTTGCTATGTTGGCAACACTGTACAACACTGTTGAGAATGTCAATGCAATTGCACGCCGCCAGTTGTAGCCGTCTCGGCTTGCGACTCTGACAAAAAGCGGGGTCGGCACTGGATGCCAATATAATAAAACAGAAAAAGAAGAAGCATAAAACAAAACCTCGAAATATTTTTCAAAATAAATACATTTAAAAATGTTTCAACCGTCCTACTTACCTCTGCCAGCTGAAGAGGATTATTATGTGAACTTAAATCAATGCAAAAACATTGAATGTATATTGCCTACAGCAGAAATAGTGGTAAATTTTCGGTCGAATAACACCAAAGTAAAAAAATCGTGTTTTGTCTATGCAGAAAAATTGGGCTTCAAAGGATTGATTGTAAGTGCATTGTGCATTGTAAGTAATGAAACTCCGAATAAAAGTATATGAAAAAATTTCCTCATAGCAAGTGCGACTGACAGAAAAATGCAATCAACGTAAGATGTATATATCGACGGTGGATAGTGCTTCCTTCCAGCAACTGAAACAAGATCAATCCTTACATGTTACTTTTTCGGGCTTTATTGAAAATCTTATACACATACTGAAGGATTGTCAGGATGGCAAGTTGGATATCTATTTAATACATTTACAGCGAGAAGAAGAACGTCTTCATGAAGATATGACACCAAGTGGCAATCGATCAATGGACAGTTATAAACTGCAATTTGTTGAGATGCGGCCATTTAAAAATTTGATTCACCTGTGTTTGCCTTGCCGTACTGCTTCTCTGAATATTGTATTATTTTATATGCAGAACATTTTGGATGAACTACAGGTTAGTACTCGAATTGATCATCGATCGACTTGTTTTGGAAGTTGGAACTGAATATTATTTTCGTCATGATCTGTTGATTCTCTCGTATGTTTAAACCAGTAAGGAACGGATAGAGCTATGTCTTACCATACATCACACTTTCCGGAATTAATAGCCTAGCCGTCGAACTAACTGATATGGAAAAAAGTTTTGTCGAGACAAATATCGAAATACTTAAATACTAAGTAACGACAAATGTTCATTGAATTCTCGAGAAACTGAATGATTTGGCTTCATTCGACCGGCTTCATTCATATCAGACCGTTTTTCTTAAGTCCAATCCGACTTTTTCTATTCGGGTAGCGCGACTATGGAATTCGTTACCTTCTCATCTGAATCCGTTTTCCATATCATTCCAGGTATTTTAAAACATATTATGTACTTAGTTACTTCTTCAAGTACATTTTGATAAAAAGTTGAATACAGTTTTCTTTCCTTCTATATACAAATATCGCTGGCAATCTCCTTAAAATTTTAGAGACTTTTTAGGGTTTGTTTAAACAAAATGTGAATTAGGATTTCTTTCAGGATTTTTGTTATATAATTATAACGATATTTAAATGAATTAAAATGTATCTCTATCAACGTAATGTCAGTTTGATTAAATAAATTGAAATTGAAATTAAATTCTAAATTAAAATTGGTTTAAGCTTCATTTTACCAAAGTTTAACTCTCTGAAATCATGCGTTGAAGTGTTTTAAGTCATTCTAAATTTTTTTTTAAATTAGTACAGTTGTTTGGAATTGGGATTTCAGCAGAGTATAAGATGTATTGTTGAACCATGAGGACATCCATTTGATATTTGTATTTGTTGGGAGTAAGTTTATTTTTAATTACAAAGATGAGTGCCCGTTTCTGGCGTGTATTCTTCTTCTTTTGTATAACATCAAATTGTTAATTTTTTTTTGCTGTTTTCAATTGACCCCCATCGTCGAAAGTCGGGCGTTTTCTCCGGATGTAGAACATAAAGCGAAATATGTCTATGACCCGACTATGTCCAAATACCCATGTTCATCAGAAAAGCAAGGACGCTTTAATTAATTTTAGTATGTAATTAAGAATAAACATTAAATCACGTTTCACATTTGCAGAAAAGGTGTCTGATCCACGAACAAGCCACACAACAGTTAAAACACGAAATACATAATCGTAACCAACGAATTGACCAATTGGACGCAGAGTGCATCAAGCTTAGAGAAACTCTGTTAGACACCACACGAAGCGTAAACCAAAAGCATGCAGACGAAACGGCGAAGCTACAGGAAAAGATCAGCAAATGCAACGAACAGAGACAGCAGGATAGCGAAAGAAGTAGAAATACTATTACCGCCCTAAAACAACAAATTGATAAATTATTAGAAGAAAGTAGCTCAATGCATGCCGAAAAAGCGTAAGTAACTACAATTAGAAATTGGGCAAAAATGCAATCGAATGCGGTCCGTATTAAATGAGGACACGAATTACCTTAATTCCCGTCTGCAATAAACCTATAGCAGGGTGTATTGACTGAGCAAGATTTCATTTACAGGTATAATCAAAAACGCTATGACATTTTAAATGAAGATTTGACCATATTAAAAAGCAAAATAACAAATTTAAAAGAATCGAATGAAAAACTTCACAACGAAATATCGTCATTGAAGAATCTGGAACGCAAACAAGACATGCATTTGCAAGATTCTCGCAAGGAGGCCAATGAACTAAAGGAAACATTGAAGAAATACGATAAAAATAAAGCTGAATTGGTGGCTGAGCTAGAGGCGGAAAAAAAGATTAGTCAAACAAAACGCCAGGCTTTGGAAATAGCCACCGATGAAATTTCCAAAGCCAATCAAATCATTTTGAAGCAGACACAAGAACTAAACAAATTGAAGAAGGCTATAGAATGGCGCACCGAAGTTGCTCTACAACAAGAACAGGCTATCAAGCTAAAGGATGTCCATATAAAGGAAAAAGACAAACAGATTGTCTTTTTTAAACAAACTGTTGATAACTTAAGAAGGGAAATTCCGAAAGAACTGGACTCTATGAGGAAATATGCAACAGCACTGGATGCCAAATACACAGAACGTATGTCAACTTATATTATATTATTGTATGCACGCACACTAGGAATATTCACTTTAAAACTTTTCTTTCGAATATCAAAGTGCTCTTCCTATACCATTTACTTTTTCCGAATCGTTAAAAATATTCTGCAGCAAATGCAATTACTGTTCCCTCATCAGTTTCTGATGTTAATAACTTGAACTCACGTTTCATCAGTTAAGTCTAATGCTTCCGGGATCGATGGTTTATCTCTTAAATTTTCGTAGAGTAGTAATTCCATTTATTGCATTGTTTTCCAATACATTGGAAAGTGAAAAACTGCTGAATGATTACAAACAACAGAAACACATCATCTTTACTAGCTGGGTATACGGATACTATAAGGATGAATGCGTATGGTCAAAAGTTGTGTGTGTGTGTGTTGTTATCTTGAGATTTAGAGAAGGCCTTTATGCGCGTAGACTATGGTAAATCCATTGTCGAGCTTACAGTGCCTACCTATGCTTTAATAAACTGCTACAAATATTTTACACATTTTTTTTTTTATTTTCTATGAAATTACTTGTACTAACAGAACACAAAATTAATTAGATGGATTAGCTTTATTTTACAAACATTAATTTTATGGAAATATGACTGCTTTCTACTTTTCAGAAATCAACTGTCTTCATTTGAAGTTGAAGCCGCTGGAAAAAGAAAACGAAATGAACGTAACAAAGACGGCCAGGCGAAAATGATTATTTGTGACACTACTGTGAGATTTATAAGTATAATCAAAATGAAATATATTTACATTCAACGCCCTTTATTCATACGTGGCTCTTGATTCTCCCACATGCGCTGTAGCCACATTGACGACCTGGAAGATATCGTGCCCCTCTTGGTTCTTTTTTAGCCGATCTCGTATCAATTCTGCTATAGCCTTCTGAGTCCTTCTGTCTAAGCGTTCCAATTTTTTGGCCACATCACGCTTTAAATCCCAATCAGGTTTTCGTGGCGCTAAATTCATGATGTCGATATCATCTATAACTATTGCTTGTTTCAGCAAATCCAACTGGTCAGTAACCGCTTCCTCGATATCACCTGAAGGCTTCTGGGGTAAAATTTCTCCAACCGTGTTTTCATTTTGAGGTTTGTAACTACGAAAAATTGGCCTGAAATATATACAAGAAAGATGCTTCAGTCATAAATAAATGCCTTATTTTGATAATGAAATTTAAAATGTACACAGTATTTATTTATATTGAACTATTTTTTAAAATTCAAATGGTTTAAGGCGTCGAAATTAAAGAAAAAAAATTGAAGGTTTAATGTATTAGGGAGCGAATTAAACAAAACAAAATACTAAATCTTCAGTACTTATACTAAATCATCTTCAAGTACTTCGCCCATCGTATGGAACAAAATATACTGTAATATTTAACATGTAATATTTCCCCATGTAGGGAAAGGACGGATGGGGTTATATATATTGTTGGACTCAAAAGCTGGAACCAATCATACACATCCATAGAATATCATTGAAATTGGTTGGGCAGTTTCAGAGATTATTCCAGTGTCCGATCGTGACCATCCATAGAAGAGAGTGGGGTTGTAACGAATATTTGATTTGGCATGTGAAGTATTCGCTCCATTGTGAAGATTCGCGCATCCGTATCCACAAAAATATTTATTTGAATATTCGTTATCGCATTTGCAGACAGATTCTTTTTTTCACAAAAAATTGTTTTGTTTAAAACGTAAACATTCAACATAACGCAAAAAAAGCAATTTCACCGATTGTTTTTTTGGGGACGGACTATTGAATAACGTATTAAAAACTCTGAACGTCAAAAATTTACTTCAGCAATTTAATTCGACTAATAACCAGTAAAATATTTTTTTATTTGTATTTCTGGGATTTTTTTTCTCTCTTGCCACTTATATGCTAGGGTTTGTTTATTAAAATTTGTATATATACGTACTGTTATTTTACATACTCACGTATATCTAGTACAAGTTCGATAAATTAAATGAAAAATTAAATTCGGTTCAGATTTGGAAATTGCTCACAAACAAAAACATATCTCGATAATGGTATTTATTTGGCGCTGGAGGATTTTGCACTCTGACGCTTTGTAAACCGGCTAGTTTTTTTTTATTATCTCAAAAAAGGTTTATATACACTTTTATGAATACGGATGTACTTGTTTTGTATAGTGGAGTGGCTCCGAGACGCCCGACTTTAGCATTTCAAAAACCCAATCAAATGCAAAACATACCTTGGTAATTTCGGTTCATTGGTCTTTCCAACGTTGTCAGCCTTTTCCTTTAGTTCTCGTAAACGTTCTTTCCTCTTCAGGGATTCCTCCGTCAACTTTCCCAATTGAGTCTCATTACACTGCATGCTACAGGATTAAAATTGTAGCTTGTTTATTTAAAAAAAATACCGCGACAACCAATTAAAAACAAATCTACAAACAAACGAATCAATTTTGGTTTAATTATTTTTGGGCCAGTGTTTGAAGCCGTTTCGGCTAATATCGACGGCGTTTCCGACTAGACAGCTGTTTTTAACAATCCTAAAAGTTTTGAATGTTAGATCGATGTAAACACGCTAAAATCTAAAACTAATGTATCAGTGTTCTGTAACTCGTGATTGAAATCTATATTGTACAGATTTTATCTATGAATTTTCATACAAATTATCCCATCTATATGGAGTTTGGTGCATATTAAAACTCGAAACTCGGCATCAGGGAAATCAATCCCTATTATTACTCTTCCCATCTCCAAATTCCTCATAGACCTAGACCTACACCAGGATATTAGAACGTATTTTTTTTAAAAAGCTACGCATCCAACCATTTCATTAAACTTGTAATAGATTTCGGGTCAAATTGAGAAGTGAATGAAATATCGATTAATTCAGTATCGTTATCAAACTAATGCGGTTAAAAATCGAATTCATCGCTTTACCATCACTAATCTGAATATAAACAATTCCAACGCACGTGTAAACAACAGAATTTTAGTTTTACTTAATATTTTTGAAAAACCTGGAGATTTTCATATAAATAATGCCAGAAATCGAAGGATACAAAGGTAAGGATCACAGACATACAAAATTCGAGACGACTGTCTTTACGTTGTCCCATTTTCAGTGGTTCCTTTAAGAGTGGCGCCGGATGCCGAGGAACATTGCCACAGCATTTACATGAGAGAACATTTTATACGTCTCATGGATCCTAATAAACCTAAAGGCCGAACCCTCTTCCTGCTTAATGTCCCGCCCTATGTTACCGAACAAAGCTTGGAGACGTTTTTTAAAGAAATCGGGCCCGTCGTCAATGTGTCGTTTGCCGAAAAACCGGGACGTGAAGAAACCGAGAAGTGGCAGCAAAAAGTCACAGAGTTCAGTAATGTTGAACCTGCCTTCAAGTTCAAAGTAGCCTATGTTGTATTCAAAACAACCAATAGCGTGAGCAGAGCTCTGGATGTGAAAAGCATTGACTTGTTTAGCCCCACCACCAAAGAGTCATTAATTGTGACTGGTATGCAACTGTGGCACACACAATATCAATCAAAAATTTTGGATGTCGATAAGACGCAAGCCTACATCAATCAGTATATGGCGTCCTATGATGAAAGGGAGAGAGAGGCCGCAGAAGCTGCGAAAAATTCCGAGGCCGATGCAGATGGCTGGGTTACAGTGGGTAAACAAGGCAACAATTCTGGCTTCGAACAGACGGAATCTACGATCGGCAAACTAGAGGAAAAAATAGAGAAAGGTAAAAAGAAGAAGGAGCTCACTAATTTCTATACGTTCCAAATACGTGAATCGAAGATGAAGAATATTGTGGAGCTGAGGAAGAAATTCGAAGAGGACAAAAAGAAAATTGACACACTCAAGCAAACGAGAAGATTTAGACCATTTTAGAAACTAATATAGTCGTAGTTTTAGATGATTATTTTTCTAATAAAATATTGATGTTTACAAATATTTTGTTATTTAGCCTCAAGAAATATTTTTGGAAATTAACTTTGGATAAAAATCCGATTTGGGACAGATTCGACTTCTTTTCGGAAATATATAAAAAATATAAGTTTCACGAAAATAGTCGACATGTGTAAGAGTGGACTCGGCGGACATTTGTAGAAAATTTCTAAATCAATTGCTTACGGATTTTAACAAATACACATGTTCATCGCTAGTGGAAAAATGGCTAAAAATATCAAACAAATGTGTTGCTGGACAAATGCACAAACAATACTCACGTTTAAATATAGTGAATGGTATTCAAATGATATATGTAAGTCACTCCATTTTCAAACCGGTGAGAAACTAAAAATAAACTTACTTGCAGGCTTATACATAAGTCCGCAAAAGTGACCAAAACTTGCATGTTTCAAAAATGCAGTTTTAATTAATAAAGGTGTTTTTAAAGAATATTTACAGGTTACACTCATAAAATATTGTGTAGAAAGATTGCAAAATGGAAAAAGATGTGTTTGCAAGACAAATATACACACAATTCTACATTTCTGAAGTTTTCTTAAATTAAATATATTTAAACACACTATTAAAATGACGGAAAAAATATATGTCGTTGGTTCTTTTTAAATCCGGTATTACAGGCAAGTGCTCATGGGATCGATTTTGGTTTTGTTTAGGAAAATGAGCTCACCAGACAGATTTTTTGTTATACTCGACAAAACCTACAAGAAAAATATTATGGCTTCCCAGGTATTTGACCTTCATTCTTTTTTGTATCGCAATGTTATCAATTTTGATTCCACCCATAATGGTAGTCGGTCACTGAAAATCTAAAATACGAACTCATTATTGTTCTCTTATAAATTATAAAGTTTTATTTGCCGATATAACAATTTTCATTAAAGTATGGGGTGGTAATGTTTCCAAACCACACAGTAACTGTGGTATGTTTCCATAAACGCAGTTTGCACTAAGCCCCACCTGAACTGCTTGGGCAAAACGTTCCAAACACTTTTGGAAATCAGCATTCTGCGATGGATCGATATTCTCAGCCACCAACCGAGCAGCTTGACTCTTCAACGGTCCCAATATCAAAGCCAAGTGTTGAGCATTTAATGCTGTTGGAGGGCCATTATTCACTATTTGCAGAAGAGTTTGCAGCAAAGACAAATGCAGACTACTGTATGTTGCCCGGTTCGAAACAATGGGAGCCAAAACAGACCATCTAACAAGGCCTGCTAAAGGCGTTACCACTGGCATTGCTATAGCTCCACTAGGCAGCGCCAACGGTTGCTGAGATGCTAAGCATAGGGAGGGATTTTCGGTAACCCATTCACAGAACACATCCAACAAGGCGTCTGGTGGAGGAGTCAAATTACCCCTCTGATCATTCAAATATAAATCTGCCACAGCACACATCAGGTTGGCAGCGAAATGTGGAGCCACCAATGGTAACTGTTTCAACTGTTCCGACGTCTTCCGTGAGAATATTATGAAATCACTAACTAAACTTTGAGCCACCTCCAGGCTGGGTGGTGTTGTGCAACCGACTTGCTGCATCCATGTGCCGGCGGAGGACAATAAGGGGGCCACAGAACCCGAAACCGAGGTGCTTATTAGTTTGCACAAGATTTTTGATCTTTGTGTTGTCAAGTTAGTGCCGAATAGGGACAGGAAGACTGCATTTCTTGTGGATTCTGGTCCAGGCTGCGAAAAGTAGTCAATCAGAACAATGATCAATTGAAACTCTTGTATTTTATTCAAATGCATGTATGACTGAGGTGATTGCCCACGACGTATATCCAAATCCTTGTTTCGTTCAAGGAACACAAACTCCGAGATTAGTTGCATAATGAAGTTTTGCTTTCCACGACCAATAATCAGATTTTCTACAAAGGAGGAAATTGAAAGTGGTCACGCTCAGCAGTGTATAGTATTGTCCCTACCTATACGTGGAAGTGCCTCCTTGACACATGCTGGAAACTCCAACTTTCGTAGGGAATGTTTTATATCTGTGCTCATTATTACTCGATGGATGCGATGCTATTCAATGGAATAACGGAAAGTAGGAAGAGCAGCTTATGAAGCTGCTCATTGTTTCTTTTTCAGTTGATCAGCTGATCCATGCTCTCAACTGAAACTACAGTGACGAAGACGAATGGTAAACGCCGCCGGCCGCCGGTGTGCACAAATATTTGAGGAAAATATTTACTGCAAAGCAGCCGAATTCCAATCTTTGTTTGTTTATTTAATCATTTAAGAAAACAAAGACAGCTTTAGTCACTTTCATTGGAAGATCTTTCATTAACGGCTGTTTTCCAAAGCGGGTGCAGCATTTCGATTAAATGGAATAGATTAGTCACTAATTAGTGCATGGCTTCAAAATCAGCTGTTTGTCGCGTAGAACACATATAGGGTACCATATACGGTACGAGCATGATTGTATCATTATGATAATGTTGGTCCAATATACATTTCTTTAAAAATAGCAAATAGCAAAATCAACTGGCACAAAAATTGTTGTTTGCTGTCAATAATTGTATTAAGAAGCTATATTGCAGTGTCAATTACCAAACGTAAAGCCGGTATAGAATACTCGGTACCGAAGTAATCATGTACAATCTACTCCCTTTTTTATCAAATGTGTGGAGTATAAAATTAAAATTGGACAAACAGAAAGAATAAAAAAAATATTTCCAAACAATGAGTAAACCTACCGCCGAAAAACTTACAGATTTTACGGGTTTACATGCAGCTTTCATGGTTAGTATCTTTGCTTGAGGAATATACCAATGATTGACTTGTACATGCCATCCATTTTTGTTTCTGTTGTGTCTTGCAGAAGTCTCTGAAGGATGCTTTCGACAAGAGCGATGTACAAATTTTGAGGAAATCTTACGACAACTATGCCAACAATTCGGATCATGACAAAAAATCACCCATGGACCATGCATTCCGTGAAATGCTTCTGTTCAAACTCGACAACGATGTTGACTTTATAGGGAAGCTGGTGAAATTGTCCGTGGAAGCGGTGCGTGCAGAAATTGTATCAGTGACAATTCCTGTAGTTTTGTTGGGCGACATCTTCGAGACGGTGACTTTGGATAAGTGCGAAAAGATTTTCAGTTACGTCGAGGAAATGGTCGAGGTGTGGAAGGAGGAGGTTTTCTTCTCGTCCTGCAAAAACAATATTCTGCGAATGTGCAATGATTTGCTAAGAAGACTGAGTCGTGCTCAGAACACGGTGTTCTGTGGACGCATCCTACTATTCCTCTCCAAGTTCTTTCCATTTTCGGAAAGGTCGGGTTTGAATATTGTTTCAGAGTTTAACTTGGAAAATGTCACAGACTATGGTGTGGATGGCAAAGATATGGATGACACATTGGAGGATATCGAAGATATACCAATAAAGATAGATTACAATTTATATTGTAAGTTTTGGTCATTGCAAGACTTTTTCCGCAATCCGAATCAGTGCTACAGCAAAGCGTCGTGGAAAATGTTTCAGATGGTGAGACGGGTGAAATAGAAAAACATGAAAAGCTACTTATTGGCATTCAATATTGATTTATATTATTCCAGCATGCTACCACAGTCTTAGAGTCCTTTACCAGTTTCAAGTTGGAGGATCTTCGTTCGGCATCGGCACAACAAGAGGATAATAATGAGGACATAATTGACAAAATCGAAATGGATCTAAGTTATGGCATCGTCGACTTGAAGTCCGAAATTGATCAATCGGTACAAAAAGTCGATCATTTCTTTGCGAAATTTCTTACAAATCCCAAACTCTTGGCTTTGCAATTGTCCGATGCTAATTTCCGCAGAGCCGTACTCGTACAATTTTTAATACTCTTTCAGTATTTGCAATTGACAGTAAAATTTAAAGCGTAAGTTTTAAAAATATTGCATCCATCGTAGTTTATGGTTTTTGTAAATTGTTTTGTTTCGTTCAGAGAATCAAACACGTTGACACCAGCTCAATCGGATTTCATCAAAGAGACTGAATCTAAAGTCTATCAATTACTGGAAGAGACACCACCGAATGGCAAACGCTATTCTCGTACTGTTAAACACATGCTGCAACGCGAAGAAATGTGGAATAACTGGAAGAATGACGGCTGTAAAGAATTTAAGAAACCGGAAGAATCATCGACCGATGACAAGCCTCCACCCGCGAAGAAAGAGCGAAAAACTTTGGGTGACAGTTTACGGGATGCTAACAGGCAGGGGAAATTCTTCTTGGGAAAGTAAGTACATGCATACTTGTTGTTGAATCCGGATAATAATTAATGAGATAATTTATTAGGACATGTATGACAATTTGAACACAGCATCGAAAGCTAGTTGTTGTGAAAATACAACCCTAGATAAAGCAAATCAAACGCTCGAGTACCTTCCCAACTATAAATGTCTTTAATCGAATAATCCGATATCTTCTGGAATTTATATTTCGAAACTATATTTCATTTCTTTAAACTTTATCAACAGCCAATTCCAGACCAGTAACAATCTTTTATTAATATTATTTATTTTTAGTGATGTACTCACCCGTCTCTGGAACTATTCGCCTGATAATTTGCAAGCGTGCAAAAGCGAAGAACGTAACTTCCTACCTCAAGTCGAAGCATATTTGGAAAGTTCTCGTGATAAAAATGACACATCTTTCGAATGGCGTGCTTTACGTCTTTTGGCACGGCAATCTCCACATTTTTTTACTTTCATCAACTCACCCTCCTACAAAATTTCCGACTATTTGGACGCCGTACGAAAGCGCTTAGTTAAAGAACGCTTAGATTCGGCCAAACAATTGGCAGCCAATTCAAACGGAACTAATTCAGAAAGCACGACCTCTCCCGGCGAAATTCAAGAAGTTGAAGCATTGCAGGAACAAGAAACCGAGCAGGAGGGTAACGACGAAGGCGTTCTCGAGGGTGAAGAAGAAACCAATGATCTCGAAAAGGCCGAAGAAGACAGCAATGCTCACTCAAAACCGCTTACAGCCTCGAGAGAGCAGGTTGAAGAATTGGCTCCATTGATTGGCGATGACTGGAAGAAGCTGGGCAAGAAGTTGGGTTACGCTGCCGATGAGCTCCTGTACTTCGAAACAGAAAATACCGAGCGAGACGGTGGTTGTATCTCAATGTTGGTCAATTGGTTTGCGGATGACGATGACGCCAGTTTAGAAAATCTGGCCTACACCATGGAAGGTTTAGAGATCAATACAGCCGCCAAAGCAGTTAAAGCATTAATAGAACGTTTGGCATCCAAAGCAGCTGCCCAAAGAGATGCAGACGACGAAGACAAAATAGAAACAAATTAAAAAAAAAACAAATACAAAAAAGTAATTAAGAGTGTTTCTTTTATTATTAAAAAATCCAACTCGTTTTTTAAGCGATCGAAAACCTAAAAGAAAATTATGGGTTCACAATAATTTATCACATGTACAGGAGTATATAAGAACGCATTCTTTTTGTTTTTGTTCATACACAGTTAGTATTTATAATTAGTACAAAATTAAGTAGTTTATAAAAGTTATTTAGAAAAAAAAAATTAAAAACCAAAGGAAATCCTTGGAAAAGGAAATATGTGGATTTTTCCAAAAAGTTAACCACATTTGCAGGGAAAGGAAGTTGAAAGCAAACATTTGCCGTATGCATCACACGCCGTTGGTTTTCAATAACGCTTCCGCTGAACTGGTGGTTTCGGCTTGTTGTGCTGCATATTGGCGCACTTGGGTATATGGCGAGCAGCCGCAGATTCATTGAAACGTCGATTGCAATGGGGACATTGAATGTAGTCGGGATTTTCTGATGGAGGTGGTGGCGGTAAATCACTCAGTTTTCCACCTTTGGCCAAATAGGCTTGAACCTTTTTTGCCTCACGTATAGCATTTATGAATTCCTCGTGTTTTTTACGCCAATTACTTTTCTTGGATGAATCCGCTGTTGCGGGACTTGTCGCTGCTGCCACCGCTGTAGGTTTTGGTGCGGGTGCTCCTTTCCCTTTTCTCAAGTATTTCTCCGCCTCGGTACCTTGAACGCGGTGTTTGGATGCATCGAATATTTTACGTTTCGTGGTGACCATTTTACGACATACATCCTCGTGTTTCGCCAAACGATCCTCGTTGAAGTGACGGTAACAATAGGGACAAGCTGCCATGCCAGCCGGTGGTGTAGTTATTCGGGGTGGTGGTTTAACGGCCTGCAAGATGATGGGAACGTTTTGATTTTAATGTCAATGCATAGTTTTAAAGTAATCTTACCATAACAAATGTTGCCGGTTTTCCATTAACGGCTCTTGACGTAGTCTGAAATTGTACAGGAGGAAGATGGAGAGGAACAAATTATAACAAACATTGTTTTGGGGACTAGGATCGAAATTTTTAGGATATTTCAAACAAAGTAGTTTTTTTTTATACCGTTTTCCATTTTCTACGTACATTTCATACGAAATGTAAGAAGGCTTTTTCAAACAGTAATAACAATATCTGTTATATTCACAGCATGTGGCAATTTTGAGTTATTAATACCTTTTCTACACTCTACACTCATTTTCACTTCCAAATACCTCGAAGTGCAGGCGAAACCGTTTAATTTTAGGCTTTAAATTTGTTGGTTAGTTGATATAATTTGTTATGTTTGTTCTCTTGAGTACCATTACCAGAAATTAAAAATGGACCGTGTCTATAAACAAAATCAAAATTCTGGTTTAGAAGCAGAAAAAGAACCGTTATGGATTCTTCAATATCCGCATTTAAGTATTTACATCCCATGTAATACAACCCTGTGTGGAGCCCTGACAAAATACCATATATTGCAACCGTTAATCGCTTTTTCATTAGTTTGCGAATAATCGCGCCAATGTTGTGTGCAAAAAAAGAAGAATTTCGGCAACAATTGTTCAAGTGTTATCAAAAAATCAAAAAAAAAAAAAAGAAATTGTTTAACAATCAACCAAAGTGTTACGATCATTTCCACCTTGTTCCGGAGTTTAACGATTGTGTTTCAATGGACGATCGTGGTATTCCGTGAAATTGTACATGGAAAGGAAGAATTTCTCCCAGACATTTTATCGAACATTCTAGTGTAGTGTATGGACGGGAGGAGGTTACGATTCCAAACATTCTAGGCAACAGGTAAGTGAATTGTCTACATTACATGTACTTTGTTCAAATACAATTCGATTCGGTGTTGAAAAATATTTTACTTTACCTTAACACTCTTTGCTGGTGCAGTAGATCCCACAGTCGTTGTTCTTTTCACTGGCGATTTCGTCGTCGTCGTAGTGGACGTACGAGATGTTGTCGACACCCGACTAGCACTGCCTGGCGACCTTGGTTGCGCTGCCGTCCTGGTCGCTGTGTTGTTTGGGGATTTTTTCGTTATCACTGGATTCAACCGAATGCCATTCGTAGAGGGCGTTGATTTTTTACTAATTGTTATCGTGGAATTCATTACGTCCTTCCCCATTCCATTGGCACTTCTGCTGTTGTTGTTGCCATCATTGATAGCGGCACCCAAAATACGCGTATTGTCCAAACTTAACGATGAAAACTCTTTGGGGAAAGTTTCACTTTCCAAGTTATCCATCTCGTCCAGATCACTGCCGAACAAATTGCCATTCGATGAAAAGGTATTGGGATGGGAGTGTGAGTTGCGCATGCTTGACGTGCTCGTCTGTTTTGTAGTAATTCCCGTCCGTCTGGTTGTGGTGGTGGTAGTTGAACCTCCTGTTAAACGTCTCATGGTGGCAGGCGGTTG
Source organism: Hydrotaea cyrtoneurina (assembly GCA_958296145.1). NCBI lineage: Eukaryota > Metazoa > Arthropoda > Insecta > Diptera > Muscidae > Hydrotaea > Hydrotaea cyrtoneurina. The sequence continues at coordinate 149,191,571 of OY282512.1, read as the reverse complement.
TTGTGTTGCCGTTCTGTTCATTGCAACGGTTGTGGTGGTCGTTGTAATGGGTTTCAATGGGTGACTGCGATCGATACCAACGCCACGTCGTTGTTGGAACATTTGACGCACCTGACGGTGAAGAATACAAAACAAAACAAATATAATTTCAGTGAGTGACAAGCGAATGTTAGATTTGAATATGTAGGTAAAACATAACACCCTCTGTTATAACTATAAAGAAACCTTACGAAAATAACATCTCATATACAAAGGAACCACGACGATTTCTGGCATAAATCAATGGTCAATATGACGCATAGCCCATTGCCTAAGTTCCAGACATGTGAGAGCCCAGTAGAAGGCGCAGTTGGAACAGTTTATAAAAAAGATAAACTAAATTTTAAGATGATACAGAAGTAGGAACCGAAGACTTACTTCTGATGGGTAACTTAATGGAAAACTACTGATTTGTAGAGGTACACTTTAATGAAAAAGAACTGCGAACTGCGGCACTGATTCTTATTGAGGAAGAAAATACCACACAAACATGCAATTCTGTTTAAATTGTTGCTGTTCATTGAAGACGTGAGAAATGACAAAGAAAATCTATAAAACCGTTTTCAATGACCAGAATAAGTGATAAAGTGATGTCCAGAATCATGTTTGGACTTAATATCTCCGTATATTTTTTTTTCATTATTTTGCAAAATACAAATTTGGTTAAACAAAGGATTTCGATTCATGCAAGGGTTTATATACTGTTCACTAGAGTGTTGTCACATAGTACTCTTATGCACATAGGACAACATTTAATTACTTTCCATTATATCGGGTTCATTGATCGGAAAACATGTGTCATGTTCATTTTTATACCGACATCGATTTGTGTATGTCAATACATCTTATTTGTTCATAAGTGAGTATGTACATTTCTAATGGTGTTACTGAAACAAACATAAATCAACATGTTTCCTATTTTCGTACGAGACTCACCTTGCCATTGCCCAGGGCATTCCTGGAAGCCACCGATGTTTCACTGCTGCTTTCACTTCCAGTTAAAGCCAACTTTTTCTGCTCACGTTCCTGCAACTGTTTCTTCTGGAATCTCATCTGGAAACAGAAATTGTATGTCAAACACGTTATGAATATGTTTTCCAACTGAAGCGTATACCCAATTATTAGTTACGCTTAATTAATTTCTTAAAAGTATCACAGTGTCTGTCGGCCAACACCAACGCTAAATCTAGTTTTGTAATTATCAAAACGCCCAATTAGATTGGCAAGAGCACTAATTAAGAACAAAAATATATTGGGACGTGTGTCTACATGTGTGGTTATTTGTATAAACTACACATCGATTTCCGTTATAGAGGAAATAGTCGTCGTGGGTATTTATAACAAAGTCAACAACTCACATCCAATGATGAACTTAAACCCTGCGGCGGCAGCTGACTAAGCGCCTCCAAGAGACGTCTGCCGGCCCACGATTCGTGCAACTTTATGGGCACAATATTTTCTCTATAAAATTCATCATTCTGCGACTGTTGCGACTCCTCGTACATTATTTCGTATTTAAATAGCACCGAGTCTATCTAAGTATTTATTTTTATTAATAATACTTAAACAAAAAATGGCATAAACACTAAAGCACAAGTGGTTTCATTAATTCAAAAAATCACTATCGCCGCTCGGAAGTATCTTTTGCCAAGAGTTGTAGCGTTTCGACGTTCTGACGTTTTAGGTAAAACTGGTAGTTACTCCAAAATGACAAAACAAAAACAACAAAACTGCCTGTCGTATATTTTAGCCGGACAGAAATGAAAAAGAGGGAAGGTTTCCATTTTGTCTGGTAAGGGAGCGCGTGTGTGTAACCTTCCACTTGTATGGGTTGGTGTGATGGTCAGACAGAAGGACATGTGCTGCATCTACAACAAATATAAGCAGAGAATATACTGATGAACGGACGGACGGCAAACGGTTGGTTGGTCAAACGGAGTACGAGTAACTCGAATGTTAATAAACGTTAGTATATTCTAATAGTTGTTTCATGTCAATATACATATGTACATCTACATACCCACATGAAGAACATCGGCACATACTTTGGTACTCTGTGTACCCAGACATGTGTTTGTGTACAGTCGATGTGTCCGTGTCTATGACTTTATGTACATCAAGTTGGGTTGCGCTTAGGAATTCATTACTCCAAGTCCACCCCTTCGACCAATACGAATCAAGCTCTTTGAAGCAACTGCTTGCTTTGTTTGTTTACGTATAGTACGCTCCCTGTATTAGAATATTCAAGTTGTGTACTTACAGCAAGACCCACTTTAATGTTTGAATGTTCATATATCTAGCAATGGTCGTTATTGCCGTTGTCTCCAACTGTTTAAATACACAACACCTCATGCCACTCGTCCCAGACCAAACTATTCCCATCATTATACCGAGGTTTGTTTGGCAAATCGGAGTTCTTTATTTGGGTGCTTCTAATAATGATGAATTTCATACAATAATGGCTAAATCAAAGCATTTCGTCTTACTTCGACTTTCATACATATTAGACTTGTCATGGGGTCTGTAACATTGGACATAGTATGCATATCTTACGAACTCTAGTTTTTAATTCACAGAAGGAGATGGGAATTCATGGTGGTGTAATGGATTCTAACTTGACTCCATATATAGGTATGTACAGTAACGATCGAACCACAATTGCAGAGACCGCAAAGGATCTTAGCTACTTAAAGGATCCTGCTGATACTAGTCTACGAAGTTTGAGTTACGATTTAGATATTTTAGATTCGGGCCTTCTGGGCGAGACTGGAAATAAAGGGCATTATTATTGTTGCCTAAGGACGGAAACATCCGATGTATACGTAATATCGCAGTTATCGTTGATTGCCTCGAAGGCAATACTCCGTACCTTTCAAAAGGAGTGGCACTACCGTCGATCAGTGGGTTACGTTGCTTGTGTCTAGTAATAGATTTTTATACTTATACGTATGTTGTTCTAGATTATGTTGATAATTGTGTTTGACTCTTTGTATTTTGTCTGCGGGCTATCGCACAGTTGAACCCAGGTTCGAAAACTGGTAAGACCAGCAAACATTTTTCTGGCGACTTTACGAGTAATAGTGTAATTTCTAAGACATGTCAACCCATCGTGGGTCCCGGTCAGCGGGTATACAGTGGGTATAATCGTGCACAGCTCACGGATTCAATTAAACTTCCCCACCTGTTCCTTTATGGAGTGGTAAAGAAATTAAGTGAGCACTTTGTATTTTGTTTATTGGAATTCAACAGAATGCTGTAGCGTTTGTTCCGCCTGTGATTTTTAATTAAACTTTAGCTTGCAGTTGAATTCCAATAAGACGGATCGATGTTAGGATAAATAACACATTTATGGTATTCCTGGATTGAATGACATTATTTGGTACACAATTCTTAAAATAATAACGATTCCTACCACATTTCGATTCTCTGGCTATATTTAGTTACTGTGTTCAGATACAAATTGCCTTACTGGGAATAATGGGCAACACTTCTGGCCATCGTGTTACGCACCTCCGACCGTCGAACTATGCAACATGTTTCTGCAAACATAAAAGCGTTTCGCGCCAATATTGACAAGCAATTGTTTCATTCGCGTGAAATGTAACAGTTTGAATGAAACGAAAATAATGTAATTGTTGAACAAAGGCATGTTAATTTCAATGTAGAATTTCATTTGTCCAGTAATTACGTTTTGATTGATTGTTAAGCAATCTGAAAAAATGATAAAACAAACAAATATCCCTATGTGACTACATTTAAACAAGGGTGTATGAAAAATGTATATGTACTTTGGAAATTATGCGGATTCTTTAACTATGATTGTGTTTCCGAAATAGACTTCCAAGTAGCAGTAATTTCGCACTAATCCGATACATTTTACTATACGACAAATGTCAGTGTCTACTTTTGTTTAAAGGCGATATCAAACTATGAACCAATATCCATTCGATATCATTCGTCATTGAAACTAGGACCGCTGGATTAACCAATTCCGAAAGTGATTCGTAATCGATCGGTATTTTCTTATTGGGCTGTGGGTCTATGACAATTTGCACACAGTAACATGTAAACAAACAAAATACATACGTATGTTGAGGTGTGTAACCGAAAGACTTCTAAGAAGTGTCCACGAACTAATTATACACCCTGACGTTACACATTTAAGGCAACATTTATTTAGTTGTCATCAATCACTCAATTTGTATGTGCGTTACCGCATTTACCCAAAACCCTGTTCATTACAATACAACACACACACACCGATACTGGCATATGAACTCGGTAACATCTTTCACAGGAACTTACATGCCGTCCGTACATCGGAAATCAGTTTTCCCAAACAAACTTTTGACCGGTCTGAATGAAGCCTTGTTCGTGTGTATATTCGTCGGTTGTAACAGACATGAATGTCTCGGTCATTTAAAATATGTAAATATGTGCCCGCAGTGCCTGCCGAGTATCTTCAATTGGCTGCCTTCTGGCAATGGCCGCAGACTAAGAACTGCTGATTGTTATTATTTTGTTGTAAACAGTTTTCTTGTCCGCTTGCCGATATTAAAGTTTGTTTGCCTTTGAGGCAGTCAATTTGGCCTCGTGTGTATTTTAATAGTTTATTGTACTCTGGCCTTTAACCTCTTCGGCTTTTGGTTTTTCCTTGGGCTTGTTATCATTCTATGTTTTCCCTTTCGTATGGTTGTGTTCCTGTTAAGTTAACGCAATAACGATCCACTCCTCCCACAGACAATAGTCTGTTCTGTTGCGATGGCCTTCAGAAGGCCTATAAATCACACGTACACAATATCCGCACAAACATTTTTACACAGCCACACACGCATTCTCGGTAAATCCTTCTATGGATCATTTTTTCCGTTTTTTTTCCCTGTGCTCGAAAACTTTCTATGAATTTATTGTTTTTAAAAATTAGATTTTCAAGTGTGTGCTTTCAAATACGTTCTTTTTCATGTGGCGTACCTGCGCCTCTTGTTTGACGTTCGACCTTAAACCACCGTTCCGAGCACCACAAAGAGACTACAAAAAAAAGGGGAAAAAAAAACTCCAAAGAAAAGGAAAAAAGACCTTTAACTTTACCTCAATTTGCCTTGGCAGTTTTGATGTAGTAGGGGACTCATTGAATTGCTTCGTTGTTATTGTTGTAGTTGTGAATCCTTTAATGTCTCGGGATTGCACCGTTGCTGAACACATGAACGTTGTCATGGTTGTGGTTACAACAATATCCCCATGCCGGCGTAGTGCGGTGGGGGGGGGGGGGGGGGGGGTGTCTTTTATTACAATAGCTATAACAAACGGCAGACACAGTGCAGCGCAACCGGAAGGTAGTTGCATATGGGAAACTTGGCAGAGTAGGGAACTCAAACTGGAATAAAGTGACAGATCCACAGATTGTGTAGAAAGCCATTTGTAAAGTTGGTTTTGGCAGACATACCATTAGTAAGACTTCACTTCAAATCTACTTAAAGTAATTGAAAAAGAAAAGATCATCTCAGATTATCAGATTGGAAAAAATCTTTAGAAATATTTGTTGTTGTTGTTTGCAATTCACTCTGTCTCATTTTTGTTTTGTAACTGCCGAAGACTGTCAAATGTCTATTTGAAGATCGGTAATATGTACAAGTTTTAAGTTTTATTGGAGAGGAAATTACCTACAGCTTACTAAGCAATAAACAAATGGGCGCGACTATAACACACAACCTGTTTACTTATTAAAATGAAATATAATAATGGTTAAATATTAAGGAATCTAGACCAGAGGGCAGTCTTCTACAGTCTTCCATTAAATATTTGCCGGGTTCTCTCATACTGTGCTGCAATCAGCCATTCAGTTTAGGACCATAAGAAGAGCTGCTCTGAAAGCGGTTTTCGTTTGGTTTGGTTGGACCATTGTATGTAATCCGCCCGTATTCGGTTAGGATTTGAGCAATGTGTTCGATTGTCTTTTGTCACAGGGTGTGTTTGTGGGTGTGAGTGTGTGTATTCCGAATAGTGTTAACATGGAAAAGGGTTCGTCCATTTCCATAATGTTTGCTCCGGGTCTAGTATTTCCCGTTCAAATTGCGTTGTTAACATTGGTCGTGATGCGTTTACTGCAAAATATTCCCACAGTTAAAGTAATTAATTGCTATTAGCTGTTTTTTTCCTCTTCTTCGGTTGACAAATGTTTTCATTTCATATTTATTTTAGCCATACGTGGTGTGGTGTGGTGCAGTGCAATTGCCTTTGGATGAGTCATGTCGAGTCATTTGAATTTGACATCTACGTAATCATATTGAAGCGCAATATTTTCCACTTTTGAAATGAAATTATTACAATATGAATGGAAATATTATATATATGTGATTACACAGTTCAATATAAAATTGATTAGGTTAAGTTAGGTTGGGAAGGGTGGTACATCCGAAGATGCACCTCTACTCGGAGACCCATGGGCTTAATTGTCGGAATCCCTTTTTTGTAGAGGAAAGTAGAGACTTGTTGTGAAAGATAAATAAAGTGAGAATCACTGGAGTACTGCTGGACATTTTACAAACATATTTTGAAGAAACATGTATTGATTTCAGATGTCTCCAAAAGAAAGTTGAATTTGGCGGTTGGCAACAGACAAATTTGTATAAGTCTACTCTGGTCATGAAACAGATTTGGTCAAAACATACCAAGTGACTATCTGGATGCCTTACACTTTTTGTACGGACCAAGTATATTTTGGAAGTTTTTATCTTTGATTTTCTCAGTATTTTCTCAATGCATTGTGATTTTTTGTTTCATAGAAAATTGTTGCACTATTTGCTTCACTTGTTCTGATGCTGTCGATAAACAATTGGCATATGCTAATAATACGAGCTAATGTACTCGTAGCCTGACATTTCACTACATTGTGTTTTTTTCTTTCTTAAGATAAGAACAACTGTTGCAATGCACAGTCTGAAATATTTCAATTAGCATTAACGCAACATGAATCACCGCTGTCATCAACTTCCAATAAAATATTACATTAATGGAGAAAAGTAGTACGTACTAGTCATCAGGGCGGTACTGGTTTTGATACATATCTAATTGCATCTGGACGCTGCAAGTGTGCATGTACAACGACATGAACTTATATGTTTTTAGGGATTTCGATCGTCAACTCTCGTCAGGGTCGATATTCGGTTTTTCAACTAGAAGTAGACAAAACGAATTTTCTAGTGTACGCTAGTGTAGATTTAGATTAATAAGTTTCATCTATATGTTAACCATATTTTCAGAATATTTTAAAATGTAATTTCGAAATTCAAATTGAAAATTGTTTCTAATGTGTTTCAAGTACAAGAGCACAAGAACAAGCGGCACAAGTACCGAACCGGAAGGATATTCGAGGCGTCGAATGCGAATCATGAATCAGTTGTCATGATTGGTTTAGCTGTTCGAGATCCGGCCAGTTGGCACTACCACAGCCGCAATTGACCGGATTTTGAAATATTCCGTAAAGAAACGGAATATTTATTCGAAAAGTCAGCCTTTTCAGCAACCGAAGAGATGTTGTATAGCAACTGTTTTTAACAAAAGTAGTCGATGTTACTATTAAATTTTCATAAAATCATCGACAACTTGATTGATATAGTCAAAATATATTATATTTGTTTTATAAGCGGCCCGGTAGGTGCGTTGGTAGCGTGCTTGCCTATCAGCGTTGGGGTTGTGGGTTCGATTCCCACCAGAGGCTTTGGTCTGTCGCTGCAAACAATTTAGCCATATGGTCTGTGTCACCCGGTTTATCCTTGGATCCAAAGTTAGAATATAAATTTGCTTAGTATATTGTAATTAATAATAAATAAATAAATAAGTGGTTTTATAAATCGATGTATCACTATCTTTTTAACGAGTCTATCGAAAATGTCAAAATTTCAGATTTTATAAAACAATTCACCCACAATAATGTGAATTATGATCAAACTATGTTTTAAGCATGATAGGCTCGGCGGGAATGTTACGGCTTTTATTATCAGAATTATATGGACTGTCATTTATTTAAAAATAGAAACCAAGTTTGTTAGGGCTATGGCAAAAGCGGCGAGGGCTCACAAGTCTACGTTTTATTTTTTCGTTTACAAAAAAACCATAATGATGTTATTTTGAACGCTTCTATTACACGAAAGCCAAAACACTTTTAGAACCGAACTTTCAATCTGTTTTTTTCTCCGAAGTCTGCGATTTGTAGCATGTGCAAGGATTTATGACAACTTTCATTAATCTTATGAAGTTATCAAAATGTAAAAAAGCAAACATGCTCATGAATAAACTTCATAAATATTACGATGAATAATTGTTCAAGTACCACACCCCTCACATAAGAACTAACCTTTAGCTACGCCTTCGCCCGCTACACATCTACAACACCAACCGGTTTGGGACGCGCTCGATAACAGACAAAGTGTTTAATCAATGAAATTGTTTAGGCCAATTAACATATGAATAGTTAAATATGTGTTTTAACTAATTATATTCAAAACAAACACTAAAAAAAAAACTCCTAAACTTGTTGCTGTTGTCTGTTTTTATTATATATTTTTTACACAAAATACGAATATGAGCGTGGCGACGACTCCTGATTTAAAATAACAAAAATACAAAAAATAAACGCGCAAACTCACCTGCATTTCAGCCAGCCTTGAGTTGGCAGCGACACCTTGTGACGCCATCGCCAAATATGTCCACGCGACCGCTGTTGCTTTATGAGAAAACGGCGAAAGACTGCAGCGGAGCCGAAGACAACGCTATTTGATTGTTGTCGCTTGTTGGAGATCGAGAGGACCAGAAGTTCTACAGCTGTAAGTTTGGCAAATCAGCTGTGCGCACACAAACACCTCCGCCTGGAATCGTTTGTAACGTGCTTTGGCACTGGCTTAGCCGTCAGACGATCGACGATCGACGGTGGTATGATGTGAAACGAATGACTAATGAATGACACGTCGTCGTCGTCGTCGGCTTGGTTTGTAGGTAGCGGTAGTGGTTGCAAAAACTAAAAAGAAGGCAAGTGTGGGTTGCTCCCAGAAACGTACAAGACGCTTACACTTACGCGTTTTTATAAAAATAGCAATCGTGAGTGAGATCGATAAGATCGGATCGACTTGAATCGCCCAAAATAAAAAACAGCAGCTAGCGTCGCCGATGCGCCGACGTCTGTTGTTCTTGTTTTTTCTTAACGACTTTTTCGAGCCAAATTTAAATTACTTATATTCCTCGGTTTGTTGTTGTTGTGGCTAAATCTGTCTATTTGACGCTCGCAAAATAATGACTCACAATCTGCTGCTTCGACTGTAAGCGCGTCTGCTGGTTTTTGCTATGAGTGCTGCGGCAGTGTCGGTGGTGTGTGCCTTGTGTGAGTTGCTTTTTATTTCTGATATTCAAAAAGATGACAACACGCCGTTGTCGTCTGTCGCTGTCTGTCTTTGTGCGATCTTTTCGATTTGGTCGATGATCACGCTCCGCGCTAAGCGTGTTTAGATAAATTTACTGTTTTGATTATGATGATGATGCTGATGGCGGTGATGCTGCTGTCGTTGTACTTCTTATTGTGCTGTCCAAGAAACTCGATTCAATTGTGTGATGGTATGTTTCTGCTCAAAATTTATATAATTTAGTTATTTTGTCCTCTTCTCTGTATCTTTCTTCTTTCCCCGTCTCCTTCCTATTGTTCTTCGTCTACAGTCAGATGTTTTATATCAACTTGTAAAGTTTGTGGCAATTATTTATTTGTGTCTGCGGACCGACCGACCGACCGACCCACCGACCACTCAAGACGGATGGTCTCGCTTTCATAGACTGTTCTTCTTCAAGAGGATGAATGAATAGATGAATGTCTTCTGTTCGATTGTGCGCCCCTTCGTTCAGTTGTTTTCCACTTCAGCACAATTTTCATGTACACGAATGGAATGCTGTCGTTGTTGCAGTTTCGTTAGCACCACGGGGAAGTCGATATTTGAAGTTGTTTCCTTGTTTTTTTTTTTGGTTTCAAGTGCAGAAATTTATTCAAAAAATCCTAAAAAGGGAAAATGAGACAAAGGCAATAATGAAAACATTATTAATTGATTTCAATTGAGGAAATTTCACAAAACAAATTTTGTAATTATTTAAATTTTCTTGGAAAGGGGTGAAATGTAATTTAAATTCAATGCATTCGATTTAGATACCTAATCAACCGATTTCTGTCACAGATCAAATATTTCAAATAAACTTAAAATGTTACGTACATGTGGAGATTACAAACCCGACTCTTCGGTTCATTTCAATAACCGGTAAGTGAACCCATATTTTTCGCGCTTTGTCTATTTTTAGTCAACCACAAGAACCAGAATAACAAATCAAGCAGTGACTTGCATACCCAAACAAACTGCAAAATATGACATTTAAACATTCTCAACTTCGTGGAGATCGTGTGAGATCTCCAATACTTTTGATTACGAATAATACACGTTTCTTTTGGCACCACCCCAGACAAATACCCCACCTCGCTTTATTGTATTTTCCCAACGTATGTTGTTCTAAATTTACTTTCATTCTAATGAAAAAAAAAAATAGTTGAATTAATAATTCTCATATTTTATTTACTTCAGTTGAACCGGGAACTCAGGGGATTTTGATAAAAACTTAAATGAATGTGGAACAAGTGAAACCGACTTTCGGAGACACTGCCATTCAATTTTGATTTAAATAATAATAATGAAAATTATACTGAAATTTATATTTTGCATTTTATTAAAACCAAATTCATTGTGAGATTTTGCCAGTTGGCCTGGCTTGTAAAACTAAAATTTCCATTCTATTTAAATAACAAAACTAAAATTTCTATAAAGAGTTCCATGTTAAAGCAAACAAAAGTTTGGTTCCCTGTAAATGTTTCGAAAGTTTTTCAGCATATACTGATATTCACTAAGAATTCAAATAATAAATCTCGAGAGAGAGAGAGAGAGGCTGTTATTCTGCTGTAAGCGTGTAGTCCACACGATGCGTGGTACTTGCTACCTCCTCTGGAGACATGCGTCTAATAGAATTCCAATTCGAATAGAAATGGAAATTGATGCTAAACTACCTCTGATGGCCGAAACTAAATTGGTTGAAACTATTTGTATAGCCCTTGCTCAGTTTATTGGAAAATTGGATATGTTTAAGTCTGATTTTGAACACGCGAAGGCAGTACGTTTGAAAATTATTTATTGAAAAAGTCAGCGAAAGTTGTTTGAATTTACAAATTTAAAAATCAGAAATGCATTGTGTTCGTAATGGGAAACAAGGGTATTGGAGGGAGGAATGAAAAGGTAATGGTAGGAAGAACATGGCAGGTAGGAAAAACACTTGCACGAAGTTCGTCTGAAGAACGAATTTTCTCTATAGTGCGTCGTCCAGTCAACCGGCAATTTGGCAATGAACGGATGAAATTCACTGGACTGTCGCGTATTCCCGCTAAATGTTCTAACGTCCGGAACAAGACGAAGGCTGTCTGAGAAACAAATAACGTTAAACTATTTTTAGAATTGCGATACACAAGCTGCGTTCCGGACAATAGAGTTGAATACCCTACAATCCCCTATCATCATCATGGTCCAGAAGCTGCTAACATGCATTTTGAGCTAACGCCCATATATATGAGTTATATTCCATTTTAGGCCGGATGTAGGTGGTGTAAATATTTACGAGATCCGGTTGGGTGAAGTATTTCTTGTACTAATTGAAGAAGCCTAATTACTGGAATGCTTCTTTCGACACTTCATCCTGTATCTTCATGTCCAGAACATCAGGAGTATCTGATTCGTCAATATCCACACCACCCATTGAGATTGGCGACGATGCAGGAGCAGTGGAACATTTGTGTGACAACAAGTGTTTAGATTTAACAACAGTATTTGTCTTCTCCTGTGAAGTTATGAAAATGCTTCGTTAATTGTAAATATCTTTGCCAATGGCGTCAAATACTCTTTACATAAACAATTATATTCGCCATTCATTCCACACACGCACATACACTGAACATTATAAGCAACATCAATTCATCTGCGACAATTCTGCTTATCTGAAATCCTAAACCAAATTAATGAATCAATTTGAACGGTGACGCTGCGATGAATACCTCGCACTGATCAATTAATAAAAGGCACAGATTGAATTGATCTCTGTTCACAGCTAATATTACATGTATTTGCTTATGTATCGTTGAAGTGATATTTTCTAGTACAGTGGACTTCTGGTTTAACGAATACTCACTGTAACAAATCTTGCATTGAGTGCCAGAACAGATTCGAAATTATTGTAAACGCAATTGAGAGAAAATATTGTAGAGCAATCAACGACAGCCATGGTTGGCTAACCCGATTCGGAATTAAATAGATTTGAACTTCGATTAAGCAACAATAAAGAGAAGACAAGTTTTCTTCTAAATCCGAGTTGGTGGTTGACCTTTTTTTAGAGTCTTCCTAGATTTATTGGTCAGCTCAACTTCAAGATTACCCCAAATGCAATCCTGGTGTTCCAACCCTTTTCTGGAATATACTTCCGGGTAAAACCTTAATAAGAACTGGGCTGTCGACATACATATTTGATATTTAGATTTACGGGGCTGCTCCATTGGCAAAGAGCGTCCGTTTTTGTGCCAGTGGTAAGTATGAATGTGAATTCTTTTTTGGATTTAGTTTTAATTTGAGATTTTCTTCTTTTTTAGTAGCAACAACACATGGCTTTTGTTATTCCCCAGAAACCAACGATGGACACATTTTGGATCCTAATAACCATACATTGCTTCATGAATGTCGTCCATGGACCATTCGACTTTAAAACTACATTACATTTTAGTATTCTGTCTAAAATGATTTGTGTAGAACAAGACTTCGTAATAACTTTTTTAAGTGCTCTCCATTTCTATGTCGCTGCATCAGTGGTAGCTTTGTGAATGGACTTACTTGCAAAATACTGGAATGGAATTCGTATCCCATAAGAGAACAGATACTTTCACCCATGTACAAGTCAACACAATTAGTATTCCAATAAATTAGAATGGACTTTTAATGAAGGAGTTAATGGTGCATATCGAAATTCAATCACTTTCGAAGAAGTCAAAGAAATACCAATGGTGGATGACAATTGGATAACGTAGACATATATATGCAGAACTTCAGGAGAAGACCGTACAGAAAACTGTGAATATTGTTCCTCAACAACAAGGCAACACAAAGGAAGAGCTCTGTTGAATGCATGATTCAGTAGTACGAACGGGTTGTTGTGTTTTCTATTCCACTTCTATATGGTAACAATTTCACGTGCTGACTTTTAAAGCGGAATTCAGTTTGGCTATTTCTTTCGAATGGACGAAAACAGAAACTATGGACAAATTAAATAGAATAGTGTTCTCCGTTAGTAATCATTACATTCCCTCCATATATATGTACATAGAAAACACTTCCCTTTCGCTGATCAATATCGCAGAGGAGTTCTTCGAAAATGGCGATGAAAGTATGCTTGGTCTACTCGTAAAAAGCAAGTCCTACTGCTACGTAATTCGTTATACCAGGAAATACAGATTCTCATTAAAATTGTGGCTTCCAAAATGCGTGACCGCAACTAATCCATATGATCAATTTTAAATTCTTAAAGTAGCGATTATTTCTGACAATCTAAACTTTTACGCTACTTATTTCGTATGGAGATTTTTTTTTATTTCTTATAAAGAAAACTTGATACGACAACAATTGCCGTAGATGATTGTTTGTCAAATAATATTTTAAATTGCATAGAAAATTACGTCTAAACCTACATCAATAGTAAAATTACAAGGGTCGTTGTAATATAATACCTGCAACATAATAGACAATAGATAAATTTAAGTTTTTCTTTTAATTCTGTCCTTTGCATAAAGCGGTTGATTGATTACCTAAAGTATTTGATTAATGACAGCAGCAACCGATAATTACTGATTCATTCTGGCATTAGTTTCCTATAAAATATTCCCGCTACCAGTTTGGACATATCAACAATAACAATATGACAATGACAATTATATAGTCAGTCCGAAATGGGACAGATTATGATGCTTATCGCTGAATTGTACATATGTTTGGTTGTATATCGACACGATTACGTAAATCCTTTTACAGTTTTTGTTCTGTTTTTGGAGGTGAAAATTGAAACCTATGTGGGCGTCCGATATTAACGACACACAGCCGTATTTATGAAGTTCATTATTTTCCAATTTTTATGTAATTGCGCGACAATTGATACAAAATTCAAGTGTGGGCCGCCAACTCACCCATTTTTCCGCCACAGCGACCGAGAGAGTCACACATGTCGCACCGCAACAACCGGGTGTAGAGGAATTAATTCAAAACTAAAAAAACGCATTCACAACGTACAGCAAAGAAAAAAAAATTGACATTGATACAACCAAAAAAGGCGAAATGGAAACTACAACAACTTTTGTTGCGGTTAAAATGATATTATCATTTTTTTGTTGTCTTAAAACACAAATTGTTCAGCTACCATGGAGTAGAGGAAAAAAAGGGTATTTAACACCAACACACTTTTTGCGTTTTCGTCATTATTGAACCGGAGAACACAGCGAATTCTATTTCCAACCGTTTATGCGTTGCCTTTAATAAAGAGAAATAAAAGAAATTTATGTAAATTGAAAACTGACAAAAATAATTGAAAAATGTTGGGACACAATTTCAATTAATTGACACACATTCCAATATTTGCTGGTTTTATTTTTTGTCTTTCGTTTGAACAACGGATGCAACAGACGACAATAAGACGATTTTGAAAGTTGTAAACCTTTGTCTGTAAATGGTGAAAAAAAACATTAAAAAAAAAATAACGCAAAAGCATAAAGAAGAAGGAACAGAAGACGGAATGGAAAACCTCAAAATATTTGTTTAATTTGAATGCAAATTAATGTCGTATTTGTTGGTACTTTTTGGCACTATTATAATCAATTGGTGTGTATTTGTCAAGTAGGGGGTAGGAGAGTTTTGTTTTCAAAATGAATCAATAGATAACATACTTGTAATTGAGATCGGAATTCAGTTTTCGCTATTGTTGATAAATAACATATTCGCTATTCCACATACGGGCAAAAATTGTTTCATGAATGAAAACATAAACTCCGTAAAAATAAGAATGATAATGATGTGTAATTTCATCATGCGTTAAAATTATCCCACTTCCTGTCGGTTCATATCCGGAATGTATTCAGGAAGATCACAAACGACTCCAAGAAGCAACTGCTAGCGACCACTCCACCTCCCGATTAATATAAAGAAGAATTTGTTTATTAGACGCTACAGAAGAACTTAAGTACCGACAGCGAGGTGAAGGCACAAATAGTACGATGAGAGTGACATTAAGGTCTTGAATGTCAACTCCACACTCAAGATGAGATTAAATCAGCAAACCCATTTAGAAGACAGATTACAAAAACGGATAAATGACGTTTTGATCTCTCATCGATCGCCTAGAAGATCCTTACTGTGTGAAAAATGTAAGCCAAAGTCCGCAAACATTTGTATACTCCTATGAACATTGTTATATTGTATTAAAAAATAGGACCGACATTCGAATTGCAACTTATGTTGATGAGTCTTGTTATATTTCAAGTATTAATTCATTTTTAATCACTTTTTTTATTTATTGATTATTACTGAAGACCACTCATGTGTATATTTCAAGGATCCCATGCTTATCAGTTCGCTTGTATTTATAGATTTGTTTTTTGTGAGAGTAAGACATACGTTTTTGCAATTTAGAATGAAAATTATTCCTACTACGACTAACACAACATTATTCGTGGACACGCAATGACAAAATATGATGTGAGTAGTGTCGGCTGTAGGTTTTTGGAACATCGCTTATCTTATAAGCAGATCTTAGATAGAGATGATTAGAAAGGACTTAACCAGGGAGTGTTGCCAGTCAAACGCATGACTGACTAATCACCTTCTGATGAATTCCTACAGAGTTTGATGATACTTTTTTTTTACATTTCGACCTACGTCACCTTTTGCGATTTGACGTAGAATGCATTCATCGAAATTTGTGTTTGAATTTGTAGTATTTTTAATCCACAATTCATAAAATACATTAATTTTATTGATGGAACGCAATTCGAAATAATATCCAAATTTGTTTATACGATTTGAAGACGAGTGAAATGAACATTTAAAAATAAATCGCAAGTCTTGTATTGTAATGTTAAAATCATCGGTTTGAGGAAACCGCAACAACGGATGATCAATGTGAGGAAAATTGTCACCGCCAATTTTACATTTGCTGAATGTTATGTTTTTCCTTTTACATTGGTTTAATGTAATGTTTGCACTGTGCTCAACGTTGACTTTTTCGTTGAGATTCCAATTATTAAGAAATTGAATATAGGAGTGATTTGGTCTGAGTAAATTTTCGTGATACAGTTATAGATGAATCTAAGTATTAATTCTGTGTCTTTTTGCATCTCTTGCCACTCTACCCTTTATTTTATGAGGCAGACGTACAATGTGTGAATTTATTTAAAAACCACGACTACTAAGGAGTAAAACACATCCATTGTTGTTCGCAGGGACACGCAGAACATCACAACTATAAGTGGTTAATGTTACTATTGTTCCGATAGTTTTTCCTACGAACGAAACGTCGTTTGCCTAGCCTCTAGATTGCATTTGGGATTGACCTCCCCAGACTGATTGAACGGGGTATTTGTACATCTGCAAACTGTAGATGTCTGGATTGCATTGAAATGTAGGAAAACATTTTTCTCTTTTATAGAAAAAAATACACCTGCCATCTGTTGGAAACTGCACAGTAAATGTTAGAAAAACACAATACGGTCTGTCGTTCTAATAGAATCCAACTCTGCATTTTTGCTCAACGCCTCTGGTTGGGGTGGTCTGAAATAAATGTCATTAGAAACTTAAAATACACGACAGATTGGGCTCGAAATGATTACAGACATTCACGAGTACATAGATACAAATGTGACGGCATCAATCACGATTGGAAGTGTCCCTAAAACCATTTTTTGCAACTGCAATTGGTTAAACTTTTTAGGCCGATACTTTTGTATAACTTTTTTCTCTCACATTCTACGACCCTGGTTGGAGTGTGAGTAAATATTTGAACAACATTCCTGAAGTTATTTCGTTGTTGTTGTCGTTGTTCGGTTCATAACACTTTTTTCAAATATTTTTAGATACTGAAGTTGTTCTTTTCGCCAGTCCCGCTCCTCCGTGGCGCATTCGTGGTAGCGTATGCTTCTGTTGGTTGTTTAACGCTCGGGTTTTTTTCTTCTTCTGTTTTGCTTTTTTGTTGATGTCGAATGAAGACCACATGCATACCAGCGAGTGAGGAGTATGCGAGGCAGGGCTGCGCCTTCGAACAGCCGAAACGACGACGACGACGACGGCAACGTTGAAAACAACAACAGGCAGCATATGACGAAGCATACGAATTTTAAGCGGTTGTATTGTGTTTTGTTATATTTTCGAAATTCTTCGAAACGCAAAATGACAAAGTCCCCACAAAACAACAGCGAAACACTTGTGTAAGTTTAATGACTTTTTGTGTGGGAGTTGGGTAGAAACCGCCCACTCCACATTTGCAGCTGGACGATCCTTTTATTTGTATAGATTTCGTTTAATAGGACTCATGTCATCCACCACACCCACCCATCCTTACGGGTAACATTTCATTGTGCGTTGGTCGGCAACAACAAGAAAAACGTTATTGTGTGTGTTTCACTATTCCCGGGCAAGACATACCGTTTTGAACAGCTGACCGTTGTTGACTACTGTCTGACTGGACACTGGCTGAACTGGTGGCTCATGTACGTATGAGTATTTGATTTGTTGTTGTTGTTTATTCGAATTACGCTGGTCGACACGCGACTTGTGTACGAACTCGGACTTGACTCGAGCGTCAACAGGGAACCAACGGCCGTTTTGTAAGAAGTTTCCACAAAGACTAACGCTGATGTTTGAAAGCAGTTCGTTCCACACCACGGTCTCTAACCACAACCAGACACAGCAGCACACACACTCGCTCTCGCCCAGAACAGAACAGAACAGAGCAAACCGTATCTCATCGTTGTTGGCTTTAAAGTGCTAATGTTGATACACCAACACACCGACGAATGGCCCGAAGAGGAGTGTGAGTGCGCGAGTGGACTTGGTGGCGAGCGAAATTCACCACACCATCAGTCATCAGAGTGTCTGTCTGTCCGCCTATCTATGTATATGTCTGTCTCTCAGTCTGTTTGTCCTCGTGGTTCGTACTCGTACTCTGGTCGCTATCTCTAGGTCTACTGTGGTAATCCCTTGAAATGGTCTCGTATCGCATTTGCAGTGGGCTACAAAAGCCGACTATTCGACTGCCTACCATGTAGTCGTCACTAACTCACTAACTCACTTACTCACCTGCTAACTGTTGTGCTTCTTTTTTTAGTGTTAGCGGTTTGTTTGTTGTTGTTGTCTTGCTGCTGGCATTCTTTTGTTATTGTCGATGATTTGTTTTTATTAATATCGTCTCCATTAACGCATTTACTTGTTCTTCGCTGAGAGCTGGTACATCTTGGGTTATTGATAGATATTGCTGTAGGAGAAGGGTTTGCAATGTGGGACAGTCTGTGTGTGTGTGTGGTGTTTTTGATCGCCTGCGATTTTGTATGCAAATAATGAGAAACTATTTCGTAATACTTTTGAGTATATCATTAATATATGAAATTCATTATTGAATTAATGAAAGGCGTTCATAAAATGTGTGCAACCTTTTCAAAATCACGCTCCGTTTAAGGGAAACAAGAGTTCTATAATATCGTTCTGTTCGTTAAGTGTCGCTGAACTTTCTGAAAACTCACTGT
Organism: Hydrotaea cyrtoneurina; assembly: GCA_958296145.1. NCBI lineage: Eukaryota > Metazoa > Arthropoda > Insecta > Diptera > Muscidae > Hydrotaea > Hydrotaea cyrtoneurina. Next base: position 149,172,646 of record OY282512.1, on the reverse strand, counting down.
ACTCGAAATATTTGAAATTCTCCATAAGCTTCTGATAGATTCGAGATTTAAAGTGGGACAGATTGTAGAGGCACTGGGCCAACCTTCGGCGATGGTTTTGTATTTGTACTTTTATTTACTTTGTGTAATTGATATTGTGACAAGTATTCATATTGATCTGTTGAGATCAATATGAATACTTGTCACTTTTCACAGTGTTGCATTCAAAAGTGACACAATACTACAGATGATTAGGGCAATAAACGGTATCCGGATCCGAGGGACCAATTAAATGTTATAAAAGTCGTACATATGAACTCACAGACAAAGATATCATGGAGCTGCAGACAGCCAGTTCTCCATTTACATATCTCTTCCGATGATATTGGTCAACAGTCAACCTCTTCCACGGATGTAAAATGAAGTATGTGTGTATGTAACTCTATCGTGTTCATATGATCGTCGTTAGCAGGTGTTTGGCAAATTTCCATCACTCTTCTACACATAGGCCGGGACGTTGAAAATGTTGAGTTCCAAAAGGGTTTCTGAGCTCTTCCCAACCTTATGACATAAATCGGCGACTTATCGCAACCCATAAAAATAAGTGCTTACGGTATTAAATCAGATTCGGCCGAACTGTTTGAAGTTCGACTTGACTAGACCAATTGCTGGAACAGCTGTGTGGCACCATCTTCAAGGAACTACAACGGATGTTGAGTTCAATCAATTACAGCTAAACATTGTGCCCTCCAACAAATCCAGTTACGCATGTTTTGTCTACTGACAAAGTCATTGATTTTCGAAGAACTCCAAAATTTTCTTCAACGTTTTGAAAAGGCCCATCGGAGAATCTGGAGTTAATTTGATCTTTTAATGGGGCATGCCAACAAATTCACCACATTCTAGACTAAGTGATTCGCAATCAATACGACAAATATGGGTCATTGTGGACTAAAGCATTTAAAGCGGTCATGTTTTCGGTACTTCGAACGTTGCATGTTCTCACTCGCTTTTGGCAAACTCAGCGATATCGATTCACACCGATCATTTTCAGTATTACAAACCTCTCCCTTAGATGTTGTGGGTCTTCTTCGTGTTAGATTTCGCACATCATCAACACAACCATCGTCATGTATATTTTAATGACTTTGGGAATTTGAGATTTGATCTCGTTTTGCGTAGAAATGTTTGCATATTTGTTGCTCTACAGATTTGGAAGAATAGCTGATAGACGATTTTCTTCCCATTGAAATGGTTGGCTTGAAACCATTCTTGTCTCTGACAGACCTTTTGAGAAATTAGTTCATCCATATCAGCGTGTAACGGTTTCCGTGTATCGTTGGTAAAGCTGCAGACACTTCAATTTGTCCTCTTCATATAGAGATTAGCAGACTATTCTGTACTCTTGTGCTGTTTATTAAGAAGAAATCGTATGCTATACGTCGCACTGTTGACTCGGGTTCACGACTAGACGACGACTTGGTATCTGATGCTCCACCCAGGACATCGTCGGACTGTTTGGGGAAACACTTCATATGCAGCTGGGAAAGTGCCGCATCGCTATGAGGATACTGCAACTATTCATATACATATGGCGCCACTAGAATTCCATCCCTGTGTATTAGAAGATATTTAAACAACCCTAAGGCACATTTTATTATAAATAATAAAAATAAGCTTTTTAGGCGCCCCGGTAGGCGAGTTGGTAGCGTGCTTGTCTATCAGAGTGGGGGTTGTGGGTTCGATTCCCACCAGAGGCTTTGGTCTGTCGCTGCAAAATGTTAGCCAAATGGTCTGTGTCACCCGGTTTACCCTTGGACCCAAAATTAGAATATAAATTTACTTTGTATTGTAATTAATAAATAAATAAAAAAATAAGCTTTTTTAGAACAAATAATAAGCTTTTTAGAAATTGGCGGCCACCCTGCCTAAGGCAGGTTAATATGGACCTTATTTCCTGATTTTTAAGATAAAATCGATTATAGGCTTTACAAGATCAGAACTGTTTGTGCGAACAATGATGGTACCCGGTATCTTAACAGTTGATACAGCGTTGCCTGCAAGTAGGGTTTTTAATTTCCCGAACGGGATTGATTTCCCTTAACAATGTAAAGAAAAAATATTTTTTTCCCACAAACAAAAAAGCAGGTTAAAATGTTGTTGTTGTTCTAACCAAAATGTAAACGTAAAAACCCTAGATAATTAATACTGGGGGAAAAAAATCGTATACAATTTAAACGTAATAACCCTGAATTAAAAATTGTGTAAAATCGTACCTAGTGTCATTTTTTTCCCCCGGGAATGGCGACCAATAATCGAGAAATTCCCGTATTTAATAAAACTCTACCTACAAACTCAACAGACACACATATAGTTTTTGTTTGCCATCGGTATGGAGACCTCTTATCCCATGGTTGTTCTCGTAGCAACAAGTGTGCGACTATACAACATTTCAGATGAAGATGGCGCCACCACAATAATACGGCCAACTTGCTATGTGTTGAATGTCATAGACAGACATTTAGAGAGATGTTGATTAAAAGTCCATTTCAAAAAATTACTATAAATCAATCACAAACTAAACTATAACATTTATTAAAAAATATTCTCTAAAAAAATCAATTACAAATTTACTAATACAATTTTTACTTAAAATTAACTACTTAACTATACGTCGTACATAATACATACATGAGATTTTTTCTTTTATCAGTTTTTCATTCACTTCAATTTGTATTGTGTTTTCTTATTCAGTTTTTTTTTTTTTTTTTGAAATTTATTCATTTTTCATTTATGTGTAAAACAATGCCCCGATGAACATATGATAAACGGCCAACAAATAAAGTGTGTGTAAAAAATAAATATTTGTCTGTTGTTTCTCTTTTTTTTATTATAATTTTTCTTTGTACGATTCGGAAATGAAACCACGACGATTTTTGCAAAATGAAACACAGAAAACCATCGAGACAATTTGAGACTTTAGCACTTTATAGGGGGGAGGGAAAGACTTCTTCTGCTGATGCTTCCAGATACATTTATGGCAATTTATTCGGGATTGAGGTTTGCTTTGAGAAATTTCTCTAAAAGATTTGAAATTTGTTTTTGTACTTGTGGTAGTTTTAAATTTCCATAATTGTGGACTAAAACTCGGCCAATGTATCTGCTGAAAATAGTCGATTTAAATCGCTGACAGCTGGGAGGAGACAATTCCAATATCTCTTCACTCACCTATCTCACTTACATCCTGTATTTTGGCATGTCCTTGAAGAATTATTCAATTTTTATCCAAAACTCAATACTTTTGATATCGTTTTGGAATGGATCAGAAAGTCTGCCAACTTTCAATGACAGTTTTCACAAAATGCGAGCGAACAGCATTTCGTCGATTCGTGTGACTTTATTGAAAAACGGTTACGCTCGGCAGAGTGTAATTTGAAAAAGTCTGGTGGTGATTGGGTCAATTCATCGGACTCTGTTTGAAGTGAAGGGCACATCAATATAGTTTTCATCGTTTGTGTTTAAACAAACCTGTCAAATTCAAATGTATTATTGTTGGCAAAATATCAGAACAAAAGAAGCCTTTCCATTTAAAACAAAATGGTGAACAAAATATTTTAGAGGGGAATTACATTTTTTTCGAGCAATTGTTTCTCTCGAAGAGATTCGCTCCGAGGTGTCCTTAAAGGGTAAAAACGTGCATTGTTCACTGATATTGGGTTAAATATTTACGAGATCAGATGGTGTAAAGTATTTCTGGTGCCGCTTCAAAAAGTCTAATGCTTCTTTCGACACTTCAAAAATATGGCTGGCCCAAGAGTGTCTTATTCGTCGGTATCTACACCACCACATTGAGACTGACGACGATGCGATCAGTGGAACGTTTGTGTAACAACAAACAGCATTAGAATCTACTCTGTTCATTTGACCCCACGTCTATCGAACATATCCAGAAAATATCCCGAGCCCTGACCTTGATTTCACGAAGGCGGTGAATGGATCGACACCATCGTCTCAAAAGGAACGCCATCAGGACTCCAGTAGATGGATTTCAATGAAAGGCATGTTACCGATCATTCTGAAGGCCGTAAGACTCTAAATACTTAACCAGATGCTCTCCACAACTTTACTCTCTCACCTTTCTTGGGGATCAACTGAAGTTTGACAACTTTCCAAAGTGAAGGATAAATACCAGCACGTTACGACATGTTGAAAAGATTGTAATATGAACGAGCCTACGTCGAAGAGCAGTTACAAGTGAAGAAATACCTTCGGGGCCGGGATTTTTAAGTACATTGAGATCTGCAAGAACGCATTTAACTCCAGGTGTTTGGGGAAATATCTGAGGCGTCAAACTAGATACGCTTTCAATCACGGGGAGTGGGTTTACCGTTTTCAGCCAAAGATGAATTCTTTGCAAATATTCCAGCCAGAAGGTTGGCTTTGTCAATCGGGTCAGTGAAAATCCGGTCATTGTTAACGAGAGTTGGTATAGAAGAAGAATTGTCTCTTAGAAATGACCAAAAGTTCCTAGTGCCATTGCGAGTAGAAAGAATGTTATTGTTGGTGGAGAAGTTGTTCGCGCCCAAATACTCCAGCCAACACATTGATCTTGCCTGCTTGCGTAGCAGCTCTGTGGTGTCATTTTTTGTCTGAATGTTTCCTCTTTGACAGCTTCTTTTCTTTGGAGATTTATTCGAAGTTGTCTTCGAGGGAATACAATTATTAATTTCAAGAAGAATTATTTTCTCGACGATTTTTGGCAGCTGCATCGAAACATATCTTCCAGTTAAAATACAGGTAAACATTTTTGAGCTCGACCCAAAGTGCCTTTGTGTATGTGACACTGTGTGCTTCGTGGCTGGCGTAGAAGTGGCCCGAAGATCAGAGAACGAAAAGGGATTCTGAAATGTTGGAATGATCCGAGTAAATAAGAGATGCTAAAGTGTTAACGTCGAACTTTTCAGGGTATGAGGTTACGGCAGGGTCAATGATATTTTGTTGTTGCGCTTCAACAGACGACAGGGTTGGTGTGCGGTCATGCCAAATTGAGGTGGCACGTCATTCGATATTGCCACGCTTAAGTTATCAATTACTTACTAAGGGCTAGGGAACATTTCAGCAATACTCGGAGATTTCCACCCATCTGGAGTTATGATTACATAACATGTAGGTAATCGGGGTAATGGATCGTTCGTATACCACATAGACTGAGGATTCTGACATAGTAATCTGTTTTAGTCGCTTCAGAAGTGGACCTTTTTTTTGTTGATAACCTGATCTAATCATTTTTTTTTTTTGGGGTTTCTATGGGGTGGGATGCCAATAGTTTTGCCCACCCCAGACACCATGCAAAGAAAACAACTTTTAAAACTTGCATTGGCAAGGTTTAAGTTTAAACTATTCAAATTGAAAACCACCCCATCTATTGTTCACCTTTTGTTGTGCCCATTATTGGTGTGTTTTCTTAATTTTTAAATGATTAACGTTTAAATTGATGACACTGGATGGTTGTGGGCGTATGTTTTGAAAGTTTTGTCCGCCACTGTAGTTTTGTTTTGCCATTCGGTCGGGTTGGTTGGTTTTTCTTTTCTATTCTGTTTTTATTTCTCTTTAAGCGTATAAATTGTTTTTGTTCTTTGGTTTTGTTTTCTTTTAGTTTTCTTTACTCTGAGCTAAGGTGGTTGTAGTGTGTGTGTGTACGTGTGTTTCGAGTTTGTTTGAGTGTGAGTGTGAGTAGTGTATAAATACAAATACACGGTACATAATACAAAATACATTTGTAACAATAATGACATCAACGACACGCAAAAATACATTGACGATGACGACAAACAACAATTACAATTGTGACGACGCCGACATCGATGGCGATGACGATGACGACGCCACGACATCGGCGAGACGACAACTAAACTTACATACACAATTACATACATACATTTGCTTTTTGTTTTGCTTTTATTTGTTATCTCTTAAATTATTAAAAATTATTTTTGTTTCTTTGTTGGTTTCTTTCTTTGTTGTTGTTTTTTTTCTTTTACAGCTGTAGTGATTTTCAATGAAAGAGCACTTTTGCTGCAATTTGTTGCGTTTTTTCTTTCATTACAATGCAAAATTATGCATGGCCAAGTGGTTTGTTTTTTTTGTTTTTCTCTTCCCCCAAACCACGGATGACGTTGGTTTAGTCAACTTAAAGTACGTCTTTTAGTGCGCGAACTAAAGTCTTTATAATTTTCTTCTGTTATCGTGCATCTTTCGCTATTATTGCTTGTTTTCTTTTTTTTTTGGTCGTTAGTGTTACGTTGACCTTTTGACCTTTTTGTGCCGGTCTCTTTTCACTTTTTGCGGCTTTATTATTGTGGCTATTCTTATTCTTATTCTTATTCTTTTTTGTGTGTTTGGTTTCTTAATACGTACATTTTCCCTTTTTTTTTGGGTGCTGGAGGGGGGGGGGGGGGGTTAATTTCTATTTATTGTTGCCTAATTTCTAAATGAATTACAACTTACGAATACATCTATCTACGTTTATTTATGTTTTGCTTCCGTTTGTATTTGCGGGGTTCTTATTTTCTTCTTCTTCTTATTTTTTTTTAAAATAAATGTCTTTTGTTTGGATCGTCTTAAAATTATAGATTTCATTTGTCCTTAATACGCAAACATGTTCATGGTGATTATTCGAATAGATCAATGAAAACGAAAAATGATGATGTAGTGCTATAATTTTGACCAGTATTGTCCCTAGATGTCCCTACTTGTGTGGCCGCGATGTGAACAGTTGATGTGTACAAATTTCAGTTGCCAGTAACAGACCACGAATGGGACACGTTTTAAGTTCTCACAACCCCCGGCAAACATTTAACAGGTTTCCCTGGAATGCCACATCCCAATTGAATTTAATCAGCAACAAATCAAGCACATCCTATTTTATTGCCTTTCCAAAAATTGTTTCTATTCCAATTGGACCAATTGGGATGCTCCTCTTGTATTTGAAGATAATAAACAAAGAATTGTTATGTCTCATTGGTTGGTTAAAAGTTGTTCGATTGATCGACTGAATTTAATTTGCACTGCGGTTCCAAACAAAAAATCATTGCCAATAATTATATTGACCCGTAAGTGGGTCAAGTTGCGTTTTTCAAGAGAAGGGTTTCCTGCCGGTCTATGGTCACTTGTTGTCGACTATAAATTCTATTTTTTTTTTTAAATCAAAATGTACAGGAGACGCCTTCAAACATTATTGGGAATCTCTCAAGGGTCATATGAGTCGTATGCTAAGTACAATTTGACGCAAAGCTATTGATAGGATTGTCGGATGTCGATAGGATTTAAGTTCACGTAATCCGAATGTCCACTTGGCATACTTTGGAAATAAGCCATCGACATTTCATACAAATTAGTACTTACGCCAGCTAGTAGAGCTAAACATTTATTTATAATTTTTTGAGAATTGAAGACACAGAATAAGTGTGTGCAAGTAAATGAAATATTTATGACGTTTGACAAATCCCTGTCAGCAATTTACTTTTCAAAATGGTATTTCATGCAACACTTGTTTGCAACATTTCGGGCGGTAGCACACCAACGACACGTCGCAATAGAAGAGACACTTCACGAGTCCCCACACAAACGAAGCAGATAATTTACAGTGCAACCACACTCGCCTCTTCGTTGGTTTAGGATATCGCCTGCACCGCCCTGTGGATCGACATCTCAACCACGAGCAATTCCTTTGTGGCCAGTGAGGGGGTGGGTGGGGGAAAAACCGTGATCATCGAACGGTATCTCCAATGCTAACGCCGGTTCATAAACCGCATCGCACATTGCCATCTCTTGAACATAATTTGACTGCTCTTCGGTCTGTTTTCCCCCCCGAATTTTGTTCAATACAACTCATTGATGCACCTGCGGGTAAGGAGTATTTGGTTATTAAAATACTTGCAATACATTTAAGAAAAAAAAATCATGTTGGCTTTTCCCAGGGCTTCAGAGTTGAACCAAAATTGTTCGAATCCTAGTCCAGCGTCTACTCAGACTCTGGCCATTCCATTGCGAAATTTCAAAAACCACTATTCCTCTACTCTGTCTCGGGCTGTGGTGCGTTTGTATCCAAAAGATACCAATAAGAAGTAGTTCAGGTAGTCGAATCCAGACTCCGACGCCGACTCTCCACAGCTCTGGTTTTTACACACAAATATTTTCAATCATTTCGGTTGTAGCTGGGCTTGAGGTCACATAAAAATGATTGTTTGGTTTTCTATTTATTATTCTTATTATTATCATCATCCTCAGTATCCTCCGGGGTTAATCAATTTTTAATGATTTAGCACTGCTGCGTATGTCCTAACTCACTTTACTTATTTCCCTTAACATTCCACTAAGAAACAGACGGGGAACTTCTCTCGAATCAGTGAGCTGTGTACGCTATACTGATCGGGACCTACGGTTGAAAGCCGGCTCCGAACGTCTAATGGTTTTCTAGAGAAGTTTTACATGGCTTAGAGATTGCTCTCTGACTCGTAAAGTCGTCAACATTTGCAAGGTGGAAACAGACGCTGAAAAATTTAACCCGGTTTCGAAGTCGGGTTCTTCGGTGTGATAGTCGCACACACAAACTACCTAGCACACCACGGCCGTTTGTGTACTCAAGTCAATATGTCTTTTTTTTTTTGTTAATATGTTTCTTTGGTGCCTTAGTAGTTCCAAAGCCACCAAAGGGTCAAAAGTAACTTCGTACTTCGACATTTGTTCATTCCAAAATAGTATTTTTCCGTTCGCCCCAGTCCCACCGTCATTCAAATCCCCCCAGATATTAAACCAGGAACTTTCAAATATTAACGAATCCCAATACGTGAGAAACTCGGTCTAGTCGCTGGCGGCTAGGGTTCATTGGCAGCACGTTATCTCTTGCTTGGCAGCCTAGTGTAGATGTGTGTTCGACTGAAACTCCATGTGAAAAAGATGTCCATAAATATTAATGATAAAATAAAAGTGTGATCAAATGCTGGAAATATCTCGAACTGATTTAACTGTTGCATTTTGTCGGCTGTCGAGTTCATTACTCATGCGTTTTGACGAGGTTTGTTTTTGTTGTTCTTGTTTTGTTGCCCTTTTTCCGAAAGAAAAGTGTAATTAATTTCCATTCAATGAACACATTTAATAAAGGCAGGCTGATTATTTTTAATTGTTTTTGTTTTGTTTGTTTTTTTTATCGTTTGTTTGTTCGCTTGTTTTAGTATTTTTTTTTTAATTTTTTTTTTCTCAGATTTTGTTTTGGTTAATTAATAAGTAGGCGTGGTTTATAATTGATAAATGTTTACAATTGTGTTTGTTTGGTTTTGTTTGCCATTTTTGCTCGCCGCACCTGATTGGAATTTGCGGCTTCGCAGTGAATTTTGGGTTTTTGTCTTTGGTCCCTACGCCCTTTATTTCTTAATCAAAACGACCTGAACTCGTTTGTTTCGTATTCGCTTCGAGTTTTTCTTGTGTGCGTGTGGGTGGTTGGGTGTGTGTCTTTAAAATAAAAGTGAAATCTTCGCGAAAGAAATATTTGAAAAATGTGCCTTTAATGATTTGTTAATCGTTTTGGTTTTTTTTTCTCTCTTGGCTTTTTGTTTTGTTGTTTTGGTTAATAGAAAACACTGATTGTCGGAGTAATTGTTTGCGTATTAAATTATGTTATATTTCTTTGTTTTTTTTGTTTTTTTTTTGTAATATTACTTGTGTGTGTTTTATTTTTATAATTAGTCAATTCATTTTAGTGTGTGTGTGTGTGTTTGTGGTACGTTTTTGTTTTGTTTGGAGTTATTCATTTTTTTTTGGGGGTTTTTCTTGTGAAAACATATAAAATATTTATTAAGTCTATTTGGCTACAAATGTTTTGTGTGTCTTGTTGTTGTTGTTCTTGCTGTTTCTCTTGATGTCACAATCATTTCGATTTTTTTCTTCTACGTTTTTTGTTTTCATTTTATTTAATACCTTTTCGGGTGGTATTTATGTTTTGTTTTGCTTTTGTTTTTGTTTTATTTTCTGTTTCTGTGTTTTTGTTTTTTTTTTCCGGTAAAGCCCAACATTGAATGCTCTCTAACAGACATTTATAAATTTCTATTTTCTTCTATGTTTTTTTTTATTTTATTTTTGCTTTCCATATTTTTTTTTATATTTAACGTCCTGGCGACAATTGCTTAAGTCTTTTTTAGTCTACAGAAAAATTTACATATACACTCTTTGTTTTTGTTTTTGTTTGTTTGGTTTTCCTTGTACACTTAATAAATCCTAAAATATAAATATGTGTATGTATATTACGTTTTGTTTTGTTTTCTTTTAAATATATATATGTCTGTATATATTAATTACTGAAGCTGTTCTATATGCGTTTCCAAAAAAAAAAAAAGTGTTGCCGCTGGATCGGTTGATTAAACATTGAAAGCGTGCCCCAAACAAATAAATTTCGAAGAAGTTAAATATAATTTTGATGGCAGAGATGACAAAACCAAATTTCACTATAATGTTACTGCAATCAATTCATTATTTACTTGGATGAAACAAACACATGTACTGGCTGTTGGTTTTTTTTTTTGTCCTGTGCAGGTGTCCAGAAACACTTTGTCGATCTGTTGTCAACTCAGAGCCCTGATTTAGATTCCAACCTTCAGATGTCTTCTAAGCCAGTCATCAGTGACGTACAACATTTAGATTAATTAATTTGTTAATTGAAAAAGTTTATTGCTATTCGTATTGAAACCCAAACCAAAGACCATACAGAGGGCAGACATCTTAAGGTGTTTTTTTGACACATTAGTTCGGCTACACACTGTAGATGTCAGTAATTGGCATGGCAATATTTTAAAGGGTTTTTTTTTAAACAAATACTGTTTAAATACCCTCTTGGAAACGTTCAGAGACGTCCGATCTCTATATGCTCTTTCCCCAAACAAGAATTGTTCACTTAATCTCACATACAAGGACGATGTCTGAGCCGTTGAGAACATTTATGCTAATACTGGTGTCAGTGGGAACCTTCGACATAACGGTTTCCTATGACAAACCAAAAAAATATACGGGAAATATAAAAATTCAGTTCCACTTTTTTATTTGTTTTGAACACCCAGGAAAATAAACAGTTCCGTCTATGAGCTGTTGTTGCAGCAATCAAATATATTTTTATATGAAAAGCTCATTTAAGGCCCAGACAGGTGGAACGCCTCTCCTTGTCATTTCTTCTTGATCTGAACTGCATTCTTCTTTGTCGTAGCAGAGACAGTAAGAGTGCGATTTGTCAACATCGTTGGTCAGACTGTCGGTTCAGTCTCCATGATGACACCTCCGATAACGGAATGATGCTGCAGCGATGACGAGTGTAAAGCCGCCCCATGAGAAAGAAAAAAAGAGATGGAAAGACGGAAATGTGAGCAGTTACAGTTCTGTGGGAACTGACGATGAAAATGTGAATGTGGTAACACACACGTCGTGTGTCCTCAGGATTTGGAAGCAACATTTCTCCAGCTTGTTAGCGTGGGAAGAATCCTGCGAAGCAAACATTCCGCTACCCATCATAGGTGATAGTGTTGAATGGTCGCACCCAGAACCCAGAAAAGGTCGAAGCAGTAATATGCCGGCTTAAGGCCGCCACAGCTAATAAGTTGCATGCATCAACAAGTCTGTACCATTTGGAAGTATGAAAGCATGTCTGATGATGGGAACCTCAGCGTTCTGTGTTCAATTCACATGAACGGAGACAAGACCGTTTGCGCCAACTACCGCGGAATAAGTCGTCTATCCATCGTCTATAGGGTCTTGTCCAGCTTATTCTGTGAACGATTGATGCGCAAACTCGACGAAACGATCAGTGGCCAGAATCCTAGAAACTACCCATGAACAACAAAGCGATACAAACCAAGTTTTTATCGATTAAAAACAAAACACCGGTAGGAGAAAAATTATTTGAAACCATGTCTACGTATGAGATCCCATCAAAACTTGTACGCCTGTGTAGAACGACTCTGAGTGAATGTCTCAATAAAAATAGGATTCGACCTCTGCGAACCATTCACTACAACAACAAGTCTGCCAGATTTATAGAAAAAAAAAGGTACAACACGCTTATTCCATCCGAGCTTCTTTATGGCGCCGAACCGGTTAAAACTGAACTGGATTTATTTGAGAGACAAATCCTTCGCAAAATCTATGGCCCGATCTGTGTTAACAAGGAGTATCAACGTCGAACGAACCGTGCTATATTCCTGTATGATCGGTAACCCGCCATGAACGTAGTTAAGCGCATCAAAAGACAGCGATTGGGCTGACTGGCCCATGTCGGTCGGATGAATACAAATGCTCCAGCCAGAAAGGCGTTGGATGACAATTACGACGCTAAACGCAGACAGGGAAGACCGAGACTCCGAGACTCCAGTGGACGGACCAAGTGGAAGAAGACATCGATGGCTTAATTTAGAAAGGGCGTAACTCGATTTTTTTCAAAATCGCGTTTTTTTACATATTTTGGTAGACCATTGTCAAATACACATCCCACAAAAATTTCAGGACTTTGTGATCAAAAATAACGGATTTATGCCCTTTTGCAAAAGGGCGAATCAAAAATCCAAAAAAAAAAAATTTTGCGCATTTTTATTTAAAATTGCCTATAACATTTTTTCATGTCTGAAGTTTTTCCAATGTTATAAAGTTTTTACCTTCTCCTGTAAAGTTACGAAAATGCGAGTTACGACCTTTCTAAATTAAGCCATCGACATGCAAATCCTTGGTATGACGAACTGGAGAATGACCGAAGAGCTTGGAAATCATTTATAAAGCAGGCCAAGACCAAAAACAGTCTGTAGAGGCAATTTAGGTAAGCAAGCGTTTTTTTTTTAATTTACGGCAAACATAAATGGGTAACTTGTCGAAAATCAGTGGACTTTTTAATGCTTAATTTGAAAGAATATTTAAAGATTTTATTGTTTCATTATTATTAACTACAATAGAAAGTAAATTGTGGGTCCAAGCCTAAACCGGGTGACACAGATCATATGGCTAGATTTTTGCAGCGACCAACCAGAGTCTCAGCTGGGAATCGAACCCACAACCCCCACGCTTATAGCCAACTAAATATTTGATGATTTATGCGGTTTTTTTGAGGATATTACACTCGTTTTTATTCGACCTTGCTATTGTGGGACCGACCATTCTTTCACTTATCATTCGTTGAAATCGCCTTTCAAATGTTTAATCAACCCTGACCGCCTAATGCTCATTTCCTCTAACGACATTTTTACTTTTAAAATACACTCAACATTTTTGTAGATTTTGTATTTTATATAATTTTTAACCCCAATTTTGTTTATGCGATTTGTTATCGTCGGACTGTCTGTTTCATTATTTTTTGTTTTGTTTTTATAACTTTTTGAAACCTGTAAAATGTAAACAATTTTATTCGTGAAACTGGAAAACGACGTTTCGCTTCATGTGGAAAAAAGAGTTGGATAAACCGTTATAAATTCAATTTACTGTTTGGCCAAAAATGTGCTTTAAAAAAAGTATTTTACAAATTTCGACTTGGGTCATTTTGCCATTTTTTTTTTATTACCCAAAGGGCGACTAATTGTGTTTGTTTTCATTCAAAGTACAATTCCAATGACACAGAGCAGCAATGTCAGACCAGCAGGACCACTATGGGATCAAGCCACATGGCGTGACATAACTGGACACCAACAAACTGATAGCTGAATTTGTCCTTAATGTAAATTGAGATGTTCGGCTGTTTCTTTTGTTTTTTTTTGATCCATTTGTGTTGCTCTGTGTAATTGCGGGCATCTTGAGAACTTTTGTACTCACAATTAGATTTGAAAACTCGCCGCTGGTAAAAAGAGAATGGCTTGACCGCTGTTAACAGTACTCTGAGGTGTTATTGTGGCATGCCAAACATATGACGACACAGTGCAGCAATAATCGAGAGACGGCTGTCAGGCTTCACGTGCCAATATTGTACTCAAGCCACCCGGGCGTATGCGTATTGTGGCATTTCACATTAAGCATACGCTGTGTGTTTTCTCGTTTGGTGTACATATTTGCCTGCAGGCGCACTCGCAGTTGAAGGGAGGCACGAAATACCTGTTACACTGTGTTGCCATATTTCTTAGCAATAAAGTTTTTCGTTTCGCGTGCTTTCTAAGTGCAATTTATATAAAGTACGAATTATAAATATTTTGTAATTTTCTTCAAAAAATGTGAAATGTGTATTTGAATATTGTGGGAGTGTGTTGCGATTTCCCCTCTCTGTTCGATGCTCGACAATGGACATCTCGGGTCGCCAAGCAGACATGCACAATTTCCAAATATTTCCGCCATTTGCAATAACAAACGGCGTATGACCGTAAGACAATACAGGCTGCCAATCTTTCCCACAGAGGCTCCACTATTTCTCAGTGGTCGCATTCGTGTCATCGACAGACGACTAAGACGTCTGCAAACAACGACCCTCTGCATTGTCTTTGGAAAGACAATAAGCCATCGCCATGCCGAGTTGCACCGAGTCGTATCTTATTTGTGATATTCCAATTCAATGCTAAGGATCGATTTGTAAGCAAATCCCCTTGCCGAAGAAACGCCAAGGGAAGCACAATTTTGGGAGGTGCGTCAAACACATGAGCAACGTAGTGGGCACTGCTACTCATTTGCAGTTTTGCCTATACAACATTTCGTTCCCTCCAAATACACTATTGTTTTATTGAGACAATGATTTGTTGTTTCTTTCCTCTGCCACGCATGTACGGCTGGGGTTTTTCGCAGACTGCCCATTGTAGCGCTCTGCAGAGAGTTCAAAGGTATCAACATCTTCGCGATATTCAAAGGGTGCTTTCGATTTTTCTTTTACAGAATTCAAATTAGTGTATATAACAATAAATCGGATGCTTTGTTTCATTATGCACACACACACACACACATATTGCGTGTATGTATGTCGGTGTATCTGATTAAGAACTAACATACATATGTACTTAATACTATTTAACATTTTCTTTTGGTTTTCTTGAACATTGCCAGCATGTTCGTGGGTTGGATTTATTATTTATGGGTTTTTTTTGTCTTCTTCTTCTTCTTCTTTTGTTTATTGTTTATCAAAAATTTGAATAGAAAAATATTGGAAATATATCAAAATTATTTAAATAATTCTAAAGAGGAGACTCGTTGTTGTCCCATAAAAAAAAATATCTTACAAAAAATTTAAAAAAAATGCATTTCGCATGTTTTTTGGGAGATGCGGAGATTTTTTTGTGTGTGTTGGTGTGATTTTTTTCGGTTTTGGCAGATTTTATTTTGAGATAATATCGGTTTTTTTTTCGGGGGGGTCTGGGTCGTCTTAGTTCATTTTAATCGGAAACTTGAACGTCTACTACCACATGCAACAACTGTTTTTTGTTTTGTTTGGTTTTTCTTCTGCTTTTAAACTGATTTTGCCTATCCATTTAGCCTACTAAACTAGTGTTTCAAAAATAACTCTTTGGTTGCGACTTACGTTAGATAATATTTCGTTCTAAAAACATCGATCTCTTTTTTGTAGTTCTCTAAAATGACTTTTTTTTTTTTTGGTTTTTTCATTTTATTTTTTGTTTTTGTTATTAAAATTACTAAAAATGTTTTGGGGTGTGTGTGTGTGTGTTGCTTTGGGATATTGAACGTGACAGATAAGGCAATTAAATGATTAATTAAAACATTTTCATTTAACAAACTTCATATTGAAAATATTTAAGATTTTTAATATACAAAGTAAGAAGTCGCAAGGTATTAAATCCCAGGATCTCGTTGGCCAATTGTGATCACCCCTTCGAGAGATAACACGATCCGGAAAGTTTTCATTTTTGCGAACTGTGACTGCAAGATTTTCACCATTTTTGTAGTGAATTTTAATAATTTCAATGCGTTGTTGCAGCGTGTATCGTTCCGTTTTTAGTAATGGCGTAGTTTCTACTTGTCAAATGTCAAAGAATAAAAGCTTCAAAATTGACAGCTAACGAAATACCGGGTGATTCAAAATAACACCTCTTGTTGGAGAACCCTAAGTAAGACGCAATTGAGAACTTTAATCGACTCTCTGTAAAAAATCGTATTTTGAGTTATCACAATATTGAAGGAAATAAGCGATATGTGTGGGTCATCCCCATTTGGGATACGGCACAGTGGCGATAACGTGTGTACTTGGGCGTGTATATAATATTTTTACGACACTCTATTATTATTACGTATTCGCCTACGAGTGAGTGAGCGGTTGTCTTGTGTTGTTGAACTTTCATAAGGAAGCGTCTTCATTGTGAGGTGAATACTTCACAAACCAGCGGTGCTTGAAGGAAAATTCAAATTAATTGAATGTTTTCACAGTGCAGCCCAAGCATGTAGGACAACAATATTACGCCATGCGCATGATTTCCCGTTAGATGACGTATTTGTTCGCTTGTAAGGACTGCCAACTCTATGTGTATCTACAAGTTTCAGATTGGAATACAGCGAAAGAACTATTGTATGGCAACCCTGCAATTCACTATTAGCCAATAGGAACACACTTCGCGTGACATCACTGACCCAACATTTTTTGTTCTGCGCGGAATGACGTAATCCGTGTTTCTATCATTCCTAAGTGTAGCCATATGCATTTGTATGTATGTGCATATTTTTTATGCCATTAGTTTGTACGAGACAATTTCGGTAAAAGTTTGTTGATTTTTGATTAATCGTTTAATTGCACAATCTACCAAACTATTCGAATTTATAAAAATGTGCGGCTCTCCGTTTTTTTTAGTTCTTTTTGGATTGAAATTGTTGAGACCGGTGATTTCAGCTACTGGAATGTGGATGTGGTCTCGGTTTGGCTTAACGTGAGGTTTTCGTGTGGTTGGGTGTGTGAATGTGTGTGTGTGTGTTTCGAAATAAATTCTATTAAATCAAATACCCGTATATAATTTTCTTTAGTTTTTGTTTGTTGTTGTTTTGTTTATACATTGAGGTGTTTTTCATTTGGTTTTTGTTTTTCGTTTTTCTTTTCTTCTTTCTGTTTTATCTTAGATTATGATGACATTATTCGCTATTTTTTTTTTTTTTGTTTATTTTCCATGATTTTGAGTTCATCATGAATGATTCTTATTTATCGTATTCATATTCAGATGCGGCGGAATTGCACACGTTGTTGGTAGTCGCAGTCGAATTCGCTCTCTGTGAACAACTATGGTCTGCAGTTCTTTGACGTGTTTCTTTTGTTTTGGTTTTTGTGTTTTTATTTATTTATTTGTTGTTTTGTTTTCTTCTGAACTTTATCTAATTGTCCGCTTGTCGGGGTTCGTTCGTTCGTATTCGCTTTAAAATTAGGGAGAGATTTCTCAAAAGGCGCGCTTAAGGCGCTGCTGTATTAGGGTGGGGTTCGTTAATTTTCCGTATTCTCAAGCCACACTCGTGTGCTGTTGTTGTCTTTGCTAGTGGCATTTTGGCGGTTGTTTGCTGTTGGAGAAGGGGGGAGGGGGACGGCGCTCAGACACACTTTAAAATATAAAATCGCCACAGTCCATGGCATAGTCGAAATCTTCGCCACCCAAATCTTCCACAGTCGATGCATGAAAATCGAAACCGCCAATATCGGTGTGGTACACGGCACCGCTACATGCGGTGTCAATTAAATTGGTGCAGTGCGTGGTTGGCAGTGCATGCAAAGTGAATGTGTCCTCACACTGTGACCAAGTTAAACCTGCAAAAGTAACAAGTTGAGGTAGATTTCATTTCATTAGAATTATCCAAAAAAGAAAAACCTATTCCTTGTACTCACCTCCACTCCACACACCGTTGGGCAGTGTCGCCCAACCCCAGCCATGACCCCAGGGCAATGCACAGGCCAGCGAGGCTTTGGAGTCGGGATTTTTACTTAAAATCGCCACAGCAGCATCACTTTTCACTAACGGATTCTGATTGTAAAAGGCTCGCTGAGTGGCCAACGAGCGTGAGTGTGACTTGGAACTGGACAACACCTTGCGGTGTTTGACTTCGGTTGTGGTGGCAGCTGAAATTAATTTTTTTGTTTAATTTGCGGATAAACTGACAACTACTAAATACATTATGGGCATTAAAGGGAAGACACAGTTCAACATGACATGATTCTAACACGCCCGCCCATCTACTGAACACATCTGATCTGTTTTTCGTTTATTGACAATTCAGATTGTGTTCAATTCAACTGCGTGATTGTTGATTTTTCGGAAAAAGTTGAACCTGGCAAAGTGTAAAGAAGACCCGGTTTCTTTTCGTAAAGACTGAGTGTCAGACAATCACATTGCACATTACTTTCCAACGCCGAGATTAATAGTTCTAGTGGTGTGCGGTAGAATAGTTACTCTCTGACCCTTTAAGTTGCCGAATTTGAATCCACAATGTGATCCTACTTGACATTTCAAACGTAAAGAAAACCAAAAGAGATGAATGAAGGTGGACTTCATTCAGCAGACCTGGCAGCATGCCTTGTATGGAGGCAGGGATGTTGAGTGGACCTTCCTAACGGGAATACGACGGTCTTGCTAATGAACTTGCAATAGATGGAAGTCTCATTGTGAATAATAAGAAGAAGTGCGAGTGAGTATCCTGAGTAGAAAGACTATTTGATGAGAGAGTGTGAGCGAGAAAAGGTTTCATTTTTTTTTTGATGTCCCTATCAATTCGGATTCACTTTTCTGAGAAGGTCTTGCAGCTGGCAAAGTATTTTAAAACTTGGTATTGTCACACCGGTGGTCGTATATCTTGAGGGCGGAAGAATTTTAGTTTGGACCTTCTGACAGTTTCGTACGTGTAAACACATGAATACCGCGAGGCACATGCCCACTACACCCACTGTTAACAAAAGGCTTTTTTATTGCGAGTCAACATTTAAAGCAGCTTCGAGAAGATATTAACAACTCAATGGCTATTCGCTTGGCCAAGTAATACATACATACATCGTTACTATTTCAAATAAATCAATTTCCAATTAAAATGAAACCGACAACCTTGTGACAATGTCCGCTTACGGGTGGTTAAGTGCGAGCGGGGGCAAGGAGACGTCATTTGAAATCTTAATAGACACGCCAGAGACAAATGAGTACAACGACAAAGGGTAGAGATAGCGGTGGATACTGTGAGCAGGGCGGGCTCGGGGGTTGGATGATAACATTTACACTTACGTCGTATGCGTACCAACGGTCTGCGTAAGACATTCATTAAATGAGGTTTGTCCACAACCAATTCAATCTGAGGAGGTGGTGGCAACTGCGGATGAGATTTAAAACAGATTATATCAAATACATGCATACGTAGCAAACACACACACACCCACACGAGCACACAATACGACACACATACATACATATGTATGTATGTATGTATGTACAGAGGATATATATGAATACGGATGAGAATGGAATAGTAATAAAAGCGAGAACAACAACAGCCAACTAACGTAATTAGATTGTTTTCTCATTTTATGGAAGTTTATTGTGTTTTTTGTTGTTGTTGTTATTCATTCACTGGCTTGTTCTGGCTGTTGTTGTGGTTGTTGTTGGTGTTGTGTTCCCGTTGTTATTGCTTTTTTATCATCGTTTTCCATTCATCCGTGCCATGAATGGGATTGTGGTATTCGCAATGGCGGAGGCGGTTGGTTAGGCACTGGTACTGGCATCGGGTGAAGGCTCTTCAGCTCCTGGCGTTGGATGATGCCCGTGATGCCTATGTCTCGCTGCCGATATCGAGGCTGATGATAGTTCACAATACATGTGTATGTATGTGTGTACACGGGCATCTCTGTATGTGTGCATGTGGTAGCATTCATACTTACTGTTTTTGTGATGGCATCGATCCATTCACTAAAAAATAAAAAGCGGAAAGGACAAACAAAAAAATGAAAGTACGAAAACCCAAACAGTTTTAACAGTTTCAATAGAAAACAATAGGCAGGCCCAGTGGCCATGGTAGACGTTACCTAACTTCCTGTTCGGATTTTGCCAACATCCAGTAGACCTTGGACCGTTTTCGGCGCGAACCCAAGGCTATGAGCTGTGAGACACTACAGCCGTCGGGTAGTGGTGGACGCCTGGGTATCTGGCCGGTCCAATGGGCGATGGCCAACATTTCGGGTGCTTCTTTAACCAGAATTTTACCCGCCGGCGACGAGCGTCCCGGCTCTGTGAACCAGGCCATAGTTGAGTCATCGTACAGCACCACCCACTCTTCAGACCAACGATTCCAGAGTAGTTGTTCTATGGAAACAAATACAAAATAAACAAAAAGTCATTTACAATAGTTTTTTTTTTTTTTTGGTTTAGGGCTAATTTTCATTCATTCACTTAATTTATTAGTTATAATTATTTTTTAGGGCGTATTTTTTTGCGAATGTTGTCCCACACTGAGGTTAACATTTTCTATGCCGGTTTGAGTTTTTGTGACAAAAGTGTTCACAGAAATGTCTTTGAGGTCATTGCATTTAAATGCAGGCGGCAAATAGTCGCCATCAGTCGTCCTCATTTCTTATGAAATATGGACCCATATGGACCCTTGTTCTGTCTAGATGTAGTGGGGGCTCTTCAAACCATTTTGTTTGCAATTCACTCCGAGTGTTCGTTAAATCGGGAATCCACTGTGATTGAAATGGAACATACTTGTGTGAAAATTCACATTTTTCTACGAGTGTACTTTTGGTTCATGTTTCGGTCTTGAGTGAATTTTGGCAAACGATGGATCGTGAAGCACATGTAATCTGGAGAAAATACAATTTTTTTTTGTATCCTATTTAAAAAAATAATTGAGCTTGGGTCCCCTGATCTGTGCATTACAAGTTCTCTTGCCTAGCAAAGGTCATCGTTATCCTCTGGTGCTTCAATAATGATGTGACTTAGATTACACTATGCAACAACAACAAAAATACAAATGTGTTTGTAATGAGTAACCACTATACAATGCAGATGTAAACTTGTATTTCCAAATGAACAATGTGTGTGGGTGGCACCAGAAGGTGTCTTCAATAAATCTGTGAATAAAATCGAAAGTCCTTCCTCGATTTTAATGATTTATACCTCATTTTAATTGTAAGATATGTGGCTTTATGATAATCTTGTGAAATGTGTGTCTTTTTTTACTATCATTTTTGATATTTTATGAATTTTGTACAACAAAAAACAAAATTGAGAAAAAAAACTCTTCGGCTTAACTTTGTTAATAACTCTGAAACAGCACTTCGCATCCAAATGCACTGATGACAACGATTAACAACAATTTAGTGATCATTTTTTTGAAATCGGACAATTTGTTTCCAAGTTATGACAATACCAGGCATTTTTTTGTACTCAGAGGACCACAGTACATGGGAATTGTAATTTTTACCTAAATCTGTGATATATTTTTGTAATCCTACGGCCAGGCCAATTTGATCTCAAATGCTGAAATACTTTTCGCATATAATTGTGGTAAGTATGTAAATAACAAAATGAAGAAAAGGAAAACATTAAAAAAAAACATCAGAATTGTATAGTGGTTATTCATTTCAAAGACTTTTTTTGTTCCTGTTGCATAGTGTATTTTTTTATTTATAATTTATTAATTTTTAAAAATATTTTTTCTATTTTTTAAAAATATTTTTTTTACTTTAACAATATTTTGGTGATACTATAATAATAATAATAAAAAACAAAAGTTCTTTTTTAAAAAATAATAATATTTAACTTTTTTATTTTTTCAAAATATTTTTTTTATTTTTAAAAATATTTTTTTTATTTTTTAAAATTATTTTTTCTATTTTCTAAAAATATTTTTTTTTATTTTTTAAAAATATTTTTTTTATTTTTTAAAAATATTTTTTTTTACTTTAGCAATAGTTTGGTGATACTATACAAATAATAAAAAACAAATGAATATAATATAAAAGAAAATAAACATTTTTAAAAGCCATTCAAATAATTGAGAACAACCTTGGCATTAAGTATTTCGTTAGTTCTTCTTTTTCAATGTCTAGGTGCATACTGATGATCATGTAGGAGCTCTACTCTCATATGTACAAGTAGACAATTCCCTACCTGTTTGTTAAAAAAAACCAAGTGTATGAGTACTTGCTGCCTTCAGCATTCGTTTTTACGCACCAAGACCAAGACGAATAAACAGTGCACATGGCTGGTTTCAGAAAACAAACAGAGCTAATGTAAAGTTCTTGCTTCGATGTGTTTCGGTTATTCAGGTATTTTGTGTTTACAGTGACGGCTGGAGTAAACTGTAGTGCAGACGTTTAGTGAGTATACAACGCATCATATAAAATCTGGATGCACTTGTAGTTCTGATCAGCCGTCGTCATTGGGTCATACCTGTTCTGAAGCGAGAATGACCGCATGGATCCCAATGAAACATTCCCTTACATTACTTTCTGGTGAAGTCGTGACAATGAAAACGGAGGCTGAAAAATTATTGGTGTCTTACCAGTATACGAACCTATGTTTGCTGTCTTATATTTACCTGCAGTTGCACAGGTTACGAATACATTTTAGATTTGATGGCTAACGTTGCCCGACGAAAAGTCCGAAACACCCATTCAACGTATGTGACAAATCGAAAGAAATTAACCACACTGGCGGCTGTATTAATATTTTGTCCTCGTCTACGGAACGGACATTGTTAACAAATCCCCAAAGAACTTTTGGCCTGTATGGGATACAAATTATTTGGTGTTCTTCATTGTCCGATACTGTGTGAACTCAAAATAAATGTCGGCGAATATAAAATCTTGGGCAAAATGCTACGCAATTGACTGATATGGCGAAAACAAACAAAAAATCAGAACTAGATCAACTCCGGCCTGGGTTGATGTCTGTGTTCTTTTTTTCCGATTCTTTCCTGTATCCATGTCGCAAGTTTTCGCCAGACCGAAACGCTTTGGTCATCTTCTGAACTCAGCGACATACAGATCGGAGTATTCATTTTGCAAAACAACAGAAACATTTAAAGTTTCGTAAACAAATTCTGTTGTGCAAAGTCCTCCGTCACCGAAGTCACTGATGATGGTAACGATGGATGAAAGACGTTTTTTGTTTTTGGTGTGACTTTCAAATATCATTTATATACTTGTGAGCGGAATATGCGCGACTAAATGTTGATTTCACAAATCCCATATGTCTTCGCATTCGCACATCGATGACTGTGGGAACATTAGGATGTGTGGAAGATATTCCCGTTCATATACATTCGAACATATGTATGTAGTATGTTGTTGTGGATTGGAATAACTGCTGCCCCAACATAATTCAGTGTTGTTGTTATTAGAGCAGCATCTGCGTGAACATTATGCCAGAGGAGCGTGTACGGACTCCACTCCAGCACTCCGTCGACCAGCACCCACTGTCCTCGAACATGTCATCATCATCATCATTTCTGTTTGGGCTATTGTATATTAAATAATACAAAACCGTAAACAAACAATTCCAACACGAAACGTTCTGTCGTTATGGGAATGGGGAGCGGAGACGGAGACGGACGAGAGCACCAGCAACTAAAGATGTCACATCCGTCGTGGTGTGGTGGAAACGGAAACAGTTTTCTGTTTGCGTATAAGGACGTGTGCGTGCTGTTGTTGCCGTTGTGTTATACAATATTAATGCGACAACTGTAAAATTCCGCATCATTCGTTTTTGAACGTTTTGTTAGTCTGTCCGTCCATTCGTCCTCCTCTCGTCGACACTGCCGTCATCATTATCGTCATTATTATCGTTATCTCAAACATCATCATTTTCGTCATATTACTTATCATATTCTGTACCACCAGTGCCACTGCGACGAGCGTTGTCAGCGCGCGCGTGTGTGTGTGTGTGAGTGTGTCCTCCACCATCGTCCGCCATAAACAAGACACAAACACAAAAACAGAAACAACAGCAAAACAAACCCGCTGTCTCATGGGTCTAAACTGTCAAACACTTTTTAGTACCAGTAAAAGTGGATTACACCCGGAAAGAGAGAAAGAGACACACACAGACGGAGAGAGAGAGAGAGAGAGGTTTGAATGACTATTTGGCGTGGCAGCTAAAGTGTTGCAATGGCAAATTCGCCACAGCGTCAATTATTGTCAATTAACCGGAAACGGAAGCTTTTACAAGATTTGTTAGGCTAGGCCTAGTGTTTGTGCAGGGGATTTCCTTGCTAATCCCACGCTTCTCGCAGACTCCTGCTGTATACACGAATACCGTCCACATACCAATATTCATAAGCGGCATACACCCCCTCCGTACGCGTTGGAATAAACTGGAATGGACTGGAATGTGTGTGCAATTAATTTGGTTAAAGCGACAATGAAAGAAGTTGCCGTATTCGAAAAATATGCATATATCCAAAACATGTCTAAGAAATTAAACAAAAAAAAAAATACTAAACGAATGATATTATTTCCGATATCATCAGATATACCTATTTCAGAAACTTCGTCTAGTTAGATCTTGTATTGCTCAAGATAACACTGGCACATAAAGCTCAATTAGTTCCGCTGCAAAGGTTTGAATTTCAGAATTCGAATATATGTTTATCACACTTCTTGACAATCTGCATGAGATCACTGTCCTGTTCCAGCAACGATAAGATCAGAATAATGTTGCAATCTGAATGTGTTGGACAGCATTAAGTGCTGCCAAAAGAAAGAGCTTGTTCAGCTGTAGAACGCCTACAAAGACTAACTCAGGACGTACGAGGGAGCATTAAGGTACCTGAAATCCTATCCTATCCTAGAGGTGGACTTGTTGGCGAAGTCTTGTAAGAAGCCTAAATGTTTGCTGTTGCACGTACATGCAACAGACAAGGAATTAATGCGAAAGGGACGTTGGACAAGAGCTTTACGTTTCAACTAGGTTAAAAAAATTACGAAATTCGGTAGATGATAAATAATAATTCTTTATTCTTGTTGAAACTAAACAAAACCAATATTAAGTTAGCCGCAGTACGGCTGTCATCAACTAATTCCAATGCCCGAGATGGGACTAATTGTTGCGATCGATTAAATCCTGATCGTCATCGAGGGATTCGTCCGATCCTCAACAGTGCCATTGTGGATGAATCAGATCGCAGTTAAACCACGAGTATGCAAAACTCAGTTTCCAAAAAAGAACTGAGTTTAAACTTCAAATACGTTTCGGCTTTTGATATGGCAACACTCACACTTTTATCAGAAAACATATGTTTCCGGTGATTAATTAAAATGATATTAAACTTTTGTGTTCGATTTTGGTCACACAATATTTTTAGGGAAAAAAAGCTCGGCTAAATGAACAGTGGCAAAATGAAAGACACATGTATGGAACTGATGGTGGTCGGAATCCCATTCCAGCACCAACCAAATTACACGCAGCTTTATTTATGTAATTTATTGTATTTGTGCAATTTCGTTAAGTGATGTCACAATCATATGGCTATTAAACTGTGTGTTAAACGCCCAATATTGGACGATTAAACTACGTTTACACTTTGACTTAAGTTTAACTTCAGCTTAAACGAAGTTTATTCTTGAAAAACATCTTTAAATGCATTTGGATGTGTTGTCAGTAAATCCCTCCAGAAGTTGTGCCGATTCACACCCCCCCCCCCACCAGTTTTACACAGATTTATTCTTTAAATATCAAGACACAAACGCTTAAACAAACATATCATTCTTTCATTTTAGATTTCGTATCCAGAGCACCAAATAAATGTATCCGAGAGAGAGGGAGAGAGAGCAGGTGAGCAAAGATAAAACCTACCATCATGATCTCACATCTCGTATGAGGATGTTTTTTTTTTTAAATTGTGCTAATTCCTGGTCTGCAGGACAAAGTTTAGCTTGATAGTTTTTCCATTCGATCTATGGATTATTAAGGGCACATGCCCAAGAATCGGAATATATGTTACACTATCAAGTGTGTTCCCCGCAGTCACCGTTTCATTGACGGTATATGGTTGCAGTTGTTGTTGTTTTCTCCTTTCAATCAGTGTAAATTCATGTTTGGCTTCATTTGATACTATTTACATTGTTTTCGAATCTGCTTTTTTGTTGTTGTTGTCTTCGGACTGCCTCATCATTGTCATCCCGTCCCGCCCCGTCCCGTCCAGTCACGTCACATCCTTTTCATCACAGGTTTTAACAAATAGTCACTGACTGATATTCGGAAACTTTGCTGTGTCATACAAGTGTGAATTGCACTTGTGCTGATTTGGCACATTATAACAATGTGTTGTTACAACTCTTACTTTCTGAGCTTGTCTGTGTGTGCGTGCGAGACTAGTTCGGCACGGAGGATATAAACGAAAGCCAGCAACATCAGCAGCGGCAGCAACATGAGTTGGGTTGTAACCGTTAGTTACATGCACACGACTGGATAGTGGACATGTGTGTGTGTGTGTGTGTGTCTATGTGTAGTTCATTACATAGTTTGTTGATGCTGTAGTAGAGATGATGGTGTCGACGACGAAAGTCTACTGGAGTCTGTCTGAGGCGAGTGATGGAATTCGGAGACTGTTGGTTGGGTGGGTGTGTGAATGTGGAAGGATGGTGGGTGGACTGCGAATCAGAGATGTCAAAAGGGATTTTTTTAATTTTGGGACTTTTTTGCAAGGCCACGTTACCAAATTTTTGTTTTATTTTATTTTCACAAAAAGGGAAATTTTCAGATTTTGTACCAAATTTCTTCTTTATTTTATTTTCACAAAAAAAAAAAATGAATTTTAAGATTTTCTGCGAACATCCGTTCCAAAATATTCTGGAGATTTCACCATTTTGTATACGGGAATGTAATTATCATTTAACTTGTACCCTCATGCAGACAAATCTATCCTGGCCTTGTCCATTGAATATTCTTAATCAGCAATCTGCACTCTCGCATACACTCTCTTGGCAGCATATTCTGCAAACGTTGCTGCAAGTTTGCTACGAAGAGTAAACGTTTTTCCCCGGCTGACGGTCACTTGTAACACAACACCGGTTGATGTTTTGTTCTTCCTTAAATCCTTTTTACAATTGATTTCAGACTATATACGAGTATGTACTACGAATGGAAAACATTGCTGTGGGAAACCCAGGAAGTAGCCACGATTCCAACATCTTGAAAAACTACAATATTCATAAAGATGCTGTTAGTGCAGTGTACGCTTGACAACGTGAACATCCCAAAGCGATCCCAATTTTGTTGGTACTCGATAAAAAGCTATCGATTTTCGGTATAGTTTTTAAATATTAATTTTAGTTTCGTATCTCAATAGTAGAAACAAATGGATGGGGAAAAATGTATGAAATGAGCCGCGTTAGTACCAAAATGTATAAAAAAGGTACAATTGTACCAACTTCATGTACATCCCTGCTGGGGATTGGGGAATGCACGGCTAGTAGTTCATCTTGCGGAGACTTGTATGAGGACGGCTCCGTCATAAAAACATCCATAAGTGTATTGCCTCATTTGCTATTTGTGCCATTAGACCGCACTCAGTGTTCGGAGTGCCATTGTTGCTGGCTGACATTGTCACCCCTACTGTTGCTCTGTGTGTGTGTGTGTGTTATCACACATTCCAGGCTATTCTATCACCAGGTCTCTCCTTATTCTCTACCCAGCCTACCTAATGGTGGTAGAAGAGTGTGTTAGGGGGGAGGGGGGGATCATGAAAACGACTGCTTGTGCTAAGAGAGATGATTTACTTTTATTGTTATTAACTTTTTTACTTAACTTTACTACTTTGGCTTTTAATGCAATTTATGCGATGGCTCCGAGTGAGGGCGGAGCAGAGCAGGGTACACGGCCAGTGCCAATGGCCTCCCTACACCGCTCCCTCCCTCCCTCCCTCCCTCATGCGCGGCATGGATGGGTGATATCTGTAAATGGATACTTACTTTTATAACGTAACAAATATCCTCCTTTGATTTGTTTACCAACATTACCTGCAAAAGAAAAAAAGAAGAACGAAGAAAACGTTATTAATACCTTGAGAGGATTATTATTATTTTTTTTCTTTTTTTGGGGCAATATCGGCATTAATGCCACATACAAAGCGCTGACAACAACAGCGAATAAATTAAAGTCAAACAAGTGTGCTGCAGTTGAGATATGAACCCGCTAAGACGAACCAGCAAACAAACAAACACATGCCTGACGAAGCACCGACATACTCGTACTGTAATGGATGGCAGGTGTAGACGAAAAAATATTCTCTTAAGGATTTATCTGAGGTGAATTTATCGCTGAGCCATGAGCCAGGGTCGAGTCTGAATGGCATTCCGAGTGTCGTGACCTCGTGTGTTTGAGTGTTAGGCAGAAGTCCACACAAAGTTTTGATGGAAATCCATATCGAAAACAAAAATAGCCGATGCGACTACAAACGAAAGCCGACCTCTTTATTTGGGTATTTCGGAAACTGGGCCAACCATGTCATATCCTTATCGTTATTAGTTCATTATTCTGTGATGGAAAATATAAAAACGATCGAAAACGTTTATCCGAATGACGAATGCTTACTTCTTGTTGACAACTTGGTCAAAATGTCAGCCATGCTCCAAAAGGATAAGGTTTCACTTAGCGAGAGGTTTCACTCGATCAGAAATTAGCGACGCACAGTGGTAAGCGAGGGCTCACAAATTGTACAAAAGTTAAAAGAAACTATTGAATATTCTTAGTACGACTAGTTGAATACTTAATTTAATGTAATGCAAAATATGCTTCTGCCAAAAAAGTTTAATTAAAAAAAATAAGTATTTTCTATGTCACACCATGCGCCATTCGTAAAGGGTTGCAAGTGCCTTATTAATATTTTTTTCTTTGTAATTTTTATTTAATCATATGAATAATATTTCCAAGATTAAAAAGATTATAGAGCACTTGCAGCAATGGCTATCAGCTCTTCTTTATAATATTTGTTTGTTAACTGACTAAGGTAAATTTTTTTTGTAAATTTTTTCACTTTATACCAAACTTTTAACAGTTCTCCTAAAAACCGATTGTAGCTCTGATTGTTGCGAATAATTGGGGGTATAATTTTGTTGCATGAAACTGCAAGACTAGGTGTAACGATGTCTTTACGTCAACAACTGTGAACAATTCAATTTAAATAACGACGATCCAATTAAATCACAATAGTCGTTAGTGCTCGAAGTCGGTTAGTTGAAATTAATGCCATCGTCTCGTGAGAAAATGTCAGAGTAAAAGTCTCGTTATGTTCCTGAATCTGCAACAGTTGACGAAGTTTCTTCCAAAATCAAATTGCAGTCCATTTTGGATCACAACAAAAAAGAAAAAACTAATTCAAAACTCACAAAACGTTCAAACAATGGGCTTGTGATGGCTCATCCGGCCAGAGTCGGTATTCCACTGTCTGTCATGATCGCATTTGATTAATGAACCATTAAATATGGCCTATAATTACGAGTATGAAAGATATAAACAAATTACACCGAAAACTCTTTAAAGAAAAGCCACACTTAAAAAACAGCAATTTAAATCCAGGGAGTGTTCAGAAAAAAGCAACAGATTCATGAACTGTGCCGTGGTGAACATTTTCGCCGTGGAGAATTATCTAAAAAATGACGTGACTCGAAAACTAAGAAGTGTTGAGGCAACCCACCACCTATTTTCAGGCTAACTCGGGCCAGTACAAACCCGTCTGATGACATTTCCTTGGGTACATGAAATTCCCGTGGTGGCGGCAACAAACCACTGTGACAACCGATCGTTGATTTGTTGTTGTATGCTTCGGTTTTTGTTGCAGTCTTGGCACAACCAAACAAACTCCACTGAGCGTTTAGTTGACTTTGTCTTATTAGTTTATCTAATTTTCTTTGACAACTATTTAAGTGTGGCTCACGACACTTATTCATTCGGTTCACCAACTACAGCCGAATATTCCAAACGAGTGACGGAGTGGCACCCTGGTGACAAACGCAAAAAGGTTGACCAGACGCAATGCACTGAAATAAATGTCATGGAGCAAGCTGGATTTAGACCCGGAAGATCATGTGTTGACCACGTAAAAAGCCCCCACCTCTAAATGTTCATACTTACTAAAATAATGAAAAGTTCATTGACAGTATATTTGAAAAAGGCCCTAACTTATGGAAAACGTTTTTTTTTTTCGAGAGAAACTAGATTTTAGTGCATTTTTTTCGTTCTTCTGTTCTTTCTCCTGTTTTTCATGAGTTAGGCCATTTTCTATATAAATGTAACGTTATGCAAACATACAAATTCAATGCCTTGGAAAACTCGATGAACTCACATGAATGAAATCGAATTCCATAAATATTTTGTTTGGTCTTTGGAATAAATCAATAAAATTTTCGATATTTACCAAAAAAAAAATGGAATTTTGACAACCATATGCATTCATTAACACATACTTTCTAAAAATACTGGGTTCTCCAACAAGAGGTGTTATTTTGGTATTCAAAGAAACATTTATTTTTTTTTAAGATAAATGACCGGATGTTTATTTTATAACTAGTAAGTTGTAATGCGCCTATGGCGCCCGTTGAAATATGGAAAACAAATTTTGTTGAAAAAAAAAATTTTGCTAAAAAAAAAAATTTTTGTAGAAAAAAAAAATTTTTGTTGAAAAAAAAAATGTATTCTTGAAAAAAAAAATTTTGTTGAAAAAAAAATTTTTGTTAAAAAAAAAATTTGAAAAAAAAGTTTTGCAAAAAAATTTTTTTGTAAAAAAAAAAAATTTGTAAAAAAAAATTTTGATAAAAAAAAAATTTGGGGTATACACAATTTCTGTACAAAAAAAAATATTTTTTTTTTTATTATTATTTATAGAAAATTATAGAATGCCTATTTAAATTCCTACGTACTGCGTGACAGAGTCAGTGAATCAGTGAATCAGTGTCGAGGGTAAATATATATTAAGACTAGTAAGTTGTAATGCGCCTATGGCGCCCGTTAATTTGCTTAAGAAAGTATTTGTTACTTAATTTTAAAAATTTTGTAAAAAATATTTTGAGAAAACTATTTTGTAAAAAAAAATTTCGAAAAAAAATTAAATTGGAAAAAAAATGTTTGTTGGAAAAAAAAATTTTTGTTGAAAAAAAAAATTTTGTTGAAAAAAAAAATTTTGTTGAAAAAAAAATTTTGTGGAAAAAAAAAATTTTGGTAAACAAAAAATTTGGGGAAAACACAAAAAAAATATATTATTTTTTTTTATTATTATTATTTATAGAATTATTATAGAATGCCTATTTAAATTCCTACGTAAATATGTATATATTAAGATAAGATAACGAGGAAGGTATGCCGTTAATAATGAAAAACAATATCAGCCAAATGGCCACCACGACCACGCTTACAGGACCATATCGTTTTCATGAAATTGTCCATAACCAAATTGCAAAGTGGCTGCCCTATGTCCTCGATAGCCTCACGAATTCTATCTTTGAGGTCTTGAGTCGACACTGGGCTATTGGCGTAGACCTTATCCTGCACGTGGCCCCAACGGAAGAAGTCGCAAGGTGTTAAATCACAAGATCTCGGTGGCCAATTGTGATCACCTCTTCGAGAGATAACACGATGCGGAAACTTTTTCCGTAACAGGGCAATGGTTTCGTTGCTTGTGTGGCACGTATCGCCGTCTTGTTGAAAGCAAACGTTGTCCAGATCAACATCATCCAACTCCGACCATACCAAATCATTAATCATCTCTCGATAGCGCAATCCATTCACCGTAACTGCTGATCCAACCTTATTTTCGAAAAAGTAAAGTCCAATGACCCCGTCGGACCATAAACCGCACCAAACAGTCACACGTTGAGGTTGGGGAGGCTTCTCAGCAATAATTCTTGGGTTGTCCGAGCCCCAGGTGCGACAATTTTGCTTGCTGACGTAGCCACCGAGGAGGAAATGGGCCTCATCAGTCAAGATGATTTTTCGATGGAATTCCTGATCATTTTCATGCTTTTTAAGGTTACTGATCGGCCGGCTTGAGTTCTTTATCAGCCTTAAGACCCAAGACCCAAGTCTTTATGTAAAATACGCTGTGCTGACGTTTGTGGAATGTCCAAGGCCGAAGAACGATGAGGAACACTTTGGGCTACAGCAGCAATATTCTCAGTTGTTCTTGCACGGGTTTCATTCTTCACATCACTAAGTTGTCCCAACAGCTCGAATTTGTCCACCGAATTTGTTTCACGACGACCCAAAAATGCTTTAGTTTTGCGAACTGTAACTGCAATATTTTCACCGAAATGCCGCGTGATTCAAAATAACACCTCTTGTTGGAAAACCCAGTACATTAACGCTGTCGTCTGTCTAGACTATTAGGTTGTCTTCGGACAGGGAGTACCTTTACCTTCTCTATAAGTCCTCCATATATTTTATTGCCATCGTTACCGTCTGCGTACACGACAATGTGTGGCCGTGTATATTTCAGAAATTGTATTGTCTTAGATCGTGTTATTTTTAAAAATATAATGGAATTCGGTCATTTTTAATTCCGAATAAATCCGGTGTTTTGTTATTGCATCCCTAATGACATCCCTAACATTAATGTAAATGGATTGCATGGAAGCGCCGCAAACGATACCTACACACTTGCCAATGATAACGATTCTGGTCCAAGTCACATATACCATTTTCACACACAATCGAACATATACTTGGGGAATTCACATGGTGTCTTAAAGTTACAAGTCGTAAAGTCATATTTAAAAAAATAGTACATGTTTGTGAGCAACATGTTGTATTTGCTAAATCATTAGTCAAAGCAGCTGACTAAATCGTAAACCGTAAACAACAAACAGCTGACACTGAACATACTAACTGGTACACTAGAAAAACAAACATGCTGAGGTTGTATTGTCGCAAAGTAGATTCACATACATACGATAAATATAACACAACAACAACTCCATGTGAACACCCCAACTGTATTCGCACACGTTACCTCCGGGAGTTGTCGTAGATCGCCCAACAAACCGAAATTGAGGTTATGTTTTCCGACCAACGACTATTAGAGCTTGCTATGTTTACCGGAGATTACTGAATACCAAGCGGTTTGTTTTTATGTCAGTCATGTTATTTGTTATTTATTAATCCATATACGTTATAGTTAATAAAGCCATCAAGGCCAATGAAATATATTAGATTGTCAACAAAACCCTGATTAAAATCAGAAATAGTTTTTATTTATTGCAAGACCCCGGACAAACAGACCCCGGTCCATATCCTATTACAGAACACTAAACCATTTTCTGCGATCTTTACTTCGAGGAGAGCGACTCTACGAGAAATAGAGTAAGCTCGAATCGAAGACGGCACGTTAATGGAAACAATTCCCGATATTCTTTACCCTTCGTCTCTATTATTTCTACACATCTAAATTATTCTGAAATTTACTGAATGCAGTAAAAGTGACAAAAAGAAAAGAAAAACTAAGAAACAGTAGTACTACCCTCTGAATACTCACTTTGCTTTTGTGATGCAAACTTTTGAGATGCGTCAACAAGTGTTTGGAGAAGGAACTTGTGAAAAAGTAGTCGTGGGCTGAGCTGAGCTGAGCTGTGTTGTGACTTAGCTCATTGTTCCAATTATTGGCCAGTCCCTGAATATCAGTAGTGTTCGTGGAATCCATAAGTGACATGACTTGGCAATTAGCCCCGACCACTCGCAACGTATCACCGTCGCGAGTTGCGACTGCTTTTTTAATTGACCGGCGACCAGCCGTTCAGATCTCAAGTGTTGTTCGGTGTCGTGTTAATGACAATAAACATTTGGCAGTTCCCCGCACCCGCCCGATCGCTGTGTCATTCTGATTGCTCTATTCTCTAGTCAAGTACTATTTGCGCACCTTTCTCTCTCTCTCTCTGTCTCCCTCGGGCCAATTGTTTAGAAAATAGTTTCAAAACAAAGTTAACAAAAACTGAGCCCCATTCACTGATAACTACTGTCGCACTTTAGCTACAGATATTAGGTGTGTTTTTTTTTTGTCCAAACATGCGAGCCGATCTCTGTCTCTATGTGAGTTCAAATGGTGTTCAACGTTGTTGAGGTCGGCTGACTGACATACACTGGCAACTGGCCGGGTAAACGTAAATACAAGTGTGTCGGCAACAAAAAACACGCTTATTGTCTGCAATCGTTGCGAGTGCTTCGATAGCGTTTAACGATTGGAGGGCTTTGTTATCTTTTCTGATACAACACATTCTTATTAATCTTGCGGGACAATCGTTTCGACAATTATCGTGCAGCTCTCCGGCTAGAAGTGTGTGTTGTGAACGCTTTCAGTGCATGTCAACATTAGAGGAAATCATTTCGAGTACAGCGCACGAACAGTCAGTAACGGTCAACGGTCTTATTGTGGGCACACACTTGTTTGGCTCACTTTAGTTTTTCATCGACGTTATATAAGAGTTTTATTGTGAAATTCCCCTGAGTGACACAGTGTTCACAGGAGGAGCAGCGCACAAGATGATGACCAAGTTTTCCATAAACGGAAAGGAGTACAAGGGTGAGTGGATGGCAGTGAGTGGAAGGTGGTGTTGGCATGTTTGTCAATGTTTGCCGGTGTTAATGTTTTTCAGTTGACCTGGCAAGTTTGCCCGGCGATATAACCTTGAATACGTTCGTACGTGATTATGCCGGTCTGGCGGCCACCAAGTTCATGTGTCAAGAGGGCGGCTGCGGCGTGTGTGTCTGTGTTGTGACCAGCAGACATCCCGTCACGGGAGAAACGAAAACGCGGACAGTAAATTCGGTAGGAGGGCTGATTGGCGATATGTTGCGGTCACTAAATCAATTTGGAAATTCATATTTCAGTGTTTGACTCTGCTCAACTCGTGCATGGACTGGGAGATAACAACGAGCGAGGGTATTGGCAACAAACGCGATGGCTACCATCCCATACAGAAGCGTTTGGCCAAAATGAATGGCAGCCAGTGCGGCTATTGCTCGCCCGGCTTCGTTATGAGCATGTACGGCTTGCTCAAGGAACGCCAGGGTAAGGTCACCATGGAAGAGGTCGAGAATTCCTTTGGTGGCAACATCTGCCGCTGCACCGGCTACCGCCCGATACTGGATGCCATGAAGTCATTTGCCGTGGACAGCAACATCAAAGTACCCGACGAATGTCGCGACATTGAGGATTTATCGAACTGGGCCTGTCCAAAGACCGGTCTGTCGTGCAGCGGTTCGTGCAAATCGCCCCGGGCCACCCTAACCTGTGACAATGGCGAAACGTGGTTCTGGCCAACGTCTCTGGACGAACTCTTTGCCGTCTTTGCCCAACTGAAGGACGACAGATACATGCTGGTGTCGGGTAATACCGCTCATGGTGTGTATCGGCGTTCGGCAGACACTGACAAATTCATCGATGTCCACTCGATCCGTGAGCTGCACGAGCACACCGTATCCGCGGACTCGTTAACGTTGGGTGGAAATCTCAGCCTGTCCGAGGCCATGGACGTATTGAAGCGGGCTTCAACGGTGGCCGGCTTCGAATACTGCTCCAAGGTGTGGGACCACTTTGACTTGATTGCCAATGTGCCCGTTCGTAACGTAAGTCATACTCGATTCACAGTTGTCAGCCATCGTTCAACAAAAATATGGGCTTGTGACTTTTCAGATGGGTACTTTGGCTGGCAATTTGTCAATTAAACATCAGCATCCCGGTTTCCCCTCAGACATTTACGTGGTGTTTGAAGCCCTCGACGTCCAGGTGGTCGTACAGAAGTCTGTAAGCGAGGAGCAACGTATGCCCGTCGCCCAGTACCTCAGCACAGCGATGAACAAAAAGGTTATCAAGTCGTTCATTCTGAAGGCGTACGACAGCGCCGAATACATCTTTGACTCGTACAAGGTAAGTGAGAAACATCCGGTCGAACAGTCCGTCGGTAGTTGTCATTGCATTTCTTGCAGATTATGCCCAGGGCTCAGAATGCCCATGCGCATGTGAATGCCGCCTTTCTGCTGCACGTTATAAAGCCCGACAATCTGGTGAAAGCGGCCCGCATTTCATTCGGCGGCCTGACGACAGGATTCTCGAGGGCCACACAGCTCGAGCAATATCTGGTCAATAAAGCTCTGTTCGCTTCGGCAACGGTGAGAGGAGCGTTTGGCGCACTGCAAGGAGAAGTTAAAGCGGACGTTGAACTGCCGGAACCCTCACCGGAGTACAAGATAAAGTTGGCTCACGGTCTGTTCTACAAATTTCTATTGGGCCATGGGCCGTCGCATAAAATTGCAACGGAATTCAGCTCGGGTGGAAATACGCTGAAGAGACCTGTGTCCAGTGGCAAACAGACGTACGAACTGAAGGACGACTGTTTGCCTGTGAAAAAACCTACGGAGAAAGTCGAAGGTCTGTTGCAATGTTCTGGCGAAGCGGTCTTCGCCAATGACGTACCGCCGCAGAGCCAACAGTTGTGGGCCGCCTTCGTTGTGGCGAAGACAGTGGGTGCCACAGTTGTTCACATCGATGCCACAGAGGCGTTGAAATTGCCCGGCGTTGTGGCGTTGTTCACGGCCAAGGATGTGCCCGGACAAAATCGCATCACGACAAAGGACAGCATGTTCTTTATGGAGGACGAGCCACTCTTCGAGACCGGCGAGGTGAAATCCTTTGGTCAGCCAGTTGGCGTTATTGTGGCCGAGTCGAATGCTCTGGCCAATAAAGCCGCCACCTTGGTCCAGCTCACATACGAGGGTGGAGCCGCGAAAGTGTATCCTTCCATGGCCGATGTCCTGAATGGTGGACCCAAAAGCCGCATTCGGCATACCATCAAGTCGGCGGCCTCCGAAGCCGCGAACGTGTATCCTTCCATGGCAGATGTCCTAAATGGTGGACCCAAAAGCGGCATCAAGTCGGCGGCCTCCGAAGCGGGAACTTCGAAAAGTGCCCCCGAAACGAGTGTGGACTCGTTCGATGTGGCAGGAAAGGGCACATTGGACATGGGTCTGCAGTATCACTTCTTCATGGAGCCCCACTCTACCGTCGCCATACCCAACGAGGGTGGACTGCAGTTGTACGTGGCCACCCAGTGGATGGACTTGACACAGGTCATCGTCTCTCAGGTATTGGGCTTGAGGAACAACGAGGTCCAGATCAAAACCCAGCGTATTGGTGGTGGTTACGGTGGCAAAGCTACACGCTGCAACGTTGTGGCCGCTGCTGCCGCTCTGGCTGCCTACAAACTGAACAGGCCGGTTCGCTTTGTTCAGTCCATCGAATCGATGATGGAGTCCTTCGGCAAGAGGTGGCCATGTTTCGTGGACTACAGTTTCTACGCCAAAGAGTCGGGCAAAGTTGTGAAGCTGCTGTCGTCGTTCTACCAAGACGCCGGCTGTAC
The DNA here is from genome assembly GCA_958296145.1 of Hydrotaea cyrtoneurina. NCBI lineage: Eukaryota > Metazoa > Arthropoda > Insecta > Diptera > Muscidae > Hydrotaea > Hydrotaea cyrtoneurina. Next base: position 149,135,370 of record OY282512.1, on the reverse strand, counting down.
GCCCAACGAGTCCCCCATGGGACATACGGTTATGCTGTCGAAGAATTGCTACGAGTTCACGACGGACAACTACACGCTGGACGGCTACATGGTGCTCACCGATTCGCCATCCAACATTGCCTGCAGGGCTCCCGGCTCCGTCGAAGGCATAGCGATGATCGAAAACATGATGGAACATGCCGCCTTCCAATTGGGCATGGATCCACTGGACCTGCGGCTGGCCAACTTAATCGCGGGCCACAAGATTTCCGAAATTATACACCAATTCGTCGAGACCACGCAATACAAAAAGAGACGCCTAGACATCGCGGAGTTCAACAAGAAGAATCGTTGGACAAAGCGCGGCCTGGGCGTGGGCATAATGGAATACGCCATTGGCTATTTCGGGCAATTCCCGGCCACAGTGGCCATTTACCATGGCGATGGTACGGTGGTCATCAGTCACGGCGGCATTGAAATGGGCCAAGGTATGAATACGAAAATTGCCCAGGTGGCTGCTCACTGTCTGGGCATACCCATGGCGCTGATACGAGTCGAGGGTAGCAATACGGTCAACGGCGCCAACTCAATGGTAACTGGTGGTTCCATAGGAAGTGAGACCGTCTGCTTTGTAAGTGCTCTAGGTTATCCGACTGAATAATTTTGTATTGTCCCGTGTCTCTCTCTCTCTCTCTGTGTATCTTCAGGCTGTTCGCAAGGCGTGCAACACATTGCTGGAGCGTTTGGCACCCGTAAGAGCTGAGGTCAAAGATCCCACATGGCAAAATGTCATCAACGAGGCCTATTCGCGCAACCTCAATCTGATAGCCAGTGACGGTTGCAAGGCCGGCGATATGGTCCCCTACACTGTGTGTGCTTTGGGCCTGACCGAAGTCGAAGTGGACATACTGACCGGCAATTATCTGGTGAAGCGTGTGGACATTGTCCAAGACGCCGGCGAGAGTTTGAATCCCAGTGTGGACATTGGCCAAGTGGAGGGCGCTTTCATAATGGGCATGGGCTATTGGACCACAGAACTCTGTGTAACCGATAAATCAACGGGTCAACTGAAGACAAATCGTTCGTGGAATTACAAGCCTCCCGGTGCCAAAGACATTCCCATTGATTTCCGTATTGAGCTTCTGGCAAACAGTCCAAACCAGGCCGGTTTCATGCGGTCCAAAGGTACATATCTCCATAAGACCTATTTCACGTGTAACACCTTAAACAACGCTTGTCCCTTTTGCAGCTACCGGTGAGCCCTCGATCTGTTTGGGCATCACTGTGGCCTTTGCTTTGCAGCAGGCCATACAGTCGGCCCGTGACGATGCTGGCCTCAAGAAGGAGTGGGTTCCCTTGCATGCCCCCATGACTCCCGAGTATATACTCCTAAATTCTGGCACGCAAGTTGACATGATGGACCTCACCAGCAAGGTTTAAGTCTTGCCCGGTATTAGTGTTGTCGCCAACACCTTGTGCTGTTGTTATTCTCTTTCTACACTTTCATTCTTAACATTTAACATTTATACCCAATAAATACGATTGCTATATTATTCTATTTTGTAGTTTGCACTTTACAAATTCTGCCGGCGGCAGCTAGGATTTTGCAGTTCTAAATTCTAAAATAGAGAGTGTTTTGTTCATGAATTATTTGACCACCAACCAATCAACGGCTGGCCGTATCTGTATCTGTGGCATCATTTCTATCAATACCTGTTCTTCGGCCAATACTACAAATGCGGCAGCGATGCGCTTGGCTGACTGTCGGTAGAGTGTGTATGTATGTGAATCATTGGCCGTCTGTGCGACTGCACGAAGTAGTCCCAGTGTTCGCTACAACTGAAGCGCTTCCACCGGGGGTTATTGAGTCAACTGTTAAGCCAACTGCTGACAATCGCATAAGGGAATGGTGAATTAATTGTAACCGCCCCTCGTCTGAAGCCGTTCAGACCAAAGCGAAATTGTACAGACCTCAAATGGGTGGGCCATTAAAATTTCTGAATTTCAATCGCCTATAATATTGATATTTTTTTCAATTACGAATGAATGATGTAGTGTTCCGTTTCATTGAAATGATAATAACAAAATTATTTAAAAATAACCTTCACAGACAACTGGAAAACTGAGAGACGATCAGGAAGTATTCAAATTTCTTGCATTTTCTCTTGGATTTTGTATTCTTCAGAGAAAAATAAGAAGAACTTTAAATCCAGTTGTGTTGATAATGTGACCTTATTATCGTACTATCCCGCTTACCGCTTCCATCGTTCCTCTGTTGTCTGTGCTGCCAAGCGTTCTGCTAGAAGACGAATGGCTGCAGCAGAAATTTAAATTTGAAATTCAATCGAGTGAATAATCGTTCATTCTATCTCAAAATGGCGGAATCTAAAATTTCCAAAGCTACCGAAAGTTCTATTACAGCAGCAGCAGCAGCGGTAGCCATGGAAGCAGTTAGTCTCCCGGAACGGCAAGGACATGTGTGTGTGGGTGTGAGGGGTGTAATTATTTGAAGGTTTTCTTTTTCTTGTGAATCATCATCTTGTGCTGCTGGTGCGCTCCAAAAAGTAATATCGCTATGTATGCATATCATACTCACACACACACACACGCACACACATATATACACATGTATATGCATGTGGGTGTGTGTGTGTGTATATAATCACACAAAGACAATGAATTTGAGTTGATTGGTGGCATTACTACTGTTTGGTTGTGCTTGTGTTTAGATTTTATTCCTTCGTTTGAGCTGTGCTGTTGTTGTTGTGTTGTGACTTGTTATTGTTGTTATGCTCTAACGACATCAGTTTGAAATGCAGCAGCAGCAGCAGCAGCACTACTGGTAACAGACCGTACACCATCGCCATTGCCATTCATCCTTATTCGATTCTCGAGCACTTGAAGGTCCTTAGCAAGTTGCAAGCAAGTAGTTGCAGTCGTTTTTGACGATGACGATGATGCTGATGATGACGACGACTGCAACAAGGAGGAGCATGATAATAATGATAATGGGGAGATGGCATTCAACGATTCCTTATTCCCAGTCATTTGAATCTTTGCTTTCATCTCCGTTTTCTTAAACTACTTGAGCGTCTTGTTGTCTTTGAGGATACCTTTACTTGGCAGAACGAGAGAGCGAGAGAGGGAGGTGCTGGCCCAAGTATAAATCAATCATATTGAAATACGAGTATACATGTAGATTTTCCTTCCTTTGCTCTAAGATTTACGAGTGTTTATCCTTAATACTCATAGCTCGAGTATATTGTAATGTGGTTGGTAAATGGGCCAAGTGCTCAGGCAGCGGATGGGAGGAGACCATGGTCGTTGTTAAATTCATGTGATAGCCGTGCGAGGTTCTACCAAGAAGTATTTCCAATGACGTTTGCAGTAAAGAAGGACTTGTTATTATAGGGAAATCCTGTGTGTGTAAGAGGTAACCAACAACAACAAAAGTGCCTCCTACATCAACAATTTCGGGCAAGTACGATCAGTCGAAAGTGTCAACGTATCGACAAGCGTTGTGGAAGACGATGTAAAAATCCGACACAGATTTATGCCGCCGCCTTAAAAAGTAAGAGAGCAATTTCTAACCCATGTGAAAATCTATCGAGAACAACCATTAGTCGTTCGGATACGGCTTTAGAGAGTGCAGATTCCGATCAGTGAGAATACAAATTATATCGGAAGGGGGGCTTAAAAAAATCTCTGTGGAGAATATCTGTTTATGTTCGTTGTTTGTAAGAAAATTCGGCTCTTTGAAAAATGCCCCAAATGAAAAAGGTAAAAAAAAAACAAAAGGAAAAATTACCCAAAAAAAAAACTCATACAAAATTGGGGAGTTTTTCATAATTTTTAGGTAGCATTTATTTTTTTGAAAAATGAAATATTCCCAAATTTTTAAATGAACAATTCCCCCCCATTTTATGTGTAGGGAATATTTGCATAACAGAAGACAATCACATATTTTTTGGTGTATTTTTCAATATTTGGGGGATTTTACATTTTTCATAAATTGTTTTTTTTGGGATTTTTTCCAATATCCCAAATCTGAAAAATTGCCCAATTTTTTATTTTTGGGGAATTTTTCGTTTTCTTTTTTTGGGATATTTTCAAACCAGAAGTCAATCATATATTTTGTTTATAATTTTGTTTTTTGGGGTATTTTTCATAATATTTGGGGGATTTTACATTGGGCAATATTTCATAAATTGTTGGGGGGGATTTTACTGATTTCGAAAATTTTGTGAAATTTTCATATTGGGATTTTTGGGAGATTTCTTCATTTTTTTTGGCATTTCTCATTTGGGACTTTTTTCATATAGCCGACAATTATTTATCACAAAATTGGGAAATATTATTGTAAATTATTTTCGATTTTCTGTTATCATTTAACAACCGCTGTTTACTAAATTTTCCCAATTACATCTTACTTAAACAGAATTTAGGACAGTTTTGTAAACATAGAACATTCTGTGGAAATACTTGATATCGCTTACGATTTGCCCGCGAACTTTAAACACAAACGGAGATTTTTGAAGCTCTGTACCGCTCTAAACTCCTGCGTATGTTCAGCAGAGCCCTTTGAGTTGGTGGTTTTTTCCCCCCAGAGGACAATTGTCATGCGCTGCCGGAAACCGACACACACACACACACAGACAGACAGACACAAGCAATAGTTTGTCATCGATGAGACTGTCGGAGACAGCACTCACAAATCCAATTATAATCGTGTACAATTTACCTCAGACAATGGCTTTTGTTCTTTCCATACACTTACAATTTCCGCTGTCCTCTGTGAGAACTTTCGCAGCGACCGTCGCGTTAGCTTGGGTTGTTTGTGTCATCAGAGGATCTTTTCAATTCATTCAATCATTTATCCTTCATCCTAGGCCATGCCAAAGGATCCATTGAGTTGGTTCGTTCGTGCCGTTGTCGCTGTCGTTCTAAACTCCCCTGCAATCCATCCAAACGCTCGCCTGTTACAACAACAGTTGTCCCTGCTGCTGGCGCTGGCCCCACATCGCCGCTCCTTCGTCACAGGTTGTTGTTGTTGTTGTTATTTTGCATTATCTTAAAAAGCAATTGTGGCAAATGGTATTACCTTGAATACGTTCATTGTACAATGGATGTGTTATTTGTAGTTGGCATTGTAGTCTAAGTAACAGTGGCGTCTCTGCCGCTGCCGCTGCTGCAGCTGCAGCTGATGATGTTGTCGTTGTTGTAATCTACTCTAGAGATAGTAGTACTCGTAGCTATTGCTATTGTATTGCGGAATGTAAAGGTACACACACACACACACACCCATACACATCCCCCTCACACATTCGCCATCACACTCCCATATGTACACTACATATTGAGAATGGGTGTGTGTGTGTGTGTGGCTGTGTATATTTTTTACGAATACATTTCCTTTGCATGTTAATGTAGTTCCCACAGTGTCGTGCCGACACATTGTGGACAGCAGATATGGGGAAATGACTCCATGACAAATTGTCCTTTTATTGGACAGAGGCAATAACAGAAAACCAACAGTAGTTAGGAATTAGTGTACGATGTCAAAATTGGTGTTTGAAACGTATTCAAACACTTCACAGATGATTTGCTAGAGCGATCAAGTCCATCGTTTGTTCAAGGATCAAATCTTATGCTGTGGAGGTAAACACCAGTACAAGTCCCGATATTGTTCCGGCTAATTTTCTCTTCGATAAAATAATAATAATAAATCGAAAATAATTTGAAGTTTTAAAAGCGCATACTCGCACACAGGATATTCCTGTCAGTAGACGGTGACAATTTATTGCAAACAACGCCGGAAGTTGTATTTCCCACATCACAATGCTGCCTGTTTTATTTCATAGTTGGAGCCCACCAGTTTGTATGGAATAAAACTAGGGTTTTCAACCCGGGAATTTCCGGGGAAATTAGTCTATTTTTACCTTCCCGATTCTCGGGAATTCCCGTGAATGAAAAACGAACAAAACGATTTTACGCCCTTTTTAGAACTTTTAACCGGGAAATTGTACGATTTCTTACTAGCTGAAACATTCCTAAACTAGTTGACCTTTTTATATTTAAATTGTACAGGATATTTTTTTTCAAGATGATTTTTAATTAAAGTTTTATTAATCATTTCAAGTTTTTAAAATGTCTGAGTTATTTAAAAAAAAAAACAATAACATTTTGAGGTTTTATTTTGGAAAATCACTATTTGTTTTCCATTATGTTTTATAAAGATAATCAAGTTCCGGGACTGCCCGGGAATACGTCGAAAAGTCCAAAATTTAAAAACCCTAAATACGACATATTTTAGTAGATGTCGGTTAAATCTAACCAGGCATGTTTTAAAATGGGAATAAGTCGCTGTTTTTGAATTCGAAACCGTACAAACTCGTAGTAATATTCGTCGGCAACAAGAAGCACCACGCAAAAGTTCCAACAAAACAAGTACAGCAATATTAGATGTTTGTACGATACTGCCTACATGAACACTGTAGATGTGAGTGTCTGTGTGATGTCATGATGCTCCTGTTGCCCTCCTACTGCCTCCTATTGACGGTCCCTGTCACACGCGCACTGTGGAAAAAAACAGTTCTGTGGAAAAAATAAAAACATACTGACTTACGTCAATTTATAAAACATCAGTACAGCAGTAAGCTGTGGTGTTGACTGTACTTAACGGCATTTCAAATTATACGATTTCATCGATTAATCCCTACTTTCTTTCAGACTTGAACCGGCAGCTAAGTTTAAAAAAATCCTCACTTGTTTCCAAGTTACTCCAACTTCGTACACAGCAGAGATCGAAGCCGAACGGCTATCACCGCCGACGGCGTTGATTAAGCTATTTGAACCGCCGCGGCGATGTAATCGGCTCCCTTCGGCTAAAATTCTTTCATAGTTGTTTTTTTTTTGTATATTTTTGTACACATAAGAGCCCGATGATTTCAACTGAATTCGATTTGAAGATCTCACTTTTTTTTAACTGGCGCAAATTGCGTGAATACAAAGAGAAGCAGACTTCATCCGGTAACAATAAAGAAACAATTGTTCAACCATGACAACATGGCTGTCTTAGAACCATTTATTTATTTGTTAATTATAATGCAAAGCAAATTTATAATCTAATTTGTGGGTGACACAGACCATTTGGCAACATTTTTTTTTTATAAATTTTTAAATTTTGAACGTTGACATTATGTTTGAAATTCTACATCAATTTAAATGACCACCACGCGAAGTGTTGCAAGAATTGATTCTGTTGAGGTCATTTTGGACCACTTTGTGGCACATATTGGGCGGTATCTCAGCCATAACTTGACTTGAATGTTGGTTCTTAAGTGCTCAAGAGTTAAAGGTTTATCGGCATAAACACGGTCTTTCACGTGGCCCCACAAAAAATAGGCTAATAGTGTCAAATCGCATGATCTTGGTGGTGGATCTTGGTTGATGTCGCCACGACGAGAAATTACGCGGCCAGGAAATGTCTCTCGCAATAAAGCCATATTCACTCGAGTTGTGTGGCATGTGGCACCGTCTTCTTGAAGCCACATATTCTCCAAGTCGTCTTCTTCAAAAGCAGGCAAAAAAACGTTAAAGTTAGCGACCATAACGCTCCGAATTTGACGTTTTCGAAGAATTAAGGTCCAATCGCACCTTCGGACCAAAGAACGCACCAAACTTGACTTGACTTTTTGTGTATGTAATGACCTCTCTTCAATTACTTGAGGATTCTCAGAACCCCAAATACGACAATTTTGTTTATTAACATACGCACCGAGTGAGAAATGTTCTTCATAACCATAAACCATAATCTCCTCTTAAAGCACGATATGTGACTGTGCCAGAATCAAAATTTTTTTTAAATAATTTTTACGCGTTGTGTGACAGTTAAGCGATCCATTGCCGTCAATGTCAGACTTCCAACTGAAACCTTAGTTTGACAGATGCCTATACTTTTGAAACCACAAAATGGATAACCCATTATATAAACAACACTAGCCAACAAGTTTTTGGAGCGGAGCAACCAAATATCTTTCCTCGGGTAATTTGGTGGGTTGAATTCGAATCGGTAATCGGTTGTTCTCTATCACGTCAAAAGAAAAGGTTTTTTTTTCGTTTTTTTAAGTAAAAGTAAAAAATAATTATAATTATTGAATTTTCAAAAATGAATGGCGTTTGTATTGTGTTAGTTCGCTTTCACACATTATAGTCCAGCAATAGTCTCCCAGCATGATTTTATCCCAAAATTCTTGATAATTTCCTTAAATTTTCATTAAATCTTGGTAAGCTCGAATGAATGGAGAAAATGCATTTTGAGTGACATTCTATCGCTTTCATTCTTATTATTAATATTTTTTATAATATTTTTTTATTTATTTTTTTTTATTAAAATTAATTTATATTCGGTTGATTTTGTGTGTGTAACAGTCAACGGCTGTAGCCACATTTTAACCGCCGCCGATATCTTCGCCGACTGTTTCATATCATTTCACACTCTGCTTCCAGTGGGTGGATGGTCAGCTTTATTGAGCATTATATTGAATTTGATAATGTCATAGCAGGCAGGAAAAAAACTTGCTGAAAGATTATTCCACATCCGAATTCTCTCTATAGTGTGTTGTCCGGTCAACCGGCCGTTAATCAAATGAGTACGAATGACAGAGGTTGCTATCATCCGCAAAGGAGTAGATCGGGTTCACAGTCTGACCCAACAGGTCGTCAATGAAAATAAGGAATAGAGAAGGAGAGAGGACAGAGCCTTGTGGCACTCCTGCGGTCAGCCTATGCTCGTATAGAGCGATCCCTGAGGAAACTCGATATGAATCGAGAGAAGGTACCACCGACACCAAATGCAATAAGTTAATTGCAATAAACGATATAAAATCGAATATTCTACACGATTGTCTGTATAGCAAACAAACACACACATAGCCGGTTAAATTTCGTTTTAAAATGGTCAATCTGGAACAAAAGTGATCTTTTATTATGTTCGCGCTGTTCTTTTGCCCACTGTGCATCGCCAGTAGTGGCCATGAGTGCCTAAGTTTACCTCCGCCTCCCACGTTCGTGTTCTCAAGTCAAGTAAAATGTTTTGTTCGTTTTTTCGTCTTTTTTTTGTCTTCAGTGGAAATTGTAAATGTAAACGTTTCTTATGGCAAATATTCTGTATGTCCGTATGTGTGTCGTATTCCAAGGATCGGATCGTTTTGATTTCACAAAGGAAATAGAAATATGTTATACACACGCACACGTACTTACGTCTGCATGCAAATACGTTAAGATTGCTTCAAAGGAAGCGTGTAATTGGGTGTGTATGTGTGTGTGTGTGAGTGAGTGTGAGTGAGTGTGTATGTGGTGTTTGTGGCTCGACAGATAAGGAACACGCGAAGGAAGCGGCTTCTTCATGTGGCGTATTAGTTTCCCAAGAATATGTTTGCAATCATTGGACATGCCATAAGTTGATGTCACATCTTGTCTTGTCTCATCTCGTCTTACGTGTGCCTGTGTGTGTGTGTGTGTGTGGCAATTGCGAGTATATCTTTATGTGGATAAACGCTCTTCCGAAAATGTTTGCCTGCAGCCTGTATTGGTTTGTCATCCGCCCCTCCCAGGACGGAAGCTTGAGTTTCTTTTGACATTTGTTCATCAATTGTGTCTGTGTTGTTTGTTGTTTTGTAGTTTGACATTTCCGCAGGAAATTTACGATTATTTCACAAAAAGATTTCATTTTGAGCATATTTGAAAAGTTTTCGAACGTGGTCCGTTTGAAGAGGCACAACGCAATCGCTTAGCCGAAACCACACATGTTACTGTCATTTCAATTTCAGTTTTGTTTTAGGGGAAATCCTCGACTATGAGCTAAAGCTAATCAGACATGACCAGCTGCCAAATACATAGTTTGATTGAGCTGTGACTCTCTGGCATGACCCTCGTAGCGTCAATACCGCAATCAAATACAAAGTCTGTCAAATATTATGACAAGTCACTTTTGGACATTAATCGATCACAATGGGGAATTTGTTGTTAATAATCGAATATGAAATACGGGAGAATACTTGAATTGGGGAATTTGTTATATGAATATTTGATATCCCTGAAATGTTCGTGGATTGTGGTAATAAAACAACATTTTGTTGGGTAGGTACACATGTGTCTTAAGTCATAGGTAAAAAAAAACACCATCGATTAGAGATTCAGATGTCGAATAAGTAAAAACGATGTGGAACATTTTAGATCTGCTGAACGTGATGCAAGCTCAGCTTGAGGAAATGCGACCCAATAGCCTCGGCGTATCAGTTGAGTTTTTATATTTCTCCTATGGACTATTGATGGACCTAGGCTTTCGAGCCGATCTGATTGACCTTACCGAAATCCGCTACTTAATCACATCTCAAGTGGATTTATCGACCATCAAATGTGAGTAGACAAATTTGAGTGTTTGAAAGATATTTCAATACTAATGAGCTCTTCCAGCATTTTCAGTTGGCGAATGTCAAGAAATTGGAAGAGCACCTAGCAGAGGACGCTCTAAATACTCTTTAGCATGTTATGACAGCATTTGGTTTCAGTTTCTGAAACTGAAGAACACCGTTGACAATTTCCGCTCCTCTTTTGTGTGAATGGCAAATATTTCAGAGATTAAAGTAATTGCAGCTGAAATTATCCCATGTGGAAGAATAATTGCAACTGTAATTTACGGAACGCTGCAAGGAAACGAAAACATAACGTGTTGCCATCGAGAGGAACACCAGCACATACACGCACACACACACGCAGACAATGACAGGCCAACAGACGAACAAACAAACGAAAAAAAAGCATGACAACAGACTTGACCTTTGATCAATACGATGGTAAGGACGATGACGAGGATACTTTTTCAAATGCGAAAACAAAGTGGCTTACATGACAACCTCTCAAAACATGTCCACCAATACTACTACAAACAATTTCACACACACTCATACACCCTCACGCTCATTGTTTTATTTTTTTACGAACGGCAAAAAGGAATTTTTACATTCATGCATCAAGTGCATCATTTTTGTTTTCTATTGAAATTTCAACGTGTGTGGTTTGTCCTGTTAAGCTAAGCAAGCCCGAGTCTGAATGGATGATATGATTTACAGTCCCCTGCCATAGCATTATGACCGTTACAATATGATAGTCAGTTGGCAATTGACACAATCTAAATCTAACATTTCTTCTCCGGTCATTTCGTTATCTGAATCATTTTCGTTCACACAACAGGCGATGATTTTGACTGGGGATCCCCAGTATATTTTACTTCACTCTCGTTACAAAGTCAGCGTAATAGAAATATTTTTGAAATAATTTATTATATGGAGACCAAAACGCATGTGAGTGAGTCAAACTGAAAAAATGTATGTTTTTTTACAGAAAAATTCTTTGTATAGAATTTTATTATAAGGAGATCAAAATACATTAAAATTGGAAAGAAAAAGCTTCATTATATGGAAGTTCACCATAAAGAAGTTCGACTAGATCTTCATATGTATGATCGGAATTGCTCACCGAATGTGACATCGATATTGTCTTGAAGCGACGCTGGTTTTGTTTGGCTTTGTTGTCGTAGTTTTAAGTGTTTTAAAGTAAAAACAAAAAAGCCAAAAAAAAAACAGTAATAGAAAAGATGAAAGTAACAAAGGCAAACCAGTTAGAGAAACTTGTAGAAGACTTAAAGAATAAACGTTCGCTTGCAAGAGAATTTCGAAGGGGAGAAGGAGTAGAGTTCCAAGTAATTTTAAACAGCAACGGGACTGCTTTCGGCTTTTGGTCCAGAAGAGTGACAGCCGGTAAGAAGAACGCGAGAAAAACACAACATTTATTTAAAGGTTTGGCGAGACAAAGTTAAAAAGCAAATGGACGCCAACAAAGCAGAATGTAATGTCCGGTGGCGGAAAATGCAGGCAATATGAGCTGTGCCCGCTGGTGGAGCTACAGTTGCAGAAACATCTAAGTCCAGAAGCAGGCAATGGGCATATATTTTCGTTACAATGCCAGCTTAGATAATCTCTTAATATGTGTGGAGAGCTAAGCGACATTTAGAGTTATCCCTTAAATGCACAAACTAAAACTGCATTTCTACTGCATTTAGGTATTTCAATATGGCAATACTGTCATAATCATTCACAATCAACTGTTATATTCACAATCAACGGCTGTTGTCAAATCAGCTGTTGTCTATTTGTTTGCTATTGTCCCGAAATAAAATGGAATAAAGTCAGCAAAAATGAGTTAGTTTAGTAATTTCAGCTTTCTTTTAAATAAATAGTGATTTTTCACTCACATCATAGCTGCTAATCGTACTTTCTTCTTTTCATTAATTTTATATCGATGAAAATGCCAAAAAATTACTAAATTCAGTTTCCTAAATGCAGAAAAATGTCGTCTAAAAGGGTACAATTTTAATTTGCATTACCGAATTTGTAATGCCCATATAATGCCTTACATAAAAACAATATTTTTGTCAGATTCTCATGAAAATTTATTTTTCACAGCGTTCTCGGAATGCTGTCTAGTTTGTGTCAAATGACAATATCACTAGTTTGGCGTTTCCTTTACAATTAAGCAAGCGATAGCTGCCTGTACCGAAAACACGATTAAATTGTCCTTTCGAAGGCATTCATAGTCTCTGACAGCAGCTGGCTCAGCTGGCATGAATGTTGATCTGAATCCGTTTTTCTTTTTGACATTTAGATGTTATTGTTACTGCGAAAGTAACTCTCAAACATTTTAAAGCAATCAAATGATATGGGACTCCTGTCTGAGTACTCTTTGTAATATTCCATTTTCATCGCTCGAAAGAAAAAAACATTTGCCCAAACAAAATAAATAAAGAGACGCATTTACTAGAGATGTTATTTTGTTTTGTTATTTTAATTATTGATAGACAGTCAACGTCATCTTAAAGTCATTCAAAATGACAGATTAGGATTGATGTCGATGTCGAGTTGCCTCAAAAAAGACGATGACACGACATCCGCAATAGGCCGGATGATTTTTTGAATTTAAAAAAACATGAAACCCTTCCGTAGAGTTTTACTCGGGCTGACGCTTTTTTGGCGTTCAGTCTCACGGCACATCATAAAAGGTGAATCACATCAGCAGCGCACTTTTAAAATGATCGCTGTTGAAATTACTCACAAAAAAAAAACATTTAAATTCGTATAAAGGGTTTTCCAACAACAGGTGTTTTTTTTAATCACCCGGTATTTCGGTAGCTGTCACTTTTGAAGCTTTTAATCGTTGACATTTGACAAATTCACTACAAAAATTTTGAAAATCTCAAGCACTTTTGGGTCGTCGTGAAGCACCTTGTCGGACCGCAATACAGAAATTGGTGGACAAATTCGAACTGTTGGGACATGTTAGTGATGTGTAGAATAAAGAACAACTGAGAATATTGCTGATGTTGCCCAAAGTGCTCCTCATCGTTCTTTGGCCTTGGACATTCCACAAACGTCATTACAGCGTATTTTACATAAAGACTCGGGTCTTGGGTCTTAAGGCTTATAAAGTTCAGTTAACACAAGAACTCAAGCCGGCCGATCAGCAACCTTGAATGCATAAAAATGATACGGAATTCCATCGAAATATCATCTTGACAGATGAAGCCCATTTCCTCCTCGGTGGCTATGTCAACAAGCAAAATTGTCGCATCTGGGGTACGGAAAACCCAAGAGTTATTGTTGACCACCGAGATCTTGTGATATAACACATTGCGACTTCTTCCACGTAAAAGATAAGGTCTACGCCAACAGCCCAGCATCGACTCAAGACCTCAAAGATATCCCCACTTTAGGGGAGCCACTTTGCGATGCGATGGTTATGGAAAACTTCATGAAAATGATATGATCCTGTAAGCGTGGTCGTGTGGCGATTTGGCTGATGTTATTTTTCATTATTAACGAAATACCTTCCTCTTTATTATGAAATAAACATCCGATCATTTATCACAAATAATACCAAAATAACTTTGAATACCAAAATAACACCTCTTGTTGGAAACCCTTGTATGTACAGTCGAACTTATGCATGAAACCAGAAAAATCACTTCATTATATAGAAACTTCACCCTACAGAAATTATAGTTGTAGTCCACTTTTATTTTAAATCTAACAATTCTTCCCCTCTTCATTGTTATCTGAACCATTTTCGTCCACAGAACAGTGGACGATTTTGACTGCTGTCAAAATTCTTAATCATCTTTCTTGTTTTCATCCTCTGGGTATTCCCTCATTATATTTAACTTCACACTCGGTACACAGTTTGCGTAATATGTTCGAAATAATTTATTATATGGAGACCAAAACGCATGTGAATGAGTCAAACGTTCAACCACAAAATGTATTCTTTCTAAAGAACAATTGTTTGTATAGAAATTCATTGTAAGAAGATTAAAATTGGAAAAAAAGCTTCATTATAGAGATGTTCGACTAGATATTCACAAATACATATACAAAAATCTCTCTTTTTTTAAATGTTTACACACAAGTAAAACGCGTGTTTGGAGATTGTTCCAAGGAAAGCTTATTTCCTTCTACACAAATAACTTATTTGTGTAATAGTAATATTTATTATAATTCATTATTTGATTTTCTGGCTCGGCTAGGACGAATCGTCAGTACCCGCTCTCAGAATAATTCGCAAAAGCCTCGCAATAGTCAGATCACCTATTGTTTTATTTTTGACTTCAGTTAAGTAATGTTATAAAAGTTAGTTATAAAAGTAGACTTTATTTGCCAAAAGTTATAAACCGAAGTTGCAGACATCAATTGCTGCAAATTTATAAATAACGTGACAATTAATAAATAGGGTTCACCAATAAAATGTTACACAAAATGTCTACACTTTTTGCGCTAACAAACGAACAGATTTAGGTGTAACACTTAAAGCGTCCCCACCTAAACGATCGCAACATTTTGAATGTACGCCTTTAATTTGGTTGGGTTATTTTTGGACAGCAGCTGTTTAACGGGTGTAAGATTGCAAAATTCTGGCAACCCTTTTTCTCCCACAGCGAAGGTGGTGGAGGACGATGAGAGGAAACGACACTGGCGGTAGTTGTTGCGCAGACGTTCAAACGATCGGTCATTCTTTTATTATAGTTGTATAAATAAATTTCTTTTATTATAAATGTGTAAATACTTTTCTTTGATTATTAAATAAACTTATAGTTTATAGATCAGAAGTGCGATAAAAGATCCATCCTTAACGTAAAACGAAAATGTGTTAACAAAAGTGCATATGAATAAAATAGAAAAGAAAAGGAAACGAAACCAAAAGAAATTGTTCTTTTATTTAACGTGCCCACACAAACGCAGCAACAACAAATGAATTTAACGTCTATGCAAACATATGTCCATACGAGTGTTTTCTAAACGCATTAGCAAACGTACATCCAAACATACATAACATGCAACAACGTGAATAGAGGAATCGAATAGTGCCCATAGAAAATGTTTGTATGTAAACGCGAGTGAAAAAATGTTCTTTTGAAACGACGGTTACGAAAATATGATGAAATAGTTTAGCATGCGAAAACAGACAACGCAAAAAAAAAAGAAAGATCATTTATTTTATGTATGTCTCCATGTGAAGAGAGAGCGCTGTTGCTACCGTCAAAGAGAGAGTGCATGCGGAACAAAACGAATAAAAATCCAATAGGAAAATGTTCACAAAAGGTGGTTGTTTGTATTATATGTTTATCCTGCCCATAAGAGAGTGATCGGAACGTGTCGGTTGTGAAACGAAAACGTAGTGGTTTTGAAACGCAAATGTTTGACAAAAAAGGGCAGTGAGGGAAAACAAAACCAATAACAAAACGAAAGAAAATAAAATAACGAGTGTAAGATAATCTGACCGACGGTGAGAGAATAAACGAAATGGGAAGAAAGTTCATGTATGAAGGATAAATGGGCGTATAAAAACAAATGTGGATAACGTACAAACGATGTGTTAAAAGAAAACGAATTATGAAAGGAACGAATAACATAATTATACCCTGACGGAACGAAAGCTAACGTAACGAAAAGTGCTAACGTAATATGATTGGGAAATTCTAACGTATAAATTTGAACGCAAACAAATTATTTTTAACGCAAACCCAACGTATTTTAAAATATAATTAACGAAAATCGTCACTGTGAAGCAACGGTACGACTAAATTTAACGAAATAAATATTATCAACGGAAACAAACTAACTTATTAGTTTGGATAATATTTTCAAACGATAACGTAACGAAACTTATTTGAACGAAATTCAGACTTAACGTAAGTGTGACGCAACGGTGTAAACTGAATATAACGAACGGGAAATTAATTAGTAACGACTTTCTATTAAATTTCAAAACGATTTACGATAACGGTCAACGATAAATATTAACGATAACGGTCAACGATTAATTAATGTAATTAATTAATAACGGGAAAATCCTATCGAAGATTTTTCAAATAATGATACAGATTTACGATAACGATAACGAGACAGAATAACGATTAACGATAACACAACGAGATTTAACGGAAATTCAATTAACGATTTAACGAGAACAACGATATTTTATTAAAAATTAACGAAATTAACGTACAAGATTTTCAAGATGCCGAAAATATTATCATTGAAAGTGGAAACACTAAAACGGTTGCTACGCGAACGCAATTTGGCAACAACTGGTAACAAGGTCGAATTGGTCGAACGCCTAACGTCCGCGACAAATAGTGACGAAGTTGATTGCGAAAGTGACGGTGAGAGGGAAGCCGGATCTTCAATCCAAGCTCAAATTGACAACTTACGAAGCATGATGGAAGGTATGTTAACTGTCATACAACAAACGACTACGAATACTCAAAACGTACTTGAGCAACGCAACAACGGAAGGGTAAGTGAATCAGTATCCTCTTTACCTAGTCGAGAGTATCAGTCACGAAACGTACATAACGTGAAAGATATAGCAGATACTTTACCCGAATACGACCCTACGAAAGACTCCTTATTTAGTATTGAGCAGTTCATCGACAGAGTTGAAAAGTCAAAGCGAGCCTACGACTGGGATGAGAAATGCGTTTTATTGGCAGTGTACGGCAAACTGAAGGGTCCAGCTAAGATGTGGCTTGACGCATCATCAGACTTTTTCGCAACGTGGAGTGAACTTGCCGACGCACTGAAAACTGAGTTTAGTACGATACCAGATGAAGCCGATGTACATTTTAAAATGACAAACGCCGTACGACGACACAACGAATCGGTCAACGAATATTGCTTCCGTATGAGTGCTTTAGGTAGACGATATCGCTTGAGTGAATCCGCTATAATTAAATACACTCGTGAGGGTCTAAAACACCGTGATCTACAATTAGCAATCGCCGCGCTACGCTTCAAGTCGATGAAAGAAATGCGTGAATCCTTGGAAGATTATTTATCGAACATGGCTAGTTGTTCATCAGGCAATAAAATACATTCAACAACGAAACGCGAATATGGCAACAACGGAAATAAGAACGGGAATAGATCAAACGACAACGTAAATAAGACGAACGATACCTCAAATAAAACGTATACAACGAGAAAACCTATTGTATGTTACAACTGTTCTGAAGCGGGCCACGTATCGAGTGCTTGTCCTAAGCCACCACGTCGACCGAGATGTCGAGATTGTCAGAAAGTTCATCCGAAAGGCACTCCAGAACATTGTGGCAAACAAAACGTCCGAACAACGAATAGCGTACGAAAAGATTTTAACGACAAACGAGTATCTATCAACGACGTAGAATATTTTGCATTAATCGACACAGGCAGCCAATGTAGCATGATACGCAAATCAGTTGCAGCGAATATTTCTAACGAAAGAAGGAAATGTATTTTACGAATTAGTGGAGTCTGTGGAGGTACACGTATCTTGGACGAGGTAATGAAGTCCAATTTGGTTATCGATAATATCCAGATTACCGTAGATCTGTATATCGCGGATGATGACATTTTCTCGTCTGACTTATTACTCGGAAACGACATTTTCAAAGACAACAACATTCGATTGATAGTAAACGATAACGAACAACGATTTGAAGGCGCAAACGTATCCACAACGAAAATCATCGAACGAAACCCAATAGAATTAGCAGAAATCCAGTGTGGAATGGTAGACGATCCGACTAAATCTACTTTAGTTAATCTTCTCAACGAGTACCGAGATGTTTTTGGTAAGGGTCTACACGAAATCGGATTGACTGATGCGGTACAAATGGAACTCAAACTGTCGACCAACGAGCCTATTGTATCTAAACCGTATAGACTTCCGGAACCGAAGAAAGCAGCGGTCAGCGAAATGATTAACGAGCTTTTAACGACCGACATCATAACGAAATCAAGGTCAGAGTACGCCAGCCCTATAGTACTCGTGAAGAAAAAGAACGGTAACGATCGATTATGTATTGATTATCGCCGACTGAATCAACACATGGTCAAAGAGATTTTTCCAACTCCACACATCGAAGAACGGCTACAAAACATAAAACAATTTACCTATTTCACGATTCTCGATATGAACAGTGGATACTACCAGGTCCCGATCGAAGAAAATTGCCGAAAATATACAGCATTCGTAACTCCCGATGGCCTCTATGAGTTCAAGCGTATGCCGTTTGGTCTCAAAAACGCACCGGCAGTTTTTCAACGACTCATGGCGCTCGTTAGAGAGAAAACGTTAGATGGTGATATGTTCCACTATATGGACGACATTGTAGTGGGTAGTAACGATAGTAACGAAATGTTCGACAAACTACGACGTGTCTTTAACGTATTACGCGAACTTAACTTAACTCTAAACTTCAAAAAGTGCGAATTCTTGAAGCAAACCATCGAATTTCTTGGTCATAAACTACATCCCGCAGGTTTAAGTCCAGGTAACGTAAAAACAGCGGCAATTATGGAATTCCCAACGCCAACGAACACGACTGAAGTACGACGCTTTCTTGGATTAAGCAGCTATTTTCGAAAATTTGTACCCGGATATGCTTTAATTTCCGAACCATTACGAGGACTATTGAAGAAAGATTGCCAATTCACGTGGAACGATGCCCAGAACGAAGCTTTCGAGAAGCTGAAAACGTCCCTAACAACGAGTCCTGTACTAACAGCTTACAAAACCAACGAAGAACATCAAATACATACCGACGCCAGTTCTATCGGAATTGCCGGCGTATTATTACAGAAAGAGAAAGACGCATGGAAACCCGTGGCATTCTATAGCCGATCGACTACGAACGATGAACGTAACTATCATAGCTACGAATTGGAAACCCTAGCTGTAGTAGAAACGTTGGAACGTTTCCGGTATTACGTTTATGGAAAAGAAGTCACCGTGGTAACGGATTGCAGCGCAATTAAAACGACAATGCAGAAGAAAGAACTTATTCCACGCATCGCAAGATGGTGGCTACGTGTCCAAGACTACGAAGTAAAGATTGAGCATCGAGCAGGCCAACGAATGGAGCATGTGGACGCGCTAAGCCGAGCACCATACGAGGAGGCACGCGAACCAGAAGCAGCATCTCTACGAATTGCCAAGACTGTGGTTAGCGAAGGTGACTGGTTGTTCTCTATGCAGCTTCAAGACGACAAAATCTGCGAAATCATCGAAAAAGTCAATTCAGGTGATAAGACGACTTGCGACGAATACGTGATCGAAACAGGCAGACTATTTCGGAAAGTCAACGACAAACTTCTTTGGGTGGTACCAAAGGCGATACGATGGCGAGTTGTCCAAGGTCAACACGATAACGCGGGACACTTAGGCCTCGAAAAAACGCTCAATGGTCTTCAAAATAATTTTTGGTTTCCCCGAATGAGAAACTTCGTAAAATCATACATCAAATCATGTACTGACTGCGCATTTAACAAGGCACCAGGTGGAAAACACGAAGGAGTATATCATTACGACGATATCAATCCAGTACCGTTTCATACCATTCATATGGACCATCTGGGACCATTCCCGAAAAGCTCTAAACGTAACGAACATATTTTAGTCATTGTGGACGCTTTTACAAAATTTACCGTCATCAGGGCAGTAAAGAGCACAGCGACAAAGCACGTCATCAGTGTTTTAAACGACATCAGCGAATATTTTGGTATGCCGACGCGAATAGTGACGGATCGCGGAACAGCGTTTACGTCTCACGAATTTAAAAGATTTTGCCAATCTAACGACGTAAAACACATTCTAAATGCAGTTAGAACACCGCGCGCTAACGGACACGCAGAACGTACCAACCGTACAATCTTAGGTATGCTTCTACCGTCAACTAAAGAAGACCAACGATGGGACGAACAATTACGACGATTGCAGTGGTCTATCAACACGATGAATAATAAAACGACAGGCCGAACACCTCAAGAATTGTTGTATGGATTCCAACCGAGAGATATTCTTCAAAATAAGCTAGTCTTAGCTCTACATAACAGCGAAGCAATCGACGACGATAGCCTACAACAAATACGAAACGAATCAGCTGATAGAATCAACGCTCAACGAGAAACAGCTAAACGACGCTACGACGATCATCATGCTCGACCTACACGTTACAACATAGGCGACTTGGTGTTAGCCGAAAATGAACCAACAGCAACTGGTACTTCACGAAAATTGGAACCCCTGTATAAAGGTCCATTCATCATAACGCAGGTTCTCGACAAAGATAGGTATGTCATCGAAGACGTACCAGGCACCAGCCGAAAACAACGACATTACTCGTCAATCTACGCATCAGACAAAATTAAGCCGTGGTGTACTTTACCGCCATTTGACGACGTACATAGCAGCGATGAAGACGACGAAACCAGCGAAGACGAACCAAACACTACACGTAATCGAGGTCGATTAATTCGACAGGACGGCCGACTGTAAGATTGCAAAATTCTGGCAACCCTTTTTCTCCCACAGCGAAGGTGGTGGAGGACGATGAGAGGAAACGACACTGGCGGTAGTTGTTGCGCAGACGTTCAAACGATCGGTCATTCTTTTATTATAGTTGTATAAATAAATTTCTTTTATTATAAATGTGTAAATACTTTTCTTTGATTATTAAATAAACTTATAGTTTATACGGGGTAACATTCTGTACCATCGACTGCAGTGAGGGCAAAAACTGTGGCCTTTCCTCATTCATTCCAGGCGGTGCAGACTTTGACAAACGAACACAAAGAAGCGGGTTCAGGGCAACATGGCCAATCAGGGCAACCGAACTCAGCATCATAGAATTAAGAAGCCACAACTTTGCAAGAAAATGGGAAACACTTAACGGTTCTCATGCAATGGTCAGGTGCTACACCCACGCTGTACACTCACACTCAGACACATACATGTGGAGGTTTGTATCTTTTTTGTTTGTGGCACTCAACCGCTATGAGCACGTAACGTGCCACACCCCGGTATGAAAACAACAAGAACAACCGTGCACGTTGTATGGATGACGGCGGCGAGGATGATGAGATGAATAAAAAAAAAAACGACATGTTCAGACAAAACCCAACATCAGTGTTGTTTGTGTTTTTGCATTGGTCTCTGTTTGCATGTTGGTGCATGTTTGCACGTATGCCAGCCATGTAACCCCGCAAACCCAGCCCGAGAAAGCAAAACGAACAACAACAGCGACAGCGCCAGCGATAACGAGAACGACGACAACAACAAGAATAAGTAGAAGAAGAACTGCATAACTATTTTTATGTGGCATGCTGCAGACAGATTAAAAATGTCGCTGGCTGTCGCATTTACTGCTATTAAGAGAGTCCTCCGAAGGACATTTTAGTTTATACACCCACACTCATACAACACTTGCACATAGTCGACACACACACATGCGGGAATGAATATGCATTTGGAAAAATGCATTCGTGTGTGGCCCAACAGCAACAGCAACAACAACCATAATCCCAACTATCCTTACGATGGCCATACAGAGAGAGAGAGAGAGAGAGAGAGAGAGAGAAAGAGACACACACACACACACACCTGCATACATATCAATTGAATTCATATGTAATACATTTGTATGGAGCACACACACACACACACACATGTGTTCACGTATCCACTCTCGCATTCATTCATTCTTATTTTCAACACGCACAGACACACACACTACGGCACAGACAAAGTTTTCGCTTTAATGCCTTTTGGTTGTTGTTGTTTTTGTTGGTGTGGCGTTGAAAAAAGATTTGAAAATGGAATAAAATGAAACGCAACGCAACGAAAATTAAATTGTAACTAATGTAGAAAATCGTTACCGTTATCTTTTGGCCATCC
Organism: Hydrotaea cyrtoneurina; assembly: GCA_958296145.1. Taxonomy (NCBI): domain Eukaryota; kingdom Metazoa; phylum Arthropoda; class Insecta; order Diptera; family Muscidae; genus Hydrotaea; species Hydrotaea cyrtoneurina. The sequence goes on along the minus strand of OY282512.1, from coordinate 149,113,062 downwards.
ATTACAATCACAATAGCAGAAGCAGTAGCAACAACAACACCACCAACAACTAACAAAGCCATTATGGTCGGTATGTTTTTTTTTTTTTTTTTTTGCCCGATTTCATAGAGTTAAAAAGTGAAGAGATAACCAAGTATGGGAGCATTAAAGGTTAAAGTGTCACAGTCTGTGGAAATCGATTACAATTGACTCACTGACTTACTCACCGCGTCTGTGTGAATAGAGGACTCGCCTGCGATGTATAATCCACACCGCAATTCCATCGACATGTTCGTATTTAGTTTGTGTGCTAGAAATGAACTCAGTGAAGTGGAAAATGTCCCAGCAAGATATCGGCACTCATCTCACAGATAAAGAACAATTGCAATGGTTGGGTTCTCCCAGCAGATCGGAGCCAGCGAATCACAGAACTCGAAGCAAATATCGCTACAACGTATTGAGACTTTAACAATTGCTAGGACTATTTACATTCGTATTTGAACATGAAGTCAGCAATTCCGCCAACATCATGCACGTGCAAGTGCACCCCTTCATTCCTATTGATTATTCCATGATTTCCATTCAAAATTTGGCTTTAGACAACAAATTAATCGTCGAATCAAATGTCACACCATCTTTTTTAAACACTCAAGCCCGTATTCATAACAATTTAATACAGTTTTATAAACCTTAGTTAAGAAAAAATACAAAAAAAAATTTTTTACACATTTTTCTTATCAAATTTGTAATTTGTTATGGATTTTTATGAATTCGGGGGGCAAACAAATAGTAATTGTAAATCGATTTTCCATGCTCATTTCGATATAATTTCTAAATAAGCAGCGCTGGTTTCGAATTCGTTCGTTACAAATCGGAAGCTCATTCAGTTTTGGTTTTCCAATATACAGCAACATATGGAACAGAATTCTTGGGAAAAACTAGACATATGCTACGACTTTTGGAAATTCGGATTGTAAGGGAATACAAAATAGGGGAAAAAAATGTCTCCAAAAAACAGTGAAACAAATTTGTGGCCAAAACGGGATAAAAAAAAGTATAAATGGGTAAAATGAAAAAAGGGTGTGAAAACAATTTTAAGCGGCAGCAATGGACCAAAAATTGGAAATAATAGAAAAACTGGAATAATATTAATGACAAATTATCTAGAGACGGGACAAAAAGAGACCAAGGCGGCATAAAAAAAGGACGAAACAAATTGTTTGTCAACAACATGTGTCTAATAGATAGAGAAGGAATGAAAAAGTGACCAAAACGGAATAAAAAAAGTTCAAAAGGGGAAAAACCAAAAAAATTGTGAATGAATTTGAATCGCCACGAATGGGCCAACAATTTTAAGTAATGGAAAAATGCACCAAAAAGGTCCAACACGAGCCCAAAACTGGTCTTAATACGGGTACAATAAATGCTTGCGTGACTGACTGACTGACTGATCCATTCTGTCCTCACCAAACGGCTGAAGCGGAAATCATCAAACGGACCAACACGGAATTTCTGTTCGTTATTTTGACTGTACATCTGAGTTGTTTCTCAGTTAAATATTTGCCTTTGAGATGGGCCAACTGCAAACAGTCCTTGGCGGCCAAAGTGCCTCAGAGTATCGTAACATGTTCCTTCCCGGGAATTTCGTTCGTAATGAAATAACGAAAGATCAACAACTGGCCCCAGGGCCCCAGGGTACTTCTATTAGATAATGAGCTATTTGAAAGATTTTTTTAGTTCAATTCAGCTACATTATTTAGATCAACTAATTCAAAATAGAAAAGGGAAAAAAATAGTGAGTTTCGTCCTGTTCGATGGAGCCGTTTTTGAAATGGTGTATGTTTGAAAACCTAAAAGCTACCTAGGGACCTTTTCAGTCATCGGAGGATTAATGTTACTTTCATTTGTCTTCGATTCAACGTACAAGTCATAAATGAACTCCTTGATCATTTTTAAAATTTTAAATTTACCTTAAAAATCCCATAACAATTTCATGAAGAACATATTCATTGTTCAACCCCTTCGAGTCTTGGTCCACATTGGCCCTGTCTACAACAAAACACAAGGAATATCCGAATACTACAAACAATGGAAATGAGACACGTATTAATGTTGTTTGAAGTGGGAAAATATAAATTGTTTTGAACTGACTGACGTTTCATCTTAACCTTGAAACGAAAATGAACAGAAAATCTAGAAATGTTTTTTCAGCTGCTTGGTGGGGTTTGTGTACACCCTGCCCACGCTTCGCCATGCCAAGGATATGACAGCGCCCATTCCACATGGCAGAGTTTTCTTTTTCACTGTCGGACGTTTTCGGGTTAATTCCAACATGTCCTTGCACACGATCTCGCTACCTTAAGGACGCAGTGGGCTAACAGTTACGAATATCTGCGACATTTCTCGCTGTGATCTTGTTTAAAGTCACAAGCGAGATTATACGTTTGCTACAGCTTATTTCAGACATCAGAGTCTGATTCTATTCCATTTTGGAATAGAATCAGAATCAGGATGGAACTACTGTTGCACACCATCACTTTTTAATTCACAATAGTTTTTATCGTTTGACAGACATCATGCACAGCCGGGGGGAGGGAGCCTCCCACTCCTGTCGTGTGATAATCGCCGAATTGTCGGCGTCAACACATTCGTGAGCAGCTGTGCGGTTTGAAATCAGATTCAATTGCATCTAAAATTGCTAATCGGTTTGTGACCTACATTTTATTTTGTAAAATCTCCTCAAGTATGAATGCGGTTGAACACTGTGCACGGTTTTAAATTGGTTTGCGTTTAAGGTCATGTACAGAAGCATGTTCACACACACACACACGCACATTATCGAACAAAGGCAAACACATGCACATTCGTGTATATACGAGTACATAAATACATACATATGTATGTAGACCATTTGTACCTTTTTATTACACAATTTTTTTTTTGTGAATTTTTCGTAAATTCTGGTGTAACGTTTTTTTTGGGGTTTTTGTGTTTGTTTTTGTTTTTATTTTACTTTTCGAACAGCAAATCCAATTTCATTCATATTTGAATAGATGATTACCACAATAGCGAAGCTATTGTCAGGGGTCAGCTATTTAATAATTCATGGTACACCAAATTGGCCGTCCGGTTTGGAATTTTATTTATCAGTTCGGGTATCACTGGTGTCCGGGCGGAGCTCACTTGCCTGGCTTATCATCAGTCAATTGAGAAAACTTTGCAAATGCTCGTAAATATTGACAGTCCAAGGGATGTGTGAGGGAATCCACAGAACGTCTGACAGGTCAGTAATTAGTGTTAGGCGATTGAGTCCTATGGTTGTTATCAAATACGTTTTGGCACAGGCTACTTTGTTCAATAAATGTTGTTTTCATATCTGACGTCAGAGCCTCAAAGAAAACTCCAGTTTCGTATAAACAATAAACTGCATTTCATTCAAATAAATAATTTATAATAGAAATTGTCAAATTATTTAGGCAAAGAAACTACAAATATAGAATACATTTTTCAATAAATTCAATTAAATTAATTCAATTAAAAATTATTAGTTACTTCAATTCTATAAAGTATTCGAATACTAGACGTTGGCGACAATATCTATGTTTATTTAAATAATTCCCCAGGCGGTTTCTCAAACGCACGAGACAGACTTTTCCGAAAACTGGTCGTTCTGACTTGATTTGGAAAAATAAAAATAACAGTGTCCCTTATTCACGTTAGGCTAGTTAGGCTTATTTGTAAATGTATAACACAATAAGCTGATAGCCAGCCTATCGCGAATAACCTTATTGTTTGTATGTGTATTGGAACAACTTTTTTTGTTTTTTTTTTTTTGATATTTGAGGATCAAAACAACTTTGTGTTATGTGTGACTTTGCTTTGATATTGTCCTGTTTATGGAAATTCTACAGTTAATTTATAATCTTTCTACGAACAAGAGCGCAGGTCATGCTCATTTACCTCCTAGTGAATGGTGTCGTGACACTTCACCATATTTGAGGGAGATCTTTTCTTTCAGAGCCAGCAACATTTCGACTCACAGGATCCACAATTTAATTTCCTGCGGGATTGGATTGCACACATTTCATTTCGGGTTTTGTTTACAAAAGTCCAAATTTGGACAGACATCGAGGACCATTCCGACTCTATTTCGAAAATCTTGAATTTAAGTTGCTGCGGATTTCAATGTCCACAAACGTTCCACACTGATCCAGCAATGTCGTCAATATCTATGGGTGGTGGGGATATCAACGTAACAGACACTCTTGATGTTCTGGGCACGAAGATACAGGATGTTGTTCGCTCGGCTTGCCAGATATTCGAAGTATCAAAAGAAACATTCAACTGTTTAGGCGGTGCTAGAAATACTTCACCCCATCTCAGCTAGTGAATACACGGACATGGACTTCAAAGATATATTTGCAGCTGCTGGCCCATGGCCACTATAGGGGACAGCAGTAGGGTATCCAACTCTATTGTATCCCTACAGCATCGCCGGAATGTGGGTTGTCTATCGCTATTCGGTTGGATTGTTTAACGGTATCTGTTCCTCAGATACCCGTTGCCTGTTCCCTGAACTTAGAACATTTAGATGGGAATACGCAGCTGTCCAGGGAATCTCTTCGGTTCATTGTTATTGTTATTTTTTTAAATCGTTCCATAGTTGGTAGTGTTGTTTTTTGTTGTTTCTGTGAAAAATTGAAACAAATCCTCGATGATCTGATATCAACCGGGAAATGGCTCTAAAACTTATATTTCAATTTATTTAAATATATTGTTATACTCGAAATGATTGTAGAGAAAAGACATTTAAGATCAGTTAACAATGATCAATTCTTCGGAACGCGGTGTGTGAAATCCAATTGGTATTCCATAAATCACTTGGAGTTGTTGGCATGACCCATCTGCGTTTTTGTTGTGACAAAAGACCAAAAAAAAGGAGTCGTGGAGACACGTTTTGCCCAAAGTCATGCACTTTCTTATGGGCTCCCAAAGATTTGGTGTCATTTTTTAAAAAAAAGTTATAATTTGTTCAGGCTTATATCTTGCAAACCGTTTGGAATTTTGATTTGCCGTTGGAGGCAATGTTCTTGTCATATAGACAACAACATACTCATATACTCGTACATTCAACATAACATATACAATAAAAGATAGTCGGAAAATCTCAAAAAACCTTAAAAAATCGATTTTCAGGTCCATAGGTAGCAAACTCTAGGTAGCAAACAATCAATTACAAAAATGTACCTAAGATCTCAGTAAACAACTTGCAAGAGCATACCATCTTCCTAGGAATGATTCTTAAAAGTGCATCAATTGAAATGTGCTTTCTAGAATAGCATTAGCCAATTTTTTGGTACGTATGTACAATAGGGTGGAGTGAAAACATGTTTTTTTTTAATTTGGAAAAGTTAACCTCGGAAAAGATGTAGTCTGGGGTCCTAATGAGGGGAAAAATAAAGAAAAAATTTTAAAAAAATTTTAGGTGTCGCGCCACTCCATCGAAATTTGGAAATTATCGCTATTTTGGCGTTGATTTTAGAAAAATCCTAAAAATTAACGACTTAACTTATTCGAAATTTAAAAGTTTGAGCTTGTTCAGTGCCCAAACAAAAGTATTTGAGGCAAATATGAGGATAATCGACTAATATTTGTAGCTTTGGTGGCGATTTCATTGTTCAGTCAATTTTCTGAAGAAGGGACGATTTGACTTATTTTACTTTTTGAAATTTTTGAACAATGAGAAAAAAAATTGTTCATGCCCTTATTTCATTGTTTACGCTATTGCAAACATTTATTGACATAAAACTTTTTAGGATTTTTCTAAAATCAACGCCAAAATAGCAATAATTACCAAATTTCGAGGGAGTGGCGCGACCCCTAAATTTTTTTTAATTTTTTTTTCTTTATTTTTCCCCTTATTAGGACCCCAGACTACATCTCTTTCCGAGGTTTTGAATTTCACTCCACCCTAATGTACAATTCTGAACAACTATTTTGCCTTCGACAAGGTGATAGGTAATACAACTCCAAATGGTTTTTACATGGTTCGTGGTATTTAAAAAAAGTTCATCAATTCAATTTATTTACACTTTCAAATTAATATTACTCATACGCTCCAGGTTGTTATCAATTACACATGAAGTATCTCGTTCCGGTCAAAGTTCGTTAAACCGCCCGAAGGAGGTAACATACAAATATACCAATACTTCTCAGTTATCGGTGTAGTCATCGATTTCTGAACAGACTTCTTATAGCAGTCTAGGAAAGATGCTGGTATCTGGGGTATCCATTCAAAGTGCATCTCTGGAAATCCCTGTAAATGCCTGTGGAAAAGGATGTTGCCATTCTCAACATGTCATCCTTTAAAGCGTTCACTTTAAATGCAAACACAATTGTTGAAACCTCACGTATGTGTGTCCTTCTTCTTACTCATATGCACGCCAACAATATTTAGTTGGATTTGTGTGTAAATACTAAACCAAACCTATTCATTACACGCGCTCACCAACACACACACACACACACACACACAGAGAGAGAGAGAGAGAGACACATTCATAGACGTACATCCAACGAGTGACGGTGGAATACATGACATGCAGGATGCAAGTTTGTAATTCACTTTCACTTGCACTTCGTTCGCTGCGAAACCTTTCAACTCAACCTAACAAACCGACCGACCGAACGACCAAACGACCGACTAACAAACATATACGACATGTAAATGTTGTAGTCGCACTGTTGCATTTGCTGTTGTTGGTGTGTTGCCGTTGTGTGTCACACATACACGTGTGTGCACACACACACAAGAGCTGCGGGCACGACCGACACCACCTGCAGAGCAACAGAGCCGAAAGTCTGCTCCACTGACTGATGTAGCGATGATGGATTTCTTTTTTGTTTTCTGATTGTGTTGTTGTTGGTGTTCTCTTGATGTTTGCTGGTTGGCATACAAGCAACAACACAAACAACATAATAATAATACGAACGACGACGACGACGACGACACAAAAGACAGGATGTCTCATGAGCACCTTTAATAGTCCACAAATACACTTAAACATAATTTTGCATATCACTTGTGTGCCCGTGCGGAGATAGACGGAGAAGCTCCCACAAAATATCTACAAACATGTATACACACAGGCGCGCGTGTGTGCGTGTGTATGCATGGAATAACTGTATGCAAACACGCTCACAGCCATGGACTCGAGTCAGAGTCATTTTCAAATACAATAACAAACATGCAGACACTGAAGCGAAACACGAGCAGGCACACATACTCGTACTGATGATTAACATTTCCCATACAACATACGAGGGGCGGTGTGATATGTATATTGTCGGTATGCCGAAAAAACTTCTTAAGTCACATAATTGTATTTCCGAGTTATTTAAAAGATTCAAAATGAATGGGTGTGAGTATTTTGGACATAAATTGAATTGTTTGATAAAAAAAATTACCTTCAATAGACATGGGATTTTTTTACAGGACATAGACTATTACTTTTGGGATCTTTTCGCAGCACACCGATGGCATGTACAATAAAATGTTAATATTTAAATTAATTGAGCTTCGGCAATTGATTTGTAACCCAGTTTAAGATGATCAAGTCTTCTTATCTTACATCAAATCGCATTAAATCTGCATTAACCTTGGTATCCCAAGGGGAATACCGATCATTCTCCACCTGCTGACCATGTACTAGTTTATGATTTGAAATTCCGCGAAGGACCCGCTATACTTGGTATTCTCCCTAAACGGGATCTGTAGACATTTTGCATATCTTAGAGATTACGCGAGGTTGCCAGGATATGAACCTGTTTATGTTCTATGACCAGGTCACATATATCCTTGACCGGAGTGGGAATTTCCAACCAAACTTGTCATACCGCACAGTTTCGGTGTTGCCACAGACGCTCGTGCACACTGCGATGATTAACATTTCACAGAGGGTTTCTAACTGGTGCTGCTGCTGGTGTAGTTTCGAATAAAGTGAGTGAGTGGGTCGGTGGGTGGGTGTGTGAGCCTTGCATGGCTGTGTTAGTATGAAAGTGTATCTTTATGTTTGCTAGTGTAGGCGATTTTCATTGAGAAAATTCTCAAAGCCCGCCATTAACACACACACACACCCACAGCCAGATTCTATGCTTTTGGTGTTGTTGCCGAACAAGAAGAAGACACTTTCCAAGATTTGTTATAGTTTTCGTTTCAGATTGTGTCCGTCTGTGCGTCGAGCAACATAAACGTGTAGGGCGGGGCAGGGGCGAGGGCGATTAGGTTAGGCTAGGCTGGGGTACGGTGTCGCCAACAACTGAGCGCAGCAAGTGGGGTGGGGTGGGGTGCGAGAGGTGTTGTTCATAATGTTTAATATCCAGAGGGGCTTTCGTTTCTCTATTTTCTCGGTAGGGTGTGTGTGTGTGTGTGTTCGTTCGCTTAGGTTGTACTGTATGGCTTTGTCGCTGCGTTGGCTGGCGAATATTTCAGAATGAAAGTTATGTTTTTATGTTAATGGGTGGTAAATTGACTCGCCCATTCATTTTTCTTTTTAATTCTTTTTTTTTCGACTGCTTTTTGGGTGGATGTTTTTGGTGTGTGTGTGTGTGTTTGAGTGCTGCTTGGCTCGTGTTTCTTGGTACTCGGTACTTACCCGTTGGCTGCTGCGGATGTTGTTGCTGTAGTTGTGAATTCACAGAATTTCGGGGTTTGACTTTGGAGCACATGGAGAACATTATGGCTGTTGGCTCTGTTGGCTGGTGCTTCTGCTGTTTAAGTTCGCTCAAGGGGTTCCTTTTTGTTCGTTCTTGTTGGTTGTTGTTGGCGTCTGTCTTTTTTTTGTTTTGTTTTTGTAGTTTTTTTCTTTTTGTATAAAATTGATGAGGTTTTTCTTTTGGTTTAAATTATTTTGTAGACGCGTTATTCCTTATTCTTCTTGGTCTTTTATGGCACAAATATTATTCTCTATTTCTATATGTGTGTGAGTGTGGAGCAAACAGACCGAGAAAAAAAAAGAGTTGCACTTTAGCTAACAAGTGATGTCACCATTTGGAACATGTACCAACTGCGAACCCACAACAAAAAAAAAAAACCGAAACGAAACGAAAAAACACTTGACACCCTTGAAAGCAAAAAAAAAACAAGGAGATTTGGGTTGACTCATGGACGGATTTTTTAAATTGTTGTTGCTGGTTGATAAGCGTTTTTCAATTAAAAGTTAGTTGGCAAATTTAAGCCTTCCGCAGTTTTTGTTTGCTGTTGTTGTTGTTGTCGTTGTCTCTTGTGTGATTTGTTTAACATCTTCATTGCGACTTTCCTTTTTCTCTTTTAATTTATTACAAAAGTTCGAGGTTTTCCGATTGACAAACCTTGCAAATAATTACGAATTTTCACGATTGCAAAAGTGCTTGGGCGTTTTATGAAAATTCACAAAGAAGATCACTCCCCGCATTCTTGGCCCATGTTTCGATGGCAAAAGGCCCAGTACTCATACTCAGCTACTCGTTCAGTGTAAATGGGAAAATGAAGCTGCATTGGATAGATGACACGTAAACACTCGTTTAGGAAACCGACAACAGTGTCCGACAACTTAATGTTGACCATGTGACATGTTGACTAAAGTGCTTCAACTGCCTTTGGAATTGTAACGGGTCCTATCAATAGACCTATACATTGTAGTATCACCTCAATGAAACAATAGTGTATTATACACTCTAACATTAGATTTGTATACTCACTGACCGGGAGCTAATGTTTAAAACCCGCCGCGAACGGCTAATGCTTTTCCAGAGAAGTTTTACATGGCTTAGCGATTACACTCTTACTCGTAAGGTCGCCAGCATTTACGAGGTGGAAAACAGACGCGGAAAAATGTCTGATGGTCCAACTGGTTTTTTAAAATACATTCGAAATATCGCATGTGTGTGTGTGTTTCTAACTGCAAAAGTTGTAACGGCATTTAGAGTTGCATGATTCAGGTCCGAAACGCCCGATATCGATCGACTTTCAATCATAAGCTGAGACATGTCTCTCCGTTCAAATGTGGTACTAAAAAAAGTTTGTAAAGGATGGGACCGACATCTTCATGGAATTATTTGATTTTGCAAAACGAGTAGGTCCCGATTTAGGTTAGGTTAGGTTAGGTTGAATGGAGGATCGGTCATGTACCATGACCGTCTCATGTCACTGACATACACCTAGGCCACCAAATTCGGCCTGTTGTGCGCTCCTGGTTTCTTCTACGAATTCCCCTTCCCCTTTTTCCTACGTTAGGAATTCGGTCCCCTCTATAAAGTTCCTTAAATTCCTTATGTCTATTGCTTTGACGGCCGATAGGTCATCTAAGGTGTCCACTCCTGACCTGCAAGAAAGCAGGGCACTGGCACAGGAAGTGTTCCGCCGTCTCGGCGTCCTCTCCGCATGTCCTACATTCGTCGCTCTGGAAACATCCTATGTTAAATAGGTGTGCCCTTAGGCTAGTGTGTCCTGTGATGACCCCAACAAGCTTACTCAGTTCATATTTGTTAAACCCGAGTATTCTCAGTGTTTTATTGTAATCAGGTTTCCTTTGTGTTTCTTCCCACCTGTTCCTCTAGCCACCTTAGGGCATGGGTCGTCTTCTCCCTCGGTGCGTATGTTTATAAACAAAATTGTCGTATTTGGGGTTCTGAGAATCCTCAAGTTATTGAAGAGAGGCCATTACATCCACAAAAAGTCACGGTTTGGTGCGATCTTTGGTCCGAAGTTATGATTGGACCTTAATTCTTCGAAAACGACGAGGGAACGACTGTCACCGTCAATTCGGAGCGTTATGGTCGTATGATAACCGACTTTTTTTGCCTGCTTTTGAAGAAGACGACTTGGAGAATATGTGGCTTCAAGAAGACGGTGCCACATGCCACACAACTCGAGCGAATATGGCTTTATTGCAAGAGACATTTCCTGGCGGCGTAATTTCTCCTCGTGGAGACATCAACCAAGATCCACCACCAAGATCATGCGATTTGACACCATTAGACTTTTTTTGTGGGTCCACGCTAAAGACCGTTTTTATGCCGATAAACCTTTAACTCTTGAGCACTTAAGAACCAACATTCGTCAAGTTATGACTGAGATACCGCCCAATATGTGCCCAAAAGTGGTCCAAAATGACCTCAAAACAATCAATGCTGGCAACACTTCGCGTGATGGTCATTTAAATGATGTAGTGCTTCACACATAATGTCAACGTTCAAACTTTATAATAAAAAAAAAGAAATATGATGAACAAAAATATTTTGTATGTGTTTTATTTATGTTTACTTTTGAAAACGCAAAATTTTAATTATGAATCCTTTTGAACTTGCCATTTGTGTTCGTTTCTGCAATTTATGTTTTCATTATTGCCTTTGCCAATAGCAAATGCCTTTCAAAATGTCCCAGCTTGTTGTTTCCCTTCCCACTCTCTCCAACAAACTGAGAATTGCGACAATTAAAAAGTGCCCAATGTGAATCGGGACTAGGAAATTAAGGAAGATATTCGAATTCATATTCGTTGTGTTTTTTGTGTTAGTGTAGTTGGTCGACTAAAGTGGTCTGGACCATGCCTCGTTTCTGTCATACACGTTGTATGTCGCACAAACAGATCGTTTTAACATTTTTGGATCGGAATTAAGGGGAGTATTGTTGTGGGGCCTAATTTCACAGCTCTTTTTCCTAGGGTACCGCCCGTCCATACTGCAACTCATGAACCGCCATATTTCCTAAACTATTAGAGGCGTTAAGCTAACATTTAGCATAATCGAGCATGCAGACACAGAAAGAAATGCGTCCTAGTGGAAAAGTGGACAATGACAGACGCTTTTGTAAAAACGTTACAAGTACAAGTTACATGGATTGGATATATGCCGGCAATTGACTAATATGCTCGATGAAATACGGTGTTTTCCACACACTCAGTTCCCGAACCACTGAGAGTGACAAATCACGACCTTAGAACAACAGGGTTCTAACTGAAATGTTTTGGTAAATTGACCTCTCACACTATAATTTGTAATATCTTTCGATTACTGTTAAACTGTTTAAATTGAAACAAACAAACTAATTAATAATGTTTGGCAAAAATTAATGCAATTTAGGAACTGATGTTAAGTTTTCTCACAACTACCTTGGTGCAGTTGGTACCTGGTTGTTCTAAATATGTGGGTCCAAACACCAGTCGACAGTCGTAATTGGGGCAATTGACCAACAATCGAAATAAACGATTTAATGTGCGCATATATTTTTAAGGTCAAGGAAGCGAAACCAATGATGGGGTTGACTCCGAATCGATTGCATTCGCCTACACACATGTATGTCTTCTTGGGACTAGCTCTCTTAGGTCCAAGAGTGCGGGATTTAATGTCATCATGGGCGCACAGATCACTTGGTCTTGGCACTTCTGGTGATCGAAAATCTGTTACTTTTGAATGGGTTAACGTGTTTTATTGGTAAGTGTTACAGCGTTTTTGAAATATCTGAATTCGTAGTTTTGCCCAATTCGAAATGACTTCCAATGGGGAACGTTGAGAATTGAACCGTTGGTCCACAGCATGTCCTGGAAACTCAATCACTTGCAATCACTTTGCAATTTCTATAAATTTACCCCACATCGATGTCAGCTATCTCCCAAACCAAAGAAGAACAAGCTAAATCGACACCAGATTTTGAAAATAGCATTTTCGTATTTTTTAGCCAAACATTCTTGGGCTCACAAATAACCCCACATAACATATGAGTGCGACTGCCACACAGCAGAACCCCGGATTCAAAAGCTGGTTCATCAGCGGCTGCATCCACCTCCACCTCAACCTCGTCCCGGCCCCAACCACTTACAGTAGAGTGCCAGTCAATCGGAATGCCTTCACCACCCGCTTATTTGGTTTTTGTTTTGTGGTGAGACGTCTAGAGGACGGGGGACATGTCGCGGCACGTCGTTAAATGACAAAAACACACACACACACATACACATAGAAATACAAGTTCATTCAGTAAATTCACTTAATTCACAAACGTAAGTGTATTCGCATATTCCTTTTTTTTTTTTTTTTTTTTTTTTTTAATTAGACATTTAAGTCGTCCTTTCAGTTTCAAAATGTAGACAGACGTGAGAAATGCTTCTCGACACTTTGCCGCCACTTGGAATGTTAGACAGGTGGTGGCGAAGAGTCTTTTGTTTTAAACACTTCTAAATCGGAGGCCCTCGTTTGAAATTGTGAGAGATACGGTTTTCCTTTCGTTTACGTTTTCATTTGATTATTTTTGCTTTAAATTTTAAATGTGCGTTCACACCTTCCGATACTTTGAGAAGTACAATGTAAGGCTTCGCTTAAAGTATCACTTTCCTTTTGAGCGTTTCTGTTGTTGTTGTTGTTTGTTATGGTCAGAACATACCCGGTTGGATGGACGGGCGGACCGACCTACAATCGACTCAAAGTGAGTCTGCTGTTAAACGTTAGAAATCGTCAATTGAGTTTATCTTGAAATTAACGATTTATGCAAATTGACAGTTTTTCCCCCCCCTCCAATTAAACGCTTTTCTCAGTCCATGGAGTTGGTTGACGCTGCTTGTGCTGTTGGTTGCCGGGAAAATTTCATTTAGTTTAGGAATTTTTCGAGTAATTTCAATTAAAAATGTTCAGAGTAATTAACACCTCTTTTTAAGCGTTTCTCTTCTTCTTCTACGTCTTCGTACACGGCAACAAACAATGCAGAGGTGTGACGCCGACGTCAGCGTTGATTTGTTGTGTATGTATTTTGGATGCGAGACGCATAAATCCTATTGTTTGTCGCTGTGTGTTGTTGCTCCCGATGCTGACGATGATGATGATGTCTGATGGCCGTTCCGCGCCCCTTTTGCCCGCCGAGCATGCCCTAACGATAAACTCCCCCTAAAAAGAAAATGAAACTGAAATGCTCCTCCTGGCGCCTCTGGTTTCGGTGGGGCTGGCTTCCTTTGCACGTTTGGCCCCCGTTGTCGTTCTTTCTATTGTCTTGGATGTTGTTGTTGTTGCTGTTGTTGCTGTTGTAACGTAATGAAGTGAAGACCAAGTACCGAATTGTAGCTGTATCAGCAGCCTACAGTGATCCCCCCCCCCTTAAAACGGGGAATGGTGGTCGCTGAAGTGAATTGGGGTCCGTGTAGGACCGTGGCTAGAACAACTTTTAATTGGATTTGTTTGTTTGTTTGTTTTTTTCGATTTGTACGGATTGTTTTTCGCTTTTGTTGTTGGCGTTTCACCGCAATCGACCGAAGTTAATGAATCAGCTCGAATTATTTTCTAATGGTGGGCAGACACAATGTCGTGAATGACTTTTTAGTTTTGAATGTTTTTTTTTGGGCTGCTCGCTCTGCATGCTGTGTCCACTCTCCCAAATACTCATCAATAGATGTGGAGAGGGGGAGGGTGTGATGGAGATGATTTAGTGCGGTTTGATTTACGTTGGCAATGTTAACTCCAGTCACAAATTAGAAAGGATCTTTGATTTTTCTTTGAATTCCCCGAGTTCATTCCGGACAAAAAATGTGTTATTATTTATTTTTATTTTTGCTTTTATTTTATTTTATTTTGTTTGTATTTTTGTTGTTGTTTCTCAACTTTTATCGAGAATTTCTTTTTGATTGTGTACACACCTCAGTTTAAGTTAACGGCCGAGACTCAACTGAATGGATACTGTACTGTAAAAAATGTGACTTGTCGACGACGAGACACCACCGTCAGTGTGTGTTGGCTCTGTGCTGTCTGTGCTATGCTCACCAGAGATGCCCGCTCGATACTCCTACTCGCAGTAACTGAGGACACGATGCCAACACAGACATTAACAGTGGCAGCAATAAAGCTCTGTGCGAATATTGCCAGTGGGGAAGTATAGCCAGCATTTGAACGGACATTTTTAGGCAATTCCTCGTTTCTTTAAAGAAGATTTAAGATTGGGCTCCTGTTGAAGGGTCTTCCATACATGTTATCGTCCTCTGCAGTGTTTTTTTTGGTTATTACTTCTTGTGTGAGAAAACATTTGGCCTATGGGGATAGGCACACTCTCCCACTGGCAGTGAAGTAGACGTTTGTTTTTAGGGATTGCCGAGCTTTCATTGATAAAAGCTTAAGTGTGGAGCAGCTTTGCAGGAATGCCTGAAAATGTACACATATGTGTAGTTGGAATATTAAATATTCATTAATGGAATATTGCAAGCAATTCGCTTTAATGTCTGTGGGGGGAAATTCACATTCCCACATACAAATAATAATAATAATTAAAATCGTCTGTCCAACCATCCATCCATCCATCTGCCAGCTAAGCAATTCGTGTAGAGCAGGGTGAGCTTTCATTCATAAACTCACTTACACACACATGAACCTACATACATGCACCTACCTGTACACATACACACAGGTATCGTCTATCGCAAAAGCTTTAGCGAGCGATTAGAGGCACACGTTTTTGGGAGGTTCCCAGTCGTGTCCTAATGTGGACCTTCATTTGTCCTAAGCAAATTGCTGTCCATTGGTGAAACATTTCAATTCCGTCAAAATGTAGACCAGAGTTGCCAGACTACGAAAATATAACGAATTATAAAAACTATATTATTACGAAATGCTTTCTCAAACACGGAGTGGGTGGATTCAATCAACTTATTTGCTTTTAAAAATGCCGGTGCTAGAGCTCCGGTCAATGTAGCGAAAATACTTTTCCCTATCAGTCAAGTTTATGTCGTTTACAGGATTTGCGAATCTCTCCGTCTGCATGGTGAGGGAATTGGGCGTCAAAATCGTCTGTGACTTTTACAGGGCTTTCCAACAAGAGGTGTTATTTTGGAAAAAAAAAGAAAAATGGTATTTTTTGAGATACATGATCGGATGTTTATTTCATAATAAAAAGAGGAAGATATGCCGTTAATAATGAAAAAAAAAAAAACATCAGCCAAATGGCCACCACGACCACGCTTACAGGATCATATCCTTCTTTTCATAAAATTGTCCATAACCGAATCGCAGAGTGGCTGCCCTATGTTCTCGATAGCCTCACGAGATCTATCTTTGAGGTCTTGAATCGAGGCTGGGCTGTTGGCGTATTCCTTATCCTGCACGTGGCCCCAGAGGAAGAAGTCGCAAGGTGTTCAATCCCAAGATCTCGTTGGCCAATTGTGATCACCTCTTCGAGAGATAACACGGTCCGGAAAGTTTTTAGTTTTCTAGTGAATTTTAATAATTTCAATGCGTTGTTGAAGCGTGTATCGTTCCATTTTTAGTAATTGCATAGTTTCTACTTGCCAAATGTCAAAGAACAAAAGCTTCACAAGTGATAGCTACCGAAAAACCGGGTGATTCAAAATAACACCTCTTGTTGGAAAACCCTTCATAATTCCGTTCGGGAATTTCAAAAAACCATCTTCTTTTGCCAGCAACAAATACACATGTGTAGTTAAATGGAAGTGTGCATTTTATTTGGTGATGTGTGGGGAGTGGACCATAACAAGTCTGCCGCTCTGAGTGACACTAAACCTGTGAGGTTACTTTTTTAAAAAGTACAAAATTTTAATTTTTCAAAATAAAATTTAAATTAGAAAAAAAAACGTATCTTGTTGAAGACAATTATTATGAACGTCTACACACAACCTCGTGCCGCAGTCGACTGAGTTGACATGAAACCACGTGTTGATACTTGTAAACGATCGTAAAAAACGATTTTAAAAAAAGACTTGAATTGTGGGATCGAATGTTGTTCAGAAATTCCTTTGAAGCGCTCTGGTTTGATGGTTGCTCATCTTATAGTGGCATCTCTCATATGGCCCTTCCACTGGAGACTTGACCCTTTATTGACCGCATGTTGGTCGAACAAACCTCTACCGATTTGCTTTGTTACGCTAAACAATGTGATGTCTTAAATGGAGCCAGAGTCGCAGTCTGACTCTTCGATTATCGCCCAATTGCTGTTTCCATCCAAAGGCACACGATCTTCTTTGCATTCCACTCTCTATTTCGTACAGAAGGTTTACAATAGGTTTATGTCTCATTTATGACCAACTGACACAAACAGAAAAACGACGGGCGAGGGTGAGCTCATCTCAAATTACAAGTGATACTTTGGCAGTGATGACACTAAACTGCGGAAACCGAAGAAGAGCACGATGCGAAAATAATAACAACACAAATGACAGAACCAAAAAATAAACATCCTTCTCAACGTAACGTATCGTACCGTATCGTACGTACATACGCACGTACACACATCGCAGACTCATAAGAACGTAACGCACACGAGAGAAACTTGACGACATTAACAGCAGCCAGCCGTACAGCCAGCCAAGCAATAACGTTCCTAAAGTGTTACTCGTTCGTATAGAAAAAAACAAACATACACACACACACACGCAGAGAGGCGACACACGCACGCACGTACAGCGTATTACACTGTGTAATCCTTGCATAACTGCCAACAACAGACACCCGATTTGGCGTCCTTCAGTGTTACAGTGTGTGTTAGTGTTGGTGTTGCTGTGTGTTGTGTGCGTGTGTTGTTGGGCCGCCTTCGTTGGATTTTGATGGAGACTCATACGCCATGTGTCTGTCAGCGATGTAAGCTTGCGACGCCGTACGTTAGCTGCTCAGCTTTAGCGGCAACGACCCGAAAACATATGGTGGCATCCGCACACATACACAGACGCACACTCGCGCACATGCATACGTGTGCTGGAGCACACTCAAGCGTACTCACTCACCGAGAGTGTTGAACAACCACGAAATATGTTTTTCCCACAGTCAACATATTCTCGGCGTTGTGGCTTCTCGTGTTCGAGCGTTCGTTCGTTGGCTCGTTCGTTCGTTCGCAGAGGCCAATGTTGAGTGCCAACAACAAAGCAACAGCGACGGCTAACAGTGTATGTTACAGGCAGACGACTGTTATACATAAACTCTGCTACGGCCAATGTTGCTGCTGCCGCAGCCGCTGCCGCCGCATCTCTCCGTCAGCAGACATGAATTCCCGTCCTATCGGCGAAGGCTCCATGTATGTTGTCCTGAATTTCTGTATAGAAACAAAGAAGCTTTTAACAGCGATATTCCCATTTTGACTCAATCAAAGCTGCTCTCCGCGCCCGAGCTTTCGCGACATCTGTGTGTGCCCTAGCACGTCTCCGTGCAGATGAGGATTTTTGTTGGTTTGATTTTTGTCGTTGTTGTTGTTGTTGCTATTGCTATGACTTTGACCGCGTTCTTCTTGGTCTTTGTCGCTGTGTAAGCGAGAGTGTCGTAGCGTGCCGTGCCGTGTGTCTGACTGTCTCGCAGTGATGATGATGTCCTTTAGGTGAATGTGTGTGCGTAACTAGGTTATACGCCCACATTTGCAAAACATCTTGCAGACATTTCATCCAACAACTCTTGCTGTTCGCTCCTCTTCCGCTCGTCCTTCTCGGCCATACATTTGCTCTGCTCTGCTCTGCTCGGCACTGTCTTGGATTTCTTTTCGTTTTCGGCGTTGTGTTCTTTGAACAACTTTTTGGTGTTGTCGAGCATTTTGAGGGAACTTGGGAACTTTTACCGTGTGATATCATAGTGTGTCCGTTTGTACACACACATGTATGTACCGACATAGTACATGTGTATGTACATATTTTAGATGAGCTCTTTTTTTTTTTTTGTACAAACTTCCGTTGTACGTTCGTCGTCCTTCGTATATCTTTATGTGTCAGAATACCAGAAGGATATATAGAACAATTTTCAGTTCTGAGAATGTTTTTTCTCGGATTACGTTGTGATACTTTCCGTACAGGAAAAGTTTGCAGCTTCGAAGGACAGGAATTCGTTCTGTACTATCGCAGCGGACAGACATTCCTCGATTGCTTTAAGTAGCTTGTGTGGCATCATGGAGGACCAAGTGAAATATATATCGCAACGATATACATATGTACGTGTACAGTGAGTCCCAGACAAAACTCGAACATTTTGAAGACTACACCACAAATATGTGGAAGAAAGAACAGGCGCAATTTCAACTCGGACACAATTCAGGACTCGCTATATATTATTTTCAAGAAAATCCTTTTACCCACAATGGAATCTAGGCAGATACTAGACTACTTGCTGTATTCAGCATTCATTCAGTTTTCCTAACATGAAAAGTTTTTATTTATTCTGTGATGCTGAAACTATTTGGTTGGGCGGTGTGCGAGTTTGGCTTGGTGTGACTGTACGCTATCGATGTGACATAGACACATATTAAGTATTATTCGTTCCAAGTATTTGTCACGATTTGTTTGACAACAGCTATTTCAGGGTTCAAATAAACCCACACAAGGTGATCTCACAAAATACAAGTATTTGTTAGCTTCGATTTGTTTGTTGTGACCTCCAGCATTGCATGACAGAGTAGTGTATTGTTTGTCCTGTCGGTAATATTTGGAACGATATCTGACCTGAGTCTGCCTCCTCACGGGGTTCTCAACTATGTACATTTCGAAGAGATTTATACAATTTAAGTGACCTCTTCGGTGTATTACAGTCGACTGATGTCCATATGTCCATTAGTAGGCAGAGTGGTGTATAAACAATTCCTTCGTTGGTGAGACAATTTCTTCGTAGCGTATGAGTGATATTAAATGGAATGTTTTCGTCACTCATTCGTATGCTGATCAATCGCTCTCAGTTTTACTGAACGGAACGATTTTTTGTTTTTCCGTTCATTACACACCAGTGTGGACAGGTTTTTTCGAATCTTTTCTCCTAGATTGTCAAAAAATTGGTCTTGCTTTATTACAGTGAGGAGTTATTACTGCTAGCACTCAGTTTGTCTGGATCATACTATAAGACCATATGAATAATACTAAAGAAACACCGATTCCAGACCAAACGGCTGAATCTAGAATAAGCCTAGGCATCCACTAAGAACGAATTTTTGGAAGTTTGGAGTGAAAATAAGCTAAAATACAAAATGATCAAATATCGTGATTTTTATTGGAAATTGGCAGCAGCAGGTGGAAATGAGAGATGGGACGAAAAATCAGCCAGGAAGGGATAACAAATGTACAAAAAGGGGGAAATGCAAAGATGTCTGAACAAAATTGTAATCGTCAGATGTGGGCCAAACATTTGAAGTAGTGGAAAAAGGAAACTAAAAGGGTTGGACCAAACTGGGCCCAAACTGGTATAAAATAAATGAGAAATTATCTACATACGAGTATTTAAAATGCTGGGAAATGAATATTAAAATGTACCAAAAATGGGATAAAAAAGGACAAAAACAAAATTTTCGACAACAACAACAGGTGGAAAGGAGTTAGAGATGGGGCGAAAAACGAGCCAAGAAGGGATAAAAAATGTACAAAAAAATTTAAATTAAATTAATTAATTTAATTTAAAAATATTCACTTAAGACGAGCAGTAGAAATAGCCATGGCAATTGTTTTGTAAAGGGGATAAATAGGAGTAAATGGAGATTAAATTAAAAAGTGCGAAAAACTTCTTCACATTAACATGAGGGACGAAAAGCTGCAAGAAGGGGATAAAGGGGCAAAGTGGGAGGTAAAATATAAAAATTTATAAAAATGGCAAAACAACGAGATAAAAATGGACAAAAGGGTTCGAAGCGTACCATAACGGGATAAAAATGGACAAAATGTGGAAAACCAACAAACAATTCGAGGATACGACAAAAATGGTCCAAGAAATAGAAATAAAACATAGAGGATGTTGGCAAAACTTTTTAAACATAATCATAAATATTTGGAAATTGTTCCGGGCTTGACAAAAGAAAAAAGTTGAAAAAAGTGCCAAAATGGAGAAAATACATATATATGCGAACAATTTGCAACCGATTGAATCTGTCCATCTCACATAAATCATTGCCTACTCACTTCGACGTTGCTCATAATTCCTGTTCCTTAATAGATTACATTTTGATAAGTAACCCAGCAAATTTGCAGTTTTCATCTCAAGTACAATGTCCTTCTATTTCTCATCATGCATTGATATTTGGTTCTTTACACTTGTCTGTCCAATATGAAGATAAATTTGTTGAATACCGAGATTATAAACGCATTGACTGGGACGGCATTTTTGACTATTTGCTACACTTCAATTTTGAGTCATTTTATGCATCTTCCGATGTTGATTCCAAAACTTTTATTTTAAATCATCTCATTTGTTACCTATTTTCTTTCGTCCCACTGGTGAGACGTAAAATTAAGCCGAAAACAGACCTATGGTTACGATCTAAGACTATATTGCTAGCGGCATCACTCAGAGACATAGCTTATAAAGAATATCTAAAGCAACCATCCGATAATAATTGGGTTATTTATCGTGTTTACAGGAACAGAGCCAAGGCTGTACTGCGAAAGGAAAAGAGGAAGCATAGTTTAAAAATGTTCAAAGGTATGGATAATTCCCAAGTTTGGAAGACTCTACGCACACACTGCTTGGATGATAAAGTTGAAATGCCTGATGTTGATGTAAATACTATCAACGAACACTTTTTATATAATATGCCGGAAAGCGATGTACCTGATACTGATTTGCCCAGCACTGCTCATTTCGATAACATATTTTCATTTGATTGCGTATTTGAATATGACATTTTAAAAGCCCTTGACCGCATTAATACAGTGTCAGTTGGTGTTGATGCTATACCTATTAAGTTTATAAAGTTGATCTTTCCATATTTAACGAGTCATTTACTGCACTTAATAAATTTTATTTACACAACTTCCACTTTTCCTACAGCATGGAAAACTGCCAGGGTCGTTCCTATACCAAAGGTGAAGGGCTCATGTAGACTTGACGATTTAAGACCTATTAGTATTTTGCCGGCCATTTCGAAGATTGTAGAGCACATAATGCATGAATCAATCTTTAGATTTGTCAGCGATAATAACATGATCACTAATCATCAGTATGGGTTTAGGCGCGGTTTTAGCACGACTTCTCATTTGTTACATTTAACGGATACCATAAGAGAAACACTTAATAGAGGAGAGTATGGAGTCCTTGTTGGCTTAGACTTGTCCAAGGCTTTTGACAGGATTGATCACTTCAAACTTATTTCTAAATTAAAAAACCTTTTTCAATTCTCTCGAACTGCATGCAGACTGATTTCTAGTGAATTCTACACTAGAAAATATTAATGTATGGCTACAAAACAACAATCTAGTTGTTAATGCTAGCAAGAGTAAGGCGCTGTTTTTTGGTTCCATGCATCACAATAACAATACCATTAATATTAACGGTGATTCAATACAGTTTGTAGATAGAATGAAATGTCTTGGAATAATTATCGATTCTCATCTTGATTTTACCAGTCACATTAATGCAGTATTCTCTAAAGTTTTCTTTTTGATACGAAGGCTGTATTGTACTAATTTGTATTTACCTAGGTTTATAAAACGAAGAGTGGCTTACGCATCATTATTTTCACAAATAAATTATTGCATTGAGGTAATATCAGGGACTACTTCTGGTAATATTGATAGACTTCAGCGTATTCTCAACATGATTGTTAGATATGTTTATGGACTTCGACGCTTTGATCATACCTCTGAGCATGTTATACTGTTTTTGGGGCTTCCTATTAGAAAGTATATTGATCTTCGTATCCTACAGTATTTTTACAAACTAATTGTTTCAGATTCACCGCCAATGTTACGAAGACAGTTTGTATTCAGCAGATCTGTAAGAAACCCGCAGTTGTTTATACCTCGTATTTCTATGTCTTTATATGAGAAATCGTTTGTAGTAAGAGTAGCCAGACTATGGAACCATCTTCCATTGCATTTGCGCTCGTTTTCTCTGTCCAGTTACGTTTTCCGACAATGTTCTTTGGAATACATAATATCTGTTTCTTAATATATATATATATATATATAATTATTAATATATATATATATATAATTATTAATATATATATATATAATTATTAATATATTTTATTATTTTTCATTGTTAACGGGCTTTCAAATTGTTAATTTTATTATATTTATTTACTGTTTGGCTGGGGAGCCATTGTTGCGATATTTTAATTAATTAATTATTTAATAATATAGTGTTATCTACTTGTTAAGATACCATGTAATATATATTAATTGGCCTTATAGGCTTTGTATATTACAATGAAACCAATAAATGAAATGAAATGAAAATTGAAAAAGTGTGAACAAATATTTCAAAGTTAATATCTACAGCCAAAAAATAGAAAAATGGTTTATAATCAAAGAAATATTTTGTGTTTTACTGGAAATGGGAAAATTACCCCTACGAAGTGGCGGATATTTGCCACAGCCCCCAAAAATGCCACCAGTCGCTTCATTGGCATTGTACACGTTTTAAGCAGAGATCATTCGATCATTTTAGCAGACGGAATAAAACTATGGCATCGACTATTTAAGGAATATCTCATCCTTAACATTTTGTTCGTTGTTTCTCACAACATTAAGGATTGAGAAAGCCCGCCAGCCACCAAGACATTTGGAAAGTGGAAGCGACAATAATATTAGTTCCAATTTGCCGATGCACTTGTATATGAAATATATACAAGTGTCTACAAATATGCTTCGAATTGTTTGGTGGAAGACCGTGCGTGAGTGGTGTGTGTCCATCGCACAGCACAACCCCGGTTCTCATTCATATGTTTTTCGAAGGCTGTTTCCACCTCGTAAATCTGGTGACTTTACGAGTAAGAGAGAAATCTCTATGTCATGTTAATATTCTATAGAAAAGCATTGGACGTTTGGAGCCGAATTTTAAATAGCCCGGTAGAGTAATTGAACAATTCAAATTCACACTTAAAATCATATCAAAATTGTGAATGTCTATTAGGCCGCCAGAGTCGATATTTATAATAAAAAATACCCCATATGACGAACTCTTCACCTGTTCATCATCACCCTTTTCTCTCTTCGCATTTTAAATAACTTGAAAATATTTTCTAAAAATTTAAATTTTCGATACACGAAAAGTAAAAGAAATCTTGTCGGGCGGAAAAAAAAACGTTTTCTTGTTTAAACTGTCGTCGCAGTGGTAAGAATGAATTTCGGAAGGTTTCCTTGAGGTTTCTACACTGTGTGTGTGTGTGTGGGGTGGGGTGGGGAGGGGAGGTGTTTGTGTTCGACTCTGTGTGAGTGTAACATGCTAAGGCAAAAGTTTCCATGTAGCAACAACAAATAATGTATTAGGTTCCCTTTGGGAAATTATTACTGTGTTTAAGACTTTTAACAACAAATCGTTGCGAAAAAAAGGGGGCAGATAAGAAATGGCGGTTACGAATAACGTACATTTGGTATGTCCACCCCACTAACCCAGATGAGGTCGAAGCCGCCATAGCTCGTTAGATGGTCGTACTGGCGACAAATGTATCTATCGTATTGTACGGCAGGAGCTATTGACTTAAAAATTTATAAATTTCAATTCAAATTGTTGTCTTTCGATTGAATTAATCTGTCACCATAATAAAAATATTTAATTTAATTTTTTCTTTTAGGTAAATTTTTTGTCAACTGTTGAACAGTGGGAGTTGCCAATTGGGTATGTCTTAATTATTATTTTTATTGTTATTCCATTAACGATCACTACTTCTGCGTAGTTAAAAAAATGAAATTGTACTCAATTGCAATAAGGTTGGAAAGTACAAGTAAAGGGTGTTTTTTATTGGGGTATAGAACTTTAAGTTGGCATCACTTTTTTAACTGGCGGCCATTTTGTCAGCTGTCAAGTGATTAATATTTAGTTTGGTTTGCCATTTCATCACGAACAGGTTGACAAAAGAACAACGCTTGCAAATCGTGGTTCAGTTCGCGAAGTTCACCGCAAGCTCCGTCCATGTTATGCCATTACATCCACAAAAACTGACTGTTTGGTGTGCTCTATGGGCTGGTGGAGTCATTGGGCCATACTTCTTCCGAAATAATGCTGGAGAGTCAGTTACCGTTAATGGAGACCGGTATAGAGCCATGATAACCGACTATTTTGTTTCCGAATTGGATGGCATGAATGTGGATGAGTTGTGGTTCCAACAAGTGGTTGAAAATTGGACCTGTAGAATTGGCTTTATTCGAGCCAGCCGCGGCGGCCACATGCCCGATATCATATTTAAACATTAATGGCATAAAATTATCCTTCCAATAAAGCCAAATTGATGGACATTAAAACGATTTTCTTGTGTTTTATTTCAATTCGAAGTTCTATACCTCAATAAAAAACACCCTTTAGAAGTCGACTCACAAAAATGCTGAACAATGAAGTCAATTTTTGATTACGAAAAAGTCGAAAAAATCGATTTTTTGGAATCGACTGTTTAGTTTCAGTGAAAATATTTTTTTTGTCGATCAGTGGAGCTGCCATTTGATATTTCCGGCCCATCATTTACAAAATTGTCCAAATAGAAATAAAATATACCCGAAAATGCTGCTGGACATGAGTTTCAAAAGGTTGAAAAGTCGAATTGCATTTATATTGACAAACACGTTTAATCCGTAGAATAATTATTATAATCACTCAAAAATATTTAAGAATTTTCACTATTTTCGGCCACGTAGTTACTTCTGTGTCAATAGCAGATGTAACAAATCTCCGTTCAACCGCCGATCCCCGATCATGATCTAATAAAAGCCTATGACAATTTCCCGGTTAACACTAATACGTACACTGACATTCGTCAGATAAAGGGAAGTTACGGCTGCAATGACTCAAAGTTAGGTATGTTTGCGAAAGACTGCAACTAATCCCATCTAGCGGTGGTGCCTGACTTTCCAGGGAAAATAGTTATTTCCATAACTTCATGAACATCAGCGGATGAGCTCTGATCCATCGTCATGAATGTTTGAATGTTTGACTTTGTTTCAATGGTTTTCCAGACCACCCCACTCCTCAACCCCGGATAAGATTGCACAGAACATGTTGGAAACGGCAGGAATTATGCATACAATTGTTAATCAGTTAGTGTTACTGATACAGTCGAGTCCGGTTATAACGAACTCCTAGGGATTCGACAAATTGGTTCGTTATAAGCGAAGTTCATTGTATCCAGCACAGAAAAAAATACGGGCCAAAAATGTTCAATTACTGTCGTAATTGAAATTAAGCTTGGAAATCAATTAATTTTGTAATTGAACTTAGAAATTCTTTGTGAAATCCATGTAAAAAATAGTAAAAAATTCAATTACTTATTTAAAATTTGAGTAATTGAATTCACAACTTTTGTAATTGGAAGAAAATCAATTAAAAAAGTAATTGAATTGACGAATTCCATACAAACTTCGTAATTGATTTCAAAAATATGTTTTTTCTGTGAGGGTAAAATAGGGTAGAAGCAAAACTCTTAGAACTGAAAAAAAGTGTTCGTTATTGGCGAAAGTTTGTTAGAACCGGACTCGACTGTAATATGGAAGTAAATGAAGTAGCTGTTTTGCAACTGCCGATTTCAGTTGTGGCCAACTAAACTCATCAAAATAAATGACATTTGGTTTGTGTTGAATTGTTAAAATGCCAGTCATTAAGGTAAACAATCTAATTTGCAATTTGTCAAACTCAGACCAATCGAATGCCCAACGTCATTGATTGATTTGAAGAAATCAATTAATAATCCAATGCGGCTGTTGAAACGTTCGTTCGTCCTTAATTTGTTGGAGCTGCTGATCATGGAGTGCCATGAAATGATGTCCTGGCCACACACACACACACACACACAACATACGCATTTAATGAACATGGAGTATTTTTTGTTAAATACTCCACCCATTTACAGAAGGACTATTTGTCAATAAAGTTTCACACAACAACAAACGACATGAACAATATCGGCACCATCACTTCTCTATTACAAGGGACAGACAAAGTACAAGGATTTTTTTGTTTGCCGTAACATTCCCCCGGAGAATGCTGCCACACCAGCAGCTGGCACAGTATCGGAGGCAGTGGCCGTGGCACCGTGACTATAACCATCCGTTTACTAATAACTAGACAAATACATAGACGATACTTCGGTGAAGACTGTCATAAGTCAAAATTCCACAATTGTCCAAGACTCAGACTTCTTTTTTTTTTAGTGTTGCTACGTAGAGAAACATCATACTCATTTCATGCGAGGCGACATTTTTGGAGTTACGACACTCTTTTCGCTTAACGCAAATGAGCCATATGTATGTGTGGTTGCTTAGGTGTGAGTGAGCATGAACGAATAAGCTCTTTGCCTTGACAAATGTTTGCACTTTATTGATAATAATGCCAGAGATGGAGATGCCATGAACAGCAAATGCATTGCCATACCTGCACACCGACACTCGGGTGCACACGCACACACACACATGTGTTGGTACATATGTATGTTGCTTCCATGTGACTACGCCCAATATTTGTGGTAGGTACTTGATGACTGGGGCAATGTTGCCTCAAACTAATGTTGCTGTTGCTTTTGCTGTTGTAATTGTAATGAATATGATATGTTAAAACCGCTTGAACTGCGGGTGTTTAATTTAAATTTGTTGCTGCGAAAAAGCCCCCATCCATAAATGAACTCCCGCAAAGGACTTTCTCCGAAACAGTTTGCAGTCGATGTTGCCGATGCTGCCGATGATGATGATTACTTCCCACTATTTTCAGGTGGCATAAATGGCAAGAAGAAGGATGACTGGCTGCCTGGTTACACGTTTGGCCTCTGTATATTTCAATGGGTGCTGACTTGCCTGCATGTGTGTGTGTCCTCCTTTGTGTTCCAGTTCTACTGCTGCTGCATCTTCATCATCACATTGCCAGCCAAACATTTAACAATGGAAATTGTGTCAGGGTCAGCATAGGTCGGCGTACTTTTCAGCTCTCACCAACAGCAATTGCTTACAGCAATCGGCAACAACACAACATGCTGCAGCAGCAGCAGCATTGGCAATAGAAACAGCAACATCATCTTGCACTTGTTGTTTGTTTAGCATTTGTTTTTCAGCTGTAACACATTTTGCCTGTGTATCCCTTCTGTAGCTGTATGTGTGTGTGTGTGCGAGAGAGAGAGAGCGCGAGAATGAATTGTACAAGTGCCTGTCGGTATGTGGGCACCACAGAACGTTCCAGTTCCAGGCACTTTTCAACCGTTTTGGATCACTTTAAATTTGTTCAGATATTTGAGATTATGAGGTGGGCGGTGGTTGGCGGGGAGACGGAGGATACACTGTTAAAATTCCAATCATACGAGTGCTGTGCAACCTGTTGTTGGTCTTGACCTCCTTTCAAATATGGGTTAGTGTGCATGTCTCCATCGGTGTTTGTTACCAAGACAATTCCAATTCGAAAATTAT
Organism: Hydrotaea cyrtoneurina; assembly: GCA_958296145.1. Lineage (NCBI taxonomy): Eukaryota > Metazoa > Arthropoda > Insecta > Diptera > Muscidae > Hydrotaea > Hydrotaea cyrtoneurina. Next base: position 149,084,797 of record OY282512.1, on the reverse strand, counting down.
GAAATTCAGAGCGAATAATTGCGAACCGAGCCAAATTAAAGTATGATGGATTGTTGGTTGTTGTAAAGGGTTTAGGAAATCGCTCTACCATAGGAAATTTTCAATTTCTAACATTGTACTTGCTGTTTGTGTTTCAGCGTTTGTAAATGTTACGAGGTCTATAATAGGCTTGCTCCCATGCTGCAGCAATCAAAAAACGCCACCTATATCGATAATTATATAGAGTATTCCATATCATTCGGTCGTCATGCAGAGCAAGACCTTTCGAAGAATAGAGTAGGGCAAATGGTAGATGTCAATATTTCTCTCATAGTTGCTATGTTCTTAGAAAAAAACCAACCGCTGTTGTTAGAAAAGTCCGCATGTGACTTTGAAATGAACTTTTGGGATTCCCCGAATGAGACCATACCAAATATGAGAATACCTAACAGTTATAAGATGAGCACAGGGTCGTCGAGAGTCACACCGCGCCCCGGAACGTGTGGTGTTTTTTTAAATAATGTAATGACCATTTGTTAGAAAATCCTCAACAACATAATTTGATCTTTTGTTTTTAAGACACCTGTATTCTGTAGAGTATTAACACAAAAAATCGAAATTTAAAAATTGTGAGTTGTGTCACTTTTGAAGTGGGTGTGCGATATGACGATTTTTTTTTTGGGCAGCTCTAGTTTTCCATTAAACATGTAAATCTCAGCATGTAAACGCTGAATATCCATTAATTTCCAGAAAAAGTAAACGTTGACGAAATTTAATGAAATTTAATGAAATATCGGTTCCTAAAGTTTATATTAAAACGACAACTGGTACTCACAGCAAAAAATTATTAAAACCAGAAACAGATGATCGACTACAGTGATGGTAATCTTGATTAGGGATGAGAAAGCTGTACAAAACCATGAAAGTACTGAAACAAAAACATACACCGACATGCTGATTACCCGGCCACTACACATACAATTAAATTGTTGCCAGTTGAGTACACATATTGTCTTCAAAACAATAGAGAAATCTCGAAAATCGTCTTAAAAAAATCTCATACTAAATTGGGGAGTTTTTCCCATTTTTTTAGGTAGTTTTTGGGGGATTTTTCATATGAAAAAATTTATAAATGAAAAGTTCCAAACATGTTTAAATTTGGGGAATTTTTCATTTTTTGGGGATATTTTCGGTTACGACTCTAACTATCACATGTAAAAAAATGCACTTGTTCCAAATTACGAAAGTCTATTTTTGAGGTATTTTTCATTTTGGGAGTATTTTTAATTAATTAATTTATTTTATTTTTATTTATTACAATACAAAGTAAATTTATATTCCAATTTTTGGGTCCAAAGGTAAACCTGGTGACACAGACCATATGGCTAAATTGTTTGCAGCGACAGACCAAAGCCTCTGGTGGGAATCGAACCCACAACCCCCACACACCCCGCACTGATAGGCAAGTACACTACCAACTCGCCTACCGGGGCGCCTATTTTTAATTTATTTTGAAAAAAATTTCATTTTTCATAGAGCCTTTGGTACTGCCTGCATTCACAAGAAATTTTCGTTACCAGTCGGCCTGCCATTAGCGAAAATGTTTGTGTATTGGTAAAACTATGTGAGTGTGTTGAGTTTTTCGTACAATCACTGTCCAGTGTAATGGCTGAGTTAACCACACTGGCTTTCTTTCTCAGTTTACGTCTCAGCTCTTAACTAATGTTCCCCGTCACCACACCCAATGTTGCATTCCTTGGCTGGACCGAGATTTCGACGGTTTACAGCCGGTACAATTTTGAACCAAACGGAAGTCAAAAGAGAACACTCAAAAGGCTGAATGTCGGTGTGGAGATCAGTCCATGTTGCCGGATTTCGATTTAAAGGGACGATCTACCCGATCAGATCAACGAGTGGTGGACATACAGTGCAGGGAGCTCCCAATAATGTTTTTCAAAATCGACCAGCATTCAGCGACTTCAACACCACTTCTAGTGGGAGTGTGGAAACTACAAGATGTAAACGTTGCAAGTTCGTTATCTGATGAGGTGACTCTGAACTCCCTTTTAACGACCACTCATGTTGCTGGCGTTGACCACTGGCCGCGGCAAACGCACGGGTGAGTGCAGCAATGGCTTCGCCTGTTTTACTGTTACAGTCAACAAACTGCAAAAATCTTTCTTGATCCTCATACTGCCCATAATGACCCCTTTCCGTAATTATTTGTTTTAATCATCCATTCAGTTTTTGCCTTTTTCAATATTTCTTAACATGAAAATGTTGGAAAAACATTTCCGGCTGCTGGCATTTTGACCAACCCGAGCCCCTGCTCTCGCCGTCCCTCAAAATAAATTAGTTTTCGACGGTCCCGTTCGGTATAATGGAAATGCCCCCTTAATTGTTATGATTCAAAATATTCACACTTTTAATTTGCGATTAACACATCGTGAAGTTGTAGGCTATCAATCGGTTGGCTGCGTTCGATTTGATTGCAATTCATGATGGCAACAGAGCAGATGTCTGTCCAAAAGTCCAATCCAGCCTGACATGTGCGTGTGTTTGTAAATATTGCTCTCGGAGTGTGCAAAATTGAAGAGCAGAGAAAACGCCTCCCAAAAAAATATTGTTACGGCTCGTACGCCGAGAAGCTGACTGATAATGTTGCTATTTCTGCTGGGCCAGGACTAATGTTGGCCTTGCATTGCATTGTTTGCACTAGGTGGCGCTTAGGGGAGTGGCACGGGGGTGGCAACGATGTTGTCACCGCTGTTGCCAATGATGCTGTTCTCGAATGTGGGATTTTACAGAGTTTTTTTTATGAGTGGGTGGTGGGCCGTGAGATGAGACTTGATGTTTGTCCTTAGGTTGTGCCTTTAGGATGCTGCTGCTGTTGTTGTTGTTGTTGATGATGATGGTGTGGGACACTTTTCTATATTTTCACAGTTAATGGAAAATTTATTAAAGTCAGTGCAACCATAACAAATTAGTTGATAATTATAAAAAAAAAAATGTATTCCACACACGGTAGGATGAATGGCTGGCTGACTGGCTGCTGGTTGCTGGCACTGACTGTCATTTCCCACTGGGTTCATTTTCCCCTCTACGGGCACTTGGTAATTATAATTATGCTCGGTAGACGTTTTTTTTCGCAACGTATTCCACTCATGATGCTCCATTGTGCGATGTGCCCATACGTTGTGTACGAGTGTGTGTCGCTGTGTGTTTGTATGTGTGTAAACAGTAGAAATAGATAATAATACACGCTCGCAGTTGGATGGTCTTTTTGTGCACTGGCAAGTGATGAGATGCTCACAGCCATGGCTCGGTGCACACACACACACACACACATGTCATGTGGAATGTGTGTGCGTGTGTGGTCACATACACATCCAGCACCCCTCAAACACATCTACGGAATATATAATTTTAATTAGGAATTAGTAATGTTTTAATTAAATTTAATGTTGCATTTACCTTGAGGACTCATTTTCAAAAGCAAAGCATTTCAAAATGGTTGTGTCTGTGTGTGGGTGTGTGTGTGTGTGTTTGTTGATAGGTCTCCAAGGATAACTCGATGATGTGAGATTCGATTTTACGAAAGGAAAGCCAGTGTATGCTGTCCTAACAAATGGCAATTGGAGAAATTTTGTTGTTGTGATTGTAAAACTACGCAACACACTCAACTCAGAACCCCCAGCACAATCACACCTATTTATCGTTAAAATTGAATTTAAGTAAATATTTTACATGCGTTACTCGCTGTTTGGGAGTCCTGCCAGAAGATACACCATCTGACCGGGCATTAATCGCCATTAAATGCCTTTAGTTTCCATGGCTGAAGAGACGGGAAAGCAGGTTGAGCAGGCTGCTACTGGTTTTTCTAGACAAGTTGTTCAAGGCTACTCTCCTAGACGCAAAGTTGCCGGGATATACGAGGTGGAAACTCAAATTTAGTTCTTCCCTTAGTAGTATATCGTGGCCATTTTATTTCACATATTCTGTTTGGCCGTCTAAAAAAAAACGCTTTAAAACAGGAAATGTTTTGTAATTTAATTTTAAAAATATAACAGGATGAGTTAATTTCTGTCGACTGGGTTATTTCAAAAGTGGAGCGGGCTTTTCCGTTGTGGTCAAATGCGGGAATCGACAAGTTCACGTTAAATGCTTTTCGAAATGAATGAAAGAAATTATATTTCTTAATAGAATAACTGAACTCTGTGAGCTTTAACAGTGAAAAACAATTGCAGATTAATTGTATTTCTTTAATTTAATTTATGATTTTACTCGGTAAGAGTAGTGCTAATGAAATCAGTTAACAGAGATGTGCCGCCGTGTTAATTCCACCGAAAACTGTGCGTTTTCTCAAAATACGTATTAAGCGAATATTCATATGAACCTCGACCTGTTCAACACGTTGTGTATCGGATTCGAATTTCATTGAAATCTGATGAAATGTCCCCCTTAAATCATCGACCAATCTGTTCATTTTGATTACAAGAACAGGTGGGCAGGCGGAAAGACGGACAGTTTATCGAAATAATTTGTTACATTTCCAAATTTTGATAAATGTTAACAAAAATCGAGCTCGAGGACAAAAGCAAATTAATTTGTCTTACACTGGAAATGTATTGCAATTCATTTTGCCAAACTCATTTGAATTGGAAAGAAATTGTCTCCTTATGAAATGATTTCAAAGCACTTCTCTCTCTTCTTAATGCCAACGATATTCATGGGTTGTTTAAATTTCTAGCGGAATTTCAGTTTAAATTTGTTTGATTACATTCGCACCCAATACGATTATTTCTTATCGTAACCCAGTATATCTTCTTATAAGTCCATAGTCTCAGAAAACTGAATGTTCCAATGTTTGAATTATTACAAATTGTTCATCGTTTGTGGAAATAACTTCAGATACATCTGACTCTATCTTCCGTCCGATATCGATCATAATGATGGAACGGTTTTCTTTTCTTTCTTCCTTCGGAATAAACGATTTGGCTTCCATTTCAATACTCGATATCACTTTAATGCAGTTCACGTCGTCATATTCGCAGGTGTGACCTGGTCTCATTCACTGAATCATGGGCCATTGTAGGTTGTTGTCCGCCTGAGGCACACATTTCTTTTGTGTTTTTTCTGGCAAAAATCCAAACTCTTTAATCGGAATTTCAGACACGCATATTCAATATGTGAATTTTCGTTGTCAGACGGCAGTCCAGTAGCAAAAATGTGTGTATATTGTTAAAAAAAAGTGTGAGTGTATTGAGTTTTTCGAACAATTACAGCCCAGTGTAATGGCTGGGTAATTTGTTTAGTGAAAAAAGCTAAATACCGATTTTAATCTTATATTCCGAGTAGAACTACCCTTTGAGGGTTAACTTCAATCACATTCCGCAGAATCCGATCTACTGAAGACCTGCTGGAGTTACTTTTTGATCGATGTAGGCGAGCCGTTCTGCAATGCCGTGACACTGGACATTTCCAAAGCCTTTCGATATGGTCGGACACGGTGTACTCAAATCGAAACTTATTGTATTTGCTGGTGGTAATAACTTCTCTCGATTCATAACACATTTTCTCAGAGACCGCTCTATACGATTTGTCAAAGACGGGTCTGCGGAAATACCACAAGGTTCTGTTCTATCTCCTTTTTTTTTCTTATTTTCATTACGACCTGTTTGGTCAGACTGTGAACCCAGTCTACTCATCTGCGAATGACATCAACCTCTGACATACAGGCTCTATCAAAAGCTGTTGAACACATCATCAACTAATCAAATTTGTACGTTTATTGACAAACGTAAACTACTATCTGACAAACAATCTGAATTCAGAAAGAATATAAGCTGTGTTGCTGTTCTGATTGATGTAATTGAAGATCTTCGGCAGAATCTTGATGATAAAATGGTGTCATATCTGATTTTGTTGGATCTCAGTAAAGCCTGTGATACTGTTGACCACAAAATACTGTTTGACTGTTTCCAATTTTCTAACTGATGTTCGAATGCCCTGGACGTGTCTCGTGGCGTTCTACAAGAATCCGTTCTCCGCCTATTTCCAATAACCAAATGTATGCAGAATAACTGAAGCTAATCTAAAAAGCGATTTAGATCTGATTTTCAAATGTCCCAATCCTTCCAAATCTAAAGTAGTAACTATTTATAGAAAACCACTGCTAATCACTGCGATAAAATTGGGAATTCAACAATTCACTCTGTGCAGACCCCACCCAATCTAGGTTTTACCTTTATTTCAAAGCTTACTTGGACAAGCCATACTGATTGCGCTGTTGGTTAAGTTCGGGAAATGCTGAGAAATGTATGGGCTGTCAAAATTCCTATCGCCTTCCACATCAGAATGCTTCTTCCTTAATCTGACCTAATCCCAACTTTACTTTATGGATCGGAACTTTTTGCACATTGTGACTCCGAAGACAGTCGCAAGTATAATGTGACTTACAACGATACAGCCAGATATGTGTTTAATAGAAAGCTATCCGAATATATCTTCCAATTTGCCCACCGAATATTTAATATATCTTTCGATAATCTGCTTCAAAAAGACCTGCCTTTAAACTGGCCCACAAAATTATCTACAATAAAGCACCTGAATATTTATATAATCGCCTACAATTGGCACGTTCTAACAGAGGAATGAAACTTGTCAACTCAAAAATAAGCTCCATAGTATCTGAACGGCAATTATTCATATGTAGTATTCGTCTCTAGAATAACCTCCGATCAAACGTTCAACTAACAAGCAACATTCAAAACAGAGCTATTTAAACTCTTCAACTCTTCAATAATTGAATTGTCAAAACAAAATGTTACAATCGCCTAGCCAACACTGAAACATAAAAGCTGTAAATTATCTTGCGTGGTGAAACAAAATAAATGATTGTCTTCCTTCAGCATCGCCGGAACGTGGGCAGTATATCGATATTTTAACGCTATCTGTTCGGGTAATAAGGTCCAGAGAGTACGTACTATGTCTGTTGCAATTTATAAATATTCTTCATTTTAATGAAAATACAGTTTGTTATGAATTATATACATATGTATGTGTGTGTATATATACATACATTAGTTTAATTTTTTATTTTATTGTAACTTTCTTGGGATGTGGTAATTTTCTTTTAGTTTTTCGCATTTCATGGGTTCTAAACTAGTATATTGTTACTCTAATGGTTAAAGCATGAATTCGATTTTTATAATACAAAACTATAAACAATTATAGGCATAAAAGTTTGACAGTTGCGAGACATTTTTAAAAGCCAATCTACGGAGTTGGTAGAATTTTACAAAATAAGTAATTAAAATATTGAGAGAATCACATGTAAATGACAAAATTATTTTTAAAAGTTCTGTTGCTTTTCTCTCGCGCCTCTTCTAGGCTTGTGTGAAACACCATTAAGCTTAAGGTACATTCTTTTATTGATATTGTGTGTATTTTAGAAATAATTAAAACTACAAACACATTAAATATAAATAATGAAGGTGAATATGAATATGCATGGATCTGTTGTATTGGTATGCGTTGGTGTGTGTAGGTCTGTATAAATATGCGTATGTAAATAATACAACATTGTGTACAACTAGCAACTAGGACTATAAAGTGAAGAATGATCAATTGATTAATCAGACAATTCATTAAACAAAACAAAATTAAATACAGTTTCAATAAGTTAACATGGAATGGGGGGCAATTTAGACAATTTACACAAGTTTCATTTTGTAAGGAAACATGCAAATTCTTTGGCAAAATTTAGATTGGAAATATTTGATATTTTTGGATTATCTTTATACCTAAACAAATGGAATCTCGATTTTTAAACAAGTTGAATGTTCCTCCAAGGAAATTCAGTAAACTTAAAAACAAACCATCGACTTTTCTCTTAGAATGCTTACTGATTATATTAACGGGGTCGTTTTGAAATCTCAATTATAAATTTTTTTTTATGTTCCATTACAATTCCTGATGGTGAACTATTTTGGATTCGGGAGCCTAAAACAAACTGGATTATGTTTCCGAGTTGAATTGTTAAAAACTAATCCACTTAGAATGAACATTTGTATTCGCTCCAGAGTGCGAGTTGTTCATTTATGAAAAAAAACTGTTTGATTAGTCATGTGTGAGTGACAACGCGAGCAAATAACAATAGTACAAAAACTAAATCAAGTCTTGGTGTGTTGTGGTGGTGTAACGATTTACAGAAATAAGGGGACAATTGTGACAAGTTCATAATTGTCTCTAGTTCTCCAATGCACTCCTCAAATATGTGTCCCGCCGCTTGGCCCTGTTCTCGACAAGTCTCTGCATCAGAGTTATTCTTTTTCGAGGTGTGGAGGGGGGCGACGAAGGTTCCATTATATGTTTACCATTCGGCGGTGAGCTATCTATTTGTTGTAGAATCTCCTCGCTTAACAATTCCATGGGATTCGAGATGTCCTCTAGTGTGGGTAGTAGTGGTAGTGAACTGCTAGTGCATTTGTCTGCACCATTTGCAATGCCGTTTTCTTGAAGGTTTGTGGAGGCGGGTTCTTCAGCGTTGAGAAGTCTATTAGAGTTGTTTTCAAATTTCTGCAGTATCGAATTGAGGGGACTGTGTTGTGACGCCAGCAATGGTTTCATTTTGAATGAAGGATTTGCTTTCTTTGCGAACTTCTCCAGGAAGGAATCATCGAAGAACGTTGACTCCAAGCGTGCCACTTCAAGTTTTGTGGCCTCTATTACGGGTGTGTTGCTAGAATCATTGCGACACGGCAAGGAATGGCGTGGCCGCATCATCGGCCGTTCTGCGGGCACTTCCGGTAATGTTGAGGGTGCCGCCAAGGCTTCATGCACAACATTGCGATACGTTCGGGTGGCAAAGCCTTTGATCGACTCTTTGTTTGCGGGTATTAAGGGTTCAGTTCTCAATCTGTATGGGGTTATTTTAATGGGAGGCGTCAGTTCTGATGGCATAATTGGCTTATTATCCATCATTCCCATGGTATTGCGTCGCTTCAGTGTGAGACGTGTCATTGGATCTTTGGGTTCCTCTTTGAGCGTTGAGAGATCATATACAAAGTCGCTATTTACAGGCTTAATGCGATTACGAATCGGACGCTTTTGGCCGCTGTCCATCTCTTGCGCCAGGGCTTTGCGTAACTTCCTACGTACAACTATTTTCGGAAGAGTTGTATCGGCCGTAGATGGAATTTCCACTTCTGATTTCTCTTCCGCTGCCGTTCTCTTGCGTTTGGCTTTATTTTCGTATGTTTTCACGCCATTCTCTTGCAATCGCAGTTGCTCGGTTGCTTCATTGACAACGACAATGTCATGTTCCACATCGTCTTTGGAATACTGGATGTCGTGCATTGTCACAAATTCGACGGCCATCGATTCACGTTCTCCCAGCATTTTGTGAACAAACGTGAGATGGTTAACAATGTCGTAACGTCTAAAGGCACGATAATCGCACAGGTTGCACCCGAAACGTCGAGCTCGGTAATGGAACATCGAAATGTGTCTCCGGAGATTGCTCAAAGCATTAAATTGCTTATTGCATATCTTACAGCGGCAGGTTAGTTGTTTCGAAGCAGGCACTGTGCGTAAGACCTTTGGTTTCTTCTTGTCACCTTCAATTTCGGACGACATGGGTTCATCCACGGCATCCTCCGCCCTCTTATCCACTTCGCTTTTCACATTCTCAATCTCTTCTTTAATAATTTCTTTTATTTCCTCTTTATTGTTTGTGTGGTCCTCTGCGGTGTCCTCCTCCGCGGTCTCCTGTTCCGTGGAAACCATAAGATCCAGTGAAACGGTTTGAAGGCCTTCGCCAAACGTTTGTTTTTCCAAGTTTTCAAACATCTCATTTATGTCCGAACCGGTTGTGGCTTGCGTGGAATTCGAATTGAATTCTTCCTCCTGAGGTTCTTGCTTTATGTTTACATTATTCAACTGATTAGATGTGTAGCCATAGTGATAATCTGTAATTCCCTGGTGTGATTCGTGGTGCTCTTGTTGTGGTAGTGTTTGATCATTAACATTTTTGATTTCGTTTTCATTTTCATTGGCATTGGCTTTTGAAGTCTCATTTTGATTTTCGGTTGTCGTTTTAGCTACGTTTGTTGTGTTATTTTGGTTTTGTAATTTGGTGTGTATTTCCTCCTTGGTGGCCACACGAATTTTGCTTTGTACCTGAACACTCTTATTAGTCGTCGATGATTTCTTAGCGGAACAACTTGCCAAATGCGTAGCGAAGGCGGCCCTCCTTTCGAAAGTCTTTTGGCAAAAGTTGCAGGTTGATACGGGCTTACCGTTTTGTTGAGTCACACCATTTTCGCCATTGCTATTTAGTAAATCTTTGGTAGAAGAGTCCATTTGTAGACGTTTCAGCTCACGACTGGGCCCTTTGACTTGAACATCGCCCATTTGAATGCGTTTCTTTAGAATGGAGTCGCGCATTTTACGTATGCGCTTTAAGGGTTTTCTGCAATACAAAAAGGGGAATTGATTATTGTTTGCTTTTAAAAATATGATAGATAGTGTGTGTCTGTGTGACTACCACAGCAGATGTATACGTTCGTTTCGTGACACATAGAAAAACAATTCAGAGAACTTGGAATGACGACGGTCAAGCTATGAGAACTTCACGATTATGTCATTGGCTAAGCTGCGGTGCACAAAATCAATGGGAACGCCAATTCTATCGAGTACCGATAGCTCATTTTAAAGAAGTGTCCCGCCAATATATCTCCATTGAGAATGGACACAACTTTCCTGAACATGCCGACAAATGCCACGAAATACATTCCAGAAATAAATGGGCGTTTCTAAACCCTATGGAAAACCACTTTTTATTTGAAGTGGGTTCTACTGAAAACGGGACATAATAGTGAACAACAAGATAGCACGCACAGTTTATATTTCAATCATTATAACCACTGAACTGCATGCATCCCGTCTCAAATAAATCATTTTATGTATGACGTACACTTAATTCAGAATTGATTCCCTTGTTACTTACTTGTGTTCATTCGCTAGATGTCGTATAACAGCGGCAGGCTGCAGGAATGTCAACGAGCACGTCGGACATTGAAACACATACGTCGATGAGGTATGTTTCTTCTGTATATGAATACTTAAAGTTTTCTCGGTCTGAAATGGCATTTGACATATTTCGCAAGAGATCTGTGGCGGTTCTTGCTGCTGCAAATTATTTCCGGTTTGGGTTTTTAAACTCAAAGTCGCCAATGGCGAGGCCTCGGCAACCAGTCCCTCTAAAGACGATGATACTGCTGCTGGTGTGGTCGAGAAAGTATGGCTCACTATTGCCTTGCCATCGGGGCCCACCATAGTGTTCTGGTTGGTCAACATACTGTGGACCTCGTTGACTTCAGTTCTAATACTGTCGGCTGCATTGAGTTGTTTGAGTGTTTGATAGACAGCTTGCGTTGATGTTGGAACGCATTCCAAATGTAATATGGGATCACGTTCCTGAAGTTGTTCCTCTGGTTGCTCTTGCTGTTCCGGTGTCTTTTGGGGATGTGTTCTATCATCAGTCCGTTCGACAGGTACATCGGTGCGTTTTAAGCGTTCAATGACTTTACTTAAGTCACGCGTTGCCGATTTTGTTGGAATTGGCGAAGAACCGGTACTGCGGCTTTTATTAAACCACGGTTCCGACCGTTGTTCCGTAGTTTGTATAATGACACTCGAGTTATGATCCTGAAAAGATGTGAAAATTGATGAATATTTAAGAAATAGAGTCTGTGCAGAGTGTGTTTGTGTGTCAAGAGTGTTTAAAGCAAGGACGGCGAAAATGCTAACACTAAAGACACACTTGCGCTTAGCGACATAATAGACTTGTCTGTCGACTCTTTAACGAACTACAAAGTTCTCCAGGCTTAACCATGAGAACCATCGTATAATTCTTACGATGATAAATCTCAATCTCTCTATTATTAGGAAATATTAAAAATATCACATGTCATCCGTACTTTGATTAGAATCATTGTGACAATAATCTGATTCGGCATAAAATACAAAAAAAGAAAAACCTAATAATGAGTTTTCAACATTTCAAATGTCAGCTGTTCATCAAAAAGTATGTATCTGTTCAGTGCGCAGCCAATCGATGAAGATAGTTTGATCGGACGTGTCATGCCTCACAACTTGTTGGTCTCAACCCTTACCAAGTTCGATGGGTCTATAACTGAATTAGTTATTGTACGGAAGCGGTCCGTGGACAGGGTTATGCTCATGTTTAACCTCACCGGCAACATGCTAAATTATCTCTGTCGGTTATCTTGATTAAACCCAGTAGTTCTTGGTTACGCAAACATCAACCGTGAAACTAAATTAAATATGTTCGTTGAAACGTTCGACTATTAACAATAACCAACAACAAGATGGATAACTACCCAAGAACATACTTTATTATGTACCATTTGGGTTTAGCTCTGGCCTTCTCTATGTAGCTACATTAAATAGAATTGGAATTATATTCGTGTGTTAACAATTATTTTCCAAACATACGTCACCGTTTCCCTCTTGTATGCAGCAATTAAAAAAAATCGGTTGTTGATTGAGTTCGCTGATATTGAAATACATTTTTAACTTTGTTTATTATTTGGATCGCGTACTTTTTCGGCAGGTACATTAACACATATGTAGGCATGTAGATGCATGCTTTGTTTAAACGCCATTCCATAATTCTTTTAAATCGCAAACTGTCGAATCTCATGTTATTTCCACTGAAACTTTCCATGAAAAAAAATTAGAATTATGTAATTATTGTTAGCACAAACATTTAGTGTGGGAACTCAATCTGTCATTCGCCTTCTGGCCATTCGAGAGTATCATACACCAGTGAGTAACCCACAATTTTGGCATCTTCGTTGGGTCGTTTATGTCGTTTGCACAACCAAACAGACTTCTTAAGTGATTCACTATATGATAAATCCCTTCTCCACTCCCCTCGCGACAGTCACATACACCAAAACGAAGAGAAAAACCTCTTTTCCTCACATAACCCAAGATTCTTGGAAATGTCTTAAAATACAGAGTACACATATACCAGCTACAATAGCGAGAACTTACCGAGTAGGAGCGGTAATTGCCCTCGGACGACGAGACTTTGCAGTATATGCGTTTGTGGCTGATAAAATTCACCAGGCTGCGGAACATATTGCGACATACACTGCACTCATAGATGAGAGAACACTCATGCAACAGCAAACGGCGGACCTGGAATTGTCAATTGCACGCACAGACAGGCGGACGCATACATGAAAAGAGGTAATGTAGAAAAAAAGGAGGTCAAATAACGCGAAAAACGACCATGTTTCACTTACAAATCACAGATATTTCATCAAACACACATTCGCTAATACATAAATAAGTACATAAATCTCAACATACAGCGCCAAGTAAAAACACTAATTAGCAGCGAACCTCCTCCGCCCTCGCAACCCGCCAAAAACTTACCTCATCAGTGCCGTTTTCGTAGGCCTTTTTAGCCTCCAGAAATCCTGTGAGAGCTGTTCGCATAGGCTGTCGCAGCAAGCTGACATCTTCGTTCAACGTCAGGCCAGAGAAGTCGTTCGCAGCATCTTTCGAGATATCTTTGTCCATTGTGGTGTCCATGATTTACCTTACGGACGGCACGTACACCTCTACAAGTCCGTACAACTTGTTTTTCTTTGCAGTGATTTGCTGCTGTAGTGTGCACTGTTCGGTTCGGTTTTTCTTTCTCTACCACTTGTATTTTGGAATACGCTTTGTTGTGTGTTGCTTTATCGTAACACTTGGATCGGCATCTTGTTGTGCAGTTGCTGCCGTTGTTTTGATTAAACACAATTATTATTTATGATACCAAATGATTTCAAATCATTTGAATTGTGAAAAAAGATAAAAATATAATAACACTTCTTTCTGTTCTGTTTCATATTTGCACTGAAATCTATCGGTGACATATTTCTTTCGATAAACGATTACAACTGCTACAGCTTGTTAGCGATGACACATTTGCGAACGTACACACTCAGTGTTGTACTCGACGAGTAGCATTGTGTACAGTACCTCATATCGCACTTGTGAAAGAGTATTAAGATAAAAAATTGAAAACCCTGGTAAACGTTGCAACAAGGCCACCCTTACATTTCAGGAACATGAAATCACAAATTGTTTTTGGCATGTGGTAGCATTACCACTATGCGCCCGGAACAAAGACCATACAGAGGACAGACGTCCCAATCGATTGCTGAACATTTCCAAGATGGTATTTAAACAGTTTTTATTTTAAAACAAGGCGGTATTTGTTTAAAAAAGAAAACATTATTTGCTTTGCAAACCTTCCAAATATTGCCATGCCAGTTAGTGACATCTAGAGTGTGTAGCCGAACTAATGTGTCAAAATACAACTTGAGACGTCTCCCCTCTCTATAGTCATTATTTATTTAAAATCCGGTTTTTCACGTTTATATTATGTCATTTTATCAGATGTATCAGAAATATGTCAAATTCGATGGTGTACAGCGATTCCTTGTTTAATTTTGCAGTCTTTATTTATAAGTTGGATTTCCAGTTTATGATCATGTCGGAAAAGATACCGCTTAAGAGGAAAGTCTGCTGTCGCAAAAAAAAACTTATAGATAAATGAAGATTTCAGTACTGACCATAAAGAAAAATTAGTCGACAATATGATAATCAGTTGCTGATGGCTTCATAACGCCCATAAAATATTCCAATCGACGGAAAATGGAAAAGGATTTGTGGATTGAAGATAACTGTCAAAAGCAAATTCCTTAAATCAAACGCATCATCAAAGAATAGGCTCTGTAAGCTCCGAATTTACTGCAAGTAATGGCTGGTTTGAGCATTTAAAAAAAACGATGTCCTATTCGTAGCTTAGAACGTTCGAGGAGAGTCCGCTTCGGCTGCTAACTCGTACACCCAAAAGAAATTCAAAAATATATTAAAGAGCAGGGATATGTAAGGCATCAAGTTTTTAATGCTGATGAAACTGGACTGCGGTGAAAAAAATGCCAGACAATACATTAATTTCAAAAGATGCAAGTGCTGCAACTGCATATAAGATATCCAAAGACCGAATAACTCGGAAATGCATCTGATGATTGTTTAGTCAAACCATTGCTAATCATCACTAAATCATCGTGTTCCAGTTTACTGGAGAGCAAATGCGAAAACTTTGGTTGCCATAGACATTTCCCCCGATTGGGAATGAAACTTGACTGATAAAAGCCGGACAGAACATTAATATCAAAAGATGCAAGGGCTATAACTTGATATAAGGAATCCAAAGACCGAATAACTCGGAAATGCATCGGGTCTACTACGTCTGTGTTGCAGGCAATCGACACATTCGAAATGATTTATATCCGAAGATTTTTGCAGTGGATTTTAACTTTAACAGAGTCGTCATCTGTGGATGTAACCAGAGCTTGCGCGGAGTTTTCATTCAAAGACTGCATCGAACTTATAGCGAAATCATTAAAGGAGCTGAAGAAGTCAACATTAAGCGGATGTCGGAAAAGAATATGACATTCTGTGGAAGTGGAAGAAAAAAAGTGGTCGAATCTGAAGAAAAGGGATTTACCGAGATCTTAGCCCTTGCACACTTAATTGGCGGTGAAGCGTTTGATGACTTGGTGGAAGAAGATTTACCAGATCTACTGCAGGAAACAGAATTAGAAGCATGCGATTTAATTCAAATCATATCGGAAAGTCCTAATAAGCAAAATTCTGAAGACGAGAACGAAACTCATGAAATAACGTTTAGGTATCTTCACAAGGGAATAAGTGCCGACCCTACTGCTAAAAGGCGATTTTTTTATATTTAATTCACTTGCGAATCCGGGTATGGATTTTTTTTTTTATTGAGCAGTTCTCTGCATCGGGTTAGCAGGAGAGAAAACTTTGTTGATACAGTTCTGTTCGCAGCGTGATATAGAGGTTGTGACCCTCCACAGTCGTAGATGGGCGTATTTTGACGGTTACTTGTATCACATGATGATCGCGGAAGATAGTTTCATGACTTGATAGACTGTGTTCACATATTCGAGACATTTTTAAATCACATTTGGGTTTAAAACTCGTGAAATGGAGGCAGGAGGCCTGTTATTGGACATTGAGCGTTATAGAATATCATGGCAATGTTCACATATTAGAGAATTTTAAACCAAATATGTTTCAAACTTCGTGAAGTGTCGGTGGAGGCCTCCACAGCCAGATATTGATCGTTAAATTATTTAGATAAATAAAGACAATGTTCACATATTAGAGAATTTTAAACCAAATTTGTTTTAAACCTCATGAAATAGAGGCAGGAGCCTCTACTGTCTGGTAAAAGGCGACTAACGTTCAAAAGAGACCTTGAGAAGTGTATGTTGCCATATAAAGAAATTTATAAAGTAGCAGATGTTTAAAAAAAAAACATCAAAAGGATTCACTCAGAAGCGCGCACGACTGACCATAAACAGTGAGAAAGAACCAATTTAAATCACAAAATTGTATTTTGATACTTTTTGAATTATTTTATTTGTTTTAAATTTGTAAATTTTCATGGGAAATCAGTGGTTTTTATTTATCAGCCCGATTCTGAATACTCCCCGGGAGATAAATCCCGGAGAATTTAATTTTCTAAACAAACGAGGAGAATAGTAATAAGGGAGAGAGAATTTCGATTGTTCGAAGTCAGTTATTTTGCGTCAGCTGTTTTGTGTGGCTAACAATTTGCAAATTATTTTTATGAAGTTTCAAACGTACACAGTTAATAAAGTGATCAAGTGAATATAAACAAAACAAATATATAAAGAAAACCATACAGAAATGTTCAGTGTTGCGTTTGCGATGATTGCTGAAGCACAAAACGCTGAAGGAGAAGAATATGCAACAAAGTTTAGAAAGGAAAAAGTTACGTGATATTCATTGCAATTATCAATAATTAATTTGTAACCAAAAATAAAAAAAATAAATTTACAGGTCTATGATCAAGAGCTGAGGTTTCAATACGTGGACGCATCGCATCCCGGTGAGTGTCACGACGCATTAATTTGGAATACTATTGGAAACTACTTGTAATAACAGGTGGCGCAAAAGTAAACTTCCGACGTTTTTTGGCTTAATTAAAAAAAATGAAAAACATGATTCTTCTTGTGGATTATTTTTATTTGGTCTTTTAATTTTTTTTACATCAAGTCGAGAGTATGATGCCATGTAAATGGCCGCCGCCAGAGTTGCCACTGACATTAGGGGCCAATCGCAAAATTTATAGCATTTTCTGATAGGAGGATTACTTACAAAAAAAATTAATAATCCAAAAAAAAAATGTAAAAAAACCAAACTCGCTTGCAATTTATTGGTGGAATAATTCCCAAAAAATCACATCACATTCTCATTGACATTCAAAATACCCACTTTTTTCCCCTGAAAAAAATTCCATTTTCGAAGTATTAGAATAAGGGAAATGGAAAAAATTCCCGGGGAATTGTTATTTAGAATAGGGTAAAAGGGAATTGTTATTTAGAATCGGGCTGTATATTTTAATTGAATTACAATACAAAGTAAATTTATTTTTTAAGGGTAAACCGGTTGACACAGACCAAACCCTGTGGTGGGAATTCAACCCACAACCACCAACTCGCCCAAATCGTTTTTTGTTTTTTTTCACTTGTTATAACTGAAATTTCAAAAAGAAACGGCTATTGATGTATTTTCTGATATGGACCCTCTACTTTTTGTACTGATTTCTTGTTTCACTTAAGACGATATTATACGGGAACGTAACCACCGTGTTGGGCGAGGTCAACCTGCAATTTTATTTATATTTTTCTACAATTATTTTCCGACGAGTGCAAATTTAACTCAGCTGCTGCTTACAACATTTAAAAAGAATAGCACAGGGATTTTTGCGAAAGTCATCTGCAGATTAGACAGCCCGTCTCTGTAGCATCAATGGAGCCATAAGAGTGACTACAGGCGGGCTAAATTTCGCAAAGTCAGCATTGGACTTGTCCCAGAGATGGAGAAATTAATGGTCGGCAAGGATGGTATTTTACCTCGGTACACGAGCCAATGTCAGCATTATCGGAACATAAAAGTGTGTGTAGTGTTTACGATGTTTAGGAAACATTTCTTACTTACCGTACCTTGTGGTGGTCGAGAAATATAAACACGAAGCGTGTGTAGAGTTTTTAAAAAAATCTTTCTTTATTGGCTTTAAAGCGTGACATTCATTATTATATTCATCAAGTACGAGTATATTTTATTGTAGTTTTCTTTGTTTTCTTTATTACGAATACGTATTGCATGTGGATGGCCTGTCTACAATTTTACAATTACAGTGTATTTTCTTCCTTTGTGGGTGTGTGGGGGCGTGTGTGTGTGTTTGTTTATAATAATCTTCTTATTTTGTAGGGTATTATTAAGGGGGGGGGCGGTTTAGGGGGTGTATTTTTGTTTGTATATTTTATTTGTTTATTTATGTTTAGTATGCATTTCCGGATTGGATCGTTTTGTTGTTGTTGTTTATATGGCATAGAAAAATAAATACATTTTGTTTGTTTGTTAATTTGTTGTTGTTTGTTGCTGTTGCTTTGTTTCGCTTTCGCTTTCAATCAATCAATCAATAATCTGCAGAAAAATAAGAGTTTTAAGCCTTGTTTCCTTGCTTGTCAAACTTTTGCTATCGGTTTTTCTTTTGTATATTTTCGATTTTATACATTTATTTTGTTGTTGTTTAGTTGGCTGTTTTGGTTTTTTCCGACATTTATTTCTTATTTCAATAGATGCAATCCATAAATATATGTATGTATGTAGTATATATTTTATTGTTTTGTTTTTGTTTTTGTCTTATTCATAATTTTCCAATAATATTCAAATAAATGAAAGTTTCGGTAGTGATGCCTGCAGTGATTTTAACACAATTTGTTTTTTTTTTTTGGTTTTTCTTAATTTCCACCTCTCTTTGACAAACTTTTCCAGGCCTGTGGTTTTCTTCTGTCTTTTTTTATGGCTCATTTATTTTTGGGTTTTTGTGTGGAAATACACACAGAAATATTTGGTTTATCTAATTTGAAATCAAACTTTGGTTTTCCATTGGAAACGTAGACTAGTTAATGTGGATTTTCATTGAATCGTGCTGCCTTGACTTGACTAATAATGTGTGACCATTTCCAGACAAAATTGTTTATTTTGAGGCAGAGCATTTCTTAGTTTGAGTCAAGACCCCGGGAAATTGCGGCATTTCGTACAGAAATAAATTTGTGAAATGTCTGGCAAATATGTCCCACCAAACAAATTGGAACGTGTACAAGTAGTTGTGTCAGAAGTCGCCCTTCGTAACTAAAATGTAATCATGTTGTTTTTGTTGTCTTTACTTTGTTAAGGAATTTCAATGCCCGTTTCCATAAAACGACTGACGACTGGTCTGTTCGTTACAAATTGTCACAATTGAAGGCGCATTAGAAATGGATTTGTATCAGTAGCGAGAGCTTAGTCTTTGGCGATTGTATTCCATATGTCGATGTATGACAGATATCTGAAAATCAGAATTGTCTGAAACTCT
Source organism: Hydrotaea cyrtoneurina (assembly GCA_958296145.1). Taxonomy (NCBI): domain Eukaryota; kingdom Metazoa; phylum Arthropoda; class Insecta; order Diptera; family Muscidae; genus Hydrotaea; species Hydrotaea cyrtoneurina. The sequence goes on along the minus strand of OY282512.1, from coordinate 149,065,245 downwards.
TTTTATAACTCTTTCAATATTGACGATTTGTAACGAACGAACAAATTCTTTTTCTGGAAACAGGAAGTTAGACAGGAAGTTGTTTGTTATGACAAAATCGCCCTTCTCATCCGTTCGAGAGTTTTTTTTTTCGGAAATGTATCAGAGCATTTGCTCCAAGTAGTATTTCGCAGACATCAGTAGTCAACCTCAGCCCTTCATTATTTATTCGAATTATTTAAAGAAGCACCGGGGGGGAGGGGTTGTCTTTGTCTATGGTGTGGATATTATTTGCATGTGTTTTTGTTTTGTTTTTGTAATTCTTTTATTGTTTTCCATTATTAGGTATAGTATCTGAGATATTCATTATCTTTTAAGCCGTAAAATTGCCTTACACCTGTCTGCTCAATGCTCCATTCATTTCTTACAGTGTACTTTTGTGTATTATTTTATAAGTTTTGGTTTATGTTTTTTTTCTTTTCTTTTTCTTTCTTAGGTATTTGAGTTAAACTTTTAGTAAGGCACTAGTTACACGTTAATCTATCTACGTTTATTTAGATTCTTTTTTAAATAATGGTTTTGTTTGTTTTTTTGGGTTTTGTCTTCAAGTTGTATCTCAAATGTTGGATTGGCTGAAACTTTTGTTGATTTTTGGTTTTGTTCTTTTGTTCGCCAATTGTCTTGTCCATTTGCTTTGTTGGGATTATCTTTTAACGTGTAACTACTGACTACGGAGATTTGACTGGTTTTGTCGTAAATTGTGTAAATTTTATTTAAACTTTTGTAATGATTAGAGAGTATTTTTTGTTTGTTAAAGCTTATTATTTAGCAATAGGTATATCAGGATACATTTAAATATACATAGACATGTACATGTACATATGTATATACTTGTATGTACATACTGTATGTACATACTGGGCTGTCCTCTGATCTGTGATTAGCATCATTTTACATTTTAGCAGTATTATGTTATGGTAAATATATTCTTATTTTGTATTATTTTCTTATTTTTCTGTTTGGTTTTTTTTTTTGCTTACACTAGTTCTGCTTGAATACAACTACATCTACTACAAAGTTATTGTGGAGGGGGCGGGGAGGGGTTTTGTGTTTAATTTAATCTACCATTAACAATGAGAAGCTGTTGAAGCCTTTCTTCCGTTTGTTTTGTTTTAACTTTTTGGGAATTTTTCTTTAAAAATAACTTTTTAATCAAAGCTAAGTGCTTAATAATAATTTTTCTGAAAGACTCAAGAAGAGATGGTGATCTTTGTTGGAATACGCCCAAGGAGGAGTGTAATTATATTTAACATAAAGTTTGGGCAAAAGTCATGGAAAAGTTAGTAAAACTTTCAGCAAAGCTGCGAAAGTCTGCCAGTAGTTTTAGATTGTAGAATTGACAGTTGACAGTCTGCAACGAGACATTTCAGAAATGGCCGTTCGTTGTGTATGAAATTTGACATTCATTGAATTTGAATTTCATTTACACAGAAGACCTCCAAAAAAAAAAATAGGAAGAACATAATATCGTCCCCTAATCTAAAGGGAGAACAAGAACAAGAACTCAAATAGAACCCTGGGTATTTTGATTGTCAAATTCCGATATGGCAATGGCCGATGGCAAACGGCAGACAGTCAGAACTGCTAGCACAATTTTTAGCGAACTATAACCATAGACCATTTAGAGGGCAGACGTCGCAAATCGTTTTCTGAATATTTCCAAGATGGTATTTAAACAGTATTTGTTTTTGAAAAAAGTAGGTATTTGTTTTGAAAAAAAAACATTATTTGCTTTGAAAACCTTTCAAATATTGCCATGCCAATTAGTGACATCTGGAGTGTGCTTCCCAACTTAATGCATCAGAAAACAACTTGCGACATCTGCCCTCTAAATGGTCTTTGCTATAACTTTATTTTTGGATTTTTATTTGCCAATTCTTTGATTTAAAAGTTTAAACAAACAATTGAAATGTAAAGAAAGAGTTTGACAATTAAGATTGTGTCAAAATGAAAAAAATTTTAATCAGCTGTTTGCATGGCTCCACCTGCTATTAGTGTGACATGTGGCAAGTGTTGCCATATCAATTGACTGAGGCTGACTCCCAAAATGTTAGTTGCTTTACAGTTGAACGATGTCTAGTGTTTCTTCTGCTTTATAAAACTTTTACAATGCAGACCAGTTCAAAACGTTACCAATGCGAATTTCCAATGCAGTTAAATAGCAATCAGACATCGGTCTTATAGTCGAGGCATTGTAAGGGAACTTTGCATGTGTACGTAATTTAAATGGCGTAGCCGACTTGCATACAAACTTTGTATGAATACATTCTGGAAGTCAGCCTGAACTCGTGTTCTGCTCAACTGTGCATATTTTGTCTCACAATCCACCCTTACTGCTGGTGCAGTGCGGCTAAAGCGAATTTAAACGAAAGACTTGTTAAACTCTGTTAAATTTATAACTCTGTTTTACACAGCTGTTGTTTAACTTTAGTTCCGTTGGACTTGGATTATGTAAACCAGTGATTAGTTAAACTAATCATATCTCTCATATTCTTCCTTCACCCTGAGCTGACTCCTTAAGTCTTTCAGTCTAAAAGTATAAATCTTGTTTACAAATTTCAAATGTTTACTTCGAGCTACATAAATTAACTATTAATTAATTAATCTGCATAAATGTGTTTGTATTTTGAAATATTGGTGGGTGTGTATGGTTTTTGTTTTAACACTTTTTTTTGTCTTCAGTTGGGTTTGTTATTTTAGCAATTAAAGGAATTATGAGTGTTATCATTTCATTTTGTAACAGAGAGCAAAAATATACACACACATCTTGTTGTTGTTTTGGTTTTTTTTTTTGTTCTTTTTGGGAGGGGATTTTCTTTTGGTTGTTCAAATATTTACTTAACTACTACAATGTACTGATTTTGTTTAAATTTAATTTAATTTAAAATCTAAACAATTTGAATACAATTAAACAAAAATAATTGAATTACTTATACGCAGGACGGGGCGACTTTGTGGAGATTGCAGTTGAACTTGAGGTTTGGAAAACGAGAGAATTTGTTTGTTCGGCACAACAATTAAAGAATTGTGCAACGATAGTTCGATCCAGTGAACGAGAATCAACAAACTGTTCAGATCAACATTTTGATGCGTCCAACTTTTAACTTTATATTTGTAATCTAGCTGAAGATTTGCAGCGTCGTTCCGATCAACGCACGAAATAACCACCCAACTCAATTAATCCCTTCGATCGCACCATCCTTTATATAAATCTAGGTTTCTGTCATATTTAGCAATTTCCTTTAGAACGATTAATTTCCATTATTATTTTTTGTTTTAATTTGTTTGTTTTTGTTCGGTTTTTTTCGGTTCATTTTACAAGTGTGGTTGGTATTGATTCGCAGTATTTCGTTTATGATTTTTGATTAGTTTTTGGGTTTTTTTTTTTTTGGTAATTTTTTATTTTGTGGGGGGGTAGAAACAGAGACAGAGACAGAGATGGGAGAGTTACTGTTTGTTTTGGTTTTGGTTTTTTTTTTTTGTTTAAAATGTCTAACCTATAAAACAATAATAATATAATGATTGACTTTAGTTAATTTCATTATAATGTCAAGTATGTAAATGTATATGTTAAGAATTATAATATTAATAATAAATAGGTAAGATGTTTTGTTTTTGGTTGTTATTATAATTTATTAATTATTAATTTAAAAGCTTAGGTTGCTACAGGTAGAGGCTGTTTTGTTATTCCGTGATGGTTGACTGTGGTTGCATTATGGGTGGGTGGGGTCAATGGTGCTGCTGGAACGGTGGATATGAGCGGGATGGGGTTTTTTTGGGGGGTGATTTTCAAGATACACATGTCGCACATGTCTGTATGTTCAACTAAACGCACTTACAACAACAATTTGCTATTGATCACATGAATTGAATGGATTTTTGTGTTCCAACAAAAAAAAACGTATTTAGGCAGAACAAACAAACGAACACATGTATTGTGGTGTGGTGTGGTGTGGTGTGGGGGGATTAGTGTATGTTCTACGAAGGAGGGAGGACTCCTCGTTCCATTCATAAGAACTCATTCATTCACCATCATTCTCTGAACAATCGTCTAAATATTCTAATTAAAATATTTGTTTACAATTTATGAATAATGCAAATGATGATGTTTGGTTGATTGCTTTCTTTTGTCTTTCCTGTTGCTGTAACAAAAAATGTAATTGTTGTGACACATGAACATGTTGAGATGGCGTTTCTGTTCTATTTTACAATAGTGGTTGTGTTTTCTAAGAAATTCATTTGTTGAGTTTAAATTTAACGGCAGTTTGTTTTTTAATTTTCAATTTTTGTTTTGTCTTTTTTTTTTTTTTTTTTTTTGGTAAGTTGTGATTCCCCATGAAATTAGTAGTTCTGAACACAAATTTTGAAAAGGAAGTGTATTGTTTTTCTTCTTTTTTTTGTAACAAGTAAAAGGATTATGTTTTTTAGTATTTTTGTTTTTTGTTCTTGTTTTTTTTTGGTGTGACAGGGTGGATGATTTATTAAAAAAGTTACAAAAAGTCGGGCCATTAAGTTAACAAGGTAAAAATGTCACACTTATTGCTTATTATGTTGATATTGTTTTTGTTTTGTATTCATAAATGTCAAATATGAATGATTTTTTTTCAAAAGTTCTAAGGATGAACTGGCACAGTGGAACAAATGTTGAAAAAATGTGAAAAAGTGCAGATTGTAAAAATGATTGTAATATTTGAAGAATTAACCTTAAAAATAGACATGACTGTATTTTTCCAGTTAAAGAAGATTGTGATGTGAAATTCATTTCTGAAATAGCCAGAGATACTATGTACTCTGAATTAATTTAGGGGGGAAAAGTCAGTTGTGGAAAATGTTGAGTTGTGACTCTTTTATATTTAGGGTGCAATATGTACGTATATGCATTGGGACCGGATATTGTGTAGATCGATTACGATTCGTAATCAAAAACATTTTATAAATATTCGAAATGAATAAGTCATTCTGTGTTGAATAATCTCTGATTAGCAATTGATTACGATTACAAATAATCGAAAAATTTTCGGGATTAGTGGGGATTACCAAAAAGAAAAAAAAAATGTCGACTACTTTCCTTTTGATTTATCGACTATTTTCAAAATGTTTGCAGTTACAACCTGAATAGATTCCAGTGTATTATACGGAGAGGCACACTTATATGTGGGCGAAATAAGTTTAATATTTGAAAATAATCAAAAAGAATGATTACTTTTGATTATTTTTGGTAATCCCGATTATTTTTAGATTATTTGTAATCGAATGAATATAATAGCAAGCGTAATTGCTTCACCCTTCAAAAAAATATAGTCTAATTACTAATTTGATTGATCACCAGCTATTGCTGAAGCAGCAGCTGTTTGTGTTGACAGCGATATTTGGCCTGAAATATTCGACATGTCGCATTAACATAATGTCTTTGGTATGTAGTGTGTGCAGAACCACGACTGTGGAGTCGAACCAAAATTGCTCCGACTCCGGAGTCCACACCGACTTCAGTTGTTCAATAACAAAATTTTGAAAATTGTATTTCCGTCCACTATACTCTAGATTAACCTAAGCTGCGTTTGTATCTTAAAGATAAAAAAGTTGATAACATTGAGAATATTTCAAATTTTTAAAAAATGTTAACCCTTGATATTGAACTTTGATAAGAAAATTGTGTGATAGTACAAAAACTATTTTTATCAAAGTTTTTTAAAGCTGTCATAAGTTTTTATGAATACGCCCATTACAGATTAACTAGTTGTCAATACATTTTATTTATTTTATGGGAAATGTAAGTCGACCATTAACCGTTCGGCGCCGGTTAAGCGTTGCCATGTACAGTGGAACTTCCATAAGTCGAATTGTCTTAAAGTCGAAGCATTTCCCTTTAACTGCTCTTCTCTAAATCGAACTTCCATAACTCGAAGAAAAGAAATGACATAAACTTCCATAAGTGTAACGTTTCTGAGCAATAAATTTCTAAGATCTGCAAAAGACTCTCAGCAATGTTTCTTCTTCGTTGTATCTTCGTCTCTCCTAAAAGTAATTTAATACATTTTGAGTATGTTGTTCTATAAATTGTGGCACATATGCACATATTTGGAAAAATCTGTTTTATCGGCGGAAAATATGTTTACAACCATTAAGATCAGTTCCACGTCTGTTCCTTCACGAGCTGTTAAGGGAAATAACTAAGTAAGTATTAGAACGAAAAGACATTTTCATCTGTAAAACTGACAGTGATAATCGAGATTACAATTGCAAATATCTGAAAGAAATCACTCGACTGCTAAACGACGAGTTCAAACCAAAGACCATACAGAGGACAGACGTTCCAAGTCGTTTGCTGAACATTTCCAAGAGGGTATTTAAACAGTATTTATTTTAAAAAAGTAGGTATTTGTTAAAAAAAAAGAAAACATTATTTGCTTTGCAAACCCTACAAATATTGCCATGCCAATTAGTGACATCTAGAGTGTGTAGCCGAACTAATGTGTCAAAAAACAACTTGGGACATCTGCAATCTGTATAGTCTTTGTTTGAACAGCAAACATTGCAAATTGTTTTGTTGATCATGAAGTCCTCCCCATCCTATGCCCGCAATACAACTCTGTGAATGCGTAATTTTATTCGTTATTCGTTAGTGTTGGACAACTCTGTCACCTCGACAAATAGAACCAAAAGATTTCCATTAACAATTCCGATTGTGAATTCGCTGTCAAAGTTTCTGCCGCTGACCTTAAATGTTTTACACATTAAGGTGAAGTGAGATATTTGCCAATGATTCCTGCAGCTGTGTTGACGGCGGAAAATCAATTCAGATAAACCTTTCTAATACATACACGTATTAAAGCACAAATAAGCCAATGCACCCTCTAACAATAAAGGGCAAAGTTTGCTGTTTGCTGAGATATTGCTTAAAATACAATTAAATGACGTTTTCAATTACTTTTACAAAGCATTTCCAAAAACGTCCATACAACTGTTTATCTCAGCATTGATTTTATGTTCGGGACACCACATTTTGCATTCAGTCTTCCAAACTACTCGGAGCTTTAGGCTGGTTTGAAACTTTCTACTGTAACGGCCACCAAGGTCGAGGATTCCGATTCGATAATAGGAATGCTTCAAATACCCAGAAATGACGTTTCCAATTAATTTTACAAAGCACTTCCAAAAACGTCCATACAACAATTTCATTTTACTCGCTGCGGATATTTTTTCCATAGCCTAAATTACTTTCCATTTCATTCTATTGGGTTGGGTTAGGTAGCGATGGCTGTCATATTAGACGCCCTTAGTCCACGCAACCCTACAGTAGAACTTATAGAGACCTGAGCCGGTTGTACATCTGTGCTCCTAGTCAGTTCTATAACGTCGTGTTCCCGAGCGTAGTCGTCCGACATAACAATCTGTTTCATTAGATTCGATTGAACCATCCTGAGCTATGCTGGAAGGCTCTTAGGTCATTTATTTCAATCTCATGTATTCGCCAAACTAAAATAACACTGTACAACTTATTCTAGCTGTGCTTCTTTACGGCGCCGAAGCATGGGTGCTTGCGAAAGCAGATGAAGTTGTGCTGGGTGTTTTTGAGAGACAAATCTATGGCTTGATCTGTGTTAACCAAGAGTACAGACGTCGAACAGACCGCCAACTGTACGAGCTTTATCCCGACATAAACCGTAGTTTGTAAAATACAGCGATTGCGCTGGCTGGGACATGCAGAAGACCGAAATGCTAGAAAATCGTGTATTAATTAGGTCAAGACCAACAACAGGTTGTAGAGACAACTTAAGTAAAAAAGTATTCCTGCAAATTCCGAGAAATCTCGCGATCACGGGTTATTCGATGCTACCGATGCCGACAGCCTAAATTACTTTCCGTTCCATTCTATTGGAAATTATTTATTATTTTGAGACAAAATTTTGAGCCCAGGACGTCACACGCCCTTTGTTAAAATCTATGGGGGAAACATCGATGTTTTTCTTTAATTCATATACAGATCTGTGTAATTTTCGAGCACAAAACAAAAAATATATATATTCGTTCCAATTAGTTGATTGTTTCATTAATTTTTATTTTTATTCGAATTTTTCACAAATCATTTGTTCCACTGTGTCAGCAGTTTCGCAACAATTAATTTTTGATCTTTTTGTATGTGGTGGTTATTTTTCACCTTTTTTTCTTCTTCTTATTATTCTACAATAAAAATAAAATTAAGCTTAGAACTAAAAGAAAAAAGTAGAATTGGAAATTCGAATGATTTATAATGTACAAAAGAACTAAAGGCTAAAAGGAAAGTACGTACGTATGTTTGTATGTATGTATGCGTAAATTATGAGGTTGTTGATTTTTCTTCATCGTCTTTTATTCTCCAAACGAGAAACTCTACAGACGACAAACAAATAAGAGTAATATGTGAAAAATGGACAAATTAACATAATTACATTCATGGAGGGATAGTATTACAATGGGTGGTTGTTGTTGTTGTTGTAGAATCGAAATAATGACAAACGGAAACAAGAACAGGCTAAACAAGAAAGAATTGTGTTGGCAATAAGGCTTTGTTGTTCTTGTGGCTAAATTTAATAAACATAAAACTCAATGAATTTAGTTTGTTGTTGAACATTTATGTATTAACTACAAATTTCTTATAGATTTTTTGTTTAAAGTTTGTTTTTAGATTTTGTTTTGGTTTTTTGTTGTTTTTTTTTGAAAACTTTAATGCGTGTTTTAAGGCTAAAGTGGCTCAATTTTGTTTGTTTTTGTTTTTAGGTTTTAGGTTTTTTTCAATCCAAAAGGTATTGCAAATTTAGTTTTGTCAGATGTGTGTAATGTACGCATGTGTGTAATGTAAATGACAATTTATGTGTAATTCAAGTGTGTTTGTGTGTGTGTGTATGAATTTCTATATAATCTTATCATTCACTGTTTTGTTTGTTTTGTGGAATGTGTTTTTCTCTTTCGAGAAAATGTTTATTCATGTGGGGTTTTTTTTTTCTTTAACTTTATACACAATTGGTTCGTTTTTGGTTTTAATGGATTTTTATGGTTTTTTATATTTAAGAGTTTGTTTGGTTTTTTTTAGAAATAATGTTTTTTTTGGTTTTGTTTGGTTTAGAAAAGAATTTTTGCTATTGCTATAATGAAGAGATTTGCAAACAATATGCAGAAGTTAGTCTTTATCTGATAACTACCTCCGCTCGCGACGATGTCCTTCTCCTCCAACAGGGGATAGTCGATCACATGGATAATGCCGTTGGTGCACTCGACATCCGGGCGATACACATTGATTTTCTTATAGTTCCATATGATGACATAACCTAGAACACGTCAATACAATTAAATATTAATGAACAACCAAAAAAAGAAAAAAACAGAAACAATTTATTTATAAATATCAACTAAATGTGTATGCATGTTGAATCTTGTTAATATTGCCAAATAAATGAAAATGTAATGGTGGAAATGAAAAAGGCGGCTAAGTAGCGATAGGACAACACTTAGCCTACAGACACACTAAGCTCAATCAGTCGGACTAGGTTCTCGAGTAATCGAATAAATGCACAGACAAACAAGGTTGTGTGATTCAGTTGTCTGTAAAACATCAGAAGAAGGTGTACAATTTTGGATGTCAAATGTGTGCGGAGCAACAAGAATCCCCCTACACGGTTGGATCGACCTCGCTGCTTGCTTATCTGGCAAACTTAAGGCCGTCGTAAGTTTAGTTGTTACACAGCTTCTTCTTTCTCTCTCCAGTTTTGCCCAACTTATTAACAGAATCCGGACATAGTGAGTCAGAGAAAGGAAAAAATGCCACCGATGATCATCCACTTAAGTGACTTATTGACTGTAGGGTCAAACTCCTCCTGGAGCCGGTCACAGCTCACAGATTCCCACATAAAATGTCAAGGGAAGCATTTGAAAAACAGGAAACAATCAAACCCCATTTACGATTTAATAGGTTTGTTAACAAGCAAAACGGTGGCATTATGTCGAACCAAATCTGTACGTATCGTCACCAGAAATCCAAAATGACTTAACAGGCATTTTCATAACTTCAGCGGACAAGCCAAACACTGTTGTAGACTCTTAACACCCCCCCTTGTGATGTCGTTTGGGAATTCGCACATAAAATTGTAAAATTTGGATATTGAAGGATACAATTTGGCAGAGACGTTTCGCATTTACGAGAATCAATCAAAAACACGTTTTTGGGGTTTTCCGTATTATTTTTAAGCTGGATGAGTCATGGATCTTCCCAGATTTTATTCTTGAACGTTGACTGAAGGCACGACCCGTAAGAATAATGAGAACTACAAGTAATCTCCACAAGATTACGAGCACAACAGTTTGACAATTAAAACAAAAAAACAATCCTACTCTTATAAAAAAAGTGACGCCTTTGATTTCTGTGAAGATGTGAGCTAAACATTTCGCTTGCGATGTGCAAAGTGAAGAACTCGAGTCAAATCCTCCAAAAAACATTTGGATTACAATAAATTGTGGGCTGGCATTGACTGGGCTCAAAGTATCTGCTACAGAATTTGTAACTGATGCCCAATGGGTTAATGGATGCCTACAATTTATACAACGTTAGATATATGTATGTAACCGATGGAAGATCGCAGACCAGAAACTATAGACTTTCGACAAAAAAAATACTCAAAAAATCTGAGCTACTTTGCTAAACTGCAGTTGAGCCGTATCGGCCCCCCAGCAATTGCAAGTCCACCAATTGTATTTGTCGGACTGAATACTAAACCAACTACAACTACACCAAAAATAATATTAATTAACAGCCAAAGCCACGTTGTCGAACGACAACGCATTCGCATTCTTATTTTGGAGACAAACATCTGTTTTCAAAGCCACTAAACAGCTGTTTGTCTCTAAAAACAAAAAAGCAGGCGAACGTTGTCGATCGACATCGTGGCTTAGCCGGACAATCATATTCATTTCTTCCACCAAACAATATTCTCGAGGGTCACATTTTATGTAAAACAACAATTGGCGTCCGAATTGCGATTTTGTAAGACGTTTGAACGTTTTTTTTTTTTTTTTAAACAGTTCCACAGACACAACAAACAAATCTAATTCATGTGACGGTTTTTGGAGTGGGTGATTTTCGATTTATGATCGCGTATGAATTGAATTTCATTGAAGCATAATACGATTTGTGGATTTGTTGATTTGTGGTTGCATTTCTTTTTTTTATATTTTTTTTTTATTTTGTTAAAAACTCACCATTCCATTCATGAGAAGCAAACTCATCATGAAGATCTTGGTTTGGTTTCGTTTCGTTTCGTTTGTTTTCGAACATTTTCAAAGTTAAATACAAAATAAAATGGAAAAAAGTTAGTAAAGATTTCATACAAAATGAGACATAACCAAAGAAGAAGAAGAAGAACAATTCCCCCCAAAACCCTGAAATAGCCCACTCAAAAACCAAAACGAAAAAAAAATCAGTTAGTGTGCTTTGGAAATACTCACGTCCAGCTTCCTCCTCGACTTTGATCTTAAGGGAATCTCGGAAGGTGGGCAAGACAATTGATTCACTTTCGCGGGTCATGGCAACCAGGTCTTTCATGGTGAACACACGATCGGCAATAACCAAATGACGTTCCAAAACCGAGCGGGACTAGAGGGAAGAAGAAACATCAGTTATGTATACGAATCGTCGCATGGCCTGGGTGATTTCCCACCCACCTCCATGCAAATCATCGATCTCATTTCGTTAACTTACATGATAGGCAAAATCTCGCATGAATAACTTTTTGTGCACCGATGGATGGTCCAGTTCGTTCTTCTGCCATCCCTTGTCGCGGGGCACAAAGTAGGTGAAACGTCTTTGGGTGTTGTTCAGCTGTTCGTTGAACGTGGAGAATTGGCCCAACTTGTACGTATCGCTGCGGAGGCAAAAAAACGAAACGATAGCTTAGCCAAGTACGAGTTAGATGTGACACAATAACGATTTACCTCAACATGGGATCACTTTCCAATTTGCCCAGGACGGTGGTCGACGGTATGCCCAAGACTTTATCGATGATGTGAACGAAGCCATTGGTGCTGGCCACATCCGGCTGAATGATGGTGGCATTGACACCGCCGCCCTCGACGGTAATGATTTCGTCAGCTCCCTCGCCGTTGATGTTGAAATAGAGGAAGGTCTTATTGCTGACTGTGGGCACTTGGGCAATCTGAAAGGCGATCATCCGAATGTAACTCAGTTTAATTGCTTTCTTGATGTCCTTGTTGGCCAACTTACCATATTCTGATTCTTTTGGCGGATTTTCTCAATACTCAGTGGATCCCGGATAATGTGCATATTCAAGATTTCACGCATTTTCTCTTTGTCACTGCAAAAGACATTTTGTTTAATTGGAATTAGTGATTATCAAGTTGCTGAGTCTGCGCAGCAATACTCACGCTATGATATTTTTAATGGCGGGATTTTTCCATGCATCATTGCTGGGTGCCAAAATTGTGACCTCGCCGAAATTCTCAATGTCATCCAAGACAGCGCCACCATTGAACATAATCGCCTCGATGAACTCCTTCAAAGCGCCGCTTTCCTAAACGAATACATTATGGAGGAGAAGGTGATTAGTAGTTCCATGAGGATACGAGCGAAACTAAGTGGTTGCACAATCCAAGCAGGTTACATTCAGGTTTTACATATTCCGAATATTCAGGATTTGTTGGATGTGGCAGCAAAATTAGTAAAACGACAGAGGGACGGCCAGTGGGCCCATTACATAAAACATATCAAACGCCCACTCAACATTTTTAAATTTCGAGTTTTTCTGCTCTTACTGTGCAGAACAGTTCATGCCTCTCTTCATTGATTCGTTTGACAGGAAGTTGCAATTGAAACTAGTGACTTCTATTGAGTTGAACATTTTGAGTTGTGTCACCTTTGCAGTGGGTGTGCCCGATATGTTTGTATGCACGTGTGATTCGAGGACAATCGTATTGTAAAACAATCATTTCGTTGGTGAACTCTGACCTCATGTCTCATGAAAAACTAGTGTAATCCATTCTATTTATGATCGGCCATACGATTTTCCTCAGTTCATAGTTGGAGGGAGAATTCAAACACAATAATGGATTTAGAAAGGGCGTAATTCGATTTTTTTTTTAAAATCGCGTTTTTTACATATTTTGGTGGACCAAATACACATCCCACAAAAATTTCAGGGATTTGTGATCAAAAATAACGGATTTATTGCCCTTTTGCAAAAGGGCGAATCAAAAATCAAAAAAAAAAAAAATTTTGCGCAGTTTTTCCAATGTTATAAAGTTTTTACTTTCTCCTGTAAAGTTACGAAACTGCGAATTACGCCCTTTCAAAATTAAGCCATCGAATTGTAGACTGTGGTCCTTCAATTAACTGCCTGTTTCCCTAAAAGGAATTTCTTCGTTAGTTACAAATTGTCAAAATTGAGGGCGCAATTAAATAGATTTTTATTGAGATTGAGATTGTGTTTCATATGTCTGAAAACCAGAATTAAATAATGTCTGAAACCCTTTTTCCAAAGCTTCGAATATTTACGATTTATAACGAACGAAAAATCGTCAATACACAATCAAAAAACAAAAAGCTCTCACTTCTCATGAAAATCCAGTTTATTGTGCCTTCAAATTCGTTTCATTCGTTTCAGGCGGTACACCATTTGTTTCATATTTAACTCATGTTGTTAACCTCATCTGGTTGATTTTAAATATCACACCTCTGTAAATTGCAAATTTTACTGAGATTCCGCCACATTTTCATTTAAAACAAATCCTACACGGGCATTTTTGAAATTACAATTTATTTGAACGGAAACAATTAATCAATAATTCCATCCGTTTAATAAATATCGTAATTGGGGCCCAAATAAAATGTCAAACTAAAACAGCGAAAGGAAAAGGAATGCACATAACACATCTTTGTATGTCTAAGCGATTTGTAAGAGTGTAAAGAGTGTTTTGAGGAACAGTTCCGATGGGAGTTACAATACAGTGGAGGGGGGGGGGGGGGGGGGGGGGTGGCATTCGTATTTTAGCCTACTTAACAGTCAGTACTAAACGAAAAAAAAAGAAACAAACAATGGGAAAATAATAAAAACGCAAAGGAAGACTCTAAAAACATTTCGAAAGTGTTTGGAATTTTGCTGGTGTGTTTTGTTTGCCAATTTTGTTAAATGAATTGGTTAATTTGCTCAAGACGATCACAAAATGCTCTCTACTATCATAATAACAAGCTCGTATCTTATTTTATTGCCGTGGCTTTGGTATTGAGAAATATTCAAATAATACTTACAATATTCTATCGTATCGTATTCGTTTCATGTGGATAATTCAATCATTCGTGTTCATAGTTATTTTTTTTTTTGGGTTTTTTTTAGTGGGGCGGGGGGGGGTAGCAGACGAGTATTGCAATTGCGATTGTTCATCCATTTCCATCACCCATCACACGTCACACCATTTCGTTCGTTCGATGGGCACATTTTCGGTTTCAGTTCATTTTCGGGGTTTTGTTAAATGGTTTTTGTTTCGTTTTGTTTTTGTCGGTGAATGGATGGATTCGGTTTTGTAAATGTTCGGGTATTCGTGTCAATGAGGGGGGAGAAATTACACAGACAAGTGTTTTTGTTTCGTTTCGTTTCGTTTATGAAATTTCCATCGTGTGTGTCATTCATTTTGTTGCCATAACGAAAATAATCAATTATTATTTGCAAGTTTATTATTTATTTGATTGTTGTACATTATTTATAATTGTGGTGGTACGAATGTGAATAAATGTCGCATAAAACAAACATTTCGTGCAATGAACAAGGCGAGCAAATTCGGCGGTGGCGGTGAGTGATCTTTTTGCATGATACGACTTATAAATTCTGACTTGATTGCGTTAGTTTCGATTTCCCGGTTTCGACTGAATGAATGTCAATAAAAATGCATGTGTTTGTTGATAATGATATTTTTTCGTTTTGTGGTTTTTTGCCTAAACTTTCAAAGAGCATTTTATTCACTAAAAAAACGGGGGAATATGAAACCACTTTGACTATCAGTCAATAGGAATACACTACGCGTGACGTCATTCGATCAACCTGCGCAGAACATGTTTTTCTCTGCGCTGGATGGCGTAATCTTTGTTTCTATCATTCTTGGTTTAAGAAGTATTTACTTTTTTCTATTTTCAATGTGAATCTTGTTAATTTACCATTTGGTAATTTATTATTATTTTTTATTAACTTAATTTTAATATTTTCTTTATTTGTCGATTTCTAGATTGACAACTTTTCAAATTGACCGGTGAGTGTTTTTATTTATTTATTTTATTTTCAATTATTTTATTTTTATTACTGCAAATTATTGCATTGAAAAATTCGCTTAAGTGAAATTGAAAATGGAACTCAGAGATTTTCGGTTAAAATGAAATTCGCAATTGAAAGCCCAAATAAATTCCCTATCAACACGCTGTCTTTGGTTTACTTCGTTCTTTGTGTGTAAATGTTGATGGGAATTTTAAAAATCTTTGATCTTCACCGCAGATCATCGTGGGGAAATGAATTAAAGAACAAATAATATGTAAAGGGTGTTTCTTTTAGCGAGTTGGGTTTTCAGTGTTAAGTTGTTGGCAGTTTAGGCGTGAGTCGGGACATGTGTCAATGTCAACCATTTTCAGTTTGCCTGTGAAAAATCGAAAACTTGTCCACAAGCTGACAGTGCACTGATTGGTTGGGTTTATGGGCCGGCGGCATCAAAGACACGGCACGCGCTTCCATGAACCAATTGAGTGACGACTTTGTTGATCAATTCATCTCATGTTGTGACACTGATCATTTTGCCTGCCTCGTTCAAGCGATTTCACCCCGACTATTTATAGACTATTGTAGAAGCCAATCACGATTGCCGCCTTGGAAGACTGCATTGCACGTGATTATGGCCAACATTTGCCTGCAATATTCGTCCAAAAGTAATAAAAGTACTAAATATCAATCAGTCAGTCAGTTGTACGAATCTGCTAAGTTTTCTTTAATTATCCGAAATTAAACGCTTTAAAATCTCGCTTTATACATTTAACAAGAAACAGCTTTGACAAGTGAACAATCGACAATCAACAGGCGACACAATCTTCAATTGATATCGATACCGATAAATATCGGTAATGCCAACTTATTTTTATTGCAAATAGAGCTCCAAATTTAATTCACTTTTCATAATTGAATTCTTATTCTATTCAATTGACCGATATTATTAGTTTAATATTTATTTTGTATATTATTCCATTCTTATTCCCGTTCAATTTTATTTAATTGGCCGATGAATACAATTTCAATTTTATTTGGACAGTTCATTGATCTTTTTGATAAGGCTGTGCAATCCATTGGACATTGTTTTGAATTCATTGCGATCTTAGAATTACAAGAGATTCAGCGTTTATTTCTAGACGAATTTGCTGATTAGAATGTTTGGATAACAATATTGTTGGGAGACAGTTTGAATTTTCATGCAGAAAGAAATTTCAAAAAAAAGAGATTTTCGAATTACAAAGTCAACGATAGCCTTGTAAAATGGATGGCAAATGTTTGAGGCGTGGGTAGTAATAATCCTTTAAATAATTAAATAAATTTAAAGCAACTCTTGCAGCAAAACATTAATTCATATTTAATACAATCATATCGACATACATATGGGCATTTCCACGATCGCGAATGTGACACTCGTAGTCGCATGAAAACGTACGATTTGTTTAAGCTCTCTACGAGGGATTACTTGTATTCTCGTGCAAAGTGTAATTTGTATAACCTGAACGTTCTCAGAAAAACAATGGAAATGCTCATATGTCGTTGGTGTGTTCTAAACAAATATTTCACATGGCCAAAACGAAAAATAATGAATTACAAACAAATAAACAAACCGAAAATATCATGCAAAGTCTAGATCAGTGGTGCCCAACGCCCTGTACTCTTGATGCTCTTATGTTTGTTTGCACACACACACACACACACGCATCACTACACAAACAATGTCGTTGGTGTTTGCTCTGCGAGAAGAAGAAGGTTTTCGGGCACCACTTGTCTAGATAATATCGATCACAAATTATATGAGATGATGACTCGGTGATGAACTTTAAGTGGACATACACACACACACATACATAATGTACATACATACATATAAAGTATTTCATATATTATAAAAGGAACGTGTAATTACCTTAAACGACTACAAAGTATTTGTTAAACAACAACAAAAATTGTAGTTTTTTGTTGTTTTGTTTTCGGGGGGGATTTACAACAAAATCCGGAAGGCACATTGAAACATTGACAAAAATGAAAAGTGTTACAGAAGGAAGACAAAAGAAGACATATTAAAGAAAATCACATCAAATAACAAACGGAAATCACAACAAGAAAGACAGACAGAGAGAGAGAGAGAGCGATATTGGAATATGAGAAGAAGAGCGGCGGCGATATGTTAAGACGTACGACAAATGTTTGTGATTACAATGAGTCGACAATTGGAGCGCTAACGAACTTGCACAGCATCCCCGGTACACTATGCCCCAAAGCAACGAGTGGCAAAAGTAACGAATAATTGGTAATAATTTTATCGGGGTCGGGGGTTGGCGTTGCCGTTGGGCAGGAGCATAGTGTAGGCGATACTTGAATGATTTGTTGTTGGTCGGAAATGAAATTCTGGAGATGTCAAGCGAAAAAGCTAAACTAGGTACGATTGGTTTTCAACTAAAACTCATTAACCAAAGAAACGAAATATTTGTTAAAAGCCAATTGTTACCAAAAACGAATACAACTTAGCGTAGAAACAAACAACAAAACTAAAATCTGACAAAATTGGCCAATTCGGTGAAACTTAATTTTAACCCTGAATTAAATACACAGTTTCTGTTTTTTTGTTTTGGAAATTTGTTTTGAAAACGAATTTTGTGGAAATATTTCAAAGTGTAAAGGAAGTGTATGCACAGAGAATACATGAACCCGATACGAAACAAAGAGAATTTTAACCAGTTTGTTGTGTGGAAATTTTGAAAATTTGGAACATTTTGAACATTCTAAGAATTAAGCAATTTCGTTACATGGTTAGAATTCTGTTTATGGTGACATTTTGAAATGGAATTTAAATTTTTGTACAAACATAAAAGAATTGATTTGAAAAGAAATTTTGGTTTAGTTGACGGATGAGTTGGTTTTATATTTCGATTGATTGATTTTATTTGATTTTTTAGTTGTTGTTGTTATTTTGTTTGGAATTATACTTACATTACACCCAAAATTTTTTTAAAATAAAATTTATATTTTAAAAATTATTTTAAAATAAAATTTTGCTTTTGATTTTACTAAGAACCGAATTAAATTATTGTTTGTCAACAAAGTTTCAGTAATGCCAAAAATCGTTTCGACCACCACGTCATACTTTCAGAACCGGACCCTTTCCCTTCGCAATGAAATGCTGTGAAATTCGGAATTACAAATTTGAAAAATTTGGGCTATCTTAACAAAGAGCGTTTACGTTCGCCCCCGCTACCGAAATCCCATCATAAGTTTCAGTAAAACTTCATCGAATCTATGAAATATTTACTTGACATTACACACACACACATTTTTTCCAATACACCTCGGAAAGGGGTCCAGTTCCGGCAGGGGTCGCACAATTTTGGAATCACTCAGTGCGCGAGTTAACATTTCGTTTACTAGTGTTTTGGTGTTTTCTCATAAGAAATTTCTCAAATCAAATTCAGTTCAAGGTAAAATCAGTCTTTGGGTAGTTATTTCGTTGCAATAGTTTTGTTTTTTTGTTTTTTTTTTCAATAATTTGTTGTGCAGTGTAAAAGGATGGTGTAGCTTCGGCGCTGTAACTTTGTTCTTCTGAGAGTCCGATCAATTGTCTGCCAATGTTGGGTGTACACCCAGCATGTGGAACGACACCGGTCGTTGTCCGACCCAGAGTAAAATCAAAGCCGTGTCTCCTCTTCCCTAAGCCACAAAACGTGTATGTAATCCTGGCATAAGTAGCTAACTACATGTGTCTATGGACGAGTACTGGTAATCATAGCTTTCATAATGCTAAATAATCAGCTTATGGTTAGTTTAGCTAAGCCTTAACGAGCCTTAGGTTTCCACCGGCGAATCCGGTGAATCCTTGACAGTTTTTCTGATTTATAACCTGGCGTCCTTTCCTTCATATACCTACATACATACACACACATATCTATATATATCTATATATTTAAATGCTACAGTGTTTCTTGCTTTCTGTGTGCATGTGTGTGTGTGTTGGTGTTGTTGTTGTTGTTGTCGTTCTTGGTATCTTGTTTGTTGCAACATGTTAGCTTACCTGCAGGAATTGTGTTACGGTCGTATCGACTATCATCAGAGGACGTTGTATCAAATGGACAACGCCGTTACGTACGGGTATGTTGGCCTCCACAACCTCGGACAGCACCACTCCGGTGGCATGTTTGGCATCGCCCAACAAAGTATTCGATTTCACATACACTGAAGAGTCATTGAAAGCCAAAGGAAATGCCCGACAGAATGGAGGAAGACAAAACGGAAATGTTCAAGTTAGTGTATTTGTTTAGTGTCGCTCCTGATAGCAGCGAACGGATGACCGACGGACTGCCACCAAGATTGATTGCTTAGTGTCGGTTGCATGGACTTTAACTGACGCCTTAAACGCCAGTTGAGTTACGGCCATTTGCATTCCAGAGGAGTTACTTACTTTTGCCGTTCTTCTCCTTGAAGAAGCTAACGGTCACCTTAATGTTGTCCTCGAAGGCGGCAGTGGTTTGAGGCACCTCGATTTGGGCAGCTGAGGTGAATATCACATTATTCAATATGACATGACCGTCGATGACTTTATTGTCCACCAAACTACTACGGGAGGTTGACTGCAAGTGGCGGACAAAAATAATTGTTAAATACACAAAATGAGCCAGTTTATGGGGCGAAGGACCTACCTTGAAACCTTCATCCACTGGTATTAGGAAGGTGTGACCTCCTGGTGACTGGTATAAGCTCTCCTTGCGCATCAGAGTCACCTGAGAGCGATACGATCTGAAAAGGTGGCAAGTATTTTTATATATTTCAAAATTTACAAAAATTCATTGTTTTCTGCAAACAGTCCCATTATTTCTGGAAACGGGATTTCATGCGTTTGACTTCCTCGGCTGACTTTGCAGTAGCACAACATGTCAACCCGGTGGCCAATTGGCATCGCAAAGCTAATGACTCCAATACCGAAGCTGGTGCCCAAAATATCGCTGGTAGCCAGAGAAAACCAGAGATCGTCCAGTCAGTATCCCCAATCTCCCGCCACAAGAAATTGTCCGAGAGAGAGAGAGAGAGAGAGAGACCATTCATTTCAATAGATGGACAGCAGACAGACGGTAGACAAGGAAAAATAGTCCAAACAATAACAACAGAACAACCCAAACCAGCCCACGAAAACAAAGTCACCCCCTAAGTGAAGAAAATGTATTTGGATTCTATCCCCTGAATATTTTTTGCTTCACTGTAACGATGGAATTTTTCGAAATTGAGTTTCAGCCATTGCTGGAATTTTGTCTACTCCTGTTTTCCATTTCATGCCACTGTGCAGTAAATAATATCTGTTAGCAGAGCCACCAACCTCAAACGATTATCGCCTATGCTGAGTAAATCAGCTTGTTGCAGAAATTGAAATGCATCCGGATTTGTGATTTCCGTTTTCGAATTGGGCTGCGAAGTGAGCGGCACTAGAACTTCATCGATAATATGCATAACCTGTAAATAGCGGGAAGAGGGTAAAAGGGTTAACTGAAATACAAAAATAAGTCAGTGACAAATCCCACCTGTCGTTTGCCGTCATTATTGATCATTTCGACCGACAGCGATGGTATGATACGGGCATTGTTCACATAAATGTCGCCATTGCGATTCTTTGTTATATACAAGGGCGGATTGCCATCCATATCGGAGGGTATGGTCTTCGTCAATTGATCCTGAGTCATAGCCACGGTAGCTGCAGAGACAGAGAGAGAGAAATAGAAAACGAAAACAAATCATCACACATAATCCAATTGCAAAGGCATAATTTTAATTAAAAATAACAAAAAAAAACTCCATTCAGACTGATGGCGCCCCCCTTACTCACCCATGTGATAGAGTACATAAGTTTGACCACGATGACGCTGGAATGCCTCGTTGGTGGGTACAAATAATGTGCATGCTCTCAGTGATAACGTGGAATTCGCAATTGGATTCTGCTCCAACAGACTGTAAAACTGCAAAGAGAATGAGAACAACAACAAGAAAAAAAAAAGACAGACAGAAACACATGAAACACAGACAAAATACATTCAAGACTGTAATAGGAAGACTGTAATAGATTTTATATTTTTCGGTTTTATTGGCGGGCAATAACGACTACAACACACCGACACCGGGGGGAGGGGGGGTATTCACCGGCTGAGGAAGTTTGCAAAGTATTACGATATACTCTCCAAGACTATGCCGTGAATACCCCTAATGTATGGGTCGGTATGGGTTGGTTTACTACATTTATAGCATTTTTATGTTTTTCGTTTTGGGAAAAGCCAAAATAATCCTGCGTTTTGTAAAGCAACAAGATAAAGTTCAACTACAAATTGCACTTCTAAACGAAACTCGAAATTCAGGACAGGTCACTCAACTCAATGTTGGTTTTATGTCAAGTACAGTAGGAGGAGGTAGGGTTAAGGAGGAGTTGACGGCGCCCAAGAACTGTTGGCATGTCGATGTGGAAAATGCATACAAGTTATTGGACTGTTCATAAGTGGACCAGTGAAGTCTCTTAAAGTGGCGCAAGAACTTTCGTTCTTCTCCGTCTTCCTCTGTGATAGACACTTTGTTGTTGTTCTTGTTCTTGATGTTGATGGAAAGCAATGACTACTCACTCTCATCTGAGTGGGTTGATTGACCACTTGAATATTTGAATAATTTAATACGTGGCTATTTGAACAATTTGACTATGGGAACGTGTTCTCTGCTTGCAAAGCAAAAGGGATAGACGCACTATCACACCACGACCGGAGCAACATGGCAACCACATGCATTTGTCACACACACACACACATACAAATGTAGTGCATCTTTCGCAGTACAGTGTAGTCTCACCTAACGGACTGAGCATTTTAACTGCTTATGAGAGGTGTCCGCTTATAAGAGAAGTACACACGAGGACCGAAGCGGATTGGTACTGACAAAAAAGTGTCCGCTTACGGGGGGTGTCCGCAAGGAGATAGTTCACTGTATATACTTTTTGGACGTTGGCAACCCTGTGTCTTTGCATCCGCCAGCTCAGCTGATATCGGAATGGATTTTTGCTTGAGTTGCAAATGAAAAAGCATAATAAATACCAAGAGAATAACATTTGTGATTGTTCTACGACTATTTCAAACAATTTAATACAGAGCAACAGCAAAACATTCGCATTTTACTTTTTATTGTCACGGGACACAAACAGTTTCGTGTTCTTCTTCCCGTTGGAAATCATCAACCAACCATTGAATAAGTACGAAGGAATGCCGGCATCCACGTAATTAGTTCGTAACGTATTTCAAATGTGATGCGAAAGTGTCTGCGTTAGCGTAGGTGTGAATTGGGCCTCAGTTCAGGGCACATCTCCATTCTGGTCAGTGGGCCCTGGATAAACGTGAATTTTTGAAGCTGGAAGGTTCGTTTAATCCACTGACTACGAAGAAGAGCAGGGTGCAGCATCGTCATCACATCACAGGTAAACTAAACGGATGGGTACAACTCGGTTGCAATGAAAGATACAAAGGCACTGAAAAATATGCTAACCCCCCATCGTGCTATTAACTTACAGCTCATGACTAGACAGTTTGGAGTAGTCTGCCGAAACCCCCACAGTTGGAATGTATTTTATTTTTCATTTATGAAAATGGTGAGAGAAAAAAATGAAATGGCGCTCCAAGATGAGTTTACCAGTTAAGTGAGGAGATTGTGTTCGGTTATTAAAGTGCTGAAAGCGGGGGAGGAACTTTAATTTATGTCTCCATTGACAAATATCAGATTTCTTTCCCGATTATCTCGTCCATAGAATCAATAGAACCTCTGGGCCTCGTGAGTTTTACATGATTATCACCAACATTTGTAATTCCTGGTGCTTCATCACACATGTGGCAGATACGACTCCACTACCAAGCTTACCTTGTAAACTCCGTGAACACTTCAAGAAAGTCCAAAATGCCAGGGAAGCCTGATTGAGGTTTGATTGTGTGGGCGAATCTTCTCTATTGCTCAGGCGTTCGGGCACAGCCAAACAACTTGACTAATCTTCAAATCTCATATTCAAACTCTCCCAGGGAACTGCCAAATCTATTAATGAACATGAATTCTCTTTGACATTTGACATTTTCCTTTGCCGCCAGTGCAATAATCCTGAATAAAATATCTGACCCGTCCTATGAAAAGTTGGCTTATGACTTTTTTGTTTCCATTTTTTTTCGCTTTCGATAGTTGCATTGTTTATCTTTAACAGCTGTTTCCCGCAATTTCTTTTTTGAGTCATAAGCCTTGATGATGACAAAGACAAGTGTCCCCTTTTCATTTCTTTTCGGCAATGAAACCGATTAAGGGAAACATCCATGAGTATTATCGAAATTCCCAATTATGGGTTGATATTTTATTTAGAATAGAATGACTTTCAACACTTTTTAAATGTATTTCAACTCTCACTCAATCGATTTATTTTCGTTTTGTAATTTATATTCCACACTCAAAATATATTGAAATGGCAACGAAATGCCCACCGCCATTAAAATGTTATTGTCGCGTAAACACACTTCAAATGGAACTCAGTACGTGTTTATTTGGAAATTCTAAAGAAAATGAAATTGATATCATATTTGTGTTTCCTTAAAACAGAGAAGGGGGTGGGGGGAGCTATTAAGCAGTTCAATATCACTTTCATTCTTATTTACAACCTCTACGCTGGTAATGAATGCATTGCTGTCAGACTGAGGGCGTCCTTTTGCAATTCGCAAACCCCATACAACATACAACGAAATCCGACATATTGTGTTAATAGGTTGTCACAAAATAAGAAACAGAGAAAGATGTGCAACCCCTAAAAATGTGAAGCGATTGTGAGTCAATTTATTTCTTTATCTTATCCGATTATCTGAATTTGAAATAATTCATGTATAAAATTGACAAGTTTGTGAGGATATGAGATGAATTTTAAACAAGCCGAATACGCTTTTATTGATTTCATTTAGTAATTCAAAGCCTTTTGTTTCAAACGCTCATTTTCAGTCCACGATCAAGCGCTAATGGCAAATCCCACCAAACCCACAAACGACCTCCTAAGCGGAGATTTTCCAAATAACCACAAATTTAATATTCCATATGTAAGAAGATTTTAATTTATTGAGTCTTTTTAAATCCGATTATTATATTCAATATGTAACAAGTATTTTTCAAATATTTTAATATTTAAATTGTTGACATTTCTATTCGAATTACAAGAGCAAATGAAATTGTCTCCCTTATTTGGGTTTGGTTTGTGTTGGGACCGAAATTAACATGTGTCAATGCAATTTGTTGGCAAACGATGTTCATTAAGAACAACAGCAGAAGTCCTCTTAACTGATTGATTTATGGAATTGGACAATTCGATCTCATTATCCCATAAATATGTCAATCGTGCCACAATACATGGCGATAACAAAAAAAGAAAAGAAATGCAACATACTGCGCTAATAGGTTTGCAAAAAAATAATAAAACTCACCCCCCAGGAGTAGACGTTTTTGTTGTTGGTTTTGTATTTTTTCAAACAATCTCCAATTAAAGATTTGTAAGTCAATTTCATGTTGTTGTTAAATCCTATTATGTCAGTTTTTTTTTTGTGGGGGGGGGGGGGTGGTTTGTTTGGTGCTTTGTTACACCGTTACAGCCAACTACGGCACAGTAAGGACATCAAAATCTACTAAAGTTATGTTCGACAGTGTACAAAACCAAAAAATCAGCTTCGTTTGCTCACCGAATAAAATTGGAAATAGAACAAATTCATAATGTGAAAATTTCAGTTTGTTTTATTAAATGCAGCCAAAGCCATTAAAAGCTTTTGAGATGTGGATTTATATTGTCGAGTTCTAAAAATACGCTGGACTGATAGAGTTTCTGTAAAATATGTGAAACTAAAATAAAATATAAAAAAACTGCTGAATTCGGTTAAGCAGAAATGAAAAAATCATGACATTTTTTATAACTTCTGTGGGATTTTCAATATAAAGGACTTCGGACAAATAAAGCTTCTATCAAGTGTGCTTTTGAACTTGTTCTATGAAACTTCTTCAGTTCAAACACAACCGGAGTCGCATCAGCCATGAGTTGAAATAGCTGTCGCCAGCTCTTGTCGCCATGTCTTGCCTGCCATGTCCGTCTCGTAGACGCAAATCAATGACTGAGTCCAATGTTCGTTTGACAACTAAGTTGAAATAACTTTATATTTCACAATTTACTTTTTTCCTATTTATTATGAATGACAATACAAAGTAAATTTATATAATTCACATTTTATAATACTATAATAGAACAAATCCTATGGAGGATCTTGCCGAAGGTTTCATCCACAACAACTACAATTACAAATCGCCATTTCCGAATGGAGCATTTTGTTGAGGACTAACCGACGATTTGGTAGTGAAACATCGCAGAGATGACTTTGAGTCTGGAAGTGGCAGTCATTGTAAGGGGCTCATAAAAGCCGAGCTGTAGAACGCTTTGGCATTTTGAAATATTTTAAAAAAATTATAAATACTTTTATTTATTCAGAGATCATTTGATTTTCAATTGTACACTAGAATTTTCATAACTTCACAGGAGAAGCCAAAAGGCGGTTGTAAAAACTAAACACTTTTTTTGTTACGTCGATTAGGAATTCGTCTATGAAATTGTAAATTTTGGCAGGGACGTTTTCTTTAGGTCATTTTACAAGAATCCATCAAAACACGATTTCGGGTTTTTCGATGATTGGTCAGTATGGAGTTCAGGTCACGATATATTACTATGAATATGAAACGGAACTACTGCCGGCCATCCAGAAGGTCTCGCACATTTCATTGCAGCTGTTCTTACACATAAATCTCTGAATCTCTTCAGAATCCCTGAAAAAGAATTTGTTGTACTGTTCTAGGGTTGGGTTAAATGGCGGTTGCATGCAAATATTTAGCATCAAAACACAGACCGTATTTCCTCCCTCATTGCCCCTCAAACCAGCATTGCAAATTAGTCTCTCGATTTGGTCCATTACAAATGTGTTAACTGCTGTGCCAAAAGGACATTGGACATTTAACAAACTGATTTATGTACGAGATGGGAAAAGCCGAATGCACTACACGACGTTGGCACACATTGCATTGGAAGTCACCCCCGGGCCAGGGAACACACAGGACAAGGGACTGCCTGTTTTGCCTTTTTGATTAAACATTTGTAAGTCAATTTAATTTTATCAAATCCGATTATCGCCGCTGCCATGGATTCTCGCGTACACATGTGTGTATCGCTGAGATTCTCTTTCAAAATCATTCAAGCGTTTAGTTTTGGTTTTCCTTTATCAGCCGTAAACAGACGCATCAAGGGACGAATCATCCCAAAAAAAAAAAAAATACAAAATAATCGATATAAATCTTGTGCTATTTCCTAGGGAAATTGACGCTCTCTTTTTTTCGTTTTTTTTGTTGGTGACGTTGACGTGAGGAAAATCAAAGAGAAATTTGAAAAGTAGCACAACTGCGACCGTACATCACATCAATGGCGAAACGATCAAAACAGAGCGACAGCAGCACCACCAACACCGACGATACCCTCATCCTCAGCGTCATTGTCATCGTCATCGTCAATGACAACGACAGCGACCAAATAGCACATGTTTGTCTGTCAATGGAAATAGCAGAACCCATTTCCAAGTCACATTTGTATGCCACCCTCTCCACTCCACTCCACTCCGCTCCGTTCGCCACACAAGCACAGCGAATTAAATTGCCATGGAAATTGTATCAAACCGAAGTGAAGTGAAAAACCGCCCTTAACAAAGGGAATCAAACATTAGTTTTCAGCATGAAAAGTTTAACATTTCAGTTGTGCGAGTATTTCTTGTTCACACAAGTTTATTGAACTAAATTCATTACATCATAATTTTATGGGACATGCATGTGCGGGTGTGTGTGTGTTCATGTGTTGTACTTATCCTTGTGTGTGTGTGTGATGGTGCAAAAGGGTCTTAGGCGAGGCGGGAGGACGAACTTCCACAAGAGGTTGTAGTCCGGAAGACATGTGTGGTCTTTGTTTAATGCCAAAGCACATTCAAAGGAAAGACTTGAACACTCTCTGATTTGCTGGAAACAACTGAGATATTGAGGTTTCGTGTTGTCTCTTGTCTGTGTTCTTCGTACAGGGGCCACGACACATTCACAAATTGATAATGACGTTGACTGAATACTTGGACATATTGTTAATTGCCTATCAGATCATATATTTTTGAATATCATTGATGTGCTTTGATTGCCATATTTGAGTATTGGGAGAAATCCAGAATTTTAGTTAAGCGCAAATTCCCTTGGGACACCTTGAGTTGAAGCCACCTTGTAATCCCAACTCTTTCCGGGCTTCCCTAAGTTTTTAAACTAATATCTTCCAAAAAAAAATACTGTCTTTGGCATTGTCCAAGGTTGATCGTAGCCCCACCAAAAATTGTTCACTGTTAACGTTAATGAAAACTGTGAGCGTTCAAGATGCTGAGTTAATTCAATGGAACACCGTTGAGCGGCACTTAAGGACCCAAGGACAGACAACAGAGTTTTGAACGATTAAATTAGCTTTACTTGTAAAATATTATGCAGCCCTCACACAGTACAACTGGTTGTACAATCTCATCATGTTGTACAACCAGTTGTAACGTGTGAGGTCTGGTTGGTCGTCGGTTGGATGAACATCAAAATATTTTGATTTCAGCTCAGGTTGGCCAACTTGGTGGGTTTGTATGAGGGCTTGTCATACAACTTCTTAACTTTGTTCGCATTTGGTCATTGATGAAATGTAGCGGAGTTTTAATAAAAAAAAACAACAACAACAAAATGTTAAACAAAATTATTGAATTTATTGAAGGCTATTGAAAATATGCCTCAATTGTCGTTTTTTCTTCTTCTTCCTCCTCCGCTAACACCTTGTCTAGAATCAAGACAATTACCTATGTGTTCAAGTTGATGTTATGAAAAAAATGTGCAAATGAAATTCGATACGAAATTGGTTATAAACTTGTGGAGTGTGAGAAAAGCGAACAACTTGGTTGTTCAACTCAGTGTTACAACCGGTTGTATCGTCTGAGGGCCGCATTACAATGATTTTGTACTGTTGTACCTAATTGAGTACTTTAGTAGAAAGCAAATATCAGCTGAAGTTCTATTTTATGATTTTTTTTAATTTTGATCCCCAATTTTTTAAAATCTACACCTTGCGACTTCTGCCTTTGGGGTCACGTGAATGATAAGGTCTACGCCAACAGCCCAGCGTCGATTCAAGACCTCAAAGATAGAATTTGTGAGGCTATCGAGGACATCGAGGGCAGCTATTTTGCGATTTGGTAAAATTTCATGAAAAAAAAAAGAATATGGTCCTGTAAGCGTGGTCGTGGTGGCGACTTGGCTGATGTTGTTTTTCATTAGTATCATTTCATGCCATCATTTATCTCAAAAAAAAATAAATTTTTCTATGAAAACCAAAATAACACCTCTTGTTGGAGAATCCGTACAGAATTTTTTTGGTTAGTGCTATTACTTTGACCACAGCTGTAGATACATATACAGAGTACTCTCTCCTTGCGAGCACCTATCTCTTGTGTACTTCTCTCGTCAGCGGACAAAATTCTCAGTCCCTTAGGTGTCCGCTTCTCAGAGAGTACACTGTATCCCCTTTAATTTGGGACAATAATCAGTCAATAGCTCAGTATCTTCAGAGGCAGGTGCTGATAGTCCAAGGACTTTTCTTAGTGTCAAACCAGTTTATTCGAGTCAACAATTGTCGGATGAACGTTTATATATACCGATCCCTGTTCAGTCTCACCACTGTACGATTCCCCTTACCAGCCGTGCGACATTGTGTGGTATTTTCGATATTTTGCAAAATGAAAATCGAAGGCAACAAATTACTCGCGGTCGTATCGTAACTAATTGAAATTGGGTGGAGAGTAGCGCGGCAGTGGAAACCACGGCTGGTAGAGCAACCACTGTTTCCCAAAATATTGACAGTAATATATGTATGAGTAGAAAAATATACATTTTCGCACACACACGCACACATACACACAAAGCCATAAAATTATGAAGACATGCCCAACCCCATGTGTTCTACTTTAAGATAATTTTGCTTCAGTCTCTTCCGTATTTGTATGTCTTTCATATTCACATGTATTGTCACATTTACACACACACATGCATACACAAGTATTGAATGAATGACTGAATGAATGACTGGATGTATGTGCTGGATGTTCACTTGTGTACATATTTTGTTAATGTTTCAGCCCAAAAGAGACCGGCAAGACTACAACTTAAACTAAACGCTAAACGGCATTACAATATAATACATATCTACATATCTGACATACATATGTATGTACGTATGTTTGTGTGTTGGGGCAAAGAGAAATTCGAAATGCCACCCCTCAACGTTATTATGCAACCTCTACATTACACATGCAACACGAGCGAGCTACCATGGCGCTCTGGGCATCGTACGATGTGGTGGGGCCCGACACCCACAAAATCGCTGGTTGGATGGCACCAGCGCATCTCGGCTGGGGGATGGGAAATGGAAAATTTTAATTGAAATGATTTAAGTACTTTTGGTGGAATTGTCTTGAAAAATATACAAGTGCCAAAAGAAAAGAGCGGCTGCCGCCAAACGTCCAGTAAATGGACTACATTACGGCCGCCAATAAACAGTTCCTTGCAGACAGACAGTTTACACTATTTGTGTTTAATTGGATCGTTTGTAATTAAATTAATTACCTTCTATGACAGTTTAAGCGCTGATTATAAAAACCGCACATGGGTTGTAATGAAACTTAAGCTGCAACTTTGTTTGTTTCTATAAACTAATTGTTGTTTCTGGAGGCAGACAGTCTTAGGGGACCCGAAAAACTCTCGTACAAGTACGAGTTGGAAAGGGAATTTAAATGAAAAGTGTCCAACGCTCTTAATCCCAACCCATTTAAAAGTAATATTTTATATTTACGAAGATATGGCAATATTATCCCAAAAATAACTTTTTTTTATGAAATGCTTACCTTGGCTTGACCCCACACATACAGATACTCTCCTGTGAAATTTTCTTGTTGGCGCTTATGTCTCGTCATGTGGAGACACAACAGAGAACGGTAACAGGCTCTTGCAAGCTATTAAATTCTCCAGGACAAGGAGCTGAAAATCATTCAGGATCGGCTATTACATTTGATGAATACACAGGAAACACTTATCTGAGGTTGTTTACCTGCATTGACCCTTAATGACTTTTGGAAAAACGAAAGTGGTGCTAGGACCATTGCGGCCTGTACGTCGACACAGTTGACAACCAGACCGTAAGTGTTGTCAGGCTGTCATATGTAATCATTTATTTAGGAAAATGTTGCCGACTTTTTCTCCCCTTCACAAAGGCATTGTCATGCAGGCGTCATCACACCGCGCCGTAGTGGCCGGCATGGAGTTACTCAAATGTCGGAATGGGTCTAAACTAATTGCCAACCCTTGGTAAATAGATTTACTCATTCATGGCGTTATTAACCACACACATGCTCGGTGTCTGTGTGTGTGTCCTAACCATCATTCTGCAGTCGATCAATCGTTCACCTGCGTTCACCGCGTTCATAAGTGTGTGCACGAGAATAAGGCCATTTGCCTCAAACCCTCCCGGCACCACCACCACCCCCGGCTCAATTACCACCTTGCCATATGCTGTTACCACCTTTTCGGTGGCCACAATTGTTTCGTGCTTTTTTTTTTTGCTTTAAATTTCCTCTTTTTTTAAAAGTGTTTGTTACACCCATACAGGGACACAAGTGGCCATGTGTGTGTGTCTATGGAATCATGTCATGACATACGGCCATTGAATAATGCAGTACGTACACATGTCTCTGTGTTATTTTTGTACGATATTTCGAGGGAGGTAATGGTTTCACATGTGACTCGTTCTACTGTTATTTATCTGGTTTTTTTCTGGTTTCCTTTCTTTGCATTGGTTGTTTTTTTTTTCAGCGCGTACCTCCGCTTCGCCGAGTAAAAGTTTTGAACCAAACGCATTAAATAGTTTCTTTATGACTCATTACACTTTGCACTAATTTTGCCCACGGAGAGAGAGAGAGAGAGGGAGAGATTTACTTTTTCGGATCAAGTTGGGAAAAAGTTTGGCTTTTGCACTGAATTACCTGGCGGTTTACAGAAGTTAGTTAAAGCTAATTGAGGCAGTTATACTGTGAAAACAAAAGTTGCTTGAGTCACATCTTTAGATTGGTTAAAACATCAATGTTGATCTTAGAGAAAGAGAGATTTACAAAATGCACACAGCACGGGAAACTTTTCCGGTTGGTGTGTGTGTGTGGGTGTAGCGGATATTTCAACTGCACTGTTTAATGTAAAATGCTGCAGTTGGCATTAATGCCAGCGGTACAGGAGTAGCTGCCACACACACACACGTGAAATGGGATGACGCAGAGAATATTGTTGTAAATGTCGAATGGAATGCGTATTCACTAAATACGAATGTGAACTGTGAACTCGTTCTGTGCACTGTAGCAAATATGATTTTAATTCTAAAAAGGATTCAAAATGAATGAACTTCAAGGGCCATCTTTTAGTTAATCCTTTCAGATATTTCAGTTCTTGTGTGAGAATAAATACTGATTTTCTCAACGAGCAAACCCGTTTTACTTCGTAGCAATCGGTCCAGCCAGTTGGAAATATAAAAAAGTAGTCCGATACAAAATAAGCCCCTGAATCCGAATTGAGTGTCCGTTTTGTCACATCACGTACAGTTTTCGAAATATCGTCCATCTAACTAAACCATTTCAAGGTGTTAGGTTGGCAAGACACACTTAGTCTGTTGCGGACCATTGTGACACCACACGATTTCAAGGTGTTACAAATATCTTTATATCACTTTTCCAAAGAATGGTCACCTGTTAAACTGTACGTGATACAGCAAACTGGATGGAATATTCGAATTCAGCAGATGCTTTTATTTGAGAATCAATAAGGACCCTCAGTGTGGTATTGCCGTTTAGAGGGTTAAAGTACTTTCTTATGAGTTGAAAATTAAAAGTGTTCACCAAAAAAAAAAAAAAAACCAAATAGTAATTTCTTTTGGCTGTAACGTTCACAATTATTATTGGATTTTTATAAATTATGATTTACATGAAAGATGCATGTCTTAGCAATTAATATTGTCCATCTTCAAGTGAATCGGATTAGAATTGTCAAAGTTAACGAAAATGAAAAATTCATGAAAAAAAAACAGAAAAATGTATTTACACGATATCTCGAAAACTATACGCGTCCTGAAGGGTAAGAATAATTTTAGCCCCCTCTCCCCCGGAAATCAGGTCTTAGGTTGCGAACGATGTACAATGAACCGTTGCCCCCCCACCTAAATTGTATAGTTACGCCAATGGGCAAACCGGATACTCAACTCATATTCAGGAGATTATTTTACAATTGATTTTGTCTGAAGGAGTGCTCATAAGTTATTTTTTCCACAACAGTGTAATAGAAAACAAATTTCCACCAAAGGCCTCGGGAAAACTTCACATTGTTTAGCAGTTAACGGGTTTAGCCACTAAAATCAAACCCTTAAACATTTACAAGTGGTTAAAGGTTTAATTAAAAACGATTTGTTGAAAAGTCCCAAATCTACCAGAGAAAACCAAACTCAATTCCAGATCTGACACAGACAGGCTGACTTCCAAAATGTTCGTTGCTTTGTATATGAACAAAGTTTAGGGTTTCATAAGGCCGCTGTATAAAACTTTTACAATACAGACCATTTCAAAACGTTGCCAATGCGAATTTCCAATGCAGTTAAATAGCAATCAGACATCGGTATTATAGTTGAGGCATTGTAAGGGAACTTTTCATGTGTACGTAATTTAAATAGCGTAGCCGACTTGCATACAAACTTTGTATTGATACATTCTGAAAGTCAGCCACATTTACTAAGTAAAATAGCCCACATTCGACCAGCAGAAATGCCGCCAAACTTGCAAATTGTTAAGAATTTTTATTTTTTTTTAAATAAAAATTGAATTGAATACGAACATGGTTTACCTACCTACTCTACCGCCTACACCACGGCCGCCCCTTGAATCATTCTTTAGTTACGTATTTCTCCTTCGCCTTTTCTCCGCCATAATTTTCAGAATAACTTTGCCAACATGAACGTCAACACGATGTGCTGGCAATCGTGTATAAAGTCTGTCATGTTAAAAGAATCACATTCTGTGACTTCTTCATTTTTTTTTTTTGTAAAATAACCACCATTTGTTATTACAATTTATCCTCCACAAAAGTTGTACATATCCGAGTATAACAGTTTCTAACAGTTGGCTGTAATAAATAAAATAATAAAGCCGCTGGTGGGCGGGTCTCCCTTAAACTTCTCTTGTCCGCCTGCGAAAAACCTGTAAAAGTTGCACCTGTACACACTCTCTGCGGTGTCTGGCCAAAGGATTATGAATATTTATTTCGTAAATGTTGCAGTCACCCTGGGTGTGTGGGACAGTGGAAGCTAAGCTGGAGGGTTCTCAGGGCAGTGCCGCCTACAGACCTTGCATGGGACATGGCTTACTGTTTATGTCTCTAGGATATGGTTATGCGCGCGCGTGTGTGTGCGTGTACCTGAAATAATTATTTTCATTTTTTTTTTTTAATTACTTAAATTAACCAACAAACAGGACACCGTAGGCAACAACAACAACAACACCACCACCAAGCACAACTGCAGCTAGGAGACATTTATCGCAGAAGGACTGTGCTCGCTAGCCGGCCAGTCTGGTGCCATGAGCATCGTGTTGTTGTTGGCGCGTGTGTTTGCGGAAAGTGGGCGGGGGCCGGATCGCTCGTTCGCATACACAAGTCGGAATGCGGAATGCGGAATGCTCTCAATGAGGTCGCCGTTAATGTTGGGCGATATTCCATATTTATGGGATATATTGACAGTTGCGTGTGGCGTCGACGTTAGTGGTGTCGGTGCCGGTGTCGGTGGCAGAGTGCATTTGTGCATGTGCAGTTGAGTGTGCATGTGTGTGATGTGATGTAGGCACCTTTTGATTACTCGTATTAGCCACTGGACTAACTAACTTAGAAACAACAACAATATCTATGTGTGTGTGTGTGTGTAGGAACAAACAACCCTTGCTAAGGACTCACAGATACAGCACAACAAAACAAAACGGAACGGAATACAAGCCAAGCCTTTTTTTTTTTTACAAACCCAAAAGAAAATGTAAATGAAAATGAAAATGAGACCATAAACACACAACACAAATGGACAATTCTAATCGACATTTTAATGGATCCACAGATATACAATGAATGGAGAGCAAATGAACCCGAATAATCGACAATTGATAACACTAATGCATTCGAAAGAAATCCTTTGCTTCCCTTCCAAATGCATTTCGATGGCAAATTATCTGATACCAAAAAAAAAAGAAAAAAAAACTCTAAGACTGTCGGAAACGAAAGGACAAACAAAAAAACACAACAAACGCAAAAATACACAACAAACGAACAAAAAAAGAAAGGTGTACGAGACAAACTCAACTGGAACGAACAAACAACAACAACAACAACTAACGTAACTTGTCTCTTATTTACATGTAAGTACAAGGCTTTTAGGTTTAGGTTTGGTTTCATAGATAATTTTTTGTTTTTGTTTTGTTGGTGGGATATCTTACCCTAACAGGCATGAGTTTCCTTAGTGATGCAGTCTGTAAGTAGAAAAGGCCATAAAACACGATTTTTTAAACAGCCAAAAATCTTTTTCTTTTCTTTTTTCTTTTTTTTTTGTTGGTTGGTGGTTATCAAGGCCAAAACATAAAAACCGTTTTTCTTAATGGGGCGGGGGGGAGAAACAGAAGAGACGAAAACTGAAAAATGGGTGTGTTGTTGAACTTTAATGCGCTGTTGTCGTTTTGGATAGTTTGGTTGAGTTGAGTTGACTTGGTTTGGTCTGATTTCGTTTGGTTTGGCTGACTGGCTGTTGGTTACGATTGTTGTTTGCGACAGAGGAACATGGAGAGCATGAAGCGTGTGTGAAACATGAAACATGGCTCAAATGATACTCGTATAGTTGTCTGAGTGCTGGGTGCTGGGTGTGTGTGTGGTGGTGTTGTAAGTTGTGCGTGCCACTGTGTGCTTTTAAAGGATAATGACATACATGAGAGATTAAAATAAAGAAAATACTCGAAAAACAACAGAGAAAAACAGTGCTAAGACTACAAAAGAAAAAAAAAGAAGGAAACTGCGTAAAAAAGAAAACAAAAACAACTAAAAGTAGACATTTGACTAGACTACTTGTAATCTAATACCAATCAAATGACACAAACACATACAAACATTTATTTAACTTTACATTTTTTGCTTTAATTTCGTGTGTGTGTGTTTTTTTTTTTTTTATTCTCAGGTGTTCCATTGTCCTTCTCGGTGGGGAGGCTTGGATTGTATTTGTCATTCAAAATAATTGTAATTAGGAATTTTTAAAGAGATTTTCTTTATTTTCCATCAAGGGCGCAGGGCCCGGGCGTTGCTAAAATGTGTGCTTGCCTAGAGGTCACGTGACATTACTGTGACATTGAACAGCATCCTTTTCAGGGTAGAGGAGTTTTTTTTTCTTTCGTTTTACCTCAAGGATATTTTCAGCGCCAAGAAATGAAACAAGTGACTGCAATCTACAAGATACTATTGACTCAGCCTTGACCATGTTTTAGTTGTAAAACCTCGTTCTAAACTCGTTGCTTAATGTGGGTGTAGTGTATTAGGGCGGGTTGTTTTATGTGGATGAACAAAATAATTTAAAAAAACATATAGAAAAAAAGAGATTCCATGGAGATTTATGGATGGCATTCAGTCATGGATAGACCGAACCTGGAAAACCCTTTGCTAAGTTGGGTTTGGTAGATACATCAAACAGAGTCGAAGCCCTTTAGGTGGAGTTGTTATGAGTTGCTGGTATTCTTCGTCCATTACCAAAATCGGTTACTGTTGCTCTAGACCGCTCTCAACGTTCACTGACAGAAGGCGAACATCGCTGGATTTTTGTGCTATTCTAAAATCACCAATAAGCCAGAGACGATTGACTGTAGATGGCATCAATATTCTGCAGAAGGCTCAAAAAGCACTGCCCAAAGATTTTTTTTTTTTGTTTGCCCCCCATAAATGAATGCGCTGTGTTATCGATGGGAAAGAAGGTCATTGGAGGTCGGAAAGAGGGAGTGGTGTGATAATGTCAAAGCATAACATTGAACCACCAGGATAGACTAGTCTTGAGCCATTCGCAACGCATAAAAGCCAACTGCATTCATATTTATTTATTAACTTATTATTAATTACAATACCAAGTGGATTTATATTCTTTATTTTGCGTGCAATGGTAAACCGGGTGACACAGACCGTATGGCTGGATTTTTGCGGCGACAGATCACAGTCTCTGTGTTGGATTCGAACCCGCAACCCCCACAACGCTCATAAAAGTATATTTCACATCAATGTTTTATTTCATTTCAATCTAAAACAACATAGGCGAGAAAAGACCGCCTCTGAACGTTCATAGCGGGTTTGTCATGTAAAATGTCGCTCGACCAGAAGCCGCTTTTAAATTAGCAGCTTCCCTCATCGATCCAATGGATTTTTCGGTTAAGTTCTTCTCAACAAAGGATTTCATTTAATTTCAAATTAACTATTACAATTTGTAGGCGATTTCTGAGATCGTGCTTTACAATTTGCCCGCCTGGGATATGTTACAAACACATAACGAGTGGCCTGAAGGTATTTCTGTTCTGATATATGTCCAACGGTGACGACAGTTAATTTGATTAACCCATATTGACCCCATATATGCTAAGCAACTTCAAAGAAATATAATTTCCTGGGTATAATGATTTGCTCATCTGGTTTCTTAGCCTTCGACCAGGTTCAGAGATTTTCTTGTCTGCCGCCGGCTGACGAGAAAGTAGAAATCCGATCTTCGGTCATTCTTTAAGCTATGTGCAATGGAAGATGGGCCAGCCTCGATGTTAGACTCTTGCCAAACATCGGGCGAATTTAGAGTTTTTATGTTGACTTTTGAGTTTAATTCTTCTACAGCCGACAAACCGCAATTGGATACTTCTTTTTCGGCACTCCGTCGCACATGTATTTGTCACATTTCCAAAAACCCAATACCGCAAACGTCAACTTGACTGTTGGGGTGTTTCCACAGTGGCGGTCTTGTAAATTCAAATTAATTGCAATTAAGTACGAACGAATCTCTTAAAAGGTCCCTTAGGGATCACACACACACACACTCATTCATGTGAGTATCGTATTCTTCCGAAAGGAAGTTATAATTATTAACCATAAAACTGACTAAAGCTTCATGACAAAGAAAAAAAATCAACTGTTGAGATGAAATTAAAAGAACACACACTCGCGTTTCCGAGGAGGAGGTAGAGGAGGACGCAAGAAAAGCAGAAATTATGAAATTGAACATCTAATTAGTAATTTAAATATAATCTTAATTGCTCTGCCCGCCAATCCCCCTCATGTATCGTCTGTTCTAAGACATCAATTAATAAAACGAAAAACTAATAAATTTTAGATTAGAATTGAGTGTGTGTGTGTGTGTGTGTGTGTGGCAGATCATTAGGAAAATATGCATTTAAACGTTGTTATTTGAATTGAATTAAATGCCTTACATTTTCATCGCACTCAATTTCAATTCGTTTCTAACCCAACGCAACACAAGTGGGTAGCGACACTCAGCGCTCGATCCCCGTTAGAAGTGTTACAACGCGATATGCCACACCAAACAACCAACGGGAAGGGGTGGGGGGGTGATTTAGTTTAGTTGATAAATACACTAGAAATTGTGGTTGTTTTGTTTCTTTGACTGCATGCAGTCGATCGTACGTTTTATCTTATGAGGCTAAAGTGTTTGAAATGGCCCATTCATGTAGATGGGCCCGCAGCAAGTCGGCCGGCTATCTATTCGTTTCACCGAGCAGGCGACGACAGCATTAAGGTCAACGCCGTTAAAAAAAAACGACACACACGCTCATCGTGTGTCCAGCGTCCACCGTCGTCCACCACTTGCCTTGCTCTGGCATAAGCTTTAATCTTAATTAAATTTAATTGAACAAACGAGTGCAGGCAGGCAGCAGCATCCACATCATCGGCGTCGCCAATCATGATCATGTTCAACATCATCATCATCTTCAACATGGAAATCATGAGAAACTGCCGTTATCGGCGCGACTGCATCTCGATCTCAAAGATCGCCCACGACATTTTCTAGTAGTGTGGGGGGGAGGTGGGGGGAGAGAAGCAAACCATTCAGATTCGTAAACGAATGCATCGTTAATGAGGGAGGTGGTGGGGGGTGGTTGGGTGGTTGGTTAACTAGTACTTATTAAATGCATAAATTGATGACGTTTTCCAAGTCCAAACAATTGTCTCGAGCGATTCACTTTCGTGCGTGTGTGTTTTATTTTATTTTCGAAATTGAAAAATGTTTATTATTACTTTGGCCTGAGAAAGTCGAAAATGGCTCATAAAATGTCGGTGCACACATCACTCAAACATCACACATGCAGTCCTCCCCCGGTCTTCACAGTGGGCATGTCTGCACGGTGGGTTACACAGTGATGCAGTTGTCCATCGCATTGGTTTTTTTTTCTTTGGAAGAACAAAATACGGAATTTCTCATTGTAAACATTGTAATGTAAACGGAAATATAAATTGAAAAAAATACAGTTGTTCGAGAGAAAATCCGCCATAGAGTGAATTTTAGGCTAAACATTCGAAATTCCGTTTACTCATTGGGCAACAATGACAGATCGATGTATCTCTGGTTTTTTGCCAACACAAATGGACTTCAGCCAAATAAGGAATTTCGGAGACTACAACATTTCCGGAATCAGAATTCTACAAATTAAAGTGCATTAACCAACATGGGCAATTCGAATCCACTAATCTCACACGGACTCTATGCACTCTTACTAACACATACACGCATATGTCAATTCAAAATCGATTTCCAAACACTGTGCAGAGGACTTCTATTCCCATCATAGACTTTCATGCGCTACAGAGCAAGATCCCACTATAACTAATGGCTACAGCGTTCCAAAGGTGCTCACACTAGCCTTCAATCTCATTAATATTCATGAGTTGCTCTTGGCCCTATGGTCAGCGAAACATTTACGGTGCTCGCCACCCACCGAGTTCGATTTAGTGGTGTCCCGCAGAGAAACTGAATGCGGTCTGCTACATGCCTACGAATCCCATCGTCCTACTCGTTTAGTGAGATTTTGACCTGTGACTGTTCGGCATGCACTCGTTGCGGCTCATTAACTACAAGCACAGTGCATGCATTACAAAGTATGCCGACTGACTTGATCAATTAATTAATTAGCGGCAGTTTGTAGCCAACTTAGGCCTAAGCGGCATTAGCAGAATTAGAGCAACTGGCAACTCGCGATAAGGGACACGTCTGGAGCTGGTTTGGTCAGAACTTGTGCGTCATGTTGAAACAACCACTGTGCCACTGATGCTCCGCCATGTGATAATGGCGCTGATGGCGATAATGACAATCATAATCATGATCATGATCATCGTCGACTTGCTAACCATAATTTGTAATGTCAACGAGACAGGAAGTTAGGTCATACGTAAATAACGTTACTCTCGCTGACAATGAACGAATGACAATTCAAAAGGTCAATCGTGACGGTGATGTTGATGCTCTTGATGTTCTATACATTGTTGTTGTTGTTGTGGTTGTCGTTAACACAATTGAACACACACTGCAAATGGAATAATTTTTGAAAAACAAAATTCACTGTCATTCGTATTTTCTTTGGTTTCTTTTGGCTTTTTTTTGTTCAGGGGGATTTGCGAGAGCTGAACAGTTTGAAAATAATTGAAAATTCAAGTATACACATGTATTTATGTGTGTGTACACACAAATAAACATTCGTAAATAAGTAGAAACCGTTTTAGTTCATTTTTTGTTTGTTTTTTTTTTTTTGTTTACCGTAAAAAGTCCATTTGCACTCATTACGGCTGAAGAAAAATCATTGTAATGAGCGCTGCTTAACAGAGCTGAACGCTGTTCCATTGTTTTGCAGATATGCCCTCTAAACTTGTACACTCTCTCTCTCCTTTCCGGTGGATGGCGAATGCCTACGAGGGAGTTTCGAGAAGTTTCTCTATTACAATATATATAATAAAGGAGGACGGTGTCGATACCCCATCTAGTTGTCGTAGTTTCTCAAATGGACAAACGCTGAAAGTTTTTTTAAGTTCCAAGAGTTCTGCTTCCACCCTATTTTACCCTGGATATAACGAACTTTGCTTATAAAACGAATGAATTTGTCGATTTCCTAGAAGTTCGTTATAACCGGACTCGACTGTACTTATAAAACTGTTTATGGGAATTTGTCTCCTTAACCACCACTAGAAGTGCTTCGACTTAACTTACTTAATTCCCCCAACAGTCAATGATGGAACTGGCGGGGAACTTCTCAGTGATCCGGCTCCGAAAGGCTAATGATTTCCGAGAGAAGTTTTACATGACTTAGGGATTACTCTCTTACTCGAAAAGTCGCCAGCAATTGCGAGGTGAAAGCAGCCGCCACAAAATGTTTGATGGTGGTCTCATCAGGTTTCCAAACTGGGTTCTGCTGGGTGACAGCCGCACTCACTACCTACCACACCGTCCGCCCGTCCACATCCAACAAATGTTGTCAAAACTGATGACAACTGAATCGATGTGTCAACGTCATAGAACGTGTCACATTCCTACGGAAACTTCCCCTTTAAACCTCGTGCCGTATGGCGTGGCATCTGCAGTGTTCTAATTACACGTTTTTTTCTATTCTATTTAAGTTTTCGCCCAAAATATTCCGTTATACACAGTAGCCAGGCCTACATACCTGTATGTATGTGTGTGTACATTTGTGATGTTCCATGTTTACATTTCATACCTTCGAAATTGTTCATCCGTGCCCGAACATTAGAAAGTTGGGCGGATGGTTGGTTGTTTGTTTGACTAAGGGCTTCCATCACATTCCACTTCCAGTTAATGTTGTTCGTCGTAGCCACTCGTACAATTCAAAATATGTTATGCTATCGTGAACATGTTACCCACACACACACACACATACATTTGAATGAATGTTGTACCTTGCGTCTGTTGTTTTAGGGCTTATGCTGCCTTCTTTAACACCACTCTGCCCTGCCAGACAAGTCAAGTCATACTACATATTTCTCTAAGCTCGTAATAACAAAAGAAAATAAAAAATATAGAAGACATTTTCAAACGTAACCTCAACAACTGTCAGTTTAGTGGTTATAGCACCACCTCCATTGCCGGCATTGCAGTTGGTCCGTATGTTAACCATAAAGCAGTACACATCTTGTCTGTGGACGGCGGAGGGGGGTGGTGATGTTCATCGCATGAAAGGTGGCATGTGTTTGATTAGACGTTCAAGGGGAGGAAAGTGTGTTCATATGCGAAGGGTATGTATCAGTTGATTAGCCAAGCCTTAGCAGTGGTTATTAGCACTAATGGCTTAATACTTTTTGCAGTGCGAAAGGTTGTGAGGGGGAGAGGGAGGTAAAGTGATGGAATGTGTTTGTCTGTCTATGTTTCAAAAGTTTCTGTGGCATGTGGCGCCGTATTCTCAGAATAAAGGAGACTCGCACACGTGCCAACTTGCCCACACACACTTCAAATATACGAAGGGTTTCATCTGCAAGGGACATACGTATATGGGGTCTAAACGGATTACAACATCTGCTAAGAATACTAGTGCAGGCTAAGCTGAACGGTGCCCTTCTAAAACTTTAAATTTGCAGACATTTTGGAACTTCGCTTTGTTTCGGCTACACACACATGTATCCATAATCGTGGTACCATGGTGGACCTCGTATAAAAGTATCCAAATAATTGCCCTGAACAGCCCTACACGGTAACCATACAGGTTATTCCTGTTGCCAACGAGTACCCGGTTGTAAGTAACCACTGCTTCGAGCATACTCTCTTGACATAAATAACAGTTTTTTTTTATTTTTAAATTCCCTCAAATAGAATAATCCGTTTTCATCGCCACCTATGGGTTATTTTTTTTAAATATTTCGGTGTGTTGTGGCATTCCCCTATTCCCGACAG
Organism: Hydrotaea cyrtoneurina; assembly: GCA_958296145.1. Lineage (NCBI taxonomy): Eukaryota > Metazoa > Arthropoda > Insecta > Diptera > Muscidae > Hydrotaea > Hydrotaea cyrtoneurina. Next base: position 149,022,747 of record OY282512.1, on the reverse strand, counting down.
TGTAGAATTACAATTGACCCAAATAGGAACTCCCGTGAAATGCAGCACACCAAATGCAAATATGTACAAACTCTTTTCACACAAACACATACGCACACGCTGGGATCCAGTGAGAACGTGAGTATTTAATCTCTCGTAAGCACCAACAAAACCATGGAAACCATTGAAGTACACAAATTACGTCTGACGCATCCTTGGAATTGAACGACAACAAGAACAAGAACGCTTTCAAACAACTGCCGCATACATGAATAAGTGCCAAACAGTGATGGTCAAAACTGAAGCAAATCAAAATAACGTTTTATTTTTAACCTGCAAACTTATTGTTTTTTTTTTTTTTAATTCAAAACAAATCTTTTGGTATTTCAAAACTGAGAGTAGTATCAGATGCTGGTGTTAGACACAAACAAACATGGCTGAAAAGATTGGCACAGAAATTATTTGTTAGTAAAATCAAGCCGTTTAAAAACTAGTTCAAACTAGCTGGTGAAAGTCCTTTACAATTGAAATTCTTCACTAGTAAAATATCGTTTAAAGTAAGAAAAAAACAAGTTTCTCCGCATATAATCTGACTGCAACCCTCTATGTACTCTCACTAGCTTCAGTATCGACCACCAGTGTACAACAAAGTTGTGCCCCAGTATGTTGACGTTTCAGTTTGGAGTACACCACTGTATGCCACCCATGTCATCATGCCACACAAATCTGGCAAACAAAATTCGCATCCAAGTGTTGTAGTGTTGTTGTTCATAGCGAAAATATGAAATCACACTGAAAGAGCAACACCACCAGCTATGCTACCTCTCTTCACTCACGCAATTATTTGTGTAGACGTCGTTGTTGGTTGTATGCTCTCCTATTCGTCTCAGCACAGCATGAGGTGCACACAGGTTGCAGTACACACGCACACACACACACACTCATAGAAAGTTACACCTAAAAAGAAAACAGCAACAACAGCAGCAATGTCAACCACAGCACCCACCGTGAAGTGAATGGGAGAATGTGTACCATTGCATAAAAAGCAAAGTGTACTTGTACTCACATGTACACACATACTGTATGTCTGTATGCTGTATGAGCATAGAAAAACAACAACAACATTTACGGTACCGCATCTTTTGTTTGCAAAGGTAAGTGGGAATACTGTGTGCAGTCACTTCACTCGCACTCACACTCACACTCATTGCTGAAGGATTTGGAGATGACGACAGCCTTGACCTTTCAATAACTTGTTGAAAAATCAATAATACCCGTACTCCGGCAACAACAAACATTTTTCGACTTTATTCGCAAACAAATACGCAGAAACAGAACAAAAAAAGAAAAAACACAAATCTGGCTGGCAGGATAACAATTGAATTTCATTACAATAACGTAACAACTACAAACAAACTTGATTCAAAATATAGGTGATGCTGTTCGGGTCGCGGTACGGACATGTTCGTGATTGAAAAAATCATTAATCCGTAGGTGATGTATGTAAATCAAGAGACCATTTTCTTATTTCCTTTATGCTCTTCCACCGAACGAGAGAATGTTGTAGTTCACAAAGGTCCTTTGTTTGTTTATACAATTTATTGTTAGTTTCTGTGCAAATGTCAATGGCACAAATACAGAGATATGTATCATTTTTCAACGAGTGAAGTAAATTGTCGAAGGGCATTTATAAACGATTGACGCACACTATCGTTGTGTGAAGGACAAGGTCTACGCAGGCTGGCATTTCCAGGACAAACTATTTGTAGGTATACGAGATCAAACTTGTGGGCATTGATACAGAAATGAAATACGGACAATCGGTGCTGGAGATTTTAGCAAACAACAGACGATGGTGGTCACACTACACTAGTTTAAGAATCTGTTTGTACAATGTACTCTCTCATAAGCGGACACCTAAGGGTCTGAGAATTTTGTCCGCTTATGAGAGAAGTACAAAAGAAGACTGAACAAAGTATCCGTTTATGAAAGGTGTCCGCTCAATTTATATATCAATCCCCAGAAGATGCGAAATATCGCGAAATTAAAATAAATATACAACATCAGACCTCGAGCTCGATTTTTATTAAAATTTCCCAAAAAAAAAAACAGTATCCTATACAGAATTTTAAGGCAGAAGATAGTCTATGGTGGACCTGTAGGCCTAACAGGTTAATGTTCTTCAACCGTGACAAACACGACCAAAAGAAAAACTAAATATTGTGGATCGTTGAAAAGTCATGTCTCTCGAAAACTGATGAACACATTCCTATCTCTAATAGATGAGTTTATCAACAGCTGATGTTATGTTATGATGATTTTCCGTTTAGCTAAGTTACGTCATCAGATTTAGGGTGGTGGTTCACACACACACTTGTGTCTCTTCGAAACTACTCACAGACATCAGAGTGGTTTAATTTTTGAAATTAATGTCATCTGTCCTACAATATCATGTCGGTGTGATTGTATGTCCTAACTACTTAGTCTGGAGTAGCATATAGCATATGGTCACTTAGAATTGGCCATAGTTTTCCGGCTTATCTTTTCCCCCCCTTAAACACAACAACAACTAAACATGTCCAGCAGTTCTTCTGTTGAAAGGTTTCGATTTCGTTAACAAACAACAGAAAATTGTGAAAGAAAGAAAACGAAAAAAAACAAAAAACGATGACATAAAAGAAAGAAATCTCTATTAACATGAAAGATTATATTCTGTTACAGTTTTCTTCTTTTTTTTTGTCTTTTTCAATTCAGGTGGAATTTCGAAATAATTTCTAGTATTCTATGCCATGTCATGTATTCTTTTCGTTTTCTGTTCTATTCAATCCATATCACACTATTCTTGGCAACAACAATGACAACTTGGAAATGGTCTTGGTAACATAATACTTGTAATACTCGCTCGTATTTTAGGAAAGAAAAAAAAAAGAAAAAACGTCAGTTGTCTTTCATTCATGTTTTGCAGGTACCGTTCTTGTTGGTATGGCCGTCTGTCCATCTTAAGGTTGGGAAATAGTTTCGTGTCTTGAAATCTATCAATGACGTCGGCGGCCGACTGACTTGAGGGCTTAGCAAGTTGGTGGGATGGCAGGCAGAGACCGTGGTTTTAGTTTACACCTCAAGCTACAATTGTTGGCTTAAACACATTTGCTTGGTTTTGGCTGGTTGACTACTGTGTGTTGTTTAACACAACATCGATATTTTCCAAAAATATCTCGACATTACTGTGTGATCGAAATCGTATATTCTTGATATTAACCTTTGTAATCCCCCCACCCTTCTTACAAAGGCAGCTCTTTTCCCATGGCATCCGAGCATTCTTTGAGATACTCATCATTGGTTTATGATTGAGAGGTGGTCTGGCGTTTTCAAAACAAAACAAAAAAACACAAAAGGTTTTTATTGGAACGATGAAGCTGATTAGAATCGCTTACAATTCCTAAGCTGCAGAAAACATATGTAAGCAAAAGTCGCAACGCTATCGTTTTGCATACTCGTACAAATTTGTGGTTTTTGTTCTTAAATGTTTAACATGTGTTTTGCGTTATTTCATTGGACTTTAATTGAAATAATCCATTCATGAAATATCAAAACTCAATAAAATAATTTACCAATATCGTATGTACCAACTGTTGGCTGGATGTTTGCTGAATTTAAATAATAATTTCTGTAATTATGCGTGAAAAGACATGTTTTTTTTATTCATAACAGAAGTTGAAAACTGATTGGGAGTGTACGATAGCTACCGCAAAACGACTTGTCGGGGGGAGGAGAGAAGTTTAGCTAATTTGATTAAACACAAAAATGGAATTAATGAATTAGTTTGGGATGAACATTTATATGATGAGAGCAAAATTACGTATTTGTGGTAGAATAGTTTGAAACTTGTAGTAGAATAGTTAGAACTATTGAAAGTTTATACTCTTCGAATGCAACTCTGTTAGCTTTTTCTACGATTTACTGAGCCTGTAATACTGAACCATAACTATGTAAGCGTCTATTGTACTGAAACATGAATATTTTTTTTCAACAAACATTTCTCAGATTGCGACATGAAAATATGTGGATATTTTCACATATTCTATCAAATATGTTCTCTGTTATCAGTTCTTAATATTTTCTCACAATAAAAATTCCTCAAATTCTCAGCAAATTTTCCTATTCCAAAATGTTCAAATTCACAGGAAGTTTCGACAGCAAGTTTTACAAATTATTACAAAATGTACCTTTGGAAAATTTACTTTTGTACATTTACCTCCTTATCCTATCAAAAAAAAAGGTCTGATTACGTTTTCTTATAAACCATTTCTCAGATTGTCCATTTCTAGGATCTCATTTTAGATTCAATCTAAAAAATTTAATCAGAATCTAAGAAAACGTACTAATAGGAATTTTTTCAAATTTTTATCTAATTTACAATACAACTGAAAATATCCCCTCAAAAATTCCTTAGATATTGAAAATTGCTCACAAATATTTAATCTTGCAAGACGTTTTCTATAAAATTGTGCGGTGTAAATCGCACGATTCGTTAACGTGTGAAGAATGATAAATGTGGTCACCTATTAATGCAGACGAGGAAAGTTTTAGCTCGAAGTGAAGTTGTTCATCAATCGGGTGCTGCGATAGTCCTTACCCTCTAACGGAAAGAGTGGTTGATTGTGGTCATAGGACGTTGTCTGAGGTATCATCGATTTTCAATATCTTTTATTTGTTGTCCAATTCAGACACATTTTTCGGTACAAAATTCAGCTGAGCCAAAAGGTACAGTCAAATTGACTATAGAATATTTCTCAACCAATTTATTGACTAACATTTGTTTACAATAAGAGTTGCAGCATTCAGATATCCCAGGAAATTATTCAGCTTATCTTGTTAAACGATTACAGTTGGTATTACTTGGAAATGTACGGAGTGCTGGCTTGAAAAAAAATCAAATTTCCATTCCAAGCACACCGTAAACATTACGCCGCGTACACTAATTACGGAGTCGCCCTTTGAAAGAAATGCGACAACAAGGGTCGTTACTGGCGAATACCGACTTGTGGTTGAGGTTGGATTTAAAAGATGGAGGAGGCGTTATAACATTTATGCAAATGATCAGGCGTCAGATGTTTCTAAAAGCATTTCTAAATTGTTCACAGAGAATTTAAGTGTTTTTGTTTTTTTTGTTTTGTCGGTTGGATGAAGAAACTGTTACAGGGTCTATAATTCTAAGAGCAATGACGTTCTAAGATGGGACGTTGTTTGATAGAATTCGTTAAATGTTGTACATGAGGCGACTTATTTATTGCAACAGTAAAGGATCGATCCTGTTGTTTATGGACAAATGGATATTTTTCTACAGGAAAACTCTCTACCGTTTTCTACCGCAGGAAAGCCGACAAGTAATAACGATGAAGCTTGGAGAACAGATTTTGCACATTCGTTTCGCATATGAAATGAAATATTCAATGTACGTAAGGAAGACTACGTGTCACCAATTGTATCCTCCTAAATAAACAGATATCCGGGTATTCAAAATGACTTAACAAGCAATTGCACAACTTCACAGGAGAAGCCAAACGCTGTTGGAAAATCTAAACACTCTTCTTGTTACGTCGCCTATAAAATTGTAAATTATGGAATAAGACTCAATCAAAAACACGATTTTTTTTCATGATTGGTCATTTTGTATTTCAGTTGAAGATATAAGAATGGGTCGGTCTCGAACTCATACGATCATGAAAATACTTGTAAAAATTCGAAGCATGTTTCGAGAAACCTACAGGATAAGGCGATGCCGTGTTAATTGAGTTTTGCGCATATAAGAAGTTCCATAAAAAGAACTGGTAATTTGGAAATAAAATCCAATCCAATGGCAATGCATTTAGCAGCATGCGTTCAACTGTTTTGAGTGCTTTGTAATGTAATGGAAATGGACTTTTTATAAGGCGACATGGATCACATGGATGAATCGCACTAGAACAATCGACATTTCACACACGATCTTCGGTAACTTTGTACTTAGTCGTTTGGTTAATGTCAATTTGCAACCGCTCAGACGGGAGTTGACACCGTTAGACTTTTTGCTGTGGGGCACTGTCACAGATCGATTTTTATTAGGCACCCACAAAGGATTCGGTCCCTTGGCACAATAGTGCTGGAGTTTTTGGGTAAAATGAAAATGGACTGACAAACTGGAATAAAACAATTCGGTAGGAATTGTTTAAATTGTTAAATCAATCCAAAAACCATTTTAACTGATTTGTTAAAATTTATCAAAATGGCCCTAGGTCTGAACCACATCAACCCGAAGTGTTTCAATCTATTTCATCGTTAGCGGTCACAGAATTCAGTTCAATGCCTTCTAAAATGCTGACCATCTTTAACGTACATTCAATATTTCATTATCGATACGAGACGGACGCGGTCATTGGACCTCGGAGTTTTTCTTTTCTTTTTTTGTTTTGGAATTGTTATTGAATTGATGTGATATTGAGTTGTAGTTGTTATTTAGTTATTAAATATATAATATACATATATACATACATACATGGCATTACTAAAAGACAGAAGAAGAAAATAAGTTGGCTTACCTGTGACAAGTCAGGATCATCACTTAACTTGTTCAGTATCGCTGGCGACACCAATTGTGGCACCAGCAACAGCAGACCGCATAACGCAAACACCTTTGGCAAATTTAGTAATGCACCATGGCCGCCGCCGCCGCCATCAGCAACGCCTCCAGGACTGCGAGCAAACATTTTATACGACCGACGGACGCTCAACGACAAAGGTGGCGACACAAAAGCGCACCAACAAACAGAGACGGACAAACTCGCGCAACGTCTGATTTGGTTTTCCAGAGCAGTTCTCTCGTTGCTGTCACTGAAAGTTCAATTGATTGGTGACCTGTCCCCGTCGTTTCGCAACGTTACGTTTGCGTTACGTTACGTTACTATGCTTTATCGTCGTTTGTTTTGCTGTAGTGCGGGGGTATTGAATTTGTCCTCGTTTTTTTGTTGGTCGTTATTCCTTTCTGTGAATAATGATGAATACAAAAACAAAAGGATATTAAATTCCTTGGTCTCTGTTAGTCCTTTGCAGTTTTTGTTTTTGCTTTAGTTTTTCTTTTCCTTTTTTTGTTTTGTATTTGTTCTGGTTAATTTGTGTTGCTTTGTATGGGTTCAAGTGAATTCTGATACGCGCTTAAACACTGCTGCTGGATCATGGGAAAGAAGAAGAAAAGAAAAATAAGAATGGCAAAGATTTCAAATGCCAGTCATTGTGTCGGCAGTTCCTGTACGCGATTTCAAGTATTAAATGGCCTGTGGTGAAGACACATAAGCACGATTTGACGTTGAGTGTGAGTGTTCCTGCTGGAGTGTCACTGGTCCTCTTGTCAACCAAGGGACAGATATTGCCCGCAGTAGGCACCACTTTATTTATTATATAAGCTCAGGACGATGGACGGACTTAGTGGGGCACACTAAAAATCAAACACAAACACACGACAAAAGACAGGCAATGACGATGGCAACGTCAACAACTACGACGAGTGTACTACGACGAACGACGACGTATACAACTTATGACTTTTATTGCTTCTGTGTTTAATGGGCTTTTTGGGGTTCTTCTTGTTGTTGCTGTTGTCTTATTTTGCTGCTTTTAAAGGCACTGGGACACCACACTTACACACAGATACCAACGATATTCAGGGCCATGTCAAAACACCCCAGATTTGGTTTTAGAACAAATCACACTACAGCAAAAAAACAAAAGAACCCCCGCCCCGCCATCAAGAAGGTGGCAACAACAATGGGTCCGAAAATCAATAGTTTTCACCTATCGATGATTTGTTGGTGTTAAGTTTAAAATAGAAAAAGACAGTTTTTTTTTCACAAAAACCTTTGTACGGTTTCCGGATTTGTTGTTGTCGAGTTCACTAGCGCAGTGAGTAGTGCCAAGTGCCCCACTATTTGGTTAACTCGGTCCTGTGCGTTCTCTACGTCTTTCGTTTTCAAGGATTCTGTTCTTTTTTCGTGCAGTTCATGGCAAAAACGAACGTTATGTCACTGCTTCAGCATTTCAAATACACACACATACGCCAGCATACACAGGCAGGGCAAACACACACACACAAGTACACGGAAGGAAATACGTTGTAAACGGCCGTCACATCACGTAAAGGAATGTTTACGACATACATACATACATTTTCCATGCCAATGTTGTCGTAATCGTTCAACTACTGTGTGTCCTCACTTGACATTTGCGCAAACTTGTGCTCGCCTAGGAATTAACCAAAGTATTCTGTAAAACGCGACGCCAAAGCCGCCTTGCGTTTTACTTTGTACTTGGACTCCTTATCTCTGAAGAACAGAACGAAGACAGAGGCGGTTGAGGTCGGCCAATGCGAATCAAATGTGTTCCTTGACGAAAAAGTTCGTCGAACTACATCCCCGTCAAAATATCATCAACTAGCTACTGATAGTTGGAACTATTCTCGTAGAAGTTATGAAATGTTCATAGACTGTAGGAACAGTTTTCATATTTAACTTAGGCGACTGTGTCTGTGGCTTTAAATTAACAAAGTCCTTCGAAGTGTATAGGTGGCGCTGGAAATCAGTAAGGACACTTCATGGCGCGGAAATGTATGTGTGTATGAAGATCGTTACAGTAAATTGATGTGAAAGCGATTTGAGCTAAAATAGTGGTTTCCTAACAACAATTACCTAATGGCCTAATATCCTACGAAAGATTGACAGAATGGTGGACATTTGTTTGCCTGAAAAAAATCCTGAATACATTTTGTGCGTACTATCGATGAAATCCTTCATAGATTCTATGAATGTTGTCAAAGAAATATTTCCCTAAGAAACATTTAACAGATTATACGATGAAAAGTTCCATACAGGTTCTGCAAATACTTCTTTGGCTTGAAATGAATAAATAGTATGTTCTGCGTATGTGCCCTGACCCCAAGGTGGTTTCTCTGATTCTCATCCATTCTCATACAATTTCAAAGTAATCAGAGACTTTTTTGAGCAAACATTTTATTTGAGTACTCGAAATTTCCTTTAAATTTGACAATTCTCCGTTTGAAAATTGTTAGCGTTTTTTTTTTTTTCAATAGAATTTTTCCACCAAAATGTATTTGAAATTACGTTATGTTGGGAAAACACACATCCCTTCAAGACGAAAAATATAATTTGCACTTGCCATCTACCACCTCCCCCATAAAACCCCCTATTTTCGTGTTACTTAAAAGAAACGCGATAAAAAGAAAAATTTCCCACGGTCTTCTTGCAGCTTTTCTCAGTACGAATTGAATTAAATTAAATTTTTATTGTCGCTTCAAGTATAAATTAAAATTTCCAACGAAGAAAAAAAAGTACACGACAGAAAGAAAAAGTGAACAAAGCTCCCTAACAACAGAGAAATTATGCAATTCTCGTCCTCAGTTAAACGAAAGCTTGAGCATGTTTGTTGGCCAAAATTCTTTTCGAAAAAAACCCCGTTAATACTGCATGACAATTGTGGTTTTAACACTTTTTCACTTGTGGTCACTGTTTTCTTGTTGTTGTTGTGAAAAATCTATAATATTTAATTGTATTTTTTTTTTGTACAAATTTTGTATCCATATATAGTAAAATATATTTAGTGTTAACACACACACACACCCTCAATACTTTCTGCTTCTACAGAAGAACACACACACGCAGAGAATTGTATTTCTTGTTGGTTTATTTGTGTTTTTTTTGTCCAATAAAAAAAAACCTTAAATGTTTCTTCACTTTGAAATTCTTCTATTTTGGATTTGGAACAGAACAGAAGCAGAAAGAAAACAATACCGACACAACCGACGTTTCACAAACAACTGAATCACAAGTTGAGCGAGCATCGACAATTTGGCCAAAATCAAGCCGTAAACAGCAGCAGCAGCAGATACAACTTTTTTCCATCCATCCATTCCTCATTCAAACCAAATTGTAACGTCTTGGTTGGCTCACAAACTGTGAACCCTAAAGACTCTCTTTTCGTATATGTCACTCGTGAGAGCGAAAGAGAGACACACAAAGAGCGAGATTACATTGTGTATGTTGGTTGGTCGGTGCACAATGCTGCCACTTTATTTTGATAAACAACCACTGGCCTCGGGGGGATAATTTGTCACTTCGATTTCCCGCTATTTCCGTAGAGTGGAAGTGAGAAGGAAGTGGGTAGCAAGTGCCGACTACTACTCACGTGGAAAAGATAATGGCACAGTGGAAACGTTGTTTAACAAGTTTTCTTTAGACAAGAGAAAAAGTTCCCCAATAGATGGGAATAAACGGGTCCAAAACCTAGATTGTCTCCCCGTTGACTCCACTAGGTAATCAACTGGCCAAAAGCCACAGGCTCGGAAGGATCGGTAGTTAGTTGTTGTAGAAGTACAGAACTAGCAGTACTTTAACATTTTTGTCGCGAGTTTATTTTAATGCCAGACTGGAAGATCCTTTTTATACAATCTGATAATTCAACCTCCTCGAAAACAACTCTGAAAATAAAATGAGTTTTATTAATTTCACAGTTGCACGTAAACTGATTACAACATACCCACTAGAGTAGCTGGATGCCCAATCATAATGGAATCAAATAGGAACGCCTTAAGTCATACGTGAACAACACTACTGGTTTGTAGTCGTGCGGGTTTAGATCGAATTAATCTGGAACTGATCAGGTCTTTGCATTGCACCAAATCTTGGAAACGGTAGATGAAACTATAATTGATTGACAGAGAAATTTTCGAAATCATTTGCTAATGTGTCCTCAGGCATTGCAAGTCTTAGTATTTCATCGTTGTTCGCATTCCACCGGTCCGGACAAAGAATGGACCCCTGTGCTGCCTCAGATCTTATCTGAATCTTTTTTTGGGCCTTGATTGGAGTTGTAGATCAGCTCTTTGTCGTTCAAGTACTTTATGGCCATGTTTTTATAAGGTACAGTGGCACGGCAAAGTTTGACAGCACATCTGTCCATCTGAGACTGTTAAAAGCGTTCTTTACATCGAGCGTGGCAAGTAGTGTCACTGGTCGGGTGAATTTTGATTGATGGTGCGAGTACATCAATAATATATTTTTAAAGTTCAGATTGTGGTTTTTCTGGTCGGAAATCTTGTTGATACACCTCTTGCAGTACAGATGGTTTCTTCGATACGAAGTGTTAGTATCGTCTCTAGTAATTTTCGTATTGTGTCTACCATTCAGAGTGGTCCGTAAGAGGATAGGGGAATTTGAATCTCCCTTGACTTATCAGGACGAAATGTTGGCTTCATCCATATTTCTGGTCGCCAGCCGTGTATGTTTCCAGTCTACTGTGATTTGGAATCCATATCTTTGCCGTTGTCGTATCGTCTTTGAACCATATTCCACCTGTATGGTTCGCTAGTAAGTGCAATTTCCTCTTTATTGTTCTATTATGATTTGATTTGTGTAGAGGACACATGTTAAACTGTAATATTTTCTCATTTAGTTATTGATCCCTTTCACCACATTGAATACATAGTCCGATGCCCTTTCGGCCCGGGCCCTTGCATTCCCACTACATTTCGCATACTCCAAAGCCCATAAAGTGGCGGTACCGCTACTCTGTGTTGGTCGTATGACAGTCAATTTGTTCCTAGTAGCTACAACTTACTCTTTTGCTAATAGAGCGTCGCGGTCTCTTATCTCTATTGTGGCCATGAGTTTCGGCTCTTTTATTCTTGCAGCTTCTTGTACTGCTTCTTTATTGGCATTTCCTACTTTTTTCCATTTGGGGGAGGATAGCCATTTCGGTTTAATGCGGATCACATGGCTTCTTAGGTTTCTAAGAACAACAGCATTGCTATTTTCGCTCGCTCTCTTGGTTTTGTGGAGCTTTTCATCTCGCTTATCAGATGCTAATGTTCGTCTCAACCTTTTCTCTCAGTTTCTTGCCAGGGTTAATCTCTGCCGGACTTAAGGCATTCCGTTTTTCTTTCTCCGAGGCTATTCTGCTCGCTTTATTCTCAGCTTTGTTTCAGCTTTTCCCCCCTCAGTTCCACAATAATTCTTGATGATGTCGAACAGTTCTTCTAGTTTCAACACTCCATTTGGTATATGTGATTTAAAAATGAATGAAGAGAAACATTGAATACAAAGATTGCGAGACTGGAATGACCAACGATGACAAATATGCCCTGCATATGAAACTGCTTTAAAATTCATCATCTTCACTTTGTTATTGGCGGTTAAAAATTATTTCTTTCAAAAAATATCATGAAACCGTTTGATGCCTTCGTATTTTAGGCCCTGAGCAGTGAGTTGCGCTACTCATTTACAAAAATATCATTTTTTTTAAACTCGGATTCCGGTTTTTTTTTCAATCGGCATTAACCGAGTCGTGTCATTATCCTCGAGACATATTTCGCAATTTAAAAAAAAAATTAGGCTTCCACTTCAAACGAAATGCAGTAATTTATTTATTATATTCCGAGCTCATATTCTGGCAGTTGATAAAGGAAGTTCAAGCACAACTCAACCGTTTTTGTGAATTCCCATAACCGTTTATGAAAATCCCACATAACTCATTACATAACACATTCAATCTAGACAGTATAAAGTGTCACAATTGTACCCAGCTCTCTCGGTTTCCCTCTCAATACATACACCATACATACATATACATGTATATATATGTATGCCGCATATCTTTCAGCAGCTCTCTCATGTCACTTGTGCATGAAATGCACACACGAGAGTTAGTGATTTTAAGTTTGTCTCCGAGCTCCCCAGCTGAATGTAAAGTGTACTGTTTGTTGTATTACAGATGTCTGTGGATATGTCATGAGAGTAGAGCAATGGTTTTTGTCTGCTTCTCTAATTAAATTCTGTGTGACTCATGGTCAAGTTATACATACCCTCCCTACTCCCTCTGAGGAGAGTACGCATTCAGCGAACGAAAAATAAAACCGGTATTTCTAATACGACATTTTGTGATTGTTGAAATAAAAGCGTTTCACTTATTGAATATTGAGTGATGTAATGTGTCGGCGATGCAAACCGAACTCAAACCGATTTTGAACCGAACAATTTGTTGACTGTGAACCGGATATTTCTAAGCTTTTACAAAAAATCATTTCAATAGAAAATACCGTTATTTTTTAAGGACAGACTCTGTAGAATTCTGTTCAGATTTGGGAATTGCCCCAATACAACAGATCTCCATAATGGATAATGGCCCTAGAAGCAATAAAAATGACCTCATTACTAAGAACTTTACATGGAGAAGTTTGTTGCCAAGACGCACTTTAGATCACAATCGCAGTTCTGAGAGTCCATGATTTCATCCAGCTTTTACACTCTAACGCTGTGGAATCGCCGATGTCGAAATTAGACATGGAGTGGTTGGATGAAATACATGTAATAAAGAAAATGTGTGTGTGCAAATGAAGTCGTGGGTACCGATCAACGTCAATGTTTCGTCCATAACATCCACAATTCTCAAGATCACGAAAATACAATTACTGTATGGGATTTATTAAAATTACGCCGATTTATGATTTTCTAGAAAAAATTATGCTGGCATTCGATCCATTTGTTTACATTGCCATCAAATCAATGTAAGAATACATTCGAAACGTTTTCTTTCCGATTAAAAAAATCTATTGCGGCAAAAGACCTTCAAATGTTTCACTTCTTAACGTACATGTACCTTAATGTCGGAATAGACCATGAATTCGATCCCCATAAATCATCTTTGATGCGACAGTTGAATGAAATAATCTTTTATTTATTTGCAATAATAAACACATGACCCTAAAGCCCGGTTATGATGATAAACAAAATTGTTTATGGACAATTAAAAAGAAATACTTTTATATATTTTTTTTTGTGAACATTTCAGATAACAAAATTATGTCTAGGGAATTAAGTTATGTTCATTAACGTTATGGAAAAAAACGTAAATGCCAATTGTGAGATTGGTTTAATACACATTCGAGTGTTTAGGGCACAAAGGTGTTTATCCTATACTCCGGATCAGCTTTTGATTTAGGGGATTTAATTGACAAAATGGTTAAATCAGGAGTACATATTTTCAGGAAAACAAAAGTTCACGAAGACCAGAATATCGGTAAGGTCAGTCTTGACTCATCAGAGGACATTAAATATCGATTACAAACGATCAGCACATCTTCCAGGACAGTTGGCAGCAAAACCAAGTTCCTTAAAGCGGCGGACTAAACTTAAAATAGCCGCGATAGTTTAACTGCGACAGAACAATTGATCGTTGAGATGAATAGAAAAGTTCAATAGTTTTAATGCGTTGCTCTGTTCATTTATAATCTGCCAACCAGTACCGGAGCAGGGATGCAACCCGTTTCAGAAATTGTAATTGATTTATATTAAATATAAAACATTTAATTCAAACAAAGGTATGCTCGTTCAAAAGAATTTCTGTGTCGAAGGAACAGAAACAACAATTTCTTTAAGTTATCATTGTGATGTTTTTCCCAAAACTCAATCAAACAGAAATCAAACGATCCATTTTTTCTAACAATAGTTGAAAACCGGCTCGGTTCGGAACGATTTGTATCCCTAGTTCGGAGTATTAAGCTAATGTCGGCCACTGAGTTAAATACCGAACAAAAGACTCGGCTTAAGGGTAACATCGGGTTAAGTCGAATATGAAAAATCAGGTAATAGAGTTGAATGTCAGTCTATTCAAAACTAGATTAAAGCAGCAATAATTCGCGTTAAGATCAATAGACCGCATTTGACAACTGAATACCAGCAGAGCGATATCGGACGATAAATCAAGTGACGATGCGATTAACAAGTCGTTTGAAATTTCAGTGCCGTGCATATTTGTTATTGACAATGGCGGCGTACTCTATTGTAGGAAAAATGTTTGCACAAACATTTTCTGTGGAGAATTTTGATTCAAATGTATTATTTTATCATTATAAAAATGAAATCAGCGTTTAAAAATGTGCGATATACAAGTCGTTAATCGTGTAGGAACAAAGTCAAATGCGGCACGCCGTCATTTTCAGACTCGTCGGCCTTAGACTCTGGACTCGACCGAAACAAACCCAACATATGTTCAATGTGGTTATTCGTTACATTCTTGCCGTCAGCCAAACATTTGTAAACAACGAAGGAGGGTCTTATTTTATTTAGCCACGGAAAAACAATACCAAACAGGACAGAGTTACAAAAATAAAAAGAGGATACAAAAGAATCGAAAATGTCCACAAATTTCCGTTACACAATAGTGAAAACAATACGACCTTATGTGAAGTATTTTCCCCAACTGACAAAGCCAGTGTTGAGGGTGCTGATCCAAGTGTCGGTGCACTACATCGAAAGCAGGAAATGTTCGCCGGAGGTGTTGGATTTAGCGTTGAACAAATTAACAATTTCTGGTCACACTATACCGGAAAACTTTTGCGAGCTGTTTGCGGCCATACTGCAGATAATGCAAATATTTTTAAGGACCCCGGTGAAGCCGGAAGAGTTGAGGGTTTGTCTAAAGCAAGATTTAAGGTGAGCATGACGGACGGTAGAGATTATAGCTTGTGTTAATTCCAATTACACCTTGCAGATTCAGTGATGAGTGTGTGGAAGATTTGGCCAAAGTTTTACACAATCATCGGTCCTCATTAACCAAAAACTTTGTGGAGGCCAAAATGTTGCGTTCGTGTGCCAAAAATCTTCAGTGGCGCATCAACATATCTCTGGTGCAAGGGTGAGTTCGGCGATTGTACTTTACAGAAATAATTGAAGTGGCGACTCTACTTGTTCGTTGCGTTTTTTTGTTGTTGTTATAGTATACCTCGAGGTCCATCGTCTTCAACAGCTGGTGGCTGTGCTGTGGTGACACCTACCATCATTTTACATTTTCAATTATCCGATGGCCGTTATCGTACTCTTGAATTGCCTTTGGCCATGTTCCATCGTCTACGTTACAATGTCGCCGTTCTGGTTAGTGAAATGCAGTCCCTGCAGCAACGTGCGGTTATGAAGAAATTCTAAACTGCCACATACTCACACATTTCCGTACAAACGAAAGCGCTCATCGCTCATTATATACGTTCATATACGCACACACATACCGAAGACATTCCTTATTCTCTACTTGGATCATCTCCAAGAAATGGGGGGAAAATGAACAGTCAAAACGAAAACTAACTATCATTAAATTTTGTCCATGTATGGCACTCAACAACAAAACACTCGGCGAATAATTGTTGTGTGTACTTTTATGTGCTTAAATGTTAAAGATGATACTTTTTTGACGACACCCTACACCAAGTTCTGTGGACCGGGGCATTTTAGATAACACGAGCTGTTAGATTGCAGTAGTATTGAAAACGTTACAAGTTATTATTGAGATTTTGAGGACCTCTGAAATATCCTTAACGATGAGAAGGGAAGCGAGCGGAAGAATCTCCGTCCTTGTTATTGTAGGGTGCTTACTCGAAACCGCATGTTTGCAAGGGAGAAGTTCTTGGTAGTCGAAGCTTTGTTTATCGCCCTTTAAAGGAAGTCATTCTTTATAAAAATTATATTATAATAAATTACAATACAATCTAATGGCAACGAGGCCTTCATTCAACTGAGACTTGGGCATACAAAGTTAACACATAGCCTTTTGGTGATGAGATCCAACAACTCCACATGTTATTTCTACAATTTAGTACACACACCCAACTTCAGTTGGCCCGCTGTCCAACTTTTCGCTACCAAAGTATAGTGTTTTTTGGATATCTCAATTACAATTCTCGGGGATACCGTTCTATTTCGATTCTGGTATCGTGTCAGCTCTAGTTGTCGAAATATAGTTTTGTACATACACACTACCAAGGGGTCTACTCAAGTCGTACGTTTCGTACAGTGTCACTATAAATGAACAATGCTATTTTGGGTTCATGGGATATTTAGACGGTCACAGGTCCAGCACAAGTTTGCTCAATTTAAACTCGATCATTTCAGAACTTAGCTTTTAATTCGGAGATGTACTGAAAATTATAAATCTTTCGACATTGACATTTAAGTGAAGTGAAGTGCCAAATAGTTTGACAGTTTTTTGAATAGATTCCGTAAATGTCAATATGTCATCTCTCAAATAGGACTATAATCTTTTCAAATATTTTCTGTACATTTATATTCGTAGGACTTTTAAACAGTATTATTCGCTTCCTTTAATTTGACCAATTGTGTAATTGTCTCAAATTACAATGTCCCTAAAAAAAACCTTCAGTTCACAGATGGTGTGTGTAGTGGTTTTATATGGTCGGTATGTTCTTTTAATAATGTGTTGCATTGCTTTGTAATACATACATATTTACAAGCGTTATTTTGTATGCGTGTTGTAAGGATATGTATGTGTTTGCCATATGTCTATGTATTGTTTGTATGTAAACGCTTTTTATAGTCAATAATAGTATAAAATACGGATAGTGATTAATAATATTGTCATAATTATTATAATAGTCGAGTGATTAGTCTAAATGTCATTGTTGGTTGTTAAAGTTTACAAAAGTTCATATTTTGGAAAATGTTATTTATTGATATTGAAAATACTCTCTAAAGAAGCAAAACAAAAAATGCATATAGAAATAACTGATATGTCGTTGTCTTTTTGGCCTAAACCACATACATACACACACACATATATAAAACAATACACATTTACATAATTTATAATATACAGGCATGTCACAGAAACCCAAATCGACAAATTTTGAAACCAAAACGTTTTTAGCTTCTCCAGAAAATGGAAATCGAAAAAAATTATTGATTTGAAACCAATGACAAAATCTGAAGTGAAATTGAAATCAATTTCAACTTAAACTCCAAATTGAAATGAAATTCTGTTCAAAATTAATTATGAACATTGCTTTTATTAAAAAATATACTAAATACGTTGAGTATGATAATTTTAACATCTTTTTTAACGTATAAAGTATCAGACATGTCAAAGAATTGCCATCGCCTCAATTGTGTGATCTTGTCACATATAAAATTTGAAACCCATGACAAAATCTGAAGTGAAATTGATATCAATTTCAACTTAAACTCCAAATTGAAATGAAATTCTGTTCAAAATTAATTATGAATATTGCTTTTATTAAAAAATATACTAAATACGTTGAGTATGATAATTTTAACATCTTTTTTAACGTATAAAGTATCAGACATGTCAAAGAATTGCCATCGCTTCAATTGTGTGATCTTGTCACATATAAAATTGGCAGCCTTAACCAAAAACAACACTTAAACCCAAAAAAAAAAAAAAAAAAAAAAAAAAAAACAATTAAACCCAAAAAAAAAAAAAATAGCTGAAGGAAACTCCGCAAAGAAATGTAAATATTTGTTTTAATATTAATAGCTAATTTTTACATATTTCTTTAAATATATAAATATTTTTTATTTGTTTGTTTGTTAACTTTTTTAATTAAAATCACAGTCAAAGTGTGGAGACGTATCGAAATTTTTGACGGCGGTGGGTAAACCAGCTGTTTCTAATTTCAATGCTACCATATTTTTAATAGAAATATTCGATTTCCATTTTTTCTTGATTTCATCAAACCCAGGAATTTTTGAAGAAGCAAAATTAAAATGTTAGGTTTTGGAAACATGAATTCAAATCAATTTCATGACATTTCTGTGACATGCCTGATAGATTAACATAAAGACATAATTCCATACACACACAAACACACACACATTTGAATATGTACACGTTTATACGTATAAAAAGACTTGAATATGTGGTTTATTTAACAAAAACAAATTGGGATTTATCCTACAAACATTTTTTTGAAGATACTGCAAAATAAAAAAAAATTAAAGCCAAATTAAAGCAAACGTCATGTTTTATTGATTTATACGACATTCACTTAAGAAATATACAGAACTAAAACAGTGTCCTGAATACGTAATTAATTCAAATTCAGATCGACACCTGGGTGATGAATTTCGTTCTATAGAAAATGCAGCAAAAACGATTAGAGGTTCATATGAAAACTCAGTGTTTTATAACAACATTCAGTTCGTAGTCTCAAGAACTAATCAAAATCCCAAAATATGTATAAAAATGTTGATCGAAAATTGTCCTTATAAAAAAATGTACATACTTATTAACATTCCATGAAGGAACAGACGGGGAACTTCCAGCGTTCTCTTGAAATAAGGAGAATATTTTAACCAACGTTTAGTTTAGTATCGAAATTGTAGATCTCATGTCGTCCTTATGAATACGTAGTAAACCTAATTCAAGCATTTGTAGTGTCAGCGAATTTTTCCTCAATATTAGGGGTAGAATACTAACACCCACTTGAGACTGCAACTCAGCGCCGAACTCTTCGAGCTATTTAAGCTTGTGTTATGTAAGCTGAGCAACCTTATCCGCAAGTAATAAAACCGTAAGTGAATTTCACAAATTTCTAAAAAACGTGTAGCTTGCGATGCAATATATATAAACACTTTAATGTCGTCGGAAGTGTCATCGTTGAATCACAAAAACAAGAAGTCGGATACAGATAATTCAATTTATTTCAATTCCTCAAACCATTACAAACACATATATATACAATGTACACTAGTACACTAGTTTGTCTTCAAATAGTGATTTACTCCATCTAATTCTCTCAGGCGCTGGGCAGCCTGTTCTGCTGTCAAATCTCTTTGGGCCTGGCACATCAACTCAAATCCCACCATAAACTTTCGTACCGTTGCCGATCTCAACAATGGTGGATAGTAAATGGCATGCAAAGTCCAGTGAGCGCTATCATCACCAGCCAGATCACCAGTGGGAGCGCCGTGAAAACCCATGGAATATGGGAAAGAACATTTAAATAAATTGTCATATTTGGTGGTCAATTGTTTAATGACCAAAGCCAAGTTCTTCTTTTGCTGTGGCGTTAGATCATTGATACGTTTGTTGTTGTTGCGTGATATGATCATGGTTTCGAATGGCCAAGCCGCCCAGTATGGTACGACCACCAACCAGTCGGAATTATCAATGACTATACGTTCCTTTCGCTGTACCTCTTTGGCAACGTAATCGCTTAACATTGGTTTCTTATACTTTTGATAATACTTGATGAGATTATCATTTTTCAACGACGGCTCGGAGGGCAGAAATGAGCAGGCCCATATCTGACAATGTGGATGAGGATTGGAACAGCCCATGGCCGATCCTTTATTTTCGAATATTTGCACCCAAACGTATTTGGAAGCTAGTTCGTTGAACTGATTGATCCACTCATTGATGACCACTTCAATTTCGCCAGGTGTCATGAGAGGTAATGTAAGGTTGGATTTTGGATGGAAGCACATTACACGACAAGTTCCTCTGGCAGCAGTAGCTTGAAAAAGAGGATCAGTGCTTTCCGGTGGCGACGGTATATCTTCCAATAAAGCCGGAAAGTCATTGGTGAAGACAAAAGTACTGTCGTACTTGGGATTTTTCTAAAAACGAAGAGGCATTTTTTATTTAAATATTTTGTATTCTACAACACATGATTGCTATACACTCTTTCCGAATAGCAGTGAAGTGAGATAGGAAGAATGACAGCAAAAATACCTTCTGAAAGGTTAAACAAATTGTTAAGGCCAATGTCCATTCATATGTTTTACATTAATTTAAAAATGTTGCTTCAGTTCATCGAAAGAACAATTTTTGAAATCACGATCTTAACATGAAGCCCACGACACAACATCAAGATGGACACTTGACCTTATATAGGAATGAATGACAAGTTGATCTCCCTAATTGATAACAAAATGCCAACTAATCACTTACCACTCCATTGGGTCTTGTTACACCGGGACACAGCGGATTTGTAGGATCAAACTCCGGCAAATCGTTTTTTTGGGCAGACTCTTGTTGGCCGGACCAAGGCCTTAACATTCGATGTGGGCACACCAGAATCCACTGACCCGTTAAAGGGTTCAAACGTCGATGTTGGTGCTCTAAAATTTAAATATATCGGCTAGTTACTGTTTGAGTTCTACATTGTAATAGACCACCCACCTGTTGATATGAAACTCATTGTTTTGCTAAGTACCTCACTGTGAATGGTGTGACTTTGGTCGTGTTACTTTTTCAGTTATTGTTTGTTGATTGGCGCTGCTCTCCTAAATATCTCTGACTTTATAAATGTACATAAGCAGTGAACCGTTATCAGCTGTACAGCACGCACCGCCCACTCCCTTCTGTTGTGTTTGTCTACACACTTTAGATGTCATTCCATGATCATCTACAGTTGCAGTGCAATCTATCTGGACATTAACAAGTTTCAGCCCCCTCCCCACAAACTATTTGACTTGAGTGTTTATGTTCTTTATCTATCAATGGATGTTAGTGTTGCTGGCCATGTATCGGTTACCGAATGACAAGTACTCGAGTCGCAATTGCAAATAGTTTGCACTAGTATGGGTCGGTTAAGATTCAAATGAAAAAAACTAAAGCTCCACAATAGCCAATAGAAATTGTCGACTCTGAACAAAAAATTCTATTCATATTAAAGAACTTTGACGGTTTATTGTCTTCCTCAACAAATACGTTACGTTCGTAACAAGCAATCTCGTGTAATCTCGCATAACGTGACAATGACAACAGTTCTTTGTAAAGAAATGACAAAGCTTTAAAATATGAGTTTTCCAGTTGTATCTGGCCTTAGACCAGTCTGTAGTAAAGGGATACTCACATAATTGCATTTATCCCTTCTGTTTGTGAGAAGGTCCCTTTTAAGTGAAAACTTTAAGGCCAACGGGGATACTCACTAATCGAAGGGTTAAGTAGTGAGGCCTTTTTGTGAACCCCCCATGGATGTCAATCCAAATTTTTAGCCCCACATTCACATACAATCTTAAAACTTATTGATCTTTATAACAGTTAGTCGTAATAATTCCAACCTTTTGTTGGTCTTGGCCAGCTTAATAAATGATTTCCAAGCATTTCATTCTTCTGCTTGGCTTCTCCAGTTCGTAATACCAACGATTTTCATGTCTTCTTGCACCACTGTAGTCTAAAAAACACCAATAACACTGTGAGTACACAGAGAACTGCTTGGTATTTGAATGTGTGTTGAAAAAACCAAACGTATCTGAATAAACCCAAATGTGCTTGAATGCCTGACCGAGAGTATTTATTGATGTATACAGTGCCCCGCGATGACTCCTGTGAGAATCTCTCACGTTTTCTGTCCCCCATGGATTTTTATATTTGAGGTGTGTATGTTCCTTTCAAAAATCGGTTTGGCTGCCATGTCTATTGCGATTATCTCTGCCGGGAACAAACGTTAGGTATTCTGGGTGTTCGTTTCCTAGTATGGAAACTATTTGCTGGAAATGTTTCCCATTTGTTATCACTTAAATATGGTTTTTTTTTTTTTTTTATTTTTTTTTTTTAAGGCCAACACTCAGGGGATGCCCCCTATAAATGCAATGCATTGTGTTAGCGGAAGGAAATTAGGGTATCGGAAGGAGGAAAGAGGAAGTAGTGTTTGTTGACATTTGTTTTGAATTTCTGAATGTCACAACTGGCAGGAAAAACAATCCCCACCCTTTTGTAGTTTTTCTTTGTTGACTTCTTTTCTAATATACCTAGCTACGTTTTCTCTTTAGTTGTTTTCTCTTTTTATTGTTTCACAGCGTAACAATGTTCTCTGAGTGACAAACAGGTGACTTTGAAGCCACTAATCAGCTGTTTGTCGCTTAGAACGCATGCGAACGTTGTCGTTCGACATCGTGTCTTAGACTGTTACATTTTGTTAAGATTGAGACTCTGAGAGCATTTTGAAGATGTGTGTAAAAAACACTTCTGCACTACTTAGAGTTAGTACGGTGAATAGTAGATATAAATCTAGTTACGCTGCTGGTCTTTTGGGATCTCAATAGTATTTCTAATTCAGTGAGAATTGCTACACACGAAATCCTGGGCATAGAACGCGGGCACTACTGCTAGAGGGTGCATGATATGAGTCTTTACTACAGTTTTTAAGCCAGGAATTCCTGGGAAATTTGTCGATTTATTACTTCCCGGGAATACCGACCAATAATACAGGGAATAAAATACTACAAAAAAAAAAAGTAAGGCCTTTTTTACATCTTTTAACCGGGAAATTGTAGATTTTTTTTACTTTCTAGTTGATCTTATTACATTTAAATTGTACAGGATATTTTTATCAAGATAAATTTCGAACGATTTTATGTTTAAGTTTTGTGAAAAAAGAAGTCGGGAAAAAGTTTGTTACACACAAGAATGATAGAAACAAAGATTACGCCATGCGCATGTTTTCCGGTTAGATGAGGTAGTTTGTGACTTGTAAGGGTTGCCAACTCTATGTTTATCTACAACAAGTAAAAAGTTTCAGATTGGAATACAGCGTAAGAACTATTGTTGGCAACCCTTCAATTGAAACCACTTTGACTATTAGCGAATCGGAACACACTTCGTGACATCATTCGCCCAACCTGCGCAGAACATTTCAATTTTCTGCGCGGGATGGCGTAATCTTTGTTTCCATCATTCTTGGTTACACATTTGTCATAACCTATGAATGTGTTTTGTTTTTATATTTTTTTTTTTATAAAATAAAATGAAATGCACATGTTATTATATTATTCAATAAATACTTTATTATTTCATTTGTTTTCTTTTTAATATTTCATTATAATTAATCATAATTATTAATAATTTCTAATATTATTATCATAATACATAATTTTATTAGGGGTTTCTTGTTAATAATTTAATATCTCTTTTCTTTATATGCAATTTATTGAAATAATAATTGTTACATTCTTTTGGTTTTTGTTGTTTTTATTTCAAATTATAATCATTTATTCTTTTTCTTTTGTGTATTAATCAGTCGTTCTGTTTTTTATTTTATGATTTAATTTGTAATTATTTTACTTTCTTGTGTTTTGTATATATATATACTTTAATAATATGTAGTATATATATACATATATGTTTGTATGTATATATATATATATATATAAATAAATAAATATAAATGTATGTGTTTAATGGTTTCTTTTTTTTTTTTGTTTAGTTACTTAACAAATTATAAAACTAACACAAACAAAGCAATTAATTTAGTTAAGATTACTCGTTTTTTGTTGTTAATATTTTGGTTTTTTTACTTTTTTTTTTTTTTGTTTGTCCTTTATTTGGTTTTAACAATCACTTGAGGAATATCTCTACATACAAATATAGTTGTGGTTTTATTTTTCATTTATTTTACCATTACTCAATAATAATAATAATATAATTAATAATGTAATTGTTGTTATCGGTTTCGGCATTCTGAATAACAGTACTAGTTATGTTTTGTATAGAGTCACAAATTTCGGTACGATACCACATAGGCATGTACGTATGTACACATGTCTGATGTAAAATAAAGCAAACGACAGTGGTTTCATGTAGGATTGAAGTGGTTGAAAAAAATGGAGTTAATGTGAAATTTTGCAAAAAGGATACAAAACGCCAGTCCAATAATGCCACAAAATCGGGAATGGTTTTTATAAAAAATTTAAATTTACATTCACATATCCCAAGTTCTCAACCGTTCGTCGGGATGGAAACAGACAATTGGGACTGTTATGAGTTTGCTACTGTCAATCCATAAGTGATGAAAGCCTGTCAATGTGAAAACCTAAATCAACAAAATGTCCCATGTATAACATGGTCCTATGCTACACAATGAAGCGCCGGGAATAAACATATACATACATGTACATAATGTATTTGCGACCTGAATTTTGTTGCCATTGCCAAACTTAATCTGTAGATTGACAGAAGATATCGAATGATTTGTAGTCAACCTGGACGGCAGTTGCTGGATGGCACATTGACTTTTTTTGTGATTTGAATCTGTTAGAAATAAATACTACAGTAGCACCGAGCAACGATTGCCTCTGTAAAAATGAAATCGTTTCAGTAGACATCGATGCACTCGATGACTAATTGGGTTGACCGAATGGGGCACATCTAGCCGGGCCGGTGACATCAATGAAATATTATAACACAATTAAACTGAATCGTTTTCCACATTGACAAGGTTATTTATTTAAGGAAAAAATCAAACAGAAGCCGCCGGCTGTTCCCTACATTGGATATGTCACGAATCCGGGTTGCGGACATTAGACATTTTTAAACCAATTGTCGTTACACTCAGGTCTCTTTTTATGTGAATTTAAATGTATGCGGTTTGTGTTTTGTCGTTTCCTATTTTTACATGAACCAGATACAGACAAAACCTTGAATATCGCGAACAACAGAAACTGTTAAAAAAGTCAGAAACGCGAAAAAAATACCACATTTTTTCCAATAATGGGGAAATGCGAAAATATGAAAACGATGCTTCACCAGCTGAAAAAGGAGTAGCGACAGTGATAATATTTAATTATTTGTTAAACGCATTTTCTAAATCTTGCATCAAAAACATGTTTTAAAATTACATTCTGTTTTTGTTTTCTTTTGTAGACGAATGAAAAAATTTAATTTTGTATATGTTTTTCATTTTTAAATTTAAATTAAATTAAATGTATATTTGTTAATAAAATCCGCATAAACCGTGATTTGGGGGAGTTTATGGGGATTTTGAAGATATTGGAACGCATTCCTTGTCTTTATATGGGTATTTTTTGATGACCTGAGTGTCGTACTCAATACTCAGCATCCAGTTTAGCAGCAGAACATTTGTGGGACAAATAAAACGGAGTCTATAAGTCTGAACAATTAAAGATGTCCTACGTGAAACCACTGTACGAATATATGTAGTTGTATAACAGTTTTCATGTGTATCTGTGTGTGTACTAGATAGGGGTGTAGATGGAAAAGGAGGAATATTTACTAAGCGTTTGTTTATGTATTGTTGCTGTTGTATATACGAGTATATGTTTCGGTTAATGTATATATATTTATATAAAAAAAAAACGAAAAAGTAAAACAATGGACAATTCTAAACAAATACAAATACACATGTTAGTATGTACATATGTATATCATAATAATAATTATTGCAATAGTAAATAAGATAGGGTCGTCCTATGTATTTATGTTGAGTTTGGTTTGTATCGGTAAATGTCTTTGCGTTTTGTATTATTTTCTCTAAACCTTTTGTTACTGTTTTGCATTTGCTTTTCGATTTTTGTTTCACTTACATATATATATATATATAATCTATGTGTGTGTGTGTGTGTGTATGTATATGTACTAGTATATGTACGGCATTAAGATTATGTGTGTATGCATGTAGTTGTAGTATGTACGGAATTAAGTGTATACAAAAGGTTTGGTATATAATAAATGTCTCTATGTGTTATAACGTTCAGTGTATGCTGTTGTTGTAAGGAATAAGAAAAGTTACTGTTGTTTGTTTGTGTGTTTTTTTTTTTAAATAGATTCAAGCCTAAAAAATGCAATTGAAAATGGTTCGTTCGTGTCTGTCTGATTTTCATTTGGTTGCGTATATATGTGTGTGTGTGTGTATATACGATGTTTCTCTGCCCATTTGAATAATACTATTATTGTTTTTGTTGTTGTTGTTTGTGTTTGTGTTCATTGTATCCGTTTCCGGTTAGCTATTCTATTTTGGTTTGTTAATAATAAGTTTCCGAAGTTGACTCTAAATATTCAGCTTAGCGTTTTTCTTTTCAAATATTGTGTTTTCACCAAAAACAAAATAAATGGTGGGGTAGTTTTATTTGAAACTGAGCAATAAGCTGACATTTCTTTACTTTTAAAAAAAAAATGGCAATTGGAATACAATTAAAGTTGTGTTAGTATGGCTCTATATCTCTTTTTTTTATGTCTTGGATTTTCATTTGTTTTGCATAAACCGATCGGTTCGATTTCAGAATTGTGCGAGCGATTAATCGTTTCGTTGCGGTGTTTCAAATGTCCATTCATTACGGAATTCAATTCGGCTTAGGATACCTTTGATTACATGCAGATTTATGCAATTATCATACTGCACACCTAATGTCTTATTACCGTTTCAGAGTTTATTTCAAATGTCTTATGGTCTTTCAGGTTGTACACAGTTGAATGTTTGAAGCCAGCCCTGCAGTCACAAACTGTACGTATCCAGCTACAGTGAAGGCTACAAGAGATGCTCATATGATTACATTGTTTATTCGATTGCCACATGCGTTCGGTGGGGATCTACCAATGAATTTGTCCATTGGACTGACATAATTTCCATTGTATCAAAATAGATCCAGGTTCGATTCAGAAGTTTCCTAAAGTTGGGTTTTCTTCAAGTGCCTGGGTTTTTTTTATACTCTGCCGTGTCTCGGCATAGCTTGTTCTTATTACATCTTCCGATAAGTTTAACATTTGTCTGCAGACATTACGATAAATTGTAATCTCACAAACAATTTATGGAAATCATGAAGCAACCCATTCACATCACATTCGAGCTTTCAGAGCAAGGTTTGGAACTGTTTTCCCACCCACATGATATCATATTACATTACGGGAATACCACGCATAGTACGGTTAATCGGTTCGGGCCCTATACCCCCGAATTCATAAAAGTCCTTTGTTAAGAAAATTGTGTGAAAATTGTTTTTGTATTTTCATAAATTTTTCTTAACAAAGGTTTTTTTTTTTAAATTTTCACAAATACGTAGTTAATTCTTTGATATAAACGAGAATCTACTCAACATTTGAAAAAAAAAAAAAACTTAATGTTAACAATGAGTTGGACAATCGAAATTCTGTCGAAATGAATAAATTGTAATCCGCTGTTTGCATGGGTCGACCCTCTATTATTGTGCCATGACATGAACCTTCCGACAAACTGTTCCTCTATGACAATTTCTATGAAAATTGACAATATAAAGTTAAATTTTTTATTTGAAATCAACTTCTCTTGAGGCCATTAAAAACTGTACCAAAATGTTATACGGTGAGAACGAAACTGTTATATATGTGTATCTCCAATTAGAAATCAGTGGGTAATCTTTTCCCAAGTGAGTGAACGAGAGATTATCGATACCGACGAGTAGACAAATTTCTTACTCGTAATGCTGTCGCCCTTCACCAGGTGACAACGTCGCAATGTCCGATAGTTTATACAAATCCGTTTAGAAACTAATCCATATGTCCGATTAGGAATTAAGAATCTACCAAAACTGAGACAAAAAGGTGGATTACTGAATTAAAAACACAGTCCTTTTTTGCTGCCAATGATTGTGGACGTTTTTTTTACCAAAGGTGAAAATAATGGATTTCATTAGACCTCCGATTGGCATAATTAATGTGTAGATTTGTATTCTTGTGAGTAATCAATCGCACAACCCTTTTGTGTACCTACTAGGCAGGTCTGTATGTCTGCATTCCTTAATTACTTCTCAATATCGCTAGTTTATTAATTTTTGCAGAAGAAAGAAAATCGAAAAAAGGAATTTAGTAGTAAAATGCAAAATGCTTTCCAACATATTATATATTTTAAACTCAAATTGTAGGTATGTATATTTATTTTGTTGTTTTTTCGTTTTTTTTTTTTTAAATGCAAAAAGTTCCTTGTGCAGCTTTAACATTGTGTATTTAATTTTTAGTTTTTTTGTTTTGTTGTTGTTATAAGAATTATAAAATACGGCATAAATTTAACAAAAAATTGCATTAGTTTGTGGTTTATTTCCAAAGTGTCTTGTGTTGTAGGGTGTTGTACAAAAAAAAAAAAAAGAAAAACGGATGAAAATAAACCAAAAATTCTCAATTTAAATTTTCCAAAAACTTCGTTCTCAATCTCTTCTTGTACAAAATAAAAAAAGAACCTTCAGTAGTAATACAAAAAAAAAACACAATTTATAAAAAGTTGTAAATCTCAATTGGTTTTGTTGTTGTTCTTGTATATAAACAAAAAGTGTTTTTCATTGTTGTTTTTGTTTCTTTTAATCAATATTGATATGTTTGAGTTTTTTTGTTTTTTGTTAAATTTTTTTTTTTTACAAAATTCCATAAGTCTTCTCGTGACATATGTATGCGAAAAATTTGTTCAAAGAATTCTCTTAAGTCTTTAAAAAAAACATAATTCAAAATCAAAATCTTGTTGCGGGGAAAATGCAACTCAAGTAAAGAATCTTCTCATTTAAAGGGTTAATGTGTAAGGCAAAATTAGATTCGTAAAAATCGTGGCAAAATATGTTTCTATCGAAAATCCTTTAAAGTCGGCTGCCCTTTTCAGTGGGAGAAGTGAGATTTCAAAAACCTACAAAGACCGATAGCTCCTTATTATGGCGAATTCTGGAGTTTTATAAACCGACGGTACTAGGTAATCATAGAATTTGATGATCACCAATATGATATGAATTAGGGGCCTTATCTCAATGTGAAATTCGTCGATTTCATTGAACTTTTTCTTCTTGGAATTTTCAGACCACCATACATATTTATTTATTAATTACAATATAAAGTAAATTTATATTTTAATTTTAGGGGCCAGTGGTAAACCGGGTGACACAGACCATTTGGCTAGATTTTTGCAGTGACTGACCAAATCGTCTGATGGGAATCGAATAACCTTCGAATAAATAACCTTCCTTTGAAAGTCACTTTAGCTTTTAATGTTTCTTTTTCTAAAATATTCAGTATTGAATTCTTTAATCTGTTTGAGATATAAAATGTATTTCTCATAGAAAATAAATTCCTTTTTAAAATAAAAGGATTGTGTCGCCTGCCAGCTAAAAAGAAATCAAGTTTCTGTTTGCTGCAGAACAGTTTTGTACAATTTTGAGTTGAGCAATTAAATGACTCTGTCTTCTCATATTTCAAGCAGTACCTCCCGTACACTTCCAAACCAGCCACGTAGCGGACGTTGGACTGAGCTCAACCTTTTTTTTTTTGAAACTATGTGAATGCTACTGCTGCTGAAATGGTCGAGGGAATAATTGTTCGTGGAATATACACGTCTATTCCCTCGAAGACTACTTCGTTCCAATCTTCAAGGAATTGTAAGACATGTGAGCAAACGGTCAGACCCGAATAAAAATGTCATATCTGAACAGGCCAGTTCAAAGGGTGAGACGAGAATTTGGTAGAAAAATATTTACATTTCCATTTTAGTTTCCTATTTATTCCAAACAGCATCTAGACGATGTCAGTCTACATTTTCCTCTTCTTTAGTGGGGATTGTGTTTTTGGTCAGATCTCTCTCCCCTGCCGACTTAAGGGGATTTCCTTTAGATTTGTATTTTTGTGGCTTGTCGTAAATATAAAAGACTTTAGCAAAATTTGAGTATTTCTTTGAGCTGCACTTTCTTCAAATGTTTGGTTTTGTGTGTGTGTAGGTTATTCTCTTCTGGATTGTATTGGTTTTTGGGGGGAGTTTCTTTCTTTATCTCTGTTTGTTTGTAAGTTAGTACGAGTTTTGGTTTTTTGTTGTTGTTTTTTTATGTAAATCAAGCTTCCAAAATGAAGAGAAAAGTTTTCTTAAAAATAGGTTAAAGCCCTTATATTTCCTTTAATAAATATATATATATATTTGTATGTATGTCTGTATATATATGTCTGTATATATATATATGTATTTATGTGTGTGTATGTGTATATACGTCGTTAGATTTAATAATAAATTGTAAGAGTTTAATGAAAGTTAATAATAGTTGTTGTTTTGTTTTTGTCCTTGTTTTTTGTTGTTTTTTTTTTGGTTAATACATTGAAAGAGTATCTTTTAATTAGTTTTAATTTCGGTTTCTTCTTTTGTTTTTAATAGATTACAGCACCTTTTTGTTTTAGTTAATTTTACAATAACGGGGTTTGTAAGGTTAGGAAAATGAATATCATAATAATCAAATTGATCGTCTCTGTGTGTATGTGTGGCTGTGTGTATGCAATGGTTAATGGTTTCAATTGTATGTGTGTGTGTGTGTGTGTGTCTCTCTGAACTTTAACCCTTGTCGGTTATATAAAGTGTATGTGACTTTTATTTAAGTGTTTTATTTTCTAAAGATTTAATCTTTTCTTGTTTTGTTACAGCAACAAAACCACTCCAACCACTTCTCGTTTTACTTCCTAACAACAAACGGAAAAACAATCAACAAATCTTCGTATTCTTCATATTCTTCGTATTCTTCTTTTATGCATGTTTTTTTTTTCATATTCTTACAAAAAATAAGCCTAATTTCCTAAAACATTACATATCTCATATGAGGATTGGGGGGGGGGTTACTCTTTGCCTTTCATCATACTTATATTTTACACCTTGTCTTACTAGTCGCCTGCCCTTACGTTCCGTTCCGCTCCGTTCCGTTCCATTACGATACATATAAATAAGAGGTTTGTATTCGATTATACGAAACATATACACACATCATTATGTTCCTAATACATTCATGTGTTTAAAGCATCTGTTTTTGTCGTTTCGTATGTATTTCGCTACATGTACATACACTACGTACGGCTATGTGTATTGGGTGTAGGGTATTATAATACAACGTCATCTAACTATTTCAATCGGGTCATTATCTACATTCAATCATACGTACAGCTGGCGGCACAAGCCGCCAAAAAGAACAAAACCAAAAAAGATAAACATTTGCATCTAAACATAGGATCAGATCATTCCTTAAATTACTATGGCACAAAATCTTAAATTACTTTCATTTCTTGTCGCTCCTCTTGTTCATCCTGTTCTGTTTGCTTCGGGAGGGGTTTCTTTCTATCTGAGGGATTTCTTACACACGATTAACATTCGAAGTGGTCTGTCTGTCTTTAAATATTTTATTTGTCTGTGTCTGTGTCTGTGTCTTCTTCTTTTTATTTATTTATGATTGCAACAAGTGTTAAAGTATGTTTGTCTCTGTGTCTGTGTGTGTGTGTGTGTGAGAGAGGATGTGTGATTGTGAGACTGTGTGTGTGTGTGTTTGAGTTTTATTCGAAAGTTAGTAATTTTCTGGGGGGGGTTTTGAAGCCTAAAAGCTATCTAAAGTAATCAATTTTTATCATTGGTTTCAATACATTAGGTCTAAATAAAGTTTTTGCTTTTCATTGATTTGTCGTTGGGAGAAAATAACTTAAATTAACAGTTTTACTCAATTGTTGCCCGACGTGATTCACATTACATTTAATTTTGAAATTTCACAATTGACCCGACACGTGGAATTCCGGACAGCAAAACATTGTCTAAAAAAAAAACAACTCTAGAAAATCGTTATGTATCCACCAACAAAGTTC
Organism: Hydrotaea cyrtoneurina; assembly: GCA_958296145.1. Taxonomy (NCBI): domain Eukaryota; kingdom Metazoa; phylum Arthropoda; class Insecta; order Diptera; family Muscidae; genus Hydrotaea; species Hydrotaea cyrtoneurina. The sequence continues at coordinate 148,990,575 of OY282512.1, read as the reverse complement.
TGGCTGAATATCCGTAACTAGCACGATATTCTGAGGCAATTGGTCTGACAAACTCACGTTGTCAATCAGCAGCACTCCGGGTAGTACAGATTATACCAGTTTTTTCTCAATTAAATCAATGTAGCAGGACTTCGAACCGATCAACTATTGTAGAATGTTCAGTCATTAATAATATTATCACTCCATTCGCCAAATAATATCCTCTGAGGTTATCTGTGGGCAAAGTAAACAGGCTGGATTTCAAAATTGTATTTTCTTCTTTTGTTAGCATAACATTATCGGGAAATTGCCATAGACTTTGTTCATGTCTCGAATAATAATATTTTTGAAATATATTGACTGCTCGTAGGCATAACATAGATTCCTTCGATCAGAACTTAGTCAGGTAATTGGCATGTTTCCGTCTTCAGGTTTGTCCAACAAGTAAGTTGGACAGCGGTGTCTTACAGACGCTACCCGGTATTTATCATTGGCCTGACTGCTACCCGGTTTACAGTTTCAAATCCATTGTGAGTTTTGAAATTTGTGAATATCCGTGAGTTCAGTCAATTGACCAACCGGACTAACGACTTACAAGGTCATTTAACGAGATTTTGGTAGTGGACTACAAATGCCGTTCGCATTGCAATACAAATACAACGGAATTTGCATGTTAGAGATCGCCTGTAAGAGGTGAAAACTACACTCGCGAGTGAAAAGCAAATGAGATTTTCAATGAGCGCCGTTCGAATTCCACACAGAGTTGAAATTCTTTAATTGTCAGTTTTCTGAAATCACCGCTCAAAACTGTTAAATTTCGTAATATTTTCTCCCAGCTTGTAAGTATTTTGTAAGTATGTATTTTTTTGTTGTTTATTTGTAGTTGTTTTTTTGTCACACATTTCCTTTTTCATTGCATATGATTGATTAAAATTCTCTTTGTTATTTGAACAAACTGAACAAAATTAATCGGTTTTAGGAAACATCTCATCAAATAAATTGTTCGTTTTCAAATCATGTCACTGCTCAACTCGCTAGCAAGCAAATCCCAATTCGTCTGTCAACTACAGTCAGGAGCCTCTTTTGGACATAAATTCGTGGGCCTTTCTCTGTTCCTGCAGTCTGTGTTCAAATAAACGAAACACAACTCAAATATCGGGCAATTGTGTGGATTTCCTTATTGGTGGATGGTAATTTGATCATTTGTTTTTGTTTTTCTAGTGTTTTTTTTGGGGGGGGGGGGGGGGTTTTGTTAAAGCTCAAATTCAATTTGTTTGATGAAATATTTTCTAATTATTATCATTTTCATTGCATCTTAATGAATTATTTGTACATTAACTGATGTGGTTTTTTGTTTTATTTAGTTTTAAATATATTTCATTTTTTTTTGTTGTTGTTCTTCTTTTTCTTTGTGTAATATATTTATTTACTTGTTAAATATTGTTATTTTTAGAGGTCTTGCCTCCGCTGCCGCCTCCTACATAAACTAGGTTTGGTATTTTGCGCTAAATATCTGTTTGCCCGCCCCTCGTATGACAGACGTATGCATACGTAGTTAGTTTGCATGTATTTGTTTCGTTACGTTTGCTTGTTCATTTTCATTTTTATTGCTAATTTGACGTTCGGTTACACTCGATTTTCTAGAATTGTGTGACATCCATCGATCGATCGTTCGTTCGTAAGTTCGTGCGATCGATCGATCGATCGTTCGGTCGATTCATTTGGTTTGTTTGGAAAACAAATTTACACATACCACTCTTTGACGTCTTTGGAGTCGCGCTTTTTCGTTTTCACCAAGCCGGGACGATCCTCGCCCTCACTGTGATCGGTCGAATCATGGTACACACGTTCGACTCGCATTGGCTGCGATCGTCCACACATGTCGGCGTTGCCATTGTTGCGCATGGCAATGCCGGAGTGAGAACGCGAACGTGCATCCTGCGTCGTCGCCTGCAGGTGATTGGTGGACGATTGTTGGCGTTGTTGGTGATACGAACCGTTGGTGCTCGTGTTGCCCAGCAGCGAGGCATTAGGATTGTGTGTACCGTAAATAGTTTTTTCACCAGCAGTTTTATAGTTACGATCACCGTTTGATTTTAACCATAAAACCAGTAAAATAACTAAAATTACAGCGATCAGGATGCCCGCGACAATGCCGATTATCATGGCCGTGCGCTCCTCCTCAATCGAATTGATGCGACCGCCCTTGCCCTTGGGCCGATAGTTGTTGTTGCTGTAGGGTGGCGGCTGCGGCAAGGGGAAGTACGGCAGACCGCCATCCGTATCGTGAATGGGTGGCGGCGGCGGTGGCAAACGGTCCTCGGGTATCTGCTGCGGATAGATCATGTTGGAACTTTCGCTGTTGTCGTCCGTTTTGAAGACCTGCACCACATCAAAGGTGGTGGTGTCGCGTTCCGTCGCCGTTGTTCGTATCTCGGGCACGGGTGTAGCTGCCGTCGTACTGGTGGTGGTCGTAGTCGTTGTACTTGTGCTGGTCGTTGTCCGTTGGGTGGACGTGGTCAGGACGGTTGTCGGTGGCGATGTCTGACTGGTGGTCACAACGGTGCTCAAAGCCGTCGTCTGCTGTGGTGTCGTCTGGCTGACCGTCGTGGTGGTCTGCTGCTGTTCCGTGGTCGAGTCTTGTCGCCGTGTCACGCTGTCAGTGGTTACGTCGCTGTGTGTTTCTGAAATGAAGACATTGGAAAGCGCATAAGTATACAAATGGGTTTGGCTTGGCTAACAATTAAAACAGAAGAACAGCGGACAATTTCCGGACACCCACCGCATCTACGATTGAAACAAAAGGCGTTTATTTTCACTCTAAATACAGACATGAATGGACAAAACAAAAACGGTGTTTTCTTCATTTTTCAGCCGATTGCGAATTTTGTGTCCAGGAGAATAATTATTTCGAAAATCTCCAGCAAAGTGAAAAGTAATAAATTAAAATCGTGATATTCGGCAGTGTTTTTCAAAATATTCACACAGTTCGACAAAATTTGATCCACAAATCCACAGTTATCCCCATTTTGGAAAGGACACTCGACAAGAGGTTCTTCTCATTATGAATTGTGTTTACAAAACGACCAAACTAAAAAAAAAAAGAACGCGAAATTGGGGAAATAGTCCATATGAAGGCAAGGCCATTACGCGCAAAGCTTTAAATAGTGAAACCGATAAGCTTTGAAAAACGTTCACCCAGTTGTCAGAGGACATGCAATGCGTCCTTTTCTATTCGAATTATGAAATTACGTTCGCTGTGATGTTGCTGGAGATGGCTCGAAATGCTACGAAAGCCCCGCTACCAGCATTGACTGGTCGCCTTATTTTTCGAAATGATTACCCTCACTTGGCCATTCAGTAGAATTGGATTTTCTGCTTAAAACTTGTTGTTGTTGTCCATATCTGTACTTGTGTATGTTTAGGTTTATTTGCTTAGAACGTAATGGAATCTTAAATTAACAGCTTTAAATTCAAAGTTAAATTTTTGTTTAATTAATTAAGCCTTAATGTTTTATAAATATTTATACATGTTTGTATGTTTGACGAGTATAATGTATGGGATATTTACAGTAACGTAATTACAAAATAGAACATCAGGTAAATTGATTACTGGTTGTGAGGGATCATGCGATTAACACTTTAATCAATTCTCAATTAATCAGTGTTCACCGACAAAGCCGACAGCATTTATTCTGAGCGTCTCTTTCGTATTTCAAATAAATTATGACATTCACATTGAATTGGTTTCGACTATTAAAGGGTTCAATGGTAGTAATTCCTAAGAAGATGCATAGTTTAAAAGATCGAGGGAGAGAGGGAGAAATGTGGCTTAGTTTGCTACTTCTTGGAAACTCATTCACTGGCATGAAAAACTGTCTCAGCCAATGAGACTTTTTCCGCATAGATAAACTGACCATTGAGACTATCCAAAGAAAAGACTTTGCCACAGGGGTTATTACAACTACAAAAAGAAAAGAAAAAACAATAAAATTTGAGTGTAGGGTGTCAAAAACACAATTTGTACTTTTTTAAATTTGGGGCTGGATATAACGACAATATGGTAAACAAATTACAATCACTTGGCTTTTTTTAAAATAATTTTTCAATCATTTCTTTTTTCGACAAAAATCACCCCCGTCCCCAACAGGCAAAGTACGTGGCATCTCCCTCCATTTGAGTATAGTATTGTCCAAATAGGTGGGCGGGTGAGTTTCTTCGATGCCACGCCTATCGTACATATTGCCCTAATAACTGGCCTCTGATCAAATTAATTCGGATAGGTTAATTTTTAAGAAAAAAAAAACAACAGAGGGGATTCTCGACAAGTGAGTGTATGATCTCTGTCCGTTGTGACTGGGAGCTATTCGTATATAAATGTGTCATTACAATGAGATTTAATTCTGATCACTACATGTGGACACACATTAAGTCTGGATCACTTCGTATGCAAGATGTGACACTAGTGCGCTAGCACTTTGGTTGTCGAGGCAAATTGAAATTGTCTGAGTTCCATAGTTTACTCGAAATATTGAGTTGATTAAGAATTGTATGTTTTTTCGCATGACCCCGTATTTTACTATTAATTTTGTTTGTATGTCAATGAACTGTCGGTATGTATGTATGAATCGTTGCCTCAGACTGGATTCTTTCTTTCTGTTAAGATCCTCCTATATCGCTCATTTACTTCAATAGAGTCACAATTCAAAATTCAATTCAAAGCTGTAAATATCTTATTTAAGTTGGCTTTTGGTCTGCGTCTATTAAAAATGGATCCAGTTTATTCAGGAAACCTATGCTTGTTTTAAACGGCTCTCCTGAGAAACTCGTGTTTTGAGTTGTGACACTGTTGAAGTAAATATGCGAGATATATATTGAATACATTGTTTCATAACTACAATAATGATGAAAAGTATTCAGCATACATATGTCTGAACACATACATACATACCAACATACTCAAATAAGCACTTGTATGCATGTGTGCCTGAATTTGTTATATGTTTTAGACAAATAATTACATAGTGAAAATATTTTAATAGAAATTAAAAAAAAAACTAAAAACAAATCGAAACAACACTTTATTATTATTTATTTATTTTCGGTTTGTTTGTTTTGTTTGTTGGATAATAACAATAAATATCAGAAATTGAACACAAATGCCATTCTCTTGTCGTATTCTACTTATCACTCTAGTCTAGTATGTACTAAGTATTTCGATTGCATATGGCTACATACATCTGTAGATACATACATAAATCTGTCGGCCTATCTAATAACACTAACATCCGATATCTGAAGAAATAGGTACATGTGTATTTACGCGCATTATTCGTTTTCTTCTTCTCCTTCTCCTTCTTCATCTTGTGTTTGTACTTCTTTTTTGTCCCCCGTTTTTGTTTTCCTTTGTGGGTCTCCTTAATCATCATAACACCAAAACATTTGGAGATATTCAAAAAATATGAGAGATTTATTGTTTTTTACTTTTTGCCGGATTCGTCGTGTCTTCGTCGTTTGTAATACTGCTTTATTTATACTCTGTATGTAAGTATGTTTTGTAAATATTTCTTTGAACTACCTACATTGTTTGTTGTTGTTATTATTTTCTGTTATTATCATTATTTATTATATGTATGTGTGTTTAACGTTGGCTGAAAGACCAAACGACATAAATACCATGTTTTCCCATATTCGGACAGCGAATTTTGTGTTTCTCACGCTCTTTGGCGGTTCAGCCAACGTTTTACAAGTACATAGTTATGTAGTTTTATAATATATATATCTGGCTAAACTGATTAATCCAAGGAACTTTTACTTTATTGCTTTTTAACATGTACAATGGATACATACCCTAAACTTCCATCTCTGTTACTGTTACTGTGTTTTTGTTTTCTTTGGTAATTTACAAGTTGTTCTTATGTACGTATGTACATAGGTACATGTTTCTATGTATTGTTTGTATGTACTCTGGTGGTGTTATGTATTCTTAAATAATCGTTGCACTTTCGTAAGATTGTATACATATCGTTTCGTTTTCTTAATTTTTTGAATATTTTGTTTTTTTGGTTTTTTTTTTGGTAGATATTCTAAGAATGTTGTATACTTATGATCTCAACTGTTTAACGTAAACGAAAATCAAAAGCAAATGATGGTGGTTGGTGGTGGTTGGTGGTGGTGGTGGTGGTCGTTCGAGTAGTAAGGCTCAAGGTGTCCACAAATCTGACTCGAACATGGAGACATTGGATTGGCTGACATTTTTATTTTGGTGTTCTGAATGTGTGTTCTGATTGAGAGATAGAGAGTTTTTCTTTTTACTACAAGTGCTACATTTATCATTTTTGCTTTGACTTTTTTACATTTTGGCTTGCTATGGTTTACTGAGACAGCCGGTGCACAATCACAGTCAGTAGGATTATTATGAAGCAGAGTTTAAGTTCTGAAAGAGATAAGTCCAACTGTATAAATGCTTTTTCAAAATTGTTGTTTTTTTTTTTGGTATTAGCATTTTTGTTTTGCTTAGATTTGAGATAGTGTCCATGGCTGACATGAATGAAAGAGAGAACGATAATGCCATGATTGATGAAAAGAAGCAGTTGGGAATATTTTGTTTGCGGGGAAAAAACGAGAACGATTTCAAACTACAATGCTCAGAACAATGAAAACTCATTTTTAATTGAAGCGGTCTTTTTTTTATTTTGTTGTTGTAAATATATAGCAATTAACTAACATAGAAGCAAGCAGAAACACGTTGACTATTTGATACACAAAAAAAATATATCGAACTCTGTGTAAACCATTGGAGGGAATGTCTACTGGGTTTATCATCCCTGAGAAGTTTTTAATAACTATGTATAGCTTGACCCATAGCCAAGGCAACGGGTGACGAATTACTGCCTGGGTTTCGAGTTTCAAGTATTCCAAATAAGAACTGCCGTACCAATTGATTAGACGTGAAAAGTGCTTTCGTTTCTGACGAACAAAAAAATGTCCCTTGATTGATTTTTTGTAAGTGTAGGTGTTAGGATGGTGTTCGGGTGTATGAATTCAAAATGCAAGCGCTTACATCCATGTCCGGTTGTTCGAAAGCAATTGTGGCGTAGCTCAATTTTGCAAACGCAAACTAAATGTTTTTTACAAATCTATTCCGATTTGTAAAAAGATGTATTAACAACTATCTAAATCATTAGTGGGTATTACATATATTTTATTAAAAGACATTCTATCGGCATTCGTTAATATTCGTTTGTGATTTAAAAGAGGTGCAAGTTTGGCGAAAAACCATTTGCCCACATTTGTGCATTTCAGTCCATTATTATACACTCGAACTAAGAGTGAGACAGATATCGTTACATTCATTCTGTTAACGATACTGAGCCAATCATTTTGCACCATAAACACAAATAAATGGGTGTGACCCAATTGGGGACCAGGGTTTGACTCGCGGTTTTAACTCAGATTTATTACTTTCGATTTACAGAAAAAGTGAGTCTTTTTTGTTGGAAACGTGTTTCAATTCATCGAAGTCGATTTCAAAAGGTTGACTTTGAGAACGACTACGTGGTTCTGGAGGTGTTAACGATTACCACAATTCGGTTTGAGACCTTTCCGCTATAACAATTTTAAGAAGAGTGGAGGCGGTCTTATTTGACATCTCTCCCATTGTTTGCATAGGGTGGTCATTTCCGGTGCAGTTATCTTGAAGATTTAAATTAATTATCAGTTTTTACTCGTATTCGGGTCTGCCTAAAATGGACCTCATCATTCATTCATTTCAAGGACCCAATCAGCAAAGGCACGACGTTATTGATGATCGGCCGACTTGAGTTCTTGTGTTAACTGAACTTTATAAGCCTTAAGGCCCAAGACTCAAGTCTTTATGGAAAACACGGTGTAATGACGTTTGTGGAATGTCCAAGTCCAAAGAACGACGAGGAATGGACAAACCTGGGCTTTCTTCAACACTTTGGGCTACCGCAGCAATATGCTCAGATGTTCTTGGGCGACACGCACGGGTTTTATTCTTCACATCACTAATTTGTTCCAACAGCTCGAATTTTTCCACCAATTTCGGTATTGCGGTCCGACAGAGTGCTTTAGTTTTTCGTCATTTTTGTAGTGAAATTTAATAATTTCAATGCGTTGTTGAAGCGTGTATCGTTCCATTTTTAGCAATGGCGTAGTTTCTACTTGTCAAATGTCAAAGAATAAAAGCTTCAAAAGTGACAGCTACCGCAATACCGGGTGATTCAATTTAACACCTCTTGTTGGACAACCGCTTTTTATATTGTCAGTTGTGTTTTGTTTTTCTCCATGTTTTCATTTTTGCGAGTAGAGGTGTATTTTCGGTTCACATTAAACTCACAAAGTAAACTCTCATATTTTCTTTTATTTTGACGTATTCGTTGGCTAGGAGGAAAGTAGAGACCACACATTATTCTTAATATTCCGTGGAGGGCTCTACAGTTTAGAGTCTTCTCCGAACGACTTGCTTCTCTCGTCCAGTTGTACATGACTTAGAGATTACTCTCTGACGTGTAAAGTCGACAACAATTTCAGGTGCTTTTTGTGGCAGAGTGAAACATTTCTCAATTCACAATCAAATGTTTCATAATCTTAAGATTATGAAATGAAATCAATTATTTGTCTAGGCGTGAATTGTTTTCAAAAACTGAACAGACATTCCATTTCCAATGGACATATATCGGTGACACCCTTCATATATTTGCATGCGTCACCACCTCGTTTGATGTCTGTTCCGACGAAACAATGGCCGTAATCGTAGAAGAAGCCGAGATCTTTAGCAAAAAAACGTTTGCCCGTTGGACATATTTGTAAGCGGAAACATACATACATACATACATATAACACAATGAAGGCAAAAGCGTAAGCGCAAATTTAAATTAAAATGTCATAATAAAATTATTGCAAAAAGCGTAAACAGGACGTATTTCTGAGCCATATATAGAGCACTTTCAACGAACATCTTGTAGACAGTTTTATTAAGTGTAAAGTGATTTACAGTTGTGTTCACTTTTCTGCAGAACTTTAATAAATTTGTTTATGTAGAAGTCGTACCAAGTGGACTTGATCAGAATTCACTCGCATTGCTGTGTTCGACAGTGGGAAATAGTCGCTGGTTCAAATGTTAATGCAAGGTAGTGCATGCTGAATTGTGTGGAAATTTCAAATGATTTCAACGTTTTCAGAGAAAACTGTATATGTGTAGCACCCGAAAATACATTCTATTTCCAATCATAAGGGATTTGATCGAAATATTTGAGGGATCCGACTAAATCGTGGTACAATTTTATAATTTCTAGAGTCCGATGGAAATATAATCATCTATGGAAGTTCTTTATATGTTTGTGTATCCGAATGGGGGTGGGGGGGGGGGGGTTATTTCAACATTACTGCCATGCGAAGTACATTCATCAGTTGATCTGTATAGTTCTTCAATCGGAATAGTGTCAGCATTGAAGTCAACTCTTTGGATTTGTCTTAAGTATCAAGTGTAAGTAGTGCATTGACTGTAGAGTATTCCAATCGTATGTGTGTATAAAATGTTGGTACACTAGCTTACAAATATTGAATGTGTACTCCAGTTTAAAGACTTAACATATCTAAGCTAAATACTCAAACACACAGATTCATATGTACACTGCAAAACATTTGCATACGGAAACAAAATTATTACATTCTGAACGCGCCTTAAATCGATCTGAACTGAGCATAGGAATTTTGACTCACAGTATTGTGAAGGTATTTGATATACATACTCCGAAATTTTTATAGATTCTCTTAAGAGAATCTTTTTTTTTAAAAAAATTTTGCCAGTTTGTCCAAATTAAAGTTTCAATTAAAAAAAAAAAAACAAAAACAAAAAGAAAGATTAAGTTCGAATAACGCGCAACAATGAGAGATTCAAATAAACTCATCAACTTCTACTTGTTATAAGTTATTGTGTGTTGTCGTTGTTGTCGTTGTTGTCGTTGTTGTTCGTGGGTGGGTGGGTGTGAGAAAGATGCCAAATAATGAAATGACACACAAACAAATACGCTAATTCGTGGCAAACAGCATTAACTGTGATAACTTACCTGCTCCCTTGGCCGTGCTGGTCGACGTGAATTGTTCCGTGGTCTCACCGTAGTCACCGGAGCCGTGTATGCAGTCCTCATCGTCACAGGCCCGCTCGGTGCCGTTCGTCTTGTCCGTACTGACATTCTGCGGCATTGTCGTCTGTTTGGTTGGTGGCACATAGACGGGCGTTATCAGGTCATCGCCGCTCGATTCAAACGGTGGGGTACATTCGTCCTCGTCATCGCCACGACACCCCGAACCGGCACCCGAAAATATCAAATCATCAATGGCACCCGGATAGCCACTGGCCGGCGTCTGCTTGTGAATAGAATGGAACAAATGGTCGGGCATTAGTGGCGAGCTCACAACCTGGTGTACGTCTGGCATTGTAATACGGATTTGGTTGGTTATGTATAGACATGTACATATGTATGTAGATTATAGGTATGTGTGTATGTATGTATGTGTATGTGTGTATTATATAAGTATGTATATGTGGATATACGAGTATAGTATGGACGAGAACGGTATGATAAGTCGAATCGAAATGTAATCCATCCGTCCAACAGCCATGAGGACGTGACCGGCACTACAACATGTGTTTAGGCGGCGATCACAAGAAGTCCATGCATTGGAGCAGGATACGGAATCGAAAAATCCAACGGGCAAATGTCGATTTATTGTGCAATCCGTGACTACTTTTATCGCTACCTTAACCATTTATAAACGGAATGTTTGTCTTCATTCAAAAGGAAAGAGGAGGTGTTAAAGCATACGTTTATTTTATGTTTTCCCTGTTTACGGGGTGATGACCAAAAGATTCAAGTCCATGGGTAGTCAACTTAGAATGTATTTGTTCTCTCATGTAAAATCTGAAAAATTGTACTTGGAACCTTTGCACTCTAAGATAACGATATCACATGTTGGCCTCTAAACAGACTGAACGATTGATTGATTGTGAACGGCCGTGGTGAAGTACGAATACTTTTTTTCATAGTCATTGTCAAAGGCAAACAATTATTTCAATTTGCGGATAAAAAGTTGAATATACATTTTTATTAACATCATGTTAATCGGGGCTCCAGTGTCAAGTTCACTTTTTGCCTAAATGTCTTTGTTGAAGCCGAACGCAAGATAAGTTCAAAGCACATCGATTAGTACACCATATATATAAAATATGTGAAAATTAATAGTTACAGAAAGTGTTTGGCCCTCCCTTGGTCAATTTTGAAATGTTGGACTTAGCGCCTTTACAACTTTAGGTCGCGACATACCATTGGGCATTAATTCTCATTTGCCCTTTTGGGCGTATGAGTAATATTTCGATTCAGTTAAATATTAAGAAAGTAAACACAACTCCAGGAATGCAAATCCATTCAGACTTCGAGTTGCTTCAGTAGCAGATCAGAATCACTGGTTTGTGGTTTTTCAAATAGCTTTTAGGTGGTTTTTGTGTTTCCGGTGCCGTTCAGTGGTTAAAATTTGGGTCAGAAATCATTCGAACAAAAATATATTTATTTGGTTTTGTTTGGTTTTTGTTTAAGTGGGTTTGTTGTTGTCAAATGTAGAGCAGTGATGGGTCAGCAAAGATGCACTATAGACAACAACAGTTAGACGTTTTTCGTCATTAGTTCGGAGATATTACCGACCTGTTGTTGCACATTTCCTGCGGTCAGGGAAAATCTAGGTGAGAATTTGGCATCATTGAAGAAGAGCAACGAACAGGAACACTGAGTATCAATAGCTCTGCCATTTGACACATTTTTTTTAATGTATTTTTTTTAATTTAAAAAAATAACGACATTTGGAACTAAGGTGTGCTCGTTCAAAAGGAACTTGTGTCAAAGAAATCGAAAAAAAAAACATTAGCAATTTCAGCGGTAAAATGTCCCAAAACTTTTCTTTGGCGAACCGGTTTTTGCGATTTTTTGTTCGGTTAGACATTTTTTGTCGTTTAGTTCACGATCCGGTTCACAGACAATTTGATATTGCTCGGTTTTTATTCAAAGTACTAACAAAGATTTTTTATTACTGCGAAAAATTTTAAAAAATTGTTTAGTCAATTGGACCGTGCCTTAATGCCATCAACTGTCGTATATACTGCAAAACGTACCCAGCCAGTTGCATTATGCAGATCGTAGCCATCGACAATAAACTGGCCCGTGGATTTTGACAAAGATGAAAAGATGAGGGATAGGCTCTTGATAGAGTCACGAACAAAACTGGGGGGTGACCCCTGTTTTGTAGCTTATCCAAAGACGATTTTAGAACACCAACATTTGTTTTGATCCGTGCACCCTACAACCCCCCCGAAATAGAATTTATTACGCTGTGTCGTCATTTTAAGTCCTATCGAAACAGAGCGCATATGGTTGTTCTTGCTTGTTCAAGGGCTATATTTCAAATATTTCAAATATAAATTTTAATTTTTTTTTATTTCGCAACCTATAAATTAATGAAGCGGATTTGTAAAGATCTCCGAAAAATATGAAACTTTGGTTTTTGATGTATTCAAATTTGTTCAGAAACAAAGAAGTTATAACGATTTTAAAAATCAATATGTCACCCTACACACCACCAACTAGTTTATGGTGTGTTGTCATGATGTCCGATTGCAACAGAATGCACATCGTTATTCATGCTTACACATGGGCTACATATCGCCCATTCAATATCTCACGACGTCAATTCTGATTTGTTGTACATATCAAATTTTGTCACATCCGCAAATATTTCAAAAAACTAAAAACTTTAATATTTAAAAAAAATCTACATTAAAGTCATAATAATGTGAGATCAGAATTCGATGTCATTGGAAAACATTAATTAGAATTCGACAATGGAAATACCTTTAATTCATTAATAGTGTTCTAAAATCCTCTTTGGATAAGCTGCAAAACTGGTGGGTGTTCGCGTGAGCATTACTTGTTGGCGCAGACTAACTTTGATCCGAGCATGGAGAATCTTTATAAATATTGTGTACGATCAAGTTAAGTGGTTTTAATGTTTGCCATCGAATTTCTCAGTCCAGCAGGAACAAGCAACTCGTTGTACTCTCGCCCTACGAAGATTGTTCGGATTGTGGTCAGTTCGAAAGATATTTCCCTTTTACCGCCATAGCAAGGTCGTGAGCACATGCTACAAACCAGCAGAGGAAAGATGACATTACTTCGTGGGGGAGGGGTGGAAAGACTTTGTAAGGAACTTCATTCATCATTGCATGTGTAAACCATCGGCTACTGAGGTCAACAACGGGTACGTGGACTTGTGTGAATTCATTATTGACAAACAGCATTTCAGTGACTGTTGGCCCTTAACGCCAGTTTCACCCCGTTATCATATCGTTATCAAGCGCATACGACAGAAAGCGCTTTAATCGTACATTGATCATACCGTCCTCGTAACTGTGTTAGTGCATGCATATGTTTGTATAATTCTTTTATATTAGAAAATGTGCTTTAGTTTAAATTTCAATAATAACTAAGTGCATTAAAATTCTCTGAGAAAGAAATAAAACGAAATGAAATGAAAAGAAAAGTTAAGTCCAAAATCAATAGGAGGCATACGGGTTAATATTGAGTATCTGTAGTTGTGGTGATCGAAAAGAATATCGAAATATAGAGAAAATGAAAAAAGACAAATTAATACCACAGTGCACGGTGCAGTTTTGGTTAAACGTTATTTGTTAATTGATTTGATAAATTAATGATAAATTAATGAATTCATTTTTGTGTTAGGCATTAAGCAATTGAAACTTGATAGAATTCTCAAAACGCACACACACACACACACACACACATTATTTGTTGTTCGTTCCCACCCTCTCCATGGAGGGAGGCGGTGTGTGTTATGTGTTGAAAACTCTTTCAAGTCTCAATGTAGTACGTATGAAGAAGAAAGAAACAAAGTAGACATAATGATATTTCGGATAAAGGCACAAAGAAATTACACAATTTACATTGAATTCAATACTAAGTAATTTTTTTTTTGTTTTGGTATGAGAAGACAAATACGTTTTTTGTTTTCGGTTTGGATTTGACAAGAGAACCATGTTTGAGGGGGATTTCGCTATGGAAAAATCATTTGGAATGGTGGAGGGGTGGGCGGTGTGGATAAGGGAAATGATTTCGGAAACATGGTTCAAGAACACAAATATGTAGATAGATAGATAAGTTATGATATTGATTTGAATTGAGCGACAAAAGAAACGAAATTGATATTTGAATTTGATTTGAGAAAGAGTTTCAAATACGACAGAGCAAAAAAACGTTTTAATTTTTTTACGATGAGAAAAATACTTGAAAAAGTTTGAAGAGAGATTTCAAATTATTTAAAAATAAAATCCCTAACCTGCTGCATTCTTTGCAGATCATTTCTATCTAATACTCCAGTTACCAATTGAACATCTCCTCGTATGGTTATGTGGGCGTCACGTTCCACCGCCAGGTCCAGCACTCGCAACTTGTTCACCGAGAGGCCGGTGATGACGCCCGCGAATGGACGTTCGATGCGCGTACGGCCCGAACGACTGAATTTGCCTCCGACTTGTATGTTCGACATGGTATTGAACACCGTCGACTGATGGACTACAACGAAAAAAGAGAATACATTCGTTCAGGCAACGCCCCACTCAACTGAACTGGACAATTTGCCACCACTCGTACTTACCTTGCGGCGTCAAGGTCTGCACATTGTAATCATCCAATTGCAGGGTGGCATTGCCTCCTTTCCTGCTGAATCTTACCACATGATACGTGTTGTCATTGACTTTAGTTCCGATCTCACCCAATGGCAAATCTCGGGTGCCCACATTGTAGCACATGAATATGTTGCCCTCAACAATCTCCAGTTCCATATAATCCTGTGTGGTCGCACTTTCGATACGCAGCAGCACGGCATCCGATTTCGTTGTTATAAAACCGAGTGCCACATTGTCTTCCTCGGTATCGGCCTGGGCATTCTCCGGGAACGTGTACTGGACGATGCCCTTATTGTTGCCGAACTCGTAAGCAATTGATTCTGAAAGGGAAGCAAATGCTATTAAATGGACTTTGACCCTTATGCTGCCCGGCGAATTATTCTGTATCTCAGTCAGTTCGTTGGGGAAACCACTAAACTCTATTCCCTCGATTATAACGATCTTTTGCTTCAGATTTTGCATTACATTTATTTAATTGGGGAAATTCCAAACTCACTTTGCTGACAGCGTAATTAACTAAATGGAAAATCTAACTTTTTTTTAGTTTCCTCAAATTCAAAGAACACAATTTAAACTTCCAACTCCCGAGTGGGAACACTGTCACTGTCTCTCTCTTTCGAATTTAAACGACATCCAGTCACGCATTTCTCAGTCACGACCGGGGCGCCTGTGGAATGAGTCACAGCAACTTGCAACTATGTTTTTTTGCGCTACACGAATACATGTGTGTGCAGAAAACTACTTTAATTAGTGGGAAATGATCACAGAGTCGTGACGGAACGGTATCAAATGGGGGTCAATTGCATGAGAACTTTTGCAGTTGTATAATTGTGAGAATGCGCGTCACGTGGAAAATAAAAAAAATTCCATTGGATTAAGGTTACGATGAAACCTTAATTGCAGTCAATGATAATTGTACAATGGGATCCAACGACGAAGGTTGAATTTAATTTGCAAGCCAGCATCGCAATGGTCATCGGTGCGTACTTACCGTCGTAACACGTTGGTCCTGTGTATGAAGTCATATCACACTCGCAGGCATACGCATTCCACTGCTGCACACAAACGCCTCTGTTCGCACATGCATTTTGGCTACATTTTGTTGGGCCCTCGCAACCGGACACAACAAGCGAGCTCGGTACTACAGCGTCATTTGTCAGTGATGGTGATGTGTCGCCCAAATCGAGTGAAGAAATACAACCCTCAAAGCCAGATCGCGATGATATCGATGCTGGTAACTTCGAATACATATCCTTGAAGACGCCACCTATATACAGAATACCCGACAACTCCAAATGCATACTATTGCCCGACAACGTGATAATCTCAAATGAATCGTCCACGGCCAATGTATGCGTCTTCGGACCAGGCCTCCGTATGCTGACCTGATGCCACCGGTTATCGTTCATGTGGATACGCGTCTTGTCGCGCATCGTTATCGGCCCGTCACCCAAATCGAACGTATAGTGGATGTGGCCATTGACCAGTTCGACGGCAACGAAATCGTTGCGTCTGCCGCCATTGTAAAGTAACAGTCCGTTCGGTTCGACGGTCTTAAAACGAAAATCAACTGATATGGTCGAATAGGCTTTCAGCATTGGCAGTCCCACATAAGAGTGTTTCGAGCGGAATGTTGCCGCATGATATGGATTTCCCGGTGGGGAGTTGACGAATCGGGCAGTTAGTTTAAAGGTGGCGCTAGGTAATGCCGACAGTTCCGGACCCAAACTTTTCACAACATCAATGTATCTGTGATGGAAGAGCAAGATAGAGCATAAGTTGTATGAATTGACCATAAATAGGGAAATATCATATATATACATAGATAGATAAATAGATAAAAAGATAAATCTAGATAAATAGTATTGCACACAAGTTTAAGAATTTGTTGGTACTCAGTTCATATATCAATCCCCTGTAGATGCAATTCAAGGACATTTTTGGGAAAATAAGCTTGACGTTTATGAACACTTAGCAAAAAAAAAAAATATACAGTCGAATTCGGATAAGCGCACGCTTTTTAATTGAAAATAAATATTAGTAACGATTGTTCTGGATGGTTTTCAATGCAATGTAATTCGCTTAAACGAAAATCCGCTTTATTGAAAACACATTTATGTGCAACACATTTTTAATGTAGGCACACACTCATATGATACGAACAACACCGCTTAAGAGAAAAATGATGAATGGAACGGCGACAAAGAATAATGTTGTGCCGACTCATTTAATGCTCTTCAAGCAAAACATTAAAGTAGATACACAATAATTGAGGAGAATTGACAGATCAAGTGGTAATAGAGGAGGTGACGTATGTGACCAATGGAAATATTGAAAATGCTGTAGTGGCTTCAATATAATTCATTACGATCATAATAAATTCTATAAAACGAAGGAGACATTAGAGTCAATTTATGTTATGAAAACATTTTTTGGAGACAATTCTGAAGCCTGGGCAAAACGAAAGATTTAAAAAAAAATATGTGTCAACCACAAGACTACTCAACCAAATGAAAATAAGTGACTATTTTAAGTTAAGCTCGTTAATATTGAATGTAAATTTTACACTACTGAATTTTATAGTTGTGTCACAAGTTTCTATTTTCGATTCATAGAACAATTTCAAACGTTTAAGCTCAGTTCGATTAAAGGAAAGAAGATTCCATTATCCGAAGATCTTTTTATTAAAAATCCCGCATTAGAGAAGACATTACTTGATTTGTTTTCATTTCCGCTTAATCGAATTCAACAGTATACACACACATATACAAGTGGTATTACTTTTAATTCTAGTTTGTCATTGTTGTAAATACTGCGATGGAAATAATGATGACGCATTTGTAAGAAAATTATGTCCCGTTTCGTTCGTCCTTTTTAGGGCAACCTGTCCTACGTACCAGCGTAAGCAGACACAGTTTAACGATGGTTATTCCGAGAAGTATCCATCGGCAACGATATGGATCCGTCTGTATTAACGAGAGTTAAGCGAACCATATGTGAGATTTATCGGTCGAAAAACTAGAAATACGCAAGACGACAACTATTGCGGAAAACCGAAACATTGGTAGAAAACCAAAGTACTTTCCTTTGTACAAAAAAAAATATTTTTTTTCTACAAGAATTAGCATTTTGTGTTCTTTTTTTTAGAAAAGTACACCCTACGAAATCTTTTGTCATGTCTGCTTATCTGAGATGACCATCCAAAACATCGAGAGCTTATAATCGTAGATAGCTTTGCACGATTTCGTGCAACAAGTACGGTTGTCCCAAGTAAAGTCAGCCCACCGATTCTATCGCTGCCTGGAAGGTTTCTGCGTGCCAGCATTCAAATATGGCTGATATAGAACTGGGAAAATTGTTAGGAAACACAGATTGTAGAAATTTAATTACAGCCTCGATATCAGACCGGGAGTGGTTATGTCGTTTCAGTCCAACCGTCGTACATCTTCATCACTCGCAATGATTTCTATCTACTAACGGGAATTTATCCACTACAGTCTTGTCTGTTGAGGATTTTTCTCAAAACTTGCAGTTGATATGGTCCAAATCTAGAATCTATTAAACCAGTGCGAAGATTGCGGTGTCGTCGATAATTGCTCGTCCTGTATATTAGGTGGTATCAGGGGATAGCGTTCTCTTGTGCGGAATTACCACAAGCGATAAATACGCAACAACTGCTCGGTACTTTACAAAATTCTATTCATGTCTTACACGAACTTCTCTGGACGAAATCAAGCAAAGAGCAAGTAAATTGCGTGGCTCGAACTGCTGGCAAGGGAAAGACCAACATTGGCTGAATACAAACAAATCACAACCCACTCAATTTTAAATTTATAGAAAAGTTTTCGGCAACAACAAGCAAGAAGCACACACATGACACGAATCACATTTTAACATTTAACATGTGTGTTAACATTTATGTTTATTGGAAGGTCAATCGAAGAGAGCGCGAGCACACGCTGGACTAGCGAACAAGTGGATTTCTGTAACATGAACAATCCAGAGAACGGTGCCGCGTTCAGTATCGAACAGACGATGGATTCTCTGCAGAAAACTTTAAGTGAGATCAAATCAATGCGACATCTTTGTGTTCGGTCTGACACACATGTAGAGACGTTGGCGATACGCTTCATATTGAATGTCATTGCCAGGGAACTGATAATAAAATTCACCAACGTTTAAATTGCAATACCACAATATTCGTAATCATTTCAAGTGAATAGAACCGAACTTGTAACTTACCTTTGGCCGTTAAATATGAATCCCTGCATTTGTCCAATGAAATTCGGCATTGTTGAGGTCATTTGTATCTCTTCCTCGGCGTGGAACAGGCCGCCCAGGTGTATGGAACGTATCTCGATGGTGCTGTGGCGTCCCAATATTGTCTCCGCTGTTTAAGGAGGAGGGGGGGAATACATTTACAATGACGAGATGAAGTTGGCATTCAACTACAGAGTGATCGGTTTGATTTCAATCATTTAACACCTAACGCCTTCTTCATACATCATCATCATATTATCGTACATCATACATACATACATACAAATATATGCATAATTATTATTATGTACTAAGTACATAATAAACATATGCTGCTAATTATTACATTAATTAAATAAATGATTGTTATTACTTGTTTTGTTTTGTTTTGTTTTCGAGTTTTGGTGAAGTGGATTTTGCTGTTATTGTCAATCAATGAATTAATTACAGTAAGCACAATTACAATCAATTCGGAATCAATTAATTAGTTAGTTTATCGGTTAGTTACATATAATAATAGCAATATCAATATGTATGTAATAGTATCACATAATAGTTTCAACATAAATTTCTATTTGTTAATTATTCTTTTGAAAGGAAAAAAAAAAAAAGTACAATAATAAGATCTCAAGCAAATCTCTTATTAAATTTATTTGATGTTTATTTCGTTAAAAGTTCAAGATTGTTTGTACCGTTCGGTACTTGCAGTTTTGAAAAAAACTATATTTTGGTGCAGTTTACTTTATATTTATGTATTAAGTAAAGAAAACGAAAACGGAAAACAAGTAAATAAATTAATAAGAAAATGGAAAACCAAACGTTTAAGAGGCAAGGAAATAAATGCAGGAACTGCCGGCAATGGTGGAAGATCATTTGTTGCACATCATACATTATGATCGATTGAGTTTACGGTCGACGTCCATTTCAGATACCGGTATTTGTATTATGAGTTTTGCTGATGTGACATAGCGAGTGAATTAGAGAGCCAAGAAATGATTGAACAGGTTTCCCAATACGTCCTTTTTAGCGTATTGGCAAAAACTATTTACAATTCCTATGACCCATTTAGTGCATCGGGATTTATTTTTCTTTGTATAGTTCGATACACCGGAGTAATATCTGATAATTTGTGTAGCAATTCACCTATCCAAGTCGGTCATTCGCTGTTGTGCAGCACATATTTCCCCCACTGTGCGTAAGTCCGTGTAACACGGAACACCATGTCTACATAATGTTCATGTTCAGTTGTCTCCTCTTTTTGCCGTTGTTATTTCTTTATTAGCCCCTATGCACACGGATGGGAAAAAGTTCCCCTGGTTTGGATGGTCAAAAAGGATTTGTGTGAATGAAACAAAGTGTCTGGGTAAATCACTTGGTTTATTTCTAAACGTTTCCATATTTGGCTTTGAGAGGGGACAAAATCATTTGTTTAGGCTCTGTCACTGGACCGAAATAATAAATTCTGTCCGTTTTTATTGAGATCGGACAAACATATTTTGTTGAACGTTATAAGAAAAATGGATGGTGAATCATAAGAAATGCTGGCTTTCAGGTTCTTCTAGAATTTAAATTTTGGAGCAGCAATGATTTTGCATAAACTGTTTGCGAGTTGCCATCAGGGTTTATTTGACGTATGGAGCTTGTAGTGGTCCCAATCAAGACAATCCTATAATCCTTCTCCTGCCCCTATGCAGGTACGGAGGTCTGCTAGGTGTTTTTAACTAAATGGAATAATTATTTTTGACTAGTTGCAAAGCCCGTCAAACAACGGTCGAAAAAAAACATGTCTTTCTGCTTTTTATGTGTGTTTGTTGTTCTTTTTGTGAACATGACAACAACAACGAAACAGCCAAACACACATGTGTAAACAACACACAGCCACACACACTGCGACTGTGAAAAGAGAATGATGACGTGTTAAAAAATGAGCGAGCAAGAGAGAGTAATGAAAGAGAGTAAAGAAATGCTTCACCGCAGGCAGTGAGGTGCACAAATTATTATTATTTTTGATTTGATTACTCGCTACGCTGCTTATGTTGTCTGTTCAACGTATCGTTTTTCACGCAGAAATTATGACTATTTAAATTTGCAGGCATACTAGCTCATATCTGCAGTCTAGTATATTCACGAGTTCGAAAATCATCGAAAATTGTTGCGGAGCTCTCAAAGAGTGAACCACGACTTTTCAGCGTCAGTTTTGAATAAATTCCTTGTAAGGCTTCTCTAAAGTAAACTTCGTTTCTCCGTTCGCAGCCGCTTTTAAGTTGTGTTCCTAAGAACGACATTGCCCTTGCTACTTTTGTGGAGTGATTTGTTTTGTTTTGTTTTTGAAATTAGAAATTTCGTTTCACCGGAATACTCTAAGTAGTATTTAAACATGAGCCAACAACATTTCGACAGAGTGTTGTATGGTGCCGGTAGTTTTACATAGAATACCCCGAGTCTTAGGCTATGGACAGGTAATAAAGTTTATAGAGTAGCCGGATTAATCTAATAATAAACATGGACTATTAAATGTCCTGCACTGGGGTCACGCGATTCGCACTTCTTGCGACTTAAATGATATGTTTCTATTGTTAACGTCAGTTTGGACCTATTGCCAACAACATTGAAAACAAATGTGAATTCAGTAGCTCTCTCAACATCTTAGAAACTCATGTACTTTAATTCCGAGAACAAAAAATTCATTCATGTTTGCCGGACAGTGGGACTTTTAATAATTATTGAATTGCCGTTAATTTTCAAACATTCAAAATCTTTTTGGATACCGACGTGCATATATTCGTAATCGATTTAAGGCAATCGCCTTTGTGTGTTTAACGAATTGCGGATATTCGCTGAAATGCCTTCCATTACCAGCAGCTTCTTTTGTTGATTTTTTCGTAGAACAAAATTACTAACAAAATATTAGCAGAATAAAACGATATCGAGAAAGAGAAACTAAAATGTTATAAGAAAAAATATATTTATAAATATTTTCGGTGTGGAGTAGGGTGCTATATTTTTGGTACGATATTAAGAGTGCAGAGTGAGTGTTCCCAAAACAAAAGTAGACGAATAAGAACCGAAAAACAGATATGATCGATAAATGCGCAATCGAATCAAAAGAAATGACAAAACGATCATACGTTATGATATACACGATATTGCAACGAGTATATACGAGTATGTACGAATAAGTAAGTATGTATACAGATAGCTAACATGAATGAAAACGAACAGAGTGTGTGCGTTACGTTATAACCTAAAAAAAAAACAACAGCTGTAGAATTCGTTGTAAGTCTGATCATTTTTATAATGTTGGTCAGAAGGAAGGGGGAAGAAAAGAAAAAGATTTCGCTAGGTTTTCTTGTAGGAGAGTTGAGAGTTAAGGAGAACGCAGCAGAGTGAAAAGGACAGAGCTCTGAAAATTAAGAAGTCAACGTACAATCTCTTGGCAATGTTCTTTGTTGGTGTTTTTGTTTTCCATTCAAAGTTCATGGTGAAAACTGGGTTATGAATAATGAGTGTAAATAAGTTAGGAAAGAGAGTGAGCCATCGATTTGGATGATTGAATGTCTCTTCTGTCAAAGAGAGTGTTGTTTGGTGTCTGTATGCATGTAAGTAGGTTGGTTGGTTCCAAGAAAAGAGTGCAACAATAAAAGTTCCTATAATTTGAGTGAGTTTGGGAAATCTAAATATTTCGTTGATTGTTTCAAGTTTAAAAGTTTAAATTAAAACTAAGTTAAGCGTTCTAGTTTCGTTTTTTTTTTTTCTTTCTTTAGAAGCTGTTTATTATTCGTTCCATTTTCAGCTTTAATGACTCATGCATGCAATTGTTGTTGTTGTTGGTGGTGTTTGCAAAATAGTGGTGCTGTCATGCAAACGCCATACGTGAGGAAAACAGATTTTTTTTCATGTAATTTTCCATTTTAATCATTTCTATTTAAATATTAATTATGCGTGATTTGATTTTTGTTGGTTTGTGGCGATATATTAGAGAGAGAGAGAGAGAAAACACACAAAATGCAAATGTCCAAGTGGCCCTCCGCGCACAGTGTGTTGTTATTGATGGCATTGTAGCGTTGCCAGCATCGTCGACGTCGACATCGACGCTAACGTTGACATCGTGTCACAATGAACAAGCAAAACACATTAAGACACTAAACAACACACGGTACAACATTCAAATGGTCGGTGGCGTATGAAAGACAGAGGTGGAGGACGTATGCAGGTCACTGTTGTACCACACTTCTGTACAAGGGCCGTATGATAAGTTTGGCTAAATGTTTCACATGATGATGTAAGTTTTGCGAGTATAATCTTCTTGATCTGATGAATTTGTGTTTTTCCACAACCCAACGACACTTAAAGAAGTTTTACAGACTGTTGGCCCTGAAAAATACCACGCTTGGAAAATGCATGTGGATTCAAAACCCTGATGATATTAGGATTAGTGGAATTAGGTCGATTGTAAATCTATTGTTGTATTGCCTTCAAATGGACTACGAGGCGTATGTGTGCTATTGTCACTGATTTAAATATTAATCATACGCTGTGGAGAACAATTTGAAAATGTAGACCATGTAGAGCATAAAATGTGGACCATGGCATTATGTCAACCTATCCAATGTTGGAAGAGTGAAAAACGAAATACGTGAAAAAGAGAAAGTTCTCTGAAGATATCACTGATAGTAATTTCTGTTATTAATATTTATTTAATACTACCGATAAATGTTTAATACAACATTGGCTGATAGGCGAAATATATTGTTAAACTACTCCAAAGTAATACGTGAAGCGCATTTTCAATATTGAATATCTAAAGTATGTAGACAGTAGAGTAAATAATATTGGCATCATTACAGATCCGAAATTTATTTGAACAACGACCTTGTTGGGAAATCTACAACTGACCAGATCCTCACATTGCGCCAAATGCATACGTATCTCTACTTCGGAGATTATAAAACAGCATTCGGCAGCTCGGTACGTTTCATTGCAAAATTAATACGTCTGTGCAGACGTCTGCATTCCACTTTCTGTAAAGAATTGTAGAAAATGGAAACATCACTGAACATGCCACACGTAAAGTGATGAATAAGCGGTCTGTGGCTAGTCCATTATCAAGTATAGAAAATACATAAAAGTTATTACTTTGAGATACATAAAGTCAAACGACGTTCTATGAATATTCTCTGACTTATCTAACAAAGCCTTATGTGACATTTACATGGCCAAACTTATCATACCGTCTCCTCGGCCTTTCGAGTGAACTTCTTCAAAAAAAAAAAAAAAAAAAAAAAATACAAACATTAAAAAAAATTAATAATGAAAAACAAGTGGAGGCCATAATTGGACATTTGGTGTTAAATTTAGGGTGTGGGTCAATAGTTGTAGTTATAAAAGGTGCTGCTAAGAGCTAAACAAGAGCATTTATGGTTGTAGTGGTACATAATTGTAGTGGTGGTAGTTGTAAGTAATATTAGTCGTAGTACGAGTTGGCGTAGTACTTGGAGTATTCGTCGACGTTGTCTGAAGTTTGTAAGGTTGTATGTTGTTGTTGCAGGTAGTAGTAGTGGTAGTGGTAGTAGGGGGTACATATGTATACGTACGTACACTTACACATATTCTACATTTAACTAAATTACATAATAATTTGTTTATTTAATATTTGGTGCAAAATACAGCCCTGGGTGGTCTTTCCTCAAAGCCATTTTCTTTGCCAGTCTATTTCCATATTTCGTTTTTATTTTTTATAATTTATTTTCTTGATTTTTCCTGTGGCCTTCAGTCATTTTCTCGCACAGCCTTTCGTTTTCGTGCAACGGAAAACGAAAGTTTGTCATGTGTTTCTTTTCGTTTTGTTGTGGCTTTTTAATTTAATGAAAATATTTATGTGACCTTTTTTTTTTTTTGCTGGAGTGTGTTTTTTTTTTTTGGATGGAACAAAGAAAATGTTTTGATTTCATATCACCGATCTTGCGTGTCGATTTTTTCTCGTTTTCGTTTTTTTTTTCCTCAGCCGTTAGAAAGAACTCAACTTTGTTGTTTCGTTTCTCTCGTTTCTTTTGCTTAAATATTCATTCATTGTTCGGTTTTTAAATGCTGAAAATATTAGATTTGAATCTTTGCTTTTGTTTTTGTTAATTTATAAGAAGGGGAACACACGAACAAAAAGTAGAATTGGGTGGCAATATGGAAATTCCTCATTATTGATTGGCGTTTATATTATTTTCTTGTTATTTTCTCTGAAGGAAAATGTTTATGTGAAAATTATTCACAAAAATTCACCTAATATTTCTGTTCTCTCTACTACACATAAATAGCTTTTTTTTCTTTCTAGTTGGTCTGAAAAAATATGTAAATTCTTGTTATTATTAATAATTGCTTAAAACAAAATAACCTAGAAACATAAGAAGAAGAAAATGTAAAAAAAAAAACAACTAGTATTGTATTTTTTGTTGCTGCAACCAGTACGAATGTGGCCACTTGCAAAAGGACACAAGTCATTGAGGAGTCCTCAGTGGGTCTTGAACATTTCGCCTGAATAAAAATGGTTCATACACAATGGAACAATTTTTTGTTGGATTTAATTCTATTGCATTTTAGTTTGTTATGACCACCCATAGTTTAGACTTTGAATACTTTACGAACTAACCAGCTTATAACATTTGAACTGCTACTGGCTAAATGACAAATTGAATTTGCATTTGAATTTTAGATTGGAAGTAACTAACAGCTAACTTTGTTAAGAACAATGTGTGAAAATAGTTTTTGTATTTTCATAAATGTTTTCTTAACATGGGTTTTTTTTTAAATTTTAATACATCGATTATTATTTATTATCAACTAGTTAAAATGGAGAAAAGTAGGGTAAATCATCAATAAATAATAAACCTTTTACAGGATATTCGATTCAGTTTGAAGGATGACATTTCGATGTTCACCACTGACAAAATTTCCACATTCCATTTTTAGGGTCATCCGTTTTCGTAGGAAAAATCACTTGACATCACACCGAATGATTTTCGGTAAACATCTTGGACTTTGTAATATTAAACAGATGCAACAGATACAATATTGGAACATCGGACAGAACTGGGAGTAGTTTATGTGGTCTCACGTCTAGTTAGAAGCTTCTGCCCGTTCAGTACCAGGGCTTGCCAGGAGCCCCTACTGTGGCAGTGGTTTAGAACCAAATGAAGAGAAACACCACACAGACCCTGTGATTCGTTTATAAAATGCTTCGAATTGGTCAGCTGGTTGTACTAGACGGACTTTATATTGCACAGCCTTACATTTTGTTGGAAGCGTTCCGTGATTCGGCATTCATGGTGATAATCTTGGGAAACTGACGATTCATTTTTAAATAAAGCCATAAACTCTCCATCTAATACGTATATTTTTTAAAGAAATATCGAAAATCAAGGGAAATATTGTGGTGCAATACCACCAAACAGAATAGTATCATCTCCATATGAGTATCTTGTAATCTTAAATTGGAGGTTAACAGTTCTTGTCTAATTTTGCTTAAATGCTGAGAAATTACAAGGCACCGACAATCGATGCCCAACATTAGCAACAATTACGAACATTCGTGAACAAGGGCAATGCGGCAATGTTATCGAACATGTACAGGGTGCACTACATTTATGTACACCATTACTTATGGCCAAGGTGAACATGGCCAATGGAAAATATCAGATGTTTTTACTTGGAGTTTAACCCATGTTTTCTTTGCAATATTGGCTAATGTCGCATGGCTCTCTTAATACGGCCGCTCTCTCCAAGGCATTTATTATCGTTTTACCTCTCACACTTACGGGACTCTTGTGGATGATGAGAGGCTTTGATCACAAGCAAAGTA
The DNA here is from genome assembly GCA_958296145.1 of Hydrotaea cyrtoneurina. NCBI lineage: Eukaryota > Metazoa > Arthropoda > Insecta > Diptera > Muscidae > Hydrotaea > Hydrotaea cyrtoneurina. The sequence goes on along the minus strand of OY282512.1, from coordinate 148,963,711 downwards.
TTATCGTGTATTTTGTATGTGTGTATTCCCAAAAAGTGTATGCATATGTTTCGGTTGTTTGGTTCAAGAGACTCCAATTGATTTACAATGCATAAGACGCATATGGACAAAGTGGAAATAGTCGTTTAGACTCTATCGTAGCTAACTAATGTTAGATTTTTACGACGACACCCAGTGTATGTACAGTCAGTATATGATGTGTTACAAAGGGATTGATGAATTTGGGATACACTACACCATCATATGGTGTTGGGTGGAAGAAACAACATTTGGGTGTTTTTTTTTTCATATACAAATTTGGACTCAACCTGTATGTGTGATCATTGGCATCAATAATACAAAATAAAAAAGAATAGTTTGTGTGTTACAATTCAATTCGGAAGACCTTTCGATTTTAATTGGTCGCTCAGTGTACCTGTTATGACGGAGGGGCGATGTCCTGACATAGAAATGCTACTGTCAAGTGGAAAATGACCCTAACATGTGTCTGGGTTCCTTTCAGAGTTTTGCTGTTGGCTTCAGTGTAATTCAGTGTCGGGATGAGGTTTTTATTGCTGTACTCAAAAACTACTTTAAAGCTTTTAACGAATATGCAAACATGACTGACTGACTGACTGTCTTTGGCATCAAAATAAGCTGTTGTTGTCTTTTGTTTTGGGATTTTTCTTTGGCGGATGTAATTTTTCTTTTATTTTTGTCATAGAAAATATAAAAGTCGTAAATTGTTTAATTATTTCGAAGAAGAAAAAAAACAAACACATGTCACTCCTGAGTTTTGGGTTACAATAACTGTTCATACCAATAGTATATTGATTATCTTTTATCGGAGCAAATCAAACAAAATAGAATAAAATGGAACACAACATCGAGATGTTTTTTTTTTAGGGGGGGTTGGGGGGTGGGGTTTTGGATCCGAAAAGTAAGGAGAGCTGTTAGTTTAAAATATAAAAACCATACAACAAATTCCAAAAACAAACAAACGAACAGAGCATCGAGAGAGATAAAAAAAAACTCAAAACTTGTTAAGAATTTGTACAAAACTGGTCAATAAAACAAAATTAAATTCAAAAGTCAACGCCTTTTTGCGGTTAATTACGGAGAGGAGAATTAGTGAAGTGGGATTGATTGTTTAAGGTTACAAAGAAACAGCAAAAGAGAAAGATGGGCGGGGTAATAGAGCCGGAACTTGCATAAGAGCGAGACCAATGGAGGATTTGTTGATTTTAAATTTCAATATTTTTTGCTTTTTACGATTTCCAATGGATTCTATGGATTAGGGGGTGGGGTTGATGGTTAGTTGGGTGGGGTCGGATCGGGCAATTGTAGCACAATTAGAAAATTCATGTCATATATGTTATGTACGTATGTTTTGTATTTTTTCTTTTTTGTTAGAATAGTTACTGAAACAAATCACGAAACAAGAACAAAACTCAAAAAGAACATAAATCAGAAAATCATAAGTCATGTTCAATCGCATTAAATACTAAATGTAAATGCAACACACATTTAGATGTTATGAGGAAAAATGTTTTGGAGTTTTTTTTCATGTTGCAAAATTTGCTTTTCGTGTTTTTTTTTTTTGGCTGAATTGTCTACAATACTGAATGTTTCTTTTTTCTTTTCTGTTTCTGTTTCTTTTCTTTCTTTTTTTTTTTGATTTTGATTTTGTTAATAATGGTTCAAAAACTACTTTGGGTAATGATTGAGGAGGGTGTTTGGAATTGTTTTGAGAAGTACGATTTGTTGTTAAAAACTTTTTTACAGAACAATATTCAACTCAAACAAGGAAACAACGAAACAAAAATTAAATGTAAAATAAAATTATGTTTTTCTTTTTCTTTCGTTTTTGTCTTTCGAACACAAAAAGTAAATAGAAAGAGAGAGACAGTAACTAATCAATCAACTGAAGATATAGCATGAAATTATAAGTAATCAAATGATACAAATATTTTTAAATTCCATACATATATTCTTATTCAGATTTACACTGACCAACATGTTCTGCTTTCGAAAAAAAAACCGGACACACGCACATCAATGGAAAAAATGTTGCAGACAGCTAAATAACTAAAGCTATAGAGACGGCGACGCTGCGTTTTCTTACGAATTACTTTTCATAGTTTTGTGATTGCCTTCAATTTAATACAGGACCACAGAGGGCCTAAACTTCGAAAGGCGATTGATAAGTCTAGTCTTCGCAACATAAACCAAATTATCATTAAAATTCTATTCTCATGACATTGCAGGTCCTGCCGACATTGATCGCTAGCAGTATACAGACGACCAGAATCATGTCTGGCCAAAAGGGTGCATGAACGAAAGCCATCAAACATTTCCAATAAGTAGGAGCCGTGTAACTAGATTGAATAATAAAAACTACTCGAACGTTGAAATGTGGTCCAAATTTCGGACTAATCAAATGTACAAATTGTCAGAGTGTTGTAATTTTATATTCGATATAGTGCATTCCAAAAATGGACATTGGAGTACATTTAAAACGCATTTGTGCACCAGACGAAGGAAGAAAAGGACACTACAGCCCAGGCAGACAAATACAATTGGCAAAGCGCTGCCAAAGCACTCCTCAGGGCGGTACATTGTACCTCTAAATATCAAGAGCTGGCAATGGTTTCACAAGAATAACATCATCAATTCAAAAAAAAAAAAAAATTTTTAAAAGTATTGCGTACTTATTTGAAAATGAATTAAATGAAGACATTTATTGGTGGTTCCCTTTCTATAGTTGAGACATTTTGAAGTGAAATTTAGATTTCTCATTATTCAAATATTTACGGACTTATTTCATTAAATGCATTTATAAAAGCCCATGTTTATTGATGGACGTTTATAAAGACGACATGGGCCGATAGACATCAACCGAGTCAGTCTTCTTAGACAATTTACAATGCATGACTAACAAAAACACTAATTAAGCACGATGCGTGTTAACTAACAGTTTGGTTTGTATTCTTTCTACATATGAACTTTTACAACGAGAATAACTTTGAAGATGCGCTGCTGCTTCTAGTCTCTGATCCTATACGGATCGTATTGGAAATTCTTTACGGCCACGAACAGTTGTTGAACAGTGTAAATTTATTGAATATATGTACGTTGTATGTATTATGACTGCACATTAATAGTTAAGTTTCTTGTTAAATAATTTAGGTAGTTTTTGGGCTGATGCCAAAACAAACAAAAAAAAAACGCGATTCTTCATTACTTTGCGACACAGAAGAAAAAACAAATGCTTGGTTTAGTCTTATTTTGTGGAATATTTTACAAATATATACACGAAAGAAATGCTAACTGTCACAATGGCGGACTTTCACAGCGAAAAGAAGTCCTCTGGGCGGCGGAGCGCCAAAGGAGCCTCCTTCGGGAGAACTGAAAACTGCATATTTGAGATTTGAAATGGAAACCTGGTATTTACATGGAAACGTGTAGACGTTGTACGAAAAGAAAAGGCGCAAGCAGTAAGTAACCCTGTCTAAATATTGAATTTCGGATGCGCAAATGGATGTTAACTGATTAGGAACTTTCATTTTTTTTTTTTTTTGATTTTGATATGAAAAATTTAGATTAAAAAAACGACACGGCACGACACGTAGTAGGGCAATTAAAGTGCTGGTGATACATACATAACATACCCCTGACAGGGGGAGCCCCGTCAACTTGTAGACGCAGATTCGAGGCACGCCTCGAGAAACGTATTGTGTGCCAGTTGTTGTCATTCAAAACGGATTGACCGGCCAACAGGTTCTTCAAAGGCAGACACAGACAAACGAGAGTGTGTGAGAGAGAGAGACAGAGAGTAAAACAATTATTTCTCTTATACTCTTTAAAAAGTCTTAGGGTTAACTGAAGTTCATTACCTTTTCACGATCGCTTAGCCGGACACTGGCACGTATACGTCCCGCAACCAAAGCAATTTCCAGCCTATCTGGTGAGTTGGACTCTGCACTTGTCATTAGTAGCAGACCGGTGGGTCGGGCGGTTTTGAAGCGTAGTAGCAGTTCCTCGGTTTGTGTTTTGGTGCCTTGACCATTTCCGAGCCACACGGTCATGTGCTGCGTGCCATTGAATACCAATGTAGCCGATTCGCGTCCACACGTCGGTCCATAATATAGCGTTGAGGTACAATCACAAATGGGCCGATTCCATCCTTCGACACAGGTGCCGCCATTGAGGCAGGGATTGCCAGCACAAACGTTGGCCTGGACGTGACAAGAGGGTTTCACCGAAGCTGAACGCGAGATAAAGATAAAGCAAACAATTTCAATTAATTTCTATACACTCATAGAGCTGTAGGAAATGTGCCTTACCCGAATCCTGCAATCTGGCAAAGGCTGCTATATCAATGGCCTTGCCACTCAACACCAAATCCCTGAGGCAGCCGACGAAACCTTGACGCAGGGTCGCCGTCCAAATAGCTGGCGGCCAATTGGCATTGTTATATGCGGGTCCTGTCCCGCCCACATACATATGGCCATCCAATTCCAAAATAGTGCCTTCGCCCGGTGTACGGAAGTCATTCCACACCCCTTCGACACTGACTTTTGCATCACGACCATTGCGTTTCAAAATGAAGTCATGCCAATCGCCATCATCTACTCGACGCCGAGAGCCTCGAACCTTGGCGGCACCCGAACCCAAGTCCAAGTGTATGTAAATATGACCATTCAGCAGTTCAATGGCAAAGAGAACGGCCTATAAGAAAAACATTTACATTTTTTTAATACCCATTTAAATATTTCCAAAGATGAACAGACATTTTTCGATCTGGGCTGTTTGGAACCGGTCGCCATTATAATTAAACCGTTTGGTTCTTTGGTGCGGAATTTAAACGAGATGGAACTTTGTTTTCCAGTTTCCCAAGGAGGCAGCACCTATTCAATTACATCAATACCAACATGAAGTCATACAAACAATTTCAATTATTCCATGAACTTACCAAATGTGATTCTCGTGTTGTGAATGTTACCGGATCCTGGGGATCTCCTATGGGACATTGATACTCAACATTGCCGGCGACTTGTATTAGTTTCGATCCACTCTTGGCCAAGTCAATTAGGTTTAGCAATAACGTGTCGGCCGAGAATTCCACCTAGGTAAAATGAGTAGGGTGCGATTTAGATCCGAATGACTATTGCTGTGAGGATATTTGAGATTGACCATCCTGATCTATGGCAAACTAAGAAGAATGTTCTACCTTTGTTTTCAATGTCTCCAAATAATCATTCAAGCTAATTATTCCCATACAAACTGTCTAAACACATCCCCAGACATGACCAACCCTGAGCTACTGCCTCGAAATTCCCGATTGGAAGTTTATAACCACCTTATATTTTGATAATTCGAAAACAAAAGACAGTTCACTGATGGACGGACAGACATAACTTTACTACTCCCATCTACGATTTCTACTGCCTATGAGTAGCCATTTACCATCGTATTAAGACGAACCGGCTGCCTCTGCGTTTTCTTCGAGTTTAACCGGCATCAACTACAACTTAGCGCAGTCATTTCCCGCACTGACAATTTAACATACGTGTCTCTCACATTCCACACTTAAGGCATTTTATTATATATTTTATGCGATAACACTCACCTTTCGCAAACAACCAACAAAATTATTATGTACCCTGGCGCCCAGTAAGGCTCGTGGATTAACAGCGCCACCCACATAGACCCGAGACGATGATAGCATCGTAAATTTACCAGCGATATGAGAATGATCCGTATACACATCGTCCACCACAGTAACCAGCTGAAATTCAGAAGAGACTCAAACGTATTTAACTGTGACCCTACAACGCTCTCAATAAATGTCAGATAGCAAATGGAGAGTGAGAGAGAGAGTAAACTGAAATTAATTTGCTTACACGACAGAAACTGGTAATCGATGAAATCTCCTGTATCCGGCGATGAACGGTAACTTTGTGCCACTGATGATCATCGAAGCGGACTTTGGAGGGTTTGATGTGCATTTCCTGTTTGCCATTGGCCAGGCCCATGGTCAACGACACACCACCATCACGCAAAGCCAAATTCAGGTAATCAGAGCCGTGTCCTTCAACAACAACAACCACACAAAAAAACACACACAATTAAAATCATGAGCAGCCAACAGCGAAAACAGTTGTAGCAGCTAATTACTTAATAGGGCAAGAGTAATTAAATATTAGGCGAATTTGATTGTTAACTCGCTTTCTAGAAGAGTAAGTGCTCAATAAGTTCATAGCTTCAAATTAAGCAGAACCTTTACTACATATGATATAAATTGAGCATTTTGTTAATTCTTCTTGGTAAAGTAACAGAAGTTAACAATCAAAGACGCCTGTTGTTGTCTAGCACCGAGTTTATCTCAGTGGCACTTACCCGTATAAAATAGTAAACCATTTGGCTGTCTAGTACGAAAATATAATGTTATGGCGTCTTGGGCACTAACAATAGGTTCAGCGCCGGTTTGACCGAGATCGTATGAAAGGAACTGTGTACCGCGGAAAGTCGCCTCCGAGGGGGCCTTTTCTTTTTCACAATATTGTCCATCGTATTCTAGATTTCTGCACTCGCAGATCGGGCCGGAATCAGTTGATATACATATGCCACCATGCTGACACGGATCGTGCCGTTCACAGGCATCCGTTGTATTGCTGCCACGCAAATTGCGTGTCACCTTCTCCTTGGGCATTTCGCCGTGATCACACGGACCATCGCCGCATTTGATGTCTCGCGGCTGTTTCATTTCCTGTCGCCGCGTCTGTCCACCCGGCTGGTCAGCATATACGAGATTTCGTATTGAGCCACGAAATCGTGGCTCGAATATGACACTCGGCAGGGCAAGAAGTGCCAATTTGGTGTTGTACCAGTTGGGCATGCCGCCAACGTAGACATCGGAATTGGTGGCGAATTTACCGAATTGAAATTCCTTGCCTTTGGTGGTACCACTCTGCGAGACGCCGTCGACAATTAGAGAGGTTTGTTCATCATTTCGAATGACCTGAAATGAACGTGAAGTGAAGTGATTTTATATTATTTGGTGTTTGAATATTTCTTAAAAATAGAAATCAGTTTGCGAAAATTAAACAAATACAAAAATATGAGAAATAATACCGACTTAAAATCAATTTCGCTTTTTTGGTCCAATTACTGGTGTAATTGGCGTTTCCTTTATTTAGATTTATAAATGATCTCGTCTAGTCGAAACGAAATTCTGTTGTTTAAGAATTTTAAAATAGACGTCTCGATTTCTTGTCACAAATTGAAAATGTTAGAATTTGGAATTGTCGTCTTCAGCCTTCTATCGAAAAACTTCATAAAAAGGCAATTCTATCACTACCAATTACAATGTACTTGGATTTGTTAATTTCATAGTTATGTTCCTAAGAATTGGTAGGTTCCAGCTGACATTTAATTGTGGTCACCTTGTGGCGGTCTAATCACTTAACAGCCGTTAGCTTTAGGAAGTAGATACGTCATGTACTGCATAGCACACACATTTGCCATAACTTAGATCATTAAGTATCGGTCAAGCTTCGAAAATGTGGTTTAAATACCCACTGGGAAATGTTCAGCAAACGCCTTGGGACGTCTGCCCTCTGTGTAGTCTTTGGCCTTACTTGTACACATTTAGAGAAATTGTTGTTAACATGTGACTGCTGTTTCCTGCGTATATTTTCTTCAGTGAGTAGCGGAGATTTTTGTTGGTGGAGATTCAATTCCCGGCAAGTCGACATTTTGTTAAGGGGCGACTTGGAGGGACCCAAATGAAACAGCCTTTAACATACAAATAATTTCATTCGATGTCAATTTGATGGAATACAATTTTATCTCACGTTTTGTCCTGGAACAGACTAAGAGATGCCAACAATTCCAATGCGGATAATAATATAGTGGAACATCTGACCGCTGAGTTGATTATTTGGCCTGATTATTTTCTCTGGACTGACTCAAGTACTTGGTAAATTTGCACAACTACAAACTGCATTGGTATTATTTTGTATCTCTCGAGAATGGCGACAAATCAGCGGTATGATCTTTATAATCTCCATACCTGCAGCAGAGCACACATCTTATTTGATGAAATAGATAAGTGACATTAAACAATTGCATGTTTAAACAAGTCTGAGGAATTATTAGGGAATTATCATAATTAAACATTCCACACAAAAATGTACAGAATATCCGGAAATGTGCGTCTCCACTCAAAGAAAATCCTTCTGTCTGCACCTAACATCTCAAGGGTATTCCCAACATCGTCAAGTCTTTGTGTGTATTTTCCACAATAAAATAATCCCTTTTAAAGGTTAAGGTTACACATACGTACCGATTTGTGTTTTACTTAAATCCAAGAGAGCAAGAAAAACTAAGAAAATCCCTTAATCGTCATGGCAGGGCTTTCGAAAACCACACTTCTGGTCTACCACTCCAAGATGTTGGATCAAATGCAACTTATGTTGGAAGCATAAATGTCAACCATGTTTATTTTCACAAATTGCATAGCCCGGAACAATTAACAATCAGCTCCGCAACTGTTATGCCAAGAAATAAAATCAATTGTTCTCTTTTGAGATGATGCCAAAAGGATGTCAAACATCCTCGTACATGCGAATAGAATTGTCAAGGCCAGCGCGAGTCGCACTCACAAACAGCAGTGAACACTGAACACGAAGCTATGGCCACCACCGCCACCACCATCAGCACTGGCGGATGGTTTATCACTTGAGTGCCGATAGGAAGCGATACCCACCCCAAGCACAGCAGCAAGCAAAGTCCTAATGCGAAATAAGAGCCAGATAAAATCAAATAATGACAGTTTATCACTTTTGCCCCATTTTAATGAATAAACAGAATTAAATATTTACCACGTACACGGGTATTGTGATTTAACGACCGAATGAAAACTTTTTCACTTCATCACGTAAGATTTTGGTGCAGCACGAAGGCACAGACGAAAATCTTGCCAAACTCATGGCGTGCTTCAAATCATAATGAATAGACTGAATCCAGGACAAAGTAAATTACACACGATCAACATCATCATTCGGTCCGGAAAAATAGAATACCCCGATCCATTGTTATTGGGAGAAGACATTCAAACTAAGCTTTCTGAATCAATTCTTCCGAAGGACGTATTTTTCTGATAAAATCGAAAAAGAAACACCTGAAAAGCCGGTTACAAGAGAGGCTAAGACTCATTCTCTATAACGTGCCCTGAACTCCAAAATGGCCAATCATCACGAAATCCAAAATCGTGTTTTTGATTGATTCTTCTAAAATGACCTGAAATACATGTCTCTGCAGCATTTTACACTTCAATATGCAAAATTTACAATTTTATAGGCGAATACCTAAACGACGTAACAGGAAGCGTGTTTAGATTTGACAACAGTGTTTGGCTTCTCCTGTGAAATTATGAAAATGCTTGGATTTCTGGTGACGATATATTCTAATTACAAAACCGTATTTTTCCAGTTAAAAAAGATAATGATGTGAAAGACATTTTTGCAGTGGCTACAGATACGTTGTCTGAATTAATTTATGGGAAAGTCAGTTTTGAAAAATTTGAAAAATAAGTAAATATGCAATGATCAGTAGGAGTGCACAGTTCTCTGGCATTCTTGACCAGTGACCAATGATGATTTCATTCTGGAATATTGACCATATGTATTTTACTGTCTCGCTGATAACTCGAAGGACTTATGACACCCATCATTTCACCACTTTCTTAATTATTTCCCTTAACATTGCATGAACGAACTGGCGATACACTTAATCCAAACCTTGGACAAATTAGGCATTCCTTTTGGATGACATTAGTAGCTGGTGTACATAAATACGCTCACATTATTGTGAGGGTGGATACTCATCACACTGCCGACTCCTTTCATATAGAACAAAGAGAATACTCGTCTCAAGGTCGAGAAATTACAACATTTTAAGAAGGATCGTCGATAGATATGGAACGTATGCCCTTATACCTCACTTGATACGTTGTCGTTCTGGCTGAACCCACGAAATTTGCATAATTCGATCAGTAGATTCGAAATCGATTGGGACGCCATCCTCTGTGCAAGACAAAAAGCGACAACTGAATGAAATGTCTCAATTTGTTTATTTGACTACATGTACGTATGTCTGTATTATCATTGATTTATGTGTTTTTTTTTTTTATTTAGTTGTTACCCGCCTTAACAAGGGTGTCTTCAGTTCTATTCTCAGCAAATGCTTTGGTCTATCGCTGCGAAATCCAGCCATATGGTCTCTGCCATCTGGTTTATTCTTCGATTCAAAAGTAGAATACTAATTTACATTGTCTTGTAATTAACATACATATATATACATATATATGTATATCAAATATATATAGATTCTTTTTATACGAAAACTGACTGGCGAATCGTCGATATTTCTGAGTACCCCAAATATGTTGAAATGATTGGACGGTAATGTGGGCAGTTGTCTTGGAGGCAATCACGGGTATGCTCGTTTTACATATTCTCATTATTATCGCTTTTATTGTTTTCATTGTATGACAATTGTTTACGGATGTTTTCCTCAAGCCCACATACAATAATCCCACCCACATACATAGCGTAGCTTTCTGTTTCCGACATTCTGTTGCCGACACACGCTCTCTGTTACAAATGCCACCAACGAAAAAAAAAACCCAAATGTCCACAACATACACTCAAATTCATTTTATGATCTACAAAACAAAAATTCATATCTGCTCCAACACAGAAGATAAATAATGTCCTCCTAATGTGCCATAGAAGATTTTACGTATTTTTTAATATTTTACGACATGTACGGACTATTTATTGCCCAATAAAATTGATTTAATATGTTGGAGTTCGGGTTGTAAAAGACAAGCAAGTGATTTTTCGCATGCATGATTTGCCTAAATCGATATGTAAAACATATGCTTAGGGGGTGTGGTGGTGGTCTGTGTGATCCAAAACCAAAAAAAGGAAAGCCGTATCGTGAATATATATATATATACGTATATATTGGAACATTTTCCAATATACTATCATTCATCTTTAATATGCGCACCTAAATTTTGTGGGCGAAAAACAGTAAATGTTTTGAAAATCGTTTGAAGGCAACTAAAAATGTCCCATATTCGTTTCGTAAAAAATGACGTAGAAAAGACATACAACAACTGGGTATACGTTCCAGTATTTTAAAGCCAAATTTAAGTCCCAAAATGAGCCCAATAAGAGTATTATTTTTCCTATTTAGTTGTTCAGTGTTAATTGCTCGTCATGCCTGATTCGTGACAAGTGTCAAAGTAAAAAAAATATACAGTTTGTCTTCTCATTTCAACATAAGTTGACTTACAAATGAAAAACAAAACTTGCAAACAAATGTTTTTTTTTTTTAAAAATTGTCTTCAGCGTCGATGCAAGTTGTTGGCTCAATGGGTGCGTCAATACCCAGATTGGCTTAATTTCGTCTGAAGAGCAGGCAAAGACTTTTCAAGTGTTGACCAAAACACACTATAATGCAATTTTTCCAATTTTCTTTAAAGCGAAGCATTTCTAGTGGCAGTTAAGTCGACAAATTCCCGTAAAAACAATTTTATAAGTAATTCCCTCAATTTATAAGTAATTGGATCAAAGGACCGTATTTCTTTAAAGATGATGTTGGCCGCAAAGTTACGGTCAATGGAACAAGGATCCTTTTTTTTGCCAAATGGATGATTTGGACTTGTTTGAGTTGTGCATCCAAATTGTCTCTGTTTTCTTGGAATTTTTAGGTCGCCTGACCTCTACAATAGTCTCCTAGGGTCAGTTCATGGCGGTAGGAATGATGTAAAACATAAGAGGCATTTGTACCTTATTTTATGAGTTATTTGCGAATGGCTAGGGTCATGGAGAGCTGCATTATTGCGTCTGCAAAGCCAGTAACGTTGTCTGCATTAATACCATTGCCTTTGAATGCCAGAAGGATAGTCTCATGTCTTTTAAATGTTCACGATATTCATATCTTCTAGGTTGCATTTTATGGGCCGCAAAACGAAGGAATACTACAGAACAGATAACAGTCAGCGTGACATGTTAGCATGTTAGATAAGATCCTTTCGGTCATCTCATAATGGGTCCTTCATATCCATGGCATACAGTTCATACGTTTTTTTTTTAATAATTTCTGAAGAAACATATTGATTACGATAGCTTTTAAATCACAAGCGTATCCTTAAATTCTTAAATGAAATTTCACATGATAAGATCTAGTAGAGTGATTTGTCAATCCAGCGATATCGACATTTTAACGGTTTTTCGAACAATTCTACTTATGTGACAATTAATTTGACCATTTAACCAAAGACCGTACAGCGGACAGGCGATACATTTCCAAGAGAGTGCAAATGGGTGTTTTTCTACGAAACAACCAGTATTTTGCATGGAAAGCTTTCAATGTTCATTCATTTGTCCAATTTGCTCATCGAGGAATATAAGTTATTATTTGATCCGGGATGAATAGGTGGACCCATTGCAAGGGCTTCGAAAAGTATTTAATCGTATATCTTTTTTAAAATTTAAAAAGACCAGAAACGAAGGAGCAATTATCATACATTCCATAGCATATTTTAGCAAGCGCAGATGGACAAATCTCCTGCTCACATACACAATTTTAATAACTTAATAAAATGTGCGACATTCCCTGCAAGCCGTGACACAATTACACACAAACTATATTTAATGCAATGACGCAACATACTTTCTTCGTTACTACAAAATTATGATCTTAAATTAGATTCATGTGCATGTTCCAGTGTTATTTTCCCAACAAAAAAAATAAAATAAAAAAATAATTGCCAAATATAACGAAACTTCTAACCAAAGGCGACAACAAAAAATTAAATCTGCAAGAATCTTTATTTTTGAAATAATTAGAAAAGCTTTTGCAAATTACGTTTCGTTAGTGTCTGCTGGAAAAATGTGTGCTGGTTTGCGTTGGTTTGGTTCGCTCAAGCCAGAAATACTGAAAATGTGCCAAATTGTTTAGTCAATCAACGTATATTAAGTGGAAATTGCTCACACATTGAAGAAGATTAGTTATTTTTATTACACTGTCTTCCATCCAAATATTCTTGTCGGTTTTTAGTTTAGTTTGTCAAAAAAAATTAATACCTCTCAAAATGATGTTAAATAATACAGGTACTTAGGTGGAATCCTCAAATATGTATCTGGAAAGCTGCATCTTTCCAAGTAGAAATAGAAGTCAACTCTTTAGCGAAATGTACACTGATCACATCAAATATGTGAGATATCAAACTCTAACCTTCATTCAATTAATTTGAATTTTCATTGAAAAGAAACCAAATGTTCATCAAATTTTAAATCACAATTTTAAATATTAAATTTCATCCGGTATTCATTCCGGTAACTACAAAGAATGAAAATACAAAAAAATGTTTACACATTCTTCTTAACAACGGTTTGTAAAGCTGTTTTAAGTTGTTATAAATACGGGGACATGTGTTTTATATGTTACAATGTCCAACCTAAAAGATTCGGTACACATAAATCAACTGTGTCTTAATGTTTACATCTCATTGAACGATTCGGAATTCGTTTATGTATATATTTTTAAATGACTAACACAGATCGGCTGAAGAACGAATTTTCTCTATAGTCCATCGTCCGGTCAACCGGCCATTTCACAATGAACGAAGTCGCATATTCCGGCTGAATGTCCTAATATCGGGAACAAGACGACGGATCTCTGAGGAGCAGATACCGTTAAAATATCTATAGAACAGCGATGTACAACCCACATTCCGGTGATGCTGAAGGGAGACAATAGACTTGGATGCCCTACTATCCCCTATCATCATCTAGAAGATGCAAAGATGAAGTATTTATTGCAATGCTTCTTTCGACACTTCGAAAATATGGATAGACCAGCCAGCATCACTCTGTATCTTCAAGGCAAGAACAACAAGAGTGTCTGATTCGTCGATATCTACAACACCCATAGAGATTAACGGCAATGCTGGATCAGTGGAACGTTTGTGTGACAACAAATGGCATTGGAACTTGCACCTTTAGCATTTTTTTTTATTTGAAAACTAGTCGATTACACCAGTCAACATCAAATTGGCTATGATACACCATTTTCAAGAAATTCGTAATGGAAAATGTACAGAAACAAATTCATTTTAAGAGACTAGACATTTTCAAAATGTTTGTATATATTTTTTTTGTAATTAGTTTCGTTAGTCCTGTTCAATTCCTTCTGGTCTTTACTGCACTTAACTGGACCCACATGACAGCAACAGTTATTGCAACAGATTAACGTACAGCTGGTTATTACGTGACAACGGAAATAATGAACTTGACTGCGACGAACCAATAGCACTTTTTAAATCTACATGGCCAACTAGTTTAGAACTCACTCGACTTTTGTACCTCTAGCGTCAGTACACAATAACATCGACTGTTACGTAATGCCAAAATTAAGGCTTCGTCTTTGTCATCAATGCAACACGTAGCCCGAATTTTAAAAATATAATAATTTTTGCAAATAAAGAGTTTATTTTATGGTTTGATGCCAGTCAGTCCGAAGTTGATAGATATAGATAATCAGTTGTAGGGACATGGCGTATTACAAGAACAGGGAATAGAACAACATCGTCGCTGTACGTGTCTGTGTTTCTATTCGAGGCTTGTGAAGTCGTAATAAATCTTGGATTCATAAACTGATACGACCTAAAGCGGTGTTTAAATTGTCATTCCAAGTCTTAAGGTCTTCGAAAAAGTTATTTTGTATTGGAAAACATTATTGTGTTATAACAAAGAAAATAAAACGTTGTTATACGATAGCAAAGCTATTAGCCATAAAATAATCTGCTGTCTGCTTACCTGAACCTTATGCCAATGTCCGTCGTGCAGATCGCGGCCCACAGTTATAATCAGGGCACCGCCGCCCAAGTTGTAACGGAGTCGCAATGCTCCTTCGACCAGCTTCAATTCGAAGAAATCGTAAGTGCCACCGTCGTCCGAGTACAAGACCAAACCATTGGGTTGTTCCGTCTTAAATTCCAATTCCAAAGAGCCATTCAAACCCACATACCACTTGCGGAATTGGGCGAATGAAGTCTGGGAGCCGTCCAACTGAAAAGCGGCTGTTGCGGTTAGACAACAACACGACAAGATTAAGGCCAATACAGAAATTAAGAACATGGAGTGCAGGCGGCTAATACAACTGCGACTGCAACTGCAGCGTCCACTATGGTTGATGTCGGTTGCGCTAGTGGTCGTGGTGGTAGTGGTAGTGGTAGTGGTAGTGAGGCTGAGGGTGCTGCTGCTACTGCAATTCCTCCTCCTCCTCCTCTTAAGGATTGATGGATTACACGAAGTGGGCGATGAAGACTTTGGAATTGTTGACTTGCTGAAGCAGCCGTCTTTACGCAAATGCATTCCTAACACCGCTAATGATAATGACGGCACCGGCGGTGGCAATGGCGATAGCAGTTGTGTTGCTTTCGATAAAGTCGATGATTTTGATGACGATGGTGATGATGGTGGTGATGTTGATGGCCTTAATAGCGCTTTTCTTCTTGATTGGTTTCTGTGACCTCGTTCGGTTTGTGGGAAATCAACTGCTGCTGCCTCGACTGATGATGATAATGATGGTGATACCATTTTGTTGTCTTATAACGAAAACGATTTCCCCCTTTTGGTTTTTTTGTTGTTGTTGTTATTTTTTTTTTTTGTGTTTTGTTAGATAATTTTGAATTTTGGATATAAGTTATTGTTGGTATATAACTTGTGATATGTTTCGGAATATCGCCTGCGATGATGGTTTCCGTCTCATAAAATGAGGACGCCTCCTTGCCGCCGTTAGCGTGTTAGTTCGAACCAAACCACACCATACACGCCACACCGTACTGAACGCAACGCAACGAAATCGAATCGAATCGAAAATAGAGTATACCAATTTCGTGTGGTTTGACTTGGTGGTTTAGCTGTGTAGCGCCTAACTGCTGCTATTCGATTTTGAAATTTAGTTTATATTTACATTCCATGTTCGCCTGCTGTTGTTGTTCGGGACATGCACTTCAATTTTTAATCTAATGTAAAGCCATTTGTTTGACTCGACTTGAATTATTTATTTAGTTTTCTAGTTGCCCACATGAAAATGACATGAACAGTTTAGTTTAGTTTAGTTTCTTCTATACTGAAATTGTTTTCGTGTTCTTCACTAACGGTATTTTTGGTTTTCAATGGACATTTTTTTTTTCTGCGTTTGTTGTCGTTGTAGAGTAAAAGGACTATCGTTATTTGAGGGAAACAACAACACTACTTTGTGTATAGTAATTTTTGCGCGATTTTCTTTTCATATTGGTTGGCTTTTAATGCTATTAAAGAGAGATGCAGAGAGGGAGATTAAACAAAAACAAAAAACAGTGAGAGAGTATAAAACAGAGAGCATGTGTTAAGTGGATAAATAAGAGTGGAAGAGCGTGTGTGGCTGTGTGGGCACACTTTGGCAAGGATTATCCGTAATGTTGTTGTGTTGGTTATGGTTTAATTGTAGTTTTTCGGTGCTGCTGTTGGTTGTTGTTGTTGTTTTTTATTCACACACAAAATTTTCATTGAACTTTTTTGTTGTTGCTTTTAGACAGTATATCTGCATGTGTATATGTGGGTATGTGTGTGAGTGTGTGTGACTTGTATGTGTAAATCAACCTTCCGAACACCCCAAGTTGATGGTTAATAAAGTTGAAAGCTTTCTTCTTTCTTGGATGCCTGCTGCCATTCCAGTGAAGTTGGCTGTGAGTTGGCGTGTAAAGCTTTATTTATGAACAAAAGCTATCTTCATTATTTTACGAACAACGATTATATTGAATAAACTCTAATTTGTACAGCATATAAACGTATCAACCAATTAACACTTTCTCAAAAATAGTTAAAATATTCATTTATAATTTCCATGAAATTCGAGTTAGTTATCATAAATTTTCCATTTTTCGAGGAGAGCTTTCGCTTGGTTCCTTGTTTCCCCCTCCCCAATTGTGTGTCTCAATGCCAATGTGCCCACAAAAAAATATTAGAACGTCCATGTGTACATACTAAAATGTTGTAGGAAAAACTAATTATCATTGAAAATTGCTAGTTTTTATTAAATATTTCTTCACTTTTGCGTAAGCAAAACATTAACCACTTTAGTTTAACTTCCAACACACTGTATAATTTGTGTGTTTGAACTGAAAATTTCCACTTTTTCACATCGTATATATTATATGTGCATATGAATCGCAAATTTTATATAATATTTCTTAATCATGGCATTTACGTTTTAATTAAATTTTACACTTATTTACTTTGCAATCACTGCTTTGTGCCCATTTTCCGATTGAAAATTCATGGAATTCCTTGGGTTTTATCAAACATTTCTTCACATTTCTCTAACTCATGAAGGACAATCATGTCTACCCCCGAAAAAATCTGAATTTTTCTTGCTTTTCGGTTACACACATAAAAAAGATTTTCTGTTTCTATATGATGCCAAACGCGCTCACGGAGCTCCTCCGTGTTTATGAGTATTGATCCACACTGCAATCGCGACGATACTAAATTGCAATTTCCAAAAATGTTCATATGAAACGTCGAATGTATTCCTTATTTTCAATCTTTTTTGTGGGTGTGTGTGTGTGTGTTGGTGAACGGATAAAAAGCTTGGCCACAAGAGAGCTTTTTTGCCTTCGCTCCATTGCGTGTGTCTGCTTGTGTGCGTTGCGCTGCGAAAATGGGGAGTTAATTCATAGGAATACACACATAGTGTGAATTCGCCTGGTCGCGTAGTATACACCATCCTTAGCGGAAACAGGTTCATAACCTGCACCACTCGAAGCCAAAGTGTGTACTACATACACATGCATATATACCGACATGCACTAATACACATTCATACATACACACTTGTGTACACATGAATTGGTTATTACATGCTGCTCGTGCTCGTGCTCCTGTTCCTGCTACTGCTGCGCTTTGTTCTATTCTCGTCGTACATGTGTTTTCAATTGCAACGTGGCACACTTTAAAAGTAATGGGAATGAAATATTTGCAAAAAGCTTAAAGGAAGTTTTGATTGTTTTTCATATTAAATTAACTGAAATGAAATGCAACCTGCTGCAAATAACACAATTTTCAAGAGCATTTTTAGTTGTGCTACAAGAGAAACCAAATAATTTGTCCTCAAATCATTTTAGACTAAATTTAAATGGTCTGGGTAACTAAAATTGATATTTTCTGACCGGTGCCCCTTTGAAAGTGCTCACAAAAATCTATACTCTGCTACCCTGTCATAATCGTCTTTTTTGAAAATTCTATTATTCAAATGACAATTCTTCCTAATTTATAAAGATTTACGTATGTTTTTCCCTAAACATACCACGAAGACGCCCGTAGAACTTGTATCATATAGGTGAGGGTTTCACAATATAATTGGCCACTGAACGAGATCCAATCTTTAAAGCCGAAACGGAAGACAGCCAATGGCAATGATAAAGTTCACACAGATCAACCTTAATTATTCGGTTAACTGCTCTGCGTATATATTGCTATGGCCCCTTGAATTCGCAAAACATGGTTGTCTCTAAATTACAAGATTGGACAGAAAAACTAGAAATTAATATTAGCACGAAAAAACCATCGCAAAATCATATTTGAAATCTAAAGACAGACAGTAGTTTAATTTGTATTATGATTTATTTCACGAGCTAATCCAAAAAGGTATGTGTGATGTAATAAATAACATCAAGGATTTAAAATAAAAGTCATCTGTTTGATAACGTTTTTTTTCTTCCAGTGATCCAAAAATTATAATATGTATGTAAATTTCCCGTCGTTTACTTTACCAGATGCTAGTATCCAATGAATTTCACCATTTCTAAATGAGGCATCAGAAGGGAAATGTCTAGTATTTCTAGGGTCATATTCAACAACTGATTGAAGTTATTATTCGGATTCGAAAAGTGGGCGAAATGCTGTGTGAGAGTGGTGTGACAACATTGCCCATTTTTCAATTCCATACGCAGATATTGACGAGTTCCCGAACCAGTAGTACAGATAGACCCACCCGACTTAAAAGGTAGTGTAACCGATTTGGGCAAAAAAACATGACAATGATCTTAAGTGAATAAGAACTGATATACTCATTTACCCCCCCTGCTACCCAGTAGGGTGAGGGTACAATCAATCTGTTGATTACATTGCTTGATGTACCTTGTTCTGTGTACTTCCATGCAATAAACTGCAAGTGTGTTTCGTACTCGTACTCGTTTTCGTACAGATAAAATTAAAATTACGGTAACTTTTACTTCGATTGACTGGTGTATCTCCCTGAAGGGGCAAATAGCAATTTGGCTTACGCATAAGTAGGTGTGAATTACTTAATCTAATTACATACATATGTTCATTGTATGATGGATGAAGCCAGTACGACTATGGTCATTACTGATGGATATCTGATTGTATTTGTTTATTTGTTGTATTGTGTGCAATACATTGATAGTCCAATATTTTTGCTGGGTTATTTGATTTGATTCAAAAGGAAAAATCATCATCCATATTGTCAATAACACCATTAAAGTTCAAGGCATTGGAAACTTTGTTTTCGGTACTCCGTGAGAGTACCACGTAGCTTACATGTGTTTGTACTCGTACGACATGCATGGGGATGTGTGTTTGATTTCTGTCCCCTCATGCTGATAGATATTGTCGCGTTATGTTTGTCGTTGTTGTGTTATCTATGATTGTATGTACGATGTATGACAATTTTGTTTTTATGTGACTTTTTACGTATGCATGGATGTATGTACATACATACAAAATGTTTCGTCTTCGTTCTCGCAAATGTGTATTTTTACACACACACTCCAAAAACAACAACAAAATCCTCAAAAATACTCTCTCCTGTTTGTATGTATGTATATATGTATGTTCGTCTGTAGACTGATTGCGTGTAAATTCCTTGACATTTTCATTTCATAGAAAAGTAGTTACAACGCTCACCAACACAACACACACTCGCACTTAGATTTGTATATATGTACATATGTATGTACATACTTAGCTGTACATACATATGTATATTAAAAAGAACAGTGAAAGCCATTAATACAATTGTTTCATTTTCCCAAATGAATATGTACATATATATGTATGTATGTATTTGGTATGCACAATTTTACACACTCTGTCAAAGACCACTTCACTTCAGGATTGGTTTTTTGCAAAATAAAGAAACACTCTCGTCGTGCTTTATGGGATTGTTAGTTGCTGTTTTCGCTGTCGCCATCGTCTTGCAAATGTAATCTCTATTATGTTGGCGCTGATGTTGGTGTTTTGGTGTAAGTCGAAGTGTAAATCTATTTAATACATTCAAAGTTTGTTAATACGACATATTTAGGCTAAATGCGGGCCTTAATCCCCACAACAATTTAGCGTAATTGGTTTATACATCATTAATGGTTGTGTCGTGTCGCCCTCGTCGTCGCCATCAACGTCGTCACTTTGGATGAGGATGCAAACAAGAAACAGTTTATTGAAAGTTTGCTTTGTCAGTTGTATGTTTGCCTTAAAACCTATAATTTCGTATCGGTCAGTGATGCAAAGCCACTGCACTACACACA
Source organism: Hydrotaea cyrtoneurina (assembly GCA_958296145.1). Taxonomy (NCBI): domain Eukaryota; kingdom Metazoa; phylum Arthropoda; class Insecta; order Diptera; family Muscidae; genus Hydrotaea; species Hydrotaea cyrtoneurina. The sequence continues at coordinate 148,943,055 of OY282512.1, read as the reverse complement.
AGTGTTATCCATCACATTAGTTTCGAATAAGGCGATGTCTTGTTTTTATATCACAATTCCGGTAAATACATACTGTCGTAATGAAAATTGATTTCTTTGTTTTTTTATTATTATTTTCTGATATTTTTATTTGTGTTTTTTTCCTAGCACTAATGAACCGTTATTATTTCACATCTTTTTCGCCATCTCTTGAACGACCAACTGTCAAAGCCGTCGGTCGACTTTCAAAATGTTCTACGGCACAGAGCGCATGACACTACTCCAATGCCAATTGGCAAAACCGTATGAAACAGGGTCTTCTGATGGTTTCCACAAACTTGGCACGTAATGAAATGCTACACGCTGAAAAAAGGTTGTCCCGATTATGCTGTTGAATCTAAATCAGTGGCGTTAAATCGCTGAAACGAGGGGCCGTCAAATTGATTTTGCAATAAATTGATTTTGTCTGTATGACAAAATGTCCTTGATGTTTAGCTGATTAATTTTTGGAAACAAAAATTCAGGTAATTTAGGAACAAAAAGTGTACCGATTTTCCCACATCTCTGTCGTCGCACACCAGCTGTTTATCAGCTGGTACGGATGTCATAGCCTCATTTGGTTTTGCAAGTTCAAAGAAAAATGTTGCAACTGCCTTCGAAGCTGATTTCTCCATTAAAAGTGTTCTCGAGAATTGTATCGAGGTTCGCGCACACCGAACATAAAGTGAGAGTAAATGGAGTGGACATTAACATCGTTGAGAATGGCAAGGGCGATAAAAGTGTGTTGTTAATGCCCGGTGCATTGGGATCTTGCTGGACTGACTTTAAGCCGCAAATAGAACAACTGCCGAAGTTATTGCCAAATCACACCATTATTGCCTGGGATCCGCCGGGATATGGGAAGTCTAGACCACCCAAAAGGCAATGGGGATTAGATGTATTTCACAATGATGCTCGATATGCCGTGGACCTAATGAAGACACTGCAAAGGCCAAAATTCTCAATCATTGGCTGGAGTGGTGGTGGTATAACCGGTCTTATAGCAGCTGGCCGGTATTTGGACAACATAGAAAAACTAATCATTTGGGGTGCTGGAGCGTATTTGGTGCCTGAGGAGGTTAAAGGATTTCAAGATATACGTGATGTCAGTAAATGGTCTGCACGTATGCGTGATCCTATGGAAAAAATATACGGGGTGGAACGGTTTGCCGAACTTTGGGGTGAATGGGTAGACATTGTCTGTGCGTTTTATACGGAACGTAATGGAGATTTTTGCAAAAAAGAGGTGGAACTTATCGAAGCGCCTACACTGATAATACGCGGAAATAAAGACCCAGTGATAACTGCAGAACCTATAGAATATTTGAGAGATCGGATTAAGAATGTCAGGTAAGCGTTGATGTTTTTCTTTTTTGATGCGCTTTTCAATTTTAAATGGTTGTAGAACAATAACATGTCTAGGCATCAATCTTAAAACCAAATACATACCAACATTTATACAAATGGATATGGATTTTGGTCATTCTTGTTCTGTCTTCTGCTTCTGAATAAACGTGAACAACTTTCCCTTTCGCGAAATTGTGGGAAATTTGTGTAACTTAAATATACTCGGTAAACGTAAACTGTTTTTTGTTTTATTTTTGTATCAAATTAAACTTAGACTTTAGTACTATAATTAGCCCACTGAGAGTTGTAGGCTACGATCATCTTCACTGGATTATATAATATATAAACTATATGTGATTATAATTTCGAAAGCTGAATAAATCCCTGTACAAAAGATATGGAAATTCGAAAAAAATATTTTAACCCAAAAAAAAAGCAAGGGGTTAATCCATCAAAATTTGAGATTTTTTTTAAAAAAAAAAATAGATTTTGTTGAAATTTTGCTCATACAAAGCAGGCCTTCATCTGAACAAGACGGGGTTTTCGTTTTTTAGATTGAACAACTAGATTGGAAGAAATTGGGTTCAAAAAATGGGTTTTTCTTAAAATTAGAGATTCGAAATTCCAGTGAAACTATTGGTCTAATATTTCAGGAACGGACTAAGGTATCGAAACAAGCGTGGTATCTAATTAATGCTAGACTTAAGAACTATATTTGAGAACTGTAGGCTACGATCATCTTCACTGGATTTATTGAGAACCCGGAGGTGCACTCTCCTACTGTATATTTTGCCCATTAATCCGTAATGGTTAATGCTATATAAACTATATTTGGTTATAATTGCATAATTTCGAAAGCAGAATAAATCCCTGTGCAAAAGATATGGAAATTCGAAAAAAAATATTTTTATGTATATTTTGCCCATTAATCCGTAATGGTTAATGCTATATAAACTATATTTGGTTATAATTGCATAATTTCGAAAGCAGAATAAATCCCTGTGCAAAAGATATGGAAATTCGAAAAAAAATATTTTTACCCAAAAAAAAGTCAAGGGGTTAATCCATCAAAATTTGAGATTTTTTAAAAAAAAATAGATTTTGTGGAAATTTTGCTCATACAAAGCGGGACTTAATCTGAACCAGACGATGTTATCGATTTTTAGAATGAACAACTAGTTTGGGAGAAATTTTGTTTTTTCCCCTCAAAATTGCAGATTCGAATATTCGAAGCTTTTGGCAGAAAATATTAAGGTTAAGAAAAACCCCATTTTTTGAACCCAATTTCTCCCAATCTAGTTATTCAATCTAAAAAATGAATACGCCGTCTTGTTCAGATTAAGGCCCGCTTTGTATGAGCAAAATTTCAACAAAATCTATTTTTTTCAAAAAATTTCAAATTTTGATGGATTAACCCCTTGACTTTTTTTTGGGTAAAAATATTTTTTTTCGAATTTCCATATCTTTTGCACAGGGATTTATTCTGCTTTCGAAATTATGCAATTATAACCAAATATAGTTTATATAGCATTAACCATTACGGATTAATGGGCAAAATATACATTAATAGAGTGCACCTCCGGATACACAATGTAGATGATAGCATACAACTCTCAGTAGGTTAATTATAGTCATAAAGTCTAGCTTTAATTTGATACAAAAATAAAAAAAAAAACAGTTTACTTTTACCGAAACAAATTCCCCAAAATTTCTGAAAGGTTTCACTCAGAAGCGGAAGATAGTTATAAAACTATTGTTCATAATAAAAAAATAAATGTTAAAGTTAATTGGCTCGAAATGCTGGACCGAATAAAGCAAATCTAAACCCCAAGTTAATATGATATTAGTATTAATGGTTTATGATCACAATTCTAATGTGTATAATAAAATAGCAATTAGTAAAAAGTTGTTCTTATCCGAAATGTCTACATAAACAAAATTATTCAATATCCAGTTCATTTGTCCTAAAATGTGTGTATGAACGCAGCTGAAGTATACCAACAATAACGGAAACATATAAATAATATATACATTTTAATATTACAGGTATCACGAATTCCCGGAGGGTAAACATAATCTGCATTTACGATACGTTGAAGAATTCAATCAATTAGTTGCCAATTTTATGTTACAAAAATGTTAGATTGTGAATTTAAAGATTAACGAGTGTATACATAAACAGTTAATATTTCGGAGAAATTAAACAAATTTGGAAGATGTTGGGATTTAATTGGAGCCCACCTTAATTATTATTCCGACAGATGCCTTTTTTGATATACAAATCTTATAAATCAATAAATAATCTGTGACTTTGTAAATAAAAACACAACCTATTCTATTTTTTATTATTCGATTTCTAGCTCAATACACTTTTTCCAACTCTGAAATCACTTTCCGCCTTAGGTTTGGTAACATATTGCAGATAGAAAATCTTTGCTCAATTCATGTTATTCCGAAATTATACATATCACGAAAGGTGACTCAGTAATCCACTTTTTTTTCCATAAATGATGATATTTATAAGGGTTTTTTTTATTCAAAACCGGGGCTGTGGAGTAAAAAATCTCCGACTCCGACAATTTGTTTTTTTCGATTGCATGAACGATTTATCTTTTCGATACAAACGCGCAGCAGCGTGAGATAGAATAGTAGACGGAAATACAATTTTCTAAATTTTGTTATAGACAGCATAAGTCGGAGTCTACTGTGGCCACAATCTAGACTGAGCCTCGAGAACAAAGTGCTGATCTACAAAACTATTCTTAAACCCGTATGGTATCGAACTGTGGGCGACAACAAGTAACAGCAATTTAAAACTTATATAAAAAATATTAATCAAGAACACTCGACATGATTGCCATGGCTCATAACATTTTCGAAATGTTTACTTAAACTTCAAACAAATTGTCAAAGAAAAATCCTGGCAAGTCTTTCGTTTTATTGTTCTTATTAAGCATATTATTTGCGATAAACGTATGAGATAATACTAAAGGAGATACATTTTTTATAACAAGTAACGCAAATGTTTTGCAATCAATTATTTACTCATTTGAGCTCTTAAAATGGGCACATAATCATCGTATTGGGCCTGATAATAGTTACCAGCAATGGGATTGCCCAATTTAAATTTGGCAATGTAATCGCGGGTCTTAATGCTTATACGTCCTTCGCGAGTCCTGCAATTGCATACAATTATTTATAAGCATATTTCAATCCGGCAATTATTGAGTATTTGAGGAAAACTTACGTTTTTGATATTAATTTGTCGGTAGAGATTTTTTCACCTTGTTTAAATACCAGAAAGACATATCGATGTAAACCAGTGCCTTCAGGTGGACCGGATCCAATATATTCCGCCACCACCTGACCGTTGGCGACCTTATTACCAGGAACATTGATGACGAGCCAATGTAAAATTTCTCGATACGTTGGTTCCTGTCGCGAGGGTGCATCCGGATCAACCATCAACAATGTATAAAGTGCTCCATCCTCGGCTTCCCATGTGACCTCAGGCTGATCCTTGACTTGTGTGGGTGTCAACTCCTTGCCCAGTTCAACATTAACACCTCCGTTATAAGTTACCTTGGCAATGGCACCAGGTTTAGTATCAATAATATCGGGAATAATACCGTCGGAATCCATTTTTTAGAGTTTTACCCTTTTTTCATTGGCTGCTCAAACAAAACTACTAAGTTTGTACCTGAACCGGCGCCTTTTATCAGTTCTAGAAATAACTCTTTGTAATTCCCAATTCTTCTGATAACAGATTTCTGTGATCAGTACCCACCGTTTGGTGGTGTAGTAGTTCACCAAAAGTTAAAATAGATAACATGGTTTGCAGCGAAGTAGGCTGAGTGGAAAAATGATTTGTTGTTGTTGTTCAAGTGTACTCTGGTTATCGCAAAAAGCAACGAAATAAATGCTTTACTCGTTTTGTATTTTCACGTCCAATGATGATCAATTACAAAATCAAATTGTACACAATTAACTTATCAGAGGGCTCAGCACCCCTCATTCTCCTCAGGAGTCCTTGTTCTTTTCTATAAAAGTATCTTATCACTTATTTTAATGAATCCTACTGATATATGGTGTTTCCGAGTGACAAACTCTTTTATGACTCAATAGAAATGGACTTTGTGATTTCTGTTTAATAAAAAAAAAACAAAAGTTGTCCAAAACAGAAGCTGATGAAAGTGTTTTTATATAAATATACCAGGTACTTCATAGATGTCGTGGGGAAATATATTTCAGTAGTAAATGCATGTTAATGTATCACTGTCGTTCAAACGAGTCAGCAACGTTTCCAAGTAAAAAAATTCAGTCGGTGGAACCTACCTAGAACGTTTTGCTCAAGCTTGTGCGAGCGGAACATACCGCGTGATAATTACAAATAAGCGAAGTGGGTCATTTATGTGACAGATATCAGAACCTGTTGAAAGGTCAAGTGGGATGGTACATTTGTATGGGACAACGCCTCATCTCACAGCTAAAAAGTATTGGAGTGTAGCCAATTTCGTTTATTATATAAAAATATATGGGAGGTCCCAGAAAGGGACATGGCAACGGTTTCGTGTTTATGTCGTCGAAGAGGAGTTTCTTAACTACTGACATGTTGTTCCCCATGCAAAACTCAACCAGTCTCTCATAAAACGGATCGGTGAAAACACCATTAGGGTTTTGAGCGATCATTTCATTATCACAAATGTTTTTCGTTTCCTATTTGATGAGATTAAAAAATGGTAACAAATATAGGTTTGTACAGTTTTGTTGTTAGTATGTAATTTAAATTCCAATCCATTTCATAGATTTTTTACGAAAAAATTCAATCTAAAAACTCAACACGCCCAGAACTTTAATAGGTTAACTGTCAAGTACAATGTTCCATTTCACATATCTAAATGTTTTTTTATAGTTTTGAGAACTTTTTATTTATCCAAAGATGAATTTTTTATATTTTTCTGATACATTTTCTGACTTCTCTAAAAATGTGTCACTCCTTCTGGGAAATAAATTCATTGTATGAAAACGACCTTAAGACTTCAATTAGATACATAAATAATTAAATAAATTAATAAAGAGAAGAGCAAGCATTGGTCATACACTGAAAAATAATGCCTGCGACGACCATTCACATCCTTTAATCCAACAATAAACAAATTTTCCTAATTTCTGTTAGAAACAAAACAATCGTTCAGTAATTGTATGTATCCGAAGGTCATAGCTGAGATTCTTTAAAAAAAGCTGGAAATGAAAGAAACACGATTATTGTTTAATACTATTCGAGTATATCATGTATTTGTTTGTTTTGTTGTTAATCATATTTATTGTATGTGTATATTTTATCTAATTAACGATAAAGAGTTTTGTGGTTGGTTGATTGCTGCATTTCAACTTGCGAATATTTGATAAATTGTTGCTTTGTATTTATTTATTTATTTGTATGTAATAAGTTTTTTCCGAGCTTCATCCCGAAAAGAATATACATGGATGGGGTATATATGGATGTAAAAATTCTGACTGATTGCGAGAATAGGTTGCTAGAGCATAGATGTTTTACTTAACAAGGTGGAAATAGTTTGGATCAATACGGACTTCTTCACCTGTTTCAATTTTACAAATTGTAGTTTTATTCAAAGAAAAACGTTTAATATATATTATAATTGTTGTTGTTGTTTTTTTTACACATTAGTTTTGTAATATGTCGGAGAAGCTTTTTCAATATTTCCTTTTATTATAATTCGTATGTAACTCAAACATTGGGATAATAAACATTTCGTACTTGGTTCTTATCCTATCCTTTAACACGGTCTCTATAATGTGGCGGAACTCAATGTTTATGTTTCACTACATCTAACAATATTTTATATTTATTTTTGAAAAGAGATTATTTGTCTTCAAAAGTGTTTGTTTTTAACTTTTAAATGAATTTAAAAAAAAGAGGGAAAACAAAATTATATTTAACATTACACAATACATAAGAGATTATACATATATATACTATATAAAATTAATACGTTATATAAAGCATTATAATGAATAAAGGGTAATTTTAAATAATTTGTGTGTTTAGGAATAAATGTGTGTAGAGACTAAAGAATATATTGTATATATTTGTATTGGAATTATTATTAATGTTTCAAACGTTTGGTCAATTTTCCGAATTGATTGAAAACCTGCATGACGAATCCACGAAAACAACACAGGATCTTGAAATGTTTTTAGGGTTGCCTTCAATTATGCACAAATTTCTATAACAAGTTCTATTTGATTTATAGATTTTTTGTAACTTCAGCTAAGTGCGAGACATACAATCGAAACGGACCCAAGAATTTAACAACGAGTCTCATACAGACCACTGCGCCCTATGTAACGAACCCATTTAACAACATCATGATCGGAATAATTCAGTTTAGGTTCAAATACTTTCAAATAGCGCACTTTAAAGCCAGAGGGTGCAAAAGGTACTTCAAAGTTCATGGATATGGGTGGACGAGTCCATTTCTTTTTCGTGTCCGTTTCGAGTAGTTCTATTTCAGCCGAGAGTTGTGTTTCTTTCATGCCAGCCATACGTTTGATCTTCCAGACAATGGCGTTTTCAGAGGCTTTGTACTTGGCTTTGCCCTTCAAACAGATTAGTTGGACACCCGAGGTATTAAGGGGTGTAGGTATTTTAACTTCAATCTTTTGTCCCAACAGAGATGGCTTGAAATTCGATTTCAAAACCACTTTGACTTCCATTTTGGTACGTCCAACTTCACGTACCAGGGGTATAACACGGAATGGCAGCGAAATATCTTTGGTTGTACGATAACGCATCAATTCGAATTCACCGTCCGGCGGTATAAAGCTAATTGAATGCTCCGTTTCAAATTTACTTAACTTAACACATTGGTGGAATTGACAGTCGTCAATAACCACCACCGGTTTACCGGAGCGTGAAGTATCCGCCTCAGAGTTACCAGATAATCCACGACCTCTAGATTCCATAACAATTTTGTCATTAATACCGAATTTACATTCAGGCATACCTAAAAATGGAATTTAAAGATCGAAAATTATAGTTCTTGTCCATCCTTATGTGTATGGTGTCTTATTGTCACTGTCATCGAATCGCTTTGAGGAAGACGTTTCTTGTGTATTTGTGAGTCTTCGTCAAAGCGTTTCGACATCTAGCCAACGTCAAGCCCCCTTCGTTTTGCGATAGCCTAAGTTCGTGGTGCCATTAAAGGAACATACTCCGACACTTTTCAAGTACGGGTCTCAATTTTACAAATTTTAAACGTTTGTAAGACCAATGTAAGCAATATTGTAGTGTTTTGTGTTTCGTATATTCGACTCGAATTTCCCGACTGGTCCCACCAATCATATTCTGAAAATATGATCACATACTGTTTTCCTCCTAAGATAAAAATGTAGCACTTTGTCTCAGTTCGATGTCTTACACTTAATGTTGAATCTCTGAGGCAAAAAAAACAGTTGGATTACTTACCGGACAAATAGGACTTCATCACTACACGGCCAGCGACATGGGCTGAAAGTACTTGCCCCTGAGGACTCATCAGTAAGTTCACATATTCCAAAACATCTAGGAATAGTTCGTTACGTCGATATTTTATGCCTTCACGTCTCCAACCAATTTGACCGGTAACCTTGAGGATGTAAAATAAAGTTTCAAGAACATTTACGAATTTTAATTTTTTTTTTTTGGAGTTAAGTTTGATATTTATTTTGAGATTGATATATTTAATGATTAAACAATCCGGAAGACAATCAGTGATATAATTGCACGATATAATTTGTATATTCACTGACTGGGAACAACTGTTTACATATGTATATTAGGGTGTTCTCTATTTGTATGGGACTTTTATTATATTCGAAAAAGTTAGGTCTCACCCCCCAAAAAGTTGTTAAATGATCTCAGAAGTAAGCTGGAAAAATTTCACGCCCCCACGACCCCGCCTTCGCATGTCGCCGTTCGATTGGAAAAAAAATGTTTATCACTCAAACGCGGTGCTTTCTCATTTTGAAAATTATTTTGTTTTATAGTGCATAAACTGTGAAAATCAGTTCAAAGTTATTATACAATATGGAAAATGTATTATTCTTAACATCTATCATATTGTCATACGCAATATTATATAAGTTTCATTTATGTATATTATCATATGCGAACATCACAATAACATTTTATAAAGCAAAGTATAGCTATAAAAGTGGCGACGGCGTGATACGACAAGTTCCAATACTGGAAAGAAAAATGGTGCTTGTGTTTTGTTGGAGAAAAAATTGGCAAAAGACTTGCTGTATCTTCCATGCCGGCATCATATTTACGAACTCGTATTGAAAGTCGTTTTTGAGTGTAAGTTGCCAATGCGCTCATCAAGTCCAGACGTTCCCCTTTTCAAAGACTTTAAAAAGTTGTGGCCACAACTTAAATCTAAAAAAACTGTGAATGGAATGAAGGATAGCAACTGCCATGGAAAACTTATTGATTTTATGGAAAATATTTCCCAGTTCGTCTCACAAGAGTTAATGAAGCGTCATGTACGAGAGGATTACCGTGAACTTTTGGAGCTTGCATTATTGTTCCCTAAAGCAGAAAGTGAAAGCGATTTCAAAATACGGCCACCAGGAGCAATGCACCATGCGAGATGGATGTCGAAAGCTATTTACTGCTTGAAAATTTTTCTTCTCCGTGAGGACTACCCATTGCCCAAGGAATAATTGAATGCTTTAGGAGATGTCTGCTGCTTCATCGTCCGTTTTTATATTAAGGCTTGGTACAAATGCTCAAACGCAGCAACAGCATGCCAAACAGATATCGACCTCATTTGCCAAATGGTGAAATACCAAGATATTGACCAAATGACAGCAAGACCTGCATTGAAGAAACTTATGAGTCATTCTTGGTATTTACATCACGAAATATCTGCTCTCGCGTTTTTTGACGAAACTTTGGAGCTCGACACTAAAAGGAAAATGGTACAAACTTTGACAAGGGCTAGTGTAGAACAAGTGGACAAAAGGCTTCCTTTACATATTGAGGATATCAGGAACTGGGAAGGTAATAATGCTATTAAATAACTTAAATTTTAAACTAATAATTAAAAACGTGCTTACAGATAAGACTGTTGACGAATTTATAAATGAGAAAAGTGTGGAAATGTTTCGTCGATTTAAAATCGATGACAGTTTTCTCAGTTGTGACCCGGAAAATTGGAGTAGCCATGAAGCTTATATTGATGGGGAAAAAATTGTAAAGTCGTTGCGTGTTGTCAATGATACTGCTGAGAGAGCAGTTAAGCTGATGGAAGACTATCATGGCCTTCTCACCAAAGACGAGAATCAAAAAAAATACATTCTGCAGTGCGTTCAGGAGCACAGAAAAATTTACCCAAATTGTTCGAAAACTGTTTTGTGTACAAATTATTAATAAATACATATTGTATAATATCTTTGAACTGATTTTCACCGTTTATGCACTATAAAACAAACTAATTTTTAAAATAAGAAAGAAAGGCGTATGCGTGATACATTTTTTTTTCAATCGAACGGCGACGTGGGAAGGCGGGGTCGTAGGGGTGTTAAATTTTTCCTGCTTACTTCTGAGATCATTTGACAACTTTTTGGGGGGTGAGACCTACCTTTTTCATAAAAATGAAAATAGAGAACACCCTAATGTATATGAATGGATTACTCTCTTTCTCGTAAATCGCAAGTATTTTCGAGAAGATAACGGCAGTTGAAAATGAATGATAATTTTACAATGATATAAACTCGGGGTTATGTAATGCGCGCACACAGACTACAAACGACACCACGGCCTCTCTCTCTTTACTGATCGCAGATGAAAATTCTGTCAACTATGTTGGTCAAGTTTTCTTAAGGCCAACCCTTCAAAATCTTCCAGAAATCAGGAAAATCGATATGAGAATGGGGCAGCGAGGGTCCCAAAAATGGTCCCCAGATCTTAAAAATAATTTCAGAAAATTACAGAGGACGAAAAAATTAAGTTGCCCGCCGCCCATTCTACAAGTGTAGGTACATAAACTTAATGGAATTACTTAAGGATGAATACAATGTCTCTCTTCCCCCGATTTTCGCAATCAGTGGGCAAATCTGAAGGGGGTGGCATTTTCAGAAATACAATGTTTGTAGAAAACCCATAGTAAACATTGCAAATTCCGGGAGAAACCTTTTTGAGAAGCCTATTATAATAGGTACACGTAATGTTATAGTCATATGCAAATACATATATGTATTTCGGTGGAAATTCAGAAACGCCCATGTTTTGTTCGAAGGCATCAACGATTATCGTGACACTATATTTGTATATAATGCAATGTGTTTTTCAACATCAACACTAAACCGGACATACCCATTTCCTTTCAATTTCTTCCTACAAAAAATATCTAAACCCGCATTAGCACACTTACAAGCACAATGTTGGCATACGTACATACTCATAATTCAGGGTACTTACTTGAGAAGTGATTTGCATTTGTTCTTCTTTCGTAGCCGACTTGATGCCCTGCTGAGTAATGAAAGTTTTCAAAGTGCCAGAGTCCGTATTTTGCGGATAGCCAAAATCGAGAATCTCGTCCAGCAGCTCATAAATCAAGACAAAGTTATTCTTGATGTTTTCTTCGGAAATTTTACCAAAATACGACTGCATGACCTCAATGATCTTGAGCAAGAACTCAAAAACCATGGCTGCATTTACATTTTGTTTGGTCACAGCAGCCAACCAAATATTGGCACGCTAAATTGAATGAAAAAGAAAAAAATAAGAAATTACAGATAAGAATCATCTCTTTGTCAAGAACAGCAAAACTCGATTAACAACCAACCTTGATATGAAAAAAGCTGGTGCGGGCAATATTGGTGACCGGTGAACGGACCTGCTGACGAGCATGGATAACGTTGACACGAAATGCGTCCACTGCATTGCGTCCAATATCATCACGATAGACACGACTGATGAGCACCTCACCTTTGTGGTTGTATACAAACAAACCACCAATCATTTTTGAGACTCTTCTTGTCTAGAGTTTACAAATTGTAAAGTCTGCCTATTACACTCGATGTAACTGAAGATTATTAATTACTTCAATTTATTAAGTATGACAATGCTAGGTTGCACTAATTTCTCTATAATTTTTTCTCCAATTTTTTTTTTCTTCTGGCCTGTAATCGATTGATCTACTCCCCTTTTTTCCTGTGATGACAGCGCAAACACAGTTGTGTTTCATTGCACTTAATAACTGGCTGCGGCTCTACCTCAATAGAATGCGTGGCGTGCAAGTCAATGGTCTGAAGAGTGCTAGCGTACGTGTTTCTTTTTAAATAACCAAAAGAAATAATTACATATTCAACCAAACGTGGAGAAAATATTTCGGAGAAAGGACGCATTTTTGGATGCTGACATCATTCTTTCTGTTGATAGACATTTGAAAAGACTATAGTGGTGGTGCAAAGGAGTCTTCTCTATGTTGATATGACTGTGACATTTTCTATTTGTACGTCTATCGCTGTCTTTCATCACGCCAACATTTTTGCAGGTAAATTTCACTGTTAAACCATTTCGTTTCCTATACGGACAGCTTTTATTTTGGTAGTCTCTTCAATGACAAAGGTGGCATCTCCGTTACCATATTTGACAGAACATATGCAGCTAACTTCACATCGTAAATGACTCTGCGGTCTTATTAAACAAAATTTTGCGAGTCAAAAAAAAATTCGAATCATCTTATATCCAGAGTATTAGAAGTATACAAATACGAAATGCCTGCAGAGAACTTGGAAGAACAGGGTTTAGAGAAGAATCCCAACTTGGAATTGGCTCAGTACAAGTTCTTGCTGACTCTATCCGAACATAAACAAGATGCCGCTTTGAAAAACAAACTCCTGGAAGCAGTGAAGACTGAAAATATGGCACCTTATTATGAGTACCTCTGCACAGAGCTGGGTTGGTCTGTTGACAAGGAATTACTTGGTAAATTGAAGGAGCAGAATCGAAAAGATTTGGAAAAATTGGATGAGGCCATAGATGACGCTGAAAAAAATCTGGGTGAGATGGAAGTACGTGAGGCAAATCTGAAGAAATCGGAATATTTGTGCCGTATTGGTGATAAGATTGCAGCTGAGACAGCTTTCCGCCAGACGTACGAGAAGACTGTATCGTTGGGTCATCGGCTAGATATCGTTTTCCATTTAATTCGGTTGGGCCTCTTTTACTTGGATCACGACTTGATTACACGAAACATAGAAAAGGCTAAGTATTTGATTGAAGAGGGCGGTGACTGGGACAGACGCAACCGTTTGAAGGTCTACCAGGGAGTCTATTCGGTGGCCGTGAGAGACTTCAAAGCTGCCGCAACCTTTTTCTTGGATACAGTGAGCACTTTCACATCGTACGAGCTGATGGACTACCCCACCTTTGTACGTTACACCGTATATGTAGCAATGATAGCTTTGCCCCGCAACGAACTACGTGACAAAGTCATTAAAGGTGCCGAAATCCAAGAAGTATTACATGGACTTTCTGACGTCAAACGCTACCTGTTCTCTTTGTACAACTGTCATTATGCCGATTTCTTCAAACATATGGCTGAAGTCGAAGTAATTTTGCGAAACGATTACTTAGCCCACCCCCATTATCGTTTCTACGTCCGTGAAATGCGAATTTTGGCCTATACACAACTCTTGGAATCCTATCGGTCGTTGACTCTCCAATATATGGCCGAAGCATTCGGCGTCAATGTGGACTACATTGATCAAGAGCTATCACGCTTCATAGCTGCTGGGCGGCTACACGCTAAGGTTGATCGTGTTGGAGGGATTGTTGAAACTAATCGCCCCGATAGCAAGAACTGGCAGTATCAAGCGACCATCAAACAGGGAGACTTGTTACTAAATCGTATACAAAAGTTAAGTCGCGTCATTAATATTTAAATGTTTTGTACTCACCACCAACTATTATTCAAAAATAAAACGTATATATTAATTACCCCAAATAAAAAATCTTAAAACTTTATTTAATGAAGACGTAATTTTAAATTAAAAATAGTGTAAAAAAAGCTGTCATTTATTATATTCTTATAATTGCACTAAATGTAAAGCTAAATGAATTTTCTAAAATAATAAAAATTCAAGGCATTATTCAAAATTAACAATGGTACGTGTGTACTTATTTTCTATTAAAACAAACAAATTCTTTGGAAGTTTCTTTGGAATATTACTTAAAATCATTATTTGTAACATTTAAAGAGTATTTAGAAATCAACATGTATCGATGGTACTTATAATTACACAAACAAAAAACGTTTTAAATTCAACATAGACATATCAGTTAATGTTTTTTAAACCGGGAATCCCGGGATGTATTTCACGGGAAATTTGCCGATTTTTTACTTCCCGATTACCGACGATTTTATGCAATTTTTACAACTGTGATTGTGGGTTTTGTTAAAAATCCTGAACCAGTTGATCTTATTACTTTTAAATTGTACAGGATTTTTTTTCAATATTAATCGTATAGGATTTTTCATTTCAAGTTTTTAACATATCTGAAATATTTGTATGTTTAAGTTTTGGTTAGAAATCCATTTTTTTTAAATAGTGTTTTTTCATTACACAGGTCCAGGGAGTTTAATGTAAAACCGTAGTGGCAATCAAAGCAGCATGTACGCGATTGTGTGAAAAGACAGAACTGTCAAATTTAAATTTAAAACCAGAGTATTTACATGAAATTGATTGATTACCATATTTGAATTGTGATATTGGGGAAATAATAAAATATGAATTTGTGTAAAATAAATAAAGCTATTCCAGAGGTGAAACTGTATCCCCGAGAATACAATTTTATATTTTTACAAAATTTGTTGGGTAATAAATGTCTTAAAACATTTCCATAAACTCATTATTTAGTGTTAAAATAAACGTATTTATCACTTTTTGAGATAACTATTTTGTTTGGGATTTCATGGGTTTTTAATAAATATGGTCTTTTTTCGACAGTTGATTTATTTATTCAAACAAAACGTCAATTCAAATGCGGTTGTTGCAGTTGAAAAAAATCAAAAAGTCAGTTGTTCTCCTATATTTGTTGTACAATCGAGATTATTATTAAATGCGCCATATAAACCCAAATGTATTTCTCACTGTTCCCAAGTACTGTTTTGAAGTTTGGAGACAATAGTTATAGGACGATAGGAACTAAGGAAAGACCTCCGATATGTAATCTCTTTTAAATTCTGAAGTACATACCATGTAAACGTGTTTAATATGGAATGGAACAATTTAATATTGTTAGTAATGGTTTTGTCACTGATGGATTGCCTCATTTTTACATTGCCATTCTGTATTTTCATTAATATTGCTATTGTTGGGCGATTCCGAATGTGGTATCTGATGAAGAGATGCTGCATTGTTATAACTCTCCAATGTCTCCTGTTTGAAGTGTCGGTCATCACGATCGAAACGATCACGATCAAGTGCCGAACGTAATCCACAATCCAATGGCTGGTCGTCGTGGCTTTCCGCATCGTCCATTTCAATATTTCGATGATCTTGTTGTATATGTTGCTGCTGTTGATGTGATGGATGATGATTATGTTTCAACTGGTCTTCATTGTCTATGGTTACCGATCTTTTGCCCAAGTCTAGCAATGTACCCGCCATTGCATTTGCGGCTGCATGCGGTTGTAGGGCTAAGGGTGAACTATTGTTGACCGCTTCTGCCACCATTGTTTGCAAATTACTGGCAATGCTATTGACATTGTGTCTTCGAAGATTTTCTACAGCCAAACGATTTGTACTTAGATTGATGAGAGCATTCATCATGACTTTCTGGCGTTGATAGTCCTTTCGAAGATGTTGCCTTATTTCCGTGTGGCAGTGTTCATTATTGGTCACAATGATCTCTCCCGTATCGGTGGTGGTAACACGTGCTTTGCAATTGAATTTGCGCGACAAATTACATTGCCAATATTTCTTGTCTTTGCGAACGTACTGAATGCCGAACGTATGGCCATCGTGCACGAGTAGCGGTTTGCCGCGTTGACTCAGCATAAATTCTAATTTTCCCTGGAACCAATGTTCGCCGGGTCCAACTAAAGAGAGTTTAAAATGGGTGTTATTAGCCAAGAGTATCACAAATGTAAGAAAAGCATTTGTTGTTTCACCAGTTTGTATGAAGTTATGAATTGTCCGTTGTTCTGATGCATGTAGATAGGTGTGCAGATGAGGATAATATCACTAAATGGATGATGGATACTTGAACATACACAATGTTTTGTCTTTCTTCATTTTTTTTTTGATTTGCACTACGAATGGATATGATCTATCATGCATGGATTAGTGAATAATTACTATAAAACTGTTGCTAAAATATCACATTTGTTTATTGAAATTATTTATTAAATTCATGCTGATTTAGTATTACAATTGATTTGAGTTATTTAAGATGTTTCCATAAATATAACCTATATCCTCTGTCGAACCATTCAGAGAATACATATAGTTTTCTTCATTGTTTATTTCTGTTACTTACCTATAGCCTGCCTTTTTGTTATATGATTTCCAAAACTTTGAAATTGATGTGAACGTTTGACATGTTCTAATCCGATTCAGAGTCTGGAGTTTGGGCAAAACACTGCGTAACGCATAACAATTTGATTTATTAATCCTGATACCATTCTCATACAAAAAAAAAAACGAAAACTGCAAAATCTCTTACCCTAGTAAATGTTTATTCTAATCACAATATAATCGTATTTTTATTTTATAACGTCTTTGCTCCTTAAAAGCAGTATTGCAAATATAGTGGAATTATGATATTTGGAAGCAGATATCCTGTTTATAATTAATATAATGGGATATTTAAAAAATGAGTTCTCCTTCGTTGCAGATATGTATTGAAACTATGATCCAAAAAGACATTTCCATTTACATTCAATAACAAAATCAACTGATGCAAGTTTGCAATTAAGTGAATGGTAGTTTTTAGTAAATCTCCTTGACGTGGTTAGCGATGTGTATATTAGGGTGGAGTGAAAACATGTTTTTTTTTAATTTGAAAAAGTTAACCTCGGAAAGAGATGTAGTCTGGGGTCCTAATGAGGGGAAAAATAAAGAAAAAAATTTTAAAAAAATTTTGGGGGTCGCGCCACTCCCTCGAAATTTGGAAATTATCGCTATTTTGGCGTTGATTTTAGAAAAATCCTAAAAATTAACGACTTAACTTATTCGAAATTTAAAAGTTTGAGCTTGTTCAGTGCCCAAACAAAAGTATTTGAGGCAAATATGAGGATAATCGACTAATATTTGTAGCTTTGGTGGCGATTTCATTGTTCAGTCAATTTTCTGAAGAAGGGACGATTTGACTTATTTTACTTTTTGAAATTTTTGAACAATGAGAAAATTTTTTTTAAATTTTGTCATGCCCTTATTTCATTGTTTACGCTATTGCAAACATTTATTGACATAAAACTTTTTAGGATTTTTCTAAAATCAACGCCAAAATAGCGATAATTTCCAAATTTCGAGGGTGTGGCGCGACACCTAAAAATTTTTTAAAATTTTTTTCTTTATTTTTCCCCTCATTAGGACCCCTAGTGTATATTGTTACGATGCATGCAAATTAGTGAGAAATCGATCGCAAACCCCAAACGATTATTGAATAATTAGTATTGAATAATTAGAAGGATAACATATCCAATGTCATTAAAAATTGGAACATTATTTTTTAATTAAAAGATTCGTGTGTAAAGTTCAATTCATTCAGGATTCGTTAATTGTATTCAACTGGGCTATTCCGTCAAATGATGCTCACTAAACTATTGTCCACATTTTCTGTACTTCTAAAATATCGGCGTATATGTGTATATACAAAATATAATGACAAATATTTAGGATTAGAAATTGAATTTATTTTAATTTACAAATTACTCAATAAGGTCGTGAAGCTGTTAGTTGAAGATGGACGCTTTACTAAATAAATTAACAAAAATGTGACTATTGACTGATTAACAACTAAACAGCCCTGAATGTAAAAAAAATCCTACGCTCGATTTTCCATTTTTATTTTTTGAAGTAATTTTCTATAAAAGGTCAAATATTAAAATCAATTAAACAATACAATTAATTACTACAGGACAACAACAGTAAGAGTTACATATTTGAAGACGATTCAAAGAGGTCTATCTAACTTAGGTAAGGGTGTATATTAGAATACTTGTAAAGGGTTAAGTAGCGTCTCTCATCTGCATTTATCCTGTCTTACAGAGGCTCCATTTTGAAATTATGAGCATTGCCACCGGGAGAAATTGTTATTGAATCTATCACTTGTACTGGCTGGTGCCGATGTTGTTGTTCCGACGTTGATTTATTTCGTTGGTGATCACTGTGATCATGGATATTGGATGGAGATAAAGACAATTCCGCAGCATTGTGTACTGCTATATGGTCATCATTCATGTGTACGTGTACTTTCAGAGATTTATCATTCGTATCGAATATTTGATGATTGGAGCTACGATTGTGATCCGTGCTTATTGGTGGGGACAAGTCATAGCCAGCATGAGTTTGTGGTGATTGAACCGCGCTGCCACTGCTGTGCATTATAGTGGGAATACCATTGTTAGACGGCGCTTGTTGTAACGATAAACTGGGTACAGTTGTCGGCGGCATTAGATTTGGCTGTACTAGAGACACAAAGTGATGCGAAGTAGTGGAGTTCATAGCCGTTCCATCAGCGGCGGGAATGGAGTGTTGCAAAGAAGGTGGCGGTGACATTGGATGACCATGGTGTGATCCATGAAAGCTGGGTTGAAACATATTGGAACCGGGTGATCCAATGTTTTGAGCGAATCTTAAGCCCGCTCCTCCACCACCAGACGTCTGGGGTGATGATGAGTGAGTACTTGGGTGACCGGTTGTATTATTGCTATTGACGCCTCCTGTTACCCCCGTCACATTACCATCAGGAATAGGACCGATATTTGCTCCGCCACCATTGTTGCCACCACGCATATGCGGAGGATGATTGTGCACTCCCGTGGCCGATATGATCTTTCCTTGGTGGGTTATACATCGGGCACGGCACATGCTTATGCGATATGACTTACACAGCCAGTATGTCTTCATGCCTTGCTGTGTGGCCACAGTATTATTGCGATTGAAAACACAATGTCCATGCAATAGCGATGTGGAACTTAGCATCACAACATTGGGACAGTCTAAGCAGCAGTGTGAATGATAAAAACATCAAACGAACGAACGAAGAGAGCAGCATTAAGAAAAAATTGAAATTATTGTTATACATTGTTGTGTAATACATACATATATATGTACATACATATGCAAGTATCAATAACTATGGAATATTGATAGCAGTTGTTTTTGTTATTTACAAAATCAAAAGTTATGTACATTTCTTTTTTGAATTTCGATAAAAAAAAATAATAGTCTTAAACAAATTATGATCAAAAATAATAAAATGTATGCCTCAGTGCTTTAAAAGTGTGTTATTTTTTGCATATAAGGGAAGTGCTGTGATTATATAGCAGATGCTTTTGAGGAAATATAATTTGTGCACAATATTCGGTAGTCAATATTAAGAATTCAATTTGTAATGTTACTATCTCTAGAAGTTCTGTTCGTATTAATAATAATAAAAAGGAAACACCTATAGGTATTCGTGGTATTAAATTCGTGCTTATTGAAATCACAGGTATATTTTATTAATCCGACTATAGTGTGATTATTATCAATTCTCTTGAAGCTAATGTAGTGTACCAATCACGATTCACTCAAACATTGTTGTAATATTTTTGATTTGCAAACGTTTACAGACTCCATTTAAAAGAATGTTGGAAACCATCTTTATAACACATTACATAAAGTTAAAAACTATTAAAATCGAATTGTAGGAGACCGTAGTGTGATAGGTAGTGTGTGAGACTAGCACACAGCAAACACAGAAAAAACATTACGTTTTTGGAACCATCGTGGACGACCGTGGGGTGGTAGGTAGTGTAATATTTTTGAGATATTTGTGAGATATTTTTGATTGAAGTTGCTAATACAATTCTTAAAAACTGAAGTAAGAATAGGTGGGGATTCGAAATGTTTAAAAAAATCAAATGTTTAATCAATATTGTGGAAGGTCGATTTGGTTATTGGTATCAGAATATGCTAATTCGTTTCTTACATGAAGCCATCGATAGTAGTATTCAAAATTGTATTCCCAAATTGGTTAAACTTCTTCAGTTGAGTATTTATATTTATATAAGTTAATATAGGAAAATATATTTTGAGAAAACATAATATTTAGACGTCTATGGACCCTCTGTAATGTTTTCATATGTATTAGTAATTAATTTGCAGATGATGAATGACTGTGTTAAAAATGTTTAAATGAAAATCCCAGTAGAGCCCATTATACAAGAAGAGTAATGAACAGAGAAAGATACAGATAAACATAAACATAAACCAATGCAAAGTGGACATGAAAACGTAAAATTTTAGCTTACTTGGTGGAATATCCATGTGATTGGCGAAACCTTTAGAGAAATCACCAGATATGTTCAAATCGTTAGGGTATTCCTGGCCACTGGGTGCAGAACCACTATTATTTTTATAGAATGTATAGTCTAAGCCAAAAGCTGCCGGATTGAAGGAATTTCGTAAAGAAGCTGCTGCAGCAGCAGCTGCTGCCGCACTTCCACTGTTCGGATGTAGGTGATGTTCGGGATTTTCCCGCTTAACATTATTTAAATCATAGCGTGCCTCCACCATGGAAATATGAGGCAAAAAGAAATCTTCCGTATTCATTTGATCCATACTGCTGTTACCGCCAACATCCGATCCATCGTTATTTTCAGTACAATGTTCGGTGGGAACCAGAGAACGTCGAATTTTATTACGCGAATAGATGGACAATGAGTCGCAATTGAAATCGGATAAATGACGTTTGTGGCCAGCACCTCCTGGACCCGAACCTTGGTGAAAACTGTGATGTAACTGGGGATCATTTGGTTTCTGACTGTTGCTGGTTATATTCAAAGAAGGAGATGTTGGTGACATATCGGGTGATTGCGTTCTTTGTGGTGTATTGCAGTTACTGTTACTATTTGTCTG
Source organism: Hydrotaea cyrtoneurina (assembly GCA_958296145.1). Classification (NCBI taxonomy): domain Eukaryota; kingdom Metazoa; phylum Arthropoda; class Insecta; order Diptera; family Muscidae; genus Hydrotaea; species Hydrotaea cyrtoneurina. Next base: position 148,921,545 of record OY282512.1, on the reverse strand, counting down.
GGCTGGTTTATCTGGATTATTAGCATTTTCATTATTATTTGCAGCATCGTTGGGTGGAGAAGCAGCTGTTTTTGTATGGTTGCTGGAGGATGGTTGTAACGGTGTATCATTATCTACGTTTGCATTATTATTTACATTTGATTTATCCGAAATTGATGAAGCTGTCGAAGAAGATGAATTTGTAGCTAGTCCTTTGATTTGAAGCAGCTGCCCAACTTTCATAAAAGCTTGAAGTTCCGTATGTTTAACATTGACAACACCTTGGTACATGAATTCCAACAGCTCGCACATAATGGTGTAGGACACATCTTTAAGTATAACTGAAAGGATACAAAATTCGACATTAACACATTTGTCTGCAAATTTGAAAACTCTAGATGGAGATATATGTCGTATATAGCGGAAGGACTACTAATATTTTGAAATACTCGGTGAATGTTTTTTAAATGCTTAGAATAAAACCCGTAATAACAAAAAAAAAACAACAAAATAAACTATTTCGTCAAATTGGTCCAACCGCGATTCGATTACCAACAAACATCAATTTATGTTAGATGTTCATTAGAGAAATGTAGTTGGATTTGGTTTGTATGTATGTGAGAACACTGTTCAGAATGTTGAGAAATTCATGCCATGTTTAAATATTGGAAGGGAGAAAGCGGATGTTAGGAATGATTTTAATTAAATTTGAAACAAAATAAATCTGTTATCTTAACACTTTGATTTAATTTTGTACGACTGGTAATGACGATAATATTTGTTCGTATACATTTTATGTTTTATTATAAATAATAAATATGTATGCATTCGTATGTACATTCGTATGTACATATATATTTAGTAGTCTGTATAAAGATCACAATGTGACTGACGCTGTTCATCAACAGCACACAAAAAGAGGTCAGCCATATTCCTATAAGATGTTATCGCTTAAAGTAAAATAATAACAAGTACAAATACTAAATCAATACATAAAATATTTTACGATAAGACAAAATTAAAAAAAAAACTGAAATCTTAAAAAACAACTTAAAGGCAACAGAACGAGTAGAACAGCATCAGAACACATCTACTTAAAAACAATATTATCACTTGTTCTCAATAATCACACAATTATTTTTTGTTTTCAAAACGAATCGACAGACAACGAAGACGTTACGAGTCGGTTGAACGACGGACGAACAGATAGACAGTCAAAGGGACAAACGGACGGACTGACCAATCGGAAAGATAGACTCAGAAATATAGATGAACGAATGAACGGATAGATAGATACGAATGAGATCAATCAAGACAAATAAACGGCTGGTTACTGAGTCTACATTAATCGTGGAAATGTTATGATATAGACACACAGTAAGTATATGTATACAGTAGACCGCCTTAACCCCATGCCGAAAAGTTATGAAAAAATAACCTCGATTACCAAAAAGATGAACGAAAATAAATGTGATTTAAATACATTTATTTTTAGAAGCGGTATACTTTAATAGAAATAAAATTAATAGATTCGTCTCAATTTTAATGTGCTCATTATCAAAACACAGCATTGCTAAACTAATAGGAAATAATAACTAACTTTGAAAATGATCCAATACAACATAAGATATAATGTAATGTACTTTTTGGTAGCGGTACAGCATTAAATCCATAATAAAAATACTTTATATCAGTCAAAATCAACGAAAATTCTATTAGGATTGGACAAAAAGGAGCGGCACAACCAATACTACTCATAATGAGCGTGTTGACTAGATACCCACAAACGCAATCCATAGTTGGTGATTTTCAGGTCGCTTGGACGTTTTTGTTATTCATTTGTTAAATCTTCTATATTGTCAAACTGCGATCTGGGCTACACAACTTTCAGACTTTCTGAAGATATTTAAAAAAATGTATATATGTATTAATTTTTGTAATGTCCTATTTAAACCACTGTGGGTTAAGAGTGATTTTCAAATTTGAACTATGCAGTATACTTTAGTAAGGGATTAGCAAGTGATTGGGAGTTAATGCAAGTAAAAGAGAACTAGTATCGTATACTGAGAGATACAAGATAGAGATGTTTAGAATACCAAGCACAGACTGAAAAAGGACTCAATGCTTTTATGCAGAAATGTAGTTAAATGGACAAAAGTCTACTTTTTTGTGATCACAGATACAATTGTAATGCCAATTGTCAAAAGAGGTTAAAAGATTTTCTAAGAGCAAAAGGGTCAATATATAGTTTTGTCCATATGTACTTTTGTTCCTGTCTTCACACGTCTGTAGATTTTTTTTTTTAATTAGAATGAAATTACTCCGAGGAAAAGACGCTTTTTATTTAACCTATTCCTATGACTATGTATGTATGTGTCGTGTAGTTATCAATATTTGAATAAGCTATAATAATAAGCTATAAGGCTTCGTCCAGGGTAGTTACTGAGTGTATGCAGGTTCTATGCGTACTTTTAAAGAAGTGGAATACTGGAGTGGATTACAATGTTTCAAATGCCATATGGCCTAGGTTCGATATACCAAGAACAGGATTTATAATGGAACAGTATAGAAGAAGTCTATGACTCCACTGATTAATCATTAATGGAATAACAGATCTGCAAACATATGCAGAATGAGGACGTGTCGGACCATGTTCTTTGCCGTTGTCCAAGTTCGTAGCGCTACAGCCAAAATTAGGGGGATAGATTCCTTACAGAACTAGCGGACATTTCAAAGATCGTGGTCGACCCTAGTAGGCGTCGTAAGGGGCATAATATGGATAAACGACATGATAACTGACTACCCAACATAATCGTTAACGGGCCAACAACAGACTACACATGACTCCCATGTTATCCATTTCTAGATTATATTTACCTTACCTAATTCTCTCACCTATTAACTATTTGAAAACTGTCTACAAATTGTATCCGAATTATTCAATTGAAGAAGGGATTCACAATGGAGCCTTCCAAACCTAACCTACCATCCTTCAGTAAAATGTTGAAAAATGTCCTGAGTAGCTTGTCTCATTGACCTTCTTATTGCATTTCACTTCAGGCTCACTTGACTTTTCTTTTTCAATTACATTATGCTATTTACATATTTTAGTTTATAATAAATTAACCAGTTTTGATTCGTGTCGTGAGCCATTTTGTCAAATTGTTTTCGGCGGCAAATTCAAACGTTTCCTGAATTTTGGTACACACATTGATATATACGATTCTGTTTTATTTTTCATCCCTCTATTCTCTAGAAATGAACCAGAGCTCAAAATGTGTTGTTGTGGAGTTTAACACCGTTAGGACGTTGTGGGTATGTAATTAAACAAGACTCTGGTTTTCAATTATGTGTTAGCTTTCTGCTAAAAATCCAATCATCATTTTCCCCTCTATTTTTCGCCGTTTTTATTTTATGATAAAAACAAATCCTTAAGCAAACACATTATCATCTCCAAAGATGTCAAATAATTATTTTACAGATAAACCTTTTTTCTATTTGGTTTGACATGCATATCAATAAACTCAATACATGTTTAAACACTACTCTATCTTCACGATATTCGAAACAAAGTGACAGGCCTATTTTAAATACATACATGCGTCGTATGAGTGTGTGTATTTACACAAAACCGATTAAAATACTTAATACATATTCTTGTGAAGAACAAAACAAAAAGTAATGATCTCAATATTGAGATTGTTTTGAACGAACAAAAAAAAAACAATAAATAAAATAAAAATAATAACATCTCTTTACTCTACATTTCATTTATTTCTTGGGTATTTTCAAGATAAACTTTGTCTAAAGTTCATTGAAATCGTGATAAATCTCGCATCATAGAACGGTCTCGTTCATCGATTATCTCTGTTAGTGAGTGAGTGAGTGTCTCGAATCTTCATAAGTGTTACTTACTACAAGTATCAAGAACGACTACGTAGTGTGTATGATACACAAATGAATAAAAAAAACCCCAAACGAAATCGGAACAAATATTTTTTATAGTACATAAGTAAATGAGATTTTTGATGAAAGGCCAATTGTGAATACATTTAAGTAGACTGTATGAAAATTCATGGAAATGCAATGTACTGATGCATTAAAATCCGTATAGGTTGTATTAATTATAAGCTCAATGGAATTTTCCTTTCCTCAAACATCTGGAATGTCACTGCAGTTAGCAAATGGCCTAACTTCATACCGACCTTTATCCTCTTTTAATGATCTGTTTAATATCATTCAAGGAAAAGCTTATCTATATATTTTAAGACAGTGAACCGATATCAATATTATGAGCAATATGTAAAATAAATGCAACTTCTGAAACCGCAATATGGCGGTCATCAATAATGGTGTTTAATTTCATAAAAAATAATATCCTTCTAACCGGCTAAACAGAAGTATTGGAAAATCCTTGCAATAAATATTTTTTACAAAATTACAATTAATGAAGACATCCTCAGAGTGGTATTGCCGGTTGGAGGGTTAAGCATCAAAAGTTGGTTAAAAAACATTATAGAATCATTCGAATTTGAGGATTTGCCTGTGCTCATAAACACGCCTCATATTATGCGTTTCATGGCATCGACCAATTGGAAACGAGCTGCGACAGTCCAATAAAACATTTCATTACGCTTATGATAAATGTTTATCGAATGGGAATAGTTCTTTATTTATGCACAACAACGATTTTTTGACAATTGTGTTATCTACGGAACAAACCAAAAACACAATAACAACAAAAAAGTCAATACACACGAATACGAACACCTGATAAACGGCCTCGGAATACAGTAGAACACACACGGATGAGTTTCATGTGTATGCACATAAGCAGGTGACTCAAAAATAAATTTCGTTTATACGGATATCTTTTTGCGTTTTGTGTGTTAATAGCCAAATAATTAAATTTCGTTTATTAAAAATAATATAATTCATGCAAGTGATCTATTCAGGCCAAATATAAAATTAAAACAGTTAATAATATATCTTACATTTATTATTAATTCGTAAAATCTTCGTCTGTTCTTTATTTTATTTTTCAATATTATCTATTCTATATTTTGTACTGTTTTATATTTTTTTTTATATTATATATACAGGGTCCGCCAAATAACTTTTTTTTGAAAATGCATTAAAAAAAACTACGGGATATTTTCTCAAATTTCTTTTTTTATTTGAAAGTACAATCCTTCCTTTTATTTGAAAGTACAATCCGACGGTGAATTGATGTTGATGGCGCTTCAAGCACACTTTCTGCCACAGCAGCAACATTCTCGGGTGTACGCACTGTTTTTGACTTTTCGCGCTTTGGTTTACCGATGAGGATGACAGTTTCTTTCACTTTTTTCACAAGATAACGAACATACTGAGCTGACGGTGCTTCTATTTTTCGAAAATCCGTAAGCAATTTTCGCACACATTCTGCAACATTACCATGATTTTCAAAGAAATGTCGCAATATTTCCCAGCGTTGTTCAAGCCTATCACAACTATTTTCGTTCAGCGGAAGGATAAAACTAATTGTTGAACCGTGTTCAACAACATTATTATAAGATAGTATAAGATAATGAATTCTTAAAATTCCCTGAATTTCCCCCCTTTATTGTACATTTTCCCTCAGATGGAAACTCTTTAGATAATCACTATTACGTAGGCGAAAGCTTTCGCTCAATTATCTAAAGGGTTTCCATCTTGAGTTAAATTATAAGTACGGTTTTGCTGAATGGCATCCGCCATCGCTACCCTTTTGCAAAAACCTTTTTTGTGTAACTACTTTGCATCCAACCAGCACAGCGGTAAGCAGCCACAACTCGTATAAATAAATTTTATAACGAAATCTGAAATCTCTCTATTTTTTTCCTCTTTCTATGAAAACTGGAAACTGCCTGAACATTACAATTCTGGGAGTTTCTATTCATATCATACAGTCCACTTTCAGCGATCGCTCCCGGAATTGTACACTAATTATCTGTCAAATCAGACATGAACTTAGTGTTACCATTCACGAAATAAACACTAGTTGAAACAAAAACGTTACATGGCGGACCCTTTAAGTATTGTTTTATAATTTACGTTAAATTTTAGATGACATTACATCTTTACCATTCGTTTTGATTGTCTTTGAGCTGTCTCCTTCTTATACATTTTAAATATATAACATTATAGTTTTACATTTTTCTTCACAAGCTTTATTAGGCTCAAAATATATAAGTTGAATCATTCATAAACGATATTAATTTTCAAAGAATTTTACTGTAAGTTGTTGCCGCAAAGTACATGGACCATATTTAACACAAGTGTTGAATGGTATAGAACAAGGCCAATATATATATCATTAAATATTTACGATAAAGTAATGTAATTCATGAACAAATTCTGTACAATTTATTATCTCGCTACAAAATAACGCAATGCTTAATTTTTGATTTTTGTTAATTTAATAAAATGCCATTAATCCTGATGTATGATTTGCAAGAAATGTACAATGTTCAATGAACTTTGTCGGCGACTATGTAAAATTTGATTTGAAACTGGAATAAAGTCAAATATTGATAAGACAGGAATATATCCGCAAAATGTAATCAAACACAATGCATCATTATGGATTTCCAGTATTTATTTATATACAAGGTAGGAATGGTAGTAGTTAAAAATGTAACACTAAGCCTTACTTCATCTAGTGAAATGTCTCTTTCATTGCAAAATTGTGTAGACATTTTGAACTTCGTGCAATATCGGTTTAAGAAACAGCAACTATAAATTGATTCTTTGCATTATTGTACATTTTACTCAAAAGTTTCGCTCTGTGGCATTTTTTATAATCGGAATATTCTCGGCATTTTTAAGGGCTCCTTTGGAAAGATGTTAGGTAATGAATAAAAATTAATTTTACCTTTTCATTGAAGTCGTTGTACAAAAACGTAAAGCTAAATGCCATTTTTGTACAAATAACCATCGTTGTTGTTCGCAGTAATAGTTGTAAATAATTCAGAATCCTATTTTATGGATGTCATATCTGAGACATGGCTCAAATATGAAGTTTCATATCTGTCAGTGGACATTTCAGGATATACATTTTTTCGAAACGACCGTAAAAATTCTATAGGTGGTGGAGATGGAATCTACGTACCAATAAAGCTAAAACATACAATTGTTTTCAAAACGTATGTTTTAGAAAAGTGGGAGTCGCTATTTCTTGAACTTTATTCGGGCAGAGTGAAAGTTGTGTTTGTTTATTTGCCTCCTCCAGGTTATATTATAAATATTGAAGAACTTCACTATGATCTTGAATTACTCGAATGTTATAGTTGTCGGTGATTTTAACTGTAACATGCTCAATGTAACTAAAGAGTCCGCCATCTAACGTTTTTTTTTTTTTTTTTTCGTTATCGGGCAATGTTGAACGAATATTTGTTTACGATATTGACAACATTTGGTTTCAACAGGACGGCCACACAGCCAATGCTACACTCGATGTTTTGCGCCCATTATTTTCCATTATTATCCGGAAGGAATATACTTTCAAATAAAAAAGAACTTTGAGAAAATATCCAGTAGTTTTTTTTGTCTAGAATTTTCAACAAAAAAAAAGTTATTTGGTTATTTGATTTTATGTTGTGAGTGATGTTTCTATGCTAAACTTTTCCGATCAAGTACAATGCCCATCAATTTCGGATCATGCTCTGATTAATACTGCGAAGCTTGTTGTTCGAATGGAGAAGACAGTTCGATCATTTTGGCCTATGTTCTAAGATGGCCTGGCTGTTTAGAGAGTGATGGTGATATTGGGGCTGTGAATACCTTTTTTGCGAGTGGTGTTTCATCAGAGATATTGATGATGATTTTAATTTGGACTTGTTTCACTAATCAATGGTGATTAACTCTCTGAAAAGTAATCTACTATGTTTGGCGAGCATGCATCTGAGTTGAATGTATTTTTGGAACAGTCCAGAGTTGATTTAGTTGAGTATCATAAACGTCTTGGAATTATAATTAATAAGAAACTCCAACTACATATAGAATTCGTACACTGCTGAATTTGAGGCAAGCTCTCAATTCGGTGACTAGATTTGTGTATAATGTTAGGAGACGAGAACATATTTCTGAATACGTTGAGAGTTTTTTGGGGATTTATTGCTTGGATTTTGTTAACAAAAGAAATTTGTATCTATTTTACAAGGTGGTAAGAAGTGGCACACCTGCTCTGCTACGTGGTTTGTTCAGTTTTTCACTCTTAATCCTTAATATGCAAGTTGTTATACCTAGTTTGGTATTATAAAGAGTTGTAAACCAATCAATTTTTTAATTAATTTGTGAATCTTCCAATGAATTAGTAAAATTTGTATTATTTTTTTCCCACAAAGTCCACAAAGTTTTACAAAGCAATAAAAACGATCCAACACGTCCTTTAGAAGAAATAAAATTATGTACCTATAAATTCCTTAAAGAAAGCATGCATTAATCGAGAATTATAATCTTCTATTTGGAGATTTTGAAACCTTCGTTTCTTTCACTTGACTTGCCATGAGTTTGTCAAAATTAGAAGAATCAACGAACATTTTGGTGTCGGTCTGATAAATCAATTAAAACAAAGATTTTGATTTATTGGATGGTGAAGATATTAAATTAGGATACTAGACAATATTAAGTACAAAACATCGTTGAAAAATAATAATATGACCAATTTTAAATTTATTTCAAATTAATGAATAAAAGAGCAATACTTAAATATATAATTTTTTCAATGAAATAATACAAGTAAAAGATTTTTGGGCTGAAGTATGTTATTACAATGATCCTGGAGGAAACCAAAAATTCAAGGAAGTTTCAGAATATGTATTAAAACTTTCCAAATAACCTTTGGAAAGCCGCCGAAGAAGAAATTGGTTACCGAAAGTGGCAAGGACGGAAGCGAGAACAGACACTCAGAGCTGTAGAGCTGTACAGGAGGAGAAGACCTGATATGGTGCATACATCGACTACTCTGTACCATCTGGAACCATAAAGAATGCCTGGTGAATGATCCAGTTCATAAGAAAGGAGATAAGACCGTTTGCCCCAACTATCTCCTGTCCATCGCATATACGAAATTAGCATTCATATTGTGTGAAAGATTAAAGCCCAATCTCGACCAACTGATCCAACCCTATCACTGTGGCTTCTGAATGAATAAATCAACTATCTACCAAATCTTAGTACAAATACGGCAGATCCTGGAAAAGACCCATGAAAAGCAAAGCGATACATACCATATATTGTTTTAAACATTGTCTGATTGTGTATTCCAGCAAAAGGGGACTGCTGATTTCTACGCCCATACCCCATTTTCTAAGATGCGCCTATAACAACAATATTCCAAAAGTAGCCAAAATCGGTCCATATTTCCGACCTAAATATATAGAAGAGTGAATTTTTCTCAACCTAAATCGAAACTACGCCGACACGAAATTGATTTCATAGGATTCCTTCAGTAAAAGCGTTTACAAAATGTTCGTAAAAACATGTCAACATGTAACATTTCTAGCTACGACCCTGAGTAACATAAAGTGTACAAATTAAGTGGATACATTCTTCCAAATATAGGAATCGTAACTCCAAACGATTATCTTCGAGTAATAAATTTGGCTGCTAATCTCATTCTGATCCCAGCACATGGGGCGTATGGCAGTTCATTTGATTAACAAAACTCTTCTTATAATGACACAGAATTTATGTATGTCCTCCATTTCATGCTGTGCCGTAAAAATTAATATTCTCCATGTTGTAGTTAGAGTGGTCCCAATTGTTTATGTTTGAGTTTCTATTGTTGCTTTGTTGTAAAAACATTTGTTGTATCTTTGTTTTTAGTTAATGTTATTTATAAGGTTTATTAATATTCTTTATCTTTGAATGAAACAAAAATTGAAAATTGGTAATGGTAGTAGCTAGCTAGCAAACAGCACAGTCCGCACCTTTGCTACTACACTTGAAAGATAAAACAACATTTTTTATTGCATTTCGATCAGATAAAGTCGTCGAGTGTGAGCGAATGTGATATGATATCCATTCCATAGTCCACTACCACACACCGTAAATAAACAAATACATACGTATACTAAGTACCCACACGCATACATACGAACTCGTATTATTTATGAAATCAAATGAGTACGCAGTACATACATACATGCATATAGTTTGTTGTTCAATTTAGTTTAGTATGAGGTCAGTCGAAAAGAGCTCTAACATTTGACAATGTTTGCGTGTGTGCACCCGATGATGTCTCGTTGTCGCTCGTACCAATATTAACTATCACACATATACATCTGTCAATAGCACTTCGGTTTTATCATCGTCGTGATAAAAAAAGATGTGGACGGCATTATAGCACGACTACCACAATTGATGATTTACAATACACTGAATATTTCTAACGGGTATTATAAATGTTTATGAAATGAGAATATAACTGTATGAAAGAATGTTCTGAATGTTTCTTTTAATTTGTGTAAGGAGTATTATTTCGGACATTATGACATAGATGACAGTGCCTGGTTTGAATTGCAGCATTTTCTATATTCAATCTCTGACACACATTTTTTTTAATCTTCAAATTTCAAATATTCTGATACAAAATCGGGATATTATAATGCCGAATTTATATGAAAATTAATTTGTTGACGCCAAAAATTAAAATCCATTTCGTTTTGTACATATGTGCGGGGTTTAGATACGGGGTTAATCCACGCAAGCAGAAAAAAATTCTCACTTTTTAACATCGCTTGATATCTTCAATATGATTCAGACAATCTTACTTAAAATTCGTCATTGAGACCCCTTCAAGCATTCCATAAAATCCACTGGATAAAATAATTGTAAATTTCATTACTGAGGTCGATAAAAATTTGTATGTGAAAGCCGTTTACATGGAGCGACAAGAAGGGTAGCTAAAGTTTTGAGAGTTTTGACATTTCTCTCTTGTTTTTTTTTTGCCCGGGGAGGAACAAAATTTGGTTTCGAAAATTACTAAAATGTCTTTTGGGTACAAATTTGTACTTTTTTGTTTTTCAATTTGTTTTTTTTTTTATTTATTTTTTCAATATTTCGTTCATCTTTTGAGAAAATCGTCAATTTTCAATATTAAAAAAATACTGGTCGGTCGTCTTAGAATATATACAAAATGTCGCGATCTAATAATAAATATATTTGACAGGATGTGGAATTCCAGTCTCAATCTGGAATCGCCAAAACATAATTTTTGAAATCCTGCAGTGTTTGTTATATATTAAAAAAATATTTGTAATGTAATTTCTATATGGTAACTACGCCCATGGTCCCAATATCTTGTTTTATATATTACCCTTTTAGATAAAAATAACCGTTTTAAATTTATTAAAACGCAATCCCACCAATTTCTAACTTAGACGATTATCACAATCAGTAGCCCATATGTATGTCTATTATATAATTGTACATGTGCAGAAAGTTATTTTCGATTTTGCAATACTATTTATATTAGTTTTTCTTTGGATTTCGTAATGCTTTCTTAAATATGTACCATAAATTGCTGATAGAGAAACTTATCACAAAACTAAAGAAACAATGATAAATATCATTTTATTACGGAAATCTCTCAAATTAAATAAAGTAGCAAAATTGTTGTATTGATGTTATAAAAATATTGGGTATAAACAAATAAAATCATTTATTATAGCCGAGTCTTGTTGCTGGTTTTATCAGTTCAGCCAATAATTGTAGAATTTTTGATGAACAGGTGAACCTGCCTAAATTCGAATAAATGACCATTGTCACCAATTGGCCAACCATGACATACGTATAAATTAATACATTTCATTAGTTATTACTTGTTGTGATTGGTATTCAAATAACTAAACAAATACATAATCTCGTAAATGTCTACAAATTGGTTATCCCTCTCTGATATCCGATTTCATGATTCCATTTGATAAATAGTTATATTTGGATATTCAAGATATGACCTTCGTTTTGTTATCAAGAAATAATTCAAAACCTGTCAATATAGGTTCAAAAAATATCTAAATTCCCCAAAGATTAACCACAAATATCTTGTAAATACTGCGGCATCGTGCCAGATATTCAATTGCCAAAATAATGGAAAATTTTTAATTCTTCAGATTTGATAAACATATGTAAACAGTACCTACTGTAATTTTAAGTTAAGGGTTTTTTTTGGTAAAACAGAATTTATTGCCCAAGTTGATTTATATCATACAATTCGACACAAATATCACTCACAGAACAAACAAGAACTTTAGGAGGTGTTGTTTTTGCTATTTTTACTATGAATGGCAGAAGTAGTGCCACTGGTGGTGGTGTTAAATGAGTGTGTGGACGGTGGGCAGACGGACGGACAACTGTTGTAAAATCGTTGTGGCTTACTGACGGTTAACGCTGATAAATTGAAATATTGTTGTTGTTCTTTTTAGTATAATTTAACCAGTGGTGGAGTGGATAAAGCTAGAAACACACATTTGTGCACGCTCGATTATGTATGTACTCTTTGTGTTTATGGGCACATTGTACTACAGGTGGCTGTTACTGGTGATTGGTAGCAACAAAATCGAAGTAAAACAAACCAATTCAATATCTCTTCCTTTCGTCGTGTCTTTAATTGTCCCAAGCCCCACAATTTGAAATTGATGCGCTATAAATTACAGCAAACAGCAATTCATTCTGACTGTCCGTTCGTTCGTCAGTTTGGCTATCCGTTTCTTTTCGTGTTGTTTAATCAATGTCAAAAACTAAATGTATGTTATGATTTGATATGTCCAATGATAAATAATGAAAACAAAAAGTACTATTACGTATAGGGATTGAATTGGTTATTGTAACCCGTTTTGAGTTTCTTTGGTACTTGAAGATTATTATTATTCAGGTATTCATAAGTTAAAAGTTCACATAGACACGGTGGAGTCGTCGCCTGTTCTTGTTTTTCTTTATTTCATATCAGAGAACCTTGTCGTACATACTGACATACTAATACTGTACGTACGTATGTGTATATGCCCATATGTATATATGTACATTTATTCTAAATTATAAATATGTAATGAATATATCTACAACGTCGCCTAATATTGTAATACTACTTATAAACCTAACTAATTGTTAAGGTTTATGCACTTGAATTCATTTGTAAAATATAAGAAAAACAAATTATTACATTGCACTTTTTTTTGCATTTTCTGTTCAAGAACGTATGTGCTATGGCTTTTATATTTGTTTTTGGTATTTTCCATTCATTGAAACAAGTGTCATTTTTTTCTTGACGCGTATTATCTATCTTTGAAGTATTTGGATAAAATTTGAAAAACTGCATTATTGTCTTTTATTCATACAGAGTGTTAATACAACACTATATTGAATATATTTCTGCTAAATCAAATTAAAGCATATTTTTTATTGGTAATGATTACTGTTAAGCAAAATCTCCCACAAAAACTCGAACGAAAGTGCTTGTATAAAGACAGTTGTCCATCTAGACCGATTTTCATTACTTCGATCTGGAACTTTCTTCGTTGTGTGTCAGTGAAGCGAAATTCGTGTACAAAAATTTATATTGAAAAAATAAAAATACAACGAATTGAATGAACATTTTGAAGATTCTTATTATCCCATTAAAAATGAATTATTTTACCCCCTTGTGGACCAAGACTCGAAGGGGTTGAAAAATTAATATGTTCTTCACGAAATCTGAATTGTTATACAATTTTAAAGATAAATTCAATATTTTCTAAATTGTCAAGGACTTGCAAGGATATTATTTATGACTGGTACGTTGGGTTAAGGTGAAACAAAAAAAATGAAAAAAATCTTAATATTTTTTTTTTAACTTTAGAAAAATTAATTATAACACCATTATAAATTCATTTATGCAATATTATTTCGAAAAACAATTTCTAGACATTGATAAAACCACTCTTTCTCCAAGACAACTATTTTTCAATAGTCGTAATTAGTGCCACATTATTACCGTTATTCTGGGAAGACAATGCTACCAACAATTGTAAAGAAAATTGTATTAGATAAATTTAACGTATCTTATGGGCTGATAATTGTAATTGTAACGGCGGTCGACAAAGGGTTAAATACTACTTTAAATGACAAATATGTTTTTTTGGTTGATCGTACGTTGAGACAAATTTGGAAACATTTAAGAAAATCCACAGCCTTCTCGTTTTCATGGTAGCACTTGTTTTATAGTTAGTTATTATGTTTATAAAAATGTTAAAGTCCCATTTATTACACCATATACCATTTCACAAACAAAAATTCATATTTCAGCCTAAAACAATTTTTTTTTCCGGTCAGTTGACTATGGATTATTGCAGACAAATTATAGATTTTCATGTAAATTCATAATCACCCCTATAACGAAATATTTCTACTCGCCAGGAATATGTTCCCTTTTCGCCAAATCGCAATCGCCAATTTATGTTTACAACATTCTCTAAACGATGCAACTACTTCAAAGTCGCTAACTGATATGGACAGATTGAAAGAATGATCCGTGCGAGAATTGTTTCGCGGTAGGGGAGATTAAGATTTTTTTCAAATCCCTGCTTCACATGTCCGTCAGGCTTTTAGTAAATAATAAAAAATTCTACAAATATTCCAAAAGATTTGTTAACGTATTTTCTGCTCAAATGACATGTGAAGCGCTTGAAAGCGGTGTCGGACTATGCGTCAAAGAGGTGATCGCAGTCATGCCTTTTATTGGCATATGTATTTATATTTTTTTGTGTGAACTATTTTATCTTTGTGCCAAAGGACTTTTAATCCATTTGCAAGAGCACAATGCATTCGGAGTCAGATGGAAAAACAAGACTGATATGTTTTTTAACAAGTGGTAATCTCTGGATATTGTTTTAGTATAAGTATTTATGGTCAATGTATTTAGTCGTATTTAATTATATAATATACTTACTTATTGGATGTTTGCACGGATTCGTTATGAATATCTCCTGAAAATAAGGACTGCATATTGCTAACACGATTTTATGAGCCTGGAGCAGTTTTCCATCGCAAGCCAAGGTCACATCAACCAGATCGCCCCGATCATATAAACTTTGAAAGCCCGAGGCAATGTTATCTTGGAAGTTTTTCCAGCACAATTTAAATTCATCATCCATGATGTCTTACTTTTTTAACTTAACGATTTTTTGAATTTCCACTCTTTTGTCTTTAATTGTTTTCATTCATTTCACTGCGCACTGAGATTTGTCATTCAATGTAACTGCAATTAAATTATTTTGTTTAGTTGTGTAATTTTGACTAAAATTTTTAAATTAAAAAAAAAAATAATTTGTCGCTGTGCCCAAGTTCCAGGACCATTATAGTAAAAATTACTTTTAGATGCGCAAATGCAAAATTGAATTTTTTTAAAAACCACATGTATATTTCTCTCATGCAGGTTGACAGCATATCGACCAACATCTTATCCTCGGATAAGCGGACGACATTGAAATCGTAGTGAGGATAGATATGATGGAGAACGAGGATGTCTGCAAAATGTATGGTTCCAAACTTAGCGACCACAGAATAGAGGCATTGTAGAGGGCCGCCTATCCGAGACAGGGGACAAATTTGTTTACATCGAATCTGCCATCCCGACATCAATAACAGACACAATTATGCATCGAAAGCACATAGTCGCCGGACCACTATGTAGTTTTAACGAATTACTTGAATAATTGTAGGGTTCCCAGAAGATCTCAGATCCGGAAACAGAGCGAGATGGAACTGCCTAAGATGGTTTGATATGACTACATGACGTCGGAGCAGATTGCTGATGCAGGTCGAGGAAGACTGTCTACTCGGATCCGCCACCAAAAAAAGACCTCAACATGATGTATCGAAAATAGCTAAAGATCGTGCTGGCGGAACTCACTCTCAATCCCGATTTGTTGTGTGATAGTTTCACCGAATTACACTGAAATATTGAAATTAATTATAGGGCTCCCGGCGTATATTTCTACTTAAGACCAACAACTGACGACTGACTACAACTGACTGACTTTCAACAAAATGCTTCTTCTTACCGTGTGTATGTGAATGCGATGGTTGATTCTTCAATTCCCTTTCTCTCTCCGTTTCTTCATTTTCTTTTCCATCATCGTTTGTAAACAATTTTTATTATCGGTTGTGAACTTTTCTCGTTTTATTATCGATTGTAATGTATATCGGAAATGTAACGTGCGAGATTAATTTGAAAATACGAAAATCTCAACAATACAAAAATCAAAACTGGTGCAAAAGAAAAAAGCGGGATATTCTGATCGGAACGACAGAACTAGTAGATCCTTTTTTCACTGACTTTTCACATTATAAATTCATCGGTCAGGTAAACGGCATCGGAGGACAACTAAAAGATCATTGAAGCTGATCTTTCCAACGGCATCTGGAATTTATTTTTCTGTGTCAGGCACTTGGAGAAAATACTAACTGAGCAAGTACTCTATTCTCGCAACTTCACTAACTATACCATAGCATGTCCTGCGTTCTGTCTAGAAAAAGGATTGGATGTGCGGACAAGATGTTAACTTACATATCTTACTCTTCAGGGCCTATGATTAGATATTTTTTAAACAAATGTTCTTTTGCTATTGCAAGATACTACTTTGATAGCCTGGAAATTATTTCCGGAAAATATACCTGTAGCGGTTTATTTATTCATTTAGTAATAAAAAAAACCTCAGGGTCAAAACGCGTATTACACAGTTTTATTTATTAAATTCCAAATAGAAATTAAAATTATATTCACTGCTAATGTCGCTGGTATTTTAGAAGCTATGACCTTTGCAATATTTTCCAAAAAAAAAATATATATATGGTCCGACAGCCATTCGGTAATAAAAGCCGTCACAAATGTAGCAAATATCTCTTCGACATCAATCAACAAAATAAGAGATATGCTTACTAGGGATGTTACGAAGTTCGCTTTCGCATATGCGAATTATTCGCATCATTTTAATCATTCGCTTTTGCAAAACACGTTTTTGGAATATTAGCTTTCGAAACAAAATATTTCTTTTCTCATTCGAAAAAAAATAGACTGAATATGTTACGAATTTTCACTTTCGTATATGCGAATTACTCGCATTATTTTGGAGTATACGCTTTCGCAAAAAATTATATATTAGTATTCGCTTTCGCAAGAAATATATTACAATATTCGCTTTCGCTAAACCCACATTCGCGTTGGAATAAACTTTAATATATATCTCATATAGAAAAAGAAGACAAAAACACTTCCGCATATTTTTTGCGACTCCGTATTGGCCACGTAATTGCAAATCACCAAATGTTCTATCAGTTCGACACATTATTCAAGCATGCAGCACGTTTTTTCCACTCCATACAAGAATACTTAATAATGAAAGATTGGATATCCTAACAACTCCCACAGAAGATAACATCACCAACACTTTTCAATGTATATGCACCACTGATACTACTGTTTAAAAACTATACAACGAAACAAATAGTTTTAGCTGATGGCTTTCTTTAATATTAATATTAACCTTAAATTTATTATAAGTTTACTATAAAAATATATATATAAAAGATAATGAAACCTCAAACTGATGACAAAAATACTTGTAAATAACTTGAAAATAAGAAGCAAAAAACGTAAGTAGATACAGCAACAATACTAGCTTATTGTGGAAAGTTGACATAACCACATCTATCATATGTACCACAGATTTGACATTTTCGTATTTCAAGTTTTTTATTCCTTAAAATAATAATAATAAACAAACTTTACACAGCATTCAAAAACTCGGACGAATTGTTTCGGTACAACCGTGGATTTCGTTTGCGTAAAATAATAGACTTTAAAACCAACTGTTTTTGAATAAAGTACATTTTATTTGATATGATTAATATTTTATCATAAACCATGGATAATGGTTTTTGCATTCGAGAATGTCGTTTTTGTTCGTGTCATCTAGAGTTTAAAGACATCTTCTGTTTGTGTATCTAATTCATCATTGTCATTGTTTTTACAATATTTAATATACCCATTATGTTTATATATTGATAATGATTAAGAAATAAGAAAATAAATAAAAAGTGGAATGTGTTCGTAATACATTACACATATTGGATGGGCGATTGGTGGCGGCGAAAGCACTGAAACAGAATGAACACCCCAGCGATTCAATACAGAACTGTGTCCTTATAAGTCGAATTATTGGACATTCCAAAATTTACGATTTCTTGGGGAAACATTTCATACTAAGGCACTTCCAACGAAACATTAAACAACAAGTTATAATTGAAAATTGAAAACGACTGACAACGTCGTTAGTGGGTATGGGTTCAACTAATTATGTATTTGAAATCGTCTAAAATCCAATAACTATAGACTATGGAAATCAACGGTGATTGTTTTGTGATATAGTTATTTACTTTCGCCAATTGGAAATTAAATCTGGCTCAGACGACTCCATTGCTCCTGAAGATGAAGAAGTGGGCAAACTTTTGAAATCACCACCTCTTTGTGGAAGCGAGTGGTCGCCATCCTCAATGTTTGATAACATAGAGCTATTTCCATTTGATTTTAGAGAAGTATCTGTCATTGGTAAAGGTTTGGCAACTCCAATACGTACAACGCCTTTAGGAGCACCTTTAAGGGCTTGCACGGCTTGGTCTAAAGTAGCATTTTCTAAATTAATATTATTAACGAACAACAGTCGATCTCCTGGTATTAAGCGTCCATCAAGTTGGGCCACGCCCCCTGGAACCAATGAGCGAATGACAATCAAGCAATCGTTTGAATCCATAGGATCCTGATAGTCTAGTATAGAAAAGCCCAAACCGCGATCCCCTTTGATTAGTTCTATAATTTGAGGTTCTGAAGACCACATAGCCAGACCAGTTAAAGGTTCCAAAGAGCGTGACTTAAGCTTAAAAGACTCATCATTAGTCGGAGATGATGATGCTAAATTGCCATCGGATTTGGCTTTTACTAAACGGTCAGAAGCTGGAACCAAATTCTCAAAATTATTTCCCAATTTCTTTAAAGTATCATCAGAGAATGTCATCAATTCCGCTTTGCTGCGACCGCAAACCATGCGAACATCTATGGGAAGCTCTTTCAAAATTGCTACAACTTCCAAATGATTCATTCCAAATAATCGTTCACCATTTACCTCCAGTAATTCATCCCCAGCACGTAGTTTTCCATTAACCCCCACAGGTCCATCGGCCAGTATAGACCGAATATAATGATGAGGCCGGACTTCACGACCACCCTCAACATCAACTGTACCTTCAAGAGAGATGCCAAGACCACCAACGGGAAACTTCTTGATTTGAGCTACAATAACGTCTACATCGGTACCAACAATTTTTTTCCATTTCCGTATGATATCTTGTTCCGCTTCGGGAGTGAGTTCGGGATCTGTGTAATATTTTTGACGAGTGAGTAAAACAGTATTTTTGGCATGAAGCGGTTCCTGGGGAAGGGAATTATTTTGTATGGTTTAATTGTAATATATAGTCATTTGTGGTACTCACCACTTCAAAGTCATTAAGTTCCTGTTCTGGAGCCGCAATGATATCCGATGCTGTTATTTTGGGTATTTCTTCGTGAATTTTAGAGGTGACTATGACGTTCTTATCTATACCAAAGGTTGACATATTTGTGGATTGAATAGCACTTGAATTATCTATGTGTGCTGTGGGTATACTGAAGCTTTCGGGTTCTGTAGCAAATACATTGATACCATTCAAGGGAAATGATTCTCTTCCAGCAAAGTATGTGCTATCTGTTGACGATACCAAACTTGTTCCTGTACCAGAGAGTTGAAGCGCGGCGCTACGAGCGGGAGTAGTTTGCATGCCAGATGGGAGTTTATCATTGGCTGCTATAGCTTGTTGCAGTTGCTCATATTTAGGACCTCTTAGATAACGTTCCAAGCGCAAGTTGACCACTTGACCGGACTGCTTCAGAAGTTCGACGGCCTGATGATTGGAAAAACCCTGCAACGACTGTCCATCAACTTCGATGATACGATCGTTAACACGTATACGTCCATTGATATCAGCTGCAGAACCCGGAGAAACACTTTTAACAAATATTCCAGATAGTTCTTCCTTTTCGCAAACGTATCCGGCTATAGTAATGCCTAAGCCGTTGGCATCCTTTGTCAGTTCTACTTGTAACTTTTCTGTTTCTGGTAATTCCAACAAGTCAATTATAGGCTTAGAACCTCTATAGACAAACCTCTCATCTTCCGTCGTTGTTTGTGGTGTTGAAGCATTCGAACTCTCACCGAATATTTCCGGGTAACCGGTAGAAATTAAATAACGTTCCAATTCCGCCCGATCCACCAAAACTCTAGCTGGTACTACTGCACTTCCTGGCTCCAAGTGTCCCAAGGGGGAGGGATGATCGATTGCACGTCCCACTACCAAGCGAACATGTGTACCAGACTGACGAAGTACGGTGGCCACCTGCTCCGATACCATCTCCTGTAAATTAACGTCGCCAATTTGCAAGATGTGATCTCCTGATCTCAGACGGCCATCTCTGTCCGCAACACCACCAGGAAGAATAGTTTTAACTATTACTCCCGAAGTCCTTGCGCCTATAATTCCGAACCCCAAACCAGTTCCGTCGTTGACCAATTCAAGAGCCTGTATTTGCACATAGTCTGTGGGAAAAAGTTCCACTCCCGACAGAGATGGCATTTTGGAATGCTGTCCCAAGACTACCTGGCCATCAGCAGCTTCTTCTGGTATAATTTTACTGCTACCCGGACTATTTGGCCCTGATGCGCTGTTCAATGATGTCGACAACCTCTCATCAAACTCGTACATCACATCGCCACCATTGACGCTAAGAACTAAATTGCCAGCCATATCTATATCGAAGTCATTTGGCAACATGGAAGGATGCTGTGTCAACTGCGCATTTAGTTCCGACAATGAATCCTGGACATGCACAATG
This sequence comes from Hydrotaea cyrtoneurina, assembly GCA_958296145.1. Lineage (NCBI taxonomy): Eukaryota > Metazoa > Arthropoda > Insecta > Diptera > Muscidae > Hydrotaea > Hydrotaea cyrtoneurina. The sequence goes on along the minus strand of OY282512.1, from coordinate 148,900,583 downwards.
GTCCTAAACACAGGATCTTGTAAAATGTCCAGGATCGTTTTGAGGCTTGACGCTGTCTGAGTTTGCAATTTTGGGTCATCACTTTCATCAATGCCTCGTTTTACTGCCTCTATTTGTTGGAGAACACTGGATATATCCGCATTCAGATGCATTTTTCCACCAATATTTCAACTTTCAATTCCAAAACTATGGTTTAATTGGATCAGTCGATTAGTCGTGCAACACCCACTTACTGAGCAATTTCGTCCAGTGTTGGTATTTTGGAAACTGGCAAATTGAATGTGTCCAAATAGGGCCAATTGTGCCAAGAGTGTCCGCAAACATCCCATCATTGTCTGATACGTTTTTATACCCTTGCCCTACGTATATGAGGGTATATATAATTTGATGTGACCCAAACAAAAGAGTAGTTACTAGGTGTCTTTGAACCAATTTCGCAAATTCAATTTATGACTTATAAATAGAGAAGACAATATCATAAGTTCTACAGTTTGAAGTCACTTTCGCCCTTATGTTAAATTACTTAATTTGTGAAAATTGTGAAGAAGTCTCGAAATGGATTTGAGTGTTCTACTGGGCCCATAGACAGTTAATTGTGCCGAAAATGGCACAATGTACAACTATTTACCATCACTGATGTTCTTCTTCTTCCTGTTTTGCTACTTTTCATCATTCTCTTTTGTCGCATTCGTTTCTTCATTCCTTTTCGTACCATTCGTTAAATAAACAAGTTACTAGGGATACCAAATCACTTCAAAATAAAAAGTTATGACATTATGACATTAACAGAGTTAAAACAGTATTTATTCGTTTGCCGGCGGCAGCATGATTTTCGTCAGTTGTTGCTTTTGCTTCAAACTGCCAGTTTATTCACAAGGTTCTCTTATACATCAATAGTAGGGAACAAATTTACTTTACCGACATTGCTTTGATTTGTCCCGAATTTTCATTTTTGTTTCTAAGAAGATTAAAAAATTCTAAACCTACCGAGTTACGGGCCCCGAAAGTCCGGAGACATAATTAGCTCTAACTCCTGTGTTCGGATCGGGACAAAATGCATATCGTTAGAAAGCTTATCGAAATAACTTTTCATTCGTATATATATGTATACCGCCGATCGATTAACCCATACCAAGCTTTCCACAAACTACTGATGCTTAAGTTTTTTGTTAATGCATATTTTTTTAAAGAAAATAGAGGAGAACTTCTTCATTCGTAAAATTAAACAATAATAAATGAAGCACAATAAATGTCTATTTAATTAAATTAATTTACGAACAATTTCACTTTGATTCACTGAATCACTCAGATTCGTTATATACTGTTAAGATTGATGACCATCCAATTCCAGATTTTGAGAGCAATGCCGGGGAAAAGAAACTAATCCATAATCCCATCATGTTTTATAAACATGCCCACTACAAATTTCGACCAGTTGCTAAGCGACTCAGTGAAGCTGGCAACACTGGTAAAGATAACACGTATATACGTTAAAATTGAAATGTTAAAACTCTCCGTGTAAAATCTAATTGCGGATGTGTGGTAAATTTGTCAAAAGAAAAGAATCGAGAAGGTTACAGCGCCACAAATTTGAAAATTTGTTTCCCAAGTTATTAGCGGTAATTAAATTTTTTAGTTCTTTTGTTGGTAATTTTTTGAATTCTTTATTCCTTTTCTCATGATTTCTAGCACCTCCCGTCCGCAAACCATGGTGAATTCCAACGCCGGTGCCCATTAAAAGAACTTCAAAGCCGTTGTCGAGAATTTCGTATCAGCTCCACACTCTCGAAATGAGAATGTCAGAAATATCAGTCGTCTTGTATTGCCAACTTGCGATTGACGTGTTTTGTGTGTTGTTGAAAATTTGAGTTATTTTTTATTGAAAAACAAATCATCACAATGGCCGGTAAGTAATTAATTCGCGAGTATTTCTTGTTAAACAGAGACATATTTCGGGGACTCGACTTTGTAGAAAATATTACATAATAATTTTCATTTTATTTTTTTGCAGGTCCAAATCCTTTTGCGCAATTTCAAAAGTCATTTGCTAAAGAAGACAATGTGTTCAAATACTTTGACTTGGCCTCAATCGATCCAAAATATGGTAAGCAGTTAATTGACTATGAAGCACAACTAGTTGTCTATGTTTATCGGGTGTGCCAATAACTAATAATTGAAATGTTAATGAATGTAAGGGAAATTTGGAAGGGGAAAAGAAACAATGTGCTGATTTCTTTCTCAACGTATCTTCTGTTTCAACACATTTAGATGAACTTTAAAACTTAAGGCAAATGCAAATGCTCATGAAGTTCGTTGATATGATTTGCATAATTATCGAACTTCGAGTCCACAATTTGATAACCTGATACGAGGTCAGTATTATTAATTTGGAAAAAGTTAAATATGAACAAAACCGCAGAAGTACAACAACGAGCGCCTTCTTCCTTACAACAGCGAGCACCTCCGTCCGGCGTTTCATCAAGACTCACGGCCCAAATAAAGCTTTTCAATATGTTATTGTGAAAAACTTGTGCAAATCGGAGCTGACTAACTCGGAATCGGAACTAATTTATTTTATTTCATTTTTATTCGTCTTTACTAGTAATTTAAAGTCTTATGGCCAATTTAAGAAAAAAAATTACTCAACAAATAAAAAAAATTAACTAACATATTTTTAAAACAGGAAAAGCTTTAAGAAGAAATATTCCAGATAAAAATAGTTAAAGCATATAACACTGCAAAACTAAAATATTATAGGCATGTAATGTAAACAATCAGTTCGTACGCCTGTACGTTTTCTAATATTTTCAAATCTATGTTTTTGAGACAAAGTTTATTGGCTCCTTAAAGCTAAAATTGTTATTTCTTAGAACTAATAGCAGAAAAACAAAAAATACAAAAACAGCAACTTAAAATACATATTAAAAAATGTTCAGGGGTTAGAACTGATTGTGGGCGGAGTAGTAAAACCACTGAATTTCTGAAGTCTATAGCCCGCTGAGTAGAAAAATGGTCGAATTATGTTTTCATTGGTTAGGATTTTTCTTGAATATTGAATTTGTCATAGCTCGTCCAATTTTTTAAATTAAGTTTTGCAAAATTGAGTTAGATTATCTTCAACCTATGTCAGTATAATGACGTCTGCAAATTTTCAAATCAGATTTACATAATAGATGTAGGCTAGGATAATTGTCAGTCTGCTCAGTTCTAAAATTATTAAAAAATTATAAACTTTATTCTGCAAAAAATAAGTTAAAGAGAAATCGTCAGTTGAAGACCATTTTCTAAATTGATACATTCAGTTGGGAAAACACAATTCATATTGAAATTGTATGATGATGATTAACACGAAAATATTTGTCTTTTTTTCTTATGTTAAACAAAAGTTTAAAAATGCATTTGCATTTGATCTGTTATAAATTTAATTTTTTTTATTGTCTGGTACCAATCTTGTATTATCGATATCGAAATGATTTAAAAATATTTATTTAAAAAAAGGAAAGATGTTTTGCATTTCGAGAACAACATTTTATTTGCAATATTAGTTCCGAAAAAACACAGATTCCATTGTATAGACCGTAACACTATTTCTCATTAAAAGGCAAACATGCTTTTGTGTTTAACAAATCGAATGAAACCATTACTACGACTGTACAATACAATCGCTGAGATCCAGCCGAACAAAAACAAGAAATGCGTTTAATACCACATGTTTCGGCCCGGTCAAAAACGTCCGCTAAACAAAAACATTACTCCTTCCGATTATCACTTGTTCCGATCCAGAGTTCATCCGAGTCCATATTTGTATGTCGCTAGAAAGATTGAAGAAGGAGTGTTAGCGATGAACAATTGTTTTTAATGATAATTCTATAACAACAAATATCCATTTTTACAAACAATAGAAAAAATTTACTAAAAGAATTTGGATATTCCGGCTGTTCATCAGAACAATTTTGATTTTAATTAGTCTCCCAATGTTGTCATACCACGCTCGTTATACGTCACAGCTGTCTAGTATATATTTACACCGACTTAAATTAAAAAAGTGAAAGTATTTTCATCGCAATTTTGTCTCAGTTTCTGTATTGAATTATCTTCACAATAGAAGGGAGGCAAGGCAAGGAATGTGATAACGGAAAGTTGACAGCCATGGCAGCGCTAGTTTCAATAACTAAGGGCCCTCGTTGCTTGTACATACACACATTCAATATGTGTCTGTCTACTATTTTCAATGGCTCACTACTTTATCATTGGCGTTTAACAAGCAAACGTGTGCTTGTGTCACAAATTAATTGCTGGAAATATGAAATTTTGAGCAAAGTATGAGGTGATTTTGTTTGTTATGTTATCAATTTGAAAAGAAAGACTCTTCAGCATAAATGATTTGCAAAAAAAAAAAACATAAATAACACAATCATAAAAAACGTATGATTATTATACATACAAATGTAAATTAATATTAAACACGATTTTTCCATTGGAAATATAGCATAGTCTCTGAATATTTACAATTTATTCCTCAGTCATTTCGAGTTGGATATTTTTAATATTATTTTTCATCTTTAATTTCAATTACTTAACAATTTCAAAATAATTTGCTATATTCCTATTGGTGAACTGCAAAATTTGACTTATCTTTTTAGATATTATCTTTTTTTTTTTTGAGTACACTTGTACCAATAGATTTTTATTGCATATTTATATTATAGTTTTCAATTATTTATGTTATTCGGATAATTTGCAATTGTATACTTTTTACATGTGTAAGTCTAAGTTGTGTACTCACTGAACGGCGAGTGCAAATGTTGAGATTGACATTGCTTTTTGGTTAATAAATCTAATAAAATTCTTGTAAACCTCTAGAGAAAGACATAACCTCTGAACTTTACCTGTTGCATAGTTGAAGGTCTGAAATACTGGTAACTAATATTACTCAAAAATTGGGTTTTTTATGAAGGCAAAATTGTGGAAACTCCAAATCGATTTTATTTATTTATCGATATATTTCCAAAACATGTTTGAACTGCCACAGTGCGCAATGGAAAATGTCAGATGCCTCACGCCTGTTGTTTACTCGTACACACCCGAGTCTCCACAAAGGACAGATTACTTATATTCTGGAAAATTAAGAAGAGTTATCTTATAAAGTAATAGACCTGTTGGACATTAGGGGCTTTCGTGGCTTAAGAGCACATTCTCACAAAATGAATAATTTTCGGTGGTCTCATGTGTCAATAATTTAGGTACGGGGATTTCTACCATAACCTGGGTTTTAGCCCAAACGGACACACTACTTACAACATCAATTCCACAAATGCATAGTAACTTAGTACACTTTTTGTTGATACTTAAGCGACATGTGGTTTTAAGAAATTAAATCTTTTGTTGCAATTTTTTTTTCTTGTTTTATCATTGTATTTACTCTAGAAATCTAATAACTACCAGTTGCATTGTTATTTTAGCTATATCTTGTTTATTTTAACTATATCTTGTTTTAGCTGTAGTTGTGTGATATTTGAAACTTTACAATCGTTCTCTTATCAGAGCAGTGTCTTTGAAAGATTATATTCGATTCTATTGTATTCTAACACACTTACCTTCTATTTGTTCTCTTCCATTAGATCAATTGCCCTATTCCATACGTGTGCTTTTGGAATCTGCCGTACGCAACTGCGACAATTTTCATATTCTAGAAAAGGACGTACAAAGCATACTGGCCTGGACGCCCGATCTAAAGCAAGGTCAAAACGATGTCGAAGTATCATTTAAACCTGCACGTGTTATTCTACAGGTAACTGTATTTGCATGTTTTTTCTACATTCTACTTGCTTACGCATCAGTTTCTTTGTGTATAGGATTTCACTGGCGTTCCAGCTGTCGTTGACTTTGCAGCTATGCGTGACGCTGTTTTGGAATTGAAAGGCAATCCCGAAAAAATCAATCCCATTTGCCCGGCCGATTTAGTTATTGACCACTCCGTACAAGTTGATTTTGCTCGTATCCCTGATGCTTTAAACAAAAATCAGAATTTAGAATTTGAACGTAACAAGGAACGTTTTACGTTCTTGAAGGTGAGTCAAAATCCATATTATACTTTTCGAGTTTCAGAATAATTTGTTTCATTTTCTCAGTGGGGTGCACGCGCTTTCAACAACATGTTGATTGTACCTCCTGGCTCTGGTATTGTCCATCAAGTTAATTTGGAATATTTGGCTCGTGTTGTTTTTGAAGCTGACGTTGATGGTGGAAAAATTCTGTATCCTGACAGTGTTGTCGGCACTGATTCTCACACTACCATGATTAACGGTTTGGGCGTACTTGGATGGGGTGTAGGAGGTAAGTCTTTCATTTCTTTTTTTGTAAACGGCTCCTATGAAAAACTTGCCTCAGTTTTCCTTAATACAATCAACTGAGTGTCGCATTGCTGTATGTGCGACCGGTTTATATCATGAAACAAATTATTCCAATGTTAATGCTGGCAACATACGAGTAAAGATGTACATATTATTATACAATAATATCATTAGCTGTTCGGAGCTTTGCTTTAAACTATGCGGTACCTTGTCACCTTACATCGCTGATTAAAGAAATTCCCTTTATTCGAATGAGACTGATAAGACCGGTTTTTATACCGATAATTTTAAAATTGGACTTTGACGTCAAAACGTAAAAAATGTCTTATGACGAAATTACCAAATATAAAAAAATAGTAAAAATTGATTGTAAGGCATATTTTTAATTTGTTGAAACTAAAAAAAATGCAAAACTCTTTTGCCAACAAATTGTTCATAACATTATCCTCTGCTATTTATATGTATCCAGGCATTGAAGCTGAAGCCGTTATGTTGGGTCAATCAATATCCATGTTGTTACCCGAAGTTATTGGCTACAAGCTGGTGGGTCAATTGGGACCTCTGGTCACCTCCACTGATTTGGTATTGACCATAACTAAACACTTGCGACAATTGGGTGTGGTTGGAAAATTTGTCGAATTTTACGGTTCTGGGGTGGCCGAATTAAGCATTGCCGATCGTGCTACAATCAGTAACATGTGTCCGGAATATGGTGCCACCGTAGGTTATTTCCCCATCGATGAAAATACTTTGAACTATATGAAACAAACCAGTAAGTTCTAGCCACTGTTATTCTAGCAACACGACATAAATTTGTAATAATATCTTCTACTGTTTCTAGATCGCTCTGAAAAAAAAATTGAAATTATCAGACAGTATTTGCAAGCCACACGTCAACTGCGTGATTATGCTGATGACTCACAAGATCCCAAGTTTACACAAACTATTACACTGGATTTGTCGACTGTAGTTACATCCGTTTCAGGGCCTAAACGTCCTCATGATCGTGTCTCTGTGTCCGATATGAAAGAGGACTTCAACTCCTGCTTGGTTAATCCCGTAAGTAACGTATTTTGAAATTGTTGTATTTATTTCGGTATTATGAGATAAACAAAGCCCAGTGATGCTATTGATTAGTTTGATAACTGTATTTCTTTTGAAATTGTAATTCAACAAAACTGAACTTGGTGTATCCCACAAATTGAAACGCTTTCTCAAAAGCACTGGACTTATGAACTTGTTCACTTTTTGATCGGTACAACTTTGAGGCTTACAAAAGAGCTATCTAAAAGAAACAGCAACTGTGATATGTCAGATTTTTATAGTTTTAATAAAATCACGGCTACTATTTCCTTAGATAACTCGGTATAATTTTGATAATTGTAGCTTTCCGACACACTCACTCAGTACACTTTGTTTTTAATATTAATTCACAATGAAATGCTTTGATGTTTGTAGCTTTATGAGTTTGTATGCGGCTTCTGTACGGGTGCTTAAAAGTGTCCTCATAAGCTACCACATCAAAGTAATTTACTGTGTTTTTTATTATTATTTAATAATATCGAAGTGTGGCTTGTCACGCCCCGGTTTCAACTAAACGTTCGCGCTGAGCGGATTGAAAGTCTTCTTATAAACTCTGCGTTCAATTCCATCACCATTTTGTCGTACCCATTTAATGGCCTCATGTTACCCTTGTTGGCAATTTTGTTGGTATTATTTACCAACGAAATTCTCCGCATTTATGCAGAGGTTAGCATTAAATTACATTTACTGCTATTACTGCTATTACAAATCAAAAAAAATCTTGCTTAAGTAGGAAAATTTTTGCATTTTAGGTCTTCGAAAAATGTATATAGTTTGTATTGTCACTTCTCGATTTTACTTTGTTTAAGTGTTCGATAACCTTTGCAAATTCATGCCAATAAGTATGTAACTACTTCACTACTTCAATGGCGTTAATTATGTGTGAAATTTCAAATAACTTTTTGTATGGCTAGATTTTTGGATCTCTAATATGTAACACAAGATACAAAATTTGAATAATTATATGAAGTTAATAGGTGGATAAACTAAAATAAACTACACCTAACATATATTCATCTCATTACTGGAAGCTTCACTTACATTCACAAGTTAGACTGGGCCAGATAATTGTTTCTACAGAATAACTTAACCCTCTGCTGCGCCAGCCTTCGATTTTTGTAATAAATTCAAAATAGACTAATATTTGGTCGCTGAGAAACACCCCATACTCAGATTTTCGATTAAATGTCGTTTTTACCTGTCACAGGTGAAAATGTGGTGTCCGCCTTGAGGCGGAGTTCAGCATTCACGAGAAAAAAAAATAGCAGGTTAAATAATGTTTTTATTAAGGGAAATAATGTTTTTATTAAGTGAAATTGAAGGAAATATAAATGTAAATTAAATGGTAAGAGATCCTATTGCTTATGGAAACTTAGAAAGCATTGTTTAGCTGTCGAGTTACACAGATTCAGCTTGCATTTTGTGCAATAGGCTTGCGTCTCTGATTTGCAACCGGTTAATTTGCACTGTTTTTTGCCACTGCGATCGAGGAAAATGCACCAGTGACCAAAATTGTCATATCGAACATCGGGTAGAGGTCGGTACACTGTGGTAATAACTCTTTGTGGCGAGTTGGTCTCCAGCAAGGGTGCAGATGGTCGACCTACCGATCTTTTATTATCTATTTGGCACCAGCACTCGGCGACTTCCGCTCGAAATGTTGGTAAATCGATGTTTTGTTGGCGCGTATTTGTCTTGTGCAATCGTTGCTAAAAGAATTGTCATCGCCATATCCAAGAAAAAAAATTTTTTTTTTTTTTTTTTCTATTCATAGAAAACACTTTTATCTACTTACCGAATAATTTTTCGATCCAATCTGACGAGGATAACTTATTAAAAAAGAATATCAAAAATTGAGTTGTCGTTAAAATAATTTATTTCACTTTTCGTCGCCTTTTATCAATTCAATGCGATGTAACTTAAAAACTGCGAGCTACAGCCACACAACAATAAAAAAAATGAAGGCTGATGGATCTTGAACAAGCACGATTGCGTTTCACAACAAATAAAAAATAACTTTACGAGCTTTTGGAATTTAACTGATACCCGCCTTGAGGCGGAGGAGCGCAGCAGATGGTTAATACTGTGGTCCTTGGAATTATATGTCTCGAACATATTTTTTCATAATTTGAGTGTAAATTAAATTGTTTGTTTTGTAATGGACAGAGGTTAATAGATCAGAACTCCAGATCGTGTAAAGTTCATAAATGGAGAAAATCTTTATTTTATTTTATTCATATACAGTAAAAGCTCTACTCGCGGACAGCTCCCTTGAACGGACAGATCCCGTAGACGGACAAATTTCTCGGTCCCATGCGTTATTTTGAAAGCAAATTAATCTCCGCTGGACGGACATCTCCCGTGGACGGACAAAACCACTGCGACCGTCGGTTTCCGCCCACCAGAGCTTTCACTGTATATACTGGTTTATATGTTTGAGTTACGCTATTAACGCTCTGAAGGAACTATGTAATATGTGCAATATTCGTACATTCGAAAAAATAATGTTGGCTCCTCGAAGCTAACATTTAGGAACTGCCCAAATGTCAATTTAACAAATTTTGGCCAACAAGTATAACATTCTTAATCATCAGTTAATACATTTTAGTTTTATTTCAAAATTCAATAAACTGTATGTATTTAGCAGAAAAATCAAATCTGAAGAGTTTTTTCTGCTGAAATTATTCCGTTTAATTTCAAAAACTTCCGCAATAATTACATTAAAAAACGTGCCAGAAACTACACTGACCTACTACTTACTTTGTTTCTAGGTGTACATTATCACAGAAGTCATTGAACTTTTTCACACAACCAAACATAAAACATGTTTCGTTTTCTGCTTAATCAACAATAAACTGAGTTTCTTTGTTTCTCCATTGTAGGTTGGTTTCAAAGGTTTTGCAATTCCTTCAGATGCTTTGGACACTTCTGCACAATTTCAATGGGACGACGGTAAAAGTTATAGCATCAAGCACGGCTCCGTGGTTATTGCCGCCATTACCAGTTGCACCAATACCTCAAATCCTTCCGTAATGTTGGGTGCGGGTCTTTTGGCAAAGAATGCCGTCGAGAAGGGCTTAAATATAATGCCATACATTAAGACTTCATTATCGCCAGGTTCTGGTGTGGTCACCTACTATTTGAAGGAGTCCGGAGTTATCCCATACTTGGAAAAATTAGGCTTCAATGTTGTGGGTTACGGTTGCATGACTTGTATTGGTAATTCAGGTCCATTGGATGATAATGTGGTTAATACTATTGAAAAGAATGGCTTGGTTTGCTGTGGCGTCTTGTCGGGCAATAGAAACTTTGAAGGCCGTATTCATCCCAACACCAGAGCCAATTACCTAGCCAGTCCGCTATTGGTTATTGCATATGCCATTGCTGGACGTGTAGATATTGATTTTGAAACTGAACCATTGGGTACTGATGCTAATGGTAAAAAAGTTTTCTTGCGCGATATTTGGCCCACACGCAATGAAATTCAAGAAGTCGAAAATAAACATGTGATCCCAGCCATGTTCCAAGAAGTTTACAGTAAGTTTTCGAATTTCTATTTCGATAACCGGTTTTGGATATTTTCAAAAAATGTTTTGTATTCATTTCAGGCAAGATTGAGTTGGGTTCTGAAGATTGGCAAACTCTAGATGTTTCAGACGGCAAATTGTATCCCTGGAGTGCCGAATCAACATACATCAAGCGTCCTCCCTTCTTCGAGGGTATGACTCGTGACCTACCCAGTCTCAACAGCATTAAGAACGCACGCTGTTTGTTATATCTTGGAGATTCTGTAACCACCGATCACATTTCACCAGCTGGCTCAATTGCCCGCAACTCTCCAGCTGCTCGTTTCCTATCTGATCGTGCTTTGACCCCCAGAGATTTCAATTCATACGGCTCACGTCGCGGTAATGACGCCATCATGGCCCGTGGCACATTCGCCAATATACGTTTGGTTAACAAATTGATTACGAACACCGGACCACGTACCGTACACATTCCTAGCCAAGAGGAAATGGATATTTTCGATTGTGCTGAAAGGTGAGATATTTAATAATATAACTACAATTAATGAACTGCCATTTGCACTCTTCATTCAGATACCGTGAAGAGGGCACCCCATTGGTTTTGGTCGTGGGTAAAGATTACGGCAGTGGTTCCAGTCGCGATTGGGCTGCAAAAGGTCCCTTCCTATTGGGAATTAAAGCTGTCATTGCTGAGTCCTACGAACGTATACATCGTTCAAATTTGGTGGGTATGGGTATTATTCCCCTACAGTTCTTACCCAATCAGAGCGCTGAAACTCTGAACTTGAGTGGTCGCGAACAATATAACATTAGCATTCCAGCCGCAGGTCTTAAACCAGGTCAAAAAATTCAAGTTGAGGTATTATCTTTTTGAATTTCCGTACTAAGCTCAGTAATGAAATTTTCAATGATTTTTGTTTGTTTCAGGCTGATGGCAATGTCTTCGAAACTATTCTACGTTTCGATACAGAAGTTGACATTGAGTACTACAGAAATGGTGGTATTTTGAATTATATGATACGTAAAATGTTGGACTAAATGCTGTTGCTAAGCATGGGTGGAAATGCACCGAACAAACAATAAATATAATTTATAAGAAATTGCAATAATTTTTGTAAAAAAAAAACACAATGAACCCTTTTGTATGCATTTTTATAATACAATTAACGTTTAAGATTATGGTGATGAATTTGGTTAAACCATCTGTTAAGAATATGTCAATAAAAAAAACTATTGAAACAAATATATAATGTGTATATTCGATTACCTTGAAGTTGTTACTTGCATCAGAGTTCCCTCATGCCACATTATTGACTAATGAAATTTGGTTTCCTTTGATTGTAAAAAAAACGTATGACTCTCGATTCAATGTTATGTCTCATAAAACGTGTTTTTATTGGACGTTTCAGCTCCTACTCTAACCCCTGGGACGTATTTCTTTCTTTACCAGTAAAAAGAAACACCTTTCTTCCATAAGCGGGAGTATTTATATCACACTACTGGGTAGTTGAATTTTAATAATCCTATTTGAATAATCCTAAAGTAACGTAGAATTGGTATACTCTTTTATAGCTCTTGATTTGAATAGTTTCTTTGTATCGAGTGGACTATAAAGAATGGGTAGAATATCTATGTTCTATTCCGACAAGCAGTACCCATGGTTATCGTGTTGTTTTAATTAGAAAATCTGTGTATGCGTTTATGAATTGTCAGAGAATACATTTTTTTGTGGAACATTGTCAAGCTAGCAAATTTTCTTAAACAAATACTGTGCACATAAATCAAATGTTCCTTATTGTGCAATATCAATAACTCCCGTGCATTCAAAGCATTCGTATCTTTACAAGAATTAGTTTGTTTATCTTCTTCGTTAGTTTCTGTGATTGGCAATGTTCAGATTTGCTGATTGTCTTGATCAATTGTCCATGTTTAGTGCCACCTGTTAAGTCAGTACATAGTAGGTCGGCAAAGGCGTAAGTAAACAACTTTCTTCTGTATCATGTGGATAAATCAAATGGGAATGCGCAAAGCTGCCCTTTCATTGAAAATATTCAACTGTTCTGATAAGGAAACACTTTATAATTTCAAAAAAGTTTTGATTTTTTTAAATAGTATGTTGTTATTCGAATGCCTGGTAATTGTTATTGTCACATGTAGAGAAATTATGGGTTCAGCGAAGAGTCACTATACACGTATCGTCCAACATAGGTTGGAAAAAAAAATATTTTGGAAATAATTCTGAAACTTCGCCTCGGCAAGACTTAGCGAATCGAAATTTAACACAGCGTATCTCAATTGGCGCCCCAAGTCTATCCGTGGGCTGTGCTATGAGGTCCTATCCTGTTGGTTAAGCAACTTTTCAATACCTTCGTGCCTTAGTAGTATTTTACTCTTCCGAAGAAATGTTAGTTGCTATTTCGATTTACTGACGAAGAGTAGCGAACATTGAAACAGAGGAGACGGCGCTACATGCCACACAGCCGAAGCTATAATCGACGTTTTGCGCCCTGTTCCAAAAAAAATAAGTTATTTGGCGGACCCTTTATATATACGGTTTCGATCTCACCACTTGTTTCTGGACCAGACCAACAGAATTCGAGCAAAGGGCTCCTGTTACTGTATTTACTGTCTGTTTCACGATGTGGATCGCTTGACTCATCAATTAAGGGTACTCGACCATGCAAATTATTCAAATCATTTTCTCTTCTCAGTTTGGACGTTAAAAAAATAGATGGAATCTTTTCAATATATGAATTATTTTCAGATTTGGAGTATAAATCGTATCTCCTTATCCCAAAATGGTAATTGTGTGTTTATGACGTTTGTTTATAAAACAACAACAACACCGACGACATGATATGATTATCTGTGAATTATTAATTACCATTTTATTATCTAGAGATACAAACCACTTGGCTTGGGCAACCAATCACTGTCGTTATCAAGCATGACGGGACCATAACAAATGATATGAAAACACAAAATATTACATAATTATTTAGCCTGTGTGAATTATTGACGAGAAATACTTCTGCTTTAGGCATTTTTAAACACATTTGGCTTGTTTTTAATTGTTCTTGTTTTTTTTTGTACTTTATTACAATAATTATATTTTGCTGCAATATTTTCTTTTATAAATTATTGTACCAACTTTGTAATTATTTGGTTGTATTTTTTCGACTTATTTGTTTTAATTCCAATTTCTCTAAACAATACATCTACATAAATTATTATTATTATCGTTATTATTAATGTTATTATAGTACATTGACTTAAGTTATGAATTAACAACAATTACAAAATGTTTAAATTTTTATCACTACTACTCATCTGTTATTATTAGTTAGTTAATTTTTAGGGATTAGGGGAGCGTACTTTTTCTTATATAGAAACAAAAAAGAAAACGAAAACAATGATGCTTTCATTATTTATCATAAAATAGGGATTGTATAATTGTGTTTCATTTTGTTTAAAAACTTAACAATAACAACATTAAAACGCTTGATAAAGGTGTTGTTTGAACTAAATAAATATTTCTGTTGTTGCCTTTTGCTCTTAATTTTTCGTCAAGAAAATATGAAGATCCTTTTATATTTACTCAAAAACCTATATTAACAAATGACGACTGTTTTTGTAACAGAAAGGGGGCAACATTTAACTATTTACAAAACGAAAGAAATAAGAGTTGTTGTTTTATGAAATTGGGTACAAACATGATCGCACGCACTTAAAACTAAATAATTATACATGTATAGTTTCAAAAAGGAGAAATGTTTGATTTGATCGGGCTCCAGGTGTTAATGAAAATCTAACAAACCACCTTGGTGAATTAAAATTAACACACTGTTGTTTTAATTATATATACTGTGGTGTATAAAATAACTATATATTGTGTTTTTTTTCTTTTTGTAGCGTTCGGGATTTGTTTTTGCTTAAAGTTGCATTAAGTTGAAAACTTGTTTTATGAACCGTGTTAAATGCATTCTGTTTTTCGGGTGTTTTGCTGCTTTTTTGAAATAAGTTTACATTTGTCGTCGGTTGAATTTGTGCATCCCCGTGGTTGTTTGGTGGGTGGATTAGTATTAAGTTAAGTTGGTGTTTTACCAACGTATCTGATGTTTATATCGCTCATCCACTGCAATGCGTTTAATTGTTTCATATCCTAAAATTATGCTAAATGAGAAAGCAGCTGATTGAACTAAGCGCGCTGATAACCCCTTAAAGAAGCAATGTAATCCCTCTTCTCGCCATAGTTCTCGGAAAGCTACTTTCATACTTTCGAGACGTTGAACCTGGAATTGAAAAATACAAGTTATTTCGTAGAATTGTATATGTATGTCTCTCATCATGCCAGGAAAAATAAATGTGCAACCTCTGCGCACGTATACTCACTAGCCGGGACCTAATGTTCAAAGACGTATGGATAATCCCCGTTCTATAGAATGGCTAACATATTTCACTTTTTAACCCTTTACTCACTAAGACCGTCTATAGACCGTCGCTAGCAACTATTTCTAATGGTTTAAGGTTTTGATTTCAGTGACTAAAGGGTTAAGAGGTGCAAGTCACTGATATATATTTACAAAACTTAAACCATATTGAATCAAAATTATTCTTTTACATTATACGTAAATACCTTCGTTGTATTGCCTTTTTTTCGTTTCTAAAAAAAAGTAATCCATGGGCGCAACTCATAGTTTTAACTTTATTATTTTTTTGCTTCTCATGTAACATATATAATTTGAGTTTGTTAATATAGTGTAAAACATTATCTACCGCCCTCGTATTAATCGCGGGAAACATTCAAATGTAGTACCGATACACTATCTCACAATTAAATTAAACAATCTGTAACTCGGTAATATTAATAACAATGTCTACTACTACAATTATGAAAACATTTAAAGAACGTCTTTTTCTCATAACAGCCATCACAACCATGAATAATAGGAATTTTTTTTCATCTATCTATTCCCTTCATGTTTCGATCTGACATTGACTCTTTTTTGGAAATGTTAGAAATGGACTAACCTCTGATTCCAGTACGATGAGAGGAAATATAAACATATTTATTTCCCTTAACCAACCGACGGGAAACATCCCTCACATCACTGAACCTACTATTTTAAAACTATCTACGAAAGCTTAATGCTTTTCCAGAGAAGTTTTCAAACTTTTGTGGAATTACTATTTTTCTTCCTATAACAATTCTTAACGTGTTAAACTTGTTGGTGAAAGATGATAAATGTAGATTTGTTACGATATTTTTGTTACTTGCCTGTAGTCTTGCTCTAACTATATCTAAGGGATTTGTGAGTATCGTCGTTGTAAATCCACCTAAGCTGCCGGCAACACATTGAATTAGAAGATGTGATACCCAAGGTGGACATATCCGACAAAGTTCATCTGGAAAACATGCAACGATTAGCATACACGAGATCCTTTAGATATCATAACCACTTACCCTGATATAGATGGTAGAATGCCCACCACATTGCCGAATTCGGGACATAAGCCATTAGACTAGCACAGTAGCCGCGGTAAAATCCTCGGAAGCCATCTCGCCGCATTATCTCTCTAGCTATATCAACGGAAATATTTATACGACTTCTGCCCGGACCGGTTTCTATTCCAAGTGGATTGATGCCAGCCTTTGCGCCGGCATGGCGAGCCATACCCAAGACCATGGCATGTTGTGAAATTACATCAAAAGGAACTATAATTGTTTGCCCCACCAAAGAGGCACACCCTCCGCCCACTAAAGCCTTAATACGATGTCCTGCACCCACATCGTTTAATAGATGTCGCACTCCTTCATAAGTGCTGATGTAAAATACTCCGGAAACGATTTGCACTGACGAAATCCAAAAACCACGATATAATCCGGGAATGCCTTCAGAACGGTAGATTTTATAGGCGCAGTCGAACATGCCTTTGTACACATCACTTTTGTGCTGAACCTGCAGTTGTGTCTTAATTACCGTCAACGGAAATAGACAGCAGCGTACCGAAAATGAACTCAGCATGGAAAGTGGAAAGAATTTTGCTTTATCCATCATATCCCATTCGATTGTTTTTATATATGGAGTATCCAAAGTGCTGCTGGAAGCGGCAGCAACGCCGGACGCCACTGGTATCGCACTACGACTCATTTCCAATTGTGTGTACCGATCCTTCTGAATGTTTTCGTCTCCAATACCTACTCAAGCCACAGCTGTAGCAATGATAACAGACTTAGGTCACGAGTTCATATGGGCAGCATAAATTGTAACGACGGGTAGATAGCACAGGCAAATGTTTTCAATCACCTCCTATTCTTCAGTCCTCAGAACTCAGAAGAAAAGATCTAGAAATATAAGGAAATATACAATAGATAGGAAATACGACGCATACATAGTAAAATCGCATGACAATTGTTTGATATTCTGGCCAGAAACTAACAACAAAGCAAAATACACACTCCAAGGTGAACAACCAGAGAGACAGAAGACACCTTGGCCGTGACTCTTTTCGAAATGGGGAAACATTTTGGCAAAAAAGCGGACTTTGTCCCCCTTATTTCTCTGGCAGATCATCTCCGTCGTCATCCTTTCACAATAATAACATTTGTTTGACCTTCTTCTTCCCACCAAATTAATCCAAGATCTGCTCAATACTTCAAAATGTCCTGTAGTGATTCTTCTTATTTCGTCATTATATAATGAAAATGAGCTGCTTTTTTCACTGATATCTGCGTTTTTGAATGATTTTTGCATTCAGCCCTATATCACACATCATGAGGGTTTATTCCACCCACCACCCCTCTCAAATCATTGTCGTGCGTAAACACTACTACATGATATGACGACATACATTAGCTGACTTTGCAATATGCAGTATTCTCGTAATTAAATGGATGGCACAATTTCACGTTATATTTTCTCACAACACACACATTCTATTTATTACTTACTATAATCTGTTACTTTGTATAGAATAATATTTTATTATACACTCCCAAATGAAGAAACACCATATACCAATGAACTCGAAACTGAGAAAAATACAAGTTATGATTTGACAGTTATCATATGTTTGCAGTGGTGTCAATATTGTAGTTATATTTTAATCGGCCTTTTTTAACTAAACGAGTAATGCGGTCACACTCTACCCTGCCGTTACACATACAATTAATTTCTTGCAAGTTTAGTACAGGTTGTCTTCGAAACAAACAAAAAGTATGGAAAATCAGCTGAAAATAAATTTAGATGTCACAAGTTCATATGAAAATTAATATACATTTTAGACCTTTTCTTGTCGCATGTATTAAAATGTCACTGTGTGTGTGTTTTTTCGAACTTGCACGGGCAACGGGGGTTGTAACCCAGCCATTACACTGGGCAGTAATTGTTCGAAAAACTCAACACACTCACACTTTCTTACCAATGCACACACATTTTTTCTACTGGCCTGCCGACTGGCAACGAAAATCCAATGGCAGTAAAATTTTGGCACATGCAGCAAAGACGAATGTTAGAGTTCCCCAACTTATTTTTTTGTGTCAATTTACCGGACAATTTTATTGTGTAATTATGTTTTGACCGTTTTGTCGTAATAAAAACAGATAAAATTTGTTAATTATTATCAACGAAGTATTCTTCAAACTTGTTTGAAGTACAAAAAAACAAATGTAGACGTATTTATGAAAACAAATTTGCTTGTCCATACTTTTCCCCAAATGCTTTTACAATTTGTGGTGTGGGGCAACATTGTGTTTTTGTTTGCTGCTGCGGACGGCAACAACAACAAGAGAAGTTACTCTTGTGACAACGTTTTTGAAATTATTTTTCAGGTGATTTTCGATATTTTTCTTCTGTTTCGAACAGTGTATGTGTGCTCAATTGGCAACAAATTAGATGTAGGTGTAATGGCAGGATAAGACTTATTGTGATATTACTGAAATTACAATAGTTAAGAAATAAATTAAATTTTCATGTCGGAGACAGAGATTGAAGTAAGTTTGTCTGAAATTGGTGATGTGCCGCCGATTTTCGTTTGAAGCGCAATTCGGTCACAGAAAGCCGCCAGCAATGTCGGCTCAGTACTCTAGTATATTCTGTTCCGTTATTACAACTGCTAATTTTTTTTTTTATATATTTTTCATGTTTTGTATTACATCTCTACGCATAAATTCCGATAATTTCCGAAATATGTCGAAATTCGCTTTAAACTATAAGCATTCGCAGTTATAAAAACTATGTTTAATAATGAAGTTTCCAACAAGAGGTGTTATTTTGAATCACTCGGTATTTCGGTAGCTGTCTCGTTTGAATCTTTTATTCTTTGACATTTGAAAAGTAGAAACTACGCCAGTCCTAAAAATGGAACGATAAACGCTTTAACAACGCATTGAAATTATTCAAATTCACTACAAAAATGGTGAAAATCTTGCAGTCATAGTTCGCAAAACTAAAGCATTTTTGGGTCGTCGTGAAGCACCTTGTCGGACCGCAATACAGAAATTGGTGGAAAAATTCGAGCTTTTGGGTCAAGTTAGTGCCACACAAGCAACGGAACTATTGCATGGTCCGGACAAGTTTCCATGTTATCTCTCGAAGAGGTGATCATAATTGGTCACCGGGATCTTGTGATTTTACACCTTGCGACTTCTTCCTTTGGGGCCAACAGCCCAGAGTCTATTCAAGACCAAAAAGCCGCCAATAATTTCTTATTGCATTGTACACATAAGACGGAGGATTTTGAATTTCTCAATGACGTTTCATCTCCACTAAAGGTGGGTTTACACGACATGTATTTTGCATATGCAATGTCACTTTTTTAACCCGTCTGTTTTTCGTATGTCTGTCAAAATTATGAAAAAACAAGGCTTTTAATTTTTTGTGTTTAAACGTGCACATGTAAACTACATGGCATAACCTCTGCTTGTCAGCTGATGTTGTAATGTCACAGAATAGCATTTTATAATTTTTGTGAAATGGATTCAAGAAGAAAGACCATAATTGTAGCGTGCAGTGTTATTATAATAGTTTCAGCTATTAAAAAAAGGAGGAAGCGGCAAGAGAGGGCAAGAAGAAGCCGTGCTATTTGGAGCCACAATTGGTTGCTTCGAAGGAACTCCGCTTTGTTGTTTATCAAAAACAGCTGATGCGATACGGTTTACATACCAAAATAGAACACGCTCTATTTCAAAAACTTGCATATGTATTACATGATGCATTGTGCATATGGCGTTCTTGACAGGGTTCACACGACATGCATACATTTTTCATATGCAAAAGTGACATTACATATGCAAAATACATGTCGTGAAAACCCACCTTAAGACACTTTATGTTGTTAGATTCAGTGTTGCATTTAATACCCTTCCACAACTTTTCCGTTAACCGAAAGCTCCGGTAATATTGGCGATTTAGTTGACACTCCATCATAAATTCGGCAGGTAAAAACCCATTATCCAATGGAGCGATGATGTAGGTAAGTAATACCAATCCTTGTTCTTGTACAATCTGCCAGCATTGTAATTCTAACAACAATCACTTTGCAATTGTATGAGTCAAACGGATTCCGAAACTCGAAAATATTATTTCATCATCGATTAAGGTCTCAAATTCAAATATTTCAAAATAATTTGTAATTGTTAGGTACAATTTATTATTTTTGTTCTTGAATACATCTGATGCTACACTGTCCAAGATCCTTGTAAACGGATTTCTTTGGATTTATTCATTCTGCGAAGTGGTACTTCAAGATAATGTGATTTACTAAGTCTCGTATGGACATATATTACATTAAATCGTTGCAATTTATATCGTTGAATATTTGGGCTCCAGGTCTCAATTGGCTTCGGCGGCTAAAGCGATCTGTTAGAAATGCCACTTTTTACCATTTCATTTATTTCAATTCACTTGATAACTGTTGGTTCAGTTGCTTGGCACCATTTATGTATTTCGAAAGAATTCTTCCCCGACATACTTCTGGATGCATGGGCCACCACAATTGATATTATGTATTCTGACTACCTATCACTTTGACTACCTATCACTCCCAGGTCATAGCTGGAATCGCCTAAACTGATAATATGTTTTTCTAAATGGAAGTAGGACATTGAACCTTAATGAGATAAATGATCTAACACAGTCCTTGTGTATGTTCTCCTTATCCATCAGAATCGGGCTACATATTGCCACGATGTACTCTGGATTACATATTATGTAATCTTAAACAAAAATCTACCAAATGGGAAGAAAATGTCGAATATTTCTATTACATTTTATTTGGTGAAACAATCAATCTTCAATTATTTCATCTATCGACAAATATGGATGCCGTGGATGTTCTTGTTCAAAGCATAACATAAACTCATAAGCATAACATAAACTCAGTCTTTATCCTTCTATTACTCAGACCTCATCCTTAGCCGATCTTACTCAGCCTTTTTAACATGGCGTTCACAGCATAGCTAAATCAAGTAATTTAATTAACTCCATAGAATGATTCAACACAATATAATGAGTGTTGAGAACATTCTTCATATTCCTCAGATTCGGACTACATTTTCACACGAAGTATTCTATACGGTAATATCAAGAAAGCCATTTGTGATAACCAGTCACCAAGATATTGGAAAATGGGGTTGGCAGGGGTCACATGAATAAAATCTGAGTCATATACAATGGTAATATTTTCTCTTGAGGTCGTAAACGAGTTACTGAAACTGGCAAACACTAATGCCAACTCCATACTACTGTAGCATTAATATCGAGGTATCTGATCACTCGTCCCCGGACCCATATCGCAATGCAATTCACAACGGTGTCCATCAAAAAGCGTAACTTGTAATATTTAGCAAAACACTTCAGTTACCAAGACGTACGTACCATTGTTTCCTAATGGGGGAGACTGTGCCGAAATTGTACCAAGGTCTTTGCGATTTAGTTATGGGAAATCTCATGAAAGGCATATGGTCCTGTAAGCGTGGTCGTGGTGGCCATTTGGCTGATGTTGTTTTTAATTATTAACCTCATACCATCCTCTTTATTATGACATAAACATCCGATCATTTATCTCAAAAAATTCAATTTTTCTTAGAATACACAAAATAACAGCTCTTGTTGGAAAACCCTGTACTTATTTATTTCCCTTAACATTGGATGAAGGAGCACCCGGGGAACTTCACCCAAATAGGTTAGCAGTGTGCGATATAAATAGTTTGGGCGATTTTTTGAGTAAACCGGCGATGAGTGAAGTCGCAAAAAATGATGTGTTAAGTTAGTGACGTTTCTAGTCGACGGGGTATTTACGTCAGTGAAAAGGATCTCAGTATTTAAATCATGGAGCGTGCCGCCAGATCTGCTGTAATTATATTTACATTCGTATGTCAATATGGGTATCAAATTAAAACGGACGATCTCTGGAAATTAATACAATTTTTATGTAGCAGGAAGAACTTTAGAATATCATTTCATATTCTTGGGAACATCTAATTTCAGAACGATACTAACAAGAAATTGGCTGAAGTTTGGCAACAAATTGATTAAAAAAACAAAAATTGCAATCTGTTTGTGAAATTTGGATTACCTTAGATTATCTTAGATAACATCTGAAAAATAAATAAAATAAAAAAATATACTTAAAAATAAAGTATGTGGAGAAAATAATCACGTAAGTATATTAACAGTGACATATTTACAAACATTTCTTAGAAGTTTTCAGCTTTTCTATTGCTTAGGAAATCTTATATTATTACTTAATTTAAACTCATCCAACTATTTCTTTCAGCAGGCGATAAGAGGTCCGGAAATTCCTTGCAATTTAACAACTTCTTAGTTGCTGTCAATTAAAGACACCATGATTTTAAAAATGAACTTAGCTTTAATAATTGCATTCATTCAAAAGATTTATTGGAATAGCTAAGGGAAAAAACAATATCGTGTTCATTTCTAGAGGCTATCCTCTTTAAGTTGGTACCAATGTTGATATAAACACATATTTAGAAATTTGCATAAAACTTTAAAGTCGTTTAAAAAGGTGAAAAGGTCAGAAAACGAAAAACTTAGTTCACTACTTACTTCCTCTAGTTTGGTTGGTTTATGTGGCCGCTCCCTTTACAAGGAGCTTCAAGAAGCGTCTAGTGACACCGTTTTGAATTATTTAATTGGACCCCGGCGGTACGGATACGTGTACTGTCAGCCCGTTCATTGCCATAGAAATTCCTGTGGCCAGGTATTCACATCAAGTCTCGCCAAGACCTCCTTACATTATTTTATTAAAGCAGAGGTGGTCACACAGGATTTTGTAGATAGTAAGGCCGCTTGGCTAAAAATTCTGCCTGCAAGACACTGAAGATATTCGGGAGACGGTATAAGTGTTCCAGGTTGGAATATGGTTTAGTTTATTAAATTAGACCCATATTCTTTTATTTTATTACTTATTTCCCTTAACATTTCATGAAGGAAGTGCGAGATGTGCACTGACTGGGACCTACTGTCTAACGACGAACGGCCAATGCTTGCGTAGAGAAGTTTTACATGACATGGAGATTAATCACTTATTCGTAAAGACGCCGGCGTTTACAAGGTGGAAACGATAGCTGAAAACTGGTCGATGATCTCATCAGGACATGAACGTGGAATTGCTGTGTGATATTAGCACACACTACCTACATACACCATTTAACACCAGCATCCGTGTTGCTTTCTTCAGCAGAATCTTCATGATGTGTCCAGATCCTCAGCATACTCGGCGGAGCAGTTGACAGTTCCCATATCATTCGTGTGACATTAAATCGTAGAACGTGTAACGTATTTTGTAACAAAAAATGATACCATTTAACTAACCTATTTTTTAACGGAAACGGATATCCGTCGATTTTGTACGACATATTATTGACCTTGAATAGGCTTCAATTTCGTGTGCATTCAGGCAATGCGACAAAATCAATTTGTCTGTTTTGTTTGCAAGCATCATGTACATGTATTTATTGCCACTCAATAAACTGGGAACTATCTCCTTCATCCACCACAACCAAACTGTGTAAATTTAATTACACTTTGGGTAAATAATTTCTACAGGATTTTCAAATTCAAAGCTAGACATGACAGACGTGTTTCGTTTAAACACATATCATATATATATATATACCCTTTACATATGTATGTATGTACATGCGACCAACCAATAAGGCGACATTAGCAAGCAGAAGCATGCGCAATATGAATTAATCTTAAAACGGAAACGCCCCCTAAGGTATGCAATACATCTTAATAGCATCCTCATTTCGAACATCGAATAAACGGAATTCAGTTGTGGCGCGTATTCTTCACCTTTCGGATGTTTTTCATAAGTGCTGAGAGATTCTGAAAATGATATTCAAGAATTTGTAAATAATATTTTCAAGTTGCAATCAAGCAAGTGCAAGTGTTTCTAAAAGTGAAATTTGTAAATAAATTTAATGAAATTATCAAATAATATTGCAACAATGGTACGCATTAATTGGGATTCTGTTTTTTTTGAAAATAAATAATAATTTTAATCTGAATTTGCTTTTAATAATTTACTTATACATACACATAAAACCATTAAACATTAGTTTGGTAAATAACTGAAATTCATCCGTAACTTATCGTATAACCCATGTTCTCCATTAACGTCTCCTTGATGGCCGGTTGCAGAGCTCTCTGCATGTAGGTGGTCAAGAGCCCTCGTACGCCCATTGAGAATAGTTTCTCCAGTTCATTTCTAAAGGCATCATTAACTTCTTCCTGATCGCCGAACATATTGCCGCCATTATCGGCATTAGTAGAAAATACTTCGGCAAACGCTCTGGCATCAGGTTCCAGCAAGTCTTGTACGTTGTCATCGGCTAGCCTCAAGATGTCATCACTGAAGTTCATTTCATCATTCAAACGATCCGATGACGGTCGTCGTCCCTGACGCCGGTCGTATGTACTGCGTTTGTAACGAAATTGACGCCGATAGAAATTGTCGCCGTTTGGATCGAAGAGCTCTTGGGAATTGGCGTCCGTCCACGCCAAGTCTTCGTCTCTCATATTTGGTGGTATATAACCCTCACTCCTGATATCGAATATGACATCGGGTGTTAATTGTTGGGGACGTGATGTTTGCGGTTTGGGATCTTCGTATTGCTGTTCGTTGACAAAACTGTAACGCCGTTTTGAATTTTGTCGTAATTTGATGCCGGTCGGACCTGAAATTAAAAATTAGATCAATACAAGTCCAACAATGAATGACCACTAGGACTGTCCCAAATAATTAAAGACATATCGCATAAAAGTCTCTCTGTAAACTGCTGTAAATCGTTGAGAGTACATCGAGAACTTATAAACATCAAGAAAGAAGAAAAAACAACTAAATCAATTACGCTGGAATAAGCTCTGACCTCTTTTGTAACAACTATTATTATATATTTTATAGGTATGAATATGAGATTTGATACATATGTTTCATACATATTTGCACAGAAATTAATACATCCTTCAAAAAGGTGGGCGGTGCCACGCCAACTTCAAATACAAAAATTGTATATCTGTCGTAATGAAATAATTTCCACAAGCAATATTAAGTCATAAACGGTTTGAAAAAAAAAACTAAACAAACAATTGGAATGTAAAAAATGAGTTTGACAAAAATTTTAATTAGCTGTTTGCATGAGTGTACCTTCTATTATTAAAATTTGTAATGAGTACAAAATATATTAGACGAATTCCAAAAGTTGGCATAAGGGTACGTTTGTATGTCGGTTGCCAGGCCACCGCCTTCAAACTTACATCTGGCAAAATGTCGTAATAGCAACGAGAAATACCGAATTTAAGAGAATTTGATAGAAATGGTGTATTAGCTAGATTTCCAAACTTAGTGAAGCTACTGTGGGTGGTCCACCAGGGGCGTGGCTAGGGTTTAATTTTGTTGTCTCCCAAAAACCTAGATAAAACTACTAAATACAGAATCCCTGTGAGATTGTGTGGGGCGTAGTAATAACACGACTTGCAAGTGGTACACTTGTACGGGACATACTCGAAGGGGCGTTGGCAAGGTTTCCATTTATTCCAAAACTTGATCTAACTTTATCTTGGGGAACATTTTCTTAGATTTCCTTTTTTGATTTGCCTCCACACATACAAATTGATATTATCGAATTCCGAACTATTACAAAATAGGTGGGTCAAAAGTATTGTTCGCATTGTGAATGTTCCATTGAATAACACTCACTTTCTTATTGGTTGTACAATGTCGACCTACCTTGACAGCCATGGGCAAACACCGATATAAAGCCCGGCTCGGCAAAATGAGAATCTGTCCTCACCGAAGCTGCTCCAATACGCCTCGATTCTTCGCCACTGATTTTCTCGAATCCTATGGGAACAGTGCGAAATTCTATGCCCGCATGCCTCAGACGCAAAATCATATTGCATTTTCCACCCGTTGGCTGTAGCACAATTTTTCCGCTCAATGTCAAATCCGGAAATATTAGACGTGTATCAAGTGTAGAATTTTCAGAACTAAATTTACACTTGTCCACCTCCACCCATCGTACTGCGCTCTCAGAAGGCAGGCGAACGCGTAAATCTTCTACATCGACCCTAGAAACCTGTAACTTATGGGGTTGCCTTGGAGTGTGGTGATTTTGATATGAGGGGGAATTGGAATATGACGATAAGGCTGCTTCGAAATCCAATCTGGAATGTGGTCTATAGTTTCCGTTGATATTCTTGGCGTAATAACCGCGATCGGTGGAGGGATTGTAGAAATCATCTACGCCTTCGTCCGCTTGGCCATACAGAGAGTGGTACAGAGCATAGGGCGATTGCGGTGGCGTATACGAGCGACCGGACTTTGTTTGAAAACTTCGCCGTCTCATGTGTTCCAAAGCATTTTCCAAACGATTCGAGCAACGTTGAGGCGTGCGATATGGTTGCGAGAGAACAACTGAAAAGTAAAAGATTATTTTTAATGTTCCATCCGAACTGAAAATATGTAACTTTAACAACTAAACAAATTTAACTGGCCAACATTTGCGGTCATTGCCACTGAACAATAATTTTGTAGTTTTCACTCTTCAGTTGAACACCAGCTATTGCAAGCGACTGTTTAACGTTTTGATAAAAATGTAATTTTTTGCAAAACAACCAATTATGTGAAAGTATTTGCAGTCTTACTTGCTTAAGTTGACCCAACAATGTGTTGTTGGCACTGGCTTGCTTAAGCAATGTTTTCCAAGCACTTTGGACTTGCGCATGATATCTCAAGTTCGTAATGCCAAGAATATTCATGTATTCATTCCTTCATATTCATTCCTTTATTCGCTGCTCGTAAACAACGATGTCCATAAGGGAGTACAACAAAGATTTGTTTTGCTTAATCGGTTTTCGAAAGTTCTTTCCAAAAAAAAAAAACGTAACTTTTAAGAATCCCATTGAAGTGTAAACAACTAATGGCGCAGTTTAAAATATGGTAAAGTTCTAATTTATTAAATTGTTAATTTATTGTTTTTCACAAAAATGTGATTTATTGTAATTTCCCGATAATGGATGCAACCGGAATATTGGGACAAATCTATCTATATAAAAATGGATGTGTGTATGTATGTAACGTATGGACTCGAAAACGGCTAGACCGATTTTGATGAAATTTTCAGGGAATCTTCCGAATAACCCCGCGAGTAACATAGGCTACACATTGTTTGGATTTATCTACATTTAGGGGGTGAAAATGGCAAAAGGGATAAAAACTGCCCTTTCCTATATAAATATGTGTAATACAACACTTATGTTTGCTTAGGGCCAGCAACGCGGACCGGGTCAGCTATTAATAATAAAAATACAAAAACATAGTTTTTACATGACCTGAAGTCAGACTAGAACCACAACAACGTTATTTAAATATAAAATTATGGATTTTAGTCCTGGCGTTTCAAAGTTATGGCCGTCAAACCATTTGTTTTGGTTTTTGGACCATCGATTTCTCCCGAATACAACCAGAATCGATTCACCTACTTTCGCACGTATCCATGCTTGAGCGCCAGAAACAGGCACCGTGTGATGTGTTTCAGTTTGTCAGCGTCTCTGTTCTTTAGATGATTCTTAGCTTTTTGGCAAGCATCGGTTTGCCGACACGATCTGCTAAACATAATTTATTTTCGCAATGTCCACCACCGGGAACTTGCAACTCAACGTTGCCGCTTTTTATCATGCAACTTGTTCCCTGCAGTTCAGAGCATAAGATTGGTTTGGTCCACGTCCACCATTCAGCATCAAATTCGCCGTTTTCTTGTCGATTCTCTACATAGTAACGTTTTATTCTATCTCTACCATTTAAAAGGGGTGCGTGGACATTAATTGTGAATGTTTTTTAACTTGTTGTTTTTTTTTAATCAGTATGGATTATGAACGTTTTACCGAGATTGATTCAAAAATATGATCAAAATAGCATCTTTAATGCCGATGAGACTGGATTGTTTTTAAATGTTTGCCAAACAAAACACTAACATTCAAGAATGAGAAATGCTTTGGAGGAAAATAGAGCAAAGGGAAAATTACTACCCTAGTAGCAGGCAATATGACTGGTTTGGAGAAGCTAAAACTGCTTGTAATAGGAAAATCCTAGATGTTTTAACAAAAAAAACAAAAAAGCCTGGATGGCTTTTAGAGCCAAAAAATTCGTTTCTCAAAATACGGAGGATTGACTTTTTATTGATAATTGCACTGCGCATCCGAAGAAGGTAAAAGATAAGCTGCAAAATATTGAGCTTGCGTATGTTACATGAGTCATACTATTGGAACGATCATCATTAAATGTTTGTTCCATAAAATATCGATCGGGCCAAAACAATTTAATGAATGTATTCTGGCGTGGCATGATTCGAGACGGCCGAACTTACCGATTTTACAAAAATAAACACGATTGTTTTAATACCGTAATTCACTTTATTGTTCGCAATTCACTTATATGTCGAGTTTTTCGATTAAAGAATCGTCTTCATAAAACATCAGTTTCATAAAATATAATCACTTTTAATAATTAATTTTATTGTGTTTTGTTATTAAAAATTTTTCTTAATTTTTTTGTAGTGGATACAATATTTCTTTTTGTTAATTATCATACGTTACTGAGTATTCCACAAAGAGGCCAGTTTACCAAATATTGGTGGGGTCAAATCAAAGTTAAACAATTTGTGTTGTTAATTATTTGACACCGATTACAAGCGGTTCCACAGTTTTTGTTTTTATAAATATTCACAGCATTTGTCGGATTCAAATATTCAATTTGTTTAAGTATTACCTTCAAATACAGCAAGTAATACACAGATAATCGTTGGAGTAGATTTCAAATAATACCGATTCGATTTCATTGCACAATACTTTCTACATTCGTTCAGGAAATTCATTTTCCATGCAAAAAGTTTACTGCACTCTGTGTGTAAGATTTTGTACAAAATTTGCAAACCGAATTTATATTTTGAAGAGTTCGAACGTACATATGGGGAACAAGAAAACGATTACTTTGAACCGTCTTCGACAGCAACTATACTGGAAATGTTTGGTGCGGCAAAGCACATATCGTTCACCACCACCAGCAGCTGCGGCAGCAACAGACCAGCGCCACAAAAGTGGATCATCACCAGTGATGATCAGTTTCATACACTCAGTCGGATACTCCACGCTCGTATGTACGCAGAGTTTCGTTTCATCACTTTCTTTGTGTTTGTTTTGTTGGGTGTCAGTCCTCAATGTTTGGGTCTGACACACACAGGCATCGTAGTATGAATAAAGTACTCAAGTCGGAGGTTTTCTTTTCTTTTGCTTTTCCACAAAAGCAGGTGAACCCTCGGAGCGTGTGTCACTTTTGCAGAAGAGCGTCGTCATCAGTGAAAGTGTTTTCCATACATGAGCGATCGCGTATGTTCGTTACTAGATGGTGACTAACTAGTGTGTGCGCATAAAACTGTTATTGTTTTCTTGTTGTTTTTGCCTTTTTCAGTAATTATTCCAACCATGTGAAAATCCATGAAGAAATATACGTGCCTTCGTGCGATACCATCCATCGTAGCGATAATAAAACAAAAAAATATAATTAGTTTTGTTTGCTCTCTCATTTTGTGGAAGAGGTGATGAATTTTGTAATCCATGCGAATATGGAAATAAAAGACTAACACTACTAACAATTAAGACAAATCTATCAGTACCCTACAAACGGGCCCGCCCGGTGTTCTTTTGGCATGGCAAGGGTCACCTGTTTAACGTCGCCAGAATGGTCCCAAACTATTCCTCTGCTTGTGGGCCAAGAATGTTTATGATTATCAATATCTTTGGATGCACAGTTTACCCTTTGAGCAGAATCATCAAGACTACACCAAAGTTGTATCTTCTG
Organism: Hydrotaea cyrtoneurina; assembly: GCA_958296145.1. Lineage (NCBI taxonomy): Eukaryota > Metazoa > Arthropoda > Insecta > Diptera > Muscidae > Hydrotaea > Hydrotaea cyrtoneurina. The sequence continues at coordinate 148,870,234 of OY282512.1, read as the reverse complement.
ATATTGTTGTATGTGATATAAAAAGCACTATTAACCCTCTAATTAACCCTAATTGCGTTTAATTTCGTAAAAAATATTCAACTTTTTGACTACCGTTTTAATATAACAAAGTATTTAATTCATGTCGTTCTATAATTTAAATTCAAATATGTGTAATAATAAAAACTATAGTGCTGTGTTTGCAAGAAAACAGATGTTTTTTATTAAAATCTGTGATTTCTGCTTACAAATCCCGAGATTTGTGATAGTCGGTCATTACATACTGACAGCTACGACCCGAAAGACACACATAACAAAACACAGATAAACCTAGAACTCGCGCAGATAAATAGTGATTTCGATAAACTCGGATAGGTTGTTCCAAAATTTAACATTTATTTTCACTTATTTAATCCTCTGGGCTTGTGAGTGTAGGAAGTCGGATCAGAAACCAAAAGGTTTCCTTTAAAGGATTAACACTACCACAGAAAATTGCACCTTCGAATATTTCGAAATAAGTTCAATAGAAACTGGTTTAAATTATAAATTGAAGATACCATCGTACTGACATTCGTAGTTCCGCAAAATAAATATGTCTCTGGGTAGGAATGGTACTAACTAACACAAATTTTACAGTTAAAAATGGAACAATTCTACACTAAACGAGACACTAAGGTGAGTTTCAGATGGAAACAAATATTGATTATGAGAAGTTGGCGAAATGTATTACGTATTTTTTCTCCCCGTTTCAAAAAAGGTGGGGAATGATTGTCACAGGGAATGATTAAACCAAAACATTGAACATTCTCAAGTTATATATAAAAAAGACAACACAGCATCGAATGTTGGAAGATGGTTAACCCTAGGACGATACAGTTCAAGTTACTCTTTTGAGCGTAATCTTCGTCAAATCGACAAAGTCCAAAATGTAGCCGATGTAACAAGTAAACTTTATAAATTTAGTAACCAAAAATAAATTAATTTTATTTTTTCAAGTTTTCTCTAAAATAATAAAAAATTGTCTCTTTTCTTTTATTTTATTTTATTAAGTTTATGTATTTGCAGTCCGCCAAATTGTTTTTGTTCGTATTTGTCATCCTGATGACATTCTCCCTTTCTCATATCGATTTTCTAATTTCTGGGTAATTTTAAGGTACGATTTTTTTCTCGATTGGTGTAATCATTCGAAAGTTATCAATTGTGTCCAGTCAAATTAGGGAAATGGTTCACTGTGCGAATGTGAAGGTGGGACAGGTGGTAGACGAGAAAAACATTAAGCTTGCGGGTTATGTCTATAAGAACGATAAGCTGCGACATTTGAGCTGTCTGGCACATATTTGCCGCACGAAATCAAGAAGCAATTTTAATATGTGTTAATGTACTGTGTACCAAAAGGTCGGCTTAAACTGTACTCCAGTGATTTTTTTTTTGTTTGTTTATCAACACTACACATGAAATTAGTTGGTCTTTTTTGCTGTTGCCGTTGCCACTGTCTTGTGTTTTTGGTAAAGACTTTGAAAAATGCACGTTGAGTTGTGGCAGATATTTTTCTTGGATTAAATACTTTTTCACCCACACTACAAAACTCGTGCCATCGCTTTACGGATGAATTCACCAAGGCGGTGTGTTTCACATCCATATATGCCTGTAAGTACGTTTGTATGTGTAAATAGATAAAATTCAACATTTTGAAAAACAGTTTGACAATTTGTTGCAAATTGACATTTTGCTGGTTGGTTGTGTCATTGCAGAGACACATAAACGGTCAATTACAGACGATCACCAAAGCCATTTCGTACGGTAAACCATCAACTACGTGTACACTATAATTTATTTAGCATAAATTAAATACAACCCAATTGATGTAATACGCAATTTTCACAGTTGCAACATCTAAACTGCGAGCCGCAATAGGAGTTACAACACCGTACGACACGAACGAAAGGTTACTTGCATTCATACTGAAAGGTTATTTTGCAAGATGGCGAATAATTCGGAAAATTATCCCACTGCATTTTCTTTGGCATTTACTATTCGAAATTAGTTAGATTGTTGAAAATTAAATATTTCTATAATGTCACATGTTGCATGAGCAACATCAATTAAGGGCGCATGTGCACAACGATTAACAGCCGTCAGAGTGCTTACAACCAGAAATGTTTCTTTTATATCTCAACTTACCTAAAGACTTACTTACATATGTACATAAGTACGTCACACACACACACACACACATCAAAGACACCTTAAGTATAGTAAGATCTTATTTTTTTTATGACAGATATGTATGTTGTTGTGCTGATTTCGTTAAGCATTAAAATGGTTTGTTTGAATTTCTTTTTTTTTCTCTCTTTTATTTTTTCTTTTTTGGGGGAAATTTAAAATTTCACTACAAAAACAAAAACACATAAAAATATGTAGTACACATTTAATATATCTGCTTACAGACATGGGCGATTCAATAAATTAGTTTCAATTTAAATGTTGTCGCAATGCGCCACATTGATAGAAGATTCAACCGTATTTTCAAATATTGTGGAAGCATGACGAAATTCGGAGTCCGGAGTCGACTTCAGCTGTTCTAAATACTATAACAAAATGTCGACAATTGTCTTCTACACCACTACTCTTAAGAATTACATCGTTCATGTAATACAATTTTAAAAAATATGTACAGATTAACGTGTTAGCACATTATTTTATGGGAAACGTAAGTAAAAAACTCGGAGTCGGAGTCGACCAAACCTTTCGACTGCAGACTGCGACTCGGGACAAAGTTGTCAGACTCCGATTCCACAGCCCTGGTTTCAACAATATCTTACCAATTCGGTTGCTTCACAGAACATCTCTTTATTGGGCCACCCGATTTTACTATCTCTCTTTTCGGTGGTAATAACTACAGGAACTTAATAGAACAAATTTGTATTAAACGTTTCCAAAGTGGTCGGAGTATATATTTTGATGATTATTTTTTTTTTCACCCGAAGGGGCGTGGCTTATGGTTCAATATTAGTTATAACTTTACTGAATACATGATTTGGTTAAGATTGTTGTATTCATAGTAATATTATTATACGATTTGTATATGCAAAATATTTAAGAAACCATTGCGTAAAGAACACAGCTGTTACCCAGTCCTTTCATTAGCTCTCTATTGAATGGGTAATAAGTCCATATGTGCACCTTTCATCGACAGTGTTTTTAGAGATCAATTTCCTGAAGATTAGAGCAGAATAAAATGGATCCATTATATTTGGCTTCTTTAGCCCTATTCGGACCAGGCAGTGACTTTGGGTCACTAAATTAATACTTGTATATGTATTTTATTTTACATAAGTCATTATCGTCCCATATGTCTAAATCCAGTTTTGACATATAGTTTACTTTAAAAAAAAAAATGTCCATTAAATTTTTTTTTAATTTTTGTTTTCATTAAACATTTTTCGTTTTACTGGCGTTACTGTACGTTACAAATTTAACTTGCAGAAAACACAACATTTAAAACCGGGGAAGAAATAAGTTTTTCAGATAAAATTACATACACTTTAAGACCACATTAAATCAGATCAGGAAAACCAGAATTAGGTTTATTGTAAAACTGTTTTTGTAAGATCCTCAGCCAAACCTCCAACTATCTACACTAGGCCAATATAAAAGTGTATTACATTTTCTAATCGTTGGTAAGAAAGTTAAATTAATAATCTTGACAAATAAAAACATATCGCCGTTATTTCCGAATCTCACTTTTTAATGAAATTTGCTAGAAAAGTGTCCGACGCTCTTAATCCCAAAATATTTACAAAGACATAGCTAATTCAAGTGTAATTTAAGTGCCTTTTGCATGACCACAAAAACCCTCTCCTGTAAAATTTACTTTTTGGCGGTTACGCATTTTTGCGGTTATGGATCGATATGTATGTTTAGTTTAAACCTTCAATAAAATTTCAACTGCCCCAATAATGACGAATAAAAGGTCCTGTGTGACATTTCATTTCAAAAACAAACAACATCTTACAACGTCCACAATTGAATTGACACAATTAAAAGTACATCTGACACTTTCATTCATCCTCAAGTGTCTGGTGGTGCCGCCTTTGAAAGGAGCTGACGACCATAATGCCTCCACATGTTATCGAAACCTGATTGTTTGTAAAGGGTCATTACTTAATTGTCAACTATAACACACACGCACACGCCAGTAAATGCCGAACATTGGACGGACAGATTAATTCAACACTTTACCTTTGCTTGGTTTGGTGTTACTTACACTTTCTTTTTGTTTCCACTTACTGTACTCCCTTTCGCATTACGGTCTACCAAGCTACCAAGAACAACTCTTCCTAAAAGCTGTTAAACTAATTACACCTTACTTAGCCAACAAGTTTCTCAAGTCTATCCAGCTGAGCTGAGAAAAAGTCCAACCAATCGTGTATACTAACGATACAATGCCCAGTTTGCAGGAGCACTAAACGGATGAGAGAGGGAGAGATATAGAGAGAGGGAGTGACAACGCACTAGGTGGTGACCTGCTAATAGTGACCCTTTCTGTCATCAACCAGGCAAAGACAATAAAATAAAATGTTGTTTGGGTAAACCGACTGCATTTGCCACCAAAGAAAACTCAATTAATTAACGTGATATGTGAGAGTACAAGTACGAAATTATAGATACTGTACATACAACTGATCTCAAAATATGTACAAACAGAGGTTATTGGGAAATGCAAACAAATATTAAGTATGTTTTTTCAATGGCACTCAAATCCGGTCGCTCGAAATGATAATAGTGGTATATCAGTTGGACCCACGACAATACAACCCAAATCAAAAATGAAATTAGGACCCAACAAAATATGTGGGAGACAACAACACGAAATTGTATGTGGGTAGGTAGTGTGTGCGACTATCACACAGAAGAATACGAGTTCGAAACCGGGTAAGACCATCAAACATTTTTCAGCGGCTGTTTCCACCTCGTAAATGTTGGCGACTTTACGAGTCAGAGAGCAATCTCTAAGCCATGTAAAACTGCTCTAGAAAAGCATTTGCCCTTCGGAGCCGGCATTAAACAGTAGATCCCGGTCAGTGAGTATACATGTTATATCGTACACAGCTCGAGAGAAGTTTCCCCGTCTGTTCCTTCATGGAATGTTAAGGGAAATAAGTAAGTATATTTTCATAAGGCAATGGACCCCACCACATTTTTGGGGCATAATTTCCTTCGGTGAAGAAAAAAACCTTGGTTTTTTATTGAAAATCCGTTTATTACCTATGAGCAACAAAAGAAAATAAATACATTGATCAAAACTATTTTCAAAATAATCGTGCGAGCACCAAACATCCTTAAATAAAACTAAACAATACATTAGAAAAAGATTATATGGCCCTTGAACAAATTGGGCGATATGTCCGCATAAAGAGGCGACATAAGGCCCATGTCGGTTTTGGGCGTTATGTCGGTGTGGCATTAAGTCCGAGGACCAAAATATGCAAATACGATAAACCAATAACAATTTTGGGACCTATTTCCCTAACATGTTTCGTGTCTATTAACTGTACAATAATGTGCCTCACAAAAACGGGGTTTTTTCGAGGGACCGATTGTCAGAAGCCGTTTATCATATTCGTTGCAATGTAGTGTAGAAAAACGTAGCTTTTATTCGATTTTTAGTATACATATATGCCTGATCTCACAATGTCCAGGTATCGTGTTCAACTGCAGGTTAAGTAAAATATGAAATGCGTTGAGATATCACTTCTGCAACCATAAAATGAAGCTCAATTTATTTACTGTCCAATCGGTATTACCTTGGCCAAACTCGTATTATTTTCCAGTACATTTGACGAAGTCAGTAAGCAAGAATTATTGCTATTATTTTGAGCTTAACTGTATGACTATTTGTACAATAATGTTCCTCACAAAAACGATTTCATCACATTACTCATGGTGTAATAAACGCCATAAATGTGGAAATCGTATGACAATTGTTCTCACAGGGTCATTCAAGTTAGATTTGCTTTTTCAGTAGTGTAGTAGTGTTTTATTTCTTCTGACAAATTTTTGTTTTATTTATTTCTTTTGTCAGGTGTCAAGCAGAAAGCATAATGTACTTAAATGAGTTCAATTCAAAATCTACAACGCAAACAGAAACCAACAGAAATCAGAAAAAAAACCTCAATATTCAATATCTACTTATTTTGACCAGTCAGTTGAAATTTCACTCCCGACCACAAATAAAATCAATCAGAGCAAACGCGGCAGTCATCATGTGCGTATCCTTTTTCCACGGAATAAATATAACCGATTATACGGTCCCTCCTCTCTGCTCTATGACATTAAAAAAAAAATAACAAATGATATTGTTCAATGCTTTCGCATACAGCGACGATATTTCCAGGTAAACGGACGGCACGAATATGGACTGGTCTTGTACCGAGCCACACGATTAAAATTGTTCGATTCGTTAGTAGTACATGTTAATGATGTTTGCATGGTAAGTGAAACTGAACTCATTTTAGTTCAATGTAAACTTTCTTCTTGACAACTGTCAAGAGAAAAACCAAATAACCACACTCATTTTGCTGCAGTGTTTTGGAAAAGGAGTCTCGAGGTCGAAAAGTACGGTACGCGTTTCAAAACCTCATATTCTTTTTCGACCGGTCTAATATGTATGTACGACAGTTGTCGGTTAAAGTGTCACTTTTGGCAATAATTGAATATTTTTGGCATTAATTTTCTTGTTTGACAATTCTTAATGTTTTGCCGTGTTTCTGGCGTTGATTGTGACAAACAGGGGTTAGTTATCTAGACCGTCATTGAGAGGGAGATGCGGTGATTTGAAGCATATACTTTGCTATTCCACAACATCCTTATTGAGAAGTCATTATGTCAATATCCTGTTAAGGAGTGATTTGTTTCCTATTTGTAAACCAAAACAAGAAAATATTGACATTCAAACGTCGGCAAAATATACGCAATACTTACATACATACATATCTATATACACATACACGTATTCAGAAATATTCAACAGCTATTTCAAAGCAATCAGCAGACTCTTGTAGCGTAGTGAAAAGTACTGTTTTTTTTATATTAATTTTACAGAGGTTTTTTTTTGGGAAATGTTTATTTTCTAGTCAGTAATTTTTGTTGGGATTACTACATCATGAATACCCTAAGTAAGGGTTGTGAACTGATGTATATAGCTACTTTTATGCATATGTACTTGTGGACGTCATCACATATACACCCGTTAAAATATATCAGTTTAAATTGTATAAACCAATAGGTCTTAAACACAAAGACAGTATTAGGTAGTATGTATCTCTTATTAGACATTATGCTGTGTAAATTGCAAACAAAAGTTGCGAACACCCATTTTCACCATATCAACTGTTGATTAGCACAGTTAGTTCTGACAAACACCTATATCTAAACTTGTGGTTCTTTTAGAGGTAGTAAAAAAAGTTTGTTGTATTTCCGAAGGGTTAAAAACACTTTTAATTATCGCGCGGCTAAATAGCCAACTTAGTTGAACATTATAAAAAAATATGCGCAGAAAATAGGCTTATCGACATAATAAGTAAAGCTGGCCCCTTTCTGACAGGGAAGGTCGCAAATGGAGTCAGATCACAAAGTGCAGATAACAGGAAGGTCCGTAAGAAGACGTCTGAAAAAACCCGGCTTTACGTCATTTGACGTTAGTCCTATAGTGAAAATTAAGGACAAAATGGCAGTTAAAATGTTTAAAGACAAAACAATTTAGATAGTGAATATTCGGAAGATTTGCGATTAGTCTGTATGTTCCAGCAAAACAACTACCCGGCAAAAAAAAACCATCTCGGAATGGGGATTTGGTGAAGATTGTTTTGTCTTACATTTGAAAATTATATGGGTTTTTATGGAATTTTATTGTTGTTTGTTTTGACAAAAACTGTTACTTCAAGCACTTTAAGGTTCATTCATGGTTATTTCACCGACAAAGGTGTATAGTTGATAATTAAAATGAAAAAAAATTGATTAACAATACAATTGGAATGTGTTTTTTTATTTAATATTATAGTAAATGTTTGCTTTAGAGAGAGTATTTTCTCCAAATTCGAAAATATTGAAAGCTTGGTTATTTTTATAAATTTCCCCTCATGTAATAGTCCACTCTTGATGTAAAATTTTCGAACTATATTGTGAAAAAGGACACGATCCATGTAGAAATGTTTATAATTTTTTAGAATATTGTAACCCTCGAAATGATCATTTTAGGCCAGGGACCGTAATCATTATGAGTTTTATTATATAATGTATTCCAATGTAGTAAGAAATGTTTGTAACAATTTGGGTTTACATGTTCATCATAATTCCTGTCCAACACATTTTGACGTAGTACATCAATCGACTTCATTAATTGATTATTTTTTAATAACCCATCCTCAATATTTGTTAACGTCAGGTCAATATGTTTGTCCCGCAATTTCTAGACACGCGTTTTTGTATCTTTCAATGTATATTTCAGTACAACGTACTGAAGAATATATTGAATTTATTGACTATAATGCTATTGGACAAGACGTGTTATATGACGCAGTTGACTGTTTTGATTTTAGAGGTATTTATAACACATCAGATGTAAATTTGCAGTTGGATGTAATAATGACAGGTTTGAATTCCGTGCATTCTATTTTCCCAAGAAAAAGAAGAAGAATAAATTGCAGCAACGATAAATGGTTCTCGTCTCCTCAGATAAGGTACAACTGTTCTGTGCGAGATTTAGCATATAAAGCTTTTCTCGAGGAGAAAAGTCATATTAATTGGAAAATTTTTTGCAGGGCTAGAAATAAAGCCAAGGCGGTTATTAGAAAAACCAAGAGAGAAGCTCATTCATCCCTGTTTGTTGGGAACAATGATGCCAAGACAGTATGGAGGAGATTGAGAAACTATGGATTGCTGGGCGATGTTGCCTCATCAGAATCAGATGTTGATGTTAATGACTTGAATTCACGTTTCATCAATAACCAACTCACATTCTCGTCTGACAGTAGTTTTTTGAATTCACTTAATGGTAATGGTGGCTTCTCTTTTCGTAACATCTCTTTGAATGAGTTAATGTTAGCTTTCTTGTCAATCAAGTCTAATGCTTCGGGGTGCGATGGGGTTTCTCTTAAATTTCTTAGGGTAGTATTCCCATTTATAGGGAACCATATATTGCATTTAGTTAACACTATAATAACTACTTCTTGCTTTCCGATGGATTGGAAAGTACCTAGAGTTACCCCCATTCGGAAAAAGTCTTGTCCTAACTCTTCCGATAATTTAAGGCCAATTTCGTTGCTTCCTATTTTATCTAAAGTCGTTGAAAACGTTTTAAAAACACAAATATTAAGTCTCATTGAGAGTGAAAAAATATTGCATGATTGCCAATGTGGGTTTCGCCATAGCAGAAACACATCCTCTTTATTAGCTGGGCTTACGGACTCCATAAGGATGAATACGCATGGTCAAAAGTTGTGTGTTTTGTTATCTCTAGATTTAGAGAAAGCCTTTGATCGCGTAGACTATGGTTTGTTAATAGATAAATTACACAGAAATTATGGCTTTGGAAGGAGTGCGTGTAGCTTGGTATCATCCTATTTGTATGATAGACAACAATTCGTTAGTGTCAAAGGTGTAAATTCGTCTGTTCAACCTGTTACCAGTGGTGTTCCCCAGGGTTCTGTTCTTGGACCAATTTTGTTTGTATTGTTCATTAATGATCTCTTCAGTAGCTTGGGAGATTGGTGTATACCCTATTCGTTTGCGGATGACGTGCAACTATTATTTTGTGGAGAAGCTCAGTACCTGGATGTTCTTCAAGCAAAGATTGATCACGTTTTAAATTCATTGAGCTTTTGGATGCGTTCAAATTTAATTACTATCAATCCATCAAAAACAAAGGCGATGCTATTTTCCTTACACTCCCCTATCAATTTATGCTTAAGATATAATAATAATGATATAGAGTTTGTTCACAGTATGAAATGTTTGGGCGTAATCTTAGACGATAGGCTATGCTTTGATCAACATATTCGTAGTGTTGCATCACACATACATGTCACTCTTCGGCAGCTTTACAACACTAACCTGGTTTTACCTCTTTCGACGAAGTCAAAATTGGTCCATGCCTTAATAATGCCGAATATTCTGTACTGTTTAGAGGTGTACTCTGGCACTACTAGTAGGAATATAAACATTTTAAAATTAGCATTTAATAGAGTTATGCGGTACTTATACTCCGTTAAGACATACACTCATATATCACCCTTTGTTAACGCATTTTTAGGGAATTCATTTGTCGATTTTGTCTACATTCGTGTACTGTGCCTTTTCTATAAAATACACAAAGTTCAATCTCCTCTCTTCCTTGCTAATTCGTTTGTATTCAGTCACTCTGTTCGTAATAAACAATTAATTATTCCAAAAGTAACTCCCCTCATGGATCGGTCCTTCCTAGTTAGAGTAGCCCGTTTATATAACGTATTACCCTGCAGCTTAAAAACTTTTAATGGGGCTGCATTCACTTTCCGTAAAAAATTACTTCAACAATTTTCCTCGTTAGAGTAGCCCGTTTATATAACGCATTACCCTGCAGCATAAAAACTTTTAATGGGTCTGCATTCACTTATTTCAACAACTTTTCTTCCACTAGTAACCTATAATTTCAATTTATTTGGTTTTCTCTCACGCCTTCCTGAGATTTTTGTTTTTTCTTGCCACTTATACGCATATGCGCTTGCCTGTGCAATAGGGCTTATTATTAATATATATATATAGTTATTTATTTTTACTATAACTTTATCAAGTAGATTACTCTATTTTTGATGCATATTGTAATTTAGCTTTAATAGGCCAATGGGCTTTGAATTACAAGTTTAATAAATGAAATGAAAAAAAAAAAAAAAAAAATTACTACTAATGATTATATAATTAGTTTTAAGTACTATCTTTAATGATAACGACGAATTTTACAGAAATCAGTCCATAATCACTATTGTTAAAAATTGTTTATGATTTTTACTTTTTTCGTTCAATTTACGTTCACTTTCAATTTACGACTTTTTTGTGCCAATATCGTTGCATATCCTCATAAAACATATCCAGAGGAACCAACCAAGGCGGCAAAATATTAAAAACGATTTCATACATTTTTTGGATATAGCTGCGTGTACTTTTACTCTTACTCTCTCGCGTTTACTTTCTCAAAATGATATCTTTTTTAGACTAGAAAAATATTCGGTTCGACAGCGCATTCGACTAGAAAAAAATACAAATTACAGTGAAACTTCCATAAGTCGAATTGTCTTTAAGTCGAAGCACTTCTAGTGGCAATTAAACAGTTTTATAAGTAATTCCATAACTCAAAGTCTCCGTAAGACGAACTTTTCTACCGGATAATGGTGGTTTGAGATATGGAAGTTTGACTGTATATATAATTATTATTTTTGAGTTTTATTTTTCCTCAAAAATAATGATTATAGCCTGATTGAAGAAAACTGTCAACATCTAAAATTTAAAAATCATGTTGGAAATGCAAATGTTGCCCAAAAACACTCATTAATTGATTTTTTGATTTTAAAAAATCCCTGTTTTAGGCACTCAAAAAAAAACAACAACTATCAAGATTTCATTAAAATTTACTGAGCAACAGATTTGTAGAATATAGTTCTTTTTATGGTCCCCACCAGATGGTCCCCATTCCACAGGCTTTTTATTACAAAAAAAAATCCTTTTTTCCCCCAATTCCAACTTTCAGACCGACTACTCGAATTCCGCGAACACCAACAACAATTTAGTCCTAGAAAGTCTACACAGCAATCGTCATATCATAGACCACATAAACCCCCTCACGAATACATACGCATCGACATCGCCACCAACCCATTCGATTAATACCACAACAAGTGATGTCTCCACAGCATCCGCCGCAGCAGTATCAGCTAAATCGTCACATTGCCACAGTAACAATGGCAGTGGCAATAGTCCTTCCACGATGGATAAAAAGAAATGCATCGAATTACAACCCACAAGTAGCAGTAATACCAATAACAACAATCTATTGGATGCAGGCGTCAATGCAAGCATCGACTCGCACTTAAATCCGAACCTGCAGAAGAGTCATTGCTGTATGACGACACCCTTGACAGCCATATCATCTACTGTGTCTTCCTCGGCCCTTACAGCGTTACCGACCACCGGTATGTTGCCATCAAATTGGCGAAATTGCCCGTGTCACGTGTAATGCGTTGGCTTTCTTTTCAGATTTTTCCAGAGAACAGTGGTACGTTCACCATGCACATCACACGCCCACACATCCACAGCACCAGCTACCCGAAGAGTTTGTTATGTATGCACCTGCTTTGCCCACCAGTAGTTCTGGTTCTAGCATTGGCAAATTTGGCATTGAAAGTTCCACGGAAAGTTATTTGAATTCAAGGTATAATGGTAAGTGTATGTATGTAGGGTGGACGACAAAGTAACTACTCATAACGGCATTCCATTGTGATACACTCATAGGACGACTTTTACAAGTACATAGAACGACATGTAGGCATAGTGAGACGCTTGTCTATCCATTACCACAGAACCTCTCGCTTGTGATTGTACTACAGGACTCTGACCAACCACTAGATCCTGTTCCTGCGACAAATCGTTGCGCACCTAGGGATCCATAGACACTTATGTATGTATGTGACATCGTCCCCGAAGATGATTCTTACAATCAGTTATACGACATGACCCAGCGAGTGCGATTGTTATACAGGGTCTCCAACAAGAGGATTTATTTTGGTATTCAAAGCATTTTTTGAGATAAATGATCGGATGTTTATTTCATAATTAAGAGGAACGTATGCCGTTAATAATGAAAAACAATATCTACCAAATGGCCACCACGACCACGTTTACAGAACCATATACGTTTTATGAAATTTTCCACAACCAAATCGCAGAGTGGCTGCCCTATGTCCTCGATAGCCTCACGAATTCTATCTTTGAGGTATTGAATCGACGCAGGGCTGCTGGCGTAGACCTTATATTTCACGTGGCCCCGAAGAAAATGTCGCACGGTGTTAAATCACAAGATATCGTTGGCCAATTGTGATCATCTCTTCGAGAGATAACACGGTCCGAAAACTTTTTAGTTTTGCGAACTTTGACTGCAAGATTTTCACCATTTTTGTAGTGAATTTTAATAATTTCAATGAGTTGTTGAAGTGTGTGACGTTCCATTTTTAGTAATTGTCAAATGTCAAACAATAAAATCTTCAAAAGTGACAACTACCGAAATACCGTGTGATTCAAAACAACACCTCTTATTGGAGAACCCTGACTATGCCGGTTTGCACGTGTAGGTCCCAACCTTTTTCGAAGAAGTTTTGTCCCATAACAGCAACTGGGATCCGGCTTGCCCAAGGTTCCTGTTGCAGTGACGGTATTACAGACGAGTTGTACAAACGAGTCGATGTACAGCCCAAAGTAATTTATTTATATTGTAACTACCAGCCGCGGGTATGTTGCAGTTTGATTGATCTTCATTCACCTTTGGACACCGACCCCTTTTCAGTAGTTGGCCAGAAGGTTTATTCCGTGTTACTGGTTCAATTAAGTGTGGTTGACTGATTTTCCTATGATTCAACAGAGTGCAAGAGATGTTGTCATCTTGTCAGGGACCTCGCAGTGTATCGATTTTTTTGAAAAAGTACATAACAATGCAAATAAAAAACTATACATTTCGGATGGTCCACTGATTTCTATGTTTTTAACAATGTAAGTCTCAAAAAAATTATTTTTTTTTAAGCACATATCCATAGATAAAACTTTTCTGACATTTTGGTACTCAGGGGCCAGAGAATTGTGTGTTTCAGGCGGTTCTCCTATAGAATCGTTGTGGGAGTATATCTGACTTTGCATGTTATTAAAATTTGTTGAAAAAGTGAAGATCTCAAAATGTCATTGAATAATATCATCGTAAATGGTTTTTCCTGCCTAGAGACCGAAAATAGCGACATTCAGCCCTAGTATTCCGAAATGTCTGGTCCTTTTGAGTATCATCCTACTTTCGTCCTTTTCTATGTTACATATGTATATATTTACCCCCACAGTTTATAAGATTATATCCGTTTGCCGGCCTCATGATTCCATTGAAGCACGTGCATACGCGTGTACGTAAATTCAGTTAGAATAGAAAACGCACCCCCAATGACTTTGGGGCATATTGACTTTTTCCATAAACATTTGTAGACTTCTTAACGAAACAATACAAATATTGACATTGTTTGTTATTGCAAAACACGAAACATTCTTAATATGGGAAACTCCCACCAGACAGTCAGTCATCCAGTCAAGTCACTCACGACCAAACAATAAATGAATCTATTACGATGGGAAAACGATTTGTGCCAGTGGTTGCTGTTCTGTAACTTCCATGGTTATCGATTATGGATTCTCTGAACTCCTGTCGAGTGTTAATATGACATCTTATACATTGACGAAATTTAACGTATTATTATCTTAACAAAAGGAGAAAATGGGACAAAGAGAGAACCACAACAACGTTGTTGTTGGTGTTATTGTATCAGTAAAAATCATAAATGTAAAAAAGTGAATCATAAATTCGTCTTTCTTTTGCAGTTAACGTCAAAGGAGTGCGACATGAAAGAACATCATCTTTTTTCGACATTCCAGCTGTGACGCACCCATACTGTTACAGGTAACTTTATGGAAACTCCCACAAAATAACTTACTCTTACTTATAACAACAGCGACATGCTGATGATTCAAAATCTTCTTTCTTAACCTCAAAACGAACTCGTTGGCACGACATTGATTCGTCTCCATCGAAGATGAAGTTTAATTTTTCGTTTAAAGTGGCTTCTTTTGTAACGTTTGAATTTCGTTTTCTTCTCTTTGCATGTCGTTCCCACATGACGTCTCCGCTTTGTGATGATAGATTTCCATCATCACCACCTGCAGGGATTTTAAAGAAAAGCGACGAAGGTAAGATTTTAAGTGGTTTAAAACAAGAACATTTTCATCCTCAGCAGCAGTAGCAGATAAGCCAAATGAACAATATTGTTCATATTCATTTGTTTTAATTTATTCCATTTTTTTCTTAAATAAGGGAAAAACATCATCCAACATTTCCACGGAAAAGTCTTGCATTGTTAAGACATTAACACGCGGAGAAACGGAGCCAATAACTCAATTTGTTTTTGTTAAATTTTCCAAATGTAAACAAATTGAAAACAAACAAAATTATCAACCGTCAAATATCGCGCACAATTTGTTTCATTCAATACTAATCCAATTGACAGTCATACTGGCTACAGTGGATTTCTTCCATAAACCACGTGCTCATGCTAAAGACACCGCTAACTACCTACCGCCGCCCAACCAAAAGGCGATAATCAAATCGCTGGCAATGAAGCTGACTGTTGCCAGCGTATGCCAACAATCGCGCATATTAATGGGAAATAAAGTAATAATGTAAAATCGAATTTACAATCATAAGATTCGTTATGAATTTTGAGGTTATACTCAATGTTTCATGTACATTTAGCAGTCAGAATGAGATGAACAGTGGAACAAAGTGCTCCCAAATGTACTGAAAGTTGTTTTCATTAAATCTGTAGATAATTACATCGATCTATAATATTTTCGATTGATATCAGACGTGTAATTGTGGTAGTCAGCGAAAGTGTACTCTATAGTTATATGAGTTTTTTTTATGATTCTCTTCGTGTCTTTGTGTTAATATGAAAATTGGTGTAAGATGTTGGCGGCAATTTACATTAACCTTCATTTGTACAACGATTGACCACCGTGATTGTATGATTTATTTGGTATACAGAAACAGTTGATAGACGACAGTATGAGTAATATTACCCAAAGCCACTTTGTTATTTTCACCCACCCTTGCCCTTGTTTACTTTTTTATTTTCTTTATACTACAAATATTTGATGATCCTATGGGAATGTTTACGCAATATTTAACCTTATTTTCTCCAACTCCATCAATGAAATATCCGTCTGTGAGTTTCAATCACACCCCTCGAAACAGGAAACCCGATTTGCCGTCATCGTCGAGCCCGTGATATGCTTGTGATGTGATGTTGTTCTTATTGGTTTTGTTGTTATTTTACTTTACACACACAAGTACGGCATACAGTCCTTCTCGACACTTGTTCATAGATTATGCAGGTATCTGTTGAATATTTAAACATTAGAACGAAAAAGGCACATTACCCAGCCAAAGAGTATGGAGATTTCACCGTGAACAACGAGTATTCATGGACATTGTGGCAGACTGTTAGTCCGTGTACGGTTTTTGGCGTTGCAACCAGTTGAAGCATCCTTTCTAAATTCATCTGAATGTCTGCCTACATTTACAGGACCTGTCAAATGAATTACAACCCGTACGCATTTTTTTTACCGTACGGATCGTAAAAAGTCATCTTATAACTGGGCAGTAGCAGGGAATTTGGTTTGGAATGGGCCACCAGTAATGGTATGAGTAGCCTACAAACTACTTCTTTCATGTAATTGTAAATGTCTCCTTATACCCTACGGGTAGGAGGTGTGGGTGAGGTTATAACACATGTGTAACACATAGAAAAAATCACTTAAGACCCTAGGTGTCTTTGAACAAAAATTCGATTCATGACTGTATAAGTCGTTTGATGAATGTCCATCTGTCTATCCAGAGTTAAACAATTGCTTTGACATTTGACATGGATGAATACTTTTCCAAAACTACTTATGGTATTGCATGTGACCTACATGGCCACACCACTTCGGGTACATTTCATACCAATGTTACTTTCCGCCCACTTTATAAATCGTGTAAATGTGTATTTAGTTAAGCTTTGACTGGAAAAAGTTCTATATGTAGTTCTCGAGAAAAAAATTGACCAAAAATTACGATATTTTACGTTGCTATTATTTATAAAACAATGGTTAAAGAGCTGTGAGCAAAAATATTTAAACATTTCTTTTAAATTATTTCCGAATAGCTGGAAAACAAGCTAGGTTTGAAGGATATCAATGGTTTATTGCCGAAGTTATGGCTCTTTTTGTAAAAGTACCACATCGTCAAAATCATCTCGCATAATTACCTTTAATCAACATTTACGAGGTGGAAACGACTTTGAAAAAATAATGGCTCGTAATTCAGTGGCCGGGTGCTGTACAAACATACAATTATACGTACGTATTAAGTAACGTATTTAACGCATTGTTTACAACAAACACACACCACATAAAGCAAACAAAATAACTTGTTTTAAAAGGTTTTGTTGTTGTGGGACTGAGCATCACATACATATTTAATTAATACTCATTGTTTTGAAATGGCTTTATAATAATGTTGATGATGGCCATTTAACTTAAAGGACTCGAAACTGAGAGTCTTGTTCCCTCACAGTAAGCAGATTGTGTGAAATGTGTATATACAACACCGTGACATGTGTACACTGGCAGGAAGGGTTGAAAATATATCAATGTGTAATTTACGGGGATTAGTAACAAAGATACTTTTTAACAACAACAACACACATTTGCAAAAATTACCAACTCTCCATGAAAAATCATGTTAATCGATTTCATTATGTATGTATTAACACGAAACGATTTGGTACGATTTGTCTTACGGTCACAGTGCGATGTCAGCACCCAGTTAAAACTTGGTCAATTACCTATCACTTGCAGTACTTACTAATATCTCATTGCACTATTCTATTCTAAAATACAAATAATGTACTTAATAGCTGTATAGAAGCAGTCTCTTTTTTCTAAAAATCATTGTATTTACATTTTTGAATCCATTCTCCCTCTGGTCTGTAAAGGGGATATTCAAAACGCTTTAGAGCTAAGACAGACAACATAAATAAATGTCATTCAGTTGTTAATACTTTTCTTCAGAAATAAGTGTCACGCAGCACATAAGTTTCTCCAGAAAACATTGGAACTCTAGACAAGACTCTTCTGGTACCTCCCATTTGAAGAGTAGCTATGCAAAGTGTAAATTAAGCAGCCATTTGGATAAAATCTATGCAAAGTCTAAATTTATAAATTCCGAAATGTTGCACCACATTATTCGGTTTATATAAAACAATTGTATTCGGTTGATTAACATTGTTCCAATTTTATATGTCATACAAAACTTGGTAGTTCTTTTTCTTTTTTCCATCGCCAACGTCTGGTTGACATGGCAAGTGCGAAACTTTTACATTGGAAGAAAAAGAAAATCTGTCGACAAAATAAATGATTTCGAAGGATACCGAATATGGAAATCCTATATGAACATTTGATCTAGCTTGTCTTGTCAGACATTGGACCACCCATGTGTCCACTAAGACAAAAATATTGCGCGATATGGAGAGGATATGCTGGTGGGAAAAATATTATTATGAAAAATATTGGAAAAGTTTTGTGGGATGTATTCTAGTAAATTAATAACGGGGAGCGATTCATACCGTCATCAAAATACAAATTACATCATGACCTTAGCAACACAATACTTCATAAAACCACATCGTGAAATAGAAAATATTACAATGATAATGTTCACAGTCAAAATTGAAAAAAGTTTGTTGGTTTTTTGAGAATACTCAAATATGCTAACCGCAAAAACCCATTTAAAATCACCAAAACTTGTTTCGCAGAAATAAAAATGTTTTCCAAATATTCTCAATTCGTCAGTTATATGACTTCAGCTGATATTTCCTATTACAAAACCATTCTTAAAACAGAAAAGTAAATAAGTTTATATTGAAATCTTGATGTGATTTCATTTTATTATAATTTTTTAGATACAACTTCAATAGTTAAAAATGGCATGTGAAAAATGAGTTCAACACAAAAAGTAGATAATAAGAATTAATTATGTTAATAAAACGTTTTGGGGATCTCTAGTTTTTAAACAATAAATAAATCATTTTGGAAATTGAAAATATCATTAATAAACTAAAAATCGATTCATGCAACAAAGTTCTAAGTAGTCATTTTATGTTCTTACCGTGACAAATCGCCCAAAGTTTGATATATATTATATTGACAACATTTTTGCCCAAGTTATTTACGCACTTTGCTCTTGCCCTTGCAAAAAGTTCGAGTTATTTGTCTGGCATGCAACCAAAAGAGCCACACAATTTACTTGCTCTTTGATTGGTTACGTCGAGAGAAGTTCGTGTATTACATGAACATAACTGTGGAAATTGCCGAGTAGTTGTTTCGCACGCGATCTTCAAAATGCAAGAGCATTTAAAAGAGTGCTCGCCAATTCAAACACAGCTTTCAATTATATTAACGTCGACTTAAAAGAAAAGTGATGGTTTCAGTTACAAATACGCATTTGAGATAAATATTAGATAGTTCTTATATCAGTTTAACCAACCGTTTGATATTTTTTCTTTACTTCTCATCATTGTGCCCTTTAATGTGGTTACACTTTTCTAGCGATATTCAGTAGCTTCTTTACAGTACGAACAATCAAGTTCCGGTTTTCAACCGGTTTTGATGTCTGTTTCGGATGACTCACGATGTGCAGACAAAATAGTTTCAGTCGATGTTCAGTCTCTAAAGCCCGGTACTAGGTCCACAAAGTTCGATGAGCTGAAGGAAATTTTGATTAAAGGTCACCTTGACATTATTGAAAGGAGCCACTGGCTCTCCATGCTCCGATTTCAGGCCCATTTCAGTGCTTCCGACTTTGTCGAAAGTATTTGAAGTTCTGCTTAAGGAACAGATTTGTGCCCATTTGGACTCTGGCTCGTTAATTGACTACAGACAATCTGGATTTCAGAGGCATCATAGCACAACCTCTCTTGTCCTTCAATTGACTGATGATATAAGACGTTGTATAGATGCTAGACAACCGGGTGTACTTGCAATATTAGACTTAAGCAAAGCTTTTGATTCTGTTGATCATTCTATTCTTTTACACAAACTGTTTTCACAATTTAGCTTTTCTTATATGTCTTGTGCTTTAATTCGTTCTTTTCTAGTTCGTGGTTCTCAGTTTGTTATTTCTAATGGTCGCATGTCAAACACATCTGATTTACACTATGGTGTTCCGCAGGGCTCTATTTTGGGGCCACTGCTTTTTATGTTGTATGTAAATGATCTTCGAGACTGTATTCAAAATTCTAAGTTTGGTATTTACGCAGATGATATTCAATTATTTACTTCTGGTTCTTCTGGCTTAGTTGCCGATTGTATTAATGATTTAGACAGCGACATTGGTCTTATTTGTAATTGGTGTGTCCGTAATAATATACATATTAACGTCAGTAAGACTAAGTGTGCAATTTTTGGTCGAGGTCGTGATGACTTTCCGGTTCGGTCCATTGTAGTTCAGAATAGGGCTGTTTCTTTTTCTAATTCTGTATCATGGGGCTTGAAATTGATTGTGATATGCTTTTTACTAATCATATTGCTCTAGTCTGCTCCAGGATTAATGTAATTCTACGACGGCTTTACAGTCTCGACGTATATTTGCCTACCGGTGTTAAATTTAGACTTGCTCATACATTGCTTTTGCCTAACATTTTGTATGGGCTAGAAATCTATTCCGGCACCAATGCGGCAAATATGCGTAAACTTAACTCTTGCTTTCATGGTATATTGAGGTTTGTTTATGGCGCTCGCTCACGTTATGATTACGATTTGTACTCTTCACTGCTCTTGGGCTGTTCATTTGATAATTATTTGAATGTTAGATGTATTTATATCCTGTTTTTCGTGGTTAAATATGCGTTACCTGTGTATCTTTTTAATTGTATTACCTTTTTAAATACTAGTAGAAATACTCAGATTCTATTGGAGAATTGTTCTCATCTTATAATGGAGCGGTCATTTGTAGTACGTGTTTGCGAGGTTATGGAATACCTTGCCACACTATCTTAAGAATTTTTCCGTACATCCTTATACTTTTAAGCGTAAATTGCTTAATTACTTTTCTGCATTGGAGCAGCTTCATTGATAATGTTACTCATCTCTGGCAATTTCTTTTCTGCAGTCATACATTTCATTAATTTTGTTGTTGTTATTTTTCATAAAAGATAGTGCGTTATGTTTTTAGATTTTAAGTTTTTATTAATATTGTTTATGTTTTTAATTTTTCTGTTTGTACCACCTATCAACACGTTGTCCATAAGGGCGTTAGTTGATTAATAAATTATAAATAAAAATAAATAAATAAATAAAATAGACTCGTAGACGTCAGTAAAAGTGATCAACGAATCTTTATTTTCAGATGCATCATTTTGTAATAATTCCGCCGTCTCATCGTCCCTACAATTCGGACAACATTTTCACAACTCCAAAACGGAACATCCCGATTCTACGACCTCACATTTGGCCAATCATCATCCGCATCATAATCCACCGCATCATCATCATCCCTCGCATCACCATCATCCGCATCCACAATCGAGTAATCTGCATCCCCATCACCAACACGCCCACTTAAGTCCGCATCATTCGTCCGCTTTCAAATTCAGTCATTCGAGTGTATTAAGTTCCACATCGCCCAGTGTCTATCATCAGTACAATGGCCAGAGCGCATCGGGGACATATGGTTTAAGACCAACGTCGGATATAGCTCCTTCTCTCACATTGGCGCCAGCCTCAACGACATCTGATGTGGATATCAAATATGAAAATCCATATAATGCGGCAATATCCTCCACTTATGCTCTGAGGACGGGGAATGGAGTCGATTCAACTACAGCCGTATCATCAACAGATACCGATTTCAAACTGGAGAGTCTATACGCAGGCAATAATAGCATAACTACGAGTCATACGGTGAGTCAAAGGAGAGGATCCCTGCAGCTGTGGCAATTTCTGGTAGCTCTATTGGATGAACCCACCACAAAGTAAGTTAAAAATAAACTAGATCTGTGTTTCTTTCACGATTCATACTAATATATCAGCTCCAGTTGTATCGCCTGGACTGGACGGGGCATGGAGTTCAAACTAATCGAACCGGAGGAGGTGGCCCGACGCTGGGGTATACAAAAAAATCGTCCGGCCATGAACTACGACAAGTTGTCGCGCAGTCTGCGCTACTACTATGAAAAGGGAATTATGCAGAAGGTTAACGGCGAACGTTATGTATATCGTTTCGTCTGTGATCCAGAGGCTCTATTCAACATGGCCTATGGTCATCTGGGAGGCAATGCACCAGCAACAACAACTCCTAAGTCAGATCAACATCATCACCACCATCATCTATTAACAGCTGTTACCAAAAATAATCTCGACAATGGTTTGATTATAAGAGATTCCAATACAACTTCTTCGTTGGAGGAGGAATCGAATCGAGAAAGGTCTTCCTTAAATCATGTCTCCATTTCGGCGACCAAACATCATCATGAGCAATTGTTTTATGGCAAATTTTAATTCATAACAACTAAAAACAATTAATATGCGACAAAATTCGTATTCAAATAAAAAAGCACACAAAAAGTAATGCCAGGAAATTATAAAGCCCATATTTTCAAGATTGTCTTAACTTACAAGATCCTGTATATACTCGTATGTATCTGTGCTAACATATTAATACGACTTATGTCGGAAACCACAATTTCGGTATATTAAAGTATTGTGATTTTAGTTCTGGAACAATAATAATTTCGCAGAAAACTAATAATATCGGATCAGATTATGAGAAGATGTTATCAATACGTCCAAGTCCATACATACTTCTCAGGAGGAATACATATAAATAATAATGACATTATAAGTCTGTAAATTTGACCCAACAAATAGCCGACACACGTAACAATAGCAATTTGAAATGCCTATAACAAGAAAAGTTGTATGAACAAATTATGTGTGATAGTTGTCATTAATTCGAGAATAGCACTGTTAATCTAATCAGGCTACGCTTCTCGCTTGTTGAGCAATATTTGTTTCATAATCCATTTAAAGAAGATCTAGGAATATGGCAAAACATTTTTTTTTGGTTTCTAAAGTAAAAAAAAAACTGGCTCTAGGTAACTGAACAAGTTGTATTAAACCATAATTAATTTTCTAGCGAGTTGATTTAAAACTTGATTCTAGGATTATTGACCTTTTTATGTTTGTCAATACACAAATGTTTCCTTTGCCGGGCGATACAATTCATATTGGGCATTATTTTTTTTTAAAGTCTCGCATAGAGAATGTGCAGAAATCTTACCTACTAATCTAGACATTCTCCAGACGTTTTAAGTAAACTAGTCCAAAAAAAAATTTTAATTGATATGTGGTATTGTACTTGTATTGAGATATTGTAGGAAATTGTAACAGTATGTGTTTATCTATGTATATACCCATATACTTATGTATAAGTAGTTAATAAAAAAAAGAAAACAACAATATACATACACTCATATATATCGTGAGTATGTACGTACAGATGTGTATATCTTGACATACATACATTTATATACATACAAACCATTTACTAATTTATGACTTAAGAGGGAGAGAGTGTAAGTAAGTATCACAAATATTGAACTCTACAAAATGTACTTGCATAGTAGGATTTATGATTGAAATAAAAAAAATGGACAAATACTTAAAACTATTTGAAAATGATACATACATGTAAGTACTACAAAAAATGGCATAGAATGAAACAATCTGAAAGAACTTATGAAGATTTTGCTTTCTTGGCCGGAGATTCACCGTTCTCTTCCTTGTCCTTTCCTTCTTTCATTTGTTCGTCGTCATCTTCCTCATCGCTACTACTGCTGCTGGCCGATTCTTCGCATTTACGTTTCTCCGCCTTCTTGCATTCGGTCTTTAGTGAGGACGCATATGTCTTCACTTTGTCGGGCTGTGGACTGTATGCCCAGTGGATCAATTCCATGTGAATATCTGAAGGTTTGCCGGCATCATCAAACAATTTGGCATCTTCCTCCTTAAGTTTCGCCATTAGTTTTGTAATATTTCTGTTGCGCACAATATCCCAGGAGGTCGCATCGTCTTCTTCGGGGTACATAGTGCGCAAATGCTTATAATTGCCCTTGGCTTTAGGTCCACCATAGGACTTAAGGAATTCGGCTTGTAATTTACATTCGGGTTGTGGCAATTTCTCAATGACTGTGTAGGCGAGATATGCACGATTGTTTTTGATGAGATTTTCAGTCTCGAATTTTTCGAGGAAATCTTCCAAGATTTTGACACCGTCTTTGATCGATTGGATTTTCTCTTCATTTTTGGTACCTGAGAGAACACGTTTAGAGCTGCCAATCAGACCTTTTATGGCTAATTTTTGGTAATCAGGGTCACGATCTTCTAGAATTCTGGAAAAAATAATATTACATTCATTACCTGGATTATATAATTGTGAATATAAAAGTGAAATTTCAACATTTTCGTAAAATGTTTACAATTTACAATTACATTAGAAATCATTACTGTCAATTTATTAAATTCTAAGCGATGTATTAGATTTAAACTGTAAAGCTGCATATCGAAATTCTCTCATTCCGGATTTCATCTTTATATTTGTAAAGGAAATTCAAATGTCGAGCATACAAATTTTATCATCCAGTTTCTACAATTTCTCATATTTTACGATAATAGAATGATTCAAGAAATACATATTTCAATACCAAACAAAGAATGTAATGACGACATAAGACCAATCGAAAAAAAACAACAATACAATTAATTAACATTCAATAATAGAAAAAGATCGACGTAGAATAATTTTATCCTAGACAGATATTCATTTGGCTATTTGGTATGAACTGGGGAACCTTTGCATAAATTCCACTCATGACGTAATTTTTATTTAATGCTGTTAGCGGAATACTAAAATATACGAGTGCAGTTAATATTCATGAGTTTCATAAATCGTATACACACATCCATACAAATTGGTATGTATGTAAAACCTTAACATATGTTCTACAACTATCGAAGAGTAGAGCTTTCGCCTGAAGGCAATCATAGCGATAAACATATATACATATGCTGTATTAAAAGCTGTCATACTCCGTGTAGTCTTGTGTGACTAATTATTAGTGCTACTTTTTTAATCGCAGATGTATGGCATCCACGTACATATGTACATATTATATATGCATACACACCGGCAAAATTAATGATAATACGGTCTGATGACGATGATGATGTTATGTGTGCTATTATTAATGTACACATATGTATGTGTGTAAAATATTTTTGATTATAACTGCATACATGTATGCATTGATATTACACGTAAATCCACATTTTGGAATTTTATCAATGGATACACCTATTTTGGTATGATATTTGGAAACTATAATCTCTGTTTTCGAAAATATAATGAGGTGCAACTGTGTATTGCTGAACGTATAATGCAACGAGGTAGATGTCTTTAATAATGTTGGACGAAATACAATTTAGCTTGGAATTACTTAATCAATACGATTTTATATAATACAGATCAGTGATTTGGCAATACGTCTTGTTAACCGCTTTCAATTTTAATATTTCACAATCACAGGAAATTAGAATTTTCAAAAAAAAAAAATTTACAAACCCTATCCAGACCTCAAAAGGCTCTTTATTCATTACATTAGCTCAGTGGATAAATGCAGAATTGTTCCTATAGATGCCGAAATGGATATTTTAGTTTGTAATTACGTATAATTTTAAATAAGAGTATAACAAACAAAATCCATATTTAACGGTCCAATGGTAAATATGACGATGCTTTAGTGGACCTCGTACACAAATTCAATTCCAAACGAATTGGAAACGTTTTTTCTAAACTAAGAAGATTTGTAATATTGTAAAATCATCATACTATAAAAAAGTGCGTGTAAAAACGAAATTTCTGTCATTTAAATTAATCATTTCCTTTACAACACTGCCGAAAGCTATGTATTTCGACAAAGTAAATACACTCGAAGAAAAAACTCCTAGTCGTCCCTCAGCTACATTCATAATGCGAACATTCACAATGGAACAATAGGTTATTTGTAATGTTTTGTTCTTCTGGGATTTTTTAAGGAACCAACCTAATGCCCATGTTCAACATTGATGAATATGGGAACATGTACCTGTAACTATGGACCTGGTTTCTAGAGCGACACTCTCTCACATCCAAAAGTGATGACCTTCAGTAGTGCCCTTCTCAAGTCTAAACTTTAACAATGTGCAATATTTTATTGAGTCCGGTTCATGCTTGAGTAAGCAGGTGTAAAGATATTCAGAAAGTGGTTCTAAGTAACAATAAAGTTTTTCCATTTTGTTTGTCACCAACAGCAGTTCTGGTCGATATAAACATACCCCGTACTGTTTGTGTTTTGAATGAATCTAGTGTGAGTCTATTTTGACCAAGTTACTGCATGCATATTTGCTCGAGTGTATCCTCACACAAACACTAAAAACTACCAAATGACATCATTGCAAACACGACCACGACCGACCTTCGCGCACTTAAATCTCTCCGTCGTCTTGTATTGTTTTTTTTTTTTTTGAAACAGAATAAAAATGCAAACGTTGGAAAATATACGGAATCGAGTTGAAATTTAAACGAAATGGTCATTTGATGATATTGTTTGTACACTCAAAAAATATGTACATATGCGGAGAAGTAGAGTGTCAGACAACGTGCTGTGACACAAATAAAATCGACACTAATGAGTATGTATATACATGTCGTGTGTATCGATGTAGGGTGCATCATCCATCCTCCTTCCCAACAAAATATCGCATGGATTCATATGTTTAGTGAATTTAGTATACTTATATATGTATTTCTTGGACTTACTTTAGGGTTTTCTCGGCGGCTTCCTTATCCTTGAATCCCAGACCAGGAACAGTCTCCACCTTGTCTTCACTATTAGTTTTGGCGTTTTTATTGGCTGTATCACCTCCATTCTCCATTAACCATTTCTCAAACACTTCAATAGCATCATTGATATTTTTAACTTTGTCTTCGGCTTTGGTCACTAAACAATATCGGAGAGAAATCAAAATACATCAATAAATTGTCACCTTATTATTTACGGCTTCATGATCTACTTACTTGTGAGAACGCGTTTAGCTCGCCCCAGCAAACCCCGTACCGTTAATTTACGATATTGCATATCGTGACTTTCCAAAAGGATCAAAGTCTCTTCAGCCTTTTCCTTATTTTTGAATCCAAATTTCGAATCTCCGTTATCGGCCATCTTGATAATTATTTATATCTTCTACACTTTGATTAGTATTAGCACGTCTTCGAACACTCACTGCCAAAGCACAACTGAATAGAAAAATTCAAATTGCCGAAAATGTTCGTCCGTTCTTAAAATATTTCACTTGGTATCCGTCGCTACAGTATATGTGTATCTATCGCCTCTAATGTATTGCTAATGAATTTGTATTGTTAACTACAACGGCTGCGGTATAGGTATAAAAACACATACCTAGTAATATTAAGCTTTCTGGATTTCTTTTTCGTTATTGTTGATTCTCTTTGTTTTACTTTAATATACTACAGACTCGATTGAGTATAATGCTCGAATTGTGAAGACGGTGGTATGTGTTCCAACGATGATAAAACGTACCAAAAAATATGTACATTATCCTACCCTACATTCAACTGAGGTCTTATTAGGGTGCCATGACGCAATGAGTAGTAGAGGTGTATGGCAGTTCTAAATTTCTAACCACTAGGGCGAATGTACCCACACACACCCCAAATTGTTATAGCATTCTCCGATTGTAGTGAAATGCAGGTAAACTAATCTACAAAAAAAACCCATGCTTGGAGACAGTAGCTTAAAAATCAAATAGACTTATTAGTAACCATCCAAACACCTCCATTAAGGTGATATAAATTGTATTTAAACCTAGAAAGTCAAACTTATATTGGATATTTGGACATGTGTTGCGGATTCAAATCAAAAATAGACTAACAGGTTTAAAACACATTCAGTAATCCAAAGATAATGGAATTTCGTAAAGACAAATATTCTAGTTGAAGTTTTGTTCTAAATTCGTTTATTCACATAGCACCCATTACCCGGGAAAATATTAATTTAATAATAATAGAATTTTTGTTCTCACAAATAAATAACGTAAGCCCCATTTTTTACCATATAAAATTACTTTAATATTGCTCTTCCTACATTTTTTAGAATGATTTCGAAAAGGTGACATAAACGGGTGTTAGCAGGAATTAATACTGACAACTTAATTAATATAAACAGAGATAACAATTGTGTGTCGTTGAGTATTACAGTAAACAAATTAAATGAAAATCCAGAAATGTTTTTTATAAGACTTTGGAGTAAAACGTAATCGAACAAAACAGGTACTAGTTTGCTTGTTTCTTGGACATGTATAGGTAGAAACAATTCTTAAGCTTATGTTTCATTATTTTTTATTCAGGTTTTAGAGCGTCTAATGTAAATATCGATCGATATTCGGAAATGCCAAAAAAAATTAAATTAATTGCCTCAAGATTGGTCCGAATAAATGAATTATATAAAAATAAATCCGGTTGACGGAACCAAATAGTTCCGATTCGTTTTCAACCTAATTATTTTTATTTTTTTTGTTTGTTTGTTATTAATTACAATACAAAGTAAATTTATATTCTAATTTTTGGGTCCAAGGGTAAACCGGGTGACACAGACCATATGTTTAGATTTTGCAGCGACAGACCAAAGCCTCTGGTGGGAATCGAACCCACAACCCCCACGCTGATAGGCAAGCACGCTACCAACTCGCCTACCGGGGCGCTTTTCAACCAAATTAATATTAAATATCAGTTGCTTTAACTATAATTTAATTTAACATGTTTCAAATTTGACGTTTTCCGATCCGACCAGACGATGTGCAGGCTCTATGCAAGTGCCAAGATAACTGATGGACAGTGATGCATATCTAATCTTAACAGTTAATAACTATTTTTAGAAGAACTGCTATAGACATTGGAAATCACAAATTTAATAAATCAAATAAAATACGGCTTTCCGCGACATGAAAATTTCTTAAAATGAGAATGAAAAATACTTTTTGTTGCTAGCAAGTACTAAATTTTGTATAATTGTAAATTTGTTTTAATGTAATTACAGCAGGGGAACCAATCATTTAGTTTGAAGTTTATATTCAGTTGTTTTTGCCATGTAATACAATGTTTGGCCTTACAATATGAATGAATAAACTTAAAAAGACATTCGACAATATTTGAAATGGTACCAAATAAAACACGGTAGTACTTTTGAGATTTAAATGCCACATAAAAAGTAATAAGTATAAACTGTATCATCCCAGATGAGAGAACGGACATTCTCCACCGGCCATTAGATAAGACTCACATTTAAAAATGATGTCATTATGCTCCCAAAAACATTTGAGATTGAGAGACCCCATCATCGCTCATTCAATGCATGTTGGTGGTGAAACAAGTCGGTTTAGTTTATTTCGGCCTGTTTGTGTTTATAGAATTAAAAGAATCAAAACAAAATGAAATAAAAAAAAACTCGAGAAATGTGCGACACACCATGATAACAATAAACTACTACATGCGGAAAAGTAGTTTCAAGCAATAGCTTGATTTACATTAGGCGAGAATAAGTTATCGGACCTAATACACTATTTTTCAATGGAAAGTACATTCGAAAGACCGAAAATTGATTTATATGGGGCCAATATAAATTATTATAATTGCAAATAAAGAAACAATAATAAAATAACAAATAAAACATGCTTACATTTTTCAAAATAACAATATTCGATTTTCCAATCGCCTAAACTTTATATAAATATGTTTTGGTAAATTTGTCCTTCCTCTGTAAATATATGCATTCAAAATATCATACATTAAATGTAAACTACAAAGTAGAAAAGGAAATTAAATTTCCTAAACTCTTAGTCATTTGTAAAATCAGTATGCTGAAAAATAAACATAAATTTGAATTTTAATAAACTACACACACGTTGATCTAACCGCATGAGACTTTTGTTTAAGTGACCTCTCCGAACCATTAACCACTACAAGAGGTAGTCGAATTTTAATAAGAGTTGTGAACGGCTGTGTTGTGGTAGGTAATGTGTGTCCAGGATCAAAACCGGGCCGTTTCCACCTCGTAAATGCTGGTGGCTTTACGAAGAATAGTGATGTAAAAACTTCTCTGGCCGTTCGGAGCCAGATTTGAACAGTAGATCCCGGTACAATTTATATCGTGTACATTTTAAGGGAAAATAAGTATGTTTACAAGACGAAGTTTTAAACTTCATTTATAAGGGACATCAACAAAGGACATCAATTGAAGATCCTGCATAGTAATGGAATATAACGTTTGTATAGTGCATCAATCCAAAGGATCCGTTTTACAAGGACCTTGGAAAGAGTAGCATCCGATTTATTCATGAACAAAAAATACAACTTCAACCTTTGATGATTGGATATTTTCGGTATCCGTTTTACACATTTAATTGTAAAGTGGCTAGAATTACAATGTTTGCAGATTATACAAGAACAAGGATTGGTATTACTTACCTTCAACGCCACTCCATTGGATAATGGATTTTTACATGCCGAATTAATGATGGAGCCTCGAATTAAGACTCATTCGCCAATAATAATAAGTAGATATTTTTCGAACAGAGTTTGAGGTAATAGGAAATTATTGGCTGATTTTTTTTTATCGGCGCAGCCAATTCCAGCAGGTTTTTTTCTTGTCTATTAGATATTTTGCCAACAGGGTGGGAGGCAATAAGAAATTATTGGCGCCTTTTCACTTCATGAATTTCACCGTCTACTGTTTTTTTATATTAATCAATGCGAATTTCGACACATTTCGCTAATAAAAATTATCAGAATTTATGCGCAGAGATGTATGTAATACAAAACGTTTACACAAAAAAAAAAATAGCAGCGGTTTAATAACGGCACAGAATATACGATAGTACTGAGCCGACATTTCTTACGTCTTTCTGAGACGAACTTGCGCTTAAAACGAAAATCGGGGCGACCGAAAAAATTCAGTAATTTGTAATCCGACTTCAATCTCTGTATCCGATATGCGATTAAATCGTCGAATATATGGGCACCAAATCAATGAATGAGAAATGAGAAAAAAAAAGTAGCAAGGTTTGAGCTGAGTCCGAGCGTCTCCGGCTGTTTTTTTTAGCACAGTTGCGCTGCCGCCGATGATTATGGCTCAAATCGGTGGAAACTGACATATCATTTCTGTAACCTTGCCATTACACATACATCTAATTTGTTGCCAGTTGAGTACAACATACCTATTCTCTTGTTGTTGTTGCCGTACGCAGTAGCAAATAAAAATACAATGTTGCCCCACACCACAAATTGTCAAAACATTTGGGGAAAAGTATGGACAAGCATATTTGTTTTCATAAATAAGTCCACATTTTGTTTTTTGTACTTTAAACACGTCTGAAGAATACTTCATTGATAATAATTCTCAAAATGTAACTGTTTTTATTACGACAAAACGGTCAAAACACAATTACACAATATAATGATCCCATAAATTGACAACAAAATATGTTGGGGAACTCTAACATTCGTCTCTGCTGCATGTGCCAAAATTTCACCACCCAGCTAGCATTTGAACGTTTGTTTCACGATCACGATTGTTTCGCGACTGGATTTCCAATCGTCACCACGATTGTCGGAGCAGAATTTTATTTTTCTCTGCTTTTCACGATTTGTTTTTGTGTTTACTTTGTGTCAAAGTCGTAACATGTAGTTTTGTTATTGTTGTCTTACTTCTTCCCGCACACTCCACCGAACTCGTGTTTTGCAAAGAGAATTAAACAAGAGTCAGAGGTGAAGTGCAGCACAAGTGTTCTTACAGCATTTTAATTTGTTTTTCTTTTCAAAGATATGTGTCATGTAAAGTTCCCAAAACCGGATGACTCTTTAATTAATAGAGCAATCCAACAAGAATTTGTTCATGCTGCAGACCGGCTTAGGAAAGTAGACCGAACAAAAACTATGAAATAAGTACCAAATTGTAATTTATAATACTATATTTTAATTGATCAAATTAAATTTTTAATAAAAAAGCATGTTCTATGAAAGAACATTGGCAATCGCCAGCGATTGCATTTTGCTCATCGTCGACGATTGCATTTTACTCATCGTCGACGATTGGAAAGTAAGAGTCGCCATCTTGACACAGTTACATCAGTTGTTCTGAACGTGCGCGATTGGAATACGACATCGCGCACGATTACTTTAATCGTCTGCTCCGATCGTGAAATAGTCGTGCACGATTGAAAATGCTAGCTGGGCAGTATCAAAAAAAAGTGTGAGTGTGCTGAGTTTTTCGAACAATTACTGCCCAGTGTAATTCCTGGGTAAGAAATACATTTATGTTTGGCGCGCCGACGTATTAGAAAAAAAAACTTATTATTTTTTACACGACCGTTTTGGCAATTAATTATTTTTTCTATTAATACTAAAATATTAATCTTAAACGTTGTTCTTCATCAGACTATTTTGTATTCGTCAAATCCCTAATGTGAATCGATTAATGATTTTTGGATTAACTCGTTGTTTCAGCTTAAGTCAGCTTCTACCAGCTGTTACTGTTGTGAAAGAGTATCAAAAGTACAGTGCAAGAATTTTGTACACAATTCGTATTCTTCCCCGGTACCTTTTGATTCCTTATACTTATTCACTCTTTTTGCTTCGATCCCTCCTTCGTAACCGTCAGTGTAAAAAAACTTTTTATTCCGCTCCAGTGTTGCCACTTAATAATTTTTCCGACGGGTTAGCCACCCAGTCGCCGTCGCCGTTGAAATTGCATCGGCTCGTTTCTCTGGGAAGGAATCAAAATATACCAGTGAATTTTCAGTTTTTCTGTGGTAAATTACCACTTCATCACAAAGAAAATGCATCAATAGCAAGGCCAACGCTATTGCTGAATTGAGCAGGAATATGGACACCACAACAACACTGCACTACCAACAACCAAACGCCAAAAATCAAGACAGCAGAAAAAATCAAGACATCGATGTATATTTGGCTAAAGTGAGTAAAATTCAAAGGAGTTCGGACTTGACTAAAACGGGAGTCCGTGGTCGTAGTGGTGCTAACTATCGACTGAGCGGAAAAGGCGATGTTATTGATGACTTACGCCCTGCTGCGGATGACGAGTGCTTGTTTGGCAAGGGGATCCAAGGAGGTGTCACAATGATGGCGCACTTTACATCGGATTTGTTGATCGAATCTCCAGACCACACTCAACGTGACACTACCACAGAAAGCGACAATAACATAAGTTCCTGTTCCACGCTAGACATTGTCAATAAGGTAAGTGAAATAGATGGACACGGGTGTCGGTTTTGTGGTTTGTTAGGTGGTAGGGACGAAATGTATTTGCTTCTTTAGGTGCTGCCGCTGACTGCATTTTTCTGCGCAGCTGCGTTGCAGCCAAATGTAGCAGTAGTTGATAGTAGCTGCCAGCGAGTCGGAGGGTGAAGATGACGTTAAGATTATTGCGAAATGTGTTTTGGCATATTCGAATAATTTTGGAGATATAATAGAAAAGACGAGAGAAAATTCCTCAACGACGTAATCATTATATTTTAAATGTTCCTGTATATTGTGGGTTCTCCAAGAAAAATGATCTCAGAACAGCTGTTGAGACGTAGTATTAGTTGCCTGTGTTGTTCGGAACAACAACGTCACGAGTCGATGTTGAAGCGGCAGGAAATACGGCGTAGTTGGGAATATACCTTGGTCGCACAGCCCATGCCACTGAGACCTATTAACGTTGCGTTTATATAGTATGTAGTCCCACCTAAAAACGATACTAATTAAATATCGATTTTTCAGGTGGAGAATCTTTCCTTGCAACAATTGGAGACAACAAAAGTCCGTGAATTAACGCGACGACTTCAGCAAACCGAAGACGAGAGGACAGCTGTTCAGCGCCAATTGAATGAATGTAACACTGAGAAGGAGTTGTGTCTGCGTCGATTGGAAATCGTGAGTGCAGCACACGAGTGTCGTATTACGGAAATGCATTGCGTTATAGCGGAGCTTAGTAAGAAGCTACGAAAGAAACAGGAGACAACTATTATGGAGGAACAGGAGCCAGAAGGAAGTGGTAAATTTCAAATTTCGAGACAAATGACGAAGTTATCCACAATATTTCCATTTTATTTTTATGCAGAAATCAGTTATCAGGAGGGTTCTGTCTATAATTCAGAATTAAACTTAACGAATCCTGATGCTGAATGTCAAACTGATCCGTTAGAAGAAGCAGAGTATTCACATGCCGAAGTTGACCAAAATTTATGCAGTGAAGTTACCGACGACATAAAGATCTGTGACGCTAATTTCAAGGGACAGGTTGAGGTATGAAACAGAATTATGAATTATTGAACACTGAATTACAAATTTAAACAATTTTAGGCTCTACAAGAAGAAATCCTACACTTAAAGGCGCAGGTTGCATTGTTACAGTCTGAAATATCCAATGTCAACTGTCCCGGGGGCATAGGTTTTATAGTTGAAGAACCGCCGAGTATTGAACACTATGGAGCTGATGTTGAGGCAACTCAAAGTATTGATTCCCTGGAACCCTCACTACAACTAACGCACAGAGATGTGGACGATCAAGTGCTGAATGACTTGAATAACACATCAACACTAACGGCCGAAGACACTTACGTCACTAGTCCACACAAGTCACCAGTAATACCAAAAATGGCTGAGAGGGTTCGTTTAAAATGTGCCAGAAAAACTGATACGGACAACATAACCGCCATGGATTTGCGAAATATGGAGGTTGGTTGGACAAGACTTCAATATTTTCTTCAAATATGCGAGACTGTTATTATTTCTTACAGATAAAAAACGCAAATATTGTTGAACATTTAGTGTCAGATCTCAAACAAAATAACAGCAGTCTTATGGAATCATTCATTGATCCTTCACAGCTTGATAATGAATTGCAACGTTTGCAACGAAAAGTGGAACACTTGAAAGTTCAAAACACAGTATTATCTCTGACATTAGATGAGTCCAAGGAGCACTGTGAACATTTATATTTGCTATGTGGCAAATATGAATCGAACGCTATAGCCCTTCAGGCGGCTTTAAATTGCAGTGATCGGGCCATAGAGGCTTATGATGTTATGTTGGCTTTACTGGAGAGCAAGTAAGAACAACCATTTTAGTCCCCGGTATTTAGATAACATGCATAAACTTATCTTTAAGGTTGGGTATGATCAAAGAGAAATCGTCCGCTGCCGAAGAGAGTCGCAAAGCTGTGGAGTCCGTGGCAAGCCATTTGCTTGATCGTTTGGAAAGTGAAAAAAACACATTTGAAAATAGTTTAGGTCCTTGGCAAAATAGGTAAGTAATAGTCAGTCGTTCGTTAAAATGTTTAAATTTTTCTCTGACTAAACCGACACAATACCACCCTTTTTTAAAAAAATGTGCATACCAAGTATCGAACGCTGAAGTGTTTGAATAATCTAAACATTGTTTAGTTTTAAAAATAAGTCTCAAAATTGGTAATTTTGACGAATTTCCAATGGCTTTAATTTAATATAACATTTTCAAAACAGGTCTAATTGGATCCAAATCGTTTTAGTCCCAAAATATCTATTTCTCTGTCTTGAACATAGGATTTCTTTGTATATTCAAGAAACATCTCTCCCCATAGACAACAAAAAACTCTCATCATTTAGCTTGCATTTGAGTATCACATACTCAACAAAAAACTCTCATCAATATTTCATTTTTAAATAGCGATACTTTATTTGATTCTAATGATATTTCCCAAGCCTATTCATCTCGAACTGAAGAATGACATTGGTATCCAAACTTTTTAATGCAACTTTCGTATTTCGATGCAACTTACAGAGGTATACTGTTATGTTTTTATTATTTTGTTTGTACAGTTTTAGCATACCCGACAAAGTATCTCCCACACCCTGGACTCAGGAAGACGACCACCGCCTGCGTTACCATGTCTCCAAGTTAAAAGGACGGCGGGCTACTGTTCAGAATACTATCGTACAACTTGAATCGCCGTTTAGCGATTCATATGAAAAATCAAGACTTGCTCTAGAAAGCAAAAAAGAATTGAGTGGCCACAAAGAAAGGGCATCTTTGGAATTATTGGACGCATTATTAATGCAAGAGCTATTGAATCTCCGCGAAGAAAATATCGCCCTGAAGATTAAAGCCGAGCAGGCAGAAAGGGAAAAACAGTATGCTAATGATCGAATAGGCGTATTACATGAAGCCCTCAAACAATTACAGCTTCAACTACAGTTCAATTCCGAATCATCATCCGAATTGTTTCATCAGCAACACCAGCGACAACCTGTGGAACAGCACAGGAGTTCCTATTCAGAAGCAGAACATGCAGCACTCACAGAACAACAGTTGGTTGAAGCTCTATCTAGAGAAACAGAGTTAAAAGGACGCATACAGTGTCTAATAGCATCAGTGACTGAAACACAGAAAATGTCGGATGAAAAATATGAATACTTGCACAGCAATGTTAGGGAATTGCAAAAAACAAATCAGTAAGTCTTATAAGTTTTTGTCACAATTTAAACTAATATAAACCATAAATATTTGGAGGCTTCATCGCAGACTTTAAAGGCTTCAATCGCAGATATTTGGATCCTTCATGTTTGTTAATATTTATGAGTTTGCTTTCGATATTAAAAAACACGAATCAAGCTAAAACTGGCCATTCGGATCACAGCGGCACTCATCGAATTTTTATTATCTTACTCTCTTTTTCAGGAGCCTTACGCAGATCATAGAGCAAAACAAACGAAAATACCAAACTCGAATACGTAGACTGGAACAAAAAATCATGGACCTGACATTAGAAATGGGTCGGCAACAGAGTGTTGTATGCAAACAACAACCGCATATTGTCCCTGATGTACCTCCAATGTCACCCGTTGGCGCAAATAAATACAAATATAGACAACACGCATCACCATCGCTAATAGCCCCACCACCACCATCTTCATCTTCTCATCTGAGACATCCGGAAAATGTCCCCGAAACCACATTGTAGTAAGGGTATATACCATCCCTCCTATTTTATGCATATCCCCTCCTCTTCATCCTACCCCAATTAATTGTATGCCCGTGTACGTATAAGAAAGAACATTTTTTTGTGCGATACTTCTTATGTTTTTACTCAACTAGGTAATATCAGGACACACTTTATGTTTCCTTGTTTAGGTCATACAATACTGCAGTTTTATTTTTGCTTATTTGGCTTTTGTGTTATTGCAAATAAAAATAATATTAATACTATGAAAAACTAACATTACACATATGTGCCATTCGTTAAAAAATTTAGCTTTGTAAAAATCACACACAATGAACGAGCTCGAATCGTCTAGGTTTATCTTGATTATTACTATGTATTAACAATTATTATTACTATCATTGCAATGTATGCCATACACTTATTAAACATAATACATAAAAACTTACTACTTACCAACGCACCTAAATAGCAATGTTAGCCCCCCCCCTTTAGCAAGGAGTTGTTAAACAAAAAAAAATAAACCCCGAATATTACGACAAAAAAAGTGCAGCTTGTATTTGCTTTTTTGTAAAAAAAAATATATTAAATATAATATAATTGATAAATATATACTAAATTCTATGTCATTTTTATTACAAAACCGAGAGTGAGTTATCGGTCATAGTTTGAATAGAATTCCCAACAATAGTTGATCAGGAATAAATATTTCACCATATACAAAATATGTTATTAGTTTTATAACTTGGTTGAAATATTATCCGAGTGGTGTAAGAGAAATAAATATGATTCTAATTTCTGAACTGAGAACTATTAAATCGTCGTCGTTGACTATGTAAAACCATAGTTCTGCAAAAGTTACTGAAGGATGGAGAAAATACATTAATTAAACACTAAAGCACAACTAATACCATCTCTGTCATATCCAATAGCATATTCTACTACGATATGTTACATGATCTCCCATCATTTAATATTACTACGCTAAACACAATCATACCCAATCGATATTTGAAGTTGCTATTTTGAGATTTCACTAGATGTAAAATCCGAAGGAGGCGGCCAGGCCCACTAATTGCGTTGAAATATCTTGTTTTCCTTGATTCATCTGATGGTGAGCCAGCTTACTTATCGGACTGAAAGTTTCTCACTTGTTTCTTAATGAATACCACAGCTCCGATCTAACGTACAGATATAAGAACGTAGACATTGCTAATCTGCAGACTACTATCTACGTTAGTATATGGGAAATTGGATATTTGCATTAATAATATTGTAATACCACGTAGGGAACACAATATAGCAGCAGAATGTGGATTTCCAGATACATACTACTAAAACGTTTCAAGGATTTAAGAAAACCCGCAATCAAATGATATTAGCCGAATGGAATTCCATTCATTTAATTAGAATTTTATGTATGATTTATTACACCACTAGACTTGATTCAATATGCCAAATATGTTAGTCATCTCCAGATGTCATTTCCTCATCATTCTGTTGTTGGCATTCATCTAGATCGTCCGGTTGCCCATTATCTTGTTCGTCATGTACTCCGTTCACAGGTGCTTCACTCTCCGGCATTTTATCGTCCTCATCCTCCTCTTCATCATCTCGCGCCACTTCCTCTTCTGCTAGTCGCGTTCGAATTTCATGTATGTGTTTTTCCAATTCAACGCATTGTTGTTCAATTTCGTAATTCTTCGAAACCAACAGAACCCAGTTGGCCTCTAGAGAACGAAGTTTTTCACCAGCCTTAGTTTGAGCTTGCTTTCTTTCCCAGTTGACGTCTTGTATTTCTTTTTTCAATTCTTGCAACCGCACCTGGGCTTTGGCCTGTAGGGCGACAAACACCTCCAAATACGCTTTCCAAGACTCTATACCATAGTCTACCATAAGTTCAAGGTTCATGGCCCGAACCCATTGATGTTCTAGCTGAGCTTTGGAATTGTCAATAGATTCTTCCCAGGCTGATACTTCGGAGAGACGGCTTCCGGATGGAGGTGGCAGTTCATACCGTTTCATACTTAACGTTTCCATTGGTACACGATTTTGAATGCGTTCAAATTCCTGGGCGGCCATTAGTTTTGTTTCAAATATTGATGTGGAGAGGGGAGCCAAATGTTCCAGATAATTTTTGGTGGGACGATAGCGACGACATTCTTCTTCGACCATAGCCAAGGCCTAGAATTAAAACAAATTAGGGGCCGGCTTATAAACGATTGAGTCAAAATGAAAACTTACCGATTCTCGAACTCCCACATCATCATATCCCTGATCAATATAGGGCAATGCATCGACTACAACTTCTCCGGCCATAAATAAATAATTCGATTCTATTAGTATCTGTGGACAACAGTGATGGTATTTTGAAAACTTTAATTTGATACATTATATGTGCCCAAATAGGGCAACTGTGATTGTGTGTTGTATTAGGGTACTTTATACGATCAAGTCCCTGGAGGCGTCGAAAAACTTCACAATTACCGGGAGCCAGTGGCAATATACAAGGTTTTTACAGTGGCAACCCCACACCAAAGACCATATAGAGGGCAGACGTCGCAAGTTGTTTTCTGATGCATTAGTTCGGAAGCACACTCCAGATGTCACTTATTGGCATGGCAATATTTGAAAGGTTGTCAAAGCAAATATTTTTTTTTTAAACAAATACCTACTTAGGGCAATGCAGATAATTTTTTTAAGATTGACATGCCCATCTAATTTCTAGATTCATAATCCCATTATGTTTTATAAATATGACAACTGTTTTAATAGTACAGTTACTGAGTGTCTCGGTAGAGGTGGCAACACCGGTAGAAAAAATTAAAATGTTAAAACGGTCGCTGTAAAAACTTTTCAAAGTTATTATAATATTAATTCAATTGTGAATATTGTGAAATCGAGTAAACTAACGTAAGATGTTGATTTGATTTTTGTCAGTTACGTCTCCTAGATGGTAGATTGTCAACAAATGGCAAAAAAAATTATACAAAACTAAAGTTTTATCGTTGTCAAACAAAAAAAAAAAAAAGAATCAAGAAAGGTACAACTTGTATCTCAAGTTAATACAAACAAATGATCAGGCCGTACTCAATTTGTTACACTTTTTTAGTTCTTTCTGTTCGACATGTAGTAGCGAAAAGAAGAAAACAAAAGAAAACAGAAGAATTTTTCAAATGTACACATACTTCCCCTGTCGGCAAATATTTTCAGTATAAAAAGAGTTGTATTTTGCGTGCGTAGGTCGGAGTTTCGTTCAGTATCAACACTGTTTCGGGCGGCCATATTGAACAATCGTCAACTTTTTTCGTTATTTCAGTTTCTTTCCTCTTCTTTTTTTCTTCCTTTTTCTTTTCGGTCTTCTATTGGTTAATGGAGGACGTTTCTGCCGTCGCAGAATAAATTTGGAAGTAATTTTGGGAAAAATTGCCAATAAAAAATGGTAAGCAGTGAAGTGAATCGAAGAAAGATAAAAACAACATGTGAAAACATAAATATTCTATGAAAATTCCGCAAGAATTCATGTGAAAATGAC
The DNA here is from genome assembly GCA_958296145.1 of Hydrotaea cyrtoneurina. Taxonomy (NCBI): domain Eukaryota; kingdom Metazoa; phylum Arthropoda; class Insecta; order Diptera; family Muscidae; genus Hydrotaea; species Hydrotaea cyrtoneurina. Next base: position 148,829,695 of record OY282512.1, on the reverse strand, counting down.
GTCGGAAAATTGGTGTGGTTACACGTGTTTTTGTCAGTAGTCGATCTCGTGAAATTATGAAATTATATTCCACGTTTTGATTTGTCGAAAGAATACTAAGTGTTTTTGTTTTGTTATCGTGTGTTTTTACAGAGTTTAGCCAACGCAAGACCTCTTGTCTCCGTGTATTCGGACAAGAATGAACAAATCAAAGATAAGAACATTTGCCTGCCAGCTGTGTTCAAGGCACCCATCCGCCCCGATGTCGTCAACGACATCCACCAATTGATGCGTCGCAACAGGCGTCAACCTTATGCTGTTAGCGAACAAGCCGGTAAGTTGTAGTGGATGCTAGTTGCGAATGGAGTGTGTTATCCCTACCTTTCCCTTTGTTACAGGTCACCAAACCTCTGCTGAATCATGGGGTACTGGTCGTGCTGTTGCTCGTATTCCCCGTGTCCGTGGTGGTGGTACTCACCGTTCCGGCCAGGGTGCTTTCGGTAACATGTGTCGTGGTGGTCGTATGTTCGCCCCAACCAAAACCTACCGTCGCTGGCACCGTAAGGTGAATGTCAACCAACGTCGTTATGCCTTGGTCTCTGCCATCGCTGCCTCCGGCGTCCCAGCCCTTGTCCAATCTAAGGGCCACATCATTGATGGCGTCTCTGAATTCCCCTTGGTCGTTTCTGATGAAGTACAAAAACTGCAAAAGACCAAGCAAGCTGTTGTTTTCCTTAGACGCATGAAGGTCTGGGCTGACATCCAAAAGGTAAGCATAAACAATCTTACAAAGCGCTGACTAGATCAATCAACAGCTGAATGTTTGTTAACAATTGTGTCTATGAATATTCGGTATACATGAATTGATGAATACAATGGGGGGACAATAATATGTGCCCATTATCTTCTCCGAATGCCAGGTGTAATGGTAAACAAACATTTTAAACCATATTCATAGCATTAAAGAACATATCGCACACGTTTTATCGGAAAGGCACAACTCAAAATTTGCCGTTTTCGAGTATGCTTGTTTAAGCGTTTCATCATACACATATCTAAGATATAAAAAGATATCAATTTAAAAATGCATTATAGTTTTTCAGTTTCCGAACATTGCAAAATTTGAGTTGTGCGTCTTTAGTAGAACGTGTGTGCTATGACTGTAGTTGTTTGGCAGTTACTGTTTTTTAGGCAAAAATTCCATTCCTGGTTTTGTTTAAAAAGCTTCTATGATAAAAGTAACTGCTAGAGTAATTTAGATTTCGGTAGGCGTTCCGTTTTAAAGATGTTCAATGCTTTTCTAACGGGGTAACTTAAATCTACAAATATTTACTACAAACCAGCAGCAGTCATGCTGACATTCCACCTGCAAAACTAACTGTTCTTTCTGGACATATTGTTTTTTTAGGTGTACAAATCCCAACGCTTCCGTGCTGGACGTGGTACTATGCGCGATCGTCGTCGCATTGCCCGTCGTGGTCCCCTTATCGTGTACTACAAGGATGAAGGTTTGCGTCGTGCCTTCCGCAACATCCCTGGCATTGAAACCATGTCCGTCGACAAAATGAACTTGTTGAAATTGGCTCCTGGTGGTCATGTTGGTCGTTTTGTCATTTGGACTGAATCGGCCTTTGCTCGCCTCAACGAGCTCTTCGGCACCTGGAAGTCCGCATCCACCTTGAAGAAGGGATACAACCTTCCTCAGCCCAAGATGGCCAACACCGACTTGTCGCGCCTTCTTAAATCCGAAGAGATCCGCAAGGTTCTCCGTGATCCACGCAAGAAGGTCTTCCGTCGTGTGCGTCGTCTCAATCCATTGTCCAACGTGCGTCAACTCATCAAGTTGAACCCTTACGCTGAAGTTCTTCGTCGTCGTGCTGCTTTGGCTGCTGAACAACGCACCATTGCCAAATCTTTGGCCAAGGCTAAGAAAAACAACGTTGAATTGGCCAAGAATCATTTCGCCGTTGTTGCCAGCAAGGCTGCTGCCAATCGCGCCAATATGTTGAAGAAGGCATTCGAAGCAAGAAAGAAGAAGACCGTTGCTGCCCCCAAGAAGAAGTAAGCTTTTCAAAAGATTACTGACGTTGAAAATAGATGGGGAGACGTATTTTTTAATTCTTTTAATGCTACAACAAAAATGTATGAATTTTTTTCATAATACAAAAACTTCAAAAACAACTTAAAATTTAAGTTTAGTTTTAATAAATTGTTTTACAATTGTTTAAGTTAAATATGATCTGAACCTGAAGTTGATATGGTTGGGGTTAGGGACAGAAGTGACAGAAATACAATGCAACAACATTTCTTGTTGTAGAGTCCACTTCGTAGATTTCGAGATTGCCAATAATCTATTCAGACATTGGCTTCAACGCGAGCCGGTTCAAATTTATCAAGAATTGTAGCCGTTTATTAAAAAATATTGGGTAAATCCTTACTGAAAGAAAAAAAAAAAGTTACATCAAATCAATGATGATCTGACCAGGGATTTTTGTTTAAAGATTTCTATAAAGGACTAATGACTTATTTTTTAGAAACTTGGCTACGGCATAAGTATAACTCTTAATCTCTAAGTCGCCTGCGTTTGCGAGGTTGAAAATGTTTGATGTCTTTCCTGGATATGAACATGGGTGTGGTGCTAAATAACGCACCTACTACCTCAACTTTAAAAAATCTATTCATGCTGAAGATATATGGACAAATGTTAAATAACGTGAAAGTTCTCGGAATTTTGTTACAGCAGTATTGAAAAGATTAAGATACAGATCAATGGTTTCATTTCAGGAGTCGCATTCAAAGTTTATTTGGAATTTCTCAAAGGCCGTATGATATAGGATCTCAAGTTTTTCAGTATTTGTATCAGTGCTACCGTAGTGTGTACTAATTAAAAATGTTTTTTGTAGAACATGGGCACGTTGTTCCTCTAAGTTGACTGAGCATTAATTTATATTATCAAAAATATACGATGTGCATGCGTCCTAAGGGCTAAGTTGACTTAGAAAGCACGACAAAAATACATTTTCCATCTAAGAATGCGAAGTGCTACTTACACGGTTTTGGAATGAACGTGTGGGCAATAGCGGCATTTGTAAAACAGTCGACGAGGAACATTTTTTACATTGGTGCGTTACACGTGCGGCGATGGGACAATTCATTTATCCGGTTAGTGGACAGACGAACGAAATTGTTAAACATAAAAAGATACAAATTGACATTACAGGGACACATTCTTTACTTTGTGTTCATGGTAACTGTATTACTGAAGACAGAAGGCTTAATATTGGCGTATATATACACATTATAATAATAATAAATAACCCTAATTAAAAAATGCGTATAAGTGGCGTAGAAGAAAAGAAATCCAAGAGACGGTCTGAAAAAAAAAAAATTTTAGATTTTTGCAAGGATTTTGACTATACAAGCAATGTCCCATTAACGCGGTTAATTCGTTCATCAAGAATACCTCGCAAAGCAAGACACCAAAGGATAAACCAAAAGTCTCTCGCAAAAAAAAGGAAATATATTGAAACCGCGTTATAACGAAATACCGCTAAACGAAATCGCGCTAAGCGGACATTGCCTGTATTACATAAATGTATCTTTATTACGGTTATACAAAAGAATCAGAATTTCAAAATACAAAAATCTGGTCATGATAGAATAGTTTAATAGAGATCTTTAAACCGCTCTTTTTCTACATATCTCTTTTTTTATATATATTCTATATATCCTTTCACATTTCTATACTTACCAACATATATCAATTTATTCGTCTATATGTGGAAATATCACCTAGTACAGAGTTCATTTTATTATTCATCATCATCCATGTTTAAGTTAATTTAGCTGTTTTTTTATATTTTTCATGTTGATTGTACTATTGGTTTAGCATAGAAAAACAATAAGTTTGTAAATGCCAAAAGCATAGCAACAAAACATATCGGAAATCTTACCCATACAATTTTAAATTTTGGTAACAACTGACGGACACTACAAATATATAGTAAACAAATTTAAAACTTTTGACAAATGAAATTAAAAACATGCTCTACAAAAACATTATTCTGTAGAATAACTCCGGGGGAACATATTGAGAAACATTTTCTAAATCGATGTTAATTTGGAATATTATTTTTGTCCTTCCATCTTCTTTGATGTAGTTGTACAAAATAATAATTGGTTTTCCCCTAACATTCCATGTGAGAACAGCCGCGGATCATCTTTTAACCCAGTGAGTTTTGAACGGCTAATAGGGTTTTCAACAGAAGTTTTACATGACATAGAGACAACTATATTACTCGTAAAGCCGACCACATATACGAGGTGGAAACGATAGTCGCACGGACTATATATCATACAACGGCCGTCCACCATTTTTTAAATTAGTTACTGATTTTCTCGCTGTAAAGAATATTACTCACTGTCGCACTTTTCGTACTACATACTTATATATGATCGTAGAAATGAATGACACTATCAATACGCCTAATCTAATTGTGTGTAAACTAGTGTAATTGAATTATGGCGTATAATAAATATAATTATTTCTATTCCAGTACTTATACGTCATGGATAACCACATCTCCATTGTTTTATGACATATGGGACATTTACAGGATCGCGAACGCGACTCTCGTACGCTTTAGAGTTAAAAAAAGGTTTTGAAACATATGTAAAATACACGAAAAAGACAAAAATGTATTTTTTCTGGAAATGCCCATATCCCAATAATAAGTATATTGCGATGTCTATACAAACCAATATGAATAACGAAAATTTTCCGTTGGACATCAGGAACATCACAGCACAAACTACTAAATACAAAGTATGTTATCGACAATCGCTTGCTCTACGAATGGGGTGTGGGAAGTGATGGCATGAGTAAGAAAGAAAAAGAGTAGCAGAAGCCATATCTCTCGAGCATATCGTTACCTTAGTATATAAAACTCATTAAAGATGTTTTACAGGATTTATTAATCTGAAATCATTTTTTTCGGGATGGGTGCATTTTCGTAAATACACACATAGATCTTGAATCGCAAATATAAATACTTATGGTAATGTTAAGAAAGATTAAAATAATTTTTATTGTTTTTGCCGAATTTGTACAATTCTGTTGTTTTGCACCATATCGTGGGGCATATTTGAGTGGAGACCTTATAAAACCAAGCCAATGTTTAGGAAGACAAGTAAGTAAATCACTTATGAATTTTACCTCTCTCTGTAGACACGAGTATATGTATATGCACATACATGAGAAATGTATTTGTTATGTGTTTGTTATCAATGTCTTGTTATCAATGCAATAACAACACAAATGGAAATGAGCATAACAATAACTCGTGCAAATTTCAAAGTTCCCTCAATCTCTTTATTTAAGCAAATGTCGCGAGAATTTGTGTACTTCTGAGTAGGAGAATAATGTAGAGAAACAACGTGATAGTGAGAGAAGCATGGTTTGTTGTTATAATGTTTGTGTTTTAAGTAAGTTTAAAAAAGGCAGCATTTCTCCAATTCTCATTTGACATTAGGGGTTTTCACATTACAACTACAAGTTCAAATATTGCAGAGTAGACTGACTTTATGGATATTAGGGGTTTCACTAAACTGTCTATATAGATAATTTCATTTCGTTATGGTAATATAAAAAAGCCCATATGGGCAATAAGCGTATATTACGTATATACATAACTTTCTAGTTCTAAAAAGTTATTAAACCCTAGAATGAAACTTATTTCAATTAATAAATAGGTAAAAAGCAAAAAACACTATAATATATAAATGTTTTGGACAAATTTAATTAAGATAATATTGGCCCCCAACGAGAACAATAAAGAATAACTTATTTTATTTATTGACTTAAAAAATGATGAGCATGATGAGAAAGAGCAGAATAGAACTACGAATATGTTCAAAAAGCATATATCCTTGAAGACATGAACAGGAAAGGAGTTCCGCAAATGTAGATTCCATAATATTGAAACTCTTACAATAAGTGAACGATCATAAATCATCGAGCAAAACGTGCAACAACGAACATGACGTCATTAAAATATTTACTTTATTCCAAGTATAAAATTGAAGCAATAAATGTGCTACTCTTGCATTTATACCACCAATAGTGAAACCCCCAAATATTTGATGAGATCTTTTATTGTGAGTACCGACAAAATCGAATCACAGACATGTACATAACAACAAAAGTAAGTATTCTTTACGACAACAAAAAACAACATCAACATCGGCGGTCGCCGAATGAAATCTAATTGAAAATTAATTAATAAACGACCGCTTTTGAGCTAAGAACCACATATTCAACGTGGAGCTCTAAGGAAATGGTTTCCATCGCACAAACTAAAAATACGCGATTTTCCTTACGTTGATGAATTGATTTATGCATAACACAAATTAAAGTGATTTGGAAGAAAATTAAGAGCCATGCGAACAAAGAATATGACATAAATAAAGTGCAAAAACTAACTGAAACGATACTACAAACACCAGAGAGAGCAGCAAACAACACAGAAATACTCTTCGATTCTGTCTGCCTTCTGACCGGTCTTACAATAGACGGTAGTTGCATCTCTAAACCTCAAAGACGTCGATTAGTCAATTAGATATCACAACAAAAAACACAATAACGCATAACACAAAGAAATAATCAAATGGAATAATATCTTAATCAAATGAAAATTACATAAATATCTAATTTTATATTTGGATGTGATTGCAATCTAAAAAGTATTTGAAAAGTAGTACATATATTAACAAAAAAAAACAAAATTAAACAAAGTCTCGCCCGTAACACTCGAAGAATAAGAAACGTATACAAAGTAAAAAAAAACAAAACAAACCATACAAAAAAAAAAGTCGACGATCATACGATATTTTGTTGTCTTCTGTTCGAAATAAAACGTAAATGTCTGTATAGTAGTGGCGGGTTCGGTTTTTGGCCTCTGTTATATTTGCGTTGAGAAAAACGACGTAAACTGAGTTAAACGAACAAAATAGAATAGATTGAAATTCAGAAGTGTTTTCGAAAGATTCCTCTGGTGATAAATGGGATGCTATAACTATATTCCATTGAATCAATACGATTATTAAGAAGACACTGGCAAACTTAACAACTGCTTGCTGCGCGACTCGAACAGCAGCGAAACGTTACGGAATCTTTGGTTTTTCTCGCAGTTTACAAAATCGACCTTAACATTCACTTCCATTTACAACTCGCACACGATAAAAGAAAACTAAACATTCAATCAAAAAACGAACAAATCATTACAATCGCCTGAAATCAACATTAGCATATGGCATACACGGTGCAAAGTCTGTAAATCCATCCATCCGTCCACTGCATCAACATCGCGAACAACACTCTGTTGTTGCAGCCACCAAGTCAGTGCCCTATAACGCATACACACAACATACAGAACCGTACATCATTTATCCACTCTCTTTTGGCCTGAGACATCGTATTGCCTGTCTTCGGTTTATATGTTTGCTTTCCCTAATTCTTGGCAACTTTGATCCTGCACGAAACTATTGTTTGGTATCCTTTGCTTTACAATTAACAATGCTCGAGGCTGTGATTGGCTTCCTACAGGGGGCAATTGAATTCTCCCTGTTGGGCTGTGTGGAAGCTGCATCTGTGGCATTCATTGTTTACTACATTTATGCCAAAACCAGGTATGTTTTGTATATTTCCTTTGAATATCATTAACAAATATTTCTTTTATACTAATACAGTTATATGTACATGCATACCGAGACGTTTTTTTTGTTTTAGTTTTAATTTAACCACCGTAGTCTGATCAAAACCAGCCGGCAAGAGCAATATCAATTTTATGCTGAAAATCCTTAGCAGATATTTCAAAAAAAAGTGTTGAATGTGATGAAATAATCCATTTATGTATAACTGATCGAGTCAAGATCAGTTGTATATTATGGTGGTCTAAGTCCAATACTTCAATACTTAGCAGGGCAATCGATGATGCCATAAATCAGTAACAACTGTTTTTTTTATTTCTTAAACTCCAACAAAAATCCATACCCAAATTTGGCGTTGTTTTATGGGATATAATTAAATATTATATCCAAGCACATTGCGTTGCCTGATTCGAGTATCACAAGGTGGAACACTGCCCACTTTCACTTACTTTTCGTACATTGTGTGTTCGCATTAATTAATTAAATTGAAGTATTTTCCATTTGTAAATATGCACATACATATGTTGAATTTTTATTAGACCGACCAGACTTTAATGCAAATCCATACTACAATATAATTAATATATTCCTCTTGAGGGTAAACAGAACCAAACGCGTCTCCAATAAGTATATTGCCCTATTAATCCCTCTTCAGCTGTGGTAAGAAATTGGCGCCTGCACTATAGTATATATTTGTTTCTACGTGCACAAATTCCGATGTTATATTTAAATATATTTACAATATGTAAAAAAAACTGTTCCATAGAATGGATGAAAACCGAACCGGTATTAATCGATCCATATCACTTTTTTGTTGTCTGTGAACCGAGCGGTGAACCCAAACACTCTAGGAAAAAAAATGTCGAACCTAACCAAAAACTAGGGATGTAACGAATGTGTGTTTAGCGAAAGCGAATGCGAAAGCGAATAGTAAAAATTTTTTTTAGCGAATGCGGATGCGGATGCGAAAGTAAAAATTTTTTTTAGCGAATGCGAAAGCGAATGCGAAAGCCAGTAGTAAAAATTACTTTTAGCTAATGTAAATATTACAAGGAATCGTTTAACGAATGCGAAAATCTTTGGGAATGTCAGAGTCAATTATGCAGTACTTATTTCCAGTAATATTTATTTCAAAGTAACAAAAATGTATTTCAAAGTAACAAAAATTTAACAAAAAATTTTAATTCAATTCACAGAAAATTCAGTCTCATGGTAAAATATATTAAAGTTAACTTCAAAGTTGAACATTCCATATTTGGGTACATAAGGAATAAATTCTTGGCAAACCTTATAATTTCAGATTGAGTTCAGTTTCTAGAGGAGTCTAATATCCAATCAATAAATTTTCAGTTTTTTGCGAATGCGAATGCGAGAGCGAATAATAAAATAATGTTTTTTGCGAGTGCGAATGCGGTTGCGAATGTCCAAAATGAAGCGAATAATTCGCATTCGCATATGCGAATGCGAATTACGTTACAACCCTGCCAAAAACCACCAAAAAATTAAGAAAAAAAAGTGGTTCGGTATTTCAGTTTTGGCAAAAAAAAAAAACATCACAATGAAGACTTACAAAAATTGCTAAAATAGATTTTTCTGTTCCATCGACACAAATTTCTGTTGAACGAGCATACCTTAGTTTCAATTAAATTTTAGGTTTTTAATAAAAATAAATTGCCTATAAACCAGTGGCTCAACCTGCTCTGAACCCCTGAACCGAACCAACTCAAATCCAGAACTTTGTAATAGTTTTATGGAAAAACGGTAATCCCTTTTATAACTTTTATATAATTTGTATAATATTTTACATGTACTATGTATAAATGTCAGTATTGTATATTTAAACTTTGTACATAGCTTTTTTTACTTTGTTATTAATAATTGATGTTGCTTTCGGACCTTTTTCACTTAGAGATTCAAAAACTCTGCAATTGTTAAGACAAGGTTGTGCTCTTGAACATTCGGTTGTGACAAAGTCGCTGGTATATATTGATAACCATACCATAAGATCGTGACTACGACAATATTGCGGCACACTCGACCGCAACTTTCGCTTGTTGCAACCAATAATTGAGTTTTAACATTCTTAACAATAATTGTTTCCTGTTCTAAAACAAAATATTTTTCTTTAGTGTAGAAAATTTTTTTTTTTGAGTTAGTGCTTTTCCTGATTTGAGATGTACGACAAATGATAAATTTAGTTTATCAAACCATGGTTAGGATACCTACTACACTCATAAATTTCAAAAATATAACACATTATTTGTTATTTATTTATTAATCATGGAGATATGCTCTCGATACTGTGCACACTGTCCTGCCTCCTTTAAGGTGTTACAAACATCATCACTTTAGTTGATAATACCCTGTGTGGAGTTTTATATAAAAAACCATGCAATGATGTGTAGGGTAAACGAATTCATCAAAAGAGTGTTTTGTTCATAAACAATTTATTATCAGCCCCATTATCATTTTTTCGCGGGTTTTGTTTTCGATAAACGCCTAGCCTGCAGACAAGTGACGGTTATCGTTTAACGATCTTATATGCGATTTATTTATCGGACATTGGAAAAATGCGTGTAAAGTTCAAAACGAGTGATACGAGTGTGAAAAACGTTAACCACGCAGTGTTTTATTCATGTGAGGGCATGAGAAGGAGTCGTTGGGCGCAGATGACCCACCAATTCGACATCTTGAGTGCTCAAATAACCCATTGTTTCAAATGACGTGTGAGAGCTCGAATTGTCGTGATGCGAAATGATCCGTCTTCTCTTTTTGTTTTTCCTTATTTTTTCGAATACTGTTGGCAAACAGATAGTTGTGTACAAGGCACCGTGCCACATGACCGTTTATACCGGAAAGAAAAACGCAATCAGTTGCTTCGATGTGCAACTTTTGTTGGATTTTGCTCGTCCTGAAAGACCCATACGGTCCAGTGTTGTACACTGCAGTTGAGCTACTGCGGTTGTATTTTTCAACATTTCTTTGCACCAATCGACACGAGCCTTTTGTTGAGCAATCGCCAAATTATGTGGGATTCAACGAGAACGAGAAGTCTTTTTCACGATCAACTTAACATGAAATATCTTATTGCTCCATGCCGAAAATCATAAAAAAAATTCGGACGAAAATGTTCACGGATTTTTCAACCCACTGTAAACAAAACAATTCGCGCTCAAATGACAATACGTTCAGAGTGAAGTTAAGCTAAAAAAAAGTTAAAAAATTCCAGTTAGCAACCCTCGTAACATACAGTAAACCACCAAACAAACATAATTTGTGTCCCTTTCCTGGGGTATATTTTGTGCAATTCATACGTTTATTTGTAACACGTCATATGTAATATATATATTTTTTAAATAAACCGATTAATTTCTTATTTTCTTAATCAGTTATAAATTCTCAAATGCAATTACTCCGAATAAATTGGTATATTATCATATTGCCATACAATAAAAACAATAAAACGTTCTTCGAGTAGAAAATACAACAATAATCTTAATACAGTAAAACTGTTTTTTAAACCAGTTCAAAGTTTACAAAAACCACCGAGTGAGTAGATTAGGAAATCAACATATTATTGATTGTAAAATTTAAATGAAAACAATTAACAATAAAATGCGTAAGGAATAAATTCAAATCGAAGATGATAACTAATACGCACATAATATTGCTTGGATGTCATAACAGCCACTTTTTGCCAAAATTCAATTGAGTCTATACGTTTATCGAAATACTACGAGAATTGTAACGATTTAAAGAAAATGCTATAGAAAAACATTTCTAATATAGCTATAACGAAATAAGTTAAATGCACTAATTTGTATGACTTTACAAAGAGCTGGGGCAGGAAAGATATATACAGCTATTAGACTCACACTGATATAATCAGCATGTATATATAGTTTTGTAACTATATACGGTCGCTTACCTTCAATAAATCAGATGAAATACGCCAACATCAAAAACACACATAATTTTTTAATGATATATTTTATGTGAACCGATCTCGATTTTGTTATATAAAATCAGTTGAATGAATTATTCAATGAATTCCTAAATAACTGAAACCAAACCCATACGTCGCAAGTCGTTTTTTATGCATTAGTTCGGAAGCACACTCCAGATGTCAGTAATTGGCATGGCAACATTTTAAAGGTTTTCAAAGCAAATAATGTGTTTTTTTTTAACAAATAGGTACTTTTTTAAAACAAATACAGTTTATATACCCTCTTGGAAAGGTTCAGCAAACGACTTGGGACGTCTGCCTCTGTATGAAACTTCTTTGCTGAAACTTCCCTTTTAATTGTATATTTTTATTTTACTCGATTATCTAAAGAGTTTCCATCTTGAGTAGCATTTTAAGTACGGTTTGCTGAAACATCCTCCAACATCTTTACCGCTTTTTACAAAACGTTCAATAAATCAATCAATGTTACCAATAAATGTTTATGTTACATCTCCGAACAAATAGAGGTTTATAACGTAAACCGAAACCAACTTTGTCTTTTTCTATGAAAACTGCCTACAAGCTTACAATTCTGGGAGTTTTCCCAATTCAAATGGATACGGTTCACTTCCAGAGCAAAACAACAGCCAGAATTGTACAAAATCAGAAAATTGAAGACAAATATTTTTTAAAGTGCACTCTATCTCGTTTACATCATTATGTTCACATTCACTATTCTCTAAAAATTTGTATATTTCCATCAATGTCGTCAATTCGTCAATGAACAAAATTTTTTAAACTTTCATCGACTCATGTGTTTTGTAATATTCTTCTTATCTAATCAAAAGCGTGGCAAACTAGGATTTAGTGTGTCTGGAATTTTGGTTAATGAATTATTCAAAAAATCGTAATTGGATCTGACGTCACAATAAATCGTGTTTTTTTTAACTATTTTGATGTATTTTTAATTATGGGTATTTTAAATGAATTAAATGCAAAAATGGAATATCGAAATCTACTCAGATATCAAACATTCGGTTGACTATGAGATGGATTTGACAAAATACTAAATAATAATGAAATTATTCTCATAACAATGGTTAAATGCTTTTGGACCCATCAAAATGTATGAGACAGAAAAATATTTTAAAATAATGATTCAGCCCGCTAACGTTTCAATACATTTTTAAAAATCCTCGATAAGATGGATTACAGTTGGATAACAAATGTATATCAAATAAGTCTACAATTCGTCAAGAAAAACCAGGTTAGACTGAAGTTTTTGCTTTAAAGTTAAATTTCATGACAACAATGTTTATTGTTGAATCCATTCAAATCAAATAATTGGTACCTACATACATGTATGGTCAATGACCATTTTTCGCACACATTCTCCGATAGAGGCTCAACTTAAAATTTTCCATTTTCGAGTTCACTTGTTAAAGCGCTTCATAATAAATACCAGCACACAAAAAGAACAATTTATGTTTTCTGTACTTTGCTGTCAAAAACGGATATGCAAAATAGATTTTTGAGTTTTATGAAAATTGCCAAGTTTTCAGTTGTTTCTCTTTAGTAGAATATGTGCGATATTTTAGATTCTACCGCGTTGCAAAAGAAAGGACGAATTTGGTATACACATAATCCTATAGTGTAAAGAACCCCAGGTCCCGAAACCCGGCGAGTTGTAAACATTTCTTTACGAATCCATATATATAAATAACTACTTAAAAATACCTCTTTTTAAGATTTGTGTCAAAAAACTAAACCTCTGAACAGAAAATACATTAAAACCTACTTTTTCTCAGTGTAGAAATACCAATTTTCATCGCCGATGATGTAGAGTGTAACACACTGAAGTGCTGACTGACTTCAATACTTGTTACTTTTTTGTTCCTGGTTTAGTAACTAAGGGGCTAATGACATTTATGAGCGTTATCGCATCGAAATTCAAATTGATTTCAATGAATTTGTTGTTGTGTTTTTGTATTTATTGATTGTAGGTAGGTCTGAATGTACGTCTATATTAGGTGATGAGGTTAGTGAAGTTCGTATAGAAATGTAATCTCAATCTTTAAAACAATTTTATTGCAGTTAATTAATGGTTAATACTAAACAAAAAAAAAAACATTGGTAGCATTTCAAGAGTATATATATGTATGCCAGTGTGAATCATAAAGTTATATTTTAAAATTGTTTTATTGTTAATCGTTTTGTTTGGTTTATTAAATGCAAAGTATCGGCCACATTAAAGCAAAAACATCTGTTACCAATGATCGCAATTAGAAATTATATGGGTTCAATAGGTTCACTACTTAAAGACTTATCGACTTATCTTTATATTCATAGCGTTTTGTTAATATTTATTTATTTATAGTTTTTATATTTTTGGGCTTTAAGTTAAATCTGATCAAATAATTAAACTCGAGTTCAATGTAGATCCGCTTAACTAATTTTATTTATTAATTCTTGACTTGTAATTTAAATTAAGAATAAATTACAAAAACGTATACATTGAACCATTTAAACTACTCAATATGATACACACAATACAAAAAGAAATATGATATACAAAAAGAAATATTAATTTAAAATAATATTAAAATGTGTAAATAGCTTAAAAAAATGAGAGAAAACATTTATGCGTCTCACAACAAAAATTGCAGTATGCTAAAAAAAAAACAAAAAACATTAATGCTACTAGTTACTTATTCCCCTTAACATTTCATGAATGAACGTACGGGAAACTTCTCTAAGCGATATAATTTGTATACTCCCTGACCGGGACCGACTGTAAAAATCCGGCTCTGCATGGCTAATGCTTTTTTAGAGAAATTTTACCATGTCTTTGATATTACTATCTTACATGTAAAGTTGGCAGCCTTGACATTTACTTACTTACTTATATTCCTTAAAATTCCATGAAGGAACAGACGGGGAACTTCTCTCGAATCAGTGAGCTCTGTACAAATTAATTTGTATACTCACTGACCGGGACCTACTGTTTAAAGCCGGCTCCGAACGGCTAATGCTTTTCTAGAAAAGTTTTACATGGCTTAGAGATTGCTCTCTTACTCGTAAAGTCGCCAATGTTTGATGGTCTTACCCGGTTTCGAACTCGGGTTCTTCTGTGTGATAGTCGCACACACTACCTACCACACCACGGCCGCCCACATTGATATTTACCATTCGAATTTTATTACACTACTTCTATACATACTGGGTAATCGACCTCAGTTTAAAAAGGCAATAAGATTACACGTAACAAATGGAAATGGTTAGTAAATGTGGCAGGTTGGGTCTATGCGATAGAAAACGTACACAAGTTGATCTACGTACCACTGAAAAACTAGTCCGTATGCATGTAACATACGCTCTAACTTAAACAATATATTTCTTATATATATAATCTGACACATTTTATTGTTTCCTTCTTTATGCAGAGCTCCTTCCATAATTGCCGGCTTATTTCCCAATCTCCACCTCAATTATAGAACATCGTTGTCGAAATTCAATAATATGGGTAATGAACTTCTCGTGACGATTCGTAATGGCTCAAAATATGTAAGTATTTATAAAAGTATATATGTACGTATTTGTTCTTTAATAAAACCAAGTACATAATTATGTACTGGTCGTGTAAAAAAGTTGTATGTCCGGGGCTTACCTCGTTAAAAGAACATAATAGAATGTAAAAACAATCCCGTTCACTGTTTTAAAATTGTAGCAAAAATATTGCGAATTTTAATGGTTTGATGTTGATGACAACATGGGGAATTAATATTTTAAAGAAGTTAGTGAAGTTAGTAGCGAATTCTGAACCCAGAAATCCGGTTTTTCGTGATTTTTAAATTCGGAAGTCGTAAATTTTGAGTAGCCATACAAATTTCCGGATTTTTCATTTCAGAATAACAAATCGCAGGATAAACAAAAGCCAGACCCAATTGAACTTCTTCGTACAGACTATAATGGTCTATGGATTTTAGGCGAATCGTTTATGATGTTACGAAGGAATTTAACTCTCTCACTTAATCACCAAAAACTATTGTAATAGTGGCTTCCAATGCTTCAAGATCTGATGGTTTGTCGGCATAAACAAACGACTTAACTTAGCCCCATAAAAAGTAATCCAGATGCGTTAAGTCGCCAAAACGAGGGGCCAGTGGACCGGATCACTTCTGGAAATAAAGTTGTCACCAAATTGATTTTGATTGATTAAATCGATTGTTAAGTTTGATGTTTAGCTGATTAATTTTTGGAAGAAATATTTAGTCAGCAGTATTCGATAGCGCTAGCCATTCACTATAACGGCAGTTGGAAAGAAATGAGAAGCGTTCAATTTTCATAGATGTAATGGTTATTCATTAACGGCTTTGAGGGTTTTTTTCGCTCCGAATAAAACACCCTAATTTTTTTCCGAGTATTTTTATCATTCTTTTGTAGTAGACTTTTTGAAGCTCATTTCAGTTGTTTCTTCCGGGCTTGTAATTGTAAGCCTATTTACGACAAATTACAAAATGCATACAAAACAACTTCCTTGGCGTAGCTAAAAAAACGACTTCAAGTGATATTGACGAACATAACCACGTAAATAATGTCTTACCTCCCGATTCTGGTTATGGTCTGCAAATCCGATTTGTGCCCTAAAGATTTAAGACTGAAAAGTAGTAATTGTCTATAATTTTCATTAAAATGTGTATTTTTATTTGAAATTGAATTAAACTTGAAATTTGGTTTATTTTAGTTTTGATTACACATAAATTATTTGTTCAGTTTTACTTTGCTTTTGTTTGTTTGAATTGGTAGAAATAATGCATGCTTGTGCGTGCCTTAGTTTTATTGCGTCGAAAGCTTTACAACTAACTCAAAATAGGCATCTTTTGTTTTGAAATATTTCATTAAATTTATGTTTTAACATCTACATTATTTAGTTATTTAATTGTGTCTTAATAAGCATATAGTGAAAAATAAAAGTGTAACACATATTCATATCTCGAAAAAACATTGTCATACCAGAACCCTTGGAATGGAAAGAGTTTCAATACAAAAAGACTGACGGCATTCCAAACATTACATTTCTGCATTTCTTTCGATATCCTCATCACAGCAAATATTCCAAATATAAATTATTTGTATGCGCGTTTAACAGGCACAGCCCCCCTCGGGATCTTTCTGTTCGTTCTGTTGACCTAATTGTATATCCTGCATAGCCTCAGAGGGCTTGTTGTCGGCTGCCGAGTCCATGCCGGGCAATGCGGCTGCTACACGCCTAAACAACAGCTTAACGTTGTAGCCAGACTTGGCACTGGTCTCGATGAACATGACATTCAATTCCTTGGCTTTGCGCTCACCTTCTTCGGTGGAAACTAATCGTTTGTCGGCCAAATCTGTTTTGTTTCCAACCAACATGATAATGACGTCACTACCCCTTTCACTGCGTACATCATCAATCCACTTGGAGGTTTGATAAAACGAATTAGTATTAGTGATATCATAGACAACAACAGCCACCGTTGAATCACGTATGTAGGAGGGGATCAATGAACGAAAACGTTCTTGACCTGCCGTATCCCAGAGCTGTAAACGCACCGTGCGATCCTCCAAGTACATGGTCTTCGAAAGGAAATCGATTCCGATGGTGGCCTGGTAGGTGTTGTCGAAACTGTCATACATAAAACGCGTAATGAGTGACGTTTTGCCAACGCTCTGCTCCCCAAGAAATACCAGTTTAAATTTACGCAAGGGATTTCCGAAGTCACCAGATGACATAGTAGCTGGTGGCAATGGAGAATGAGGATTGGGCGACATTGTTCCAGTAGTTTATTTACTTTCTAAATTTGTTTGAAATGAAAAATAATAATCGTTTAGCTGCTCGAATTTCCACAAATATTTTACCCAATTTTTTCACTTATAGATTTTTCAAGGAGTTTGCTGACCTCTTACGTTTGACGTTTACTATAAGTGATGTTCGCTCGCCCGACAACGAACAATATGTATGAATAACGGTAATATGAAACTAAGGAAAGGAATGAAAAATGTCCTTTTGGGAGTATTTTATCGATAGTTGTGGTTGAATATATGGCAACGTTGAGCAAATGACAGTGAGGGCCAAAATACCATGGCAGCGTCATGCGCATCTTTTGTAGTAGAGAAGCCTGCGGTGTAGATAACAAGTCACGAATCACCACTTCTCGTTATAGTAGTATTAACATTTTATAAATGTGTATACTTCTGTGGCTTTGGAATTTTGTTTCGCCACAATTAATTTATAAACATATTACTTTTTTTTTATTTTAAAAAAAATCGTTGCGTACGGTATTCACGTACGTATGCTTATGTTGTCGTTGAACGCACCGTACGTGTACTGTGCTGTGCAACATGCTTATTTTATCCCGTGCGCCGAAATGACCAAACATTTATTTATTTTTTAAACAAAACATTCAAATATCATGAATGGAAGGTATGGTTCGTTACAAACACTATTCGCTAATTTTCCATCCACCTCGTGTCAACACGACGGACGTTGTGAGTGTTTGACAAATTCCACATTCATATTGTATGTTATCGTAAATACCATACACAACCACTGAACGTTCCCCATATACATATTTTGAAATAATTTGCATTTACCACTCTTTCCAATTATTAATGGTACGTCACTACTTGCTAATTTTTTATCAACGTAAGATCAACCCGGCGGGACGTTACGATTGTTCGACTAATTACACATGGAAATAACAATTCATAATGCAACTCATATTGCTATTTTTGCAAATTGGATTTTAACGTAAGATCAACCCTGCGGGACGTTACGATTGTTCGACTAATTACACATGGAAATAACAATTCAATTCATAATGCAACTCATATTGCTATTTTTGCAAATTGGATTTTAACGTAAGATCAACCCTGCGGGACGTTACGATTGTTCGACTAATTACACATGGAAATAACAATTCAATTCATAATGCAACTCATATTGCTATTTTTGCAAATTGGATTTTAACGTAAGATCAACCCTGCGGGACGTTACGATTGTTCGACTAATTACACATGGAAATAACAATTCATAATGCAACTCATATTGCTATTTTTGCAAATTGGATTTTAACGTAAGATCAACCCGGCGGGACGTTACGATTGTTCGACTAATTACACATGGAAATAACAATTCATAATGCAACTCATATTGCTATTTTTGCAAATTGGATTTTAACGTAAGATCAACCCGGCGGGACGTTACGATTGTTCGACTAATTACACATGGAAATAACAATTCATAATGCAACTCATATTGCTATTTTTGCAAATTGGATTTTAACGTAAGATCAACCCGGCGGGACGTTACGATTGTTCGACTAATTACACATGGAAATAACAATTCATAATGCAACTCATATTGCTATTTTTGCAAATTGGATTTTAACGTAAGATCAACCCGGCGGGACGTTACGATTGTTCGACTAATTACACATGGAAATAACAATTCATAATGCAACTCATATTGCTATTTTTGCAAATTGGATTTTAACGTAAGATCAACCCGGCGGGACGTTACGATTGTTCGACTAATTACACATGGAAATAACAATTCAATTCATAATGCAACTCATATTGCTATTTTTGCAAATTGGATTTTAACGTAAGATCAACCCGGCGGGACGTTACGATTGTTCGACTAATTACACATGGAAATAACAATTCAATTCATAATGCAACTCATATTGCTATTTTTGCAAATTGGATTTTAACGTAAGATCAACCCGGCGGGACGTTACGATTGTTCGACTAATTACACATGGAAATAACAATTCAATTCATAATGCAACTCATATTGCTATTTTTGCAAATTGGATTTTAACGTAAGATCAACCCGGCGGGACGTTACGATTGTTCGACTAATTACACATGGAAATAACAATTCATAATGCAACTCATATTGCTATTTTTGCAAATTGGATTTTAACGTAAGATCAACCCGGCGGGACGTTACGATTGTTCGACTAATTACACATGGAAATAACAATTCAATTCATAATGCAACTCATATTGCTATTTTTGCAAATTGGATTTTAAGCGCAAGACAGCGAGAAAGACCTGAATATGGAATTTGCAAATTGTTATTAATTCTTCAAATATCTCCCGAATTATTAAAGTTGCTGGAACATAAAACCCAAAAAAAGTGCGCGGCAAACAAACAATATGAGTGAATTAGTTATAAGAACGCGTGGATGGTTCGAGGTGTGGAATAATTATAGAATTACATCACTTTGTGGTGCATTTATTAAATCGATATGTTCCTTCTATTTGTCTTTTTACAGGAACCAAAACGCGAAAATGCATTGGCTCATGGCATTGGCACTCAAAATATGTTGGAGATGACACCCCATGCCGGCAGACGGCCATACAATTCGTTATTTGACTGGGGCGTGTACTTCCCGTATGTGGCCCAAGCTACGAGGAGTAAACAGTTTCAGTTTCCACAGGTGGTTTGCACGCAAAACAATATGACAATTTGATAGCACTTTGACCACTTTCCTCCATTTCAGGTTACTAATTTAGTACAACAAGATCCGGTCCTTCAGAGAGCCATCAAACAGGCTGCGGAACAAATACTACGCGAACAACAGTTGATACCAGACTGTTCAGAAAATGAAGATCTCAATGATAACAAACAAAATAACGATTATAAGGAGCCGACAATAGCAGATGACCGCCGCCCAGATTACCAAAATATCTTGAATAAACAAGAAAGTCGTGCCATAACCATACTCAAGGACATGCGGTCCACGCTCAATAATTTCCTTTTAGCTTTGACCTCATGGATACTTTACAAACTATTGCCGTGTTTTCTGTCTGGTGTGGTAACCCATACACAACAGATCGAAATGTTGAAGGCCGCAACAGAAAAGGCTCCAGGAATACCATTGATTTTCTTGCCATTGCATCGTAGCCACTTGGATTATATTATGGTCACATTTATCTTGGTCAACAATGACATACGAAGTCCGCTGGTAGCAGCTGGTAATAATTTACAGATTCCTGTTTTCGGCGAACTTCTGCGTGGCTTGGGCGCTTTCTTTATTAAACGCAAAATAGATCCTGTAGTTGGCAAAAAAGACATTCTCTACAGAGCGATTTTACATTTGTATTTGCAACATGCTTTAAAGTTGGGCCACAATGTAGAATTCTTCATTGAGGGTGGCCGTACCCGCACTGGTAAGCCTTGCATGCCCAAAAGTGGAATTCTATCAGTGATAGTAAATGCTTTCATGGACCGCAGTATACCAGATGCTCTAATAGTTCCGGTGTCGGTGAATTATGAGAAACTCGTCGATGGGAATTTTGTGCGCGAGCAGAAGGGAGAGAAAAAGGTGCCCGAGAGTTTTGGCAAAGCCATATCAGGCATATGGAAAGTAAGTATGTGAATAACTATTTACCTTAACTTCCCATCTACTCACTGACCTATTGGTAAAAAGCGACTAAGAACAGCTAACACATTTTTTGTCAGAGGTTAATCTCTCATAGTCGCTGCTGGCAAAGGGATTTTGTGAAATGAGTTCACATAGAAGAATTTTTTCTAATCAGCATTAAAGCGATTCTCCCTTGAGCGATGATATTTTTGTAATAAACCTGCAGGTGCGCCAGTAACGAGCCTGTTAAGTCTTCGGTCTTTATAATTCAAGATGCATTGGAATACTCTGGTATATACCAATCGCTTATTTTCGAGACCGCTCATTTAAAGTAAAATAACTCTTTCATGTGAAAGAGTCCGCTCAGGATGGTATTTTAATTACTTAAAATATACAAAGTTACTTCAAATGTTACAATGAATAATTTCTTTTTCCAGGCCCTAAATTCCAAATACGGTCTCATGCGGATCGACTTCAATGAACCCTACTCGATTAAAGAATTAGTTCAATCGTACAACAAAATTGCCAAGGAAGATGGTTCGTTAAAAGTATATAAACCATCCGCACGCACTTTACAACACAATCAATCTACCTCCTCACTTTACGGCACCGACGTGGTGTGTGAAGAACATCGGAACCTCATTGACAGTATTTCGCGACAAGTAGTATTCGATTGCGCAGTTGCCACATCCGTAATGTCTACAAATGCTTTAGCTTTCCTGCTGCTCACACGATATCGCAATGGAGCGTTGGATCGTGATATAGCCAAGGGCTTAGATGAGCTGCGAATAACATTAAAGGGTCGTAAGGATATTGGCTTCTCGGGCGAATCACTGCATATCATAAATTATGCCACCGATTTACTGGGTGAACATCTTGTGGTGCGGACAAAAGATGAGAGAGGAAAGACCACTATACGAACAAAGGGTACAATTGAAAGCTGGATAGAGTTGGCATATTATTCCAATACTATTACGCCGCATTTTGCATTACAGTCAATAGTTCTAACTACTTTCCACAGTCTACTGCCAAAGTCTGAACAAGAACTAAACGAAAAGCAAGATCCCGGGGTATCCCGAAAAAAACTCATAGAATCAGCTTTAGAGAATTGTGAAGTGTATCGTTACGAGTACATTCTAAATAAACCCACACAAGTGTTGTCAAACATGCTGGAAATTGCTCTGGACGAGTTGGTAATGCAAGGATTCATTAAAACTGCACAGGTGAGTAGAGCATGTGACATTGTCAAACACAAAATATATCAATCCTCTGGTTTGCTGTTTCAGGCCGACGCCGCAGAGGCTCCTATGGAAACGGTGCGTATGGCACGCGCGATTGCCTCTTACATAGAATGCAATGACATGGACCAGGACGATGACGATGTCAACGATTACGTCAATATCGATCAAGCGGATGAACCCGATATGTTTTTAGTACGCGATAACGTAACACAACAGAAAGCCGTGTGCGAAGTCTTAGCCCCATTTGCTCAGACCTACCTAATCGTGGCGGAGTCTTTATTTATTTTATATAAAAATGCAATGCTCGAAACTGAATTCATAAAATTCGTAATGAAAGAATTGAACAGAAAAGTGAACCAAAAACTGTGTCCCTATCGTAAGTATTACAAGATTTATTTATAAATTTCTCCATTCTCATATGTATTATATTTTTTGTACTTCAGCCGAAAGTATATCCACCGATTCCGTGCGAAATTGCTTAAAAGTTCTCGAAAAATGGTATGTGATTGAGATAAGCAACCAAAGCGGATTGCGTCTATTGGCTTTGGGTACCCTGTACGAAACGTCGCGTGACTCATTGAAAAACATTGTACAACGCATGTCCAACGTTGTGCCACAATACAATAACGGTTATTTTTAAGTGTTGCACCTTTCACAGGCATAACATTATGTAAATGTATACTATTTTTTCTTTGTAAATTTCTATTCATTAATTTTTTTTTATTTGTTAGTATCACCTAGAAAATTTTCGTTTTGGTTTTCATTACTATTCTTTCTATTCATTATTTTTACATATTCATGCATATTATTTTTATTTTGTTGTAAGTTTTGTCAGTGTTGTTTGTAAAACAACACCCTACTTATAGCCATTATTTAGTAGTAGAAGAAAGTCAAGCTGTAAATGCCAAAGTTCAATTCATTACTATACATAATTAAATAGCAGTACATTTAAACTAGTACTTTTCAAAACAAAACAAGAAACGAACGCGAATAAACACGTAAAACATAATTTTGGATGTTTGTGTTTCTCATAGTCCAAAAGAGAATAATTTTGAAACATTTTTTCTGACTGAAATACATTTTTTTTATATATATATATATATTTATGTACGTACATACTAAACTCTGCAAATTATTCAAGAACAAATACTTTTCTCAATTTAGATATTTTGTGAAAAGAAACCTACATATGAAATAATAAAAAAAATCCATTTTCTTTTTATACTATAAATTGTTTTTTTTTACGTTGGTACATCATCATGTCATATCGTATAATTTTTTGTAAAATCAAAGCTAATTAAGAAGGTCTTACTTCCATATATTGACGGAAGTAGACCAGCACAAACATCCATAAGTCGAACTTTTCGGAGAAATAAACCAAACAATAATGTTGTGATCGCATCGTAACGAGTTATGAGGTTTAAAATGGATCCAAAAAAAAAAATACGTTGATCAGAAATATCTGTGGTTGGTAATGAAGGAGTTCATTAGACTTTACTGCGGATGCCGATATTGCTCATCATTGTTCCTCCGTGTCAATTACTTCGTAGAACGCGCAGTAAATGAGGAGTTTGTTATACAACCTTCCCGACAACTGATGAACATTACAAAGTCCGAAACAAATTGGAGTTACTTCTTACTCACAACAAAAAAATTACACGGGTTTTCAAGTAATTGGAACTGTATACATGAAGTCGAAATTAATAAATTCGAATAAATTAATAAGTAGTAAAGGGTTATCCATTTCGTCGTTTCAAAAGTATAGGGCTGGAATTCGTCATCTGTCAAACTAAGTTGTTAAACCAATTGTTTTTCTTTTTAAAGAAAGTTTAGCTTTACTTTGATACAACACTCGTTTCGAAACCTAAGGTTAAAAATTGGACAAAATAGCCTTCGAATCTCTAATTTTCAGAGCATTGCACATGTGTTGAGTAGGTGCGAATTGCTGTTTTATCAATGCATTTTGTAATTTATCTTAAATTGGCCGTAAGGCTTTAAATTGCAAGTAAAGATGAATAAAAATGAAAAAAGCAAGCGAATGATCAATGAATGGAAAGTATACAACGATTGGTATAAAGCGTGTCATTGCTGATTGAATAAAACGTAACAAATGTTTTTGTGAAATATTTTACAGTTTCTTTTTTTCAAAATTTATTATTCCAAAATTATTATTGTATTTCTTCACAATACTCCAACAGGTCAACGAATACTAAAGCCCGTCTTACACCTGCAGACATGTTTCACCAACACAATGTTTGACATGAAAACATAAAAATATCACTCTCTCAAACATCGAACTATCAAATATATTCGTCAAACAGTTCTTATTTCGTTGCTTGACATGTAGTGACGATCAAAAAAAGTGTGTGAAGAAGCAATCATCAAAGAGAGAGAATGGATGGTATAGCAACAGCATTTTACAGCTTTTACTGTATTTGGACCGATTATGTCTTCCCCGACATTTAAGGACATATATCAGCAAAGATCTTAACGAAAACCAAGATACAAACTGGCCACAAAGTTGATACAAATCTAACACTAACAAGAAGTTAACCAGGAATTTTGGTGTCGTTCTCGATGAATTTTGTGAGGACATGCACGACGTATCTCCAACTTCAGCTTTGAAAATCTGGTATTTATTGTTTGTCTCCAAGCTACTTTCTTTAGCATTGATTACTGAACTATTGAAAACGACAGCAACATACGATTTGGTCATGTTTAACAGACTCTTTGCATAGTTGGGGGTTTGATTAACATATATAAAAAAACATATCTTTTTTTTAAATTGTCAAAAAATATTTTTATTTCTGTAACAAAAAATAAAAGGTCCAGTAGAAATAGCAAGAGGACGCAATTCAATACAATACAGGTCTCTAATCACCGCATCTGCGACGGAGTAAACTACGAACGTAAATTGCGATTATTCAAAGATGAGTGGCCAGTGACGAGACTCCAGGTAATGAGATTGCTCCGTAAATATTAATGTAATGGATGTCCTTTAGATTGTATATCACCAGAATCAAATGTTATATAAATATATTTAGTTGTTTATGTATGCAAGCGAAATTATGTTTTAAAATCTCGATATGGTGAATGTAATACTAAATGTAAATTTGTTATAATACCTAATTAAAAACTTGAAAATCCATGTAGTGTAACAAATCGAGTAAAAGGATAACAAAAAAATAAATGCTTATATTAACATACAGGGGGGGGAGTCAGAGAAGTGAAAGAGGTAGAAAAAAAAATCAAAAATACATAGATACATCTATATAGACCACAATCGTTAAGAACTAGGAGAAAATAGATATACGGCATGCGGTTGAACGAATTTTATAATTAGAAAATATAATTATATCATTTACATGTTACGAAAATAATTTAACAAAGTAGTTCATCTTCGGCTGGTACTGAAGTATGGCTAGATGAGGACTCTTTAGCTGTTTTATCGGTCGGCTTCGGGGTTGCTACTGGTTTTGATGCTGCTGCTGTCAAAGCTGTAGCTATTTTATTTCTTTTAAGCTTAGCAGCATTACCCTTATGTTTCGGTAGGGGTTTGAGTTTTCCGACGGTGGTCTTAGTATGCAATCGTTTTAAGGGTTTACCCTTCGATTTGGTTTTTGTTTTACCTTTTTGTTTTACAGCAACATCGGAACTTGGAGAAGGTTCCTAAAAAAATACATAATTAAAATGCATGTTATAGAAAATAACCCTAATTATAAACACCTTGCTTTCAATTTCTCGAATTTTACCACCGATTTGGCCAGAACACTTCGTCGAGCCACAATAACAGGTCTTCTTCTCGTTGCCCAACAAATCATCCCAGTGATAGTTGAAAGTCAATTCCGTATTCTGCAGGTACAAACAAAAATTGCAAAGAATATCAGTTTATCGAACATTGCAATGAGAAATAACTGAAGCATTACCTCTGGTATGTCTTTGATGGCAAATAATCCAACACGATTTAAAGAATTAACCGACCACTTCTGTGTCTCACAATTGGGATCACAAGAATGATTCATAAAACGCGCCAAATTGCCTTTAGGTCCGGCGTCGATGATATAATCCTTTTCAACTGACAGAAAATAGAAATTTTCATCCCGGTCCAATGATTTTTGTGCCATACGCGCTCTAAATTCATCGTCATTGATAATCTCTCCCACATATTCGATGACAAAACTTCCTGCTGGTATGTTTTCGCGTGACATCAAACCAAAGCCCCGCTCCTTCATATAGATAACATCCAAAAGCGGTGATATACGAGATTCAAACATCTGATTTTGACAACGCTCACGTGCCGGACACACTTTGGGATTGCATTCATGGTATAGCACACGATTCAGACAATTCGTTTCGGGGCCACAGGGATTCACATCGTTGGGATTGCATTCGCACTTACTCACACTTTCGATGTCGATGTGGAGTTTAACCGGCGGCACAGCGCGGTTGGCCTTTATGCGTACATATGGCTGTGGATGTAACTTCTGTTTGTTTTCGTTCAAAGTGCGCTGTAGAAGTTTCTTGCCCTTAACAATTTTATATACTTCCTTGGCTTCGGTAAGGCCACGTGTGTAGCTTACATCTAAGGCAGCTATACAAAAAAAAAAAAAAATAACTGTATAATTGGCTCAAACGCATACAATGGTTACTTACATGTTTTCCACTTCGGCGGTTCAGAACTGTCTCCCTCCAAGTACAAGTAGACTCTACGTCTAGAAATCCAACCATGATCGTTAGTGCCAAAAAACCTCACAACAAAGTCAGAGGGATTATGAGGCCTTCTAGCAATATTTTGAGGTATTTCCGTTGGCGGCAAAATTATAGCCGGCCACCAGCGGAATCTAGTAAACTTTGCCCACACCATTTCACCATACAACGGCATTCTGCCCGACTCACATTCCTCGCATATGTACCCCTCATTCGGATCGATGGGTATTTTTAGGCATTGCGCATGTACGGCTGTGGGACACGTCTCACAACAGACCACCTGGCCACCACCAACACATATAAAACACCAGTTTACATTTATGGTCATGTCAAGTTTTAAGCTCGCATGTCGCGGGCATATAATATGAGCGGCCGTTAGAATCTGTGACCCTGCCGGAATACACGTTGAGTCCGTGTGGAAGGTGGCAGGACATTTGACACATTTGGTTGTCTTAGTACTGCTCAATTGCTGAAATTTCCCCTTGGGATCATCCGAAACACAAGTATGACAGACATGGGAGGGACAGCGAAATGATTGTATGTGATTTTTGGAAATAGTTATTTTCGATTGGGGCCAGTATTTACAGCAGGCTGGGTGGAATGCGCGATCACAATGGCTCATAGAACATTTTACCAGCGGATTATTGGGTTTACCAGAATCAGTAAGATTACAAACCATGCATTTGCTGGACTCGTTGTTGGCACATTCTTTACAGATCAGTTTAGTTTCCGTTTCCGCAGTGACATGAGGTACTGTCGATGGCGAATCTGTCGAATCCACGACAGTTAAATCCGCCGTAGAATTGTTATTGTTATTTTCTACAGTGTAATCTGCGACAGACTTTAGAGCACGTTTTCGGTTCTTTTTTAATTTGCCATTGAGAGAAAAGCTCTTGTGTAAGCATTCGGCATGAAGCCAACAATGACAATTTTTGGAACATCTCCTTAGATTGCTGCCGGGTTTGAAACAATACTTGCACACAGGATCACGGCCCATACCCTTGAACAAGTACTTGTTATCTAATTCGAAGATATCATCAATAACTTCCAATATCGGTCGGTTTACAGGTTTTTTCGGTTTCTCAGCTATTACCGTAGACGATATCGACGCATCTTTGGCTTGCTTTGGCGTAATGGAAACATCATTTGTCAAATCTATAGATGATCTTTGTGATACCAATGATTTTCGGGCCATAAGACTTCTTAGACGATTCGACAGTCTTGTAATTCCGCCACTGTCACTGTCATTGCCACCCACGCCCGAGTCGATTTCATTCGAGGAATCGCTCAATTTCCGCAACATTTGTTGGTGGCTTAATTGCTTAAGTGCCCAAATATTACGGACGGCTACGAGTAGACTTTTATCCAATTTCTCATCTGGATTTCCTTCCAATACAAAATCTTTCATTGCCAAATACAGTGTTTTGAAATCGGAGCTATTGAAAATGTCTAAATCATGCAAGCATTTAGTTGACGATGAATTTGAGGAGTCCATTTGATGTGATTCTTGCTGTTCGTGGTAGGATGGGGCATCGGTAGTTGGCGTTGAGACAACAGCTGCTGCTGAAGTTGTGGGCAAATCCTTTTCCGTGCTTAACTTACGTTTTTTCACCGATACTGTTTTGATGGGTGAATATGCCGGGCTGAATGGTGAAGTAGATCGTTCACGTTTTAAGGACACTGCTAGATTATTTACATTTTCCTGTGACCCATAGAGACTTTCACCGTCCGAAGCGGACATAAGACGGCCAGGTAAATACATTGATTTCCGTCGTTGTTTTTCAGTTTTTTGAAATAGTCTAGAATTATATTAAGAAAAATTCAAAATGTTAATTTAGATGAAACCCCAATTGTTATCTATATACAAAACGTATACAATTGGCATATGCATACGCGTTCGGATCATAAATTTTTCGATATAAATCAAATGTGTAAGCTGTATACCGATTCCAGTTAATTGCAACAACATTTTTAAATCAATGGATTATCCCAATCGCTTGATCGGAATCAAAAATCGCTTAAATGAAATCACTTTATCATGCTAAAAAAGGTATATTTTGAATTTCTATAGTGTGTCCTGCGATCAACCGGCCATTCGACGACGAACGGAGTCTCTGGATAGCAGCGTATCCCGACTGAATGTCCTAACATCGGCGCTGGACGACGGATCATCAAGAAACCTGGTCAAATATTTTTTTACCAGCTGCTTCCACCGCCTAAATACAGGCGACTTTATAAGTAAGAGAATAATCTCCAAGACATTAAAAACATCTCCAGGAAAGCATTTGACATTCGGAGCCGGCTTTAAACTGTAGGTCCCGGTAAGTGAGAATACACAATTATATCGAGCACAGCTCACTGATTCGAGAGAAGTTCTCCGTCTGTTCCTTCATGGACTGTTAAGGGAAATAAGAAAGTATTACCGACACCAAATGCAATAAGGTGTGATTTTTAAGAATTTGACAAAAAAAATGAATTTACTAGAGCCGCTGCAGATGGGGAAGATGAAGAGTATGAAATTAAATGAAAATAGAGGGTTACTTAAAATCGAAAGTATTATTAATTTAAATAATACTTTCGATTTTAAGTAAGTGTATTTTGTGATTCTTAATATTAAAGATAATAAAATGGATTTCAATTACTATAGATTGAAATATGAATGGTATTTGAACTGCGTATTATTGAAAACTTCCGATAAGTGATAGAAAATCTACTGCATTTTCCAGTTTTAAATTATGAGGGTCGACTGTACTACCCAAGAGCGACCTTCTGTTTTAAAATGCTTTATAGAAACGTTTTGCATGACTTTACATTTTGATAGTAGAATATATTTTTTGGTGCAATATTATTAGGGACATTTTTTTAATTCCAATCAATTTGCGTTAAATAATTGTACTTTTGCTTTGTCTAAAATCGTGTTTGTCTGTATTAAAATCCAACCTAACATGACCATATATTAAATGAAAATAAAGCGAACTAATATTACTTACCTCGATTTCTCAAATATTTCATAGAATTTCTCTAAACGGCCCTCGTACGGAACCTCAGCTACCATATTAGCCTCATCAATCGCATCATACCACACAGATACCTTTTTATTTTTCGGAACAAATATTCTGCATTTTGCGCTCTTTGCTCCATGCTTTTCGCGACATTCCTCCAATCGTTCTTGATACTGTTCCAAAGTGGTGAAAGGCATAAGATTTTCACGTCGCACCCAGTTGCGACGTGCGTTGTCAGCGAAAAAGCGAACGTGTACCATGACATGCTGATCACCAGAAATATGTTCCTTGGTTGTTATAGTTTTGCCCTGAGGATCGGGGCAAACCATACATGGCCAATAGCAATAGTTGTAGATTTGTCCCCAGAACAGGTCGCCTGTCGAAAAAGACATCCAGGAACCTTCATTCAATATGGACGAACCTTTCGCGCTGTCCATGCTAATGGCGGAGGGCGACTTGGCAGATGTTGCATCGACCACAAAGTCACTATTGCTCTCCGTGTCCGCGGTATCAATTTCAATTCTAACATCTTTTTTTTGTTCAGTTGCTTCTGTGAAATCTGGACTGGTGTCTGCGGACTGCATATGCATTTGCGCTTCGATCTGGACATCCCTTACTATGTGCACACCCATCTCTTTATTTTGATGATTGTCTGTAGGCAATTTAAACTTCAAATGGTTTTCACCGACCACGCCATTGTCAGACTCAGACGTACATTCGTTGTCTTCGGCTGACTTTGAACTATAGCTGTCGGTATACGTATTTTTTTTTGTCATTGAAGTCTCTGCGACATCTTTGAGGTCTTCATCCGGTTCTGGATTGCCTTTGTCGACATCGGATTGTTGCGAAATCACATCATTTGCATTCGTGGGCTCCATGTCGGCTTTGGGGTCCGACAAACACCCATTTTCTGCTATTATCGGCGCAATTGATTTGTCCACACCAGAAGCTTTTCTAATAGGTGCTTCCAATTGATCTTCCGAATCTGTGGCATAAACATCATCCGAATCATCTAGAATTTCTTGGTTTGACACAATTTTCTCCGTAATTTCCCTGGGAACATCTTCTTTGTCAACCCCATCTGTGGAATATCCATTCTCTGAAGCTGTATCGGCATTTTGCTTGCCATTTATCTTTATGTCCCGCGCCGTGCCAGTGGCAACGTCTTCTATTTTCTGTGAATAGTTATTGTTCAGCTCCAATGCATCGGCTTCTTCATCATGGGATAGATCTTCGAGATAGTTCATCACTACCTCATATTGGCGTTCTTCTGGGACCCACCTACTGCTATCAGTATAGAATTGTAATTGTTGTTCCCCGTCAACATTACAATTATCATCCAGCGGCAACTTGTCGCTGTCGACGAGGGAACCATTTTTTTTTAATAATTTATCGATTGGGCTGACAAACTCTTTTCTTCTTCCATTCTTGTGGTCGGGCGTAACATTTGTTTCTTTAGGTGTGCGTCGGACATAGCCCACTGATGTATCATGCGAGCCAAAGAGCTGCTGCTGTCCGGACATATCGCCCGTTTCCTCCGTGAAGTCGTCTTTCATTAATGACGTATCGGCGGCGTTGTGACGTCTCCGCGTCTTGCGTGTTCGTTCCTCGGTACTGTTATCTAAATTTGAGGTTGGAGTAACGAAGCCAATGTATTTTGGACTTAAGTTGGAATGAAGGTTTGCCAACGGGCCTTTTTTCCCTGCCAACAACAAAACAACAAAATGACAAATCCATCAATAAAAATCATACAGTACGAAAAATATACAATAATAATAGTTGAAAGTCACATACGTCTCGGTGTTGACGACGAATTCCCACTGGTTGGTGTGCTCGATCGTTTTTCATCCGCCGCCATATGAGCATCGGACGAACCACTTCCAGTTCCAGGGTAATCGTCAATATTCTCCTGGTTTCTATCCCTCGCCGCTTGAGGAGCTAGTTTGCTGCGTCTGCTGGGTTTGCCCTTTACAACCACAGTATCGACTTCGCTTTCCATTTCAACGTTCTGATTTTCAACTGTGACAGCGCGCGCGTCCGATTTTATTTTTATTTGTTAGGGGCCGTGCCGACTTTATTCATTGTTTTATTTTGCCGCGC
Source organism: Hydrotaea cyrtoneurina (assembly GCA_958296145.1). NCBI lineage: Eukaryota > Metazoa > Arthropoda > Insecta > Diptera > Muscidae > Hydrotaea > Hydrotaea cyrtoneurina. Next base: position 148,797,600 of record OY282512.1, on the reverse strand, counting down.
AATATGTTTCTGAGCCGGAGCCGCCAGCGATTGCTTGGTTGGCTCGGTTATCGATTTTCCCCATTCCACTCGCCGATTCTTCCATTCCACACTTCCTGCCCTCTCCGATTCTTCCATTCCACACTTACTGCCCTCTCCGATTCTTCCATTCCACACTTACTGCCCTCTCCTATATTCCGTTTCACACGATGCTTCTTTGACAAAGCCCAGGGTTGCACAAACAAAGTACTATTTGCAATAATTGTTGTTGGTGGCTACTGCCCGCGCCAAAAATCATCTCTTCTCAGAATACAGCGTTGCATTCTAGTGTTGTCAAACTGAGAACTACTCGAGTCGGAATATTTTTGATAACCGTATAATAATATATTGATATGCTGTCTCAATGTCGGATTAAAATTTATCGATGTACTACCGGTTAGTACAATTTACTTTTCCCAATATCTACTTAGCGTTTATAGGATGGATAAATGATAACCGACACTTGTTCGTTAGTAGTTTATCATAACGAAAACCACGAAAAGCTGACATCAGCCAGTGTTCTTTAGCACCTGAGAAAAATATTTTTGTTCTTTATTTGTTGTATGTAAAATACGCTATTTTACCTCGTCAACCAAATCCTCCAATTTTTCTGATTGACATTTTTAACATGTGCAAATTTGAATTGATTAGAAATTTAATAATAAACTGCACTGCTTAGAATACACAGCATTTGTCTTTTATTTTTATCATTTAACAGCTATTTGTCAGCCAGTTAATTTAACGGATACATGATAAAATGAAAATGTTTAACCGCCAGTATATCGCGTCTATAAATTAATGTGCTGGTTAATTAACCGGCACTTTAATCGTACATTGAGATAATGGGCCTTAGAGCAGGACATCTTAAGAAACAAAGCAGTAAGCAGCTGTCAGATAAGAGCTAAATCTGGGCGGGAACAAGTAAATGGGATAACGGCGATCGGCTGCTTTGGATCAGATTGTGAAAAATTTAGCTAAATAAATACAAAAATACCATATGATTTTTGTAATTTATTACAGCCTATTTATGTAAACGGTAAAGCTGGCGCGGCCGTTAGAATCTTCTACGTGGCGCTTCCTTTAGTATGTTATTGGCTTACAAAAGAGTTGCCAACCGTAACGATTCACATTCAATAATAGGAGTTATCACTGGCCACAGCTCAATCTGGGCGAGAACAAGTAAATGGGATAACGGCGATCGGCTGCTTTGGATCAGATTGTGAAAAATTTAGCTAAATAAATACAAAAATACCATATGATTTTTGTAATTTATTATAGCCTATTTATGATTTATGTAAACGGTAAAGCTGGCGCAGCCGTTCAGAATCTTCTTCGTGGCGCTTCCCTTAGTATGTTAATGGCTTCCAACCCTGATTGCCAAAAGAGTTGCCAACCGTAACGAACACTATGGTAAGTGTTGCCGGATTCACATTCAGTAATAGGAGTTATCACTGGCCACTGCTCAATCTGGGCGGCAACAAGTAAATGGGATAACGGTGATCGGCTGCTTTGGAGCAGATTGTGAAAAATTTAGCTAAATAAATAAATACCATATGATTTTTGTAATTTATTACAGCCTATTTATGTAAACGGTAAAGCTGGCGCCGCCGTTAGAATCTTCTACGTGGCGCTTCCTTTAGTATGTTATTGGCTTCCAAAAGAGTTGCCAACCGTAACGATTCACATTCAATAATAGGAGTTATCACTGGCCACTGCTCAATCTGGGCGAGAACAAGTAAATGGGATAACGGCGATCGGCTGCTTTGGATCAGATTGTGAAAAATTTTGCTAAATAAATACAAAAATACCATATGATTTTTGTAATTTATTATAGCCTATTTATGATTTATGTAAACGGTAAAGCTGGCGCCGCCGTTCAGAATCTTCTTCGTGGCGCTTCCCTTAGTATGTTAATGGCTTCCAACTCTGATTGCCAAAAGAGTTGCCAACCGTAACGATACACTATGGTAAGTGTTGCCGGACTCACATTGAAAAATATAAATAATAAAATAAAAATAAACAATTTAATTTTAATTCTGAAGCAATGGACATCCAGCTTGTGGAGAAAATTGTTCACGAGGTGAAGTCCCAGGGCGTATTCGATGAGTTTCGAAAAGATTCAATGGCGGACGTGGACACAAAGCCAGCCTATCAAAACCTAAGGCAGCGTGTGGAAAATACAGTGAAAAAGTTTCTGGCCGACCAGAAATGGACGCCTGATACGAACAAAAATCAGTTGAGGGAGAAGCTCAGACGTCATATCACAGAGTAAGCATGAGTAACCATACTTACATTGTCGTAATTGTTTATTGGCTTCTTGCAGATCGGGCTTCTTAGATGTGGGTGTTGAGCGCATAGTCGACCAAGTGGTCAATCCCAAGATTGGTAGTGTTTTTCAGCCGCGCATCGAGGAAATAGCATACAACTATTTGGGCCTACCGCCACCTCCGAAGAAGTACGAACCTCCTCCACCTCCCCTAATGCATCCGCTACCGCCATTGCCTTTGGGTGCACCGCCTCCTTCATTAAATGTGGACGCCTGTAGCTTGTTGCCTAATGATTTGGAACAAGTTAGTCCAGATTCCGATAAAGCAACGGTAAAATCGGAAATTGAGGGAGATGACAAGACCACCAATGTGGACATGGAGATGGACGAAAAGATTCTAGATGATGAAGACGAATCGCCACCTTTTGAGCCACTTATTAAAAAGGAATCGGACATTGGAGTTGAGACTGATGTGACTAAAATTAAAGCAGAAGTCGATGAATCAACACTTGGGAAAAATATCGTCAAAAAGGATTATGAAATCAGCAGTGTGGCAATACTGAAAACTGAAGTAAATGAGAACAATGAGAGTCAGGGTTCGAATAATTTCCCTTCCGTAAATCTGGACAAAGATGTCAGTCATTCCATGGATTGTAGAAATTCTCAGGACTCGCAATTGTCCAGTGTTTCCAGTGACACTCGATTATCGTCGGTGGCTAAAGATGACTCAATACTGCGTAGTTCTCAAGAAGAAGCTGTTACTGCCAATATATCAGAAGAAGCACAAATGCCGAAATTTAATGAAAACTCTAGCGAACCGAATGGCATCAATGGTAGCAAAGAAATGGACTCTGAATTACATTTTGATATTAAGAAGGACGAAATCAAATTTGAAGGAACTGAGAGGAAATCTAAAATGGACGACTCGCATGAATCGCCTTTGCCCGAAGAGTTGAAGTGTCCATCATCTGCCGAATCGGCCTCGGCAGATATTAAAAATGATTCCTTTAAGTTTGAATCGAACAACAATTCAAATACAGAGCAAAGAGAAGATTTCGTGGCAGTAACACCAAATGCAGCTCAAGAATTGAGTTTTGGATCAAGTATTGAAGATTCGACGTCCATACCTACAAACACTACAAACCAACTGAATTCAGAGTGCAAAGAAAAAGAGTTGGGTATAGAAGACAAATCGCCTCAGCTTTCTACACCAAAACAACAATCGACGCCAACTCCAACACCAACTGCGACACCCACAGCCACCCCTACACCTCCACCCCTATTTGCACAAACGCCCACTACAACTCCGTCGCCAGTGTCTACACAGAAAACAGAAAAGGAATATAATACAACAAGGCACTCGTCTTCGTCATCGTCATCCAAACACAAGAAACACTCAAAAGAACGCAGACGATCTCACGACAAAGAAAAGGATAAAGATCGATATCGCAGCAGCAAGGACGGCAAGCTTAGTAGCAGATATCACAGTAGTAGTGGCAGTGGTGCGAGTGTCAACAAAAACAGTAGCAACAAACATTCCTCGTCGTCCAGCAAATATTCGTCATCGTCTTCTCATCACAAATCATCGCACGAAAAGGATTTAGAAAAGTTATCCTCATCCTCACGAACGAAGCATTCATATTCCGAGAAACGTAACCACTCGTCGTCCAGTTCTCATAGGGATCATTCGTCGTCGTCATCCAACACATCTTCAAAACGTACAGAGCAGCGCAAAGATGACCACCATGAGGCTAAACCGAAACCACAGAGGCGTAAATCGACCGATTCAAATGATGATGATGGCGATAAAGGTGCGAGTGGTACCGGCAAATCAAATTCTCAATACAGTAAGTCTAGCACATCTAATTCGAGAAATAAATCGAAGTCAGCTAATGATGTCAACCAATCACCGTCCTCCAAAAATAATGGTACGTTTGCAATGTGCGGTAAATATTGCTAGTAAATAATACTAAATTATTTTCACTCTACAGATACTCAAAAGGAGTACTTAGCTCAGGAGTCTACAGAGAATGGGGAGACTTTTGATAAGCCCCAGTTGCCTAAACAAGTAGTCATACTCAATGACTTATTAGAAAATCCACTTACACAATTTGTACACTTGGATACGCGAGGACATTTAACCGGAGCTCCATTGTCGCCGACAGCGGTAAACAAATGCTCTTCTCCAATCATGAATAACTACATTGAACACTACCAAAAATCTCACACTGGGGATCATTCGGCAGACCTCTTATACTTTGAGGACATACAAACAAATTTTGTTGATAGGATAAATCTTCTGAATGACATATTGGATTTATGTCGACGGTCTGTGAATAGTTTTCGATTCGATACCCCCGTGGACGAGGGAATTGAAGTATCTAGTGAAGATGACATTAATCATACCGGCAGTGCATCATTAAGTTCTTTAAGTGCCTCATTAAAACGTAAATCCGACATTAAGTATGAAGATTTCGAGAAGACGCCGCAAAAATGTGGCAAATTAAGTAAATCTGAAGAGAATGTGATGAAGACTTCACCAACACCTTCGGATATCAGTGTTAGTTCGAAGGAGAATGAAGAAATTGACAAAAATACGGGTGTGTATAAACCTTTTGCATTTTTTTATTGGTATATATTTCATCTTTATCTCGTTTAATAGTTTTGTGTCAAGTATTTTACTTTTGTCCGAATATAATTTGTAATTGTGTTTTATCTACTGTTGGAGGTTTTAAAATGACCGTTGGTCGACGTGTAGTATTTAAATGATAGAGGTTAATGTCTGCTAGACAGTTGAAATTGTCATTAGCGATTCTTAATCCTTACCGTTAAGACAATACTACGTATTATTTACATATTAATATAGATACACATACATAATAAAACTAGTGGGAAATTGAATGAATCAGTCCATGGCTGGCCGTGATGTGATCGATAATATGTACGGCTACTGTAATGACCGCGTAAGAACAACTGAAGTTTGTCAGTGATCGTTTCACCTTTCAAGAGAACTAAGACAAAAGATTTGTTTTATACTTGAATATACCTTGACTCGTTACTTATTTTAATTCTGTTGTTTGCAAATCCAGAATAGCAGTTTTGTTTACAAAAGTTTTATTGAACATATTAAAACAGCTTTCCAAAACCTTTGTTAAGAAAAACCTTTCACATACTTCTCTTAACACATGTCGGATAACATTTGGGTATTGACAGGCGTTTATCTGAAAATGCTGTATCCATTACATCCACATGCATGTCACAGACGTACGATTTTATATGTGACCTTGAAAGGACACTCACAATAGATATATGTTTGTAGGCCACTAAAAACCATTTAAGTTTCTCCGAAAATATGCTTAAAACCCGTATTTTCAGTTTTTCGAGGGGCATGACAAATTGTGTATGCGTGCAAAGTGGTGAGACACAACCGGAAGCCTTCAACTGGGGAAGATTCAAACCTCCAACTGGGGTTGATTGTAATAGTTTTATTGATTGACTTTTGTTTTACTCATTTCATGTTGCCTTATCCGCTTTGTTCATTTTGTATTATATTTTATTTTAATTCAATTCATTTATTCTACCAATAAACTTTACTTGGCTTTGCATATGTTTCTAGATATTTTACTGAAAATGCAATTTGAAACAGAGAAATATCGTATCTGTCAGTCGTAGCATGTTCTTGTCATTTCCAGTATAAACTAAACAAACAAAAATATATAGGCGGCGTGTTGGCTTTGCAATAAAATTGCAATGCCATGCACGCACACACTCGCTCGCATACAATAGGCAAACTCAGTTTAGTTCGTTCAATATACTAATATACTACCCGTACTCGGTTTGTACATACTTACATACAATATAATTAAAATTCAAATCAAGTTTTTTTTGGGGTAAGCATTTCCATTTTGTTTGCATTGTTTTAAAATACATATTCTTACATACATACATATATCATCATTTCGATTTCCCTGAATGTACTCACATTCATGTGTTGGGAGATAATTGTCGACAACGTTTAATGTATTTTGTTCCTTTAGATCTGTCTAAGAAACTGGATCGCCATAAGGCAGCGATACAAAAACTTTCGCAACAGCAGCGTTACTCGAGTGACGACTTATATAAACCACGTCCGATATTGGGTCAGCGATCGAGACGTCGGGGCATGGATTCTATTGTTTAATAACATCTTCTGTTCAGTTTTTACTTTCATTTTCATTTTGTATTGTTAGATATTTTCTTATTATTGAGTTTTACAAATATATTTTGAATAAATGCTTGAATTTACACAACACGATTGAAATCTACTACACACAACTTATGTACAACTGTTGAGAATTACATGAACCGTATGAAATGCTTGTGTATTTTGGATTTTTAGGCACATCAGGCCGAGACTTTAAGATGGACGTATCAACGTTTGTTTCCTCATTGGAGGCCTTCAATTCTTGATTATTAGCGAATGAAGCGGTGCTCTGCTCAACAGTCAAACGGATTTGAGAAGGAAGAAACTTCTATACAAAATTGGATTGATAGCGGCAGCGGTGTCTGTCTTCTTCCACGTTAATTTATAAATAAGCAACTAAAACCTGTTAAGCAAAGCAACATATTTTTTAAGCAAACCGTTGAAATTTGCAATGCAATGATGGTATCGAACTTATGATGTAAATCGTAAAATAATTTCTATTTGAAATTAAGTGCACAGTGGTTCCTATCAGCAAACAAGTGATTATTATTAATCCTCGAAACTACTGCGGAACGATTACAAAAATAGTGAATGATTTCGAGTATTTGGTGAAGTATGGGGAAAAAATTAAACTTATTCAACTATAAAACCGTAACGGCCTCAGACAGAAAAGCAACAACTGCAATACATTTAGCACGCAGATATACATTTCATTGATTTCTAAAAATCAGGTGCATGAAAAGCGCCCTAAAAGAAATGGAAAAAGCTGAGCGCATTATCGACATCCAAAGTGACAACAATAAGCCCGCCTACACGGGCCGCAAAGCATGATGGTGGGATTTCGAGATACGAAAATACAAGTGTTTTCTTTTAAAAGTAATTATTATTAAAACGTATGTATGTGTACATTTTTAGTAAACACCAATAATAACTGAATAAAAACAACATCGACTTGATTTATTATAGTTTTTTTTCTTCTGAAATGTATTCTATAGGTCTAATAATTATAATGAAAATACAAATTAATGCCGAATTTGTGTATGGAATTCCGACTGAAATTGCGTTGATCGTTTACGCTAATACTACCGTAAAACTGTTCATGCATTTTGGCCGTGTAAAGGGCACTTTAGTTAAAAAGTTACGATTGCAAAAAGTAAATCATATGGCGACAAGTATATATACATAGCTTTTGAGCTTGCCTATTTAAATAAGTATATAGTCAAGACTAATAAGTATAAACCGCGTAAGATCGACCGAGCCGATGCATGGATTAATAAAACTAGATCACTGTCTAGATTACTTTAATTTTTCTTGTTGTGCAGTCGAGATTTTGTTTCAAGAGCCCTACCATTTTGTCAAAACTGCCTCGAATGTCATTTAATAAGTAGGAGAATTTTGTAATTTTTTTTTATTGTCCTCTTTTATTTTACTCTCGTCAACAAAATCTACGACACACTCAGAAGAGTTAAATTTACTAGTAATGAGAGCTTGTTCTTTTCGAACTGTGTTCCATATGTCGACATCTGAAAACCAGAATTTAATAATGTCTGAAATCCATTTTATAACGCTTCCAATATTGACGATTTCTAAAGAACGAACCAATGGAAACATGCAGTTATCATTTGTTTGTTATCATTTTACGTCAGACAGCAGCTGAGCTATCGACAGAATTCTCGAAAGTAATTAGTCGAAAACAATCCAAGACCAGAAGTTTACGATCGAAAACTATCGCTAACGGATGCCATGATTAGGCCCCTTGATAAGAAATGAAATAAAAACTATAACAAGATTTAAAAGAGGGCCTTTGTCTTTTGTTGACTGCAGTATTGATTGAAAATGATTAAACATTTTACTCAAGTCAACTGCGAAGGTCAAATTTAAAAAAGAACAATTCACTCATTGCGGTTTAAATAGGAAACTATAATAATATGAAAAGAAATATTCAGGACAGTTGAATACGGCTGAGAAAATCTGTTGGACTGGTCGGGTCAAATTAAATACATACCTTCAACTCCCTAGGAAATGTATTACATGACGTAGCGATTATAATGAATATGGTCTTTGCGATAGTGGATTCATCTGCGGAATGATTATTTTCAATCGCATCGAGTGACAAAGTTGAGACGGAAATCAAGCTAAGACTTATTTCCATGCGCGACAACAATAAATGAGTAGTATACGAATATTATGCAAACTACAGAATTTAGTTGTGGCTTAGTATCGTCCAACCGGAGTACTAGTTTTGTCCCTTTATAAAATATTGACTATGATTGTTTCGAAATAAAACGATTAAATGGAAATTATTTATTTATAATTGACATAAAAACAATTTTTATATTTGTTTCTGATTTGTTTTTAATGTTAATATTTTACAAGTACAATCTGGTTTTTTTTTGTGGTGTGTCGTTTCACGATAACAAGTTTTTAAAAAGTTCAATTCTTTTTTATTATTATTTATTTTAGGTTTGTAATAATAATAAGGGTATTCCTATAAATAAATTGCAAATAGCATTTGCAATCAATATTTGAATAGCATTGACGTTTTCGTTTTATTTTTTGCAACATAACTTAAAACAAAAATAAGAATATAAAACAACAATATGTCATATATCCTTCGATTTCATATCATCTCTGTTCAATACAATTAAATAACCACAAGTTTTCAAAAAAATAATATTATGCATGTCCCTAGGAATAAAATGTAAAACCAATAATGAATGACAATAATGTTAATAACGATAGACGAAGCAAAAAAAAAAATACAGTTGCATAATGAAATAAATAAAATATTATCAGTTTGCGAATAGCTTAAAAAACGACCTATTTAGATTGTGTGTCTTGTCTCTTTTTTTTTTTTTGAAAGGAAAGGTAGAAGAACTTATCTACCGTTCGTACAAACAATCAATTACAGGATTTAATTTTTTTATGCGATATAGATACTTTGCTTTGAAGTATGAAAAAAACCTCAAGTATGAGGTGAAAATCACTTGAACAATATATGAAATACAAAACTTTTTATATACTAAACATTAACGAACGATCTGAACTCCGATTTCGTTGGAACATAATTCAAAAAATTATTTAAAATTTTTTTGAACCTATGTAGTTTCGATTGTATAGTTACAGACCATACGTAGAGTACAATTCTTTTTTTTTTTATTGCTTTTTATAGTGAATAAAATCATCTACGCGTGTGCCAGACCACACAATCTAAATGGGCATCAGCATACAAAATAAAAATTATCGTATTCAAATAAACAATTTTTTTTCTTCTTCCTTTTCGGAACTATAAACTGGTTTCGTTTTGTGTAATTTTATTACAAATTGAGTTTTTTTTTATTTTAAATTATTATTGTTTTGTTTTTGTAATTGTTTATTTTCTAGGGGGTTTCTTTTATTATATAACATCATACATACATAGTTGAGTTTTAAAAATAATAATAACGATTAGGGGCTTTTAAATATATATTACATGACAATAGTTTTTAACCACGACTCGAGTATGCACTTCAACAAAGTTCTAATCTTTGCGGTTCTTGGTAGGTGGTGATGAGGAAAGAAATGCTAGCCAATGGATGTCAGAGTCAAAACTAGGTTTTGCAAATTCATTTTCGATAAATACAAAAAAAAAACCATACGGATATTTTTGTTCTATATTCTTTACACTTTTACAAATACACTCGCTTTCTCTCTCACTCTCTCTCGCCACCATTCAAATTCTTTTTTGTTGCGGCCGATCCAGAAACATTTTGAGAACGTTGTTAAGGTGCTGCTGGAACTCACAGGCGAGACACCTTTAACGCTAGATAGGGCGGCGGAGTGTTTTCATTGGTTTTGTTGAGCTACGGTGTGAATCGTTGGCGTGATCTTGAGTGGCGCGCAATTGAACGTTGTTGATATTTTGAATGTTATGCTTATATGTTTCATATCAAAAATGATCACCTTATGGACTTGAGAATCCTCTGTCAAATGGACTTTTAACGTCTGTGTGTCGGGTTGTCAAATTGAGTGTGGGCGCTGTCACTGAGGTGGACAACTCGCACACGGTTTTTATGGGTCCCGTGGGCAGCGGTTGTGGTGTCGGTTGCGTTGTCGAGTCTTTGGGAATTTTTGTTTCTTCAGTTGTTTCGGACACTGGTAACACATAGGAGGCAGCATTGTGTATTTGTGCATCATCTACGTTGGAAGTTTTACGCGGTTGTAATATATTTTTACCAGTTATTGTTGATTTGTAGTGTTCACGATCCAAGCCACACAAATAGAACTTGAAAAATTCATAAGTGGACCAACAAATGGCCGTTGCGGGCATTGAGTAAAGGACACGGGCAGTTAAACCCTTAAAGAAGCCAAGAGGACCAGCCACAGCATTAATCTGAAAGATAAGTATTGAAATGAAATGTACACATTTATTTGCATTTTACATTCCCTAGACTAGACTACTACAACCATATTGAACTATACTTTAATATAAGCAAAAGTACTAAGTTTACTTATGCGATATCTATCGTTTGAAAATCCCCCATAAAATTCGGATTTTGTAGAATGTATAGATATTAAGATACTAATTTGTATTTGCTTTATAAAAAAGAAGTGTAAGACGTATTTGTAATTTTATGGGATCACTAACGAGTGTAGGCTGCCAGACAGAATGGGCATCTTCTCTTTGTCAGAGAAAAATGTTTTGGAGTTTCAGGAAAAACAGACAAAAGAAAGTGCTGATGATGTTTTTTTTTTGGGTTCTTCGACATAACTTTGTTTGAATTTATGGTTTTAATAAAAATAAATTATGAACCCCCACTGGACCGAATCGGCATCATCTAAAAACAATTTAAAACCCGAACCAGTGGTTCAAAGCTGCTCTAATTTTAGGTGCATCTACAACTACGTTCTATCCACAGTATGCCAAGCGACCATCATGATTCCCATATTGGTATAAACGGTTACAAGCAGGCGAACGAGATTGGCAGGCCTGTCCTGAATATGTCGATTTATGTAATGACCAAAACGGACTGAATGCCGATCATCTCGAATTGACGAACCCATTGAGTACATACTTGATTATTCTAGGGGAGACATGCTTCTGGAATTCGCTTGGCATCTTTTTCTTTCTATTTCATGTTCATGTACATATCTTGTAGTTGTTACTCTGTCATCCTCATCCTTTATGTTAACGAATATTTTAAACCAACAAGCACATTTGGTCCGGTTCATGAATACTCTAGATATTAATTGGTCGGACCATTACATTACAAATATTGCATTGTGGGGCCAATCTAACGACGATCCCTAGCGATACAACCAATCTCGTGTTGGCTCCACCTATGGTTGGTTTATACCCACTACAGTTGCTTGGGAAAACGTCTTCAGATTGCAGACGGGTAGTAGGTGTAAACAATGTGACTACAAATTCAATGGCTTGAGGGAAGGCTGGTTAGGAATGTCACTGATATAACCAATAACAGTTTGTGGTACGTAACAAAATAAATCAGCCGATTTCCCCAGATAAATTACTTTTCAAATTATGAAGATTTATAATGTGATGTGTGATCAACTCTTTCCGTCCTAAAGTAGTTTTTAAATACTTAGCCCTCTATTTGAATCCTAAATTTCAGCATATCTTACCTGTCTAATGGCTTCCATCATACCCTTGACTAAACCAGTTTCCTGAGTATTCAACAGCGTTTTAACTACATCCAATGGCGTAGTTATCGCGGCTGCACAAGCTCCGGCGGCACCACCTGCTATAACATGAACCGGAGGATTGTATTTTCGTTCATGGTTGAGCTACAGCATGTCAGCAGAAGTAAGTTATTAATGAAATATCAATCAAAATGTATCTTAAAATTGTACCCACCCTATTCTGGAAAAACTCGTACGTTGTAAAGTGTATTGTCTGATTTGGTATATTCATTACCAACTGGGTTGAATAGGAGCGGTAGAAAGCTTTTAGTCCCTCATTTTGATAAACGCCACGCATACATGCCACCACCGATTTATAAGGCGAATTATACATTTGCATGCGTTGTTTTATGACCTCAGCAGGATTGGAAACGGCATCATGGATAAGGGTGGCAATCACACCTGAAGCCACTGTAAAAAGGACACAAGACACATTTAGTTTCAAAGAACATCTTTATGGCAGACGATTAAAAAAGACAAGTCGGACTTACTGTAGTTTATGTGATTGTGTGTGGTGACTTTGGTCATGAGCTCTTTTGACATTTCATAGGAACCAAAGTATAAAGCATGAGCTGGACCAGCACCCGCCACAACAGCCGTAACGCCTCTGATAGGTCTGCAAAGTTCAAAAGTGGTAATTAACAACTTTTTAAAGACTTGGTGGTAAGTGGTGTTGGTGGAATGTATGTATACCTAAATATACCCTCTTTTCTAATCATGTTCTGGAAAGTCGCTGTGATGTTTAACTTTGATGTGGCCGGCGATAAACTTTGCATGCGTGTCTGCAAACAAGAGAAAAATAAGACTTTAATTAAAATTGGTTCCCATACTTAATTTAACTAAAAATAAATAAGTTTTAAAACAATCATTGGGCAGGCATAATAAACGATGCGATTGCACAATCGTTTACATATATTTCGTTGTAATTTCTACATTTTGTTCGCAAAAGAAAGAAAAATGATCTCATTCGTAATAAGCAAAGCTACGACGACGACAACGACAACGAATACAATTATATTTTGTGTACCGTGTAAAACGGAAGAAAAGGGAAGGAGGAAGTACACAGACTTTGTAGTACTTCCAACTAAGTCAGGTTGGGAAAAATCAATAACGATATCACGAAATCATATCGTACTTATATATATATGTATACAGCACGAGACTAACTATGTATTTCATATGCTATACATACAAGTACGAGGTATGAGGAGGAGAAGGGTCGAAAGTGAGTTGAGAATCGAAAATGCATATGCCAAAATATTAAGATATTCTGATTTACAAATACGAAACGAATGGGAAAATTCAAATGTTGAATTTATAGATTTTTTTAACTATCTTTTTTATAAATAATTAATAACAAAATATCATGAATGATTTCATCTGTCGAGATAACAAACAATAAAAGCAAAACATTCTAGTGGCTGTTAGTAGATAATTTATAAATCATGTATATTATATACCACACGCTCTGCTTATATGCTGTTATTATTCGTGTATCTACATATTATATAGTTAATATATCAGCTGACATGTATGCACATACTTCGTTTGAGTGAATAATTGTACTGCAAAATGTTCACTCTCTATAATTGCTTAATTATCTCATTCTTTTTATTTGCAATTTTAAGTAATTTCAAATGTATAATTGTTTTAGAACTCCATATTTTGATACAAATACAAATGAATCTGACAAATTTGGTTCAGTACGAAATTTATTTGAAAGTCATCTAGGAAATGACTGCTTGGTAACGCACTTTCATTTCAATCGTCCAAAAATTATTGGCGTTTTCCATTTGATAGGAAATAGTAGATGGTCTTGATAGGAAACAGTAGATGGAGAGGAAAATAGTCAAAAACATATGTGTATTTCTAGACTTTTGGTCTTATACGGTTCGTGAGTGAAACCACATTGAGAAAATAAACTTCGTGAACTTATTCAACCATAATTATGGACATGTCTGAAGGTCATGAGGTTGTCGGTGATACTGTTTGTAATATTGCATGCTAAGGTCAAATGTCGATTTTACAGTCCTGATTTGTAATGCACTGTACTGTGTTAGCGATTGGAAATAAGTTGATTGTTCGTCTCGAATCAAACTGAAGTGAACGCAAGTATGTTGCCTTAATCATATTTTACGGACTCTCATTTTTGAATAAAACAAATCTTTCCCAGTTGTTCGTTTTTCAACTGCTGACGATAAAAAAGTACATAGATGTTTCCCCTTAGATGTTTGGGAGCATAAATAGTAACACAGGATTAAGTTATATTGGCGATTTGCAAACCACTTGCGGTTTTGAAAAAATAATTGTCGTCAATTGAGATGCAGGAGGCCGAAACCGCAGTTAATGCTTTACAAAACACATTACAAATTTAAATCAGCTACATCCGGCCAAAAATGGAATACAACTCGCATATATGGGCAGGGGCTCCATTAACATCTTTGAAGCTTCTGGACCGTGTACAGAGGAGAGCGGTGGTGATGATAGGGGATGGTAGGGTATCCAGCTCTATTGTCTCCCTACAGCATCGCCGAAATGTGGGTTGTGTATCGCTATTCTATAGATATTTTAATGGTATCTGTTCAGAAGATATCCGCCGTCTGGTCCCTGAAGTTAGAACATTTAGCCGGAATACTCGGCTATCCAGGGAATCTCATCCGTTCATTGTCAAATGGCCGGTTGACCGGACAACGCACTATAGAGAAAATTCGTTCTTCAGCCGTACTGTTCGCATGTGGAATAATCTTCCAGTAAGTGTTTTTCCTACCTGCTATGATATTATCAAATTCAAGGCAAACATCAACAAACACTACTCCCTCTTTCCTCCCTCCAATACCCTTATTTCCTATCGCTAACACAGTGCATTGCATTCAAAAAATCCCCTGAGTGTTAGTCAAAAAAAAAAAAAAAAAAAAAATGATACACAAGTGGAAATATGTAGTCTCAATATTATTTATTTTTTAATTTTATTTCATTCGAATTCATACAACAACCGAGCCTATGGGCCGAAAAAATTAAATCAATCCACGTCCTTAATCGTAATAAATACGCCATGGTCATCAAAAAACCTATTTCCTGTTTTCCAGCCGTAGGGAAAAAAAACTATGTTGACAAACTAATAATGACAATAAACCTAAACTACATGAAAGCTAAATAATGCTAGGAGATATACTAGTTTATGTGGGTAACGTAAAGGAGTACAAAGCACAGTGGTGGAGCTACCTTCACGAACGTATGGTGTCGCATTCTCGACGATCGGAATTACAGCTGGAGTTAAAAAATGATGTGTGCTCTCGCTATACTGCAAAGAGCTCTAACCACAGACAGACATAACCTGGGGAATAAACCAAAGACTGGAAGACCTTGTTTACGCAGATGACATCTGACATCACAGATTTACATCCAAAGTAAATCTCAAGATAAACATATCTTTGACTGCAAGATTTTCACTATTTTTGTAGTGAATTTTAATAATTTCAATGCGTTGTTGAAGCGTGTATCGATCTATTTTTAGTAATGGCGTAGTTTCTACTTGTCAAATGTCAAAGAATAAAAGCTTCAAAAGTGAAGGCAGTTTTAGGATTTTTGTCTCAAAATGTCTTAATGGGTTTTTAAAACCTATTTGGTCGTCCTACTAAGACAGATGTATTCAATAGGGCAGGTATTTCCTCGTTTGCGTGTGCATATAAACTCTGTAGGTGATCGGTTGCCTTGGATTGCATTTCCTCTTGAACGGAAATAGTGAGAAAAATAAATAAACAATATTTAATAAAACATCAGACATCGAGTTGAATTTTTATTAACATTGGCAAAATTTACACTAACAGGTCGAAGATAGAAACTATTAATTTTTTCATATTTTATTTAGTGGTTGTGGTTGTTAATATACTATTTTTGGTTATTGAGAAATGAGTCTAAAATTGTATTTAGATTTTGACATCGGTTAGATTTCGACATATGGAAGACAGACCCGTTTTATTGAGCCTTCGATTTTGAAAATTTGTAACAAAAGAACAAATTCGTTTTACTGAACCGGCATTTAATTCAAATACGATTTCAAAATTGTGTGTGTGTGTTACCCTTTCTTTTACGTTCTAGTTGACGAAATGTGGTTTTGTAGCTTCTTAACCAACGAATCGAATTATATAAAATTTGGTTTTGTACAGAACGAGCTGACTGTTATAGCATTTAATATTTGCTCGACCTATGTCAATACAAAATGATTTGTAGAATGCATTTATACAAGTATGCAGTAATCAGTAATAAATGTTTTATATCCATGTTTTTATAACATTTAATATTTACTCAAACTATGTATCACATCCATTCGTTGTCTGATAGTTTCAACATGAAGTGTAACGACTTATATTTCTCTCGCATCCAGATAAAGCAAAAGAAAAGAGAATTGCACGAAACAACAGATCATGGATTTGAGAGATCCCTTTTTGTTTCAATGCATTTGCTTTTTCGTTTGATGTCAGAACACATTTAATTGGTTTTAGGTTTAAAACCACTAAGCAGTGTGACAAAGTAGAAAACGAAGCCATACAATTTGATAAAATAGATTTAGTAATAAACCATTGGGATCTTTTACGTATTTTGAATTGAAGCTCAACAATGAATCAAACGCAGACGATAGTTACATTAAAATAGAATTTGATGGTTACGAATATCGGCCTTACAGGACGAGGAATAATAGAAGTATTTTTAGAAGTTTATTCAGTGTTATCTACTCTACTATATACACTGCTATATAAAAATTCAAGAGAGTTTGGAAGATGTACGGCCTCTAAAGTTAGCGTTATCAATGTGGAAATCTGAAGTAAAAAAAATAGTCATGTCACCATTTTGTGACTAGTCGTGAAGGCATGACTTGTTTCATATTATTATCTGTACGATGTACATGTATAGGTAACCCTCGTATAATAAGGTGCGAGTCAATCGCTTCAACACTTTTTGTTTGTGAAAATCTTTTTCAAAAATGTGCTAGAATAATGAGAAGGCGGTCCGATGGCGACGAGGGAACGGCTGTCACCGTCAATTCGGAGCGTTATGGTCGTATGATAACCGACTTTTTTTGCCTGCTATTGAATAATACTACAAAACCATTGTAAAAATCTATAAACGAATGTGCCTCTACAGGATTGCCTAGATACACTCTTGCGGGTTAGAGGGTCATTGCTAAAAGAGCCAATGTCAAAATGTTCTCTTTTGAGAAAAATGCTATTGACGGCCTTACAAAAAAAAATCTGTTAATTACATCCACGGCAAATTTGATTAGAATAACATTTATAAAGCTGTTTTGGGTTAAATCTGACATTGACAGGTTTAGCATTATGAAAGAGAGCTAGAAAATAAATCGAATACAAATATTAACTCGAAACAAAAGGAATTGTGACATTGGCCCTTGTAGCACCAAGCCACACTCTTATGTATTTGTGCATCTATATACATACAAGTAATACTTTCGAAACAAAGGGCATTCAAATATCAAATTTCATTTGATTTGTTTCAAATTTTGTACATAAGATAATGAAATCAGACGTTTCTAGACAGTTCTCGAGTATTGTCTACACTCATTTATCGGGATCTATTATTCAAAAAGGGACTCAGAACGGCCAACGCATGTACAAAACCGTATATGCATGGCTTTAATAAAGCATATTTCGCCGCGGTCACGATTACTCTGATTCACATATGCTCGTCTCTTGTGGTTTGTAATGGCATTGGATCGGAACTGCCGATTGTGTATGTACAGTTTTCTAAAATATAATCGTTCAATACGAGGGTTAACTGTATATACATATAGCTGGCTGGTAGTACTCGCAAACGTGCAAAGTAATTAATACATTACCCCGATATATGTATCACCTATTACGTTTACTATATACATATATTATCGATAAACGAAATACTATGTGGTCTAATCGATTGCCGGTTTTCCACTTATTGAGCTTTTTTTTTGTTGTTTTGAAATTTCACTGCCACTTACTTTAGGTAGAGGCTGCTCGTCGCCCTCATGCCTTGCATACAATAGAAAATTGTTTAATTGATGTTTTTGTCTTCAGTCTTTGCTGACAATTAAGATTTCCGATTGCAAAATGTATCAGAAGATGCATTTGAATTTTAATTTTGACGTGACACATTATTATAGACAATTTCCGGTGATATCGAAATATGAGCGGCCCACAGTACTTGATAACGTAACAGTCGTACATGCCAGCGTGTACCTGAAGATACGCTGAACGTGATCCGATAAGATAGAAGATATTTCTTAGCTACACACTTAAATCAAAAGGGGGAAACCAGATAAGATCTTTTTTTGTCACATAAAACGGTGGCATTTAATCGCCAACAACATTTTTATATGGCAATAATACAAATAATGCTTGTAAATCTCTCGTAGATGGAGAATACGCTGTATGTATATCTGTTGAACAGCCTTAAAATACATGCATACGCATGTATGTACGGTATATTTGCATGGCCTATAATAAATGTATTTAAATATTTTGTATCAGTGAATGATTACAACGGAATATTTTGCCACGTCCACTTGTATGAATCATTTTCATTTTTTAAATGCTACGTAGTTCCGCTATTTACGCCTTTTATCGCGACTCCTTCAACAGTGAGTCTCTGCATAGTGGTGAAAATTAAGTTTTGAGCAAATACAAATTCTATGAACATAATCCAGTTTTGGCCCAGGCGAGTAGTTATATTCGGAATGTTTACGTTTATTTAATACCAAATACCCTCTATGCAGTGCCTACATCCCCCAAACCCATCGGAAAACATTCAAGTCTCCAAAAATGCCTACTTCAAATTACCTTTTAGAATTTTTTGGCAAGAAATGTAAGTTTTTATTAATATTGTTATATGTGAAGCTAAGTAGAGTGTAGTATTGACAACTGGCGTCGCAACTGCCCAAGGGTAGAAAAATACCCCAGAGTGTGAAATCTGTTTTAAAATATTATATTAGGCCTTACTTCAAAAATCCAACAAAAATTATTATTATTATAGCGCTTAAGATAAAATCCGATTCATTTTGGAATTTTAATGATCGCTTACGCTCACTTATTTGCTGCTTATTTATTTTTTGTCTTTTTGGGGTTATTTATTTCCATTTTGAAAATGAAAAAATATCTTTTTTTATTTTTTGTTGGTCATTTGGCAGAGCCCAACAAATGTATTTCTTGTTTACAAAATTCCGAAAAGTTTAATGAGAAACAGTGAACATAACTAAAATATCTACGTACAAACATTTTCTCCCATTTGGTGTACAATGGATGATATAAGAGAAAGTTAGGCTGTGATGAGCACTTGAAGAGGAAATCCGTTTAGTCCTACAAAATTCTATTTTTTTTGACTCCTCACTGGGGTACGGCTTTCCGACAGGAATCCACAAAATTCCTTATCAAGGTGAAGTAATCAAAAGATTTTGTCCTTGATTACGTTTGGTGTTTAGGTATGTTTTTAAAGAGTTCATCGGTATAATTTAGGGCAAATACAAATAAATAAATCATAAGTGTCATTAACACTTAAGACCGAGCAAAACAACAAAATATCAATTATTTACGAAAAAGGGACCTGGAAAGAGTGGAAGAAGGTAGGGGCATGTATACAAAATATACGAAAACAACGATAAGGCCAAGATAAGACGTCCATGCTGTTTTTTTTTCTGTCGAAATTGTTGTGACACCTAATTAATATATGTACTATTTTATACCAGCTAAATATTTTCAAATAGAAATTCATGA
This sequence comes from Hydrotaea cyrtoneurina, assembly GCA_958296145.1. Taxonomy (NCBI): domain Eukaryota; kingdom Metazoa; phylum Arthropoda; class Insecta; order Diptera; family Muscidae; genus Hydrotaea; species Hydrotaea cyrtoneurina. Next base: position 148,777,694 of record OY282512.1, on the reverse strand, counting down.
ATTGAAGAAAATCGGAAGAATATGTTAAGAACTCGCCGCGGGGGAGTGAATGCGTCAGATATAGATTGGCTGGCACGCGACTTTTGATAACGTTTTCTTTTTTTCACCACAAGAGACGAATTCAATTTAAAAATCAGAAACTATTGAATTTTTCGAAATTCACACTGAAACCTTGAGTTTAAATAAACAGTGCAAATTCCCCTTACTTAGTATATTTCAATCAACGTGTACACGATATGTCTACTTTATTATAATTGGGGATTTATAATTTCTTTGCGAACTCATTTCGTTTCACAAACGAAGTGTGAAAATCGCCCGACGTACCAATTGCGACAGCCGGTCTTTGGAACGTAATGATGATTTTTACATTTGACGTAGTATTATTACGAGTAGCTAATGATATTGATATGCAATGTCATTTGATTGTTATGGAACAAAGAGAGGCGGCATGTGTATAATTTGTTTTATTTTTGAAACATGCCAATTCTTAGCTATGCCTTAATACCAGGCTGCACAAAAGCGTTATTCAAAGGGTGTATCGAAGATTGCGCACGTATTGGAAATTATATTTAAAAAAAAAACTTTTAAATCATACATTTCAGACTAGATTAAACGTAATATATTTATCAAAAGTCATTTAGTACTTAAAACTGAAAGCCGCGGCGAAAGGGTTAATGGAGACCGGTATAGAGCCATGATAACCGACTATTTTGTTCCCGAATTGGATGGCACGAATGTGGATGAGTTGTGTTTCCAACAAGTGGTTGAAAATTGGACCTGTAGAATTGGCTTTATTCGAGACAGCCGTGGCGGCCACATGCCCGAAATCATATTTAAACATTAATGGCATAAAATTATCCTTCCAATAAAGCCAAATTGATGGACATTAAAACGATTTTCTTGTGTTTTATTTCAATTCGAAGTTCTATACCTCAATAAAAAACACCCTTTACCTGCGAAAGACAATAAGGCGGTGCTCCACAAAATTTGTGGTCACCTTTGTGTTAACGAGGAGTAAAGACGTCGAACTAACCCTGAGCTGTGTGAGATATATCTCGACATGAACGCAGTAAACCGCATCATAACACAGTGATAGCGCTGGCTGGTCGAAGACTATTGCGCCAGACGTAGAGACGGAATACCTAGACTCTGGTGGCCGGACCAAGTGGAGGAAGTCACAAACAAGTGAAATCACGCATCGGGCCACGATAAGGAGGAGGTCACAACTAAAATTAAAGTTCTTTTTCTGTTTGAATCGCGCACAAATTTAAATTTCAATATACTTAACATGACTATCACACTGCCTTTAACAATTTAATCACAACTAACTTGTATTTATATATATATATTTATTTTGAAGAACAAACTCGTCCATAGGTCATATGAATGAATTACACATAATCCACATTTAGGGAATTCCCTTGCAACTGATAGGATAGCAAATCTAGTGAAATTCCCTTGCAACTGATAGTATATTTTTGTTTATGAATTCGTGATTATGAAATAAATCAGGTAACAGCAAATAGCGTTACAAAGGACAGGAAATTAGAATTTTTTTTAAAAAAGATTTAAAGTTTTGAATTGGTGGAGCTCCAGTCAATCGATATGTGCACTTAACTATTTTGCAGAATTAAACAAGGTTTCAGTGTATAAGCTGGATAGCGACAGCTTAATACGGGCCATCGACACACATATACGTCCATTACATAGCAAATTAAACATTAAATTATAACTGTTTTATGTAGTTCCAATGTAACAAAATGCGCAAAATTATTTAAGTATTCGCCTTCTGATTCGAAAAAAAAAATAAGATTTCTTATGTTACGCAATCTAAAAACGTTTGGAAATATTACAAACTAGGAATTCAACGAATTATTCTGATTATATTTCAATATTCGCTTTCGCAAAAAATATACATTTTAAATTAGCTTTCACTAAAGTCATAAAGAACTGTAGGTTAGGTTAGGTTGAATGGAGGATCGGTCATGTACCACGACCGTCTCATGTCACTGACATACACCTAGGCCAGCAATTCGGCCTGTTGTGCGCTCCTGGTTTCTTCTACAAATGCCGGCGTCCTCTTCGCATGCCGTACATTCGTCGCTCTGGGAAAATCCTATTCTAAATAGATGTGCCCTTAGGCTAGTGTTTCCTGTGATGACCCCAACTAGCTTACTCAGTTCATATTTGTTAAACCCGAGTACTCTCTTTGTTGTATTGTAATCGAGGTTTCCCCAGATTTCCTTTGTGGTTCTTCCCACCTGTTCCTCTAGCCACCTTAAGGCATGGGTCGTCTTCATCCATTCCCTCAACTCCTTTTTTGTCTCTAGAGAAGGTTTAGACAGTTGCAGAGTATTTTGGTCGGATTCCCTTCCTATTTTAGCCAGTTCGTCAGCCCTGACATTGCCAGGAAACCCTTGGTGGCCTGGTATCCAGTTTATAACTATGTCGTTATTTCTCGATACGTCATTTATCGTTTCCTTACAGTACATGAGTGTCCTTGATTTGACATTATCATATCTGAGGGATCTAATTGCGTTTTGACTGTCTGTGAAAATACAGATAGTTTTTCCTGTGATTCTGTTTCGCAGAAACTATATATTTCTATATATATATTATAATTTTCTTTTCAAGAAGTCGTTTCAAATCCAATCCGTTCCAATCATGAAATCGATAGAGTATTTTAAGAGGTGTTGTTAAAAGTATCAAAAATTCTAACATATAAAGACAGAATCAAATGGCAGCTGCTGGAACCTGGTTCCAATGTACCAAAGCGGTTGCATCGACCGAAATGACGACAGTTTGTAATGGATGTACAATTGTGTCATTACTGGAAAAATGTATCTTAAAAAAAAAAAAAAAACAGAAAACGACTACATTTAATAGAGATGAAAGTGTTATTTCAAGCAATACTAAAATTCATTCTATTTGGAATATTCTGGGTGTTTGGCCCAACTCAATTCAACTCTACACATAATAAGGCGTATTCTGGGTATTTCTTTAGATGTCTATGCCAGACCGTCTGTCGGGCTTTATTTTTCGCTACAAACAATTTCGACAACTGTGGATTTTGAATTTATCTTGGTTTAGAACAAACGCTGTCGGTTGTTGCAAAAATGGAACTCTGGTAAACACGCGGCTTCACCTTGCTGTCCCTTAAGCTAGTTTTGGCGTGCTCGCCGTGCATAAAAGGTTTTGAGGGGTCGTGGATCGATTCAAATTAAAAGCTTTTGTGTGCGGTATCATACAGATTTAAACCCGGGTAATAACATCAGCTATTTTTAGTATCATCGGTATAGTGGAGAAAACAATCCCGGCGTTGAGTGTATCCCAAAGTTCGACTGACACTTTTTTGGAGTTTTATTATTTGTTGTCTCAGGAAACTGTATTATGACCAAATACCAATGTGTTTTTTAAATAACAACATTCAAAAGATGTTGCCCATAGAGGCAACCAAATCTACAAAAAAAAAATCAGCTGATTCCAATTATGTTGTAACATGTGTAATTTGGTGCTATTTTTGAAAGGCAATAAAAACAACAAACCCAAACCGAAAATAAAGCACACATTTTTTTCTGTGTGAACAAAATTTCGCTGAATGCAGGTGAAGGCGGGTGTTTGGCACATGTGGGGAGATGTGTGTGGAGCTGTGCAGTAAACATTGTTGGTATTGGTACACTGGTATAAAAACAAAACTAGAGGAGAAGCACATTCGTCGGCATACCACACCACACCACGACATACTCTCCCACTCCAGGCCAAAAGAGAAAATGAGAGAGAGCAAGTAATTAGACTGAGCGTACATTTAGCGTAGCACACACAGAAACGGAAAAAGGTGAATTACATCACTAAACGAACGCACTTCATATCAAATGTTAGGTTAGGTAATTGATTGCTACCATTTCATTTTGATTAAAAAATATACGGCCAGTTGTTGTTATTGGTATTGCACGTTGTGTTTCTTTCTTTGCAATGCACTGACGAATCTTACCTTCACTGAATCCATGGGATACATGACAATATGCTCCAAGACACCGGCTATGGCTCCTGCTGTCATATTGATGCTCACACTGGTAGTGGGTAACGATTCATAGTCGTCGATATTCATGTTGGAACTTTTCAGTATTTATTTGCAGCAGTTGTAAGATGACGATTATTGTGGCCAGGGCAACAGCTGATTTGTTACACTCCCAAATCACTCGAATTTTTTATAGTTAAATTAATTTTCTTGTGTGTTTATTTGGCAGGTTAGCATTCCTTATTGTGGGGGGATTATATTGCCTCTGTTGTTTACTTAGAAGCCTTCCTAGCGTTGTATTGATGGTGGTTCTACAGCTAGGCAGCAGCTCAACGTTATGGAGAGGTGTTCTTGGTTGCTGCCCGTATGCCTTACTACTTCGGACTACTGCCGACTGAACGACAATATTGCAAATGTCAGTGTTTTCGTTCTCCGGTTGCGTTTTGATTTTCCCCACAATAGACTCGCTCTCTTCGTCCAACTCGAGTCGCAATGCCCAACGTAGTGGCAGTTGAAAATGACGTTTGACCACAATGTCTTCTTCTCTTTGGACTCTTCGAATCTCAGGCACTCTCGTCGATTCGTTGTGGCTTTTTTAGAATTCCTTTTGCTCTACCTTTCTCTCGATTCTTTTCTTCTGATAAGAATATGCGATAAAACGTTAGTTTGTCGTATTTCGTATTCGTAAAATAAATTTGTTTTGTTGACAATCTACGACGCTGCTTCTTATGCGCGTAAATGAATTGGAATGCCGTCGTTTTCATGAATTTTCCCCCAGAAATTATTGTGGTTGCGCTCGAACCAGCAAAGCAAAAATCAACATTTTAATACGTTCACAAATATTCACAAGCGACAATTTATATTTTCCTTTCGAATTTTGAGCAAATTAATTATGTTCACTGAATTCACAATAACAGCAATAAAACATGCGTGTTAAAACTCATAATTCAATTCAGTATGTTGCGACTTGTCGGAGCAACTTTCATTGAATTTTGTTTTGGTGTCGCTTCGTGTTTCCTCGTACTAATTTTCAATCAGCGCAGGGTTGTATTGTTGTACAATTGTACTCTTCAAAGAACCAAGTTGTACTTTTTTACTCCTCACATTACCGAAACTAAAGTTGGTTTCATCTTAAAAAACACATTTATTAAATAATAACAATAGATATTGTTAAAAGATTTAACAATTTTGAGGACAAAATGTTAAATAAGAAGAATTTTACTAAATGAAGGTACGTAAATATTTATAGAATTACGTTAGTAGCATATTCTGTCATTTTGTGTACATTAGGGTGGAGTAAAATTCAAAAAAAAAAGTTAACCTCGGAAAGATATGTAGTCTGGGGTTCTAATGAGGGGAAAAATAAAGAAAACTAATTTTAAAAAATGTTTAGGGGTCGCGCCACTCCCTCGAAATTTGGAAATTATCGCTATTTTGGCGTTGATTTTAGAAAAATCCTAAAAAGTTTTATGTCAATAAATGTTTGCAATAGCGTAAACAATGAAATAAGGGCATGAACCAATTTAAAAAAATTTTTCTCATTGTTCAAAAATTTCAAAAAGTAAAATCGTCCCTTCTTCAGAAAATTGACTGAACAATGAAATCGCCACCAAAGCTACAAATATTAGTCGATATCATATTTGCCTCAAATACTTTTGTTTGGGCACTGAACAAGCTCAAACTTTTAAATTTCAATTAAGTTAAGTCGTTAATTTTTAGGATTTTTCTAAAATCAACGCCAAAATAGCGATCATTTCCAAATTTCGAGGGAGTTTAAAAAAAAAACATGTTTTCACTCCACCCTAGTGTACATTCTACACAGTCAATAAAGATGGAAGACGACCCAGTTCATTTTTTACGTATTAGTTCAGATGCTAGTTCTAGATGTCAGTAATTGACATGGCAATTTTGAAAGTTTTTCAAAGCAAATAATGTTTTTTTAAACCAAATACCTAGCAAACGACTTCGGACGTCTGCCCGCTGTATGGTCTTTGCATGTTATTGAAAAGAAATGCGATTTTTGTTTCATTATGAATCAATATATATAAAATATAGATGTATTTAATATTTCCAGCAAATTTCTGAAAATATCAAAAAGAACAAATCTGTACGGAAATAAGATTTTATGTACTTTTTTCCGCCATTAGCCAAAGAATATGAAACGTCAAAAGTTGCATGAAAATCCATTTTACTCAGCTTTTGCTACCCCTCCTTCATCACTACACCGCTCATCCAGAAACTAGTGTCGCATCGCTTATGTTGCTCTGACAAGTTGCAGCGTATAAACGTCAAGTAGTTTAGTTCCGCCTGAAGAATGGAACTGATGGAATGAAATGGTTATTTTTGATTCCTTCCTTCCATACTTGGCGATTCCTCCTTTAACAGACGACACGATATTGCCAGATTGTTTTAGAATGACAATGACAAACATTTTAGAGACAATGATGTCAACTACTTTTAATTTTTAAAAAACCGCTGAAAAATTATTTTGAAAAATTTCTGTTGAATCATGTTAAATCAGCCTTTATAACAGATGTTACTTAATTTGTGAGAATTGTGAAAAAGTGCCAAAATTGATTTGAATGTGACACTGGGCCTTGATTGTGGCAAAAATGACATAATTTGCCACGATTTACCATCACGGACGAGGGGATCAGTTGTTGGAATTAAATAAAGTAGCATATGGCAGATCTATCAAAATAAAAACCATCCGTGCGACGTCTGTAAAAATAGAAAGCGGCTGACGTTGCTATGCGCGCGTTTACGTCGTTGGCGGTTTTCTGCTAAAGTTTGCGAAATTTTGCTATGAATATTTCGCAAAGTCCTGACGCCAAGTCTTTGCAAAGACTAATCCTTTTTAGAAAAAGTATTTCAAACTGATTTTGTATTTTATTTATTAATTACAATACAAAGTAAATTTATATTCTAATTTAGGGTCCAAGGGTAAACCGGGTGACAAAGACCATTTGGCTTGATTTTTGCAGCGACCAAAGCCTCTGGTGGGAATCGAACCCACAACACACACGATGATAGGCAAGCACGCTACCAACTCGCCTCCTGGGGCGCTTGATTTTGTATTTATATAGTGTTGTTTCTCAGTATCTGCAACTAGGTTCCATTCTCTTTTTCAACACTTAAATATTTAACATAATATTTTCGATATTTTAATACGTCCTAGTATTCCGGTATAAAACTCTCATTTGAACTCAATCAACAATTTAGACAGTAGTCTTGGCGGCAACATGAAATTACAAAAGGGCTGGTTGGTGGGTGCAGAAAACGCTAAAATAAACTTTTCAGCTCTGAAGTCTTGGAAAGGGACTAAAGATAAGTTCAAAATACATGGAATTGTACATAAAAAGGCGCTAAGTCCATATACCATATAACAATACGCGAAAATAAGTATCTACAGAAAGTATTTTACTTTAACCTTTCATTTTTATTTTTCACGACCAGTCGAAAATGTTCGACTTCCAGAAACAGGCAGTTAGACTTTTGGCGATATTACTGAAAACCGCTAATATGACAATATTTAGTGGGAGGCAGAAATTGAAGTCGGTTTGTCTGGAAGTGATGGTGCGCCGTCGATTTTCGTTTAACGCGCAAATCGTTCACAGAAAGCCGCCAGCAATGTCGGCTCAGTGCTCTAGTAAATTCGGTTCCGTTATTAAAACTGTTGCTAATTTTTTTTTATATTTTCCATGTTTAAACGTTCTGTATTGCATCTCTGCGCATAAATTCTGAACTATAAGCATTCACAGTTATAAAACTATGTTTAATATAAATATGTCGCAGACAGTCACAACTTCTTGAAGTGTTTACCAAAAAAACCGCCAATATTTTCTTATTGCCTCCCAAACCTCTTGGCAAAATATCTACTTGTTTCTTGGGAATTTTATCAAAAAACAAAATAGACAAGACAATAAAAATGTTGTGCTGAAATTGCTGTGCTGAAATGCACACGTTTACCTCAAACTCTTATCTACTTATTGTAGTATTGACGAATGAGTATTAATTCGAGGCTCCATCATTAATTCGGCAGGTAAAAATTCATTATCCAGGGGTAAGTAATACCAATCCTTGTTCTTGTACAATCTGCTAACATTGAAATGGTGACAACAGCCACTTTGCGTAAAATGGATTACGAAAGTAGAAAATCATCTGTTATCGTCTCCAATTTAAATGTTTCAAAATAATTTGTAACTGTAAGGTACAATTTGTAATCTTCGATATTGAATAAATCTGAGGCTACCCTTTTCGTGGTCTAGTAAAACGATCCTTTAGTGCACTATACAGGATCTTCAATTCGTTAAGTAAATTAATGGCTTAATTGTGGTCGTCATCTGCCCATTGCTGATGTCCCATATAAATGAAGTATAAAACTTCATATTGTAAACATACTTACTTATGTTCCCTTAAAATGTCATGAAGGAACAGACGGGGAACTTCTCTCGAACCAGTGAGCACGATATAATTTGTATACCCACTGACCAAGATCTACTGTTTAAAGCTGGTTCCGAGCGGGCTTATGAGTTTTCTGGAGAATGTCATTCTCCATGAATGTAAAGTCGACAGAAAGTCGAGGCGGAAACGGCCAATTTTGAAGCTGAATTTACAATGTGGCAGTCGCACACACTACCTAACACACCACGGCCGTCCACAGCTGGTATTAAAATTCGACTACCATACCATACCATAACATCTGCCAGATGTATATATCATTTCTATACTGATAGAAGGCATTATCAAGTCCATGGTCTTTGAAGGCCATCCATCATGGCCGAAAACTCGACGGTTCTGTATTACTGGGTCTTAATATTTTATTTATTTATTAATCCATATACGTAATATCAAGGCCCAAGAAATACATTACATTGTAAAAGGATAAACCTAAGTATTAATTTAATTATTATTAATGAAAATTTAATAGCAACCCTAACAGTTATTATATTTTCGAAATACTAATACCATCACTTGGAAACATATCGCTATTACCTGCCATAATTTGACACTGTTAGCATTTTCTAGTAAAGCGTCGATCCATTCGCACATAGGCGAATATCGAGAAAGAGATTCGTGAGATAGAACCTGGAATCCTCACTAAGGCATTTGAAAAATTAGATTGAAAGAATGTGCCGAGGAAGCCAGTTGTAGATTTTTTGGAATTATTAAAAACAAATTTAGAGCGTACTCAAACCGACATTCTCTAGTGTCAGATCAATAATACCAATGATTTCATGTATGTTTCCATCTGTAGCATTACATGATCACCATTCAGGAAGCATATGCAATCCACATCGGTATTCATGTAAAAGTGTACAATAAACTTGACATGCCAAGATCTGTAATTATATCCTTAACTGGAGACTATGCCAACAACATTACATCAAATGCATCATCATCACTACGATTACTCTCACAGTGAGTACAATTTCTAACCAGGGATGCAAACTGACTGAACTCGAAACGGTTTTGAACCGAGAACTAAGCCACTGTTAGAAAAAAAAATGTGGAACCGAACCAAAACGAAAAATTAAAAGAAAAAGTTTCGGTTCGCTAGAGAAAAAAAAAAACGCTGGGAAAAACATCCAATGATGACTTAAATGAGTTGTTGGCGTTTTTTTTGTTGCTTCTGCACTGTTGCACTGATTTCGAAATTGTTTACAATTGTTGCATTCCGTTTTTTCGCCCATTATGTCTTCTCAGTTGTACACATCCGAAGTACAATGTAATCTCTTTTTTGTTTCCATGTTCCCTTTTGCAGGTCAGTAATAAATTCATCAATAAATACTTTGTATTCTTGAACTTTCACGTAGTTGAAAATATTTGACAAATGAATCAAGCAATTTCAGCAGTTGTCAGTTTTCAATTACAAAACCTTTGATTAGCTTTGTACCCCGAATACATATTGGCCTTTTTTTTAAACATTTTTATTAATTACATAATAGAAGAATAAACAATTAATTAACAGAGTGTATACAATTACATACGTTTTATACTTTAAACTTAGGGGATAAAATTAAAAACGAGTAAATACAAAATAGACGAGGAATAACAATAAAAACAATGGGCGTAGATGCTTAAATATTATTGTTATTGTTGTTGCGAAGTTGTTCATTGTTGTTAATTTTCTTGTTTATTTCCAAGATGAATTGAATCGAAAATTCATGTTGCTGTATTGTGTGTGACTGTTTGTTTATGTTGTATTTGAGGTATTTTGATGTTACGGAATACATATTTGAAATTAACTTCAGATAATGTCATTGTGGTTATATGATATATCTAGGCTTAAATCAAAACACTGACTAAACTAGAACAAATAAATGCAGTTGATCATGGATAATATTTTGGAATTGACTACAAAATATAAATTTCCCCCGCTCGGACACGAATTACATATTACACACTAAGCTAAAGTGAACTTAAACAATTATTTTAGTGATATTTAATTTACGCTTGGTTGTTGTTGCAGTTATTGTCAAGCACTTTTATGTAAACAAAGTGGTTTTCTAGTTTGTTGTTTGTTTTGTTTTTTTTATAAGCTCTTTTCCCACTTTTTCTGTTTGATCGTAGAGGTGACACTTCCGTTTTGGGCGATATTTACAATCCCTTGTTGAACCACACTTCGGTCAAATCGGAATTTTTCTTCTTGATGCCTTCCTTTACTTCCGACTCTAAACTGTCCACCTGAAATGTGCAAAGAGGGATGGTGAATTATCGAGTTTTCTTTTTTAAATAAAAGTAATGACGAAAACTTACGTTGATGGCAGCTCTTTGGCTAAAGAATGCACAGCCTAGAGGTGTGGCAAAGATCAAGACGAAGCCACAGAATAACGTTTGGATGGGAGCGCTAGCCTTGGGGAAGCGTTTCAGGAAACCACCTTTTTCCAGTTTGTTGATCAGCAACGGGGTCAGAACTGAAAATTGAATAATAACAGACAGTGGTCATCATCAAAATGCGTGCATTGATTTTAAACATACGCACTAGGACTGCGGAATGTTTTCATAACACATGTTTTTGGTATCTCTTTCTAAGACAAACGCGGGAAAAGTTTTTAGAATTCAGTTTTTGTATTATCGTCAACAATGTGTGTGACGAGCACATTTTTTATTTGGAAATTTGTGTGCGTCCCTTATTCACCGTCATCTATCTTGTGGCTAATTTTGAAATACATTGTCTATATAAGAGTTTGAATATATTTGGAATGGGATTATTCTTCTTGAATCCATGGTGGAAGGGTGCCGGCGATTATTTCAATAAGTTTCAATATTTATTTTGAATTGATTATAAATTATACATATAGAATCGCCAGTCACTGAAGCGTTTGATGTCTTAAGCGGGAGATTTCGTTTGAATGTAGGAAGATAATACAAAACATTAAGCGACACTTGCCAAGATGGATATCCAACACAAATATTTTATAATTCTTTTGTTTATCAATGATTTTGTTTCACATATTTCTAAATGCTGGAGATCTCAATATTTCAAATAATTTCAGAATATTTCAAAGTATCTTCCTTTTGTCGAAAATGCCAATATGGAGTTATAATCTAAACATTCTTACTACTTATTTCCCTTAACGTTCCATGAAAGAACAGACGGAAAACTTCTCTCGAATCAGTGAACTGTGCAGGATATAATTTGTATACCCACTGACGGGGACCGAACAGCTAATGAGTTTTATAGAGAATCGCCTCCTTAGGAGTTAGAATAATGCATAATGGGCACTAGCATTTTCCCAATCACAATATATCATTACTTTCAAATGCCTGTTGCACCTTCAGATTTATTTAAATTTCCGAATACAGCTTTAAAGCAGCACAACTTATTCTGTTGGCTGCACTTGGGATATTGTTGAATCGGAGGCTAAAAATCGTATATTCCGTTTGTAGTTAAGAACTTACCCATGCCTGGTGCGGCCATTGCTATTCTACTGGCAACGACAGCTGTGATGCCAACAGCAGCAGCCTTCTTAGAAATGCCCATATCATTATTTTGTTCGTCCAACAAAGTGACGCCATTCTTCAGCTCTCTTTAAATAAAATAAATAAGTTAGACTTTGGTTAGAACTCGTTTTACCCAAGTGTTACTTACTGCAAACGCATCATGGGCACATTAATGCAATTTGCCGCTGCCACAGCAGCTAAAGGTACCAAGCGACCGATCAAGGGATTTAAGTTCTGCAATCAAATATTTAGTTGGAAGTTACAATCAAGTTTGCTTTCATGTCGATTTCTGTTTCTCCACCCAAACTCACCTTCACTATTCTATTCAAGGACAAAGCGGTTGTCAGAGCACCACCAGTAGCCAAAATATACGAGGTCACCAATTGTCTATGGAAAATAATAATCATGTTTTTGTTTAGAAATGCAATTAAGCAAATTTCAAATTTTCAGAACTCACTCTTTGGAGATGGGTGTTGAACCCGAACGGTTTGTGTAGTTTACAACAGCGTTAAACGTTTGATTGACCCATTGCCAGAAGACCACAGCCGGTGTGGTTTTGTAAAACGAGAGCATGCCTAAACAAAAAAGCAACAACAACAAAAACCCATGATACTAAACAAATATTTGTACGTAAGAATAATTTAATTAAATTATATAATATTTAACAGAGAAATACAAACCAGCAACACGAGAGTGTGCGGAATTTCAATTCTAACGCAAGTGTTATATGATCGGCCATTGAACTCAGGCCAGCATGAACTTGAAAATGTTCAATTTCTTGTGATCAATTAACTTGACGGAAGTAAAGAAAGCTTTCATTTTATTTTTGGAAAAATTTAAACTTAAGCAATTTGTATACAGAAACACACTTTTTCATATAAGAGTGGTATAAACTCTAAACTCCGGTGTCTCTAAATTCATTCAAGATTTAAATTTCGCGCCAATTTTGTCGCGAAATTGTTTAAATTCACAACTTACATCCTGTGATCAATGTGTTCATGGGCACTTGGGCGGACATGCGACCGATAATGAGTGATTTCTCTCCAGTTTCCGGGTGAAAAGCGGAATCGTACAAATATTTAGCGCGCCACAGATCTTCGACATTCTTGACATCCGGTACGGGTTTGCCAGCACGATAATCGGTCACAATACGTTTGGCACGTTCCAATTCAGCATTTGTGGCCAACAAATTCAGAGGATTCGTCAGCATGAAGAAATGTTTGGCACGATTCATATAAGTGCTCTGATCATATTTGGGCAGATCGATATCAACTTTTGGTATTTCCGACATTTCGAGTTAGTTTCTATGACCGATTTGAGATAATGATAACTGCACACACGCCGACGGTAGAATCCGACTGAACCTGAAAAAAAAACAAATGGGAAAAATAACACATTATAAATATATAATCGAAATTAGAATAGTGCACATATAAATTATGTGATAATCATCTAATCACTGGTGTGGTCTGGATGGAAGTGTGTGTTATCATTAGCTGAAGAAATGTCAAATATTAGTGTAGTCCGTTGAGACTGCTTATCGGCTAAAACAGAATCTGTGGAGGCGAAATTGTATGTTCACCGCTTTATTAAATGAAATGAAATTCAAATTCAAATGGGTCGGCGTGATAGTGAATGATGGCGTCTGAGCAACGTTTTTCACCCAAGAAATACGAAATAAATATTCAAAAACATCGCTTCGATTGAACTGGCTTTTAAATGTTGTAACAATTTCAATTTTATCCCGTATTGGGTGGACTGTGGCAACTTGAGCTATTCTTAATAAGAAAATAACACACCAATGCCATTATTTTGATGTCTGTGCGATGCATAATTTTGTGCGCGCAACAAATTTGGTTCAATCCGACCACAGTCTTATGGACACGCACAATTCTATTTCAAGCCCATACTGACGGCAATCATTTAAAAAAAGAACCCTGTCACCATTTTCGAGGAATACAATGACTGAACTCATGTAAAATTCCGCACTGCCGTATTGAATGTCAGTTTTAATAGTTTTTCTTTTCCGATCCGTGGTGTACGTGTGTGTTTTTGATATTTACATTTACCCCGTAATATGTACTGAACATGTTTCATTCTACATGTATTCTAATATTCAGTCATCATGTTTATGGATTTGTTATCAGCTGTCCGTTCATATTCTGGTTCAGACTCATCGAGTATTTATAACCGCACTCAACATATTTACACAGCGCACTATCTTAATGAGTTCGAGTAGGACATTTATGTATATGTATATTTGTAATCGTCTCTGTTTGTTTTCCGTTTAATTTCTGATCAAATTAAAAAAAAAAAAAATAATGAGTTCAAAATAATATAGCATAACAACAAAAATCAAAGAAGTGTGCTAAGCCTACGTGGTGTGAAAGCAACATAACTTTAGTTTCTTATCGACGGAAGATCCATCTGAGGAAAGTAATCCGAAACCAATCATAGGTCCTCCGCCAAACCCAGATGAGTTCAAAGAAGCTAAATAGTCCGGAATTCCGACAGGCTCTATAAGATCAAAGGATATGAGTTCTTAAAGTGCATACGACTGCTAGTCAGCACGATCATCGAAAAATGATGCCTGTTGATTGAAAACTCAGAGTACTATATCCGACTCTCAAAAAGGAGACACAACCGATAGCGACAATTACTGCACAATACGTGTCTTCTTATTAAATCTATTTATCATATTGTGCGAATGATTGAATTTTTATTTCGGGGTTGAACTGATTCAACCCTATGACCCGAACAAATCAACTATCGAGAGATAGAGCTCACACTCAGTTAAGCTCAGGAATATCTCTGAGTGACACTAGACGTTTCGGAGATGACATTCTGATGAAGAAAATATTGGTATATTAAGAATTAATAAAGCACCAAACGCTATATCCTCCAAGACAGAGTGAAATGTATCTGGTGCTTTTCAAGAATAAAGGTGTCGCCAAAGATGGCTCTGACGATTTACGCAGATGAAAGCGGATGAAGTTGTGTTGGCTATTTTGAGTGAATAAATCCTTCGTTAAATCTCTACTCCCATGAGTGTATTCCTCGAAAGAAACGGTGGGTTGTATGATCTATATCTCGACGTGAACGCAGTTAAGCGCATACAAATACATCGAGGCCACATCGGTCGAATGAATGTAAACGCTTCAGCCCGAAAAGCCGTTGGACTAGAACTACCAGGGAACAACGAGACTCCTGTGGAAGGACCAAGACAGAAATAAAACAGAAGCATTCAAAATAGGCAATAGGTGCAAACAATGGCTGCTGATGAGGGAGGTAGACATGTTATAAATCCCCTACGTAGCATGAATTGATTGATTTATCTTTAATGATAAAATCTTCACCTGAAAGCCAAAATACCAATCATGTATAAAAACCAAAATCGGGTTCTTGATTGATTCTGGTAAAATGGCCTTCTTCAATATCCAAAATGTACAATATTGTAGACGAATTTCCAAACAACGTAACAATAAGCGTTTGGCTTCTCCAGCGAAGTTATGAAATTTTAAGTCATTTTAAATTTCTGGTGACGAAATAATGTAAACATTTCCCCTGGATACATGCCTATAAGTCTGAAAGATGTGGTATCTTAAAATTATTCTATCATTTCATTCAGTTCATGGCTGCCTATTTTTAGGATTCCTCCCATTATTAACATTTTTTTTTTAATTTGTATATATGCCAAACAACCACAACAAAATATTTGCAATACGTGAATCCATAGAAAGCGAAATCTGTTCATAAATTTGAAAATAGCACGATTCAATTTGTATTAGATTTTTTTTAAATTCTGTGAATATTTTACGTTAAAGTGATGACTACACTGTAGTAAAGTCATGTAAAATACTACATCAAGCTAATGGAGAAAAAAAAAACACTTATAACAAAAGAAATTAGGTTTTATCTTGCAGTGAACTTAGTTCCAAATAGACTAAACATTTTAAACAAAGCTGCAGTTTTGTATAACGAGAACATTGGGACCTATCTGTATCGTGGCAAATTTAATATTTAGTAACTTTTATTAGTATACTAAATATAAAGTTCTTATAATTTACTTAATTCACAAGACGTCTGGTGAGTTCACTTTTGATTTCAATAAATATTTGTGAGTGCTCTATTGGAAATCCAAAATGACAAACATCAAAACACCCACAATCGTGTTTTTGATTGATTCTGGTGAAATAGTCTAAAATACATGCCCTTGCAAAATTGTACACTCCAATATCCAAAAATTACGATGTACTTCTTGTGTAATTCTCTCATAAGCGGACACCTCTTTTATGTTGACAAAATTCTCAGTCCCTTAGGTGTCCGCTTATGAGAGAGTACACTGTACATAAATATGTACAGTCGTGTCCGGTTATAACGCACTCCCACGGACTCGACAAATTGGTTCGTTATATCCAGGGTATAATAGGGTAGAAGCAAAACTCTTGAGACTTAAAAAAGTGTTCGTTATAACCGGACTCGACTGTATTTTAATTTGTTCAGTGCTTGTGTCGGTCCGCACAGATCGAATTATGTATCCAGAATAACATAGATGACCATTTACAATAATTTTAAAAAAAACAGACCTCCTTCCAGTTTCCCTTTTTCAATGGAAATTGTGTTGCTTGCCTATGTGTCAAAGTATGTGTTCAAATGGATGCCACAAATGTTCACTAATTGTGTGGGCCCCCATTTTTTCTGAGTTTTTATTTATTCTATTAAAGACTTAACAGAGTAATCAGTAAATAGGAAAGTTGTAGCCAGTCCCAGGCGGCATATACAACAATATATCCGTCGTGTTATCCCGTTCAAATGCACTTGGCATGCACGACTTATTACACACTTAGGCGTGTGTGCTCTGACTTGGCTGTGGCAGTGCGTCCGTCTGTCATTCTTTGAAATATTAAAGTTATGAATGAATTTATTTTAAGATTTCAACCAAACTGAAATATGTACACTTATACCCCGGTTTGCGTCGCCGATTGGGACCGGAGAACAGCGACGCAAATCGAAACAACACAATTCGGTTTTTTGTTTGATAGGTTCCAAAACTAAACAAAATAATCTTCAACTATCGATCGGCACACGGGCTAACATGGGAAGTCCATTTTTAATGACACAAATCAAAACAAAAACAACACAACTTCGAAATCACTGAACATTTTAGAAAGATGCAACTTCGAAACGACGCAAACCGGGGTATTGGTGTATTCTCAAAGTCAGACAATTGCAAAGTCATGCGATTGCTAATTAATGTCTATACGCAATTAATTTCTCTGTGGATTAAAATTGAAAGCCAGCAAATGTGGACTAATTTAGTAAGATGGAGAGTTCGTTTGTTCTTTCATTTGCACAACTGAAGGGGTGATCGATTTCAAAGAAACAATTCTCCAACTCAAGTCGAAATCTGAAAACATGAATATACGGTAAGAAAGAGCCGTATGAAGTCGTCACAGGACTGATTATTTGTCTGTATTAGCGTCGTTATTGCGACTAATATATGAAGTTGAAATATTTAATGTCTGATAAACATTTTAGAATATTTCGTTAGTATTTGAATTTTGAGTGCTAATTAGGTTGATTACTTAGCATTGAATTCAACCAGCAGAAACACGGTATACTTTGCCATTCTCATGGTAGATAACAAAAGGGTGTTTTATTTTAAAGTAAAGTAAAGAAAAATACAATTAAACTAAGTAGATGATGATACGCCAAGGCCGGCGCGTGCGTTCCTGGCCCGATCTGGAACACCAAGTTTTACACTTTTTTCGCATCATTTGCGTCCGTATTTCGAAAGTATCACGTTGTTGTTTTCCAAAAGAAGGATAAGGTCTACGTCAATAGCCCAGCGTCGTTTCAAGAGCTCAAAGATAGAATTCGTGAGGCTATCGAGGACATAGGGCAAGAACTTTGCGATATGGTTTTGGAAAATTTCATGAAAAGGGTATGGTCCTGTAAGCGTGGTCATGGTGGCCATTTGGCTGATGTTATTTTTCATTATTAACGGCATACCTTCCTCTTTATTATGAAATAAACATCCGATCACATCAAGGCCGTCAACAAAAGCTATACGTCAGCAGACTAAGGTGTACGGTATTATGGGATAGACAACGCTCGGCTTTAGCTTGTCCTTACTATTTTCTTTTTTTGGTTTTAGCACCTTTATGAACTCTTTGTCTTACCTTGAGAACGAAAAAGAGGACGTTTTGTTTAATATTCTAATTAAACAACTAATCGATTCAATTGTGACAGAATTAAAAACCGTAAAAGCCAAATTGGACATTAAATTTATTTATAGCCGACTCTTTTTCAATTCCATTACAGGTTTTAGCTCAGTTCGCTGTTAACCCGTATATTATAATTTTTGTTTATCTGAATATAAATAACGGCTACTGCAAAACGTACTAAAATACCTACTACATGTGTAATATTTTTAACAATTGTGTTAATGTGTTGTTGTTGTCTGAGTCCATAAGAGCGTCAACTCGCGAATTTTATTTCACACGATTCATAAAACAAACTATGTTGTTATTTAATTCAATTTCAATTGTTTGTACTCTTTAATCGCAAATGTACATTCTCCTTATCGCCAAATAATCATAGTGTCATTATTAAAAGACACTTTTAAATTCAATCCATCTATCAAAGTGATTATGACAATCTAATTTATAATCAAAGCTACGAAAATTAATCATTAACAACGATTGTCAACCGATATTGATATACCCACTTCGTTCCAGTTTTATTTTTATAAATATTCCCACAAAGAATATAACGCATAAAAGGGACTCTATACTTTAAGTAAGTGAGGAAGCCTTGTTGAGTTAAATTTGGAAAAAGCTGCGAATAATTCGCAGTCGCATATTCGAAAGCGAACTTCGTTACATCCCTAGTTACGATGTACATTTATATTAGTTGACGAACGATCTCAGTTTTGTAAATTAATGAGTTAAGAGCACGTACTGAATTTTGTGCTAAATTGGATACATTTGAGTCACCACCTTCACTGGTGAATGTAGTAGTCCTAAGTGTTGCAGTTCAAAATGAGTGAGTAAATTAATTTTCATGTTACGTTCAAACAATTTGTTTATGAAAAGGAAAAAGTCGGTGATCATGTAATCTCGAGCAGTGGCCCGATCGATTTTATGTCGTTGCTTCTAATTTTAGGGTTTTACATTTTGACCTTTGTTTAGGTCCACAAACTTCAATTATTATAAATTGTATGCTCAGTGAAGGCTCTGTGAACGAGAATTACTTCTCGTTATGAGTCACATTAATACGTGCTTGGCTCATGAATTATTCATTTTCAAAAATCTATCGATGTCCATTGTCTCTGAAGTTACAACATTTTAACGAAATGCATCTATTTTTCATGCATTGGAAAACTTTTACAACTACCCTCGGCGAACGTTTGGTCTGGGGAGGTTTACCCCAAATCGTTTACTTTTTTGCTAATTGAATTTACTAATTTAAATAATCCACATACCTCTTCACACTTGCAAGTGTGTTTGCGATCCCAAAAAAAAAAAACAATTATCAGTCTTTCGATTTTCATTTCATTTTAAAACTAAAACAAAAAATTACCAGCGACTCTCGGGTTCAATTCACTGATAACAATTTTCCAAAAAAAAAAAAACATCCAAACACACAAATGGAAATATTTCACATTGTCAAATTCAGTGTTCACTTTCAAGAGCAATGTCATATTTGTGTGAGCAGTAAAAGCTGCTTTTGTGGACGCAGCTTTCTTTCTATTCCGCCGCCGTTTAATTGTTTATTGTGGTGGCATATGACGAAGAACAAACTGTGAAGCAAAAAACGCGTGTATACTATGAACTGTAGAATGGTTGTGGCGGGGGCCGGCTAGAGACTTGAGAGAGGGGGATGGTGCAAAAATACACACCATTTATTTCTTATCGCTTTTTCAACAACAATAGCAGCAAATCACTTGTTACATAACATAACTGCCAAGCCACACACGTAATTTATAATGTTTTGTTTTTCTCCTGCCGAATCCTCAAATTGCCATTTAAAAATTGCAATGTCGGCTTTTATTGGATAACATTGAGTTTTCACTTTACGGACAACACCTTCATCTTCAGCGAGTGAGACCAGCTGGTTTTGAATAATCTCTACTCTTCTTTCTTTGCACCAATTTCACCTTACCGTCCATCCATTCACATCACCTCACAAACATTCTCCATTTGTTACCTTTTTAATTCCACTGAACAGAAGTGAAGACAATTTACGGTCTGCTGCTGCTCTAAAACGCGCGCGTCCTCCTTAGTTTCGACCGGTTTGGCAGTAGACAGTAGACTGAAAACTTGAAAACTGTGCTAAATAGCTGACAGCAATTTTAACTGTGCTCACTTACTACGAGCAGAACGGACAGAACAACACACAAAGCTGAGCATCAGCATATTTGTCGTTTTTGGAAAAAGCTCACCTACCAATTTTGTCTTTGGAGTATCTGCCCTCTTCCTTTCTCTCCGCTGTCAGCTGTGCTCATATTATCTCACATGCGAACACATACTACTTTCGACATGCGTGCACTTTAGTTTTGTTGGACAGTGTTTGCGTCAAACAGTCGTGGTTGATGTGATGGGTTTCGTTTGTTGTTGCTGTTGATAAACACAAACAACAATTAAAAATGTTTGCCGTTTGTTATCAGGAAATAATAATCGTGAGAGAGATGTTGTGAGTAATTTTGAGAGGCCAGAGAACATGAACATGTGAGAACATGTGTTTCACGCTCTTCAGTGTAAACACTGAAAAACAAAAAAAAAAAGTAATCAAGTATAAAAGTTTCATCCTAAGGAATTGATTCTGTTATACACGGGTTGGTATTGGCCAGTGAATGCGAACAGAAAATGTTAGACATTAATTCATACAGTGGGGAGTAGAAATGAGTACATACACACACAATTCGCAATAATAATGCAAAACGATGGCTTAATTTAGAAAGGGCGTAACTCGCATTTTCCTAACTTTACAGGAGAAGGTAAACACTTTATAACATTTGAAAAACTTCAGACATAAAAAAACATAAGATTTTAATAAAAAGACAGACATAAATTTTTTTATAAAAATGCGCAACAAATTTAATTCTGAAACTAATTTTTTTTTTGGATTTTGGTTACGCCCTTTGGCAAACGAGCAATAAATCCGGTATTTTTGATCACAAGGCCCTGAAATTTTTGTGGGATTTGGACGATTGTCAAGTCTACCAAAATATGTAAAAAACGCGATTTTTAAAAAAATCGAGTTACGGTCTTTCTAAATTAAACCATCGAAAAGGTGAAATTTTGAGTTCTATCTTTTTTTTCTAATTTATATAATTGTAATGAAAAATCAACCAATTCGAATTCGGTTAGGCATTAATGACAAAAATCAAGGAATTGTTTTCACTTATGCGAGCTTTTCAATAAACCGGACTTCGGATAATTGAACCTTCTTTCGAACTGAGTAATTTTGAAATTGTTCTAACGAAGATAGAAACTTGTAGTGCAACTATTGAAATACATGTATGTATAATTAAAATTCAATATTAATGAGCTTGGTTGTGTTGTGATTGACAGATAATTTTTTAATTTCATTTGTTTTGCCCGTTTTTGTCGCCATTACACTCATCATATTTCTCTTAACTCTTTGGGCCACAGTTTTACAATTTTTATTTCATAAACAAAACAACTGTTTTTTTGCTTTAATATAGGTTTATTTATTATAAAATAAAAGAAAAAAATAAAGTTTTGCTTCAGGCTTTTGGAATATAGGGTGGTTAGTTAACTAACCACCGTAGCTGACCACCACATTACTTACGTTATATTTAGTATATAATGCTATTGATTTATATATATCGAGGGCTTATATTCAATAACCTCTATCTACATTTTGACGAAATTTTTTTTTTATGCCAAACTCATCACTGACCCCATCTGCATCTACTGTAAAAATTTCAATTGAAAAAACCTATTTTTAGTACTATAGATGCTGTATTTTATCATTTGTCTATCTACAAAGATACTTGTTTATGAATTTTATAAAGGCAAAACCCTCTATCTACATCATATAATTGTTTCGTTTTATTTAATTTCAGGCTATTTTTTAGTTAAATTAATAGTACTGATTTGAAATTTACCACTTCCCACTTCTGGTCGAGCAAAAAATTATCCGACAGTATCCCAACTAAGATCTCTCTTATATTCGCCAAGTGGTAGCATTCAGTTTAAAGTGAATTTTGATCATAATTACACTGAACTACCTATTAGAATCAAGCAATATGAAGGTCACATAGAACCAAAGCTATTGCATACCGGTCGACTCCCAATCCAGCAAAACAAATGGAAACATTTACAGGATCTAAAGGTGGTAATTCCAGAGGAGTATCACTATTTCTATGATAATCTCAGCCAGGCGCAGTAAAAATTCTGAAAATGTATTATAATCCTTTAATATAGCTTTCACTACAAAATTATAATTACACAAGTTTTTTTTTCTGTGTAGGGTACAAATGTTAGAACAGGTCCTGCCATTTTTCCATCCCCAACATTTCTTGTGAACATATCTACCCCCTATCTCCCACCTTTTTGTGGATCCACATACAAAAACCGTAAAACAAACTTAATTTTAAAATAAGGCAATACCCTCTATCTACATATTATTTTCCTACGCAATGATTTCATTTGTGAGTCAATACCCTCTATCTACCAAAGAAGCTAAAATAACTCGAATTTCAACAAAAATTTTAGTTAGGGTGTTTGTAAGACACATTTTGTTAATATTGTGGAAGATGAGTTCATTAAAATTGTTGCTAATTTGCGAATAAAACAGTTTTTTGGCTTTCCTGAAAAATTGTGTTTTTGTAGATAGAGGTTATTGAATATAAGCCCTCGATATGTTATCACAAAACAAAAAAACAAGTACCAAATAAATAAACACAACTGATCTCGTTGATTTATAAACACTTGATGCTGCTTTATTTCAATCACAACTGACAGGTTAAAAATCAAGGGATTTCCCCAAGTTTAAGTAAAGATAAAAACATAACCAGTGCAATCTAGCGACAAAGTCTCGCAACAAATGATTAACGGTGGCTTTAAAAATGTAAGAATTTAAAAAATTTGACAATAGGTGGCACACAATCAGTTTTATACAAGCAAACCTGAAAGAGTTAAGCGGTATTCGTATCATATAAGTTTGTGTCCTTGCTTAAAAAATGTGTTTCACATAAACGATTTTTCAATAAAGCGGACTTTCGTTTAAGCGAAAATCATCCAGAACAATCGTTACTAATATTTAATTTCAATTAAACGATTTTTTCAATTAAAAGGCGTGCTCTTATCCGAATTCGACTGTACTCAGTTTCCCAATTTCGCATTCTTTGTTATTCCATCTACCAATGTTTATATTTTAGGAGTGACATTTTGGTTTTTGAATCAGAAGCTCGACAATACTTGGCTTCATTAAAGTTATAAACATTCGTAAAAATTATAAATATTCAGAAGTGTAATTCAAATCCAGTCAGTAATCACATACAATCATGACTGAAATAGATTTTCATCACGTTTAGTGACCAAACAGCTGAATAATAGTCAGTCAGTCAAAAAAAAAAATTGCGTGGTATTATCCAAAAATTGGTGGCAAACACGTCAAATCGGATTAAACATGTTTTAAAATATAGAAAAAATCAATTTCCTTTTTTATTGCTATTCTTATACGTTTAAAAGTGCAAAAATACCCCAACATGTACTCAGTTGTGCTCCCCACTGTACATATTTTGTTTAGGTCCCAAGAACAACATTAGGTCAGGGTGAATTGGTTGCGTTTTCGGGAGAGTGGGTTAATTCGGTGGACTTAGTGTCCATTGCATTGAAAGTAAATACAGTTTTATTTGGACTGAAGTGGGCACAAACCATGTTGACCATGTTGATTTGATTTGAGATTAGGAAGTCAGAGACATGCTGGCTATTTGAGGTCATCAAGGAACCTTCTCCCACGACTGTCCTGTAATCTGAACCGGAGAAATTCAGTGAACATTGAGTCTGCGTCCTGTGAAATCTGTATCTGAACCGGAGAAAGTTCGACAGAATTTCAGTGAATAGTGAGTTTGCGTTCTGTGAAAGCAAAAAAAAAATAATAATAATAAAATGTTGGACAAAACGGCACAGGGTTCTCCAACAAGAGGTGTTATTTTGAATCAAGCGGTATTTCGGAAGCTGTCACTTTTGAAGCTTTTATTCGTTGACATTTGACAAGTATAAACTACGCCATTACTAAAAATGGAACGATGATATTGATCTGGACAACGTTTACATTCAACAAGACGGCGCTACGTGCCACACAAGCAAAGCAACAATTGCTCTTTTATGGGGAAAAAAAAATCATGTAATGGATATGGTCCTGTAAGCGCGGTCGTGGTGGCCATTTGCCTGATTTGTTTTTTCATTTATAACGGCACACCTTCCTCTTTATTATGAATTAAACCTCCGATAATTTATCTCCAAAAATGGTATTTTTCTTTGAATACCAAAATAACACCTTTCGTTGGAGAACCCTGTATCGAGTTGGTGCGGAAAAATGCCACCAATTTTTGGATAATACCTGCGGAACCGGCTACGACTAGTAAAGCGTATTCATTTGAATGTCCATACTTACATGTAAGGGTTGTCCATCGCAACCGCCCGCCCCTAGATCAGCTGGGTTGTTATGACCCATGCTTTGATTTGGTACTGCTACCGGTGGAATGACCTTTACGAAGGTCTATAATCTTGTCAACCCTAAGAGACATCTCTATGGTTGAGTGTCTAGTCCGTGAGTTTAGGTCGACGAGGCGGGCGCTCACGATAGTCAAGAGCCAGTCTAGGAGAGTTTAAATCGCCGCAAAAGTTATATTTTACTTTTGATTTCCCTTTCTCCGTTTGCTTCAATTCCAATCCTAGTTGGTAATGCGAGTGTTTGCTGGGTTACTGTTTTCCCATCGAAATAAAACAACATTGCATATTTTGTTGGTAAGTGCAAGCTGTAATGATTGACTGATCATTGTTTTCGGTATTGTTGTCGTTTTTTTTTTTTATTGTATTTTTGTTTTTTTTTTTGTTTTTATTATTATTTTTAATAAACTAACATAACATCAACAGTAAACATTGTACAATATCGTGTGTGTCCATCTTATTTGGTTTTGCTTTGTTCTTTTCAATGGTTATAATTCTCGTTTAGTTGTAGTTGTCTTTACATATAAGTATAAGTTTGGTTGTATGTATAGGTTGTATTTAATTATTGGTTGTTGTTGTATTTGTATGGTGGTACGTCTATGAATGTTTGATGCATGACTCTAGTTCAAGTTTCAATTAAATCTTAAGTTGTTTGTGTGTTAGGAGATTTGTATTGGTTTGTTTCGTAATCAGGTCAATTAATAACTAAGAACCTAAGCCAAGGAAATAATTATATAGACATTGTCATCATTCAGTTGTTTATAAACATGTTAGCGAATTGTATTTAAAGTTTGTGGGTTTGTTTAATGCATAATATTTTGTGAATGGGTGTGTGTGTGTGTAAATGTATAACAAAACATCCTTGGAAATATGCAATATAACAAATGCCGGTGGTTGCGGTCTATGATAAGAATGCAATATGCGCTTATCGTAGACACAGACCACCGAGGGCGCTAATGGAGAGACAAAAACCCATCACAATGGATGTAAGCACAGTGGGTAGAAGTCGACATACTTTGTAACCATTTTCAACAAAGAAACACAAATTATCCAACGCACTTAATCTCAGATTCGATTGTATCGTAAGCGCCACACTTCGAATATGTGCCTAGTCCAGCGATCATCACCCCTGTATCTTCATGGCCGGTCCATCAAGAGTGTCTGATTTGTCATGCCATGCCTAGAGATTGACAATGATGCTGGATCAGTCGATCCACGTTTGTGCATTAAAATCTACTCTGGTGAATGGACCCAACTTATAATCGATTTTAAAATCTGGATCTGTGAACAAAAGTGGCAAAATCACGAAACGAGAGATTGGGAATTTAGCGACATTGGCTTTGGAAATTTTTTTGTCTATCAAGTTCAATTCATAACCTTTCTCTTCATTATTAACCCCCCGTTCATATAACATTTATAAGCCTTTGTTAAGAACATTTTGTAGAAATGCAAAATCAATTTTCACACATTTGTCTTGGCAAAGGTTTATGAATACGGGGGGTAAATGTCTAAAAGCGAGTGTCATATCTGTCTCGCATTTTTTTGGGGGATTGCATCCAGATATTTACTGATGTTGCTACTCGAATCGGATGAGTTTCACTATCTGCCTGTTTCACGATGTCGATCGAATGTGTTTTTCCATCGACTTGTCGTTTTCGACATACTGAAACCAAAATTTCTATTGAAACGATTACGTTTTCGTTCGACACAACAAGTCGATCGAAAAACACAGTCGATCGTCTGCCGACCATTGCATGCAGTATGTTGCAGGCCGAAATAATGGATATAGACAATTTCAGTAACATGTGTTATCATGTGAGAATATCTTGTTATTAAATGACAGCAAGGCGGCCCTGGAGAATTACTCGAGAATGTCGGGTGTCTCTGGACGAGATATACGTCGATTATCCTTATATGGCTTCCTGGATATAGGAACATACATAGATTGTCATCTACTGTACGACTGATGCACTTGACGCTACCCTGAATTCAACTGAGTGTAGTCATGATCTTGGCATCCCTCTCAATGAGAGTAAAAAGCTGAAAGCACGGAAACTTCATCTCATTGCAGGAGATAGGTGGGGAACTGAACCAACCGAGCGTAGGGCGCGCAACGCGAATAATGTGATTCCAAGATTCCATCTGAGAGTCACTGGCCTCTGGGCCCAGACGCTCGCATGCTACAACGACTTCTTTAGAAGCTGCATGTATGAAGAGAAGGAGGAGGCGATAACAGAACATATTCTCTGCTATTGCCGGGCTTTTGGGGGGCTTACGACCAAAAATGTGAGGTCTACAAATTCTAGACAATACCTGTCTCTTCAGAGTTGAGGTGGGATAAATCCACTTCCACAAAAAAGGCGACATAGATGTATTTGTTTGGGCGACACATTCACGATATCACAACAGGATCTCTTGATGGATTAACCCAAATTAACCTAACCTAAACATATGGGCATTTTTTTTAATTCAGTTCGATACCTCCCCTCGTCTGTAACTCGCGAATTTCGTAACACCAAATATCAAGAATGATACAAACAAAGATTACGCCATCCCGCGCATAGAATAAAATGTTCTGCGCAAATGGATCGAATGACATCACGCGTAGTGGATTCCTATTGGCTGATAGTCAAAGTGATTTCAATTGCAGGGTTGCCAACAATAGTTTTTACGCTGTATTTCAATCTGAAACTTGTCACTCGTTGTACATACAAATAGAGTTGGCAACCCGTACAAGGGACTACTTCATCAAACGGGAAATCATGCGCATGGCGTAATATTTTTCTTTCTTTCTACCATTCTTGACCAAATATCAGTTTTAGATTTCATTTCAAAAGTGTGTCCAATGTAATTGTGTAGACTTGACAAACCGCTTGACAAAACTCGAATTAATTTATTCTTTTCGCCTTTAATGAATTCGTTTCTCTCTCTCCCGGGGAATGTCTCTCTTTGGAAAAGACTGAAAATAATTGACGACTTTTTGTTTTGAGTTTTCCAACGAAATTAGTATGTATGTGATTTATTTATAATTTCGTATATGATTATTTGTGTATGTGTATATAAGGTAGTGTTGTCATGTGGTGTGTGTTTGTGTGTGTGTATAAAATGAGTGCATGCAATTTTGCTCTTGTCAAATATACAATGTACAGTTGTTATTGTTGAATGTGGGTGTATTTCCTAGAATTTGTAATTGAAACTGTAAATTGACAGATCCTTTAACTATATGTATGTATGTATTTATATAAGTATGTACGTATGTATGCAAGTATGTATAGTTTCTTATTGTATTTTATAACTACTTGTTCATTTTGTTTTTCTCTATTTACCGTTCAGAATGTAACGGGGAAGTTGCAGTTGCAGTGGTATCTTTGAAGATGGTAGATTTGTTTAATTTCACCTTTCGATTGTTGTTTGGAATTGCTGGCTGTTGTCCTTTGTTTGATTTGTTTTGTGTGGAGAATGATTTGGTGGCTACTGCCAAATTTATTGCATCGTCATTTGATTAGAATGGAGTGATATTTGAATAGTTTTTCATTTGGGAGGGGGTTCTCTTTGTTGCAACTCATAAAATGTATATCAACAATTTGTGAAGTAATTAACTAATTTTTTTTTGTTTGTCTTAGGACATTGTGTTTTCGTTTTTTTTTTTTTTTTTTGTAAATTATTTTACTTGTAATGAGCAAATTATATGTATAACTATAGTTAAATATAGACATGATGATTGCAAACGTAAATGTTTAATTGAATATTTAGTTTTGTTTGTTTGTTCTCAATTACATCATCCAATATAGATTCACCATTGTTTTGTTTTTGTAGAGTATTATATTCTTTTATTAGATATAACACAAAAAATAGTTATAAATTTCATTAAATATATCGTTTTTATTTAGTTGGTATAGTAATTATTGTTTCCAGTTTAGTTTAATAATTGATTAATTTGCATTTGGGGTTTTTTTTTATCTAAAAAAAAAAAATAAAAATAATCATAATAAAACATTTGTTGTTTGTTTAAATAGTAGACATAGAGATTTTAAGTACGCTTTTTGTTTTCTGTTTAGAAATCAAAAAATTATAACAATTATTTTATTAATTAACATTTGTTGATATTTAACATAGAATCAATCATCATAAACTACGTACTTGGATTTGTTTTTAAAAAAATATTAACATTAATCTTATTATTGTTTTATGGATTTTCATTTTCATTTTGTTTTTCGTTTATTTTTTTTTTTAATTTTTATTACAAACGAATAAAATCAAATTGACTTTTAATTGAATAGACTCGAGAATTTCTTTGGTTACTTTATGAACACAAAGAAAAATTGACATGCAAATCTGCTTGTTTTGGTTTTTTCAAATACCAAATTTCGAAATAAACGAAAATAATAAACAATTTGAAAATCAATTTATCAAACACCGTGTTACGTGAATAATATACGAAGACAAGAGAGAGAATTCATGAAACATCAGGCAGCACTCAAATAATAGTCACTTGACTCAACGAAAATATATTTTCAATTAGCACTGATTTTATGCCTCAAAGTAAATTAGAAGGTACTACCTACCAACCAATCACACTACCTATCCAACCGAATAACTGGAAGTACGACAGTGTGGGAGTACCAGATGTCTTTGGCAACCCTAGAAATATGCGTATGCGTGTATTGTACTTTTAAACGTTAACTGGGAGCTATTTGAAAAATGTAAGGTGACTTTTTCAAATAAGAATGTCCAACTCTGCCCTCTTATAAAATTAGCTTTCTCCCCTCTCTTTAAGTTGGCGCTCAAATGCCAATTATTAGCAGCCGATTTGAATGTCCAAGTCGATTTAGTCCAAGAGTTATTAGACATAGGCCAATATCAAAATTGTTTGTTTTGATTTACTGCCTGTTCGCATAAAACGAATTTGTTCGTTCGTAACAAATCGCCAATATGGGTTTAGAACATTATTCAATTATGATTTTCAGATGTATTCTAGATATTGACACATGGAACCCAATCCCAAGCGAATAATCGCTCATTACTGATAAAAATCCATGTTAGTGGGCATTCAATTCTGACAATTTGCAACGAACGAACCAATTCGTTTTATGGAAACAGACAGTTAATATTTATTTATGAGTTAGTTTTTTTTTTGCTAAAATAGCCCAGCTTTGAAAATGTAATTCGAATACAATTTTAAATTTCCGATTTAATTAAAAGAATTTTTTTTTTGTAAATCCTTCAAGAGATATGATTAAGAAATATAATTTTAGCCGAAAAACAGCTGTTTTGTCAAGTCGAACGAAACCCAATGCGACCGTAAACATTTCAGTGCAAATTTAGGATCCGCTGATTTGTTTTCTGTCATCTGTGCGAACACAACTGTCGAAAGCTGTCACATGTGTTTTTATTTTCGTGTAGAGGCGCCAATTATCTTACAGACTTTTGACTTTACTGTTGCGAACTTTTAGCAAGTCAAAATTGAAATTTAAAATACAATCTACGAATATCATAATTGTGCAGCATTCACAATTACGTTATATCGGATGTGATTGTGTCGAAGATGCGTGCCACGACTGTGTCTCATATATTGATTTTCGGGTCATCGAAATTTTAATTAATTTACAGCGAAGCTAAACCAACTCAAAATTTCAGGACACATCTTTAATAAATTGTGTATTTTAAGGATGTGGGGAAACGAATCATGGAAATAGTTTAAACTTAGTATTGTAATTGTTTAAAGAAGAGAGTGGGTGGAAGTTATGGGGGACCATAGGAATCTGGGATAGTGTTTTTGTTTTGTTGGTTTGTTAGTTAAGTGTAAACAGTGCATTGATTACTGATTATCTATCACAAATAAAAGTTGACAATGGAAAATAATTTTCTAAATATTCCATGAATCACACATATACATACACACTGTGTATAATGTATGTATGTACTTGTATATACACTGGTATATGTATGTATGGGTGTCTATTTGTAAACTAATATATGGGGGTGGGGGGTGGTATTTTTTTATTTGGTTTTCTTGTAATTATTTTAAATTGTTTATATCAATCGTGTGTGGTTGTTGATTTTTTATTTATTTATTTTGGTTTTTGTTTAATAATGTTAACGAAAAATTCGTTGCATTTTGTTGTTAATTCATTTGTTTACTCTTTTATTTATATATTTTTTTTTCTGTAATGCTCTTTGAAAAGAAACCATTTTTTTGGAATTTTGTTCGTGTAATAAAGATGCGCTAGCGAGACTGTCGGTTAATCTGAAATGGTTCAATGTTAGTTGTCACTATTTTCCGGTTGACCGCAACTGAGAAAACATTCTTCTTAACAATTGTAACAACGGAGTTGTTATGGAGCCTTCCCGGTCGTCCTGAACCAACTTATAATATTGAATACCGCCTTGTAGAGGCTTGGCATATAACCGGCCTTGTTAGTATGACGGAAAATCTAGAACAGTGCAGGGCAACACTCACACTACCACGAACGACGTTTACAACATTTGTTATCTGTCAAAATTAAAAGGGTTTTCCCGAAAGTTTGATGTTAAATTTTTTAAAAAAAAACACCATCAACGGCATTGCTTTGCCAAAGCCAAAGCTAAAGCAACTGCATACCGTGCCTTTTTTGAGCATTTTCTGCTATTTATTGAGCACTAGTGTAATGATCATTCGGTTCAGTGAAACTATGAAACTATTGAGAGATGCGTGTCCATCACTGATCTAGAACCGTGAGAGATCCCATTTGAATAAACAAATACTAGCAGAGGGAACAATAGTTCTCTCCAGAGAGACAAAAACAAAAAAATATTGAATGAGACAATGAATTATTTAGTTTTAACAAAACTATATAACCATTTTACCGAATTTAACAAAGTAAATATTAACTGACTCTGGCTAACTGAAAATCGGAATTGTGAAAATGAATTGTTTTCCAATTCATTGAATATTTTCAGTTAAGCGGAGTCAATTGCACATGAAATTGAAACATGGAGTATGAAGAATTCTTCTGTTATCCGATTTGAGTTGTTATTTAATTGCAGTGGTGGACGTTCAGTTTCAGTTGTCGGATGGATTTCATTTTCATAGAGTGGATCTCAGTTTCCCCGAAGTTTTCCGCAAATACAACTCAGACTTCGAAATACTCCCATGATCATGGGATATATTGTTTAGCTTGTTTAGCTGGTCAATATTTAACCTCATTTGGATTTATCAGGGCCTTACTCTGATTACAAGGCTCGCCATTCGCTTAGAGAGCTTTGGTAATCGAAACTCGACCTTTGATTGCCAAAGTCAAAAGTAATGATGAAATCGTCCCCTCAATATAATAATAGTGTAGAATACACTATACTCCATAGAGTACACACTATTGTTTTATTGAGGTGACGGAATGTTTCTCATCTAATTTGAGAATATTCGTTTTTCAGTGTAAATCAGAATTCAAGAAAAAAAAAATACACTTCTCATGCAACTTCTCATTCAAATGGAAAATATGTAATCACTCATCTTTTTACCGCACAATTCCCGCTTAAAATCGCATTAACAGAAAATAAGACCAAAAATAAAATGGCTGATTATTACATACATATCATCTATTTGTTTTTTTGTGTGTGTTTTTAATTATTTGCCTCGTTCATTCTAATTGTATGCAAATGCCGCTTAAGTGAATTTAATTTTAGTTTCGGTTACAAATTTCATAAACAAAAACATTTTCAATACGAATTGAATAAATTGTTCTTTTCTTTTTTTGTTGTAATATTTAAAAGATTAAAGCTTATTATAATTTGTTTCTAATGGGATTAATTATTTTGTGTTCAGATTGGAGTTATTCGCAAAAAAAAAAAAAAAAATCAACATAATTTCATATTTATTTAAATGTTTTATTTTGAAATTAATTATTTGAATAATTTTTGGTATTATGTTCAGGATTTCAGGGTTTTTTTCTGTATTTGTATTCGTTTTTTTTTAATATAAATTATGTTGTTCCTAACTACGATTTGTTTTTTTTTTTGTTTTGTTGTTTTTAGGTTATCATCTTTTGTTGTTTTTGTTATTACATATTTGTTATTAATTTAAATTTTCTGTTTATTGTTTATGGTGCGTTGTAAAAATGTAAAATATGCTAATATTTTTGTTGTTCTTGTTGTTGTTGTTGTCGATACTACTTTTTTTATTCCATGAAGAATTTCATTCGATAAATGCTCTGGTATGGGCGATGTTTTCAAAATTGCAACACTATTTCTTTTGGCTGTTGCTAAGCGTTTCGAGAAGGGAATCGGATCAGCAATTTCTGGATCTTTAATATGTGACTTTAGAGGATTTACTTGTAATCGGAAAGCAATTATCATCTAAACTTCCATGACGTTAAATTTGAACGCCAAAAAAAGATTATATGATTTCACTATATTTCTTGTAAAATTCTCAGGACAATTTTCAATGTGAACGTTTGAAACGACGTTTCTTAACGATTGGACCTGTGGTTAACCGTAAAACCGGTTGTTACGGTTATGCAAAACCGGTTAACCAAAAAATGTTTCTGTTCTAATTACACATTTCAAATGGTTGCTGTTAGGAGTATTTAGTAATTGGGCTTTTAAATTAATCCACAAATCAATTCCCCAGGTATTTAAAAGCAGTTAATCGATTATATGCCTGTAGCCTTATAAATGTTTTAACATATTTAAATATAGTATATATGTATATACATATATAGCATGTATTGAACGACGGTTTCAGCGGTACAGGTTTTTTTTCACACTAACCTTAAAACCGATCATCCCAGCTATTTAAATCCGCTTTATCGGGTTAGTGAGGATAATATTACGCTTCCTGTTCTCATCATGTAATTTGCGAAACATAATATTATTTGAAATCCACGCAACTTGCCAATTATTCGCGCTAAACATGTAAAATGCTCCTCTTAGTTCGATAGTTTTAGAAAAACCCGAACCTTTTATCGTTTAGCTTTGAAGGTGTAAAACGCAACTTGAAGGCAAATATTTTTCTTGTTACTTGTTTTTGACCTAACAACGGAGACATTGTTTTTAACGGGACTGGATTGGGTTTCTTTGGAACAAGCCCACGATCAGAGTTTGCTTTAAATTGGCTGAACTTTAATGTATTGAACTCTAGTATAATGTTTTTTATGATCTAAACTTCTGAAGATTTGGCATTTATTTTGTCAACCAAATGATAACGAACCTCGAACAATCCTTGTCGTCTTCTTTAAACCTATTCATACCAAGCTACTTTGGTAACGTAAAGCAACGCAATATGGTTTATAAAAACAAAAAGTAAACAAAAATTCGAATGGACATTTTTTTAAAGTAAAGAATCTTTGACGTATGGGACGTAATATAAAATACAAACGCAAGTGTACTCTCTCCTTTGGGGACACCTCTCATAACCGAACACAATTTTCAGTACCATTGCGCTTCAGTCCTCTTGTGTTCTTCTCACATAAGCGGTCACCTCTCATATTCTCAGTCCCTTAGGTGTCCGCGTATGAGAGAGTACACTGTATTAATATCAATAGTGACGCGAAGTCACTGCCTGTTGCGAATGTGGTCTAGAATTTGCGATCATAGTTTTTCTCCGATCTCCTTTCGAAACAACTTAACGAGCGCCATGTGATATTCCAATTGAATTCCAGTTCCAATTTGAACTTCTACAAATGTAACAAGTTTTCCAACTGTCCTCTGTGTAACTGATTGCTTTGATTTGATGATATTTTGTTTGTGGTTAATCGATTATTTATATTGTTTTTTCGAATGACTAAAATAACTTATGTGTATGTATGTAAATGATTAGACGCGCCATTTGTTTTGCCGTTTCTTAATGTCGTCGTTTTTTTTTTGCTTTGCTTTGATTTGATTTGGAACACAACAAACGAAAACGAAACTATAGAAAAACGCTTAAATACTTGTGGGATGCTCTGGATATTGAAGATTCCATGTTATTGCGGTTGGTTTTTGCTTGGTTTGCACAAATAAAAAATATAATTTAATATGTACCTGCAAGATAAAGAATAATTAGCCATTGAGGGAGCTGGGGCTGGGTGATTGAATTCATGACTTACTTGGGCATTCAGGTGGATTCATGTAACCGAATACATTAAGTTCGTATAGTGATGCTAATGTTATGAATAACAGGTACCACACCATCAGTATGATACCCAAGCGCTTGTCCAATTTCCAACCGTTCAAATGGGTGGAGAGTATTAGAAATATGACGGTGGAGAACAGCGACAGGGTGGAATATGTCAAACCTGCAACGAAGCAAACAAAACAAACAGCACAAACAAAAGTTAATTTAAAAAAAATCTAAATTTTTTTTTATGATTTTTAATCATTGCGTATGGTGTGTAGGGTGTGCGGAATAATTAAACAATTAACATGTGTGGATTGCATGGAAAACTTAATAAATATTTTGAGTTTCAGCAGCTGATTGTCCTCGTAGGGATTAGAATAAACAAACTGCGTGATAAGAGCTCATATACAGGGTGGTCCATCTAGTGCTTTCTTCACAGACAGTCAGTATCACAGCTCCGTGTAACGTACTGAATCCTTGTACGCCGGAACAACTGTGGAAAATATAGCAAACCTGGGGCCCAAGTCAATGCTGTGCATATCAAACAGCGAAAATGTACACGAATTTCGTTGGACTGGCATGTTAGTGGGCAACACTACCATTTCTTGTTGTGGCTGGATATTGAACACATGGACTTGGACGATCTTTGGTTTCTGGAGAATGGCACACAGCCCGCGCCACAATTGAAATTATATTCGGGTGCGCCATATTAGCGATGCCAATTGGCTACTTCGGAGCGGCGACTTGACGCCGTTAGCCTTATTTTTGTGGGGTACAATGACGGGCCGATGTTATACGAATCCATTAAGGAGATACAGCTATAAACGGGCTACTACAGTCGACCGCGACACATGCATGAAATCGTGAAAGGACTGTGTGCCATAGAGAAAGGAATGTGAATCTCTGCTTTCAGGGATTTAAATGAGACTATAAATTTTGGTATGCAAACACCTAATACGCTGTACTGTTGGTGTTTATATTCCGGGTCCTGGCAATACTAGTGTTGCCAGATGAAAACAGCTGTTGAAGCGTTCTACAACCATGTTGTGGACGTGTCTCTCTCAATCGGAGTGGAAAAGGTGCTTCGAAAATGGCTTTGAGTGATCTTGATCTTGAGGGAAAACAATAAAACCATTTCCCTCCTGTTTTTTTTTTTATTGCTGGACCCGAAATATAAACAGCAACTCTGGTATGGACATAATTGGCCAAGTTGATTCATTTTACAGAATTTGCAAAAAAAAACCCATGAAATGGCAGGTGCAACAAAACCGCATAAAATGTGCCAGAGTGTCGGATCATTCAGGATGCCTGGTATGAGTTTGTGTACAAGACAGGGGTGGGGATGAGTTGTGAAAACCACTAAAGATTTAAATATTGTCTGTAAAATATGATGAAATTGTTCTTTTTTTCCTCTCTGTCACTCCTTCATGGACAAGTGTAAAGTGCAAACAACTTCCAACGAACATGTGAATAAGTGGTGGAGGGGGGGCTAAACGAAACTTTTCAGATATTACCTCGCACAAGAAGAGTACACAATTCAATTACATCAACAAAAAAAGAAACACACACACATTGCACGGGAGTTTCCTCGGCTGCCATCAAGTCTTTACCACGTTATAGGTGATGGACTTTTGACACTGCGTGTGACACTTACCTTTCGAGATGACATTGACGTGAGAGCCCGGTTTAATGATGGCCGTTTGTATGAACCACGGAAGACCTAAGCACACTAGGATATCAAAGACATTCGAGCCGATTGCATTTGAAACGGCCATATCGCCATAGCCCTCTTTGATAACAGCTATTGAGCTTAGGGCATCGGGCACAGAAACGCCAGCAGCAACGAATGTCAGACCCATCACCGTGTCCGGTATGGCCAGAGTCGAGCCAATGACGGTGATCATCCAGACCATGAAGTACGAATAGAATGAAATCCAAATCATGGATATGGTGAAGGTGAGTGGATACCAGTTGCGATACTGGTCGGTGCGGCAGTCGGGCATTGTTTTCTGGCACAGGAAGTGTATGGGATAGACCACGTACCAGGAGACCAGTGCTGGCAAACCACCCTCCGTGGGACGATCCAGGGGATTGGGCCGTGCCTCTTTCGACTTGTCGCTGGACTTGTAATAGTCGACGGCCGCCGGCTGTGGCTTACCCACCACAGGCTTGTTCGTGTCTGCCGTTGGACTTTGTGTTACCACCGATTCAGGCTGATCGGGATTGTAGGCCATGTTCTCTTGCCCTTGGCCCGAAGGCATGCCCCAATCATCGACCGGCGGTTGGGTGGATCTAGCACTGGCTGTTACCGGATTGCCGGCGGATTCTTCGCCCCATGCAGCATTGGGATCCCAGCTGGAATTTGGATCGGAATAATTCTGATATTCGGACGAGGATGGCGGCGGTTGCTGCTGGTTTCCTGACGACGCAGTGTCGGCGTTAGGCTCCTGTGACAAATTAGTCTGCTGTTGAGTGCCTTGTGTATACGTGCTATCGGGGACATTTTTGTACGTAACCAGCGACGATTGCTCCTCCTTGGTCGGCAGCTTGAAGGGAAGATTCAGACCCATTGCCCAGCGTTCGAGTTCCGTATTGAAATGCAAAGCCACACAGTATCCGACGTAGCACAGTAACATGATGACCGATTCAAACTGGAAATAGAGAATGTAAATAAAATCAATATCGAATTGGGCAGGCCGGTCATGATTTATCATTGGGAACCTCGGAGGACATTTAGCAGGTCCACTTTTGCCAAGCCTAGCCTCCATATATAAATTGTGGCGAGAAATCAAGTTAAGTCAAATATACGTTCTTAGCAACTGACTGGCTCACCAGTGCAGTGATAATAGTGCGAACTGTCAGCGTTGCCGGAGAATGTCGAACACTATTTACCCAACCTAGTGAGACAAGTCCTAATACGCTCTGCAAAATACTACAGACTTACAGAAATTTAAAACAATTTAAAAACAGACTTAGGCCCATTATCTCAATGTCCGATTACAATTTATCGTAACGATATACTACCGGTTAGCACAGTTTACTTTTCTCAATATCTACTTAGCGTTTATCGGATCGATAAGTGATAACCGGCACTTGTCTGCCGGTTAGTCGTTTATCATAACGAAAACCATGAACAGCTGATATGATGACTCCACTCCTTTTCTGTCATTCTTTTTGTTTTTTATATAATAATAATAATATACTGCACAGCTAAGAATACACAGCTATGCCATTTATTTTTATCATTTATAAACATCTACACGGTAGAGTTGCCGTACTACCATTTGTCAGCCAGTTAATTTAACGCATACATGAGAAAATGAAAATGTTTAACCGGCAGTATATCGCGTCGATAAATTAATGTGCCGGTTAATTAACCAGCACTTTAATCGTACATTGAGATAATGGGCCTTAATCGGTTAAACCCTGTGACCACGAATATGTTCGATCAGTCGTCGCATTGAACAGATTTGCATTTGCTGTCTGTGCCAGAAATGTAAACAACCCTGCTTTAGCCAAATGCAACTCTGATTGCTGCTACTGTTGTATATAAAATGCAACACTGTTGACAGTTGTTTCTAAGTTTGCCGAAACACTCAAAGCAAAAGAAATTATTTGATTTGGCAAAATGTAAGCTATGCATAGCACCCGTTGGACATAGATTGGTCTAAGGTGCCATGAAACTAACAAAACTCAATTCCCATCGTTCGCTAACTTGACCCGGTCAGTCATGAGATGCTGAATGGGTTTATTGCTAGGTGGATGGCTCAATGGAAGAATAGAGTCCATCGGGAATAGAGTTAACTTTAAGCTAACAAATGGTTCGTCAAAGTTGAGTTACAGGCGACTCAAAAGCTAACTCAGTTTCCATGTTAAATCCCATTCAGTTTTTACATTTGTTGTCATCAGAGTGAGTCAGTACTCACTCAGTCTGCATAAGTTTCAGTTAACCAGAAGTTGGCTCACTATCAGTTTGTTTTTTTTTTTCTTATGGCATAATGTTTACCTACACCTGCATCTGCTTCGGGTGAGCCACAAGCTAGTACATTAGTTCACTATTGAGCAGAAGTTCAATTGATAAAAAAAAAGAACAAATGACTAAAGTCTGCATGAGTTAGCTTGAAGTCAGTTGCGAATGAGTTAGCAAAAAGTTAACTTGATTTTGAGTTAGCTCATTAAAGCCTGATAGAGTAGGCTCCAAAGAAATCCGGTTACCATTAATGTGCATAAATAGTCAGACTGCTGTGCCCCTGTGGCTGGCTGTACTATTAAGTCGATTTCTTTCGTGGTCAACTCCAAAGATGTGGCACACTAAATAAGTGTTCATATATTCTCAAGCCCATCATGCCGACCTTAAAAACAGCCTTTAAGTGCCACAGATCTCTCACTATATTTGTATTCCTCGGGGAAATTTGCCAAAAGCAACTTGTGTTGAAACATCACTTCAAGTCTTCCCCAGGCACTTGTCCTGCCCACTGCAGAAGTAGCATTTTTTTTTTGGTGACATCAACTACGCCAAATACTTACACAAGAGATGACATCGTTGAAGATTATGATCAACATAACCAAAATGGACACACTGTAGAAGAAACAGTCGCGGACCAAGGGCCACCAGTTCAGCTGACAAACGGTGCCCGAGCACAGAGCACACACCGAGATGACAAACATAATATTGAAGACGGCCGAACCGATGACACCACTGATGCCGATATCGTCCTTGGCAAAGAACACACCAATCACCACAGTGGCCAGTTCCGGCGCTGAACTGCCGGCAGCCATGAATGTGGCACCCGCCACATCCGGAGATAATTTCAATTCTGGAGAAGAAAAAAAAACGGGAAATTCAATATAAAAAAAAAACCATCTCCTAAGCTCATAAGCTGTTGCGGCCGTTTACCTTCACACAGTCGATCCAAACTGGCCACGAAGTATTCGTCGCATACAATGGCCAAGCCGAAGAATGTAAAAACGGCCACAAGGACATGTATGACGAGGCCGCCATGCTGTCTGGCCCATTTGTTCATTAGGGGTTGGGGGAACTGTTCTATAGCTGGTGGAGTACAATTCTCACGCCTTGGACGCCATGTAGGAACTGCAGATTTGGCCGTTGTATGTGTGGCCACGGTGGATCCAATGGAATCCTGTATGTACAAAACAAAAACAATGTTATTCAGTTACATTGATAAGTGGTTGTTGTTGAGCCTTACCTCCGTAAATACCTCCGTTTCTTTTGACGACACTTGCTCAATGGGATTTTCCTCGCCATTTTCTCCAGTTCCCGGTTCCACTTTATTTCCAAGGTC
This sequence comes from Hydrotaea cyrtoneurina, assembly GCA_958296145.1. Taxonomy (NCBI): domain Eukaryota; kingdom Metazoa; phylum Arthropoda; class Insecta; order Diptera; family Muscidae; genus Hydrotaea; species Hydrotaea cyrtoneurina. The sequence goes on along the minus strand of OY282512.1, from coordinate 148,737,644 downwards.
CAGCGGCGACTCGCCGGCCGTATCTTCCGCACTTTTCGCCGAATAGACGGTGACGCAATAGTATATCAGGAAGAGTATGCCCATATTCCACATACGGGACCGTCGGCTTCTTCTGCTTAGTGTCTGTAAACGGAAATAATAGATAGGGGAAGGGGGGGGGGATGAATATGGAAAATCAATTTGTCATTTTTATCGCTACAATTCACTTTAGTCGGATTACGGAATACGTGGCGCATGAAGGTCATAGACATGATGAACCAACCAAAAAGAGCTAATTATTTGGCCAGAGGCGGAGTAAGACCTTGTGGGGGCAGATGGCACATGTACTGTACAATACACAGTACATCAACTTTCAAGACATATCGCTCAGTTACTTGCACAGTGTCACAATTGAAAAGGCACATCTTAGTTTTCTGATCACGAAAAACCAGTAAATCTCTTACTTGAGTTGACTTTTATTCTGCGTGTATTCGGCATACAAATGTCAGGGCTCTAGTTTATCCGGGAAACGTATGAGTTTCGAAGTGAGGCGAAATTGAAAACTTTTAACGGCTCTCCTGGAAAAATCGTGCTTTGACTTGTGACACTATTGAAGTAAATGAGCGATATGATTAAGATGAGGAAAGTCGTTAATGCTAGCCGATCTGGACATGCCCAGGAGGCAGCAAAGCCTAATGTGGAGTGAATAAAGTTTTATGTGGATGGAATGACATTTTGCGTTTTTGAATTTGGTCGTGCCAATTTCATCCTGTGTATGGCGGATACATGGATTTAAACTTTATTTAAATCTACACACCGGCCCAGCAGGCAGTTTAGTTGTGGATCACATGTGGGCAAGGGGCCTCCTTAGGGCACGGCCCTTAATACTGCCACGAACGTAGGCAGTAACTGTTATTGATTGAACTAAGTAAAGTCCCCCTTCCCCCCTCTTATCGGATGAATGTATTTTGACCGTGGCTGTAGTAATTGTCATTGTTTTGTTCGTTGTGGTTTGCATTTGCTGACAATGGAATGCCATTAAATGTGAGTCATTTTCCACAGGACTAAACTGATGGCCTCCGATGAAATACATACATCGATAGCAGGACTACAAACAGACAGTTGATGCAATCTTTTTTTGTGGTTTGTTTTTAAGTTACGTTATTTCAAAATTATCTCTTTGGAATAATCACTGGAGAAAAAAAAACTGCTTTGTCTTTGTTGTTGCACACAAAGAAGAATGTTGTAGCTAAAATATTGGTTAGTTCGATGGCCTGAATCGTACATAAGGAAATATATTCCAATAGTAATGCTACTAAATGGGTTTTAATGCAATTTGAAACGACTATCCCTACGCCCAAATGAGCCTCTGTGATATGAAAAGCACCTTGTACTGCTAAAATTAGGCAAATCCAAATTGGAAGAGTTGCAATACAATTTTTGAAATCTTCAGATACGATTTGTTATTGAACGAGTCGACTTTAATGACACCAAGGTCAGTACGACACCAAGGTCGGGATATGTCAAGATGCGAAAGGACCACCATGTCATCGCATGACAATGGTCCCCTGGTTTAAAGTAGCACAGCGAGAATCATGTAAAACATGCGTGCGTAAGGGTACAATATTTCCCCTGACAGCACAGAGGTGGAACCTAGTGGTCCTTCCGTTACCTTAAAATGCATAGAAAAATCATATACCCGTTGGTACATCTAGTGGATCCTTTTCATTGTCATATGTTTTTTTTTTTTTTTTTTTGAATCATAACAATTCAATGTTGTATAGTTAGGGTTTTTATTATCCCGGGAATCGGGAATTTTTTCGACCTCTTCCCGGTAATTTAAAGAAAACTAGTTTTGAAGATTATTTCATATTATTTGATTTTCTTAAAATTTAATGAAAATAAATTCTTATTCAACAGAAACAATCATTTCGTATTTTTCAGTAAAGAAACCATGGCACAATCATACAAGACAGAACCTTGCAAACAGCTGTTTACAATTTTTTTCATTTCGATAGAATTTTCATGGTCGAACTCATTGTTTACACTCCAATTGGTTGTTGATTTTTTTTTCAAATATCAAATGTATTCTTATTAGACATTGAAAAATCAAAGAATTAAAATACAAAAAGCCAAACCATGGCACAATACTAGAAGGAGGGCTCACTTGTCCAGCAACAAAAACTCAGTTACAACGCTGGGTATTTTGATTGTCAAATTCTGATATAAAAATGCCCGACTGCAGACAGTTACATGTCATGGCACAGTTTTTAGCGTTAGTTGCCAGTTGAGTGCACATATTCTTTACGAAACACATGTTCGGAAATCATCTGAAATCATCATCGCAAGTGTTACTTCTCTCAACAGTTATTGCCGTCCGCAGCAGTAAACCAATACACAAATAGTTTGACAAACTGCGGTATAGGGAAAACCACAAATTGTCAAAGCATTTGGGGAAAAGTATGGACAAGCAAATTTGTTTTCATAAATACGTCAACATTTTGTTTTTTCGGACTTCAACCACATCCGGAGAATTCTTTACGACACTAATGAACAAAATTGAACTTTTATTAATACGACAAAACAGCGAAAACACAATTACACAATAAAATTATTCCCTAACTTGACACAAAGGAAGGAGTTGGGAAACTCTGACATTCGTTACTGTCGGCATGTTTTGAAATTTCACTGCCAGGGAAATTTCGTTGGCAGTCGACCGACCAGTAGCAAAACAAGTGTGAGTGTGTTCAGGTTTTCGAACAATCACTGTCCCGTGTAATGACCATTGGCGTAACTAGATAGCCCCCCGTTGTTGGTGCATTGTACGTTTTTCGTAATCCGTAGAGATGGTTGTTCTAAGCACCCCCCAGCACCCCTATTCCTACGCCAATGGTAATGACTGGGTAACTGTCGGCGATTTATAAGTCTGAATTTGAAAATATCCATGGTTGTATCTGAGTCTTTGTTGTTGGGCAATTGCCACTGCCTTTTATTAGTCCCGATTCACACTAGGCAGTTTTAATTGTCGCAATTATCAGTTTCGAGGAAAGAGTGGTAAGGGGAATGGAAAGGGAAAAGACTTGCTCGTACTGGCAACTTCTTTATGTGTTTTTCGTATTTTGATATTTTGAAACAAAAATTGCCGAAAAAGAATGGTCACGATGGTCGATTCAAAGTATCCTTTTTAACTTAAAAGATTGAATTCATTTATTTATTTGTTACAATAATAAAATAGTAAAGGGATGTGTTGCTCGTTTGACGTCTGTTCACTTAGTGTGAATCGGGACTTATTGTGCCATTTTAAGAGACAATTACTATTTTGATGGTTTATTTTGCTATGACGTCAGCTGTTAGACAGTGTTGCCTTTTTTCCCAGACGAAAGATGGAAATTAACTGACAATCGTTCGCATTCGCATGAAGGACAATTACATAAACAGACCGTTAATTTCTTTTGTAAAATAGTTTCATTCTGATATTATGTTTATTTTCAAGGAATCAAGGATCTCCCTTCAGTTATTTCGTCATTTTCCCAGAGTAGTCTCTAGGTTAAATCGTGAGTTCGTTAAATTCTCAATTTTGAATACTCCGAAACGATTACATGTGTTTTTTTTTTCATTGCCAATGTTGTGATTGAAGCAGGACTTCAATCAGTGTATTCGATGTACGTGCAAGCCGGATTACCCATAACACATGATCTGCAGATCATGACCTAGTGAACAGTTTCTCCATCGTTTGTAGGAGTCGCGTTTTAGCTTCAGATCTGTCACCTGAGGGAAAAATCGCAAGTCAAATGTATTAGCCCGCATTTAGGACGTACGAACATCTCGAACTGCAATTTCGAACGAAGTTCGTGCAACATCCCGACATGAGCGTTATCGTTCTTAGGTGCATCAAAACCCAACGGTTGCACTGGCTGGGACATGGGTTAGGTGCAATAAAATATTTATCATTTCTGTAGAGTTTGGATTTTCCAATTGTTTCGCATACATTTACGATGTGTGTATGTCATTGACTGGTATTTTTTTTGGGGGGTGTTTTAATTGTCTGCTTTTTTTTTTGGGTCGTCTCTGTGTCGTGCCGAAATGTTTTTAATTATTACATTTTCTTTTCGATACTAAATGAGCCTGATACTGAATAGCAAGGGAGACATTTAATATGGCACCGGTTTGTTTATTTCCCATGTGACTATGCAGACGTTTGATAAGTAAAAGGCTCAATAAATAAACATAAATATGACATTCTTTACATAATTATTGTATTATTTTTGGTAAAAATAAAGATCTTTGAGGAGGCTATCGGACGAATGGCAAAGTAGAATTTAAGAAATTTCCGACATAAAAAAAAACAATTAAAAAATTTCACCATTGCAAATGACGAATTCCAGATTCAGAAAATACCCCTACTGATACTATGAGCTTTAATATGGAGTAACAAACGAATGGTGGACACCGGCCTGTGGAGTCAAGCCAAACATCTGACTTTGATTCCGGTGTCGACTCTGACTTCAGATTTTCTATAACAAAATTTCAACAAAATTATTTCCGTCCACTATTCCTGTACTCTGTTTGTAAATTATTTAATTTTTTAAAAAATATTAACAAATTAACTTGTTTTTAATTTATGTAAATAAAATAGGGAGTCAGAGTCGAGCTAATTTTTCGACTTTGATTGCGGGCAAATTTGTCAGACTCCGACTTCACAGAGGGGTCTCGAATAAAAAAAGAAATGTACGCACACACCCTTGTGTCCGAAACTGCCTGACTGGAAGCATTGCATGCAATGACACATCAAACTCAACCTGCGCTGGTGTCCAGTACACACTAAGTTATCCCATTAGCGCAACTATTGAATTTGATAAATAAACACTGCCAATTCACAATTGGCAGACACATCCTCTCACCCCTTTCCGCTTTCCAAGTGATACGTAATGGGGAAAACATAAACCCACTTGGCTTTTAATTTGAATGTCAAACAATCGCTAAAAGTAGTGTCTCATTTGCGCTTAAATCCCCCCCATTCATTTGGTCGGGCGGGGGCGTCTTAAGAACCATTGTCTGTCGTCTATCCTTCTTTGTGGCATCAAGTGAGATTTGTGTTGTGCTCTGCCACATGTTGTCATCTCTGGCAAATGGAAATCAAACAACACAAATGGGCTCCGAAGAGAACTGACGGAATGAATCACGATTGTGTGGGGAGGCTGATTTCGAGACTGAGTCTCAGACAAAGACAGAGCCACAGACGGGGGACGACAACAATGATGACACGATGGGTCTTAGTCGGGTGGGCGCCATAAGATGTTTAACTTGGGGATTACTACAACTAGTGTGTGCATATGGAATGAGATGAACATTGGAATACCATTACATATCTGTCTACACATAAATACATGTGCACGTGTGTATGTGTGTGTGTGAGTAGATTCACATTATCATTTTGGAGGGTTGATGGATGGATGAATGACTGGAAGGATGAATGGAGGGGTAATGTATGCAAACAGGATTTGTATTGACTTTGCCGAAGGGACGTGCTCCAAATTCGAATGGTCTGCCTTCCAGCCAACCAATTATACAACGACAAACAAACATTTAATGATTTGATTACATTTACATTTCCTTGGCACAGGATATCTTCAGATTGTAGCACATCATCTCGGTCGGTCTTAACCTTGCCTGAGGATTTCGATATTCTACTGTGTGTGCAGAATTGATGAAGCTTCGGATTTAAATGAAATCACCGAACATCTGCTTGTGGGCAATACAAATATGACTAAGTGTAAATCGTGAGGAATCTTTAATTTCGAATTATTTTCAAATAATAACGTTATTAAGTCGTATGGTAGCGTGTTTGCCTATCAGTGTGGGGGCTGTGGGTTCGATTCCCACCAGAGGCTTTGGTCTTTCGCTGCAAAAATCCAGCGAATTGGTCTGTGTCACCCGGTTTACTTAATAATTTTCCAGACAGGATGCTGGTATTTTTTTTTTTTTTTTGCAAAGATCCAAATGCCATTTCTATACAATTTTACAAATATTTTCGTGTGTAGCAACATGAGTCAGTGACAAATTTCTCTTTCCAAAAAAAGAAAAGGTCGATGTTTTGTCCCGAGGCATGCCTTGAGTTGGTCTACCTGACACTCTGACAGCTGGGCTCAGTGCTATCATTTTCATTCCACGCAACATCGAGTGCAGGTCGCCCATGCAGTGGACGTGCTGCCTGACCACATTCCCCTCCCAACGCTGGAGTAATGACTTGTGGAACGATTCATGTTTGGCACAGTTCAGCCCACACATGCTTCTTTGGTTTCATGTGAATACACTAGAATATAATGCAGGGGCTTCTTTTGCAAATGTGTTTGTATGTTTGTGTCTACAGTGCTGAGCAAAATAAAAGCACGACAAGTTTTTGAAGTGTTTTTGTAAGCAATACAAAAAGTGTCAATACAAATACTGTGTTGTAAATCCAATCACATTTAGTTGTAAATATATTCAATATTTCAAAAAGAATGAAGAAAAATCAGGTGTCAGATTGTCCATTGTTAACGTTTTCTGAGCATCGCTGACGAAGTGCTTGAACCCAATGTTCGGTTGGATATAGGGATTTATATGGGATGCACAACCCGTACCGGGATACGATAGATCGCCAACGAATTATTGCCATCATCACAAGCACAGAACAGCCGGCAAAGCAATTTATTGAAAAAACTCCCTTTAGTCCATGATTCAAAGATGTCCGTTTGTGTATTCCATCCTACAGAAAAGCCTGCAGAAAATGTGCTTACCTTTCAGCAGTTTTGTATGCGACACTAATTTTTCAGGGGATGCCCCCTATTAATGCAAGGTATTGTGTTAGCGCAAGGAGAAAAGAGTTAGTAGTGTTTGTTGACATTCGATTTTGAATTTCAGAATTGCTGGCAGAATATTCCACATGTCTTCATCAATGTCTTTCACAAAATAAAACATACGATCAATCTTCACAATACAACACGCTGAGGTGAAATTGTGGAACGATAATTCATCAAGAAGAAAGAAAATTATAAAACAAACGAAAGAAAACCAATCCAGTAAACAAAACCAAATAAAATATGGCTGAATTAGATGAAAACGTCAGAGCATAAATTGATTAATTTTATTTTGTTGAATTATATTTACTTTATATTTTTGAAATGAATTGAAAATGTTTTTGTATATTTTAAATATTTAAAAAATAATATTCACAGCTACGCGGGGCGTCCGCTTGTATTTTGTTTATGTGGCCAAAGTGGTTTTGGTTCTATTCACAACACAGAAACTGTTCTAATGGAGTGTTTCTATTTAAGTCCACGCATTTTTTTCATGATTCATGCTAAGTAATATCTACAAAAAATCCTAACACTGCAATCTGTTAATGTTCACAGGTGATGGTACAAATCCGAAATACTGCGAGAATCACAAGTTGTGATTTTACGAATTGGGGTGGTCCTCTTTTGTTGTAAATATCAAAAGTTCAATACCAACTAGGATTCAGCGAAAGTCGTACCAACTGTCTAAAAAAAGTCTACTTCGGATCTGATCCCGTAGGAGGGCATTAGCACAAAACAAGTTTTCCACAGATTGAAATGAAAAGGATTTACAGACTACAAACCACATGGTCCTTGTATTTCCATGACATTGCCCTTCAACGTAAAAATGTCAATGCAATTGTCAATTGCCAGGGATTAATTGCTAAAAATCAGTCGCAGGAAACCATGTCCGCAGAAGAGATTGTTCACATTTCAATCTTATAACAGGACAGCACTCAATACTCCGAATCCAGTGTGGTGAGCGTATTTCTTCGAAGACGATGGCATACAATTGGAACTCTAGTAAAGCTCCTTGTGGAATCCCCCCACCATGACTTTCTTCATTTCATCGGATGAACAAAATTCGCTCACATTTAAAGCTTTGCCATATTTTTTATTGGCATTTCGTTGAGCTCCTGCTCTGTTCGATATAATTTTGGAAATCATAAATAATTTTTTTTTTTTTTATTATGGCCTATATTTTTACTCGAAATTAATTATTTTTGATAAATGATCGGATGTTTATTTCATAATAAAGAGGAAGAGGAAAGAATAAAAGCTTCAAAAGTGACAGCTACCGAAATACCGGGTGATTCAAAATAACACCTCTTGTTGGAGAACCCTGTATAATCTTTTGCAGTAATTTTCATAATAAAACTCATAATGATTACGATCCCTGGCATTTTTCTTCTTTATAGCGCAAAAATCTTCACAATTGCTCTGATAAAAAAGTGAAAATAAGATAGTCATGCATTTTATAGTTGCTGTTGTTTCTATTTTTGCCCAACACTGTGTGTTTGTCTGACTCTAAATATCAAGGCTAGATAGTAAATGTCAAGGCCTTGGGAAAAAGCTTAAAATGTGCCACAGAACATACATTTAGTAATGTTATTGTCTGCTAAACTCCAGAACTCTCACATCTAATCTTTTTTGTGGACCAGTTGGGTTCGATCCATGATTTTTTTTTGGAATTAATTTGTCGCCCATTTAGTTCCAAAGTTGCGATTCACACTAGGTAATTTTAATTGCGCAATTCTCAGTTCCAAGGAAAGATAGGTAAGGCAAAAAACTCGTACATGCGTTTTATTTGTGTGTTTTTCGTATTTTGATATTTCGAAAAACATTTTTATTTGAAAAGACAACAAAATTTGCGGAAAAAGAATTTCCTTGTGTGCACACAAGACAAGGCAAGTTCAAATAGGGATTCATAGTAACCGGCGCAAATAAAATTGTCTTTGTGTGAATCGCAACAAACCATAACAACTAATTACAAAAAAAGTAGGTTTTTACTCTGAATTCAATTTTCAGTTCTGGCTGAAATTGTTTCCCCCCCCCCCCCCCCCCCCCCCCTCTTGTCATCCTAATACGGCCCTGCTCTATGTGTTTGTCCATGAATGTAGAAGCTGGGGGTAATGCCATAACTTGAGATATATTTTCTTCGTCTTACTTTGTCTTGTCTTAAAAAGTAGTCATACGTTCACACACACATCCATACATGTGTACGTATACATGCTGAGTCCATTGTGTGTGTGTGTGTGTACTTTTAAACTCTGTGAGAAAGAAGCATGAAAATGAAATCGAAAACAAGAGAAACCAACCGAGCCAAACTGAAATTTGATGCCCATTTAGTTAGATAAGCCCTACAACAACCAATAACCAATGCAATAACAACAAGAACAACAACTGTGCAATTCTGTGTCAATAAACTCAAAACCACATTTTTCATTCACTATTACCAAGAGCATTTGATTGTTTGTGATCCCCAACCGCCGACAACCACCCCCCCCCCCCATGTATCACAGATTTTACCACAACTGCATCAACAACAACAAAAATGTAAAGACAACCCCGAATAATACAGAAACAAAAAATCACAACAATTGACAGTCAATTGCAAGGATGACATCATATCACATCAACGACTGCGATTGTCATAGTTAAGAGACAAGGAATCAATTCAAAAATGTAACGACACCAGCCCAACTACAACAAAGGCCGCAATGGAGGTGGCAGCGACGCCGACGGCGGCATCGAAAACACACAAATTCACAGAGATGATACGAGTAATGATGGCGTTTTGTTACTACTACAGTAAAAGACGACCGAAACAGAAAACAAAATACCAGAGAGTTGAAAGCGGTGATAACGATTCCTTACAAACACGCACACACACATACACGCACATGCATACATGTAGAATATTCACCTCATGGGATTAACAACAGGCTGCTGGCTGTGATAGCAGAGGGGGTAAATAAATATATTGATAAGCACAGCAGCACAGCAAAACACATAGCAATTAAAAATAACTCCCCTCTCTATCTCTCTCTCTCGTGTCTTGGTGGGTGCTGAGCTTTTGGTGGGTGCTTGTGCCTTACTGCTCACAGCACGAGTGGGGACTATAAAGGAAATGAAGAAAACAAAAATTACCGTTGAACAACACAAACAAAAAGGTTTGGGTTCTCACAACTATTTCGTGTCACACCGCAAAACAGTCTATGCTGAGAAGTAGAGGTTAGAATAAAGTACACACCTGAGTAAAAGTGCTACACAGCAGACAGTGTGCCATGTTAGGGCAATGAAAACAACGATTGTGTAGCATGGTGATCTCAAATTCTAAGGTCAACGTTATAAATTTGAAGGCGAAATCTTTTGCGTAGATTTACATATGTCTTCTGCGCTGTATCGCCTAGCACTTTTGAGAAATTGGCTTTTAAAATATTAAATAATTCTAGTTATGGTGGTGTGGTAGGTAGTGTGTGCGACTCTCACTCAAGTCAACCCAGGTTCAAAGACCAGTGTAAGACCATCGAACATTTTTCAGCGGCTGTTTTCCACCTCGTAAATGCTGGCGACTGTACGAGTAAGAGAGTAATCTCTAAGCCATGTCAAACTGCTGTAGGAAAACATTAGTCGTTCGGAGCCGGTAGGTCCCGGTCAGTGAGTATACACAATTATATCGTACACAGCTCACTGATTCGAGAGAAGTTTCCCTGTTCCTACATGGAATGTTGAGGGAAATAAGTAACCAAGTTGTGGAGAACATTCTAACCTATTACATCGAAAATACGAAAATCTTGTTCATACACTCTGTAGCGTATGATTAATTAATATTCATAAATTAATCATACGATACGGAAAAAAAAGTTCAGAAGTTTGTGCTTAAAGTGTGTTAAAACTCTGAAGCCGAAATTAAAACTGCCTCAAATGTGAGTTATCTGCTTAATTTAGAAAACTCGTTAACAGATATTAAACGTTGGAGGTAAACAGGGGCAGTTTGATAATGTTTTCCAAAATCACAAAAAGTATTCGTAAATGCGAATTATTGGCCACAATGTGAACGGGTGAATTATAAAACAACTTTATTATTCACACATCTTTATTATCCGTACATCTTTTCTTTAATTCAAATAACAAGCGCATCGAATGAATTAAAATATTCATTGAATTAACTAATATATTAATTAAGCCGCCTGAAACTTGACTATCTTAGCTATTTTTGTCATTGAATTAAGTTTTCCGTTTTTGTTTTTTCTGTTTGTCGAGATACACCCCAAAATACGTGGTGGCTCTACATTGAAGTCTAATCAGATGAGTGTGCAATTGTAAAAAAAAATAAATACCGGCCAAATAATTATTGTACACTCAGAACATCTTCAAATATACCGGATACAAGAATATATGGCGACATCCTTCGTTCAACAACAACAAGAACATCGCACACACACACACACAGATGTGTACACATACTCACAAGTGCATTTCCTTCCTATCCTCCAACACATTGAGGTTTTGCTGCACTGTGTAAGCACCCTCACTCACACATACAGAGTGCTCTTGGCTGTTATTAAAATGTTGCTTCAGAGTGAGTGGGCCACTCGGTCAGAGTGTAAGTGACATCTGGTGGATTGGTGAGACGTTTTGTACTCAGTCGCGCCGAGCCGACTGTGCGCCGTACACATGTTCGTGTGTTTGTGTGTGCGAAACTTGTCTCACTTTATCGATTTACGATTTTCTTCTTTGCTCTACATATACAGGCAAAGATGATACAATGAATGCAGCATACACACGAGTGTGCTCGGCATAAGCCGACCGTAACGACGACAGCAAAAAGAACGCAATGAATGAATGTTGTTTCTAGGAGAGGCGAACGAGTGTCTGCAGCGATGTGTTTGAGTGTGCCTGTTTCTGTTTTTTTTTCGAAGAGATAACGCTGCGAGTCTGCGAGTAATAGATAACATTTAGAAATAGAATGGTGGGATGCAGGAGCATGTGTGTGGTGCGATGATGTCGGGAGACATCCATCGATGGTGGTTCTCTGGCTTGACGTTGAATCTGTCACACATGCAAAACAAAATGTGAAATGCAATTGAAAACAAGTCAGTCGTGTGCTTTGTGAATGCTTTCAAGTAAATGGGAAGAATGTTGCAAATGTCGTTAGATCTCCTCTACCTCGGTCACGTCGTTTCGCGGATGTTGGGAATGTACAAAGGGATAGTGGCGAATGTTCTCTTTGCCCGCCTTCGCTGTACCAGCACTTCTCCTGCCCTCTCTGCATTTGGCTAATGCTGAGTTACATCATAAGTTGGTACGTTCGTTCGTTCGTTCGGTGGTATTTGCATAGAAATACTTTTCCTGCGAGAAAAACAAAGGGACCAGGAGATGTTGGCTGGTTGGCTGGTCGACGGTGTTGGATGGATATGTTTGAGTGCTAGTGTGTGTGAGTCTGACCGACCGCTGCCTTCACAATCCCTTTGTTTTGTTGCTAATTCACAACAATTGCCTCTTTTTATTGTCTTTTATTGGGGAAATGCAATTGTCGTCGTTCCTTTTGTTACATTGGTTGTTTTTGTCGCCCTTCCCTATTATGTGTATCATTTTGATATTTAGATTGAAAACAACAACACGCAAGAAACAGTCAACCAGCCAGCCAGCCAACCAGCCAGCCAACTAAACCAAACCCGTAGACACTTGGCCCTTAAGAGCTTTGCGGGGAAACAATTGCAAACAAATGGATGGAATTCATTCTGGGTCGGTAGTTCAAGAATGAAAGAATGGCAAACAAAAAATACGCAAAATGTCAGAGCTCCACAGCAAAGGGAAATGAAAATGGAAATGGAATACGACGACGACTTACACTTACACATTCATAAAGGAAATTACAAAACAATTGAATTTGGTTTGTTGGTGTGTGTGTGAGTGTAATTAATATTCTTAAGAGAATTATGAACAGCAATTTACCATTTTGTAGTGCGGTATCCTTTAGAAAATCCTTTGGAGATTGCCTTAGTCCGTGTTGTTGGTGCAAATGTCGCCTATCCTGTCGAACGTAGCGCAACAACAACTTTTCACACGTAATCCCGTGGCGTATTCGACGGCTGTGAGTGTGTGTGTGTGTGTTGCTGGGCGGGTTGGTGGTGGAATTGGAAGAATTTGGTATTTCTTACTGTTATTTTGGAAAAATAGATACAGACGAAAAAAAACCTTCCTTGGCCGACTTGACTGCTTAGCTTAGTTTGTTGCGTAGGGTTTTTTTTTTGGTTTTTTTTTTTTTTTGATTTTCTCTTGCGAACACTTGGATTCTTTGGCTGTGCTATTCTTGTGCCTGCTTTCGGTCCCTTAACATTTTCACTTGTTTTTCTTTGCAGTTGGGAGTATTACAACATTTTCACATTTCATTTCGCATTCTCATTTCGTGCCATTTCACTTTTTATTTACTATTGCGATTTCTTTATGCATATTTGCAGAATTTCGTTTAATTTATTTTGTTTCACACCTTATTTTGGCCCCTTTGTTTTGCAGCACAAAAGCACTTTTGACGATAATTTCGAGATTTCCTTGATTCACAAATTAATTGCACAAATCCTTTGATTCTGTTCACAATTCACTTTGCTGCTTCAAATGTCAGTGTGTGTCGGAAGACTTTTTGCTCTTACGCACATTATTCGTTTATTAGTCGTGTTTCGTCGTCATCACCATCATCGTCATCGTCGTCGTCGCAGTCGCCGTTACCGTTGCTGTCGTTTCCGTTGTCGTCTTCAAGTCTGTAATGTTGGTTTTTTTTCTATTTTCTATTCTGGCAATTTTTCTATTAAAGGATACCGTTTTTTTTTTGTTCTTGCGTTTCGTTACTGTTTCACTATTAGCATGTGTATATGTGTGTGTGTTGTCCTTAGGAGTATTGGCGGCGATACTTTTCAATGCGTTACAGTCACTTGCGAACTCTCAGAGCAAACTGTTGGTTGATGTTACCATTCTGGCCAACGAAAGCCAAACAAACATTGCATGGGAAAGCTTAAGAGTCCAACATCAACATCAACTCATGTCATGTCTTCGTCGTTGTCGTTGTGGGGTTGTTGTTGTTGTTGCTTCCAACTTAACCGCTATGTGTGTGAAACAAATGAGAGCGTATCCACCACCAAAGAGATTTATTTTTGTTGATGTTGTGATTGTGTTTATTTGCTGAGAGGTGGCAGCTCTTACCCTTTGACTTTGACACAAATCAGAAAACTGAAAACTCACCACAAATCGCAGTTGGTTTCCTTCATGTCAGTATTGCCAATATGTGTGTTATTTTCGTGACCAACTCAAAGAGATGAGGCCACGGATCAGCTCTTCTTGAGCAGTTGGTATTTCTGTGAGGGCTTTAGGGCCAAGCCAGATGATATGAGAAATCTGTAATAACGCGGTAATGACAAATACATGGACGATATTAAAAATCAAGATTGCTCAAGTTAAATCATTCGTACTTACAGTGTAACGTGGTCGATTCACAATTTTCAATATCAATCTCGTAGTCTCATGAACAGTTTTAAACATTTCCAATTGTCGTCTCCAAAAAAATTCAAAAAAATTCAATTTGATTTGTCATTTCCTAATACATTGAGAAAATCGAAAAAGTTTTTACATTTTGTCGACAATATTGTATTTGGTCAAGCTGGATTTCACGCAGATTTGGCCAAAAACACTACACAATTTTGTTTTGCTATGTCTTTGAAATGAATAGAAAATTTTAAATATTTATTTGTATTTTCTGTGTTTTATCGCCTCTCTCGTGGTGAAATATCGGATTTTAATGGATGGCAACACTATTTCTGTCCGTCAACATGATGTTGAAATATGTACGCTCTGTTAACATTTAACATAATTTAGTGCGACTTGAATACACAGGGTTGCAAAAAATTGTATGGAATTCCCATAATTAAATTTGCAATCAGATGAAACAGTAAATTTAAAATGAAAGAGCACAAACATTAAATAGAAATAACTTAACAAATTTGATTCAACATTTGTATAAACAGTGTAGAGTGTACTCTCTCATAAGGGGACACCTAAGGGACTGAGAATTTTGTCCGCTTATGAGAGAGGTACACAAGCGGACTGAAGCGGAATGGTAATGAAAAAAGTGTCCGCTTAATAGAGGTGTCCGCAAGGACACTGTATTTCTAAAAAAAACGAGTGGACGAACATGGCCATACATGCATAACATTTTGTTAACATATCCGTTTAGTTTTTGTCTGAACAAGTTGTTCGCGAAATAGTTTTCTGTTTCGCGTGAATTCGGGCACATTCAACTAGTCGAAAGCACTCATCCGTTTTCACCCCTGTCTTTTTCATAAATGTCCACGTTATCGGTTCGTGACCATACTAAGTTGGTGTACGTACATTTTCACCACCATGTTGAGTTAAAAGTGAATTCAACATCGATGGGAATGTTCGTACATTAGAGAAGGTCGTCACACTTCTGCGTTTTTTAATGATTACGTGCAAAATTTGTCATCCTCAATTGACAATTTGATATCAAAAATGTATTATTTGATTGTGAACGATTATGACTGTGTTGCCATACTCAAATACATAAATGCCATATAAATTCAGTTCGAGTTCGATTCCCACCAGAGGCTTTGGTCTGTCGCTGCAAAAATCTAGCGAAATGGTCTGTGTCACCCGGTTTACCCTTGGACCCAAAATTAGAATATAAATTTACTTTGTATTATAATTAATAAATAAATAAAATAAATTCAGTTCGATTTTGTGCATTTACGTTTATAAATATTTGTTTTTATCATTTGAAAGAACTTTGTCGCAGTTGTTCTTCCTCCATGATCCAAATTTTACATACTCCCCATTAAGAAGCCCACACACTCAAACTAAAAACAGATGATCGACCGAGCTGCGCTGGGTCTGATGTGCCTTGAAATCGAATTTCTTCATTCGACGCCACGTTTAAGTCGTCGCCAAATCCCTCGCCAAATCCCTCGCCTTTTTTCTCCGATTTCCAGAGCACTTGGCCGATGGTCAAATGAATACGAATGCCATCCGGCAAAAGAGTGGATTTGGTTCGCAATCTGTCCCAACAGGTCGTGAATGAAAACAAGAACAAAGCAGAGAGAGAGATCAGAACCTTGAGGCACTCACGAACAAGGCGTAACCGCCATTTTTTTTTTGGAAACTCACTTTTTAATGAAATTCAATACAAAAATTGTCCAACGCACTTAATCTCAAAAAATTAAAAAAAAAATATAGTTACAAAGTTATATCAAATTCAATTGTATGGTAAGCGCCTTTTAGCTTGACCAAAAAAACCCTCGATATGTTAGGTTAGCACTCGATATGCTCTCTGCATTCCTTCTCTAAGAACTTGTATAGAGCGATTTCTGTGAAAACTCGAAATGAATCGAGAGAAGGTATTCCGGACACCAAATGCAATGAGTTTTTATATGAGTGCACCGTGTCAGACCCTGTCGAACGCCTTGGAAATATCCAGAGTCACGACCTTGCTTTCACCAAGGCGGTGAATGGCTCGACTCCATTGTTCCGCCATCAGGTCTCCAATAGATCATTCAGATGGCCGTTAGACTCTAAATACTTAACAAGATGGTGGTTAACCATGCTCTCCATGACCTTCGAGAGCGCAGAACATATTGCAATTGGACGGTAATTCGCAGGATTTGTGGCCTCACCTTTTTTGGTTATCGGCTGAACATTGGCAACTTTCCAAAGTCAAGGGTAAATACCAGTGTCGAAGAGCAATTATATAGGACAAGTGCCAAACTACCATACGGACCCGGAGTTCTATTTACTTTGCGATCAGCTACTACTCTCTTAACTGCACATATTCGAACAAATGTTGGCGGCATCGAACTAGACACTTTGGCGATTACGGGAAGTGGTTTGACTGCAAACATGTTAGCCAGAAGGTTGGCTTTATTAAGCGGGTCAGTAAATAACCGGGAATCGTTAACGAGAGTGGGTATAGAAGATAAAGACCAAGCGATCTTACTTCTGCGGGGTGTGGAGAGAACTTTAGACATTCGTTTCTATTTAAAACATTATGCCTGCTTTTTTTTTGACGAATGTCTGTATGTCGGAACGATTCTTGTCAATGATATGTCCCACATATTCCAAAATGAGTCTTGATGTAGTTTTGTGTAAATTTGAATAGACGTACCAATAAAAAGTGAAATTAAGACCACCAAAATCCGAATAAATAAGTTGGAAGCAAATTATGTTACAGGAATTTCAATGGAGAAAAGTATTAAATAAATTAAGCAACTGCATTTGAATACGTCTATTCAAATTCACACAAAACTACATCAAGACTCATTTAGATGAGGTGTATTTTGGAATATGTGGGACAAGAATCTTCCAGACATTCAGAGATTCGCCAAAAAAAAAAAAAAAAAACAGCAAGCATAATGTGTTAAAAAGAAACGAATTGATTGCGAAATGTCTTCACGAACAGCGTCGTCCAGCTAAAGTTCTCTCCAAGCCCCGCAGAAGTAAGATCGCTTGGTCATTCTCGTTAACTATGGCAATTTGCTTCGGAGTAGTCCAACTTCGAAAGATTTCAAAATGCTTTGGCGGTTTCTGTTTACTGTCTACTCGGGAAAGATTTGAAGAGCCTACATTTTAGGGCACAGAGTAATCTCACTGGTCGAGCTAAACAGCATTGACTTTGGAAATAAGTTAATATGCAACATTTTGTTGTAGTTGGTTGGATATGAAACTGCTCATATTATTCCAACTTTTGTTTATTGTTTGACTTCAGCGAATGATTTAAAAAAATCAACAATTTGAAGGGCACACTAACATCGAACTGTTGAATATTTCCATCGAATGAATCTAGTCAATGAGGGTAAAAAAATACATAGCTTGAAGTAAAATGTCTCTTTCAGCGTGGCCTTATCTCAGTTGCGATTTTACTGACCATTGAATATGCATTTTATTTGTGAACATATCTCAAAGTGTTGGCACGTTATAATATTTGTCAGCTGCCACTTATGGATGATTTCATTCCCCGAATCTCTCGCTCTCACAAACGGCCGCATTTATTTATTTGTCGACAACAAGAAGTCAAGCCGTAAATCAACAGGAGCATGCAGTAGATCACATTCGGTGCGTTCATTCATCGATTTGGGTTTTCAATTACAACTTAATACAAGAGTTCTGCCCATACAATCGCTATATAATCCGTTCCACTTCATACTCGCACCTCGCATCGCACTCCTCGATGAACGAGCGAAGTATATCAGGTCGACTGTTGTCGGATTTGTATCAATTAGAAAAGCCATAATCGAATCAATTGGGAACGCTTAATTCCATCGCTGCTAAAAAGGCGTCGTGACGTCTACAAATTCCGTGAGCAGATAAGACCTTAAATGCAACGTATGGAATAATTCACTGTATCCTTTTGTGTGACGTCGCTGTCCCTGGCTTCACCATCATCATCACCATCATCGTTATCGTCATACGAATGCAACCATAAATAATGCGTACACACACACACACACACATGAATTGGGAAGCAGCAGGACATCCATCGGTCGGGTACTCGATATTGGCATTTTGAATTTGTATCATCCATCCCGTTTAGCCTTACAAAGGACAACAAACACAGGGTGGTGAATAAAAGGAACATCGTTTGTGTGTGTGTGTGCGCGCTCCGTGATAAACGATAGAACGGGAGGAGGAGGAGAAAGGTGTCAAGAGGATGGTTACACAATCGTCGCTCTCCATTGTCTGACTCAGCACAGATGTGTGCCAAGGAAAAGTGAAATGATCTTTCGTGGTTTTGTCGATCGTAAATTTTCTTAAGATTCCCGTCAGTGTCGTTGTAAATTTATTATTCTTCGTTGGCTGCAAAATCCGGCACAGTGTTACGCCACGTTAAACCGTTGAATCGGATTTCCATACAGAAAAAAAAAATCACACTCAAGGATGGGCAAGAACATGTCGAGCCAAAAAGAATATTTTACCGAAGGGGATTTTCGGTGTGGTCAAGCGTACAATCGAGTCCGGTTATAACGAACTCCTAGGGGCTCGTTATAACCGAACTAGACTGTAACTAAATTTGTTATATCTGTGTAAATATATATTTGTAATTTTCATTATTTCAACAATTTTCTATAAAATTTCAAAGTGAGTGTCGAAAAAAATGGCGCTTACGTCTTTTTCGCCGTAAGCACTCGGCCAGATAACTGACTGACTTATTGATCGTGGCAGTAGATATCTGTAGGCGACATAGAAATTCTTTCGAAAATCAGTTCTCGGGTGTGCTAAGGCAATCAATGAGGAGCCTGCAATAACCGAGAAAAACGCAAATGTGAAAAAACAAGGTTAAATAAATATTGTGAGACAGGACTCAGCTCCGCTGTCGGAGATGTTCATAGTGATCCTTTGGAACAGAATGCAAATTCAAAGGATTTACCCTAATGCCAAGAAAACTTTATTTTCCTATTTTTCTATTTATACAACGAATTCTCCAGACTTCGTCCTTGCCTCGGACTCATTGTCTATCAATCACTGTTTCCAAACACTGTGCCCTGATGAGCGTTCTACACAAAAGAAAGGTAACACATTATTGAGGACAAATTTCAGCGTTCGTTGTTGCATCGCAGTTCGGCTGGATATGATTCTTCTCCTTTTTTTTGTTGTTGTTTTTGTTTCTGTTTGGCATTGTATTGACGTCATATCCTTGTGTTGCAAGGATGTTTGGTTGTGGCATTGTTTGCGTTGTCTTTTCGGTGGTTTTCATAATCGAAATGGTCGGTGACTTCTGCGAGTAGTCGAGTTGGCTCTCGAGTACGGCCGAGTATTGTTTTGTTTTGTTTTGTGTGTCTGACGATGTTTTTGTTAATGTTGACTTTTAGCGGGAATCAATTTATTTTATGCGAAATAATCTTGTTGATGGCAACGGTTTCGCCCCCTTTCGCTTCGTTTCGTTTTGTATTGTCGTGGTTGTCGGTTGGTCCTTCATTTTTGGGTTTATCATTAACATTCGGTTTTATGGTCGGTTTTATTTTTTTTGTGTGTGTTGAGGACAGTGACGACGACGGCAGAGTCCTTCCTACCTCATTTCCCCTTTGTGGAGGTTTTAGGGGTTTGTTGTTTAATCGCTGCTGAAGTGCAGAGGGATGGAAATTCGGTTTATTTATGACATCAATTTTGTCATTTGGATACTCACTGCTGCTGCTGCTGCTATTCCTTTCTGAGCACTGGTTGTGCACTTTCTTTCTTTCTTTCATTTTTTTTTATTGTTTATGGGTGCGAAATGTTTGTGCATCTATCATCGGTCGATGTCTGGCTGGGATGATTCAATTTGTTGGCAGATTTCCGAAATAATGAGTTGTAAGTATCAATAATTTTCGTTGGAAATAGGGATCATTTCCCTTAACCGCATACGGACAAGGACTTATGAATTAATTAGATCATAGCAAATTGTACACACGTGTGAGTGACGCACATTTGAAAGAGTCGAATCCATTTTTTCGTCAGCTACACTCAATGAAATTTGAAAAATTCAAAAAAAAGTCATCCAACTATTTATGGTCGATTACAACGACAGAGTGCCTGATATCTGATGTCCGCAATGAAGCGTGTGGTCTCAGCCCTACAGATACGTCGACATGTGTCGTTCTCGACAAACCGAACACTTTGACTCCAAAAAACGTGATCAAGAGCCGAGAAGCGTAGACTCAAATCAGTGTGAGGAATAAATTCATTTGTAAAGGTCGTCACTTCTACTTTTTTGACATTTAAAATAAATTACTTTTAATTTTAATTTAAGAAAATCGTATCACCATCATGCACGCTGTAATATCTGTGGTCACAACCCTTAACAGCCTAACTCGAGTTAGGACACAATTGAGTTATTAGCACCATCGTATTTAGCGTATCTAAATTTATTTGCTCTAAATTTTTCATGTTTGTATCTCTTCTAGGAAGGTAATTAATCCTAAAAACCTAATAGCTTAAGTTATTTTTCTAAATTACTGCCTAAGTCAATTTAGGATTACAACAAATATAAACATTATTTTTTCATTATTGCCTAAATCAACTTAAGTCGTTAATCCAAAAAAACAAAGAAACAATTTTATTTTCCTAACTTGAGTTAAGCTCTTATTCCGAATTACAATTTCGTTTTTTGATAAACATAAATTGAGTTAACGTCTTTCTCCAAACAAAAAGTTTTTTATTTAATCTGGAATAATAGCCTAACTCAACTTGAACTTTTTGACTTTCTTTCGTTCAACAATTCATAAGAACCTAAGTGTCTTTTTCGATAATATCTTTTGACTGCGAGAATAAACAACTATTTTTTGTTAACAACTAAGTAAAGAAATTCGTTTCCTTGGAATCTGTAGCAAAGTTTTCCAAAAAACACCTTCTCCTGATTTTCAGTGAAGATTCAAAACTTTAAACTCCTGTACTGAAAATATTGAAAAACAGACTTAGGCTGTTATGGGTTGTGACCACAGATATGTGTCTCTTTTAAATGTTTGCCCACAAGTAAATCTCCTGTTTGGAGCTGGGAACAATAAAAATTCATCTAAATTGTATCATGGTTTGAATTTCTTCCATTAAATACTCGACAGCGTCTGTCGGATACTCTCCAGAATCTATGAAAACTCATTTTCTATTGTTTTCAAAGTAGCCCGGCTGTCTGCATGGAAGGTGATAAGATTCAGTCGATTTCTCATCCGATTTCTGTTCGAGAAGTCCGTAAATGAAGTGATTTCATTGGGCCAGCCTTCGTTATAATGCGACTTGATAAAGTAGTCTGGTCTTCGAAGGATTTCAATATTCCTGACACATAAGTGTAAGTCGGGGTTTTTGTAAAGTTCGTTATGTCAACTTATAAATTATAAACCGTCAAAGACAGCGTTGCCAGTTTCAACTTTGGCCCATCCGTAAATTTTGTCTTTATCTTCTCATAATATATGAATCTAATAATAATTGCATTTTCACAGCTGACCCAAATATCTGAAGTGTTCTCACCAAAAACAGAATAATTAATTAGTTTCCTTAAGCCACTTGAAAATTCTCACGATCAAATCGTAACCGGCAATTTATTCTGAATCCCATACAAACTGACAAACGAGACATTCAGAGTGACACGACTTTGTTTTCGGTTTTATTCGGGGAAATTCTTTCAATCGACCAAACACTTGAAATGAAAAATTTCGCCACATTTTCAACATCTCATCCGGACGACCGGCCATTGTTCGAGGGTCCAGCATGACAAAGTCCTTTCACAATTGATTTGTTGTAACCTGTTTGAATGCAAAAAAAAAGGAAAGGAAATTTGTTATAAATGTCCCCCTCCCTCCCTTCCCCAAAAGGAATGACACTTCGATGTGTGAGATTTTGACAACTTCTTTCAATTATTGGCAGAATTGTTTCACAGCGCATTGTTCTCCGCTGGTCCTGAGGTGTCAACAGGTATTCATCAACGTGCAACGGAGGGCCCTCGGCACGGACAGACGCACCGAGCAATGGCTGCCTTTCTTGTGCCGCGCGCTTTTAGTGAGAGTGATTTGTCTTTTGTCGACTCTTGAATGTCGGCACAATCACAGGGCCGGGGCTGTGTCACATATTATTTCACCGAGCAAACATTCAAAGGACGTCACTGTGTGTGCCTGCCGACGCTGTGTGTGTGTAAAAGGATAACGTAGCAAAATCTCTGCAAACAACATCTCAATAGCGCAACAGCACGACAGTGTGCAGTACGAGTGCGTCTATGCGTCTATGCGTGTGTGTTGGTGTACTTGTAATCGTAACTAAATGATAGAGCAACCGAATTGTTTGCCGATGCGCATGATCAAACGCTGACGCCGCCCTTGACTCGTACGAGTGAGTTCAAGGATGGCGGGTTTTTGTTTTTGTTTTCGTTTTTTTTTTGTTTTTGCTGATCGGTTTCGGTTTGTTTAAAGAGGGCTAATAGAGATATATTTCCCATTCTCATTCATTCCGCAAGTGTCTGTTGGCTTACAAATTATTAGAAATGTTGCCAACACAATGGTCCGGCTTCTTGAGAATTTCCCCATTATTAATGGCAAACTGACTTTATTGGAACTTCAATTGACTTTCCGTCAGATGTGATTTGTGGGGTGGGGCCCACTCAAATTCACTATTGTAGTCATGGTAAGATCTGGCATTGAATTACAGAACTTCAAGGGATTTTGAGTGAATCTTTGGAAATCTTGAAAGTCAGCGACTGAAGTGAATAATGCTGAAATATACCGTGCGATTAGTTGATTAATATTCTTTAAACGATCATTAAGTCGTTACTTAATAATCTGCCATCTCCGAGTGAGTTGATAATTCGTTGTGGATGAATTTGATTTGGTGCCGAAATGTCTTGGCCAGTGTCTTTGATGTGGTTTGTTTTGTGATCTAGGATCATCAATGTGTCCCGACCCTAATCGTATCCAAATCTTAGGCATATGTATTCTAATTAAGAATTATTTGATTAGACTGGATATGGAAATTGTGTTGTGCTCCCCCTGGATCCAAGGATGTGATTTAAATCTTTCAAAAATGTTGAAATCTCGGGTCATACTCTGTCCAACAGTTCTTTATGTCTATGTGTGTATATATTTATTAAATACTGGCAAATTGCAAGAACATTTCATTAGATGTGATAAAACCATATCGACTTTCGAAGGTCGTCTGCAGAAAGTATCGAAGCATTCGAAACTTTGTGTAATAATGAAAATACAGTGCTGTCTGGGTAGAGTGAACACCCGATGCAATGAACACCGCGTTAGAGTGAACACCAGAATTTTTACATTGACTACTCTGTAGAGTGAACAGTCATGGACCTGAATAGAGTGAACATACTTTAGGGTAAGTTTTTAGGTTTGCCGAAAGAGAGAAATAATAAAAAAGAGTACAAAAATTAAAGATAATATAAAATAACGGTAAAATAACGATTTGCTCGCACAAATACAGTATACCCTCGATCAATACAACTAATAGAAATCAAGAAAGTTGCAGAAACCGTGGAGCTGCAGTAACTAAGAAAAAATATCTTGAGTGGTGTTAGGGCATTAATTCGATCAATGCACATATTAAAATGTCGTATTTTTGGAAAAATTGCGTCGATAATGTGCCATGTAAATAATTTGCCTATTTTAATAATATAGGAGTTGAGCTCATTGAGGTTTGTGTTGGTAGAGAATGATGAGGACAATGGCGAAACATCAGAATACAGAAATCGGATATCAGCTGATGAAGCCATTAAGGTTTTTGATAAGGGTATCGAATGGGCTGAGGCTAATACTACAAATTTCGCGAATATTCAAGCTCTACATTGCCTTCGCGATCAAGCAGTGCAAATATCGTTAAACAAACCGAAGAAACAAACAACTATTACACATTTTTTTTCAGTCTTAAATTTAAACATTAGTATTTTATCGAAATAAATACAATGTATAATATATAAATGCATTTAAAATAAATAAAAAAAACGTTTTAAATACAAAAAAAATCAGCCTTGATTTAGTGAACAACCTGGGTATTATGAAATCGCCCGGCAAAAATTAGTTCACTCTACCCAGACAGCACTGTATTCACTTTTGTGAAAATTGCAGTTAAGGTTTTACAAAAAAAATTCTATTGATTACGTGGAATGTTCAAAAAGAATCGCGAATTTTGTATTTTTTCAAAAAGTATTTATTTATTCATGAATATATATTTTGTCCCCTTCAAAGTAATTCCCCTCGGATGTAATACACTTGAGCCAACATTTTTGTTCAATCCTCCAAGCACTTCAAATAATCATTTGTTGTGATCTTAGTCAGCTCCTCCTTCGATGCCGTCTTTATCTCCTCAACTGTGACGTAGCGTCGTCCTTTCATTGGCCTTTTCAGTTTTGGGAACAAAAAAAGTCGTTCGACCGAACTTGGAGCGCTTTTTTGGGGTCTTGGTTCATGCGGCAGCTGCCATTGGGATGATCGAGCTTTAGTTTCCACGTCGTAACCATATACACATGTTTTTTTTTCTTCACTAGACAAACTAAACGGACAGAATATATAAATAAAAAAAAACACGACGACGACCGGACAAACAAAAGTGTAATTTTAAAATAAGTGTAAATTTTACACTTTTTTGGCTACATGCTATGTCCAAAAAATTAACCTAAACGTTAATCTGAAGCCCGATCTTTTTTGATTCGTGGAACAGGCGGGGAACTTCTCTCGAATCCGTGGGCTGTGTCCGCTATAATTTGTATACTCACTGACCGGGACCTACCATTTAAAGCTGGCCTCGAACGGTTAATGCTTTTCTAGAGCAGTTTTACATGGCATAGAGATTGCTCTCTTACTCGTAAAGTCGCCAGCATTTACGAGGTGGAAGCAGCCGCTGAAAAATGTTTGAGGCTTGAGTTTCCAATTTATACCATAATTGTCGGTCTCGGTTATCGAAATCGGCGTCCAATTGGGTTGCAATCAGTAGTGGCGAAAGGGCGCCACCTTGTGGCACTCCAGCGGTGGACACTTTCATGCAGCACCCTGCACGACACACCACCGTAGCTGTTCCACAATATGATAATCCACGGATAATCTCTTTTTAGAGAATCAAATGCTTTCCCGTAATCATTAAAACACATGTACAGTGTTGCGTTATATTCCGAAGACTGTTCTAGGATGATTCTTGCAGTTTTTGTTTGATCTAGCTTGATTTTTGTTAATTACATTTAATAATTGAAAGCCTTTCATAGGCCTGATAATAGTCCGTCGATAGTCGCCTCAACTCTGTTTAGAATTATTTGGGAAATTCCTCCAGTTGTGGGAGCTTCACTTCTACCGCTTCTTTCCAGACTTCCGAAATGATTTCGTCTTACCAAATTCGAGTGAAAAGTAAAACATTCGATTGGTAAAGCATCAATTTCTGGTGCTTTCCCGTACCTAATATTGTTTACTTCTAGAACGCTGGGGGTTCGGTATTTATGTATCTATTGGCATTCAAGATTCGAAGAAAGTTGCGGGAGTCTGTGCCGTTCTCTTGTCCAATATTCATAGCTCTTTCAAAATGGCGCTTTTCTGTTCTTTTTTGTCAGTTACACTACGACCATTTTCATCTACAAGTGGGCATGACGTTAACTGTTTATTCTGTGATAGATCTCTGCTAATCTTGCAAAGTTGCCGCCAAGTTCGTCGTAGTATTGAATTTTGTATTTTTTTTTAATTGTTCGGATATTTCCTTAGATCAAGAATGATGGAAACAAAAATGTTCTGCACATGTTGGGTCAGTGACGTTACGCAAAGTGTGTTCCTATTCGCTAATAGTTATTTGCAGGGTTGCCAACATGTATTCCAATCTGAAACAAACTGAAACTTTTTACTCCAATCTGAAACTACAAGGTAACAAAATACGTCATTTAACGGGAAATCATGCGCATTGGCGTAATCTTTATTTCTATCATTCTTGCCCTAGCTATCCTTGTGTAAGTAGTTTCGAGTTCTCTTTTCCTGTTGTCCGTCCTTCCTTCGTTCACCAATCAGTTTCCAAGCTGCCGGAGATATCCATTCATTATGCTCGCGTTCTTTGAATATTCTACATGTTTCTTTTTGTTTAGTCCCACAGATTGTCCACGGAAGTAGTGTTGTTGGCGTTTATGCGTCTACTCGATATAATAAATCTAAACAATGTGCTTTCATCCTTTAGCTTGTGTACGTTTCACGGGTTTCCTTTTATACTTAGGGGCTTGTTCCATTTCTGCTGCCACCATACAGCGGTCACTTCCAATTTCGGCACTGCACCTAGTTCTTACGTCACCCAAAATATTGCATACGAAATACTCTTGAAATACATATATTTGTTTGTCAACTCGACTGGCTGGCGATTGTTTTTGTGTGGAAATAAACCCACCGAATTTTCAAGTCACGGTTGAGACTCTCCGTTTTCATTACATAAGCTCGGACCGTGTTTCCCAACTATTTATTCATATCCAGTGTTATCACATCCTATTTTCGCATTAAAGTCCACTATTAGTAGGGTAGTACGTTAATGTTTTGTCAAGAGTGCTGTAGAAAGGCTCTTTGTCCGCAATTCCACCATTATATGTCTAGTCTGTATCCTTGCCGTCATAATCCTTTCTGATATTGTTTTCCAGCTGAGAAGAACCTTTCCGAATCGTTAACTTATATAAATACCGATTCCACGTACATGTGGGTCATCGCAATTAGGCGTCCCGGAGTAGAGAATACTCCTCCACTCATTCCATCGTACCTCGTTTAATCCTAGAATATCGATTTTTAGGCGTTCACAATCTGAGGATAGTACAGTGAGTTTGCCAGCTTCGTCCATTGACCAAATCGTGTGCTTGTAACATTGCCCGTGTCGTCAACTTGTACATTGTTTCATTTTCTTCTTCTTCTTTTTTTTTTGGGGGAATACTCGAATATGCGCCATCTGACTGTGAATATTGTGTTGTTACAAAACATTGATTGACGTATGACTGCCAAAGCCTTAAGGCACTCATTCACCGACGTGTGTACAATTGTCGCTCACCCACCTTCTGAGGGGCCATCACTTGAATGCTGAAGATCAAAAGTGTGTTAAATCTTTGAACTGTTGTTTATACGTAACATTTTTGTTGTTGTTGTTATATCAATCAGTCCAGCACAACTCATCCATCAATTTTTGCCACGTCCTCTGCTATTGTGAGAGTGCCATACATCAATCGAACTTGGTTTTTTTTTAACTGTAAAAATATAGAAAAATCACCCAAATTGTTGGCAAATTTTTATTCTATCGACCATCAATAAATGGGAATCGCACGAGACCAACCCACCGCTTGAATCGTATGGCGCGGTTGAGCAGAGAGCGAGAGAGAGGGTGAGAGACATACTCATTAAAAAGGACATCAATCAAGGTGAGTTTGACACTGCGGTCGTCGCTGGACTCCAATCACTAAGAGAAAAACAAAAAAAACAAAAAACTACTGAATGTCAAAAACCTTTTGAATGCACAGCGACATGTGTTGCGACACATTTAATTTTGGAGGAAAATCACCGCACATTATTTGGAAATTTGTAATCGACTTGCGGTGAATGTGTAACTCCCTACGAAATTGTAGGGCGTATTGGTATCAGGTTATCAATGCAATCGGAAGGCAATGGAAAGCATTAGCTGCAAGAACGCCAATAAAGGCACCAACTTATTCTACAAATACAGCCGACAATCACTCCAACTTGATTCACAGTCTGTAATTATAAAAGACAAGGATGAAATGGAAATAAATTGGGTTTTTGTAAGTCCCAATTTACACGTTGACTTTTTGGCTTTGGATTTGCTCCCAAACATCACATGAATTTATACGTTGACTTTTTGTTTGCGACTCCGTTTGGTTTTTTTTTTACGTTTATCTTGATTCTTGTTGATTCGTCAAAATGAAATTTCAAAAAAAAAATCTCAAAATGTGTGAACTAAAAAAGAAATTTAAAAAAAAAACTCAAATTTGTGACTTTTTGTCTACCCCGCAAACTTCTCAACAGCTTTTGCCTACAAACTTGAAAATCCTGATTTTAAAATCCAGCAAAAAGTCATCGTGTAAATCAGCTCACAGACATAAATTCGACCAAAGGGAACCAGACATTCGAGAGAAATAACCTTTCACACGACCTGCTTTTGTTTACGATGCACACATTTCTAACCTGATCAAAGTTTAAATTTGGCCGCTGTAGTTGCAAAAAGTCTTCCAAGAAAATCTTGACATACATTTCGTTTTTTATTGACTCTTCATGATGCACGGTGGAGCTTGAGTTTAAAGAAATATGTTAAAAATATGATTGCTTGCAAACATACATACATATATAGGAAAGGGGAGGACCACAATCACGTATATGTTTGTGTAAATATATATTGTTTGCACACAATCATAATATGTTTGGGACACAAACTAAGTATATTGATGAACGAGTACTGAAGTCGAATAATTTTATTTTATTATTTCAAAAATTCAAAACGTAATTTAACGTTACTCGATGAAAAAGAAAAAAAAGTATTGAGAAACAACAGGGTTTATTATTATTATTTAGTTATTTGTTTCACCACGCCCTACAAGATGATTTACATCGTATTTATATGTTTCAGTGCAGTCTAGGGGATTGTACCATTTTGCAGGCATTGCTTTTTAATTGAATGTTTGACGGGAGATTATACTGCATATGAAGCATTGTCGTTCAGTTACTCAAGTGCTTATTCTTGTATTGATAAGTTTCATTCCTCTGTTAGAACGTGCAATTTGTAGGCGATTATATAAATATTTAGGTGCTTTATTAAAGATCATCTTGTGGAGTTGAATGTGTGGCTTCCAGAGTAGCAGAACCTACGGGGACATTTGTGTATATATGAAAAATACGCTGAAAAAGTATGTATTTTTCAAAATGATTGCACAGAAGTAAATCGCATGTTTGGAGCTTGTATCAAGTAAAGCTTATTTGGTTCTAAACAAAGTTTATTTGGCTGCAAATATAACTCGTTTGCCATTAGCATTGCTTATTTAGGCAGAAGTAATTGCGTGTTTGACAAAAAAAATGCAATAAACTTATTAAATTTCGGAAAGTACCACATTTGAGTGCGAATAGCTGCCTGTTTCCATAAAACGAATTTGATCGTTCGGTACGAATCGTCAATATTAAAGGCCTTATAAAAATGAGTTGCAGACATTATTCAATTCTGGTTTTCAGATATATGTTAGATATCAACATATAGAAGACAATTTCAAAAGAATAAGCTCTCATTACTTTTAAGAATCCATTTTATTGCGCCTTCACTTTTGACAATTTGTAACGAATAAAGAAATTCGTTTTATGGAAACAGGCAGTAAGTCTGTATTTGTGGCTACTTTCGCACTTTTGTTTCGGAATCTACGCTCTTTAAGAGAGTAATACTAACCGGGAGAATAAGATATATTGATGTAGAGAAATTCACAAATTAAAAAAAATATTTATTTATTTATTTATTAATTACAATACAAAGTAAATTTATATTCTAATTTTGGGTCCAAGGGTAAACCGGGTGACAAAGACCATTTGGCGTGATTTTTTGCAGCGACAGACTAAAGCCTCTGGTGGGAATCGAACCCACAACCCCCACACTGATAGGCAAGTACGCTACCAACTCACCTACCGGGGCACTTTAAAGAAAAAAAAAAACAAGTGGACAAATAGTAAGTTCGGCCGGGCCGAATCTTATATACCCTCCATCATGGATTCGTTGCATTTCGATACCCATATGTCCATGTTTGTCAGGGGCCGGTTTTTGGGCCGCTCGTGACCCGATAGTCTCAGGAACCCGATCACAAATTTTATCCAAATCATGAAAATGCATATTTGGGTTCGCGAGAAAATGTCGTTGCATTTCGATACCCATATGTCCATGTTTGTCAAGGGACGGTTTTTGGGCCGCTGGTGACCCGATAGTCCCAGAAACCGGATCAAAAATTTAGGCAAATCATGAAAATAAAGGGTTCGTGAGTAAATTTCGTTGCACTTCGATACCCATATGCGCATGTTTATCATGTGCCCTTTTTTGGGCCCCAAGGGTCCACGGAACCCATGAGTTTTGGGATTTTTTTCCCCATCTATAAATTATATAAACTTAGAACAATTTTACCAAAAAAAACAAAAATATTTGAACAATTTGATTATGGCCGGGATATATTTAGTCCCGTAAAGGGGAACTTTTTCCCCTTTGGTCCGATATTGCCCATTCTCGAACTTAACCTGCTTAAACATCTTCCTACAAAATTTCAGCTTCTTAGCGTTGGTCGTTCGCACTCTATCGTAATTTCAACAGACAACAGACGGACATCGCTAGAATGTCTTAGAATGTTACACTGACTTTATAGGGTCGCAGACATCTCTTTCGAGATGTTGCAAACGGAATGACGACGTTAGTATATACTCCATCCTATGATGGAGTGTATAATAATAATAAGAAGTAACTCAGAGTTGCATACTCGTATACACATACAGGGGTTTCCAACAAGAGGTGTTATTTTGGTATTCAAAGAACAGTGACAGTTTTTGAGATAAACGATCGGATGTCATAACCAAATTACAAAGTGGCTGCCCTATGTCCTCGATAGCCTCACGAATTCTATCTTTGAGCTCTTGAAACGACGCTGGGCTGTTGTCGTAGACCTTATCATTCACGTGGCCCCAAAGGAAGAAGTCGCAAGGTATTATGTCACAAGATCTCGGAGGCCAATTGTGATCACCTCTTCGAGAGATAAAACGGTCCGGAAACTTTTCCGGCAAGACTTTCACCATTTGACTGCAAGATTTTCACCATTTTTGTTGTAAATTTTAATAATTTCAATGCGTTGTTGAAGCGTGTATCCTTTCATGTTTAGTAATGCCGTAGTTTCTAATTGTCAAATGTCAACCAAAAGTGACAACTACTAAAAATACCGGGTGATCCAAGATAGCACCTCTTGTTGGACATACATACAGTGGTGGTCATATAATTAGAAACGCTGTTGTTAAATCGAATTCTCGTATCACCAACAAATATTATAAGCATATATTTTAAATATGCTTTTATTCCTGAGCCTGGCTGACTTAATTTCCTAACTGAACCCGAAAATATGATGGTCCCATAATTAGATACGAATACAGAAATTATACTTTATCTTCTTATATCTTATATATATATAAAATTGGATGTATGTGACTATGTATGTTTGTATGTATGTGGCTTATAGACTCCTAAACCGCTCATCCGATTTTAATGAAACTTTCAGGGAAAATTCAGCATACCACAGCGGGGGATCCTGTGAAGTTTCGTTGGAAAAATTGGTCTGTGGGCGGAGTGGGCGTGGCAAAAGTGTTTTCTAAAGCTAGAAGGCTATAAGTTGGTACATATATGCTACTGCTGATGTGGGAGACTAATTTAATGTTGGATTTTAAATTTTCGGTTTGTGGGCGGAGAGGGCGTGGCAAAGCTGTTTTTGAGCAAGAAGGCTCACAATTGGTTTTTATATACTACTGCTGTCGGAGAAGACTAATTTAATATCGGATTTTAGATTTTGGGTTTGTGGGCGGAGGGGACGTCGCAATACTGTCTCTTAGATATAGAATGAGGTGAATTTAAACAACAACGGGAAAGATCTATTTAAAACCAGATTTCAAATTGAAAATGAAAATTTATGTTCATTTTTTCAATGTTATGTCTATGTTGTCAGTTTCAAAATTTGTTTAACATTCAGAAAACGATTGAATTTGTTCCTTTTTTCAATTTGACAATACGCCTGTGATTTTCTTTAAAGATCTTTAAATAATCTTTGTACCTAAATCCAACAATTAAAATACGTATATTCGTCTTAACAATGCCGCCAAAAAAGGCATCGATTGGAAAAAAGCCATCAAAGACTAAGAAAGCTATCGAAGCAAGAGCTGCGGAAACAGTTGAGCAACGAGAAGCTCGACTTCAACAAAATCGCGACAGAGCATCAACGTCAAGAGCAGCTGAAACCATTGTACAGCGTGAAGCTCGGCTTGAACAATGCCGCGATAGAGCTTTTACGTCAAGAGCTGCTGAAACCGCCGATCAACGTGAAGTTCGCCTTCAAAAAAATTCTGACAGATCTTCAACATCAAGAGCTGATGAAACCGTTGAGCAGCGTGAAGCGCGACTTGAATCATGCCGCGACAGAGCTTCAACATCAAGAGCAGCTGAAACCGTGGAGCAACGTGAAGCTCGCCTTCAACAAAACTGTCACAGAGCTTCAACATCAAGAGCTGCTGAAACCATCGAGCAACGTGAAGCTCGCCTCCAACTAAACAGAGACAGAGCCTGCTGAAACGGTAGATCAACGTGAAGCTCGACTTGAACAACACCATGTCGTAGTTTCAACTTCCAGAACATCCGAAATGTCCCAACAACGTATCGAGCGACTTGAGGCCAACCGCTTGCGATTAGCTCGATCCAGAGAAAGGACCAATTTAAAATTGGAAGCATTCAATTACGACAAATACTACGATTACAGGAATCACGAGGATGTATTAATTGGACCAATGAACAAAGTTTGCTTACATTGCCGTGCTTTGAAGTATAATTCATCCTTTCAAATGACTTCTTTCGGGGCAACAAACATTGTTAACAACGAAGGGTACACACCCACGTTCAAAGTTCAAGGGCAAGTATATCACCGCATCGGTTCTTTGCTCCCTGCACCAGAACAAGATTCCAAGTTTCTCCAAATACATTTTACAGGCAGTGATGAAAGACAAGTTGAACAGCGATGCGCAATTCAATAATCAGCGGCAAATTCAAAGCGGAAGATGTGCTGATCCCACGCATACCGATGATTACGAATGATTTACCATTCGAGTTTAAGCGGATTCAGTTCCCTTTGATTCTTGGCTTCGCGATGACCATAAAACCTGTACATAACGTGGAGGCATTGGCCATTGAAAATTTCAATATTGCAAAATATTACAATTTAATCGTGGTCTATTGTTCTATTTATAAGCGAAATAATTTGTATTCCGTATATCCGCGTTGCAAAGGGTGTGGCAAAATGACAACACCTCCCGTGCATGAAAGGTATTTCATTGTTTGCATTTTGGGTTACTTTATGAATTAGGCAGCGTCTTTTGATTTACCACTTTTCGCCTTGGAAAAGGTGGTTTTGCTCTCCTACAGAGTCATGTAATGACACCGTGGCCCATCAACCATCATCGGTGAGGCCATCCTTCATTTTCCTATTAGCCAGCGCAAGTCAATGTTTGTTTGGTTGGTTGGCCCGTTTGACCCACAATACCATAAGGTTGTTTGGAGTGATTCCTTTGACAGAAATTTCATGCTTTGCCACATCATCCGTTTGCTTTCAAAGACATTCTAGTTATTTATCTCCGAAACAATAATTTTGTATAATCATGCAACATGATGACAACGACAACGAGAATGACAACGACGACGCCGACGATGAGGATGATTATGATGAGGATGATTATGATGGATTTGCCTCAACCTGATGTCTGTCCGGTTTTGGCAGGATCTTTAGGTCATCCGACCGACGCATGTTGTTTCATTGTTTCCAGTTCAGAGATGAAAATTTATCGGTTATTATTTGCACCTTTGTACCCACTCGGCTGCGAGCCGCTCAAATAATTCCCCGAATAATTACACAGTAGGAAGTCATTTCGGGTGTAAAGTACTTTCGGGACAATGGGTGAATGCAGGGATTTGCAACTTGCAATTGTTCAGTCAGTCGCCTTGTACGGCTGAGTGATGAATTCATTTCACTTCTCTGTGGGTTCCTGTTCCTTCCTTTTCGTGCAGTCCTTCCATTCATGCACTCATTCATTGAATTAAGTGTGAAAGGGCTTGTGGCTCAATGGAAAACATTGACAAGACAAGACACGACAAGACAAAAGGAACAACTTAACCTTTGAAAATTTGCATTTGACTTTCCATTGAATGCGTACTGCGTGTCCGTCCGTCTGTCCATCCATTCTTGGACATTCTTTTCATATGATTTCGGCTACCGAAGCACTTATGTTGCCTCATTCATTCACTCGTTCATTGAGATTTTAACAATGTCCGCTACATGAACGGTTTGACAGAACTATGACATACATACGGACCAACCAACGGCATTCGGAGTATTCACTGCAAAGAGGTGTGTAAATACCTGCCCGGGCTGCTGCTCCGATTGATGTGTATGTCGATCAGTCCGTTCGTGTGCCACAGTAACGGGGATTTGGGTTTTAAGTGGATTTGTGTCTCTGCAAATCTGTCATAATCCCTAAAGCGTGTTACTCGGCAAATTGTCTAAAGTTCTGCCCCATGTCTACCTAGTGGTCATCGATGTTGGCCAGTTCAATTGCTTCTACATTTAAAGTAATGAATAATTTAGTTTTCCGAAAATTGTAACCTTTTGGTGACAGTGGTGATGTGAGAACAAAAATGTCGGCAAGGAAAATTGTAAATGTGGTCTTGAACATCGAAAGAAGTGCTGTATTTCTCTCTTTCTCTCGCTCTGTCTCTTTCTAATAGAGACTTTCTATTTCTGCACTTTTGGGGCTACCCAAAGTTGAGAGTCTGCGGAAACCAAAATTGATAGAAACAAAGCTTACGCTATCCCGCGCAGAGAAAAAAATGAAACGAAGTTTGATGAAATGTATCAACAAAACAATTCATCAAATATTTGGATATTTTTAATGAATTTTTTTGTTGATCCCATTTATCAAATTTCGTTTTAATATTTGATACATTTTTAGCATATTTACGAAAAATGTTATCAAATGTTGAAAGAAATTTGATAAATTGAATCGACAAAAAATTTTATATTTTTTATGATTTGTATTTTGGTTATCTAATTTATATGATAAGCTTATATGATAAGCAATTTACCAAATATTAAACAAAATTTAAAAAATTATAATATTTTTCGATCTATTTTATTAAATTTCGTTTCAATATTTAATAAAATTTTTCATAAATATGCTAAAAAACGAAATTTGAGAATTGTTGATGAAAAAATTTATTGTTAATTTCAAAAATTTCATAATTCTAATTGATTGAACCGTTTTAACAATGAAATCATTTCTGACAAAAATGTTAGAAAACCAGTGAAGAAGTTGCAGTCGGGAAAACCGACTTATATATTCGAAAATATTTTCCATAAACGACCTACAATTTTTTTTGTAGATATGCGAATTTTTTCATCAAAAATATTTTTAACTAGTAAGTTGTAATGCGCCTATGGCGCCCGTTAATTTGCTTGAGAAAGTATGTTACTTAATTTTAAAAATTTTGTAAAAAATATTTTGAGAAAACTATTTTGTAAAAAAAAATTTCGAAAAAAAATAAAATTTGTGGAAAAAAAAAATTTTTGTTGAAAAAAAAAATTTTTTTGAAAAAAAAAATTTTTTTGAAAAAAAAGTTTTGTCGAAAAAAAAAAAAAATTTTGTGGAAAAAAAAATTTCTTTAAAAAAAAAATTTGGAAAAAAAAAATTTGGAAAAAAAAAATTTTTGTAAGAAAAAAAAATTTTGGAAAAAAAAAATTGGGGAAAACACAATTTGTGTACAAAAAAAAAATATTATTTTTTTTATTATTATTATTTATAGAATTATAGAATGCCTATTTAAATTCCTACGTACTGCGTGACAGAGTCAGTGAATCAGTGAATCAGTGAATCAGTGAATCAGGGAATCAGGGAATCAGTGTATCAGTGAATCAGTGTCGAGGGTAAATATATATTAAGATGAACGACATACAATTTTTTTTGTATATATGAAACTTTCTTCGTCAAAGATATTTTTGATAAACAGTATACGAATATTTTCTTTAAATTGACAAATTGTTTTATCACAGGATTTCAATGAATTTTTTGTTTGAATTCGTGAATATTTTCATTGAATCGAAAATTTGTTTTTTTCTGTGTACAAATAGAGTTGGCAGACCTTACAAGGGACAAACTACGTCATCTAACGAGAAATCTTTCTTTCTATCACTCTTGGCGGCAACTGCCTGTTGTGTAGTTAATTTTGCAGATAGCTCATGTATAATCTCTTTAATTTCAATTCTTAAAAAGAGTGTAGACGTGAAGGAGTGTGAAGTTCGAAGAGCGAAAAACGTAGTTGTGAGTTATTGTGATTGGATTTTGAAGTGGTTGCCAACTGTAAGATTAACCATGAAGAGCAAGCGAACGTTTCAAAAATGTATGGCAGTTATCTATACGTAAGCAAGGGCAAGTTAAACAAGTTATTTACATAGAAAGTAGAACTAAATTTTAAAAATTATGCATTTCTGACAGCTATCTTAAATTGACAGCTAAACCGAAACTACTGTACACAGTACGAAGCACAACAATTCATCATACGACAATGTGGACATAGCACTGTAAATAGTGGTACAGTTGCTACCAAAGTGTGCAAACCGATAATGTCAATCATCGATTGACATTTCCGATTAGACAAAACCATTCGGAAATAAAGACCTTTCAGTAATTTTTCCATAGTATCGAAGGTCTTTTTTTTGAAATTCCGACAATCGAATAATTTCCAAGGGCATTTGTTGGCAAAAGGAATACGCAAAGTCATTTGGATTGGAGAATTCGTATTTTTGTACTTTCGACAAAGGCTTTTATGAATGTTTTTACTTATACCGCCGTTAGTATTCTATCCATGGAAGCCTTCACACTTTCTCACTGAGTCATCGAGAAGTTTCTCTTTGGTTTCGGACTATTTTGTGCGTTTTTGGGATTGTTCGCAACGTTGCACGCTACACGTGTTTGTTTGCCACACAAAATCTGGCAAACAGGTTTATAAGAGATGCCATTTTCGAGAAATAATTCAATCCAGGGATGTAAAACCTTGCAACTTCCCCACGAACCAAAGCTCTCGAAGGACCATTCAAAGCTGGCACACACATCCCAGAGCACCCGGACCCGGATCATCGTATCGTGTATTCACCTAAATTCAACAACTTTACTCTGAGGATGGACATAACGTAGATGGGATACAGTCTGACGGAGTGAGTAGATGGTCTCTGGACCTAATGAACGGGTTTTCCCATTTACCTCAGCCGCGCAAGTTATAACAGAGCTTCGACAGTTTTAGTAAATCTAGTAGCGACATATTTTCGGTGTCCCATCGATATATTGCCCGAAGCATTTTCAACCATGAATGTTTGCGAACTAATTGCGATCCTCGGGAGTGACTGCTGATGTTTCAAAAGAATAGAAACATGTAAGAGGCCAAACCCAGGTTTGTATCCTAGATGCTAAACGTTGCTGACTTTTTTTAATTTAGGTGCTATTGGAGAAGAACGTACTCCCTCTTTTCTCCTCAAATACGCTTGTTTGCTGGTATTTGTCTTGGATTTGTCGCAGATATTGGCTGGTAGACATGTGTTGTATATATATATATATATACAGATCGGCTGAAGAATGAATTTTTTTGTGTGTCGTTCGATCAACCAGCCATTCGATGATGAGTCCCTGGGTAGACGACGGATATCCGCAGAACACAAGATGTGAACATGTCGTTGGAAAGCGGGAGAAAGCGTTTCGCAGAAAATAGTGCTGTAGACTCTACTTAGTTACTTTTTTACCTTAACATTCCATGAAGAAACCGCCGGAGAACTTCTCTCGAATCAGTGAGCGCTGTGCACTGACCGGGACCTACAGTTTCAAGCCAGCTCTATTTTTTTTTCTTGAAGTGTTTTACTCGTAAGAGTTGGAATCAGCCCCCGGGGAAATGTATTGCCAGATTTTGTCTGGCAAACAGGTTTATAAGAGCTGCGATTTTCGAGAACTAATTCAATCCAGGGATGTAGAACCTTGCAACTTCCCCACGAACCAAAGCGTTTTCTTGAAGTGTTTTACTCGGAAGAGTTGGAATCAGCACCCGGGGAAATGTATAGCCCTGTATGGAAGTTGTTTTGGCACCGTTCTACGTGGCACAGATAGAAAATATTCGATGCCACCTGCTGTTTGGCCAAACCACTGTGCAACGATTATCACTTTCAAATGAAAAACACTTTAAACACTTTTTCCAACTCACACTTTTCCCTGCTGCACTCAATTTGAATGCGACGAAATCACCTCAATAATCGATGTAATCTACTTTTCCTCAACCGTTCATGGCAAAAACCGAAAATCGCAAACAATAACGCAACAGGACAACTTCTGCGGCCGGCAGATCATTCAGGTACGTCCAAACACATGAGTCGAGTTCGATATGGAAATAAGTACAAGCGAAATATTGTGGTCCCATTGTTTGTGTCCAAACCAATGATCGCCTTTAAGGATTACAGCGATTTTAAAATCTCTCTTTGTGCGTCTGTGCGTCGGGTTTAAATGTAAAATCAGAGTAAATATTAATAAACGATTACATGGCAATGTGTTTGGCCAAACACAACAGGGTCAACAACTGAAACGGAATTCAATTGTTTTCCATGGCCAGAGCAGATCGGAACGGTCAAATCAAGTGAATATTCAGGCGGATTACACACAATGCCGATCCCTAAATTCGGTGTCCCTTGTATGATTTTATAAACGGGAAATTGAAATGAGGATTACAAAATCATGCTCATATCAACACAAGCCGACGACGATCATTGACTTTGGGCTCGAA
The DNA here is from genome assembly GCA_958296145.1 of Hydrotaea cyrtoneurina. Lineage (NCBI taxonomy): Eukaryota > Metazoa > Arthropoda > Insecta > Diptera > Muscidae > Hydrotaea > Hydrotaea cyrtoneurina. The sequence continues at coordinate 148,698,744 of OY282512.1, read as the reverse complement.
TACAACGAATAGAGCGTGTGATGATCACGGGAAGGTTTGCCACAGAGGCGGAGCTTAACAAGCAAGCGCCATTTGTATTTTGTTCGTGGCAATTTTTCGGGCTGGCACCAGGACAACAAACATCTGCTGGAATCACGCACTCACTCACTCACATACACACACACACACGCTTGCTTTCCTAAAATAAAACCACGGTGTGGCGTTGCATCTTTTTTCATCCCCCATTTTTTTGCGGCCAGTGGTAGATGCCACAAATGATTTATGCACTCGCTAGGGAGACGGATACGAGGCCGCTACATACGCACACTTTTACACACACACACATCTATACATACGAGTCTAGTTGTGATGCTCGTACATCTGCAGTGTGTGGTGGCCGTCTGCGGTATTGAAAGACCCCGTGTCTTGAATCACGAGCCACATATGTAGCCACTGTACCATTGTGAGTGTTTTTTTGGAGATCACGTGTTTAGCCGCCAATTCCAATCGTACTTTCTTTCTGTCTTTCTTTCTTTCGAGTCAGCTCCTTTCGGGGAAACAGCCAAGCGCGCGTGGGTTTCTATTGTTCCATTGCCGCATCAATTGTTATCATTGTCGTCGTCGTCATCATCAACCCGGGCATCCATCCGCATCTATCGCCAGTTATTTGTTTGTCTTCGGGTGACAATGCTCGGGGAAGAAGCAGCAGCAGCATCTCTTACAAATTGTATTGTTTTGCCCTTTTATGTGGCTGAGTAGGACCGACGGTGAAGATGATGATGCTTGTTGACTTTCGATGACGATAGTAGAGGGGTTGTTGTTTTTTTTTTCCCCTTTTCATTAAGTATTTGTTCACATGTATCGAATGTGGAATAGTTTCGTGACCACCGTGGTTTTGTCATATTGAATATTTACCAGACCGCATTTCCTAATAGCTTCCATGTTTAGACAGAGTCGTAGTGGGGGGCAGTTTAAGCAAAGGGGAACGGATTTTATATGAAGATGTCAATATTTCGGTATTGGTCACTTTTGAAGTTTTTATTCTTTGACATTTGATAAGAGGAAACTACGCCATTACTAAAAATGGAAGGATACACGCTTCGACAACGCATTGGAATTATAAAAACTCACTACAAAAATGGCGAAAATCTTGCAGTCACATTTTTGTGAACCTCTCGACCGAGGTTCAGCCTTCCGGGTGTCTCGCTGTTTGGAACTCGGTCAGCCCACAGTGGTTTCAGTATTCATCTAAGGCCTGGGGCTTTCTCTCGTTTTGAATTGTCCCTAGACTCGGGTGTTCCATGTTACATCGATGACGTGGCTGGTTAGAATGGTGTTGTTGTATCCTACCAGTAAGACGATTTGGAGTAGGGAATAAAAACCTGGTTGCATATGCCTTAGTGAGTCTAATACATTTTCCTAGGCTTCAGGATTTCTCCAGTTGCTTCATTAGCACACATGTCGCTCATTCACCTCAAGTGTCACAATTCTTTTGAATTCACTTTTATTTTTCTGCTCCAGAAACAGTTGTAAATCTCTTAGTTGAGTTGACTTTTGTTCGGAGTGTAAGTAAGACACCAATGAAACCTTTAAACGTCTCTCCTTTTGAGTTGTGACACTATTGAAATAAATGGACGACATTTCCATGAAACAAACGCATACTACGCTCCTGTTTTGTGTTCACTTGGAATTCCTATTCCAACATCGTTGTCTGCCCAGTCGCCTGTCTGCTCCCTTTTGTTATCTGCCAAAAGTTGATTTACTTCGGCCGTTTTGGACCATACCCGAATTTATATTTTATAAAAAAAAAAAAAAAAATTAAATAAGTGACGTTTTTTTTATTGAAATAAATGAACGACATTTCCATGACACAAACGCATACTACGCTCCTGTTTTGTGTTCACTTGGAATTCCTATTCCAACGATGTTGTCTGCCCATTCGCCTGTCTGCTCCCTTTTGTTATCTGCCAAAAGTTGATTTACTTCGGCCGTTTTGGACCATCCCTGAATTTAAGCTTTTAAAGCATTTCATACGTTTCCGTCATCCGGAAAGCCTTGAAACGCCTTTGGAAAGCCTTATTTACTTTACACTTGCATGTGTGTTCTTTTCCATCTACCACTGCCGTCGACAATTGTTTTTTTTTTCTGGTCTACATGAACGTTTGTGGTATTTGCCGCTTAAGAATTGGTTGCCATCTCTCAAAATATTAATTTAATTTTTAGATTTGTGGATGGGGTCATGCTGAGTTTTATTTGACGACTCTCATGAACGGGGGCAAGCCATTGTTTGGATAGTTCTTCGAACAATTGTTGTGGAAAAATCGTAGAATAGTCGCTCAAGTCCATTTTTCGGTATTTACAGTTGTTCATGCCAAAGTGATACAAGAGCTTTACATTCGCCTACAAAGTGCATATCGCCCAGCATTTGGTTTCGCTGTTAAACAATTTGGCGTCTAAAGTTGAGAGACATTTTAATTTGACTTCAAATCAACATTGAACGATGTAATTAAAAGACTTTGGGTGGAGAATAGGAAAAAAGAAATCGAGACGATTTAGAACGTTCATCGGAACACATGGGTGATGGACATTCGATCAGTCCAATTTTTTTAAATACTTTTTTCAATAAATCTGTCCTTGACGGCTGTCTTGGAGGAATTCGAAAATGTTTTCGGAAAAAAATCTGTAATTTTGAATTGGCTTATGCGATTTGATTGAAATTTCACACAGACCTAGCTGAAGTGTGTTCGAGTTCAGAAGATGGTCGCAGTGCGTATAACCAGAGGTGAGCTACAAGGGGCACAAATTGATAATCTCTGTTCTCAAAAACCAATTAACACTTTAGCCAAATTTTTTATTTTTGTAGTCCAATGTGCCTAATATTAAATGTCTCTCATAGAATGCGAGATATGCGCATTTTATGCAAAAAAATATTTTTAAATTTAGTACACTACACTTTCCCACACTACGGCAAATTAAAACAACAACAAAATAAAGGGGAATTGTTTCGATGGAAATCCTACATTTTGTTCCTTTTTCTGGATGTTTAATACCACGCAAACAATCACATAAAACAGAAAACAAAACGTTTCATAACTTTTAAAAATTCCATGAAAGTGTAAAAAACGAATTATGCAGTTTGAAAGATGGTATTTGCAAAAATTATTACCGATTTCAAGGTTATGCCCCGTCAAACCATTACAACAACTGATTTGGAATTGGGAAAATGTACCCGTTATGTGTTGTACCTGCCACGATTCGCAACTCACCGAAACGGAACCTCATATAGAGATTGTTCAACGGAATTTCAATCTGCCGAATTGTAGTTAGAATCGATTGCATTTTGAAACAGCTCATATAGAGATTAAAGTATGAAATTTAAAGATCGGGTTTCACCTAACAGAACTCTAAATATAATTATTTGAGCTAGCACTATATTGATGGACACTGAATCACACTGATCACTTCTTGCAGATCTTAACGTAAGTAAAACTCCGGGCTCGGATGGTATTTCAGCACTTGTCCTATGTAAGTGCTCTTCGACGCCAGGTCCTCCATTGCGCAATCTTTTCAACAAGTTGGAAAGTTGCCAATGTTCAGCCGATTCCCAAGAAATGTGAGGCTACAAATCCTGCGAATTACCGTCCAATTGCAAGATGTTCTGCGCTCTCGAAGGTCATGGAGAGCATGATTAAGAAGGTCATGGAGAGCATTAAGAATTTAGAGTCTAACGGCCTTCTGAATGATCGCCCGTATGGCTTCCGTAGAAATCGATCTACTGGAGACCTGATGGCGTTCCTTTCGGAGCGATGGAGTCGATCCATTCACCGCCTTGGCGAAAGTAATGCCGTGGCTCTGGATATTTCCAAGGCATTCAACAAGGTCTGGCACGGAGCACTCATATCAAAACATATCGCATTTGGTGTCGATAATATCTTCTCTCGATTCATATTGAGTTTTCTCTGAGATCGCTCTATACGAGTTGTTATAGATGGGGTCTCATCCAACGGGCACAGGTTGAACGCAGGAGTGACACAAGGTTCGGTCCTCTCTCCTTCTCTATTTCTTATTTTCATTTTCCTTAGCGGATGTCAGCAATCTCTGTCATTCTTACTCATTTGAACATCGGGAAAGTCCCCCTGGATAAATGACTCACTCAACCGCGATTTGGCGACGATTTGTCAGTCGAGTCAAACAGAGCAGACTTTAACGCACATAACACTGGTTCTGTTTGTTGTCACACAAACGTTCCACTGATCCAGCTCCGCTGTCTATTTCTATGGGTGGTGTGGATATCGACGAATCAGACACTCTTGATGTTCTGGGCATGAAGATACAGGGTGATGCTCGCTGGGCTAGCCATATATTCGAAGTGTCGAAAGAAGCATTCAAGTGTTTAGGCTTTTTAAAGCGGTGCAAAAAATACTTCACCTCATCTGATCTCGTAAATGTTTACACCACCTACATCCGACCGAAAATGGAATACAACTCCCATATATGGGCAGGGGCTCCATTAACATCTTTGAAGCTTCTGGACCGTGTACAGAGGAGAGCGGTGGTGATGATAGGGGATAGCAGGGTATCCAACTCTATTGTCTCCCTACAGCATCGCCGAAATGTGGGTTGTGTATCGCTATTCTATAGATATTTTAATGGTATCTGTTCACAAGATATCCGTCGTCTGGTCCCTGACGTTAGAACATTTAGCCGGAATACGCGGATATCCAGGATCTCTCATCCGTTCATTGTAAAGTGGCCGGTTGACCGGACGACGCACTATAGAGGTAATTCGTTCGTGGAATAATCTTCCTGCAAGTGTTTTTCCTGCCTGCAATGACATTATCAAATTCAAGGCCAACGTCAACAAACTCTACTCCATCTTTACCCTCCTCCAATAACATTCCTTCCTATCGCTAATACAGTGCATTGCATTTATAGGGGGCATCTCCTGAGTGACGGACGCTAACGAAATTGAGAAAACTCAGTTCAGATTTTAATGTAGCTCAGTGGAACATCCAATCACAAACTGTGTGACGTCAAAATAACACCTCTTGTTGGAAACCCCTTCTCAGTTCTTCAAAACGAAAGAAGGTTTTTATTGAAAATCCCGCATAAGTGAAATAAAATTCTTGATTTTTTTCCATTTCCGCATCCAGATCGGAGAACTTTTATTTGTGGCCTTTTGGCATCCTAAAAGTGCAACTCAACTGTACTGAATGCGATGTGCATGTCGTCGTTTGTCGTCATCGTCGCCCGAAGATATCCCCAATAAAAATATTCCTTTCGAAAACTTCAGCTGTTGTCGCCTGGACCCATGCATCAGCTCCTTGCTTGGTGCAAGGTATCATTTCAATTCCTCAACCAAGGGCTCTACGTGTCAGCTGTTTGCAGAGTTTCTTTGTCATTAATTCGAGTTCTTCGTGATATCGTTAGTTTTTTTGCAACCACTAACTTTTGCTTCGTTCTCCTTCGGCCACGGCAACTTCCTTGCCCCCCATGTACCTATTACATCCCAAGCGTTGAGATGTTGTTCCGCAAACCTTTTCTGGACCTGTACAAATAAAAAGAGTGTCCCTTTTTTCAGTTCTCTCCCTCACCTGGAAGGATGTTGCAACTTCCTTGCCAACAGCGGACATGCCGTTACGTTTCATTGAATGACCGTTAGTCATAAACTAAATTAGTCAAAGTACTCAAACTAAAGAGCGGCAATTAGGTACAGTTACTAATTTGTTGTATTTACAAAACGGAACACCCAGAAAGTAGTAAAACTCGAAGCGTGGCCGTGCGCGCTGCGCCGTCCAATCGCATGTAATTGCGTGCAATAAGTGACACCCGCTCGAACGGATGGATGGACGGACGAAGGAGCGGGCAATAAATGCTCGACCATCTACTAAAGTAGGCCTACTTTAGAACAAAAGGAAATCACAAGGATTAAGATGTTAGTTGATTGTTCTAATGACGCTAATAGCAGCGTGTCCCGTGTGAGCCTCTCCGGCTACCTGCCCGCTCGATCCATTGACTGATTCATTCATAAATATCCGCCGCTTAATAGGTGCGTCTAAACGCTAATACAGTGTGAGTGACGAGGTGAGTGCGCGAGCGTGGATTAGTAAGTATGTGGTTTTAATGTACCTCCTTCGTCTCCTCCTCCACCTCAAACACGGCCATAAAACGGCGACGACGCTTCATCGGCGGACAAAAAAACTATGTGAAAAACTGCGGCGTAGGCTGGATTGCAAGTAAGCGGGTGTATGTTTGTTGATAAATACTTGGAACTTCCATAGGCCACGGGAATAGCGTGCATCTATTTGCTTGCTAATGATGCGTTTTTTTTCATATCCTTCTTTGCTTTATTTTTAAACAAATATCCGTGGCTGTAGCTGTGATGAGGACGGTCCTCCTGTTGATGATTATGAATATGCGTTGGTTGGGTTTTTTTTCGACCGTCGACGGGCACACGAAATCAATCTATCTACCTAGGACAGTGATGGCCGCAGTTGCGAGTTGCTCCGTGAAGGAAACCATAAACGGGGGTAATTAATCACAGAGAAATTCAATTGAATGTGCCACAGCCGTCGTCGTCCCTGTCCCCTCGTCCGCGTTTTATGACACTCAGCGAGAAGTTTCATTCAAAAACATTCGCCTACCTGTGCTCCCGTGGCATTTTTAATTTTTTTTTATTACTCAAAACTGTAACAGCAGAGTGACCTGTCCGCCGCGTATGTGCTCTAATTATTTTCACTTTCCTCTATATAAAAAAAAGAAGAAACTAGACGTATGGAAAGTGCAGGCTACGGACTATTAAGGCGTCGATTTCCCAGGAATTCCGTATATGAGATTTTTAATTACACGAAGACATTTGGGTTTTTCTTCTATTTACCTTTCGATGCCAGGCATCTTCTGTACGCCTCGAGTTTCGTTGGAAATCTGCGCACTCGTATTCGACAGCATACGAAATTGTTGGGTTTTTCTCTCTCTCTCTCGCTCGCTCGCCCGCTCTCTCTCTATCTATCTAGCCCGACAGAAAGCGTTGTTTGGAACTTATTTGAAATTGAAAACCACATAAAAAATACGATAATATTTATGTAATTAATAACTGTTTACTTGCCATTTCCTGTGTGCCCAAACATTAATGAGCGTTTTTTCAAACTCAGAATTTCCCGAATCGCCATATGTTTTTCGAAAAATCAGTGATTACGATGAGCATGGCTGGCAAACGAGCTGGAAGATATTTACAATATTATTACAGAATCATTTCCAATTGTGGAAAATATTTAAAACAAATTCCGGAAATATTATATTTTGTGGAAACTCAACAGTCGAATCGAAATCTTGATGTCAGCTTTTAAATCCTCAAACGATTCAGAGACGATTCACAGACGGACTGATCGAAAATGTCAAGATGAAGTGGGGACATAATAATGTCAAATTCTGATGCTTGTGGAAATCCAAAAAAAAAAAACCTTTAAAAGTTCCCCCATTAAATGATCCAGTGTTCCAAATTGAGAAAGTATCCCATGTTAGGTTAGGTTAGTAACGTTGAGCATTTCAATCCTAATTCATTTTTCGTTCTGTGAGGATGTAAGCCAATTTCTACTAGAGAGCAAAATTGGTAATCACTGATGTACACTGAAAAAAAACAACAACAGTACATCAAATCAATGAAAACGACAAATTGATCAATAAATTGATTGACTTGATTCTTACATCAATCTTGCAAGAGAAAACACTCTATGACAGAGTGGGTTATTTTAAAACTGTTGTTGCCTTTTAACGACAACAACATTGCACACAACGAAGAAGTTTCTGCATGTGTTTGTTTGGCTTTATTGTTTGCAGCTTTTGGGGATATACGCTACCAAAGAGTAATTCTCGTTTAAACGATAAGAACAATTGCTTAAGTTATACCAAGAATTGTAGCAGGAAACATTGGCTATCGATGAAGAAGCGAGCTAGCTTCCAAAATGGATTCGTATACCTTGGATGGCAATCGTAGCAAATACATAGCATGAAACTCTTTCATGAAAATAATGAAACATTTTTATTTGCAAACTAGAAATTCTCGATTTCGGACCTGCTCAAATTAAAAATCTAAGATAGAAGGTACCTCTAAGGAAATCTCTCGTGGCACTCACCGCTCTTATTGCCCCTCAAGCTCTATAAGACGCCAGAATTTCATAAAATTCGAAGATGTCTGTGATGAAAAAGAGATGGAAAATGTTTGCAATTAACCATTTCTATAACATTCAAATGCTGCGTTGTTAAGGAAGGGTATTTCCTCAACTGAGACTTGTTGCCTCCAGTCAATCTTGGTCGCCCGGCTTCAGCAGTATTTTGCATGGCTTTACAACGCGGTCTTGCAGTGGTCGCATGACACCGCCCCAGTTGATGAGATCGTTGACGGATGGATCTTCATTATCACAGCCACCATGTTCTTCATGGGTGGTAGGTTGACTTGTCGCTATTATTTTCTCAACAACAAAGAGTTGACGATTTTCGGAAAAAAATTCATTATAAGAGACGATACTGAAACGGAACTAATACTTAAAACGTGTCCCTGGCTTGCACAGATAATCCACATATCATTCGGGAAGATCCACTACATCTACTCAACAGACACTGCGAACCATTTATGCGAGAGAGGTCATTGGACCCCTAACTGTTTCGACGACGCCGTGTAATTACCGGCGGACCAAACCGTGTACCACAAAAGCACACTGGAAGCTGTCATTTTGTTTGCAAATGTAACCCCGTTTAAAATTATTTTTTTTTTAAAAAAAAAAAGATGCGATATTTCCCTGTTTGTAGAAAAATGAAAATAAAGTATTTTATTCTTCAAAAAAGTGCCGAAATCCCCAATCAACCAAATGAAGAACATTTTCGTCAAACAATGAATGTTTACATTAATTCAATGAACATAACATTGATATGATGTCGTGTAGAGGTTCCAAAGTCATTGTACTCACTCCCCCAGACCCTCCAGCCAGAGGGCGAAGTTGCACATTCAAAATCCTCCAGCATTATCCAAAAAATAAATTCACAAAACCCCGCTGCCACATTCACTTTCAATATCGAAGAAGGTAAAAACCAAAAAAAATTTGAATTGAATTTATCTTTCCCTCGCTTTCGATGATGTGATGTGTTGGAGGGAGAGGAGGGCCTGTGGCGTATATTGAATAAATGTAATCTGTGGGAATTAAGCTCTTATCTGTGGTCGTTTGTGGAAGGTGGAGATGGCGTTGGCGTGGGCGATGGAGGAGGTGGAGGTGGTGGGGCATCATTTGTTTTAACTGCACATCAGATAATCACATTTAAAAGCCCTTTTTTTCTCCTCCTGTCACAAAAGGACATGAACAGAAAAACAACAACAACAACAAAAAGGACCGCTAAGCGACAAAAAGTCAAGCGACGACAACACCAAGAAAAAGTGAACATCAACAACCCCCCGAGTAATCAGAATGTACGCTCGGGCAGAGACGACGGTTGAAAACATTTCACCTCCATAACGCTTTCTGTTGCTGGCTGCCATCATACTTTCAATAAATGACAAAATGCTCAAGTGAGCAAACCCCAAAGGTTTTCGCACACACACACACCAGATCCGACCGACACTTCAGCAGTAAAGCCTACGACGATGACTACAAGGGAAACCATCGAAAACCCGCAAAGCATTAAGGGCGCGTTTTTTCGTTGCCAAAAGAAAAAAAAGGAGGAAAACTCGATTTCATTCCACATAAATATCCACAACGAACATACAGACATACATTCAATCATATACACTCTCGCCCATAACCGCAATGGGAAGCGAAATCACAACCACAGCCACCACCAATCGGGGGCATTAAACGAACAGATAAATAAGCGGGTCGGTCGTGGTAGACTGGGGGGACACACTCTACTGCAAGTTTCAAGGTTAAGCTTCGGCGACTGCAAGCGTGATGTATTGCCATGGATGACACCACAAGGGGTGTGGCAACACCTTTATTTCCCCCGCTGATATCAAAAGATGTAGCTAAACATTCAAAAACAATTGTCAGCGAATTTTGAGATTTTCCAAAGACCTTTTGGGGGTTTTAATCTAAGCCTAGATGAGGTCACTGTTACGTGGAGGGGCATGACCAGACCTCCAAATCATCTAGGTAAACTGATAATTGTGCTGGAGTAAAATCCCAATAAGAAATGACGGAAGCTGCCAAAAAAAAAAGAGTGGTGACAATGAACTTGGTGTCAGTGGAACTTGGAGTGGAGTGGCGTCGTTACAATTTGTCCAAATTGAAGACAAAATAAAATTCATTTTGATCATTTATTTCATTTCATTTATTAAGTTTTATATCCTCTAGTAAACAATTAATTGCTATGACAAATAATCTAAAAGTAATCAAGATTTCCACGAATCGTGCATGATCACATGTTACAAGATATGCTCATTAGTAATTGTTCGCTCTGTCTACTCACGATATCATCTCGAATAAAGATAATAAAATCAATGAATTCCACAAGAATTTTTTTCAACTGCATATAACAAGAGATCAAGACGAATGCTGTCAGCTTAGCAATATTAAAAACCACGAACAGAAATCGCCTGCAAAGTAAAGAAAAATAGAACTCAAAGCAAATGATGTGGTCAACAATTTGAATTACCATATTTGCTAATGACATCAGCTATGTATGAATGCAATAGACTTCAAAATAATCAGAAAGAAGCGAAAGTAGTCTCTGAAAGTAGTCGGATTATTTTCTGATTCTTTGTGATTATTTACAGTAATCGGAAGTAATCCAGATTACTTTCAGACCATTACAATCAATTATAAGTTGAGAAACTGAATATAATCGTTATTTATCATTACTGCACCTCTAAAAATATTTAATTTAATTAGTAATTATTACGATTAGTAATCACGGGAACCACGAACTGGTGATTACCTACAGTATTCGGTCCGGCCCGCATGAACTAAAGAAGTTCTCTGTACTTCAATCCTTTAATTTAGCTGGCATTCGGGAAACAAGGTGGGTTTGGAACTAATCCGAGTCAAGCCAAAATTCCTCCAGCATTTTTAGATAGCTCAACTCCGGAGTCGACTCCGACTTCAGTTGTTCGAAAATTGAATTTCCGTCCACTATTTCTGTGGTGCCGACTGCGGTGCGTTTGTATCTTAAAGATAAAAAAGTTCATATAACCAGAAATATTTCAAATTTTAGAAAATATGTTCTGAATAATAGACGCCCCGGTAGTCGAGTTGGTAGCGTGCTTGTCTATCAGCGTGGGGGTTGAGGGTTCGATTCCCAACGGAGGCTTTGGTCTGTCGCTGCAAAATTTTAGCCAAATGGTCTGTGTCACCCGGTTTACCCTTGGACCCAAAATTAGAATATAAATTTACTTTGTATTGTAATTAATAAATAAATAAATAAATGTTCTGAATAAATTGTTTTTAATTTATGGGAAATGTAAGTAAATAAAACTCGGAGTCGAGCAAGTTTGTCGCCTCCAGACTCCGACTCCACAGCCCTGATCAGGTCACAACCCGATTGAACATTGGGAGACCTCCGTAAATATTTCTATCGAAATTAAAGATAAATTATTCATATTATATATTTTTCAGATATGTATATGTGTTCAGCCACCATAATGGCCTAACTCGAGTTAGGACAAAATCGATTTTGTGTTACCATGTTTTCTGTTCAGCGTGTCTAAATCTATTTGTTAGACGTTTTTCACAATTGTACATTTTCTGGAGCGGCAATTAACCGACAGGAATCTAAAAGCTTAAATTATTATTATTAAAGGACCATTTTGGCATAACAGCCTAACTTATAATTGAATTGTTAATTTCCCATTTAAGTGTTTTTTTTTCGAAGGTTGTTCAATAGGGGATGCCCCCTATTAATGCAATGCACTGCGTTAGCGATAGGAAAGAAGGGTGTTGGAGGGAGGTAAGAGGGAGTAGTGTATGTTGATGTTTGCCTTGAATTTGATAAGGTTAATGTTACAAAAAAACGTTATTCGGGAATATGAAAAAAAAACATATTTTAGCTGTTTCCAAATTACAATATCGATCGTTTGATACACATAAATAGAGTTAAGTTCCTTTTCCAAAGTAAAAAATTTAAAACAAAAATTTAAATAGAAATATTATGGGGGTTTCTATGTACAATATCTTCAACTAATCTACTGAGATGGAACAAATGTTAATCTTTGGCAAGTCTTCCTGAGTCCCGATTCACACTAGACAATTTTACTTGGGACAATTTTGTATGATTCCCTTTGGAACTTGCCTCTGGTGTTCATACGCGGAAATTCTTTTTCGGCAATTTTTCAAATATAAATGGTTTTGCAAATTTAAAAATACGAAAAACACAGAACAGTAATTGCCAGTGCGAGCAAGTTCTTTTCCCTTTCCATTCCCCTTACCTATCTGTCCATCGAATTTCCTTTAAAATTGCGTAGTGTGCATCGGGACTTCTAGGTTCTAGGAGCTTAATAACGTCTCAGTGATTTAAACGAAAATCAGCTTAGAATTACGTGTCTTATTTTCTTAGTTAAGTCCTTATTCGGCAAAATAAAATCTATTTTATTTTCTTAAATTTAAGAGGGTTCGTTGATGAGGCCATTAAGTCGAATAGATTAGGTGTGTTCCTAGCAAACATTATCCCTCTTGCAAATAGCGGCGACTTTGCCAATAATCTCTAAGCCCAGTAACGCTTATATTGAAAAGGCAGTAGTCGTCTGGAGTAGGTTTCGAACATTAGATCCAAAACCACCAAAAAGTGGTTACACACGTATTTCAAAATAGTGCAATTTCAACACGTTTTCGTCTAACTGCTGTGTAGATTTGTCTTTGGACACAGAATGGTCACATAATTCGGATAAGTACAACCGAAAGCTGTTATCGTCAAGTCATTTCAGTCATGTATTCAAATAATACAAAGGAAGACATCTGAAACGAATATCTCATGACACCCCTTACTATTTAATCCATTCGTATAGTGTTTGATTTATCGAACGCCGGGTCAATAGGGGTTAACATCTCCGAGCTGTGAGTAAAATGTAGCACTGTTACATTGCTCATGTGTTGCGTTTGCTCGCTGGCTGTAGGGTGCAAAAAGGCATCAGCCATTTACTCAACCATTTCATCCATATCCAAAAACAAAATTTAACCAAAACTGACTTTTTCTGCTCCTGTGTGCGAATTGAAAGGCCTTCGCGCCGGCCTTCTCTAACAACGTTTTCTTGTTGTTGTTGTGTTGCTGTTGTTGTTCTCATATTGTCGATAAATGCGTTGGGCATGGGGTGTTTGGCAAAAATGCTTTCAACCATTTTTTTTGGGGGGTTTGCCCGTAGGTAAGCGTAAAATTCACAATTATACTACAACTCGACGGAGCACATACAGACATACACACCATCCACCGATAGACATACATGTACATACGTGTGTACATATGTATATGCGAAACACAATAGTCGTTGTATGTGTGTGTGTGTGTGTGTGTGAGGATGAAAGTTTGTGTATTATTTATAATCGAGTCACAGCAACAAAATCAAAGCCCTAAAAATTGTTTTGAGGGCCATTCTCCCTGTTATACGCATCTCAGCCCAGAAAAAAAAGAGGGGTGGTTTAGTTTGCCTTGCTTGGGTGCTTTTCATGCCCGACATTCTTCACTCGTCTGCTTCTTCTGCTTCTGCACATCAGCCACACACAATCGCACTCGTGCAATTTAATGGGACTACACAAATGCCATGAAAAGGCTAATATCGCTTTTGTCGTTCGAGAAGGGGAACGGACGTATTCGGGGGGGTGGAGGGTTTTGGGAAAAAAAAAAGTTAATGTTTTTAAAAGATGCTGTCTGCAGATACGTACGCCCGAACCTTTGCACACACTTACATACCCCCATCTGTACATACACACGCATATACCGGCACACACAAACATACACACATGCATACGTATGTATGTATGTAAGTATATAAAAAGCCAAATACAAAATACGAGTGTATATCTTTTGGGTTTATTGATAGATTTTGTTTGGCAAAAGCATTTCATATTTTTCCATCACATATTTGTAGCACATCTATCTGCCTTCCCAACGCAGATGTATCTGTTGGTTATTTTTTTCTTTTTTTTGGCATAACATTGCCGTGCACAGTGGTTGCCATGTGAAAAAAACTTGGTATAACAACAAACGCTGCATCCAATCAACGCGAATGGATATCTGAAAAAAGTGTCTCTTCTTGGTTTAGATTTCAATCTACTTAATTAGCATCACATATTCATAGAATTCATACAACCAACAGATATGTTCATTACCGTCGAGCTTAACCAGTGTGTCGGTGAAAAATTAAAAGAAAAAATCGACACATATTTTGAAAGCGACACAACTTGATGTGAATTAAATTAAGAGTATATGTGTTCCACATTTTCCTACACAGAAAAAAATAATTTTGTCGATTCAATGAAAATATTCACGAATTCAAACAAAAAAATGCATTGAAACCAAAAAAATTTTATGTCGTTCATTAAAAATATTTTTGATGAAATCATTCACATTCAACAAAATAATTTGTAGGTTGTTTATCAAAAATATTTTTGATGAAAAAATTCGCATATCTACAAAAAAAATTGTAAATTTTATAAATTAGATAACCAAAATACAAATCATAAAAAATATAAAAAATTTTGTCGATTCAATTTATCAAATTTCTTTCAACATTTGATAACATTTTTCGTAAATATGCTAAAAATATTAAAACGAAATTTGATAAATGGGATCAACAAAAAAATTCATTAAAAAAATCCAAATATTTGATGAATTGTTTTGTTGATACATTTCATCAAACTTCGCTTCAATATTTGGCAAATTTTTTTATCATATTAACGAAAAGTTTCATTGAGAAGTGATGAAATTCTTGTACAAATATTTTCATTGAAATTTTTTGGTTGTCTTTTTTCTGTGTAGGGTCGAACGTCGATCAGTTACTGACATACGGCGAAGGTTAGAAACGTTAATGATACGCGGCTATATGTGGCGACAAAAAAAAAACAGTATCCATTTAACCTGCACGAACTAATAAAATCACAAAGAATTTCCAATTTATAAAATAGTCTCCTAACATTACGTTAGATTAGTGAACTGTGAACAACACAATTTACATGCGACCCCAATCAGGCCCAACTGTTTGAAGGCAGTACCGAACGGTCAGAGCCTTTTCTATAAAACTTGTACACGGCTTAGTGATAAGTCTCTTACTCGTACTGTCGCCGAAAATTGTTTTTTTACCAGCTTACGCTCCTGGTTGTGCTATCATGAGCGGACTTCTTTCGTTATTTTCATTTGTATAAAATATTTTAAAAATCGCCCAAAATGAGGGAAATTAAATGAAACCGAATAGGATCCTCAAATAAATAGCTCGCCGCTGGTCAACTTTTCGTTGTAGTAGTAATTGTTGTTGCTTTCGTTATTGAAAATCGGGAATACCCTGTGGAATATCAAAGCTCCATTTCAGTTTCGCAAAAGAAGATCCCTTGTGACACATTTGAAATCGTGAAAAACTGCCACAGATCGAAAGTGTAATGAGAAGGAAAATACAATCAAAGACGCTGACAGCGACGGCATTTGATTGTACATGCACTGACAGAAACAACTGTACATTAAACCAGCAAAAACGATTCTTCCGTAGTGCGACATAAAAATGATGTGTAAATCCCTTGACTTGATGAATAAATTCTACAATTTGAAGTACAGTGGAAAGTCGAATTTTCTTTAAGTCGAAGCACTTCTAGTGCCAGTTAGGTAGACAAATTTCCTTAAACAATTTTATAGGTAATTCCATAACTTATTGTCTCCGTTAGTCGAACTTTTCTACGTGATAGTGGTGGTTCGAGTTATGGAAGTTTGACTGCATTTTTCGGTGTTCATCAGATTGGAGTATTATTTTACATCAATCTTGCAAAAGAAAAACCTGCCTTTTAACGACATCAGCAACAACATTTTTGTCGGTCGCATTGCACACAACGAAGAAGTTTCTGCATGTGTTTGTTTTTGCTTTACTACTCGTTTTTTTTAGGGAATAAACGCTACCAAAGAGTAATTCTCGTTTAAACGACAAGAACTATTGCTTATGTTATACCAAGAATTGTTGTAGGAAGCATTGGGTATCGATGAAAAAGCGGCGGGGTTGCTTCCGAAATGGATTCGTGTACCTTGGATTGCAATCTAAGCAAATATAGTGTTATCCATTTCGTGGTTTCAAAAGTATAGCGCTGGAAGGGCGACATCTGTCAAACTGAGTTGTTAAACCATTTTTTTTTCTTTTCAGTTGGAAGTCT
This sequence comes from Hydrotaea cyrtoneurina, assembly GCA_958296145.1. NCBI lineage: Eukaryota > Metazoa > Arthropoda > Insecta > Diptera > Muscidae > Hydrotaea > Hydrotaea cyrtoneurina. Next base: position 148,682,446 of record OY282512.1, on the reverse strand, counting down.
GACATTGACGAAAATGTAACGTAAAAATTATTAAAACCTACTACAAAAATGGTGATTCTGGCACAGACACATATCGTGCTTAAAGAGGAGATTATGGTTTGTGGTTATGAAGCACATTTCTCAGTCGGTGGGTATGTTAATAAACGAAATTGTCGTATTTGGGGTTCTGAGAATCCTCAAGTAATTGAAGAGAGGCCATTACATCCACACAAAGTCACTGTTTGGTGCGCTCTTTGGTCCGAAGGTGTGATTGGACCTTACTTCTTCGAAAACGACGAGGGAACGAAAGTCGCCGTCAATTCGGAGCGTTATGGTCGTATGATCGCCGACTTTTTTGCCTGATATTGAAGAATACGACTTGGAGAGTATGACGGTGTCAACAAGACGTAGTTTCTCGCCGTGGCGACCTCAACTGTATGATAAAAAAAAAAATATTTTATATGTGTTTTATTTACGTTTACTTTTAAAAAGCTAAATGGATAGCATTGAACTCTTTCAAAAAAAAAAAATGTTTTATTTGAAAAATGGAAATGTTTTACTTTTTTCCGACATTTTTGCAAAATAGAAATGTTTTATTTTTTATAGAAATTATAATTCATGTTCATTAAATTGATAGACCGATGTATTGAAGACAATGTAATGAAAAGTTTTACATCAAATTAAAAAAAAGTGTAGTAGGTTGGAAAATGATGTCCAAATTCATCAAATTGATGTAAGAATTCATCAAATTAATGAGCCCGAATTAATATTATTAATATTTTTAAAATTAATATTAATATTAATCTCATTAATATTTTTATTTTCTGTACATTTATTTGAAAGAAAAAACAAATTCAACTGACCGGCAATTAAGAGACAAAAGACACATGAACAGTGTCTCCCACATGTGGAACTTCCATAAACCCTAATAATCGTATATTCGAATAACTAGTTGGGATTGTAAATTGTTTTAAATAATCCAAACCACATTCCCACCTGATAGACTTCTTAAACATCCGAATTTAAATTCATGTTTTCAGTCAAAGTTTAACTGCAGTTTAATCTTTCAATTGGACGTTGAAACTATAGTCATATGATTGTGGCATAAAAAGAAGAAGAATCAACATTATGTTGGTTCACCAAGTCCAACAAATAAAATAAATAACATAAATAATGCTGCTGAGTAATTTTCTTCATGATGGGAATTGTTACACACATGTGTCTTTGGCCCGTGCCAACGTTCAGAGTTTTTTAATTCTCATATTTGTTTTCTAAAAGTCTTGTGTCACCAAAATCCACTAGGAAACTTTAATATTATTTTAATTATTCACCGGAACAAATTTTAGTGTTGGCACATCATGGACCATTTTGACTGACCACTCAGAAAACTCAGTTTTATTGGCAACTAAGTTTGGCGGTTTACCTATAATCTCAATTATTGGACCCGAATGGTTAAACCATCGAAGAAGGCAATCTTTTAGTTGTTGTTGCCTACAAAAATAATCCAACCTATTATTGGCATCCATTTTTTTTTGGCTCCCAATTCCTCCAAAATGACCGTTCTTATTTATTTCTGGTCTGTTCTGTTGTTTTATTTGAATAAAAATATATGAGTAATACAATAATTTTAAAAAGTTTAATGTTAAACGGAGTTAAGAAGAACACGAACAATTTAAATATTTAAATTAAAGAAAGAACTGCAAAATGTTTGGCCAGTTAAAAGTTTCAAGATAATTATGAGTACATGAGAAGTATTTCTATATCAAGAAGTAAAAATGTACTCTACTCTTTACTCCATTATTATTAATCGATTTACAGAGGTACAGGCCAATTGTGGAATATGTCGGTGGCAGGTTGTGAACAGGCTTTACTTTGCAATCGTTGTAGCGATCTAGGACGTTAACCCGTTCTCACTTTTGGAATGGCCGCATTGCTAATCCGATACAAAATATCCAAAACACCAGAGCACCACTGTGCGACAGAAATTTTGAATAGCAAATCTGCATTAAATGAAAAACGACAGCGATAAACATACACAGCAAACTGCCAGTCAGGCACAACGACGAGATGCGAGATGCGTGATGCCGCGATGTCTGTGTCTGCTGTTCAAAAGTGGGAAGCCATTGTTGAAACCTTATTTGAAAAAAAAAAAAAAGAGAGACACACACCCCTAAACAGGGGGAGATTCTCTAATAGCTCAAACGTACTCACACACTCGGGCACTCGTACACGTACACGCACACACTGACACCAGCCACTCTCTTGCCGAATCGCAGCGACAACGGATTTGTGGTAAGAAATCTATGAATGAAGCTAAACACACGCACACACACACGCACACACACACTCAAACCCAAAACATGAATCAGGGCGATTTCCTTTAGGCTCCTTTCGTTTACTGGGAATTTCCTAAGCCCAGTGATTGAGTAATGTTTCTCATGACAGTGTGCGTGTGCCTGTGTGTGCCTGTGTAGGTAACCACAAACAACACACACACACACAAATCTCTATGAACTGAAGTAGGTAGACGAACGACAATACCAGGTCCTGGCTGGCTGGCGGCTGTCTCTTCACAGTTTCCATTTATAAACTGTGCGCAAAACATTGAGTGAATCAGTTCCAACACGGATCTTAACGAGAACACACACGAAAATATCTTAAACGATTTTTCCCTTACGAAAAAAAAAATAAAACTAACCGAGAAAACAAAACCCACAGTGAAAGTGTTTCATATACACACAAAAACGATAAAGAAAACCATAATAGTTTCTTTTTATACACACAAAAAAAAAGTATTTTTGACGTAAAGTCGAAAACGAAAAAACAAAACACTTAACAATCAGCAACATGTCTACCTTGAACATGCATCCACCACAAACCTACTCCAGACTCTTCCGTCCGTGGGATTGCAATTCCCGCACCGAAACGAACAAAACACCAGAACGGATCGAAGTGACTGCCAAACCATTGGTTAAATCGGAATATGGCTCATCCACCGAGGACATGTCCGCGGCCTCGTCGACATCGCTGATTAAGGCCGAGAACCTTTCGTTCAGCGGCAATGAAAGTGATCGTGAATGTGCATCTTCCAGCAGTTCCTCCACAAAGTCATACGATGAGAGTTTCGGCCACAGCATGCCGATGGAGACCTCCTCACCAACGGTCGCATCCACCCACGCCGCCCACCATCCCATGAACTATGCTGGCGCCGCTGCGGCTGCTCCCTCATCCCATCTGTATGGGTCTTTGGACAGTCACATGCATCATGCCTCGGCCATGCATATGATGGCTCCATCTGCCAGTGATTTGTACTATGCTGCCGCGGCCGCCGCTGGATTACCCAATGTTGCTGCGACTACTTCGCCATCGGCTGCTGCTGCTGCCGCCGCCGCTTATGCTTTGGATCCCTATGCCTTGAGTCTCATGGAGCAGGAGTACGCCCGCGTCATGGCCGAAGAGGCCCACCTCAAGGCCGTCAATGCTCGCAAACAAAGGCCGAAGAAGTTCAAGTGCCCCCACTGTGATGTGGCCTTCTCCAACAATGGCCAACTGAAGGGACACATTCGCATACACACCGGCGAGCGCCCATTCAAATGTGACGTCGAAACCTGTGGCAAAACGTTCACCCGCAACGAAGAGCTCACCCGCCACAAGCGCATCCACACCGGCTTGAGACCCTATCCCTGCTCGGCCTGCGGCAAGAAGTTCGGCCGACGCGATCACCTCAAGAAACACATGAAGACGCACATGCCGCAGGAACGTCAACTGGGACCCGCCATTTTCGTGCCCATGTATCCCTATCTCTATAGTTACTAGATCGATCGATCGTGCGGGCGACAATTGACAGTCGCAACTGGCTTGGCCTCCCACCTTCCTATTCCAAATGTTCCTACAAGGCGAATGAAGAAAAACGGAAAATGTATGAAAAGAACGCGCTTGCACGCGTTAAAAACGCTACCAAACACCACCAACAACAACAACAAACAAAACACTCAATTACCTCAATTATCTCCTGTACCTGGCTGCTGAAAACTGCAACTGAAAATTCAAAACTCACCTCAAGAAACCACAACGAATCTTTGCTTTACCACAAAGACCAAGAAACCACCAAGTACAAGTACAATCAAGAAAAACAAAAACAAAATGAAAATATTTATTATTTTTATAATTTCCAAATACACACATTTACTATGTACATATGTGTAGGTGTTTACCTTAAGACAAGAAAAAACATCGATGACGAAACGTGTTTTTCCCAATCGATGTACGGTTTGTGTAAATATCAGCATCGACATTTCAAAGTTTACACCGTGTAAAATGTAAATAATGTATCGACTTTTGGATACTCGTTCAGAAAACGAAAACCACAACAAAATCACTGTATAAATTTATAGTTTCTAGTTTATTTTATTATTTTATTTCTCTTATTATTTCCTATTATTATTATTTTTAAGTTTTTTTTGATAAGCTGTTTTAGATGAAAATTTTTATATTGAGAAAAAAGAAATATACAAATGAAAAAAGTTATGAAAAATTAATTAAATTTATGTTTTTTCTTCTAATTCTGACTTTGGCGCTATTTGAAAATGCCGTCGGCGACTGACTATCGACTCATAGCTCAAACAATAGGATGTTCGAAAGGGAAGAGGGGAAATACGTATCGTCACCAGACATCCAAAATGACTTAACAACCATTTTCACAAGTAAAATCTAAACAATCTTCTTTTAATGTCGACTTTAGGACTTAAGCCTATGAAATTGTAAATTTTAAGATATTCAAGTGTAAAATGTTGCAAAGACATTTTACAAGAATCAATCAAATGGCACGATTATGTGTATTCTGGATTTCAGGTGACGAAGTATACGTGGATCCACAGAAAAATCACTCTGCGAATTTGTGTCGGACACAATTTGGCATTGAATATTTCGAAGGATGTACAGTCAAACTTAAATAACTCGAATCACCATTGGAAAAGTTCGCTTTACGGACACTTTGAGCTGTAGAATTATAAAATATTATAAAATTGTTTCCCAATTGAAAAGAGAAAACATTTCGTCCTCTTAATAAAATAATGGTGTATAATACACTAGTATACACTATTGTTTTATTGAGGGAACGATTTCTTCGTATGTATTTTATGTATACAGTTCTAATAACTTGAAAAGCTGTGTACATTTTTTGTTGTCACTAAAAAGTAACTCCAATATTTGTAGGGCTTTGTAATGTTCATCAGTTGTATGGAAGGTTGCAAAACCAACCTCCTCCTCCTCGTCATAGCTTATAGCGCTCTGATTCGGAGAAACATTAATCAGCAATATCGACATCCGTAGAAAAGTCTTTTAGACTTCGTCATTATAAACCTCAGATATTTCTGAGCAACGTATTTTTTTGGATCCATTTTAAGCCCCATTACACGTTTATAAGCCCTCACAAATCAATTATTTGGTTTATTTCTATGAGAACTTCGAACTTATGGAAGTTTGTGTTATTATTTTTCTTAGATGACCAATTTAAGGGAATGTATTTCATTAACGCATTAACTGCCACTACAAATGCTTCGACTCAAAAGAACATTCGAGTTGTGGACGTTCCACTGTATCTGGTAATAGACAATCGTTCAACGGCAATGAAAGTGATCGCGAATGTGCTTCATCTAGCAGTTGATCCACGAAAACGATGACATTTTCATGTAAATGGAGACTTCCTCACATCATCTCACAATTATTATTATCTGTTTGGTTATTGGACCATTGGCCATATGTACTATGCTGCCACGGCCACTGTCTCCTCGGAATCCCACAGCCGCCGCATATATTACACATGTTTCCGAGTACATAGAGATAGATAGATGTTGCTCAAATAAAAAAAAATCTCTTCAAAAGCTATAAAATAAAATGAAGTGTTATAATAATGTTCTAATAGCGGTTCCTTCAGATCTTTATTAAATAGCGAATATTATAGGAAATATATTCAAGAAAGGATTATTCTGTCCAGTATTACGGACAGCGGTTATGTTCTCAATAGATGTTGCGTTTCATCGACTGATCAACCGAAACAGTGCACTCATATGTATCCATTCGATTTTGAGTGGGAGTGAAACTCTCCCACCATTTCGAGCCCTAACCGCGAAGAAGACGTAAGCGCCAGGAGAGACTTTTTGAGTTGTCAATTAAAAATGCGTGTGGTGCTTACGATACAATTGAATTTGCTATATCTTTGTGAATATAAAATTTTAATTTTTTAATATTCTTTAATAATATTTTATTTTCAATGATAAGATCATCGAGTCAAATAGTTGAGAAACAAAGGTTAATTAACATTAATTTTCAAAAAAAAAAAACAATTTACTACGGAAATAACTGATTTTAAGATTTAATTGCCTGTTTCCATAAACAGTTACAAATCGTCAATTTTGAAAGCGTTATAAAATGGATGTCAGACATTATTGAATTGTGATTTTCAGATATATTTTAGAAATCGACATGTGGAACACAATTCCAAAAAAATAAGTTCTCAATACTGATAAGAATCCATTTAATTGGGCATTTAATTTTGACAATTTCCAACGAACGAACAAATTCGTTTTATGGAAACAGGCAGTAAGTTTATAATTCTAAGTCGTATTTTTTTGTTCTGTATCAATTCTCTTTCGATTTAGTGGTCATTCGCGTTGTTTCTTTAATGCAAATCTGTAGATGCCATATTTTTACTATTTAAAACAACAACAACAAAATTATTCTTTGCTAAAAAAACATGTGAATTCGGACAAAAACTTCGAAAACTGCAACTTCACAGGTCTCTTGCACTTTAGCAGAAGTAAAGTGTAAGTAAAATCGACGACGCGCCCGGTACTTTAAAACTGGGCCCAATGAAGAAAGACACTTTATAAATATTCCTTAACAGTTACATAGCCCAACAAAAAATATTGTTTGAATGAAAAGTTAAGAATTTTACCGTTTTAACACAAATTTATTTATTTTTCAAGTTTGAACTTTCCTAAGACAAAACCCATAGTCAGGCATTTCCTTTAACCTAAAAAATATCTGAAAACGCCCAAAAAAAAAACGTATATGGTGGGAGATGCATGCATGAAAGCTGTCACAGGTCACTTGCATTTTGGTAGAATAAAATTTAAAGGAAAGCTGGAACGGGCCGCTAGCAAGAAAGACCCTTTAAAAAATCAATGAAAAGATAAGAATATTCCGGACAAATAAAACCAGATTCAAAACCGGGTAAGGCCAGCGGCTGTTTTCCACCTCGTAAATTTTGGCGACTTGGCGAGTACGAGAGTAATCTCTAAGCCATGTAAAACTTCTCCAGACAATAATTAGCCGTTCGGATCCTGCTTTGAACAGTAGGCCCCGGTCAGTGAGTATACACAATTACAGCCCACCGATTCCCCGTCTGTTCCTTCATGTAATGTTAAGGGAAACTAGTAACGGGTCAAATGTAAAAAACAAATTTATTTATTTTTCAAGTTGGAACTGGAAAAGCTCATGCTTTCATCTTTGATTGCTACTTTGCTGAAAAATATCTGAAAATGCCAAAATGAGAGAAAAAATTCTACCACATCTTGATTCGTGTTTTGTGAAATTGATTTATAGAAAACTATCAACTGAGTAAATTTATTCCAACTCCTCACTTATGGAAAGGAATGGGGATTTTAGCAACGAGAATCGCTTATGGGAAATTTAACTTGATCTTGTTATGAGAAACCTAAAATAAAAGTAATCGCTGATTTATTGTTTGTATGTTATTCAGATACGACATTGGTGTTTTCTAAAATAGAAAACCATTTTTGCCATATCTTTGCCGCTGTCCGTATTGCCGGCATTTCGAAGGTATCTGGTACCCATTCGGCAAGATTATGGCTCCAATTGTTCGTCCTCAGTGTTTGAGCGAATATTTTATGACTCTACAGTTTTTTTTGAATACTTTCAATTAACAAAAAGTATTTTTTCTTCTCGGTTTTTTCTATTATTTATTGAACGCAATTTCATGTATATGTAGACTACTTGGTGACGGAGTCTAGCTCTATCTCACGAATGGCTTGCACGATATTCGCCTTTGGGACCTGACTCGTTAATGGATTGTTCGCTTAACAACGGTTCTTAATGGTACCCCACAAAACAAATCAGTCGAAATGGTTGATAACACGATTGCCGGTACGAAAAATAACACGATTGCCGGTACGAAAAATATCCATTGTTGCATGGACTGTGGTGTATAGTCTTGAAACCAAAGACCGTCCAGATTCGACAGTTTCCATGTCCGCCGAGATGAAAGTATGCTTTGCCAGAAAATATAATTTTTCGAACAAAATCGTTCTTCATTTCGAGTTTGGGCGAATAAATTGCTGACATTGTGAAGTGCCGAGTTCTTGAGATCGATGGTGAGTTGATGTTCCAGCACACTTTCGTCAATGGCAGCCACATTTCTGTCGGTGGACCACTTACGACGATGGAGTCGGTCAGTGTGCCAGTGCCACTGGCATCCTAGTTTCATAAACTTTTTGCACATTTCGGACACAACTTCTTTTCAATAAACCCACTGTTTGGGCTTCACAGATTCGAATCTATTTTCAGTTTGCGCGCAAGTGGTACTTTACGAAATAATGTCGATTATGGACGAATGGCATGTGACTGACTTCTAACGGCACTCGTATTTGTATTGTCCATGGGACAACAAGTCTCATTACTAACTCTCGCCATTCAATTGGGAAACAGGCGAACTGCGGAACAATGACTCGCCACTACTTGGAAGGTGATTCATTCATTGACTTCAACTAACTTCCTCCTCCGTATTTGAGAAGGCGTTACCAAGCAGCATACAAACTGCCAGCTATTAGCTGTTAATAATTGCATTCTTTCATACATTTTGCATATAATTTAGTTGGAAACCAGCTGGAAACACCGACCGAAAAATTCTGCTAATTTGTGATGATTATGGCAATTTTCGGCGAGGCTGAAAGGACTGCCGACAAAACTGTAATTTTGTCGGCATGATTTTTTGAATTTTCCAAAACCTTTTGTCGTCGCAAAAAAAAAAAAAGGAAACCCTTTGATAGTTTACGGCGACATTCATTCATGACACAAAGACAGACAGAGAACGAGAGAGAGTGAAATAACTTCATTCGCAGTACAGAACAGCAAAATTAGTTGTGATCATTAGTGAAATGTGCGCACATGCAACAAGCCGAGCGTCGGCCCTTTCAGGACATCTCTCTCTTATCATTGCAGCCCCTAGACATGTTGAATGACTTAGGGAAATATTCGAAATAGCCGATGATCCTAATCACTTGCGCACACAAATGCCCGTCGCCCAAAATTTCCCCTTAGCGTGGCTTTACCTAAGACTCGGCTCGCGATAGACCTGGTTTTAGAACGGATATAGCTTTGTTAAAGTTCCTGTAGGAAATTTTATGTCATTAATCGCAAATCCGGGGGATTTTAAAATCCCCCAACCCTGAATGGCCATAGGCTTGATCAAAATAATCAGCCGATTAAATCTGCCTGTGCAGATTGGGCTTAATCAAATCTCGGTTTGTCACAAGCGCAAGCAACGAATGCTCGCGCACTCGCTTAATCGAAATGCATAATCGTCGTTCGGTGGGTTTTAGATAAGCGATGCTTGTGTATGTGGGTGATCCGTAGCGATTGTGGATTTCGCTGGCAGCACATTATCGCTGGCTTCTCTGTGTCCTTAGTCTTGGTAAAGTTTGAGATGGGTTTCCTTAAGCTCAGATCATGGGATCTCCAGCCAGCATCGAAATCTAATGATTTGTTAGCTAGTTGTTGGGATTACATCTAGGGAAAGCATCTCGAAATTCGTCGTATCGCTTGTTCAAGTCTTAATCGATGGCAACTGTACTCGCTTAAGAGGACTTGTCCAGAAGTACTTACTGGGCAAATACGGCCGCATGATTAGAGCGCCGAAGTAAGTACTGACAGTCTGCCGAGTTGTAGATTCATGTGACACACGGTCGAAAGCTCTCCAACATTGTGAGCATTTCATGCAGATGACTACGAATTTGATGTTGAGGTTGTGTTAAATTCCATTTATTTATTTCGATTTAATCTCATGAAAATATTTCTAAGAATATTTTCTGGAGATCTGCAGATAGGAAAACCCGCACGGGATCTTCGAGAAGACAATAATAGGCGAAAAATGGATTTCTGTTAATGTGTTTCTTTAAAAAAGTCTTGTAGTTGGACCACCTTTTACACTCCATCCAAGAATTAAGGATCAGATATTAATTTGGTTTCCGTGAATACAATTGGGCAATGTATGTGTTTTTCTATGGAATTCTCAAATTGACTCACAGGAATGACCCGTCGACCACAATCAGCCAGATGGTTCCACAACTTACAAACAGTTTTAACTCTCAGTTACTATGTGGAGATTTTCTTCTACGAGAGGGGAGGGGAGAACTAAAAATGGGTGAAACAACTTTTTGGAAACAAAAGGTGCAAATGAGTTAGAGTTGGGACGAAAAAAGTACAAAACGGAATAAAAAATGGGAAAAAAGGGAACAACAATAAAACATGGTGTAACGAGTTTCTGCCAACAACAAGTGGATAATTGCAACAAAGCGGGATAAAAAAAGAACAAAAAGGAATAAAGGCTGAAACAAATTGTTGGCAACAATCGGTGGACATGAGTTAGAGATAGAAAGAAAACGTACCAACACGGTATAAAATAAAAAAGGTGAAACACATTCTTGGCAACAACAAGTAGATAATAGCTAGAGAAGGGACGAAAAAGGCCAACAACTGATGAAAAAAGGGGAAAACAAAAATTGTAATTTGTGAGAAATTAAAAAACAAAACGAAACAAATTTTTTAAAAACAATTTTTATCAATTCTCAGATTTTCCCCAATTTTTATTATTTTTGAAAAACAAATATTTTTTTCACTTTTCTTAGCATAACTTGAAGAGACTCCAAATTTTTAAACTACTTAAGCGTTACGAAAAAAAAATGTTTTTTGAACTGAAACCTTGAAAAAACGATAACTATTTAAAAAAAATTTAGGAAAATATGAGAATTAATAAAAATCTATTTTTTTAAAAATTTGAAGTGATAGATTTCCATTTCCACGAGTCTGGAAAATAGAAAAAGTGTAAACAAATCTTTCGACTTCATATCTACAGCCAAAAATTGAGAAATGCATTAAGGTTGTGGGTCGGTAGAAAGTATTTTCATTTTGACCAATGAAAATTAAAGAAATATTTGCTGTTTAACTGGAAATGGGAAATTTACGCATACGAAGTGAAAATTAGTCATTCCATTTCCCTTTTCACAGAGATCATAAGTGATCCATACAGGAGAAGTCGGCATTATTTGCATAAAATTTTAAATGGCTGTCTGTCTCAATCCACCATCGAATAACGAAGATTTATTTTCTCAACCGTTCCGAATACCATCCTGCTTGGTCTGATGAGCGTATCGACCGTCCTAGATCATTTAACTCTGGGTTTTTTTATTAAATCTTTTAGGTTTATTTATATTTTGACGACAAATATAGTTATAAGGATAATATCTAATATGTTAGGGGATACATGATATAAGCACCTTCGCTGGGACATATGATCCCAGTAGGGGCGAAAGGGTTAATGTATATTCACAGCCAGTCTACGGTGGCATCTCTTAGGAGTCATATCGGAAAGTGGGGATTATTCTACAAAGTAGCATTTTAAAAAGACTGGAACACGATGTTCTCTTTTGATTAAAAACCTAAACAATGGCGACGTCATATTCGCACGTTTTTTGATGGGACGCTGTAATTTAGGTCACTGAATTTTTCGGGCGAGTTCATACGAAGTACATTCGTATGGACTTTCGCATCTCGAGTGGTGTCTGCAGGACCTACTCCATGTCCATGTCCCATATTGGTTTTGAACAGTTTTTTGTTGGCCTATGGTCGAACGTAGTGCGATGTTTAGTATTCCATTTATGAATTCACACAAAGATTTTGTATGAAGGATGAGTTTCGCAAACGGCTACCGGACACAGATTCTCCAACCAAAACTATGGGTGTAAAATATTCCTCAATAAAATTAAGTAGACATTTTATATCTGGTAAATCTTGTGGTTCCTTACACGAGCAACTGGACAGAACGACAGAACGGGTTGACTGCGTATCGAGTTTAAATTGTCATTTATGTGTTGGCCATCGCAAAATTTGGATTCATGTGTTATTTTACCGGTTAAAAAAAATCATGGAAAACTTCTCTAGAACGATCGCCGATAGCCGACTCTAAAACGATAGGTCGCCATTTGAGAGAAGTTCCTCGAATGAATTGTTAAGGAAAATTCGTTTTGAAATACATTTCATAAACTGAGCACTCTTTTCAATTCATATACTAAGGGGACATTTGAAACAAAGCGACCGTCTATTGATGGAGCAATTGTTAAAGTATTGTAATTGTTGTTGTGATAAAAACAATTTCCATGGAAATTTCCAATCTACAAGTACGAGGTTTTGGTTTTATTTTAAATGAAAATAAATTGCATGGTCAACAACGAAAGAACGATTATTCATTTAAACAAAACAACACAAAACAACACAAAACCCCCCCTCACTCACTTGACAAATCCAGGTTCACACACGTCCAGAAGGTCAACAGCGAACGATCTAAAAAAAGAACACTTTTGGACAAAATGCCTGCCCACCAAAGAAGCGTGAAATCTTGAAAACTCAGGTGTTGGTACTTTTGTCAACAAGTGTTAAATCCGAAAGTCTTGAATTTATTTGATCACCAATTAAAATGATAGATCTGAATGAATTAATCACACACACTCACCATCCATAGAAAACTCCAACATAATCTCCACCTAAATCAATACGATCGCCAATCATTTGTTACACTTGAAGTTCTCAGGAAAATGTCCATAGATGCCTGTGGGAGACAGGTAACAGATTTCATCAGTCCAACTCATTGACAAATAGTGACGTATAAATCAAACTTGACTTTGCCGAAACCCGATGCGACTATAACGAATATAAATTAATAACGGTTATTAATAATACAATTACTTGACAATGAGGACAATAATCAGGTTAGACTTTTTCGATGGATTTAAGGACAACTCCTGCTTGGGTAGCGAAGGAGCAAACGAGCAACCCCGTGGCGATAAATCAATAGAACTAATCGAGGTTCGAACAATGGAATGGACGAAAGAGAATAATTGTTGGTGTTTGTTAGTTTGCAACTAAGAAGACGTCACAATGTCTGAGAATATTCTCACAGAGCACGACACTGCACTGCACTGCACTGCAGCACAACAATGCGCCATGGGCTCATCTAACAGGTAGGTGATGTTCTGCACGCCCCTATCAACCGAGTAGTGAATCCCTTTCTTCTGTTGGACAATGAATGGCAACGAGATGAGGTGGACAGACAGACGGGCGGACGGACAGATTCGGGCAACGGCAGACAATGTGGCAACAACAAGTAAGTTGCAACACAATACAGCCCTCACCGGCACCGCTACAGATGGCCATTGTTCGAGACAAGTTACTAGCCCGACTCTGTCAAAAATATCTGCACTCAGCCCTTCGAGTCAATTGTTTCATGAACACAAATCAGTTTAATTTCTATGCGATCTTGGCCAGATACGATTATTTTGGTCAATTTTTCATGTGATCTCTTGGCAAGGTGTCACCATCGCCCAACTGTCTCTCTCTCTCTCTCTCTCTCTCTCTCTCTGTGTCTGTCTGTCATAGATGCCATTGTCCGGTCGGGAGTTTGGCAAATGCATTCGGGTCGTTTGCAAGCATGAATGACATCTTTGAATAATTGTTCGGGAACGTGTACACAGACAGTTTGTCTGGGAAAGTGTGAGAAAAACTGGATTAGAGCAAATAAACCGTAGTTAAGGCGAGAAAACCCTCCCGTAATGTTGTGGTTAATGGGAACACTGCCTTCGTTGCTTTGACCTGATTTCAGTTTACATTTCTCCATGCAATAACACTCGACATACATTTCCAACATCGAAGGGGGGGATACGACTTTCTAGAAGACACAAACACATTTCTATGAACAAAAAAAAACATGGAAATCCCTCAAATGCTGTTAGGTGAAGGGGAACCCCATTGCTGTCTACCCTTTACTATCCTCCGCTGAAGTATTTCAATACTCGTTACATATCAATTCAGGATTCTTGTGGGGCTTTATGCGAGGCAAACGATCAATATTTAGACCCCACACCACACTGTAAAATATGAAAGCCCAAATTACATCGATCGACTCAGAAACTATTTCGGGGCCCCCTCGTTCTGGCCAATTAACGCCTCGGTATAACTTTTTATGGGGCTACGTTAAGTCATTGGTTTATTTCTGTCTTGTATTATCATTTTAAGTTCTCACGCTCTTAATGTTGTTCTGTGGAATATCCAACATTCTCGAGGTCATCTAAGGGGCACTCGATTTTGACTTCGGTTTCGAAACTAACAAAACGTCATTCGCGGTTTTTCTGGATTAGCTGATATTCGGTTTCTATCGCGTGGTGAATGTTTCGTCAGAAATTTGTTCTTGAGCATTTTTCCAGAGAACGTATCTGCTTAACCAATCGGAATTTTATTTTGCTACCTTCAGGACAATTTTCGGCATCGACAAGGAGAACAAATTTGTAAACTGGTTTGGAAAAACACCCACCAGTCATTCAAAATTGCCAATTTACTAAGACCTTTCTGTACAGAATTCATCATAACTCAAAAACGACTTGTCCTATTTTGTTGAAATAAATTTAGAACTATTTAGACCTACATTACTTTTTAACAGTTTTTTAATCTGACCAATATTTTCGGCTCTATAAAAAAAATTGTGGCGGAAAAAAAATGTTTTTTTTTCTTTAAAATCTTTAAAAAAAAAACAATCGAAACGGCAAAAGATTGTTAAATATTATTACTTTATCGTAAAGCTACATGACTCATGCATAAAATGAGACATGGATCATGCAAATCGGTTGGGTATCTAAAGTCTAACGGCCTTCTGAATGATCGCCCGTATGGCTTCCGTAGAAATCGATCTACTGGAGACCTGATGGCGTTCCTTTCGAAACGATGGAGTCGATCCATTCACCGCCTTGGCGAAAGTAATGTCGTGGCTCTGTATATTGTCAAGGCGTTCGACAAGGTCTGGCACGGAGCACTCATATCAAAACATATCGCATTTGGTGTCGATAATATCTTCTCTCGATTCATATTGAGTTTTCTCTGAGATCGCTCTATACGAGTTGTTATAGATGGTGTCTCATCCAACGAGCACAGGTTGACCGCAGGAGTGACACAAGGTTCGGTCCTCTCTCCTTCTCTATTTCTTATTTTCATTGACGACCTGTTGGGTCAGACTGTGAACCCAATCTACTTCTTAGCGGATGTCAGCAATCTCTGTCAATCGTACTCATTTGAACATCGGCCAAGTCCCCCGGATAAATGACTCACTCAACCGCGATTTGGCGACGATTTGTGAGTCGAATCAAACAGAGTAGACTTTAACGCACATAACACTGGTTCTGTTTGTTGTCACACAAACGTTCCACTGATCCAGCACCGCTGTCAATATCTATGGGTGGTGTGAATATCGAAGTATCAGATACTCTTGATGTTCTGGCCATGAAGATACAGGGTGATGCTCGCTGGGCTAGCCATATATTCGAAGTGTCGAAAGAACCATTCAAGTGTTTAGACTTTTTAGTGCGGTGCAAAAAATACTTCACCTCATCTGATCTCGTAAATGTTTACACCACCTACATCCGAACTAAAATGGAATACAACTCCCATGTATGGGAAGGGGCTCCAATGACATATTTGCAGCTTCTGGACAGCAGAAGACCGCAGGCTATCCAGCCCTATTATCTCCCTTCATCATCGCCAGAGTGTGGGTTGTGTATCGCTATAGATATGTCAATGGTATCTGTTCGTTAGATATCCAGACGTTAGCCGGAATAGGCGGCTATTCAGGGTCTCTCACCCGTTCATTGCCAATAAATAGAAAATGCATTCTTCAGCCGAACTGTTCGTATGTGGAATAACCTTCCAGCAAAGGTTTTTCTGCCGTCTATGACATTCTCGAATACCCTCTCTCCCCCTCCAATACCCTTGCTTCCTATCGCTAACACAGTGCATTGCATCCGAGGACAACCAGCAGCATTGGTGTCACTGAAGAACTAATAAAGTTAACGCAAACTTTAAAGGTTTTAAAGAACGGTGTTCAAGTTCTGGCGAAAAGTTGAGGTTGATCATTTTATATATTAGCCCCATACAGATTCAAATGCAGATTAATAATGTCCTGTGAAATAAACCCCCAAAAAAATCAAATAAACCCCAGAGAGACAAACAATGAAATAACACCCAGGTTTAGTCCCGATTTACATCTTGTGTAAACACAAGTTGTGTAAACACGAGAGGCAAATTCACACAGGAATCATAAAAATTGCCGCACGTGAAATTTTCTAGTGTGAATCGGGACTTAATGACAAAATTACCCCAAGAAAACAAATAAAAATGAAATAACCCCCAAAACCCTGTTAACCGTATTAGTCCTTATAGGCTTGGTTAAAGCGTGATGTTAATAAATTTAAATTGATAATAAAAAATATCTTTGGGGTTTATTAACTTTTGGAGTTGCTTCATTATGAAAAAATGTCCAAATGTCTAATGAAATAGCTCGCAGAAAATATATGATTTCTCGCAATTGGGATTATTTCATTTGGGGGTTATTTCGTAGCGCCATATGTTTGTTTGGATGACAAATTTCAGCTTTGTTTTATCGATTTTTATTTACCTTTTCAGTTATTTTATATTTTTATTTAGGTTCTATTTGGTTATTTTTTCTTTAAGTCTTATTTCATTGGGTGGCACTTAGCAGAGCCGTGCCACATAGCCAGACCAGTCGCACATGATGTTTTCCTTATAAGCAAATAGCGCTATATTTCTATACTCGTGTAAATATCAGTTAATCCGTTTGTCATTTAATTACAGTCGAATTCGGTTAAACGGAAATAAAAAAAGCAAGAACATTTGTTTGTCACTTATGCTGGATTTTTAAAAAAAAAAAAAGACATCGGATAGTTGAACCGTTGAACTTTCATTTAAACGAACTGAGTACGTACTTTTGAAATTGTTCTACGAAACGAAGATAGAAACTTGTGACACAACTATTGAAATACATGTATGTAGGTAAAATGTAATTTCAATATTAATGAGTTTCAATGAAAATAGTCACTTATTTTCATTTGGTTGAATTGTCTTAAATGTTGTTGATACATCTTCTATTGAGATCATTTCGCTCATTTACTTCCGTAGTGTCACAACTTGAAATACGATATTTTTTTACGAGAGCCGTTTAATGTTCAAATATAGGAAACATATCATAGGTTTCCCGAATAAACTAGACCCCTGACAAATGTATGTATAATACACAAATAAGAGATTTACGGCTTTTCCTTTGGCAAAAAAATAATAAGTGAATTTTGAATTGTGACACTATTGAAGTAAATGAGCGATATGTTTTGCCCAAGCTTCAGAATTGTCTCCCAAAAATGTTTTCATGACATGAATTGATTCTTAAATATCTCCTTCGTTTAAAAGAATTATTATGATCATCTCGTGTAGGTTCAACAACATTTTACAACGTTTCCATTCTTCTCTCGGTCAGTCAATTCTCCTCTATTATTGTGTATGAAATGAGACGGCACAACATTATTTCACATTCATCGTATTTCTCGTAAGCGGTGTTCGTATCATATAAGTTTGGGTCTGCATTCACAATGTGTTTCACATAAACGATTTTTCAATAAAGCGGATTTTCGTTTAGGCGAAGTACAAAGCATGGAAAATCGCCCAGAACAATCTGATATTTATTTTCTATTAAGCGATTTTGTCAATTAAAAGGCGTGCGCTTATCCGAATTCGACTGTATATCTATTCTTCAGGACACTACCAGAATCTGATTGCTTGTTCTTGCTGCTTTGATTTTGCACTCTTTGTAGACTCACATCGGAGCGTTTCTGATGACCACTCCCAATGGATGTATGACAGTTATGTCTGTCGGCCATTTCCAGTCGCTACTGTACTTTCAGGCTTAACATAGAAATGCCGACAATCTTATCTGCAGTCCAGAAGAGAAAAAAACTAAAGGAGACTAAAGAAAAAATCCAAATCGTGCATATGTTGCATGGACGAAACGATTTGTAAATTTCCAAAATCTGATATTTAATTTGATTATTTCGATGCGCCAATGTTTTCATTGTTATTACCTATTATGTATTATTATTATTATTACAAGTAAACTACTATGTGTGTGTGTGTGAACTCGATTTGTTTTGAAAAGGTATTAAGATTATGTTCCAAAAACCACGGCATATTTCCAATTCGGCTCACATACATATGTAAGGGATTTAGGAGATAATTCAGCTCTAGAAATACACCCAAAACCACAAATTATACAAACGCAACAATTGTTGTCCGTCGTTCTTGTTGTTGGTGTTGCAATTCTGATATCCTCAAGTGTGTACTCACACACATGCGTGCCAGCATTGCATGCTGTTGCGTATTCCTTCGTCGGAGGGTTTCATATCTGGGACATATGGCTGGCGTCAGGATTAACGACAAACGCTCTAACACTCTAACACTCTCACACACACACACACAGACATATGCACGCGCGCAGATAAACAGCTCATTAGTCAGGAAAACAGGAAAAACGTACATTCGCTGAGCTGAGCTGAGCTGAGCGAAAGAAAAACATACAACATTGAATAAGAACAACAAATACGTTAGTCTGGAATTTTCATTTTATCTCATTTGTCAGATTACGCTCAGAGACAATCAACTTAACCGCATTTAGGAGTGTGTTTATGCAGATAATGACATCGTTTAGCGGTTTCCTGGACATACCCACTATTCCGCTAAAGCATGGGCAGTAACAAAACCACAAGATTTACATGAAATTGTGCAAGGACGAAAGAAAGCCATATTTTCCTTCATTCTTTGAAAATACCCGGGCTTCGGAAAGTACAGAGACGGCAGACGGACACCACGAACGAGTGCTGACAGAGAGTTGGATAACATTACGCTAGCTGGCATTTGTGCTCATATGAGGCATTCCATGATAAATCAACTACATTGTCACCTAAAATCCAAAATGGCCCAACATAAAAAAAAAAAAAATCGTGTCTTTGATTGAATCTGGTGAAATACATGTCTCTGCAAAATTTCACATTTCAATATAACCAATTTACAATTTTATAGGCAAATTGCAAAACGATATAAGAAGAAGAGTATTTAATTTTAGAAGGCTTTTTGCTTCTCCTGTGAAGTTATGAAAAATGTTTTTTTTTTTGACTGATTAACAATCAGGCGATGCCCCCTATAAATGCAATGCACTGTGTTAGCGATTGGAAGGAAGGGCATTGGAGGGGGGAAAGATGGAGTAGTGGCATAGCAGGCAGGAAAAACACATGCTGGAAGATTATTCCACAAACGAAGAACGAATTTTCTCTTTATTGACAATGAACGGGTGTGAGACGGTGGATAGCCGCCAATTCCGGCAAAATGTTCTAATGTCAGGGACCAGACGACCGTAAAAATATCATCATCACTCTGGCGATGATGAAGGGAGATAATAGAGCTGGATACCCTCCTCCTCTGTACACGGTCCAGAAGCTGCAAAGATGACATTGGAGCTCCTGGCCATATATGGGAGTTGTATTCCATTTTGTATGGGTCTTGGAGAACCAAACCGGTACGGAACCAGTGTTGAACCTGCAACAGAAGATTGCAAAGGTGGAACAGAAATAAAACCCATACTTTACGGACTATCATTTTCAGAGCCCCAACTTGGCCTTTTTTGTTTGTTAACAAACCCATTCCAATGAAAATAAAAATCAGAATTCATTTAACTTTGAACAAACTGCCTGCGCAGTCGATGATGTCCATTCTTAGTAGTGTAACTCAACTAAAGCTGTTAATTGAACAGAAAACAATTCCAAAGAAGTGTGTTCGTGTGAGGGCTTTTCATTCAACTTCTTAACTTTATTTTCATTTTGTAACTTATTTTTGTATCGGCTTTAAAAAAATTAACAAATGTGTGGAAAAGTGATTGATTCTATTGAGGAATATAACTGTCTGTTTCCATAGAACGAATATGTTCGTTCGTTGCAAATTGTCAAAATTTAATGTCCAATAAAATGGATTTTTATCAGTATTGAGAGCTTATTCGTTTGGGATTGTGTTCCACATGTCGATATCTAAAATATATCTGAAAATCACAATTCAATAATGTCTTAAAACCATTTTATAACGCTTCCAACATTGACGATTTGTAACGAACGAACAAATTCGTTTTATGGAAACAGGCAGTAAAATTCAAAGTATAAAAACCAAATAATTCAAACAAAAATATAAAAAAATATGCGTTCATGTTGACGCTATGGAAAATATTTGCAAATACGATTGAATAGGAAATTGCTTGAAAAGTTGTAGCGTGTGAGGAGAACGATCAACTGGGTTGTTCAACTCAGTTGTTTATTGTATTAAACATCACGAATAAGTGAACAAAAATCGTGATTTTTTTTTTAATTCCGCTTAACCGAATTCGACTGTATGTGATAACAACACAGCCTCTGTCTTCAAACGAGTAAAGCAACCATTAGCAGAAAAGGCATTGGACGTCCAGAGCCGGTTTTAAACTGTAGTACCCCAATAGAAGCCAATATACAATCTAATATCGGATAACATTGGCAGTGTAAATTCTCAGCTCGATAGTAGTACTCGCATTTTTATTTTACTTAAAAAGTGTAAAAGTCACAAGCGTAAAAATTTCCAAAATGAGATAAGGCCAGATTCAAAACTATGAATGAGATTCTAATTTTACAAGATCCATTTTTAATTGTAATAATTTTAAAATAATTATTGTTCTGTTTTTAAAAATATTTAATTTTAAGGCGCGAAAGAAAAAGGGTTATCCAGTTTGCCTTTTAAAAGCAAATGTGAATAAAACACATAAAATTATTATATTTATTATAAAGTTGGAACGTTGACATTATGTGTGAAACACTACAGCATTTAAATGACCACCAAGCGAAGTGTTGCAAGCATTGATTCTTTTGAGGCAATTTTGGACCGCTTTTTGGCACATATTAGGCGGTATCTCAGCCATAACTTGGCGAATGTTGGTTGTTAAGTGCTCACGATTTAAAGGTTTATCTGCATAAACACGGTATTTCACGTAGCCCCACAAAAAAAAGTCTAATGGTGTCGAAAAATGTCTAATGATGTCGAATCGCATGATCTTGGTGGCCAGTTGATGTCGCCACGATGTGAAATTACTCGGCCAGGAAATGTCTCTTGCAATGAAGCCATATTCGCTAGAGTTGTTTGGCATGTGGCAACGTTTTGTTGATACCACATATTCTCCAAGTCGTATTCTTCAATAGCAGGCAAAAAAAAGTCGGTTATCATACGACCATAACGCTCCGAATTGACGATGACAGTCATTTTCGAAGAAGTAAGATCCAGTCACACCTTCGGACCAAAGAGCGCACCAAACAGTGACTTTTTGTCGATGTAATGCCCTCTCTTCAATTACTTGAGGATTCCCAGAACCCCAAATACAAGAATTTTGTTTATTAACATACCCACCGAGTGAGAAATGTGCTTCATAACCACAAACCATAATCTCCTCTTTAAGCACGATATGTGGCTTTGCCAGAATCACCATTTTTGTAGTAGGTTTTAATAATTTTTACGTGACATTTTCGTCAATGTCAGACTTCCAACTGAAAAGAAAACAAATTGGTCTAACAACTCAGTTTGACAGATGCCGAATTCCAGCCCTATACTTTGGAAACCACGGATTGGATAACCCTGTATGACTCGAAAATTTAAATATCTCAAAACTGCCAAAATAGAGAACTTACTTTCTTTCTTAAGAGGGCATCGTGTGAAAATATTTCTACTAACTCTGGGGAGTCCGGTTAATTCCTCTTTCCGTTTTCAACGAGTTTTGGAGGTGCCATCACTGTAACCATTTGTTCTTTGTTCTTTGGCCACATTCATCCGAAGAACGTTAGAAATATTTCCCGGTTAGCTCACGTTACCTACGGATCAGTGATGTCAACTTTGCCTTTTTCGGGTTGGCCAAAACCCGAAAACAAAATTGTAGCCCCAAACTAAAATTGAAATATCAATTGAAATATGTATAACCATAAAATTTTACTTTACTTAAGTATTCAACTATTTATATTAATATAAAAAAAACTATGTGTTGATCTTATATTCCAAATTCCATATTCCATTAAACTAATTGGTCAGCGATTGGTTAATATATTTTGAAATTTAGCGCGTTTTAGCCCTTTTTCATAAGTTTGGCAACACTGCCACGGATGTTGAAGGTACCCTACCCCAATGACTCCTGTGTCAAGTCTGTACTTTTAAACAGTCAATTTTTTTTAGACAAATACACAAATTGGTGAAAATGCATTTTGTATAATTCATCCAGAAACATTCTTCACTATTCAGTGGCTGAACAAAAAAGAATATCAATGAATGGGTGAGACAGTTTCCTTAACCAAAAACAAGACATAATGTCTCCCAGTGGTCATTCAAGCGTGGTCATTCTGCGTGATCTCCGAATGCCACACAAGTGGCTGATATTCTTTGTGTGGACACTCTCCTATTTTTAATAAATACAAATAAAAAAATAAAATCACAAAGAGAAGAGGGTTATAAAACAATAATAATCCTGTTGTTATCGAGAATTACACAATTCGAACGACATGTTCGTCGTGGGTTCTGTTGGTATTGTTGTCTTTTTTATTAATTCCATTCATTTGTTAACAATTATCAAGAAAATCTAACCGAGAAAAGTTGTGAGGGCTTTCCTAATAATCGCACAACGCCACAGTCTGGAGGACTCACAAACTGTTAGTGTCAGCCAGACACAGTGACTACACTCACATGTTAGAAATCACAAAGGATCGAAGGACACAAAATGTGATTTTGGCCAATAAATTTTCCAATTAAAAAGGACTTGACATTTGTGTAGCTCACTTTTTGTTTGTTTTTATTTTGTGAGAGTGCAGAGCCATTGTCTGCTTGGCGGAGAGTACATGCTCTACAAAAAAAAACCCCTAGGGTGCGTGTGTGTGCGTGCGTTGTTGTTGGGGTTGTTTTTCCCATTGTCGTTGTTGCTGTATTTGTAACTGTGAATGCGCACTTTGCTCAAGAATTGCCATATTCACTCTCCCCTAATACAGTCTGAGTGTGTGTGTGTGTGTGTGTGTGTGTGTATCTTTTGGTATGAGAGATACTCACACTCCTAGCGATGTTATAAGGGTGTGTGTGTGTGTGTGTGCTGTTTGGTTGTTCTCCATTTTTCTATGGTCCTGTCTGTATGTATTAGTCTTCCATTTCTGCAAAATTGCACTGTGTGTGTGTGGTGTGTCCTCTCTGGCCGTTGTTGCTGCTGTGCCCGTGTGATTCCAAGTCATTGATTTGATATTTGTATTAGTTTAGTGTCGGATTCTGGTTTAAGGAAAATTATGTCACAGCAGGATCTTCGGTTGGCATTTAGCCATTGTGCTCGAGGCAAGTGCAATTGTCTTCGTATGGCTTTCAAAATATCCTGAGATCGGTTACTCGCTGCCTTCGACTGCGAGGCGTGTGTTTGTGTGTGGTCCCAGTTGCCATAATTATGTCGTTTGGTTGCAAAAATCTATTTGTTGGCCAATTCATTTGTAGGAAGCCAGCAACTTCTTCGTCGCCAGAGCGGGACCACCAACAGTTGTTGTTTGTTGTTACCATTGTGGTCATCTCCGGACTGAAATGAATGACATTATGGGGATTCCAATGTCATGTTGTATGTTGAGCCTTTGTCAACTTACATCATAACAATGTGTCATTGTCCAGGCTTCCATTGAATAAGAAAAATCAATGCTGGTCTTACAATTCTTTGAGAACTGTTTGTATTTTTTGCAAAAGAAAAGTCAACCAGAAATTGATACATCAACATAAACAAGGGACAACACACATCATCTCAATTAGCGAGTTCCAACAGTGTGGGAATCGATGGGCGAAACTCTAAACGCAAGGTGTCCCCTTTTATGTGACATCCTTGCTCCCATGGGAAAAATACAACTTCAACTAAGAAGTTGAAATTCAATGAAATGTTAGCTGAATGTATTCTAATGTATAATCTTGGGGAGAGAGAGAGAGAGTGAATACTCGTTCTGGCTTGGACTTTTTAACTTCTTACTTAGGAAGTCCAAAGTTGTTGGTAATCCTTGGATCTACCCATCCCTCATAGCTCTAATACTCATACTTATCTCTGGGTATTGCTCGGCCGTATTTAGCAATAACCCCTAAAGCGGAGACAAGTCTTACCTCTTACATGACATTTGAGATACCAGGCATCCCTCCGAAATAAAAATAACCGTTTAAAATATTCATGAAATGACCGTGAACAAATGTAATGACAAACTAGCAACCAATTCAAAAGCTAATTTCTCAAAATTCTTACGTTGGTTGCTTTACGTGGCCGCTCCAGTGACAAGGAGAGTCTAGAGAGACTATTTTTTTTTTTTTTTTTAAAATTCTTACGTTACTTTTTTACGTCATTTCATGAGATTCGGAAACAAGATGACGATGATGGAATGCTTCTCCGTCCGATGTTGAGCACTCAAAATCGTCGATTTGATGATGTGAAGATGATTTCAAACAAATCCCAAGAAATATTTATTTATGCCTTAACAAAATAGGGTATTTTCTCTAGTAGAAAACAAATAAAGGGTGTTTTTTATTGAGGTATAGAACTTCGAATTGAAATAAAACACAAGAAAATCGTTTTAATGTCCATCAATTTGGCTTTATTGGAAGGATAATTTTATGCCATTAATGTTTAAATATGATTTCGGGCATGTGGCCGCCGCGGCTGGCTCGAATAAAGCCAATTCTACAGGTCCAATTTTCCAATTGATGGACAAAGCTCCAATTGCTGTGCACGGTGGCGAATCGATTCATTCGGGTTCTCTTCAACACTTTGCTCTACAGCGGCAATTGTTTCTTCGGTGCGCACTGTTCGACGTCTCTGCGGATGCGTATTATCACATAGAGTAAACGTAGTGCGAAAACGATCCATGGTTAACCGAATTATTTGCTCTGATGGACGATTATGTCGACTAAAATGGACGGAGCTTGCGGTGAACATCGCGAACTGAACCATTACTTTCGAAATAAATTTGCACGATTTGCAAGCGTTGTTCTTTTGTCAACCTGTTCATGATGAAATGGCAAACCAAACTAAATATTAATCACTTGACAGCTGACAAAATGGCCGCCAGTTAAAAAAGTGATGCCAACTTAAAGTTCTATAACCCAATAAAAAACACCCTTTAGTTTAATATAATCTGAAGTATAAACATATCTTAATACAGGTTTTTCCAACAAGAGGTGATATATTTGGTATTCAAAGTAAAATGACATTTTTTGAGATTAATGATCGGATGTTTATTTCATAATAATGTGGAAGGTGCGGCCTCCACGACCACGCTTACAGGACAATATCGTTTTCATGAAAGTTTCCATAACCAATTCGCAAAGTGGCTGCCCTATGGCCACGATAGCCTCACGAATTATATTTTTGAAGTCTAGAATCGACGCTGGGCTGTTGGCGTAAACCTAATCTTTCACGTGGCCCCAACGGAAGAAGTAGCAAAGTGTTAAAGCACAAGACCTCGGTGGCCAATTGTGATCATTTCCCGTAAAAGAACAATGGTTTCGTTGCTTGTGTGGCACATAGTGCCGTCTTGTTGAAAGTAAACGTTGTCCAGATCAATATCATTAGTCATCTCTCGATGGAATTCCGGATCATTTGCATGCATTTCAAGGACTCAATCAGCAAAGACACCACGTTGTTGATGATCGGCCGGCTTGAGTTCTTGTGTTAATTAAACGTTGTAAGCCGTAAGACCCAAGTCTTTATGCAATATACATTTGTGGAATGCCCAATTCCAAAGAACGACGAGGAATAAACAAACTCAGTTGTTGTTGAGCGACGTGCACGGGTTTTATTCTTCACATCACTAACCGACAAGGTGCTTCACGACGACTCAAAATGGCTTTAGTTTTGCGAACCACGACTACAAGATTTTCACCATTTTTGTAGTGAATTTGAATAATATCAATGCGTTGTTGAAGCGTATGTCGTTCCATTTCTTCCGCTCTTCTTCCGAAAATTTATATTTAAGGACAGATGTTGCTCAAATTCAAAATATTTGTATGTTTGGACATGAGTAAATTGTGTATGAATATTTGGACTCATTAGGCAAAACAAGGTTACGGGTCAGCTAACAATATTTTATAATATAATACAATATAAACTAATTAACCTAATACACTATTAATTATATGATTGATAAAATTGATAAATGTTATTTTCTCCAAAAAATAAATCCATGGTCCGAGTTCGTTAAGTGGAGTTTCCAATTCTGACTGAGTCCAATTGGCAAGACAGGGGTTAGTCAAGCTGGGCGCAGCTATGTTTCCTTTGGTTATTCGATCAGTTGGTTTAGTTTCAGCAATTTAATAAAAACTATTAAAAACAATCATCGGCTTGATGTCAAAGTTGGCGTCGATGTTACGATCCATAAAGTTATTGATCGCCATAGTAGTTCCACGTGAATAAACCAACTGACCTTCGAACACCCGTTGATACTCGTAGCAACGGATTACAATTTTTTTTTTCTTGCATCTCGTTCTCTGTCCTTACAAAGTCAATAAATCAGCATACCAAAGGAGAACTATCAAAACTCAGAATGGTGTTAACATCTCTGTTATTGAAGAGTCAGCAATAAAACTTTGCTGTCCCAGATTATAAAACACCACACAAAGTTGTGATAGACATGGTCAATTTGATAGGGGTGAGAACAGAGGATAAGTGCCTGGTCCGCCAAAAGGAGAGCGGTAGTGAGTGGAAATTGAAATGGACGATAGTGGAAATAAAGCCCGGGAAGTGTATCAAATGTCAGACTGAGGGCCCTTAAAAAAGTATGAGCTATTGTGATGAAAATTAATACTGCACTTTTTGTTTCTAATTTCTTTGACACTCAGGGAATGTTCCCTATAAAGGCTGCTGTTGGATGGGGGAAAGATGGAGTGGAGTTTGTCAATGTCAACAAACAGAATACGAACATTTCGGCTGAAGAACGAATTGTCTCTATGATCGCCGCCCGACCAACCGTCCATTTGACAATGAACGGATCAGAGTCTCTGGATAGCCGCCTAATACTTAAATCCGGGACAATATCCGAAGAACAGCTACCGTTAAAATATCTACAGTACAAGGATAAACAACCCCTGCCCTACTATCATCTATTATGATCACCGCTCTCCTCTGTACGCGGTGCAGAAGTTACAGCTGAGAAGCTCCTGTCCATATCCGGGAGATGTATTCCATTTTTGCCCGGGTTTATGTGATGTAAATATTAACGTTATCGCTTTTTGCGACTCTTCCAAAATATTTCTAACCCACACCACCCTGTAACTTCATGCCGAGACCATCAAGACCGTCTAATTCCTCGATATCCCCACCATCCATAGACATTGAAGATGATGATGGATCAGTCGACCGTTTGGGTGACAACAAACCTCACTGGGTTTTGCGTGCAATACAATTTGCTGTGTTCTTGGAGAGAGAGAGAGAGAGAGAGATAGAACAGAATCTTGAAACATGTTCTACTAAGCACACACAAGTCAAAATTTGTCATTTTCGAGTTTTCTAGTTAAAGCGGTTCAGTTCAAAACAGGTAAATTCATTTGTTGTTGTACTGTCATGGGTCTCTTCATGTCGTATTATTTTCCTGATCTGAAAATTCCATAATTTTGAGTTGGGGCTCTTTAGAAGAAAGTGCGCGATACGTTCATTGGATGGGAAAATAAATGTATAGGTAGGTGGACAGATATCGCCAGACCTGCACAGAAACATAGCAGTGCTACACTCTTTTTGTCTCTTTTGGTCGATTTCCATTTCTTTTTGTTATTATAAACACCAGCATTAAGTTACGCATGTTTCATATATCCCCACATACTTTTTGTTTAAGTGTTAGAATGCCTCCCATGACAAGGAATTCATAGTAATACAGTCATCATTAATGGGCGAGTGGTGTAGGGTATCATACAGCCGTCATCTTCCAACTTCTCTTTCGTAAGACAGTTGCTTTTGATGAAACGTACTTCATAGTTTCTGTGCCACCCATAAATGTCTAATGATTAAGCCATCGGATACTCATTGTTGCGTTCTTGTCGGAGGCTGTCGCTAATGACACCTCATGTAAACAATTATTTTCGAATTTCCGTTATTTCGAAACCACCTCTAACATTAGTTTACAGCACATGCTATGTCTTAATTGACATTTTTTTTAAGTAATTCATCAACATTTCTTTATAGAAAAAAAAACTGTCTTCGTAAAAAAAACCCCGACTGTCACAACAATTTGGAATTGTTTGGCAAATATGAATTCATGGAAACCCCCCGGACTAATTACCTCGTCAGGAACTCACAAGTTGATGTCACCAAGATCGTATTCCCCCCGGGATCAAACAATTGTAATTGTGTCCAAATAAACAAAAAAAAAAAAAAAACGGAATGAGAAAAAACTCTAAACTCATTTCATTCAGAGTTCGGACTCTATTTGTTCACAATGAAATAGTATTTTGCAAACAGATCAATTATCCTGCACTGAGGGATAAAGAAAGAAAGGCAACCGAACCCATTTTAAACATTTTATAGTTTACAATTACGAAAAAAAAAACAGACAAATCTTTGAGAAAAACCATGTGGACAATCTACTCTTCATCCATCACCCCGATGACTGAGTGACTTCCTTGTGTGTGATGTGTTGTTGTTGTTGTTGTTGTTGTCTTGTATGTGGCAGTTACTTCCTTCCTCGTTGTTGCTGTTGTGTGCCTCGTCCTGTGTGGCAAAGCCTCATTGTGGTGTTGTTACTTCCTACAGGCATTCTGATGTTTGTTTGTATGTCTTAAGGTTTGTTGAGCACAAATTACATCTTCATTTGATATTTGTTGGCCCAACATCGATGGGAATGGGAAGAACTGGCATCTTCTTGTTGCCCTGTCCGACATTACTTAAAGGTCATCATTACAGCCACCACCAGCACCACCGCCATGAGCACCCCGCATGGCAGCAATGTACGTAATGTGAGGACATCAATGTCCGTTTGTTTGTGTGTTTGTTTGGCTTTTGTTAACCACATCAGCAATAAATCGATCACTTCCGTTTATGGTCTGCTCGGTTGCGCAATTAAAAAGGCCAATCAACCAACCACCCACTGGTTGCCCAGGCCTCTCATGCTCCTCGTCGGTCGTTGGGTGTAACTTAATTTCTGTTTGATCGGTTGATTTGTGGTGATTTGTCGCCGGCCATGGTTTGAGATTTTCATTGCCCGCAGTTTTGAATGACATTTCAATTTGCCCTAATTAGTTAATTTGGGACAGACATTTTTACCTGAATTTGCATGGTATGCGATAAATATTCGCATTTGTTGTGTCACATAACGTTAATAATTTTGAAATTGCGAAAATTGATTTAAATACAATTCGGATCCTTTATCAAATGTCCAAGCGTCAACTATGCTAAGCACAGGGCGTACTCGCACACACATCCATATGTATGTGGAACAAAAATGTGCCAATGTTTGAAAAATGTCCCCAAATGTTTGGTTAATTTTGTGATTGTTGTAGAGAACGAAAATAAATGTGAATTTGGTATGACCTCGTAACAACTCGAGTAGAGTTGATATTAGAATATTACGGCAATGAGTATTCCCCTCCCGAAAATATTGAAGTAATCAATTGAACCGATGAGAATACAAAGACGGGTGAATCAGTGACTATGCACGATATAATTTGTATAGCCTCTGACTGGAAACTACTGTTTAAAGGCAACTCCGAAGGGCTACTCGTAAAGGCCGCCAGCATATCACTTAGTTAGGTTGGCTCTACAACCTGTTGTTGGTCTTGGCCTGAATAATAAGTGGTGGAAACAGCCGCTGAAAAATGTATTCGATGGTCTTACCAGATTTCATACCTGGGTTTACTGTGTGGTAGTCGCACGTCACGACTGTACACAAGTGTATCAAATTATTCAGACTCGGCAGTATTTCACTTCAATGTTATTTCAGAGGAAGCTTCACACTTAAATTTCCCAGACAATTTTGATAATCTGGTAACTGAATACCGAAAAATATTAAACGGAAAGTATGGAACTATGCAGACATATCGCAATTTGCATGATCAAGAAGAGGCGATGGAACTGGAATTGACACAGTCTACCGACAAGTTTTACTGTAGTCCAGTAAGGCACCAGCGCACAAGGAAAAATAAACCAATCGTGAAAGTGAGCAAAAAAATCTAAAGTTTGAGCGGGAAATCATATTCAGAATGTCCGTTTGCTTCATCCACTGGATTATCCAACGGATATAAATTCCTTTGGAGTATAGTGAGCGGAATATTGAACGCAAAACTACGCGTATTGACTCCACATGTCTACCAACAAAACGTATAGCAAAAACGAAAACTACTGGAAACTCTAAGAATATTTCACCAAGAAACCATGAGTCTAAAAAAGCACCAAGATCGCACAAATCGATTCTGATTTTTTTTTTTAAATTGACATTTTTAACATTTGTGCTACAACCAAACTGCATTCGGTACAAATAAAATGTTGACGTCATAATAAAGATAAGAAAACACACATTATAATGAAAATGAATTAAGGTACCATAGTTCTTCAAATATATGAGAAACAGTACGACAAAGCGCAGAAATCAAATAACATTTTTTCAAAAATCATATAAAAATCTGCAAAAAAGTAAAAAAAAATTAATTTGAAATAAGCAATTTTTGAATGCGCAATATGAATAATTACATCAAAATGTGTAAAAAAAAAAACAAAAAATAAAGTAGTAAACGTTGTAAACTTTGAATATATTTCTAAAATATAACCCATTATCCAGTTTTTAATATTAGTAAATTAAAATAATTAAAACACATCCAAAATGTGTACTAGATCAAAAGTTACCAACTTTTGGTCGATGGAATTTGACCCGCCATATGTCATACAACAACGTTTCAGATCGATTAAACTTGGTAAAACCAATGCGATTCTTATCGACAGCCGCCTCACTGGCCGCCGCATCGTAATCCTGGATCGCGAACCAGTGGCGAAACCATCGCTCGGTTTAAGAGTTCGGCTTTGGACTTGTTACCCGCTACAATGAAAACAAAAAGTATGTGAAGTAGTCGTCTAGTCTCCCGAACAGGCATACACTCAATCGATATATTCGATCACAACATGATGTCAGGAATTTAGTCGTAAGACAATGTCCAAGTCGACGTCTTATAAAAGTGCAACATATCGTTAGCAATCGTCACAATATTGAATTTATTAGAACTTAAAATGTACAGGCGTACATATGTACATAACTACATGCGTACATACCAATATCGATACTTCTCCTTAGACACACAATAGAAATATTATTAAGTTTTATCAATTGACAATTACTTACTACCCCACCCTCACAAGATAAGATATGAATGAATTTCGTAAATATTTTGCTCAAGATCTCCATTCTGCACGACGTTTTGAAGATGTCATCAGCAGTTGTAAAAATATTTTAAACCTAAAACATTCGCGATATATTCCGTCATCGAAATATTTCTGTGAAACATGAATCAACACAACTTCATTGTCATCATAACAGTTTTGTCAGCGGCAGCCACAATTTTGACCGTCTTCTCAATGGCCTCCGAACATTGGGTAAGGTCGCTACAGGTTGTGATATCTGGACCCACAATTACTTAACCCCAGTCTACTCTGGGCTGTATATAATTTCAGTTGGAGGCGACTGCTGTTTTAAGCGAACGTTTGCAGAGTACCGTCAGTTACGGTCTATTCAAGGGGTCCATAGATCGTCAACAGTTGGCCTCCACATTGAAATTTACGCTGACACGTAAGTGAGAATGTATTCAAGCAAGAGCATTGAAAATAAATTATTATAGTAATACATTTCAACTTTAGGCCGGACATGGTTGAGATTCAAATTTTCCATTGTAAAGTTTATCAGCGAATGTTTAGTGGATACTAAACAAATTCCGAAAGTAGAAAAATATAAATATTTGCGAGAGTTACCTCAAGAGATGTGGCAAATCTCAATCCCATTGTGAGAGATCGTGTTTCTTTTCAAAAGCAAATGAACACACACGCGTTAAATGGAATCATCCTCTATCTGTAGAAGGTTTTTGCACATGTACCCCGCATACACTTATACACATGTCAATTCTCTTGGTGGAATTTAAAGCGAATGTTGACTATATCTTTGAGACGATCACACATAAAAGTGTCCTACAGTGCTCAATCTGGCGGCCCTGGCCGGACTAAATGTGAACGCTGCTGCTTAAATGACCAAATACGTCTCGAGATGGATGTGCACCGCATTTGTCGAATAAATAAAGTGATCGTAAACAGAGAAATGCTTCAGTATCGATTACATATCTCATAGGTGAGAAGTCTTTTGACTAACTCTGTCCACAGAAGTTAAATCAGAAACAATGTACTTTGCCAAGTCTTATAGATTGACACTAAGCTCTGTATATCTAAAATGTAATTTTGTTTCCTGTAAGCTTTCCCTTAATACTAAAAAAAACTCCACTGAAAAACAATCTCTTCATTTGATAACAATTTATATTATTTGTTTAACTTGCTACTCATTTCTTTGTTTTGATGTGGATTGTTAAATTAATTGTTAATATCTATTTGAAAGTTATTGTGATAACTGGACGTCGAATCACTATCCCATATTATTCTGAAGAACAACTTTTGAAAAATAGACAACTTTTTTATTCAAACAAGTTATGGTCAAGCTTTTTTTTTATCAATGTAAAGGTTTTCAATGTAAAGGTTTTTAATAGACAATATCGATATGACTTAACTTCTGTGACTCTAGAGCAGTTTTGCAGCTTAAGTTTACCTATTTGGAGAATATTTGCTAGATAGGGGAAGCTTTAGCCAGCTAAATATTTAATATTTAGAATACTATTTATCAAGTTAAAGCAATTTCATTGGCACTCTCTAAATGACTTAACTTCTCCGACTTTATTGAATTTGAATTGAATTTGAATTTATTCCTAGAGTAAGCTACTTATGGAATCTTAAGCAAATGGAATTCTTTATGAAAATATACGATTTAAATCAATCTAATAACCACGAACCTATTATGTCATTTCCATTTCGGAACGAAGGGAATATACAATCCCTACGGGAAATGTAGAATCAAGTACCCTGAATGTACCGATCCGACGACGGGTGAAAACATAACCTATCACAGAACTGTTTCCGTATGGATAGAACGGTGCCAATTATTCCAAATATTTATTAACATAAATCGGAACGCAACATATGATCAAGTTTTCAAGAAAAGCGATGGGTACTAACGTTACGTGTCCTCTTTGATCAGTCCCGTGATGTGTCACATGGTATCTGAGCAGTGTCAATTAACTCCCTCCAATGACAAAGCCGTGTAAAAGTTACAGGTTCTTTTCATATATTTGGGTCGATACTGGGACCGGTCCCTATACCTGAGGGACGATCTTGTCGATAGATTCACTGACAAATTATCCACTTGGTTGTCTATGAAAAGTTTCCACAACAATTCAAACACTCAAATTACCTTGGACATTTCTATTTACAAATTACTAATCAACAATTGTTTTCAGTGGTTTGTGACTTCGGAGCCAATGCCTGCATGTACAGTTGCCAACAAGATTTGGACCGTAGACAAATCGAACTGAAACGTGTTATTCACGGCGAAGACTTAGATCCTTGCGAGCAAAGGCGACTGTCAAAACTCCTTCCACGTCATCAAAACTCCAATGTTACCAATGATCTAATAAAAGTTTCCACCTTGGAAAGATCCTCGTTAAAAGTGCCGTATATGTCCTCTTCCATACATCTGTGCAGTGTAATGTTCCTTAGCTTGGCGCTCATTTTCTCCACCATGGCCTTGACCTGCTCCTGTATTAATTTGAAATGGCATCCGGTTGAACGGATATTCAATATTTTCGGACTATATATTTGGAATTCAATAGCAGCTGGTTGCTGCTTCTGGTCCGTGGCCTTGTGGGGCGCCATGTTCAGCAATCATTTGCGTCACAATATCTCCATTACGGATACACTACGTCAACAATTGAATTTTACATCCGATGGATACGCTAGCTTAGGATACTCGTATTACGTGATCATTGTTATCATCATCATACATATCATTAATCTTGTGCTGCTGTTTGTGCGGAGATACTGTCTGGAAAAACAACCACACCAGCTGTCGTCAAATAATGCGACCACTGACGATGGCGAAACACGATTGGCATTCTATTAGACTGGCTGTTCTAGTTAAGATTTTAAAATTAATAATTAAACTAGTGAATAAATAATGTTTACGATTTGAAAAGGCTTTTTTGTTCAATAATTTAAAAAATTTTAATTATCATATCATATATTGGAAATAGAATGTCTTTTAATGCACTGTTATAGATCCCCGGGTACCAATCGAGAACTGATGCATCTTCCAATGCATTTTTGAAATCCCCTTGGTTGGATTCCAAAAATCCCTAAATTGCATGTTCTGTTCAGAGTACATTTCTATTATATCGAAATTATCACCTATGACTAAGATTGTAAATTGTCTATATTGACTAACTCATCTCATCCATATCTTAGTGTTGCTTAGTCAAAACCGCATTCGCTTTTGCGATGTTAAAAATGCACAATTTCAGTTTCAGTTGTGTCTTATATATTAAAGTATTATTGTATTTATTTTAAAA
This sequence comes from Hydrotaea cyrtoneurina, assembly GCA_958296145.1. Lineage (NCBI taxonomy): Eukaryota > Metazoa > Arthropoda > Insecta > Diptera > Muscidae > Hydrotaea > Hydrotaea cyrtoneurina. Next base: position 148,647,562 of record OY282512.1, on the reverse strand, counting down.
ACTTAACATTTTAATATGACTTAAATACCATTTAGAAAAATCTGTTATTATAATACAAAAATGTGGTATTTTTAAAATAAAATTATAAAAGTATTTGAGATTTCTTTAAATAAGGGTGATACAAAATATCAGTAGTAGACAAGTACATAAATGCAGAGTAGGACAAAAGTAGAATATTTTAATATAAGAAAAAAATACATAAGCTTAAGTTATTACAAAATCTCGTGGGTTAAAGTAAAATTCATGATTAATCCAAAAGAGATTTTTATATTCACAAAGAAAATACTACAAGAGTGAGTATACGGGCAAACAACAAGGCGGCAGTTTCTTATTGTTTAATCTTTTCGTTTTTTTTTTGGAATACAAAAGTACAAAGTACAGTGAAGTGAGTGTGTGTGTGTATGGACAAATGATTTATAACAAAAAATCTCATTGTTTTTGTATATATTTTCAGTACAAATGCATGCATGATGTGCTTCCTGTGCTACGTTTGTTAATACAACATTATAGCACACTGATTCTTCGTCTCACTGGGTTGCTCGAAACGCTGACGATCACGATGCTCACAATGTTTGGCGTACAACAATATGCTGATGTTAATTAAGACGACTAGAGTTGATATGATAACCATATAAAAGCTGTAACCCAACGAGGCCAGACCATGGCTATACCAATGATATTTCTGATCGGCCACGGCCAATACGTTGTGCTGCAGATACTGAAAGAATTGTACTAGCCAACAGATGAACGCCACGACTTGCGAGGCCGCCGATGAAATATTCGAGGTAATCAAAATCAACATAGTGCCGGGCTTTTTGGCTGCCGATGCGGATTTCAAGACAGCCGCTATAGCAGAGATGGCACAACTGAGTAAACCAAAGCCGGTGCCTAAGGCTGTAATTAACCAAAGCCAAAAGTTCATGGATTCTGGTTCGGTTTGGATGAATGTATAGACTATAAAGTAAAAGAAGCAAACAAGAACAATGATGCCATTTGTAAGAACCTACATAGAAGGTGAGTTTCATTTCTTACCATCCACCGGATTACTGCGTTTGCCAAAGCCCGTATCCAGATCCTTGTTGCCATAGAATAAGCCATAATTCACCTCTCCCTCAGATTCCTAGAAATAAAAAGCATTCAAATCTGTTGGTAATGTGCACATCGGGTTAAAAAGCAACATCAGGTTGAAGATGTCGACATTGTGTCTGCGGCTCGCTCTAGAAAAACAAAAATATTTTAAGGAACACGACATTCGGTAATGATCCTGGAATGCAGAATTATCTTAAGGACGCGGTGTTCAATTAAACACTGCCTTTATAAGCGAATGCGCCATCTAACATTTAAATAGCAAAGGAGCCTGGAAGAACGTTTGGCGTTTCAGTTCAGCATTCACGATGACAACTCCGAAAAAGGGATAAGGCGATTTCATGGAACAATTGTTAAACCCTCTAGGCCAAGTATTGGAATGGAAAACAAGGTCTTCCAGAAGTCGTTCAACGGACGGGTTTCCAGAAGCGTTACACAAATTGCGACAAAAATGTTTTTATGATCGTTTACGGTTAAGTTATTTTTCGATAAGATTACTATCTTATTGGTATAGTCACAGATGATAAATGTTTGAAGTTCTCTTTTTTAGATGTGAGGATTGTGATTTTTTAAAATAACAATCATCCTGCGTGCCTCTTTCTGAAGTGTATTCTTCTTTTGTATAATTGGAAAATATCATAATTCGAACACTTGCCTGTTCAACCTTGGTGGAAAGTCAGCGTATAAATCAGAGCTTTGTCAACTTTATTTTGTTATACAAAAGAACAAAAGAAGAAAACAAATCACAAACCGACGCATGTTTGTTTTCATTTAAAAAGTCATCGATTAAACGTTCATGACTACGAAGGGTTTTCATTATTCATTCATTCAGCCAATAAAATAATATATTTTGTAAAACAACGAGAATAACTTTTGTAAATTTGAATAATAAACGGTTCAGACCAAATCCGACTGCGGTCGCTTTCGAGTAGTAATTCTAAACAAATCAACCATTCAAATAAAGTTATTCTACTTTCGTAGATTATTTCACTTATTCAACATTAACTTACCGGTGAATTTCTTCGTTTCAGTGTAGCTCTCACCCAATTGTCAGTAGTTAGACTGGCTAACAATAATGCAATGGCAATGCAACTGCCAAAGAAGGTTGAGAATATTAGAGCTCGAATTTTAAGACTCATGATGTCGTAATAGACAACAGCAGTGTAATTGACACCAATCTCATTAACACTTCCCCACCTTTCCCCCTGTTAGATATCTGTCTGCCTCTTTTAGGTCAGAAGAATTTCCCAAAAAAAGGAAAATGTAAAAAGACTTAGGCAACAAACTTGATTTGATTTGTATCTTAAATTGTATCTTTTATTTCTTGATTAATTGATTAAAAGTTCCAATAACAAGGAAATTTCTTCGAAAACAGGAATACCCAGAAAGAAGCCTTAGAAAGAAATTTTGAAATTTTCCTTAATTGTCACTTATCACTTTCTTCCTTTTTATGATTTTAGAGTGCTGCACACTTTCAAGCAGTCCCCGCGAGTTTAATCGAATTATTTGCACTTTGATTTTTTGAATTTCAGGTTCAAAACAAGTCTTTGTAAAAATTAATTCGTATACAATTCGTTGATCTTTCTTTAGTTAATTGTTCTTTTTCTTTTGTGATCATCTCATTTTCTCAATTTCTTTGTTTAAAGGTCGTTCACACTATTGAATATGTCGGAGTAACTTTACGAACAAATCACAATTGCAGACGCTAGCGTCAGCGATTTGTGTCTTGATGTTCCCCTTAATATTATTGATTGGATGAGTTGCTGGAATTGATTAATTTATTTTTCTTCAACGGTTTCCTCGGCGTATCTTTCAATGATCCACCCGAAAGGAAATTCTAAACAAATTTACTTTAGCGATATTGCTCCATTTTTTTTTACTTTTTTACTTTCCGAGGTACGGGCTTACCAAGAAGTATCACGGTAAATTGTATCATCGGAAAATATGTTTTTGGCAAAACCCTATTAAAAACATGTTTTTAATTCATGAAAATCATTATTTGAAAATGTAAAATATATAATTATTGATCTTAACAAAATCTCTAATGAAAGGAACAACTGATATTGAACTTCTGAACATTTTCTTTTAAATAAACAAATAAATTTGCTAATTACTCAAACACAATGAATTAGGTAAGCGCCGCGGCAGGCGAGTTGGTAGCGTGCTCGCCTATCAGCGTGGGGGTTGTTGGTTCGATTCCCGCCAGAGGCTTTGGTCTGTCGCTACAAAAATCTAGCCATATGGTATGTGTCACCCGGTTTTCCCTTGGACCCAAAATTAGAATATGAATTTACTTTGTATTGTAATTAATAACCCTGTATAATAAGCCGATTGCATTACCTCCGTCAACCAGATCTTTTTTTCCGCCGTGCACATCGTCGGCGTTACACCTTAGGCGCGGCTCTGTACTCAGACGCAACCAAAAGGGAATTGAGAAGAGAACGTATAGAACCAAAAGGGAATTGAGAAGAGAACGAATAGAACCAAAAGGGAATTGGATGCATGTGAGCAAAGTGGAATTGGAAAAAGAAGAGGAAGACAAATTGATGAAAAACAAATGACTGACGGAGGAAGAAGACCAATCAAGTGAAAGTTGTCTTTGAGGATTGGATTGATTTTATTTTGAGGTAAAATTAAAATTAGTTAACTAAAATGTGTAAAATTAATTAATTAAGTAAAATATAACATTTCATCATTATCGACGACTTGGCGACAAGGGTGAGGAGTGAGTGGGTGGTCGGGCAGAGCGATGTGAAGAGGGCGCAGGTGAATGTATGGCCAATGCATGTCGTTCGATGGACCCCGATGTTCCGATGTGTGTATGTGCCGTGACGGAATATGTCAAATACCACCACTCAGTCAGGTGATGACGGTGTTAATTTTGGCCATGATAACCGACCAGGAGTGGGTGATGTATCAACTGTCAGTCCGCAACATCTTTCACATTGCCACGGATGGATGGGAGGCCCGTTCACGTTCATTGTTGTCAAACGAATGATGATTATTTAATACATACACTGACGACGAGGGGTACATTAATGGTGACCAGGAAGTCAATGCCATTTAATTATACACAGAACAGACAGAAGAAGAACAAACAACGACCATTGACATGTTATGTGCAGCAGTGCTGCTATTTGTTTTTGCAAAAAAATCATTGCTCGGGGGTTCACGATGAAGGCCAAGAGTGACGTTGCTGATACCTCGATTTGAACTTTATTCATTGTTCGTTCGTACCGACTCGACGGAAATTTCCCCCAATTGTCTAGCAGTAAAATGGTTTGAAGTGATCATACGGTTTAGAAGAACTACGTCTACTACGATAAATCCGATAGCACATGTTAGCTCTTTTTCTAGGATCTCCACGTTTGTTATAAATACTATATTCAACATTGCGAAAGGACACCCACAAAATTTATTGTTTGATGTTCATTGATCTTTTACAATCCGACGGCGAGATAAAGTTTTACTTAGCTTGCAACCCAAGACTCATTGTGTTTCATATAAATCGAATAGACTCCCGTTGACAAATATTAAGGCGCTCATAACATGTCAGAGCGATAACATTTTAACAATTAAAAACTGTCCAGCACAAGATGATCCTCTTGGTTGACTGTCTGCAGAGAGTACAGGAATATTTTGACTTCACATGTTATTCCAACGGAATACTTTTTGAAACCCCGACCTCTCGAGGCGCCCTCTGTTCTAAAATGTGTCTTTGTCGACTGGGAGAACTTCATACATTTTGGCAATTGTTACTGAACTGGAGCTTTCATCGCATTTAGCGTATGTCTAATTTTGTTTCGAGTTCGGACATTCAAAGTTCACATCCATTATCAGGTCCGGCTGACGTGACGTTCTTTTGATAATTAAATTTAATGAATTTTGAATCAGCAAACTGAAACACCCCAAGGTTTGGATTTCTCGATAATCTCTTAGATGTCCTGTGATAAGTCATTCACTTGAGTGTATTGCCACTAACAATAGCAATTGTACATGTATGTATATGAAACGTCACACCCTTCTATGAGTTGTGCAGCTAATTTGAAAATGTGGACAAAAAGATATTTAAAAAAAACAGGACCTATTTTCCTAAATAGATTACAGAATATATTTCAATTTTAGAGAAGTTACATTTTATTTTTTCATTTGCATGAAACAGAAAAAAAATATTTGCTGCCATCAAAAATGGTCAAAATTACATTATCATTGTTTTTTTTTTAAATATAATATTTAACAACTTGGTATCGATCTTTGTTAATTCCAGCACTTGTCACTTGACCCGAAGGTAGACACTTCTGAAAACAGAGGAACGTCGTACCGCCTAAACAAATCGGTTACCAAAAATCCAAATTCCGACTACAAAATAGACCAAAATTAAAAGTTACATTCGCAAACAATTGATTAAAAGTGTACGAACAGTAAGTCAAAGGCAAAGCTGCAGCTTTTTAAAAGCCGTTGCTGTTGTCTGTGAAACGGTTGATCGCTTCGCGAGCAGAGGTGATAACATTTGAACATGTGTGACTCAGACTCAGATTCGAATAAACAAAAATGGATTTGCGATTATTGCACTTACGAAAATTTTCCCTCCTCCATAAAATGTACAATGTGTAAGGGTGTCAAGCCCATGGTCAATGAGGATATATTCCGGTAAGTTTCACATTCAACTCATTCACACTAACACATTAACGTCTTTTTTTCTCTTATATTTCAGATTGAGTCCACCCCAAATATCCTATGAAGATGAAGGTGAAGCACGTGGTGCTGTAGCCGAGGTTATAGACTCAGAATCTATTGGTTCTAATGCCTGCTCGCGTCAAGACGAGCAAAATTCAGCTGAAGCTGTTACGACTACAAGTTGCGACAGCAAATGGTCCTGTAAAATGTGTACTTATTTAAATTGGCCACGTAGTGTACGCTGTGTCCAATGCAATTCGAAGAAAATTGTGGCATCGGATACAAGTCCCTCACAGGAAATTGGTGCCACCTCAGTGGCGTCATTAAAAAGTACACCGCAACGGCCACCGCCCCAAGTGGCACCGAATGAATTACAACACGATGTTGCACCACAGGCAGCCCACAAACGTTCACGAGATATCATAGACACAAAATGCATTCTTGATTGTGGCGGTGGTACAGCTGAGGCGAGTAGCAATCAACACCTGCAAGAGAGGCTAAGTAAGATGCACATAGGAACGAATATAGATGCAGAAATGAATGCCATGAATGCTGCAGCTGCTGGAGCGGCCGCCCAACGCCTGAGTCCCGTCGACAGCTCCAATACACATCTCAACAATCTCGCCAATAGTTCACAAACACAATCCTCCACCTGTTCATCATCCACCTCAACTAATCCACAGCTACCATCGTATATTAAAAAATGGGCCTGCAATGTAAGTATACCAAGTGCATGTTCGTTTTGGAATAAATATTGATCTCTCCTTATTTTTTTTTTGTAGACTTGTACTTATGAAAATTTCCCGAAAAGTCTCAAATGTTCCATGTGTGGCAATCCTCGTGATAGTAATATTTCTTCCGCCACTGCCAATAGCATTGAACAGAATGCCATTGGAGCTGGAGGAGGTAGCAGTAATAATCAAACAAATATAACCTGTAGTAGTGATAAAATGAATGATACCGTCTCATCGAATAATTCCTTTAACAAACAACAACATATTTACCAACTTGGTGAGATTCTATTTCATTTCTAGACGCGTTAATATTTTGTAACATGGCCCGCTTTTCAGGTTCTGATACTATAAACAACTGTGATACAATGCAAGAACGTCAGGAACGTCGAATACGGCAGATTAGACGTCAAGTTGATTGGCAGTGGCTAAATGCTTGTCTGGGTAAGAAACTATCGTACAATCGCCATTGTTTTGTAACCTTACAATTCTTTTCCGTTCAAGGTGTGGTGGAAAATAACTATAGCGCTGTCGAGGCATATCTTTCGTGTGGCGGCAATCCGGCCCGCTCCTTAACTAGTACTGAAATTGCTGCTTTAAATCGTAACTCGGCCTTCGATGTTGGTCATACTCTGATACACTTGGCAATACGTTTTCACCGTGAGGAGATGTTGCCCATGCTATTAGCACAAATTTCCGGCTCTGGTCCCGGTATTAAGCGAGTACCATCGTATGTTGCTCCGGATTTAGCATCTGACATACGTCGACATTTTGCCAACATGTTGCGTATGCGGAAGTCAATGTTTCCCTGTACATACGTCCAGGAACACGCAACATTTTTACTACCAGCTGAAATTGAAGAATTACCCTTACCCATACAAGAGCAATTGTATGAGGAACTGCTGGACCGTGATGCCCAGAAACAATTGGAAAATCCGCCGCCAGCCTTGAACTGGTCCATGGAGATAACGGCTCGTCTAGGTTCGAGATTAATGGTCCTATGGAATCGTAGCGCCGGAGATTGTCTATTAGATTCGGCTATGCAGGCCACTTGGGGGGTTTTCGACAGAGACAACATACTGCGAAGGGCATTGGCTGACAGTTTACATCAGTGTGCACCCATGTAAGTTGGCACTTGCAATATACGCCCCATAACAATGTACTAAGGACTGTTATTCATTTGTAGATTTTATTCTCGCTGGAAAGAGTATGAAATGGTGCAGGCATCTATGCTCCATTTTACATTGGAGGAGGCCCAATGGCAAGAAGACTGGACCACTTTACTATCATTAGCCAGCCAACCGGGAGCTTCTTTAGAACAATTACATATTTTTACGTTAGCCCACATACTACGGAGGCCCATTATAGTATACGGTGTGAAATATGTCAAAAGTTTTAGGGGTGAAGATATCGGTTATGCTCGATTTGAAGGTACAGCCCACAGCCACTCTCGAAATACGAGTATCCGCATAACTGAACCTTATATTGAATATTTGTGTATATTTTCAGGACTGTATTTGCCTTTGTTCTGGGATCAAAATTTTTGCATAAAGTCTCCAATAGCTTTGGGTTACACCAGGGGACACTTTAGTGCTCTGGTACCCATGGAACCATATGCCCGTATCGATTTGAGACGCGACGAACCAGAAGATGTTACATACTTGCCTTTAATGGATTGTGAATCGAAGATATTGCCCATACATTTTTTAACACAGTCAGAGGTATGTACTTGCATTCCATATTCGTGGGCAGAATAGAAACTCTCAAATCTCAGGCACAAATTGCAATATATCGTTTTATGGCCGATGTTGGTTGGTATTTTTTTAATATTTGCGTAGGTAAATGGAGTTTACGACTGTTCGGATCTTTAACATCCTCCTTGTCCTGGATGAAAGATAACTTTTTAAAGAAAGATAACTGAAAGATAACTTTTTGTTCGAAAATCTCATTGCAAAACAACACAACAATACAGGTGTAAATAATTACATATGCTTTTGTTTGTATTGGAATGGAACGAAACCAAAATGCTCCTGGACAACAACGACTCACAACAGATTGCTCAAAGCATACTGATGCAAAGAACATCGGTGATATATATAAAAAACAATCGCGATATGTATATTTCAAATAAGTTGTTTCGTTAAATCACCGATCCCAACCAATTTCCACAACACAACTTTTGCTGATGGCTTATTTAAAATTTTCAAATATTATAAATGCTTAAAATGCTCCTGGACAACAACGACTCACAACAGATTGCTCAAAGCATACTGATGCAAAGAACATCGGTGATATATATAAAAAAACAATCGCGATATGTATATTTCAAATAAGTTGTTTCGTTAAATCACCGATCCCAACCAATTTCCACAACACAACTTTTGCTGATGGCTTATTTAAAATTTTCAAATATTATAATTGAGTGTTATAACGGCACCGTTTGTATTCGACCTTTTTAATGAATATGAACTAATATTTTATTTATTTAAGCTCGAGGTCGGTCTTGTTGTTTTGTTTTTATTTTAAATGTTTATTTTTTTTTTTTAATATTTCGTCTTTCGTCGAAAGACATCTTCAGGAATTCTATAAAGGACAGTTTTTTTATTAGGAAGATTGAAAAATGTTTGTTGTGCACAATACAAAAATCTAAAAATATGAATGGGAATTTCGGACCACAAATTCAGTAACCTGAAAAGCTTAATCTGAGAGAAACCCGTGTTTCACATGTTACAGCTTCAGTACATCCACTTATGTACAATATTTCATTACAAGAATGAATATTTTGAAGATCTTTAACCAATTCAACATACACAGCAGTTCAAAAATAAATGAAAATATCGGAATTGTATCTTTTTTTGTTAAAATTTTACAACGAGATATCTTTTATGATATCTTTAAGAGTACTGGAACGTCGGCCATGGTAATGGTGTCGTGTTTACTGATGAACAGTTTTGATTCTTTACATGCCGTGGATCAGCTTGAGAGTATTCCATAAATTTTACTTTTCATATACTTCAGATTGTTTACGTGTTGGAATTATTTGTAATAAGCAACAGCGTCTCCTTTGGTAGAAACTTTTTAAAAATTGTGTTATCCGAGACTCATTAATTTTATTTATTAAACTTGTAATTCACAGCCCATTGGCCATTGGCCTATTAAATCTAAATTACAATATGCGATCATCGAGCTCGCAAATGCATTTCTTTAAAAACATAAAAATACGTAGAAATTGCAATCTTCAAGCAAGTGATTAACGGACAAAAACTGCCAGCGATATATAATTGAATGTTAATGTATTAAATGAATGTGATTAATATTCTAATCTGCCCCAAACATTTCGTATCTATCATCTATTAATTTTTATATAAATATTTCTTAAAATGACAGATGGGCCGCGAGGAAGCTATAATGCGTCAGTGGCTTGATGTGTGTGTTACGGATGGCGGTTTATTAGTGGCGCAACAAAAACTACGCAAACGCCCTCTGCTAGTAGCTCAAATGCTGGAAGAATGGTTGAATCATTATCGCAGAATAGCGTAAGACCACTGGCCAATTTAATAACCAATTGACAATGTTTTAATCAAAATTATTGTATCCCCCCCCCTCCACCCCCACCTTTCTTTAGACAAGTTATAACGGCACCGTTTGTGCGCAGAGCACATCAGCAGACTGGTTACTCCAGCGATGGCGATTCCGATGAGGAGTAAGTCTGAAACGCTATACTTTTTGTAAACATCCGCAGCAACCAACCAGTTACTTCTACAAACCAATTTGCTTAGATATATTGAAGATACAAATAATATGTTTGATATAAACAAAATTAAATGAAATTTTTCGTAGTGAATTTTTTGAAATAGTTAACTAACTAAACTTAGTGAAGACACCAGCGCTATAAATCCAACAAACAACCAACAGAACCCACGTACGAATCCAAACCTAACATTATTAATTTCTACTAGATACGAACAAATTACAATTGAATGTGTATGTAAAAAACGAAAACAAAAACAAAAGCCCCCAAAAAAGCGAAAATGAATATTCGTTCTACTTACTACGAACAGAAAGACAGAGCGAAGAATGAGTTTTAAAATATATTCACAACATTTTGAACGTTTTCAAATCTACATGTTGATAAAAAAAAACACAAATATACAAGGGAAACCGGCAAACATGTTAATGTTATAAAACAATTTAATGTTTAACAGAAGCAAGTATCCACTAAGAAAAGGTTTACTGTCCACCACCCGATCTCCCCAACATTATCTAGTTGTTAATTTTTAGCGAATTAATTTCCCTACCTCCTGGTCCCACTTTGGTTCTACCACCACCCTACCCTACTACCATCATTGAAAACAATGTCTATTTATAGTTTGAAAAGGAAGGATAATTTTTGAAAAAGAAATTTGTGTCTCTCCCCAGTGCCCGTTTTAAATGAGAAACAAAACAAAATCTATAAATACTATTTAACATTTTTAAAAAGGCAGTAAATAATATACATACAATTTTTTTTTTTTTAAACAATACATTATAAATGGTATTTAAGAGTAAACATATTTAATAGTTGTTTTATCATATATTTTATTTTATTTCTTTGAAATTTTAAAAAAGATTATATTGATAATATTATATGAAAAAGAAGAAGATGCAAATTATTGAATACAAAGAATTATTTTGTTGGTAATGTTATTAAATAAATAAATGAAAACAAAAATGAAATTGAAATACTTATAAAAAAAATTATGCAATACAAATAAATCATCCAAGATTGTTAAAAAAAAACAGAATTCAAAATGGAAGCGAACTAATTATTGCCAACGAATTGAAGGGAATGTTGGCAATTAATGGGTGGTACTTTAATAAATTATATTTCAAAAACGAGGTGGATCACTTATATCGTCTTAAACGCATTGCTTAGATTTTTATTTTGTTTTGGGAGTGTGTGATAATTATGAATCGACTCAGTAGATTTCATTTAATTTATTGGTTTCATTGTAATATACAAAGTCAATAAGGCCATTTAATCTATATGACATGGTGTCTTTACAAGTAGTCAACACTATATTATTAGATAATTGAAATATCGCAACAATGGCTTTGAAATGGCCATTATATTTGTAATCGATCCGCGGCACCCATTTTCTCACTGGTTTTCCACTACAAACTATTATCGATGTTTATATCGCTAATTAGCTGAAAGAGAACATCTCAAGAACTCTTCTGTATTAGATTTTATGTTTATTTCGTTTGTTTTTAAAATATAATCACATATCTTTTGTTTAGCTGGGGATATCAGAGATTTTCGTTAATTCCTTGGGTTGTTAATTATTTTGTTCGGTCTGAAGTTCAACAATTGTATTTATTGATTTTTGAACTGTAATTTATAGACTCATTTACAGTCAGTTCTATAGTTACATCAATTTTTTGTTTAAACAATACAGGCATTTTGGTTTAAAGTCTCGTTAAAAAGGTACTACATGGTCATTGGCCGTAGACAAACACAAAACAAGTACTAATTGGGTGTTTTCAGTCAAATATAGAGAAACCTAGTTCTCTAGAATTAATGGAAGTACAAAAGACCGCCATCTATACATTGTACTATAGTTAGTAGTCCGTTGAGCCAAAAATACTCCGGCATCTCTCTGTCTGGCTAAATTAATTTACTATCGATTATAAAAATTCTGTTGAAATGCATGAAATCGATTTTTAACACAGTCAGCTGCCACTGTTGCAGAAAAATTGCAAAGAAACAGCGCCGTTAAAAGACTGTAGTTGCGGCGCCGCCTACTATATTTTATCGGCTACAAATTCTGTTGTACACAAATGGAATGAAGGAATGGAAGAAACCCGAAAAGGTTGTAGCAGGGTTGATAAATAAGATTGGTGTTAAATTTATTCCCAAAAAGTACTTTTTGGATAGAAAAGGTACGAGTTTTTCAATGTTATTTATATATAATATGCAATCCACTACTTTTCAATATCTAGAAATTGAATTACAGCATTTCAATATATATATATTCCATATTTTAAATACTCCTGTTCAGCTAAAACTCGGCTTTCTGAAGTAATACATTCAAAAGGGTTTTGCTCCATTGGAAACATTTTAACTAAAAGATTAGTAGTAATTTCAATAGTTCAGTCCCTTGAAAATTAACGACCCATGTTACCAGACTAAAAATGTAAAAATAATTGAGAAGATAAAAAGCTCTAAAATAAGTCACGACGGTACCATGGTACTTTTAAAACTCAAAAAGTACCAAAGTATTGAATTTATCATCCCTGGGTTGGAGAACCGAGTCGGCGGCTGGTTAAAGAAAATGGAAATGTCGTTAGTTAGTTGGTTGAGGGTTTAGTGGTTGTACGTTCGTCGTGTCGTGTTGTAACGCGTTCTCTGTAAAGCTCTATTTTTTTCTATTGTAAACTTGTGATTTCCTGGTACTATAACTTCTTCAAATGTAATGTGAAGAGTAAACGACAAAATGCATTTATTTTGAAAATTTACAAAACAACCAAAATTTTCATTAATAAAAGGTGTTGAATATCATCTCCAGAAAACAACAACGGAGTTAATACGTGCATGAATTGGAATTGTGTGAAAAGATTGTAAAAAAAGGCAATAAGCGAAATAGATTAGAAAATAAAGCAGAGCAGCACAAGAAGTCATTGAAAACGTAACGTGAAATACGAAGGGAAGCAATGGGTGAGTTTTGCAATGACAAAAAAAAACATGAAAATGTCAAAAAAAAAGGGAGACATGTAGGGCGAATACATGGAACAACTGTATTTGGGGTGGCAACATTTTCGCACCAGACACAGTAATGATGCATTTTGCAAATGAATTTGACTTAAGTTCATATTCAGAATAGAAATTTTCAAATAAAAATGTTAATTTAATTTACAATTTGTTGATGGCCATCCATGTGAAAGAGTGCGGTTTTGTGTGTTTTTTTTTGTACACTCCCATTTGTGCAAAGAGAGCAGTAGAGAGAATAAGAGAGCGACAGTTGGTCTTATTGGGCCATTGTTCGCTAGTGTTAGTTTCGAATTTTCTGCAATATATTCGAAATTCGAAGTATGATATCACCCGTGTCCCGTGTGACCCACCGACCCACCATACCATCCATACACGGAAACAAACGCCGAACACAGACACGCACCCAAGAAAAGAATTTGTCAGAAACATCAATTTGTTTTTCCGCAACTTGGTGTTTGCTAATTTATGTTATTGGCGCTACGGCTAATGTTGGCTGCCACCAAAAAAAGTGTACATTATTTACTTGACATGATATGTAAACAATACATGTCGTCCATTGGTTTTTTTGTTGTTGTTCATATACGTCACCGCTGTTGTCATCATTTTGGATTTTTCGATTTTTTCTATTAATTTTGTCATGTTGTTATTGTACGAATTCATGTAATTTCACTGTGTGGATGCTGATGAATTCAAAATTATGTACGAATTGTATTTCGGCAGGGTGAATGAATGACATGCCCGACAACACTGTTCATCCACGGTTTACGACGTTCCAGGCATTGCTGTTTGTGTGTATGTCTGGGCAACATATGCGAAATTCAATGTTGTACTTCCTTCCCCCTTTTTGGCGTGAGCGTTTGTGTGAATGTTTCTGTCCGTTTGTTAAATTGTCAGTCACATGGACGACGTTTGGATAAATGAACGGACGCTTGAATGGTGGTGTGTGGAACGTACCGAACAAATGGCCTTCGTTAACAATAACATTTCTTTTGTACGAGGACTGTGAATGTCTCGAATAAGAAAAACAATCCCTGAATTTCAGAACATTATGCACATGAACTGAAACTGCTAAAACTGTTCCTGTGCTTATCCGACTAATGCGCAGTTTGGCGATGAAACCGGTACACGTTCATCATTGTCATAATTCATAGCGCGTGCCAGCTAGTGTCTGAGTTGGGAATTCAACCTACAGCCCGTCGTAGTCTGTCGCACAAAGGCTACAGGGGAAGCTCTTGTCGTGAACCGGGATAGATTGTCGTCTCTGAGGTTACACTGCTTATTTACAACTTTGCCGACATTTCCATTGAGGAAGCTTCAAAGTTATCGCCACACAAATTAAAAATAGAATATTCCACCACCTATAGAATGATCCAAGGAAGCTTCACTTTCTGAATTATTTTTAGGTGTCCATGTGCGTTTCGGTCCGTCCATCAACCAACACCATTGTCTATGGATTGTGGTCATCAAATAGTCCTAACCAAACCTGTCACATATCAACTCACGGAGTAGGAGTGTTTTGTTAAAGTCCCCATGCAATTGTACTAATAATTAGGGTTCGAATCGTCCTAAAATATATAAAAAAAAACATAACACTTTTTGTTTGAAAATTATCTAATTGCAGTTAATTTTATGTCTACATACCTACCTACCTTTCAAATTGGTTGGTGTTTAGTCTGCGGAATAAAGTTTCAAATGAAATTCTAGAGTATTGAATAGATTGGTGTGATAACAAATACATACCGATTGTATTCCGTTTTTTTTGGTTTTATAATAAAAAGACCGGTTTCAAAAGACATTGAACTGGTTCGGAATTGTTGTCATATCATTCGAAAGAAACAAACACCTGAGGCATTCCCCCTGTTTGAATTGATACCATCGTCATGTCCATGTTATTCTAAAGGAGGTTCATAATTGCAGTGTGCTGGAATCTATTTCGAAGGTCCAAGAAAGAAAATTACAAATTAAAAAAACAATTTTTTTTTTTTTAACTTTTGAGGAGTCATTTCATTTGAATTTCTGTTAGTAAATCAGATAATGTCACTTTGTACGAGTAAGTCGATATTCCCAAAAGAAGCACTGTTGGAATATATAAAATTGATCGCATGACAACCATTTAATATCAGGAGAGCACTCATCTTAGCCTATGTTGTGGATATAAGAAAAGCTAAACCCTAACGCCATGTATTGTGCCATGCATTCGGTGGGCACTTCCGTCCTGACCAGAACATGTTCCCACACCAGCCACTTGACCCTCGTTGTCATATTCATACCATGTATATATGTGTATGGTGTATGTATGTATGTCCATGTCCATATGTGAGATGCCTACAAGTGGACGTAGACATTTACACACTTTCCCGTTTAATTTGTAAACTCTTGCCCATCCAAAATGGGTCGGTTGGTCGCTTGCTTGGGGATGGTCAATTGTTTGGCTGGCTGTGTTGTTTTGTCCGCTTTCAAATAAATTGAATGAATTACACACAACACAGCGTACAACGTCGTGTAGTGGCATTACAATGCAATGGACGACTATTATGTGCACTTGCTTTGCGGTTTGTATGCCTGTCTGTCTGTCGATCCGTCCGTCCGTTCTAACCAAACTTATTGTCATCATTATCATTATCGTTATTATTACTTGTATTATTTTGTTGTTATTGTTGCATTTTATTTATTTGCTGTTGTTGGTCTTTCTCTAGTCACATATGATGTATACGTTTGTACACATGCCCGTACATACAAACGCCATAGCGGTAACATGCTTAAAATACTCTCAGTCCGTTCGTCCGTCCGGCCATCCGCTATTGTGCGTTATTGTAAGTTTCTTGTGAACGTGTCATGAATGAAACGTTTTTTTTTCTTTCTTTCTATTTGTTGTTTTCTTTTTTGTCTCATCTTTCCTTTCGATTGAATACATCACATTTACAATTGAGGAGTGCACTTATATTTGATTGTTTTGTGGGGGTTTTCTCATCGCATCAAATCTTTTATAACTTTTATTCGCATGCCTGCCAACATACTCGTACATGCATGCCTGCCTGCATGCATCTCTAGTGCAAAGTTTTATGAATAGACTGACCAGACACACAGCCAAACGACAACAACTGTGAACAACAAAAAAAGAAAAACTATAAATTATTCTTTCGAAAATGCGACATTATCACGCAAATGAAAGCGAAAGGATTCTCGTTAGTGGGTTACATGTAAGTGTGACGGTGAAGAAGACGGCGGCGCTGACTCTGACGTGAGCATTTGTTTTTTGTGATTGCTCTCTTACTCGTACGCTTGCACAGAAACACAAATCTCAAAATTGTCACGAACTCTGAGGGAATAAAGAAATAAAATGGAAAAATCATATTGAGTTCGTTGTCAGATAATAGATTTGAATTGATTCTGAAGTGACTCGTTCTTTCTGCTGACTCCACCAGTGCCAGCAGAAGGCGTTCATGTTTTGAACATGCACACAATGTTAATGCTACAGTGCAAAAAGTAGTAATTTTCTGTAGGGTCTTTATTGAAAGTAACGGGTGACTTGAAACAAAACTCTGACAGATATATTTTCCCAAAGAACTGTTGGCCTCATAATCCAGATGATCATCATTGTTTTTTGAATGCTGCAGTCTATCATTTTAAATAGCCTACATTGGAGTTCCCTAATCCCGCGACATTGCACATTTATTAATATCGTTTATGATAACAACATGAATTACGTTTTGTTAAAATTCCCATTCTGCTGTTATTTTCAAATTATTTCAAAATGAAAAACTGCAGAAACATTGTTTGTATGCCGACTATCCATTTTGTAATCTGATTCATATAAATTAATAACAAAATATTCCAAATGGAATAATTTCACTGAAATCGATTCAGGTTTTGTATTCATAACGATTGCACTTTGTCGGTTTACTTGCGATTGAAGCAATAAATATGTTGATTACTAATTTGTATCAGAAATCCATCCGTGAGAAATCAAGAATGCAATGTTCGTCCACTAAGTTTTTCGGTTTGTTTGGAAATTTCTTTTTTACTTATTTGACATTTGACAGTAAAACAAATTTTATTGTAGCGACTACTCTCTTGACTCGTCTGGCGGATAACCATATATAAGATGTAGACTAGTGTTATTACTTCCGTTCATATTTATGACGTTTGTGCTTTTTTTGTTTTTACGTTTTCGTTTCGTTGAACATTTGGCGTCGTGTGCTGTTTTGTTTTGAAATTCATTCCACATTCTGGAACATCATCGTTTAATGCTTCTCTTCTCCGAACGTGTAAAATATGTGTGCATGATGTTCCGAGAGTAATGCGACAAATGTGAATACAACAAACTTATGACTGGAAACATCAAACAGAAACATGAGGTTGGGCGGCATCGATGGCGACACACTCGTGCCAGCTACACGAAACAGATGGATTGGAATTCTCTTATTACCGTTCTCATCATCATCATGGTCGTTGTCATTGCGGTTGGTCGCCATCAGCTGCAGCAGCACAATCATGTGGGGAACGTGCTTAAGTACTTGAAATGTATCCTTATTTTCACAGTGAATTCCTTAGTTGCTTTTCCACGAAAGAGGGTCGGGTCCAAGCTCATCTATCGAGTACACATGCATGTATGTGCAGTCGAAAGGGGGTTATAATGTAGGTCATAAGCACTTGATTCTTTTTCTCCACTACTTAATTGATGTCTATTTATAGGCAACATTCGTGGAGCGTGTGCATGAGTGTGTGCCCGCTGTGTTTAGTACTCATATCTCCTTATGCTCAGCCCATGCTCTAACGATTTCCCTCCCATTCACTTTCATCCGATTTATGTTGATAATGTTCTCGATATATTTTTCGGTGGTTTGTTTTTCTTCGACAGATTAACAATGGGGGATATTTAAAAAATAAATCCGCATTTCTTCCACCATTTTATTTTTTCTCCTGAACTAAATACCTGAACTAGCCCATTAGCCAGTATTCATTACAAAGATATTTCTATTAAAGATACATCAGTTCTGAAATTCGAAAACTGGCCCACATCATTTATTTAAACAAATCCTGTTCCAGTAAATTGTCATTAAGTAACACACTCCATGTATCTTAGTATTCAGGATGGAGTGAGCGTCTCAGTTTGTTGAATAAACTGAAGTCCAATATATAGTTATGTGAAAAATAATAGGGACAGTAGAATTAATGATGTAACTTTGGCTAGAAGCAAGTACACTTTGAATGCAGCCCTCGGCTTCATCATCTAATTTAATTTGTATGCTCTATTACAACATCTTTTTCATGTTTTAACCTTCCATGGATAATATGGGGAAAACTCTGATTCATAAACAAAGTAATGGTAAAAATATCAAAGTAAGATTAGATTTCAGCTGAGAATGTTTATAAAACGTGTTATAGGTGTTTAGAATTTGTTGTTTAAAACTGTGCCTGGGAGTTTACTCAGTTCTAATAGACTGAATCTGGTACAGAATACCAAAAAGCCTTTCAAAAGTTGCCAAACTTCCTGGGAGTTAGACGGAAATTTGTCTCTTATGTATGCTTTGACAACATTTCACAAAGTGTTGATTGGATTAATGCCTGGGGACTTCAACAAATTAATATTATTATCCTTAAATCAGGATTATGTTTATCATTATCTTGTGCAAATACCATCTAAGTTGCAGACAGAATTTGATTGAATTTAAATATAGTTTGAAGCTCTGTGTGCGACACCAAACCATTATGGGGAAACAAGTCGCAATCGAAAATATTAACAGTTTTAATGTTGTATTTAGGGATGTTCGCTGCAGTAACAGATCTTCAAATGTCACCTAATTCTCGATCTAACTAAACCAATTCACTTTTGTTTTATCATAAAATTAAAATTTTTTTTTTGACAATATCAGTTCTAATCTATCACATCTAGCTATCAGATCATCACAAATAAGTAGTGTTCAAATAGTTTAAGTATCAACAATTATGGAAAGAACTCACTATATGAAAAACTACCAACAATTATGAATAAATTACCATTAAATATACTGAATATTAGAAATAAGATTACAAGTAAAAAGGAAATTACATTTTTTTATTTAAATTCGCAATGAATTAAAAAATACTAAACATTGAATCCCATTAATAGAATTTAAGGAAAATATATATTTATCAAAACAAACACGTCAATCGTAAAAACAAACCAAACACTCCTGCAGATAAGCTGAAAGTCTTCGCGGGAACTTATGTGTAAAATGAATACGTGTGTCGTTTTTGATACGGTTCGGCGAGACAAATTGACTTTGTTTAGGTTTCCATTAACTATAGATGTAATATTTTTCGTTTTTACGGCGTGAGTCTTTGTCTTGGCTAACCATTTTACCATTTAGATTTTTCGATTTTCCAAATCCACAATTTATGTGTGTTTTTTGGTGTCATCGGATCGGTGTGCTTAGTACACCCATACTAGGCTAGGTTATGGATACAAAAATTATATTGAAATTTGCAACGTAATCTCTGCTGTTATATCCTTTGAACAAACAATATTATCTTTTGTGAAATGTTGTAATATATTTGAACGAACTGCTGCTGACTTGCGCACAGCCAATCTACATAATTTTTGGAACAACTAAAACTTCTTATGAATTGTATATTCTTTATGGACAGTTCACAATGGAACTGAGTGTCCGCAAAAAAAAAAAATGTAACCCATGGATCGTATTTCAAAGAAAAGCTTCCTTGATGTCTTTAAAGTGGAAATCCCAATGTCGAAACTCGAAACACTTGCAGTTATGCCTCTAAACAGTGTCACACGAATTGATTCAGCTCAGTAACAACGAAATGGTCGAGTTAAATTCATACAATTTTCTAAACATAGCTCCCACTGTGCGAAGAAGATTTTCCTCTCGCAAAGGCAAAGGCAATTTTCTTTTACTTTATTGTTTTTGTTTCGTTTTCACTTAATTTTAGCATATACGAGAGTCGAGAGTATATTTGTGGTGATCCAACAACAAGAACAACAACAATTATATGATATATGCACATTATCTGTTTATCGAGATAGAAATCGCTTTTCAGTTCGGATAAATATCCTCTCTTTTCCGACAGACTTTGAGTTTTTTTGTCGTTTTGTGTGTGTGTGTTTTTAAGAACGGCCGTTCAAATTTGATTTTCTTTAGTCCATTACGTTACTTTAGTATCTGCGGTTTGTTGTTTGCATTTCGTTTGATTTCGGTGGTGGTTGATTCACCTTTTCTTTATATGTGAAACAGTTTTCGAATTGATTATAATTATCGGTGAAGTGAACAAAAAAAAAAAAAAAAAACAAAATACAACAAAGAATAGACGAATACCATTCGAATTTTCTTGATCGTTACATTTTAAGAAGTAATTTAAAGCAGAGATTATGAAAAAGAGTAACTCTTCGCGATTTTTAAACTTTTTTGGCACACTACGTAAGATTTTAATTTTGCTTTATTATCATTTATTATTATCATGACTGTTTTCTCGCCTCGTACGTTATTATACAATTATTTGTTTAATTGGTAAAAGTATTCCGAAAATTTGCCCACGCCTTTTGTTTGCCATTTTGATGATGATGATGAGGATCGTGTCGGCGGTGGTGATTCAATTTTTAAGATATTTTTCGGTTGCATAGACTAAAGAGAATGTGTGTGTGTGCATAAATATTTGAATAAATATCACAAAATTGAGATTTCAATTAAAATGGTGCTAGTGTGTGAGTGCAGTGCGGTGCCGTGAATCCACGTATTCATTACAAAAATCCAAATGACATCGGTCTGTTTGCCAGTAACTACTGGGAAGCAAAAAGGGTGGCAATGTGTGCACAATATTTTTAAATTGTTATTTTTAGATAGCCATTTTGTAAGTAGTATTTCTAAACGATTGAGAAAGCAAACACCTGTCAACACTCCAGTTGAGAAACGTTGCTACACTTTTGCCCCGGCGCACAGTGGTTTCAAACGAATAAACAAAACAAATACTACTGCATAAAAGCGTACCGTTTTGTTAGACCTACAAATTGTAACCAAAGTCTTGTCTGATTTATGGATTTAAGGTTAAAGTTTAAATGGTATTTCTCACATTTTGTTATTTTCTCCTATACATTGTACCCTTCAGACATCAGTAGGAGAACTTGTTGAGCCATCTTGGAATTCAATTTAATTAAATTTGTAGACTCTCAACCTTGTGCTATTGAGGCACACATTTCCTGATTCTGTCGCCAAAATTGTTATTTAATCCTCTAACCCGCATGAGTGACTGGAAGCACTACTTTAGAGGCTAATCTACATCTATATACAGGGTTTTCGCTCAAGAGGTGTTATTTTGGTATTCAAAGAAAAATGTATTTTTTTGGGATAATTTAATTTAATAAAGGAAGGTATGCCGTTAATAATGGAAATAGGCCTCATCCGTCAAGATGACACAATCAGCAAAGGCACGACGTTGTTGATGATCGGCCGGCTTGAGTTCTTGTGTTA
This sequence comes from Hydrotaea cyrtoneurina, assembly GCA_958296145.1. NCBI lineage: Eukaryota > Metazoa > Arthropoda > Insecta > Diptera > Muscidae > Hydrotaea > Hydrotaea cyrtoneurina. The sequence goes on along the minus strand of OY282512.1, from coordinate 148,625,852 downwards.
ACTGAACTTTATATCCCTTAAGACCCAAGTCTTTGTGGAAAATACGGTGTAATGACGTTTTGTGGAATGCCCAAATCCAAAGAACGGCGAGTAATGGACAAACCTGGCTTGTCTTCAACACTTTGGGCTACAGCATCAATATTCTAAGTCGTTCTTGAGCGACGTGCACGGGTTTTATTCTTTACATCACTAACTTGTCTCAACAGGTCGAATTTTTCCACCAATTTCTGTATTGCGGTACGAAATTTGTAATTATGTCTGTTACTAACCAAAAACATTCAATTGAAATATCACTTAAACTATTAATTTTCTCCTATTAATGTCTTTCTACCAATTTTTTGAAATTACTGACCTAAACCTACTATACTCTATTCACACAAGTCAACATTATTCATACCAACAGTTTCGTAACCACCGCATAACATTTACGAACTTCAAATTTGTTGTGTACACTTTAATATTTTCAAAACCTATAAAATACGTATCTACATGCACATTTATTTCTTACATTAAAATTTGATTGAGGCACTCTTTGTCAGTTAAGTAAATTGCAGTTATGCGGATTTGAATGACTCGAACTTGGTTTTCTCAATCAGCTGGGTTTGAAGTCGGTAACATTAGACTGCTGATATTGAAAACGGAGCCTAGTGGGAGGCACCTCTTTGATGGATACGGTTTGTTAGCCATGCTTAATTGTCCCTGATATAAATTCAAAGCAATTTCGGCATTCACATATAGATCGTATTTCAGAGCACTAATTCTAACGATAGCCAAGCTATAGTTTCTTTATGAATAATGTTTGTCGAACTTTTCAATGTATTATCTGATTATTTCCAGAAATACAGGAGAATACTGTATTGCGAAAGAAATCATTCACTCAAACTGTCAATATATGCAGAGTGAACTATGAATAATTGTGATCGATTAGAAAGTTCTAAATGAAATCAGAAAATGCTGAAGGTAGTTAGAGAGGGTTCTTTTTTATTTCCACACATCATTTCAATCAATACGAAAAATGTGTTCAACCCAATGTTTACACAAAATTCTTTGAAATGATTTCGGCAGCAGCGAAGACGTCATACTTTATGTAAAAATATAAATACGCAATAATAAAAATATGAGCGGCTGACTCCGCAGCAGCAGCACCACAAAAACAATAAAATAACAAAGTCTCAACGGGCAAATCACACGGCAACAAAACAGAAGAAAAAATGCCAAAAGAAAACACAACACACTAACGCGAAAGATAAATTATATACAAAACATTTTGTTCTTATCATATACAATAGAGCAACAACAACGACGAAGACAAATAGAAGAAAGGGAAAACAAATAATTTCAAAAATGTTCAATGTTTGTGCAAAAAATGTTTGTTCGGCGAACGAAAGAAAAGGCGGTGACTACGCCGAGTGAGTGTCTTGTGAAGTGAGTTTGTGTGAATAAAAAAGTTACTGATGCTCTTGGCTGGCTGGTTTACCCATCCGCCTGTCCGTCTATCTGTCTGTGTTTTTATCTTTACTTTTGTAAAAGGTACATCTGAACGCGGCGGGTACTTTTGCTTGCATACAGTGAGTGTCAAATGAAATCAAATTATTTGTGCAGAAAGTTGACAAAGCTCTAGAAAAGAAAAATGTAGACATATGTTCACAATTTCAGATTATTATGAGAACAAATATTCATCCACAACTAAACTATTCAACGGCCTACTTTGGCATTGGTGGAGCACGTATACAGAGCCTGACTCTACATACGGAATAGTATCTGAAAAATCAGTTTTGGAATACCTACATCATGAGAAGTTCCCCGCGTGTTCGTTCATTGAGTGTTAAAGAAAATACGTCCGTATATCCGAACACAGGAACATTTCAGATGTTCCTCTGTGCTGACTAGAAAAGATTCCCACACGTGGTTACCATAGCAAGGATCTGGTTCTTGAGTGTTTCGAAAGTTGGTTGGCTTGCCTCTTCTTATAGAATTCGTACTAGAAGTCTTACTCAAACCAATTGATGGTTATAGAATTGAATTCTCGTAATTTTTTGTGAATTCCATTCCATCAGTCTCAAGCTATTCGTTGTATACTTTTACTGGTTTAGCTTACTACTTAGTTTAGCAACATAGCTCAGATTTTGTTCAAATTTATGCCAGTGGCGATTTATACATGGTTATAATGGTAATCTCATATGCTTTCCAACGATTATACGATTATTTGTCCAAGCTTTGGACATACAATAAGAACTGCAACCTCGGGTATAAGTTGCACTTATTGCAACATTTTCAACATGTATGGCCTTAGTGTGCAATTTGTCAAACGCTCACTGTACACATTTCGTTTCGAATACATACGTGAGTATCTTTACTTTTCCCACTCTTTGCAGTGTGGCACATACATGTAAATTGGAACAAGTGCATCATCATCTACAATCTGAGAATGTTTGCCTACCACATACTAACTGTTGATATTTGCTGTTGATAGTAAACGATTAAAGATCTGCAACGGCAAATAATAAAATGCTGTTTCGATTAGATAAACCCTATCGTCAGAGTGAGTGGGAAGGTTGGAAAAGGAAATACGGTGTGAGAAAAAAAGGGCATGAAAAAGCAAATACAGCTTCATTTAAATGTAAAACGTCAACCATGTCTCTGTAGGCTGTTAATTTGTCTACTGGCATAGGTTGCAGTATGCAATCATTTGACCTTGTTTAGATCTTTATAATTTATCTGTCTGTTCTGTGAGCGTAAGTGAATAATTCCAATTAATATTTTAAAAATATGTCTGTACAATGTTCATTCTGAAATACCTGGTCATGCATGACATCATTTATGAATCGAACGGCAACGAGCTGTGATTGTAATTTGTCGGTCGATCGAATGTCGACAGTGTTCATTCAAATGAGGGAAAGACTTATTTTCTTGTTTTTATTTTTGCATTGATTTGGCTGGTGTTAAGTTGCCGCCGTATCAAATGTAACAAGATATCGCTAAATACTTTTCGTTCGACTTGAGATGGCTGCATGCAAAATCGAAACGTGAGCAAATATTAGTGTTCAAACATCAATACAATTTTCAAGATTTTCCATGAGGTGTGAGGTTTTCCAATAGCATTAAAATTTAAGAAAAATCGAAAAGCCACATTTTCGCTAGTTCGTAAACTTTTCAAGTAAATATTGAGTGATTTTTCTGTTTGGAATACTTTTAATAATAATGTTTATAAATGTGTTAAAACAATTTCCACAATATTGCATCATCATGTATTTTAACCTGCTTTGAAGGTTAAGGTATGATTTCGTATTTTTTAGCCAAATATTGTTGTCAACCCATTGTGACGCATGTTATATTTGTTTCCACTTACATATAAATAAAAAAACACCTAAATTTGTTTAAAAAATATATAATATTTTTGAGTAAAATGTCTTAATACAATTTTTTTTTTATCTATTTATAAAATCTATAAAAGTATAAAAATAAAGTTGAAAAAGTGTAAAATAATTCTTTTTTGGTAGACTGTTTTGTGGGACTTGCCCATATTTGGGCTACGGGGCTGTGTTAGGTAGTTTGACGACTGTCACATAGCAAACCCACGATTTTGATATGAATCTAGTGTCAGGTATATTTTGATTGTCGATTATCACGCTTTTCTGTTTCTGTGACTACAAATTGATCAGTTCAAGTATATTCGTTTGTGACAATTTATTTTTAATTTCTCGCTCCACAATAAGAACATAAAAGTTCGCTAACAAATCGAAAATAACAGACAGCAAATACTCATCTCTGACATTTTCATTGACTGAATATTTAAATTTTTAATGAATAACAATTTAATAATAACAAATACATACATCTTGTTATGTCATCCAGAAATTCGGAAAGCATATAACGGCGCCCATATCACGTGACAACGCAGGTGTATGTGAAGAGGGGGTGGGGAACAAATCAATGTGCAGATATTCAACCAACAATTGCAAACGGGCAGTCTGGATGTGGAATTCCCCCTTTGCCGTTCGATATTCATTTCATGCCTCTGATTGTGTAAACAAAATTGATCACATAGACATTTGTTGGAAACAGCATGTACACACAGTGGCGAGCAAAAATGAAAGTTTATTGCGCTCTCTGTCTCTGTAGTTTCTATGTTGTTATCAAGTCTTGTATTACTGTTGTTCATTACTTAAATTCGATACAGCACTACGAAAAGAAGCAGTCAGACAATTTTCTATAAATCGTCATCGACTGGAAACAAAGAAATACGTTTTTAATTTGTTGTTAAAAAAAAAATCGACATCATTTAAAAGCCGCATGTTCTTCGTGTTCGTCAATACCAAATCTCCAAGAAATTTCATAATATCTGTGCACTATTGCCCTCCAGTGTGTATGTGTCCAGTATGCATGTTGTTAATGTTGACTGCATACATAGGCAAGAATCAATATGTATGCCTTATAATGTAATCAAATGCATTCTTTTATGCGTGACTGACAATGACATCAACAAATAAAATTTAATTTAAACAAATTGAAAACAGAAAACAAGTCGTACACAGACGGCAGCCAGATCAGAACGATCGTCCAAAATATATTATGCAAAACAAAAACAACAGTTTCAAACACAGTTTAGTGTTCTACCTTCTAAATACGAAATTAATTCGTGGACTTTACAGCTGTGGTAGTGGAAATAGCAGCTGCATTTCATTCATTCTAATGTCGCGATGTCTTCAAATACCTAAAATACAAATTGTTCGAATTACGTTGCGAAAATATAAAATCCCGGTGATAATATGAGTTATCCCACAGCGTAAATGCCGTCGTTATTTTTTTCGATAAATCTCCCTATGGTCGTAAAACTTTTATAGATAAAAATAGGCCGGCTTTTAAGGGACGATTCACGCTCTAAATATTTCATATCATTTTCATTTCCCCAAAAATTATGACAATAACAAAATTAATATTAATAATCAATACAATGTGTGCCAAAAATAGCTACTCGGAAAATATTTTATGTTTGCCCATTTTGTGTTGCGTTTAGGGGTTTCTTGACATTTTTCAACTCTCGGGAATCGGGTACTTTCCCGGCGTCATCCTAGGACTTGATTTTCGTTCAAAAATATAATGCAAACAAATTTTAACCAAAACCAATTGCGTAAAATCGGTAGGATTTTATTCCCGGGATTCCCGGGAATAGGCAATCGGAATTCCCGGATTATAAACCCTAGTTGTGCTGTAAATTGTTGCGATTAATATGATTTTTTTTTATTTATTTGTTTAGTGCAAATTGTTTTGTATGTAATATGCATTAAATATTTACGCAGAACCTAGAATGTTGAGTTGTTAAGTCGAATGTGTAAAAATATAAATACAACGATTTGTAAAGCTTATTTAAATTTTTATGAATACGTCACAAGCAAACTATAAATATTCCACATAAGTTGTTGAGAATTCAGAACAAAGTTTGAAGGATATTTGAAAAGACAGCAGACAATCTGCATAATGGTCTGACAGCAGACACAATCTGTTTCGAATATTACTTTTAAATTATGATAATACAAGTCCAATTTGGTTTTGACATTTTAATTCAAGTTTTTCTTATTTATTTGTTTTTACTGTCCGTTGCGATCGTAGAGAAAACAAAAGTGATATTTTGGTTTTTTCCTTATGACCTCAAATCGTCCAATAACACAACTTGTTTATTAAATGGTCAACAATACACACACATTCTAGTTACAAATTCTTTTTGTTGCATTATTGCCACCAACTGCTGTTGGCGCTTTAATCTAAAGCTGCCACATCGATAAACATTGTGGTCAAGGTTTTCCATACATATTACGAACTTACTAGACTTGTTTTTTCATTTGTTAATTCATTTGCACAGATTTTGCAATTTCACTGAAAAGTCTCCAAATTCAAAACGCTTGAACCAGTTTATCACAAATTTGTTTTACAATTTAAATACAGGGTCCGCCAAATAACATTTTTTTTGAAAATTCTATAAAAAAAAAAATAAATACTTTATATTTTCTCAAATTTCGTTTTTTATTTGAAAGTACAATCCTTCCGGTTAATAATGGAAAATAATTTCATTCAAATGGCTGCCTCGGCTGGCCATGCAGTAGCCTAACGACATCAGCTCTGTGGCTGATAATGCGATCTTCAAAAACAGGGCGCAAAACATCGAGTGTAGCTTCGGCTGTGTGGAACGTAGCGCCGTCCTGTTGAAACCAAATGTTTCCAATATCCTCCTCTTAAATTTTTGTAAACAAAAATTCATTCAACATGGTCCGATAACGAAAATAAGGAAAACGAAATAAGCACTAGTTGGAAAAAAACGTTAGATGGCTGACCCTTTACAAGCGGAGGTCAAAACATCGTTCTATATTGATTTGGAGACCAGTCATCGTTAAGATTGACCTCAATTTGAATAAAAAAAATATATAAAATGTGTAATTCGCTGGAGTTGGTTTCAAAAACGGGGATATGCGTCTGCTACTGTACTATCAATGTTCAAAACTAGACTGAAAAATAATTAAGTTCACATTTATTAATTATCATCAGATCGCATTTAAATGTTGTCACTTTCTAAAATGAATACATACTACCTTTACTACAGTTAAATTAAAATTACAATAAAACGATAAATATCTGTTTAAGTCATATTTCTCAATTTTTGGTCAACAGAAGAAAAAGAGAGCAAACTAAAAAAAGTTAAACTTGGTCATGGCGATCGCTATAAATTTGGAGAAAGTCAGATTCAAGGGATGATTATCACTTCTATCGGTTAATATCGTCTTTAGTGGTCTAATGACATCTAGTGGCCTTTCAATATTTCTGGGGAGCTGCGGTCGACAAACGGATTATAATTAAGCAGCTCTGCTACTTTTATAGCAACAACTGTCATCGGTCTGCTGTTCGAATACTATCGGCAACGCTGTACATGTGTCAAGTGAACGAGCAATGTCTATAACGGCGAATGGCTGGAAAAAAGGTTAAACACAGTAAATTTGATTTGTGTCATGGCTGCGGCAGTGCAAGTGCCAGGCAGCTGGCATATTGGGGAACACTTTTGTTTCGAATGTTACAGGTCGTTTTGTTGTTGTTGTTACACACATATGTACATACATTACTGCTGACTACTGTCGATGTAGAATGGAAGTTGACTTTGACTGACACACTGTTTGGAATTGTTCTTGTTTTATAACATTCATTCATTGATAACAAAGTCGGTCATAGTCATAATACCCACCCAATACCGAACCGAACCAAGTAACATACTTTTCTATACCTTTTGTTATTGCGTCCAACTGAATGAAGGGGTTCTCTAACAGAGGAGACAACGAACCACCAAGAGAGGTTGTTTGGCCCGCCGTCTCGCCACAGTCAACAAATTTGTGTATAATTTCTCTTCCGTCGGGGTCTCTATTAAGCCATGACGTATGGCTTTAATAATAACGAAAAAGAAGAAGCAGAGAGAAACAACAACAATAAATTGATAACAATTATGCAATCATCATACGAATGCTACAAATTTCGTTATATAGAAATTAATCAAAATGAACTGAAATAGAACAGAGAACAACACAACGAACTGGAGAATTATGACTGTTGGCCAAATGCGAATGTGTTGTGTCATACTACTCTCAATTCCATGTCTTCCACACAACAACAATAAAAGAAATATCCAAATAAATCCATTAACATTTCTCCAAAAGTGTAATCAAATTTAAGAAGTGTTTTTTTTTGGGCATTTTGTTTTCGTCTGACTTCATCACATATACTTTTGAGTTAGTTGAGCACATAGCCATAAACAGACATATGTACATTCAACTGTATATAACTCCATTGTGCTCCAAACATACACATACACATATGTACACGTACAGTGGGTTTCTGGCAAATGTTTAACCGTTTCGAATTAAGTAGGGTGTGTCACTTTAATATTCTCGTACAATAACATGTACACTGCGCATCACTTGGGTAAGAAATCAAACAGCCAAGAATGTTTAACGATTTTAGTGAAGCCGTCTACACACAGTGCTTCAAAGTGGACCACAACATTAGCGGAATTAGCGGCAAAGCATTGCACATCGCGATAGCGCGCATTATATGGCCCATTGCAAAATTGGGCGTTATACCCGAAACTGTTGTGGGCTTTATGACCGTTTTCGGGGCGGTCGCAATGCCGAAACAAAAATTGGGCGTATAGTCCGTTCACCGCAAATTTCTACTTGTCCAACTAATTATTTAACAACATTGTTGTTAGATATCGAATATCAATGCAATAACAAAAGTTGAAAGTTCAAATTCAATTTGACAGTTGCATCGCAATGATGCATTTATGGAGGCATTCGCAATAGGAAGACAAAGAATCAATTAAAAAAATGCACTAACTACATAGGAGAGCTGTTAATTTAAGTCAGGCCAAACAATATGTTTATTTTTTCCAGTTCGCTAAACGAAAAAGTTACGTCACATCACTGTTATAACTGGTAACACCAAACTAATCTAAAACTACAGTTTAAAACCGGAAAAGAAACAATTATTTTACGTTGTACTGGTACAATGTGTTATCAAAAAAGAAGAAGAATAAAATGTTTACTTACTATTCGTAACACATCCCGGTCGGCCAGACGTTTTTAATACATCCCTCATCGCGACCTTTTATTTTTTATAGAGTTTGAACGTTGAAATTATGTGTGAAACACTACAGCATTTCAATGACCACCGCGCGAAGTGTTGCAAGCATTGATTCTTTTGAGGTAATTTTTGACCACTTTTTGACACATATTAGGCGGTATGTCAGCCATAACTTGACGAATGTTGGTTCTTAAGTGCTCAACAGTTAAAGGTTTATCTACTTAAATACGGTCTTTCGAGTAGTCCAACAAAAAAAAGTCGGTTATCATACGACCATAACGCTCCGAATTGACGGTAACAGTCGTTCCCTCGTCGTTTTCGCAGAAGTAAGATCCAATCACACCTTCCGACCAAAGAGCGCACCAAACAGTGACTTTTTGTGGATGTAATGCCCAATTACTTGAGGATTCTCAGAACCCCAAATACAAGAATTTTGTTTATTAACATACCCACCGAGTGTGAAATGTGCTTCATAACCATAAACCATAATCCCCTCCTAAATCACGATATGTGGCTGTGCCAGAATCATCATTTTTGTAGTAGGTTTTAATAATTTGTACGCGTTGTGGTATAGTTAAGCGAAAAAAAATTGGTTTAACGACTTAGTTTGGCAGATGTCGAATTCCAGCCCTATTCCAAATTATAAGTTAATTTTACTTGTGATATCTTCCAACCCAAAAGTCTCTCACAAAAAAAAACATATCTCAAAAATTATATGATCAGTTTTCGAAAACAAATTTGGATGCAAGGGCTCAAAATCTATGGGAATCTTAGCCGGCAACGCTTTTGCTGTTAATCAGTGTTATTAAAGATCACATTTCATGTATTGAATTTTTGCTCAAAACCTCTGTTTGGAATCACAGCTTTTTGTGGGTATACATCTAATCCTGTTTATGCACGTTCGAGAATATATCGTGTACTAACGTAATTTTAATTTACGTACTCTGTCGTATATTTAAAAAAAGTTTAAAACATGGAGTGTAAAACAAGTTTTGTTAGAAAAACTCGTAAAAACATTGAGTTTATTTCGGTTGACCGGGTTTTTTTGAAAATCGTGTAAAATATTGCAATTTTAATTAAAAACTAATTAAAATAATATTTCCATTTTATCCGACATACCTATGTTTTTAAAAATACTGACAACGAGTTGGAAATCAACTAATTACAGGCGTGCGATTAACAATTTAACATCTTCTCTTCACTGTAATAAGTGTGACATGGCCGTCAACTGTACAGCGCTTTTAAAGCCAAAATCTGTTTAGCCATTTCAATTCCATTTCATGAAACACACTGTCCGCACGGACACATACATCATACATCTCATGTATTCGATTAGTAAGTTCTCGTTCGCAGTCTTCCAAATTTTACTATCTCTATACACTCAAAACTAAAAAAAATAATAAAAAAAAAAACAACAGTATATAGAACTGCTGTTAGCTAGTGATTCTATATGGAAAACATACACATACGCATACGCATAAATATCTGTGTCAATGTGTATGTAAACATTTTTCTTCTTTATAATTGCGACACCGTGTCGACAACAAATGTCGGCTACACGATGATGACGATGGTGATGTCACTTGTTAGAGTTAGTGAGTTAGTTTAGCAGCAGAAGAAGAAGAAAACAAAAATACGAACTAATAATATACAACTCGTTGTCGGTCGGTCGTACTTGATTAGTAAACACACAACAAAAGGAACTGGCTAAAATTGCGTACAATTTGTAAGTTTAACCGAGTAGCAGCCTCACGTAAGAATGGAGCTCGATGTAGAAGAAGAAGTGGAGAAAAACATCATACACGCACACACACACACTCACACAATGACGCAAGCACACCTATGTTCGAAAGTTGACGGGGGGAAATAGAACGAACCAACGAACGAACGACCACGATGACAACAAGACCCACCGAATAAAGGTCAACGATATGAGGTCAATTTTTAGTTGTTGTTATAGCAACAACGCTGAAGTTTGATGTAGAAGTATGTGTGTGTTTCCTGGATGAAATATTCAACACAGTCAGGGTTTTGTATTATTAGTATTATTTCATTTTGTAGTCAATCAATTGTCATAATTTAACTAATCGATTTAGATTGATTATAGATTTGACTAAATTAATTATCGAGTTGAGATATCGAAACATGTGAGAGATTTCACCATTTGAGGGAATATATTCATACATACATACGTATGTGGATATTAACAATATGTATGTGAGAAAATATTGTGGGAATCTTGAAAACACGTAATTTTAAACTACAGGGTTCTCCAACAAGAGGTGTTATTTTGGTATTCAAAGAAACATTGAATTTTTTGAGATAAATGATCGGATGTTTATTTCACAGTAAAGAGGAAGGTATGCCGTTAATAATAAAAAACAACATCAGCCAAATGTCCACCATGACAAAATCGCAAAGTGACTGCCGTATGTCCCTCACGAATTCTATCTTTGAGGTCTTGGATCGACGCTGGGCTGTTGGCGTAGACCTTATCTTTCACGTGGCCCTAAAGGAAGAAGTCGCAAGGTGTTAAATCATAAGATCTCGGTGGTCAATTGTGATCACCTCTTCAAGACATAACACGGTCCGGAAACTTTTTAGTTTTGCGATTTTATTTATTTATTTATTAATATTCCAAAAGTAACCGAGCCTTTAGGCCGTGGTGAATTTTAATAATCAATTCGTTGTTGAAGCGTGTATCGTTCCATTTTTAGTAATGGCGTAGTTTCTACTTGTCAAACGTCAAAGAATAAAAGCGTCAAAAGTGACAGCTACCGAAATACCGGGTGATTGAAAATAACATCTCTTGTGGAAGAACCCTGTATTTAGATAGGTTTATAAAACCTAACAATTAAATAATTCATGTTGTCAGTATATATATATTTTAAAAATTCGGTTTCCGCAATATCGTTAATTTAATTAATATTCTGTTATATTATTTCAACATAAGCTTTCGTTTACCTTTTAAACCTTTGTTATACATTTCTAAACTAACCACAAAAAAAGAATGTGACAGAAATTGCCCACTTGGAAGAGTAGCATTTCAATAGCGTAGCCTTTTTGGCCGCGAAAGAGAATTTGTTACCCCACTTGTTTCCATGTCGATTGTTTATGAAGAAAATTTCCATTCAATTCCATTCTGTGTGTAGTATTGTAATTATCGTTTGATTATCACCTTTATTTGCCTGTAATTGTCAGCATTCCATTGCCTAATAATGATATCAAATTCAGCGGAGTTTGATTTCAATCATTAGAAGACAAAACAAGAACATATTTCATAAGTCATATGAATAGCTTAATTCGGAAATTCGCCAGTATATTTTCTGTTGATGTGCATCTTTTATATGGCCGCGGAATATTTTAGGCCACAATCATACTCAAATCAGAGTAACTCTTCCTTTTCCATTTGTTGCCATTGATATTTCTAACGAAATCCTCTGAAACAATTTCTGTATATTTAAATCTCAAAAACGACGTATTTAATTTTGCGCTTTCTTGAGAAAATCGAAGCGATCTCCAGAAATGTTTATACATTACATACATTGGCACTAGACCGATAAATATGTGTGTTCGGTTTTGTAATGCACAGGCAATAAAAGGGAAACTTAGAAAGTGTCTTTCCAAATGCTTAATGGGGACCCAACTATTTAAATCACCTAAAAACATACACAATCGAGCATGGTCATAAATCACCAACCGGCCTAAAGATGCATTTCCCCCCCCCCCCCCCCCCCCCCCCCTTTATAGTCTGTCGGAATGTTATTTGAGGAAAAGCATTTGTATTAAATCACTTCATTATTAGCCCTTGAAGCGTGTTTGTGAAACACTCATAAAAACAGGGAAATGAGTCAATTTTTCAAGATCATAATTTCCTCAAAGGGGAATTTCATAATCGACAACATGTGAAGGCTAGCGAACAGACACCACCACCACCACCACGCCACCTAAACAAATTTGTATGGGAACACATAAACTACGGATGAAACAGTTGTTTGTTAAAAATAGAACTCTTAATTGTTCTAGGAGGATTCTCACCAGTCCCTGCCCCCACACACCACCTACCCTCGAATTAAACGAATGCGAAAAATAAAACAAAACAAACTCCACATTTTTGTTTACAACACAAATCGATTGAAATACTTATGAGCACTTTTGAATACATTAAAAATTCAATAACATCAACAATAAACATTTCAAGTGAGAGAAGTATTGACAACGAGAGCATAACTGGGAAGGTGGTTTCCCGAGTAGTGACGTGTAACACAAGAGAATGCCGGAGATCGAAAGAGCGCAATCTAAGGTTTTTTTTTTAATTATATGCACAAAAAAACAAAAAATAAATTAAAAAAGCGTTCACTTGTTTTGTAGTTATTCTCATTCCCAAGTGATATCCATCCACACATACAACTAAACGTATCTGTGTTTATGTACAAACGTATATACATGAGTACATGTTCACATACATACATATGTATATATTCAGGCAAAAAAAGGCAACGTTAAATAATTAGTTGAACTTCCCTAATTGAATAAGCAACAAATGTACATTGAACATATGTACATGGATGTGTGTGTACATTTTTCATACATGCTCACATGTTCGGACGGTGGTCAGAAAACATGTTGCAACGAGGGATAGTTCAATCAGGTGTATTAATGAACAATTCCCGAGTCGTCTATTAAGAATGATGTCACTTAACATTCTCTTACGACAACTTTTAATCTACTTAATTAAGCCATGATATTTGTTTGAAGGTTATTTCCACTTATTTTGGAAGTGAGATTTGAAATTGGGAATTTCAATTTAATACTTTAGTACTCTAACCTCTGCACCTCTGGGACGATTTAGAAAATAAGATTCAATAAGTGATGAAGCGGATATTTATTTATTTTTATTTTATTTATTTCTTTCACCACGCACTATACGATGACTTACATCCTATATGTTTCAGTCCCGTCTGCGGAATTGTATCCTTTTGTTTTGTTTACAAATTAAATTTAAATATTGGATTTTACAAATTTGTAAAGAATTTAAATAGCTCTGTTTTGAATGTTGAGGCATTGCTTGTTAATTGAATGTTTGACGGGAGGTTATTTCAGAGATGGATACTACATATGAAGACTTGGATTGATAAGTTTCAATCCTCTATTAGAACGTGCAAATTGTAGGCGATTATAAAAATATTCAGGTGCAGTTAATTTTAAGCAGATCATCGAAAGATATATTAAATATTCGGTGGGAATATTGGGAGATGTTATCATGCCGCTATCATTTAAACACATATCTGGCTACATCATTGTAAGCCATATTTAACTTTCGACTGCCTTCAGAGTCACTATTTGCAAAGATTTGCAATCCATATAGTATAGTTGGGATTAGGTAGGATTTCACAAGCAGCATTCATATTCATGATTACGCCATCAAACTGGCAGATAACCGAAATGAAAAAAACTTTTTTCAGATCGATTCGGTTTATTTGAACACCACACGATGTTAAGCATAATGACAATTATTGTAATAAATTAAATACTAATCATTCTGGTATTTTGTTTTCGTTATTATTAAGTAACTTCACACATTTTTTGATATCATTTATTTTTATTATTTGTTTAGGACATATGTTTTGTTGTTCTATATTTATTATTTCTGAACAACTAAGGATGTACTTTTAGATAATGCGCACTCATTGAACTTTATGAAGCATTTTTGAACCTAAAATTGGCTAAACATGTCCTCAACTATCATTTGTCCATATTCTCATATTCGGAGGAGCCCAAAACAGTTCTCATACATCATCAAACATTTTTCAGCGGCTGTTTTTCACCTCGTACATTTTCTCGACTTTACGAGTAAGAGAGCAATTTCTAAGCCATGTAAAACTCCTCTATAAAAACATTAGCCGGCTTCAAGCAGTAGGTCCCGTTCAGTGAGTCGTACACAGCTCACTGATTCGAGAGAAGTTCCCCGTCTGTTCCATCATGGAATGTTCAGGGAAATGAGTAAGCACCTACTCATTTTGACTGAAATTAACGTCTTCCTTGATGACCTCTATCAACGAAAAGCTGTCTAGAACTAGACGAAAAAATTGTATATAGCCAAAAATGTTGAGTTAGTTAGACTTACAAATAAAAATAACTTCAAATTAGTGGAAATAACTTTCACGTAATTTCATTTTCCTTTTTATTCATCTTTTCTTGTAATTTAAAGCCTGCAATAAGATAAATTACAATATCCACAAATTTTCTTCAATTATGTGACTTGGTTTCGAAAATGAAATAGTCTACGGAACACTGATCCAGTTATTGCCTAAAGCTGCGTATACCGACCTCGTTTGCACTTACATCCGAATGTTCATATGTATATAGTTATGCTATAACGACGATGATTTCAACAAATGTTGGCTGTTTTGCGTTTCAAGCGATGACGAGATAATGAACAGCCAATTGTATGCGTAATTTTTCATATATTTACTCACTCTTGTTCATTCATGAAGAGTTCTTCCGCAATTATGCCCCCACTTCTATTATACAGTGAATGCTAATAATTAATGTCTTCTTCTTGTTTGTTCATTACAGGTAAGCAAAAAATATATTGCGCCAAATGCGATAAAAAATGTTCGGGTGAAGTGTTACGTGTGGCGGATAAGCATTTTCACAAGGCCTGCTTCCAATGCTGCCAATGCAAGAAATCACTGGCCTCCGGTGGTTTCTTTACCAAAGATGGTGCTTACTTTTGCATACCCGATTACCAGCGTATGTATGGCACAAAATGCGCTGCATGCACGCTGTATGTGGAGGGCGAGGTGGTCTCAACGATGGGCAAAACCTATCACCAAAAGTGTTTCACATGTTCCAAATGTAAACATCCATTTAAATCGGGCAGTAAGGTAAGTGATTTTAAATTTGTTTCCATTATTATATACCAATGACTATACTCAACAATCGATGATAAGATATATAGCGACACTATTCGCAATCTTTTCAAGTTGAAGAATGTTACAGATTCTGAGATTTCGCCCAAAGTAGTTATTCGTTAAACTGATGGTTAGATGCGTTCTAATCTCTGCAAATACTAATTTCAATTTAGGAAGATATTTTAACTAGAAACCTAGTCCAGTCATGTGCGTGATGACGTCTAAACAAACGCCGACTCGCTTATCTTGGGTCCAGCTTTCGTGACATCCACGAAAACATTTGTTTCAGCGTGCCTTTACACCTCGTAAATGTCGGCTACATTACGATTAAGAGAGCAATCAGTAAGACATGTAATACTCTTCTACAGAAATCATTAGCCGTTCGTAGACGTGTTTAAACAGTAAGTCTCGGTCAGTGAGTATAAATAATTATATCGGACCTTTTTCCTGTGTGTTTCTTCATGGAATGTCAAACCTCTAACCGGCAAGACCACCCTGAGGCGTTCCTCATTAATTGTGCTTAATTTCATAAAAATGTTTCATGGAACCGATCTTGCCGGTTAGAGGGCTATGGAAAATACATACGTAGCGAATGTTTTATAACTCTTTCTTCTATCTGCTATCCTCCTCTCCGTGCACCCAAATTCTTGCGTTTCAAGGGTATTGCAATAGGGTAATACTTGGCCTTCAAGCAAATCCGATCTCACGAACACAAAACTTACCAGGAAATGCTTTTAAAACTGTTTCTTATTTTGAATATAAACCCAATTTTGAAATTGTCTACTTCGTAATTATGTATTTAATTTAAGAAAGTGATCAGACATCTGAAATTATGAATTAAAAACTTTGATATAGATATAGAACTGTTTTTGTCCGCATTTCGACAAATCGTCTATATTCGATATTCATATCGTCCACTTCAATGGCTGGCATTTTTGCGAATGTGGAGAAATTCCTCAATTCCAATTAATGTATTCTCGTTTTGCAAATATGCCCTGTAAATTGAATATTTCTTGTTTTAGCGATACAATTCTTTTCCCGAGTTTTACAATATCGTCGACATTATTGACGTCATATATTACTCATACTTAAAAATGGTTTAAAGGCACTTCAATTCACTAGACACACATTCAGTGTAGCACAAATTAGATTGGGCGGTTTGAATGAAGTATGCACACTTTGAGTGTACTTTTGAATTTCTTTATCAGACATTTTGTTGTTATCTATTTCAAAATGTTTTTTTTTTTATATTCTTAACATCGATTTGTGTAAGGTTTTTCTGATTTCTGAACAATAATTCTTATTTTGGAAAACATCCCTACAGGTAACAAATACAGGAAAAGAGGTGCTTTGTGAATCATGTGTTGCTGGTGGACCCGCGGCTGCAACATCACCCACACGACAGGCAGGCAAAGATGGCACCGTCTCACCGACACCCGTCGCCGAGTCACCAACTAGGGCCACCGCCCATCAGCAAATGACCAGTGGTGTTATATCAGATAAAGCGCATTTACGTGAGGACTACGATCCCAATGATTGTGCCGGCTGCGGGGAGATGTTAAAGGATGGACAAGCTTTAGTGGCACTAGATCGTCAGTGGCATGTTTGGTGCTTCCGCTGCAAATCATGCAATGCCGTTCTCAATGGCGAATATATGGGAAAGGATAGTGTACCGTATTGTGAAAAATGTTACCAAAAATCGTTCGGTGTCAAGTGTGCTTACTGCAACCGCTTCATTAGCGGCAAAGTATTGCAGGCTGGCGAAAATCATCATTTCCATCCGACATGCGCCCGTTGCACCAAGTGCGGCGATCCATTTGGTGATGGCGAGGAAATGTACTTGCAAGGCAGCGCCATATGGCATCCACGTTGTGGTCCAGGTCCAAATGAATCCGGTTTGATATTAAATGGCTGCGGTGGTGTTGGAGTATCCAATGGCAACTTTACCGATACGGAGTGCGATCGTATGAGTTCGAGTGCTTTAAGTGAAATGGTAAGAGGG
Source organism: Hydrotaea cyrtoneurina (assembly GCA_958296145.1). Taxonomy (NCBI): domain Eukaryota; kingdom Metazoa; phylum Arthropoda; class Insecta; order Diptera; family Muscidae; genus Hydrotaea; species Hydrotaea cyrtoneurina. The sequence goes on along the minus strand of OY282512.1, from coordinate 148,608,314 downwards.
GACATTTTTGTTATCCGATTTTTTTTCTTAACCAAACATTTGAAACCTGCAACAGTTTAACAGGATTTTTACACTTGTCACAAAGTTGTAGTTTAGATTGAAAATTTCGATATGTGAAACAAAGGATAAGAATCTGCCCCTGGGATCGCTGCTCTTCGCCATGGTGCTAGAGCTGCGGGCCACAATCTGGCTGGTTAAATCTACAAAACCCAATGGATTAAAAATTAGCCCAATTGTCTTATCCCTTCTGGTACCAGCCTGAAAAATAAATCATTCCGCCTATTTTTGGAATGCATCTTCCTGGTAACTGTTCTACAAATAATCCTATACGATGCCAAATAAGTTCATCATAGATGTTTCAAATTTACTAACAATGGCTACTTGTTCGTATAAGTGGATGATCGGAGTGATTGCCGTATACGCGCAGACTCTTTCCATGTCAAAAATACTGATCTCTTTCGATTTCATCATTGTATTATTTCCAATACAGTTCACTAAAATTGGTACACTTGGTCAAGATTGGTTGTTCGCAGGATTATCGTTAGATAAACCCTAAGCCATTGAAATCTAGCCCTTCTGCATACTCGTATATGTATTACCATATTACAGCCAAACATTCTCCTAGCCAACTAGCCATTATTTATTATAGTCATTATTTATTATATCACCCCATTTGGGTGATTACCACTTTTCACATATCGAAGGAATTTTTCGAAATCTAATTTACTTAATTTTTGTGTAAATCGTGGACGTTTTTCTTTGTGCATCCAAAGTAACACCATCACTTCACTGCTGGCTGTATAAAGAAAACACCTTTGCTACTAACAGGCCCCCACCTCCAAACAAAAAATCAGAAAAATTACATACCTTTACCTTTACGATCACTCCACCCACCACAAATCACCTTTACATTGCTCCCCAAAAGAATCATAGTAACCCCCTTTTTAAAAAAAAATATATCACTGTTCAATCTTTATTAAATGTGCATACTTTCAAAATATTTTTTTTATTTGTTTCACACCATTTTTCTGAGCTTGCAAGATTTTCTTTTTTGTTTTTGTTTTGTTTACAGTACATAAGATCCCGAACGCCGAGTTTTAATGGTTCCGTATATTCCTCTAGCCGCAAGGTTTGTTTTAATTTTTCATTTTAATATTTTTTTTATTTACCTTTTGCTTTTGTTTGCATTACCTATCTTTCACTCTCACTTACTAACGAATTCAATTCAAATATAATGAAATTCACAGAAAAGTAGAGAGTATATTTTCCATATAAAAGTCGTACACTAAAGTCCGAATTAATTATTTGGTTCGCAATTACAGCATTATCGTACGGTCAGTCCTGGTTTAATTTTACGTGAATACGGTCGTCATGGCGGTGAGGATATATCCCGTATATACACCTACAGTTATTTAACGGATGCACCCAATTACCTCCGTAAACCTATAGATCCCTATGATAAGACGCCATTATCGCCACACTTCCATAGACCATCATCGTATGCTACCAGCACTGCCGGTTCTGTGGCGGGTAGTCGACCACCATCACGACCCAGCTCTCGCACACGCAGTGCTATGAAAGTGTTGGTCGATGCCATACGTTCGGAAACGCCACGGCCCAAAAGTCCTGCCATGAACAATGAAGAGCCCATTGAATTGTCACACTATCCGGCAGCAAAAAAACCGCCACCAGGTGAGAAGCCAAAAATCGAACGCGACGATTTTCCTGCACCACCTTATCCCTACACTGACCCCGAACGCAGGCGTCGTTACAGTGACTCCTACAAAGGTGTACCCGTATCAGACGATGAAGACGACACTGAGACCAAAAATGGCGAATCAAATTCGTGAGTATATTGTGTAGTGTATTTATCAAAGTGAAATTCTATAATATATTTGTGTTTGCCTGTTTTTTCGGGAATTTCAGTCGTTTACAACGCGAAGCTAAAGAATTGGAGAAGCTAAATTCAGGCATTGGTTCAGCAATTGCTAGAGACTTGAAGGAGACCGCTAAATATCGCAAGTGGAAGCAACAGAACTTGGATCCCAGAAATGCATCACGTACAGCATCTGCAACCAAAGAACCATTAAATAAGCTAAGGTAATTATGGACATATTTCGTATTGAAGTATATTTTTGAGAAAGTGTCGACTTTTATTTTGATGTGAACACAGAACAGTCATACGAGGACGATTCGAAAGAAATCAACACTGCTTCCATCAACCACATCTGTTCATTGACTTGAGCACGGTCGCATTGCCATTAATGTCATTTAGTGAAAAAAATGGAAAAACGTGACGCAATCGAATGATACGCTAGATTAGTACAATGGGAGTCAATTTAAATGATTACAAATAGATCTACTTCGTGGCCTTCGAATAGTTTAGACTGCCAGTTGAGTTCATCACACCGAAGAGGAAAGTTCTAAAGTAGTTTCGGTAACACGGTCTTATTCAAAAAGTTACCTATTTATTGATCCGACCTCGTTGCAAGTTATAGTCACCAATCTCCTCCGAACAAAGTCTATATGTACGGATTTTAATTGGACCCTATTTTAATGTTCCCTCGAATTTTGATATAATACATCTTATTGTGCTTCACGAAATTTTGCACACCGTTTTGTTTTCCGAAACGTTTTATGAATTGGTAAAGAATTTATTAACTAATATTTTTAGTAGCAAAGTAAGGTGGAATTCGATCACGTAGATGTAGAGGTCCTAAAAGTGTGAATTTAACCAAAATCCATGGTATTGCTGCTGTTATGACATTAAAATTGTACTCGAAATCGAACAAAAATATATTTTGCTTACAATAACATAGAGCAACAACCGCATTCAAAATTATTGATCTTTATGTATTCAAGCTCCTGAATCCAGAATCGTGTTTTTGAACTTTTATGCATTTGTTAATCAAACATTCACTATTTTGGAAGTGTACAATTGAATATTCGCACGTTGTCGTAAATGTCACTTCATTCAACACAAATTGTACTTGCAAAATAAGAAAGTGTTAATTTGTCGGGAAGGAACTACAACAACGATCAAAGTCGTGCCAAGTTCTTTTTGCGATCATGAATAAAAGGTTATTGAACAAGTTTGTGTAGTCTGTTACTCCGTTACTCATCGATATACTTTTTGACGAAAGGGAATTGTACTTTCTTCTGATCTCTAATTGTAAAACTATGTTTATGTTCCAGATACGAATCGCCAATTGGTGCATCACCATCACGTAATTTGGATCATCAAAAACCTTTCAATGAAGACGAAATGTTCGATCGATCAACGAGCTACAGAGGTTCGCTGGGTAAATCATTGGGCAACGCACCCAGTTACAACGGTAAGTTATGAACTGATCACCGACCACAGACCACAACTGCGAAGCAAATCCCCTTCACTGCATCTCTTGCAAAAGAATAGCCAGAATTAAAAACAGTTAAAAACACACTTTCACACGAACTCGTCAAGATAACACAAAGAAGCCCCACCAACCTACGTTTAGACTTTATGAGGGACTTTGGGTTTTTATGTTCTTACTTTTTTTTGTTCATATTATTTTCTCTTATTAATTTTCTTTTCAATTTATTTTGGTCCAACACCATTTTTCTTGTGTTTGGGGTATTTTCGACAATTGTTCTAAAAATAAAAACCATCTGCAAATGCAAAAAAAAAAAAATACCCAAAACAACACACAGCTATACATTCCTACCGATCACCACCAAAACCTGGATATGGATTTAAAACTTCAACCTTGCCGCCGTATAATCGTAATGGCTATGCTTCAGTAAGTGTGAATCTCTTATTTTCCAACACAGACAGAAACAATAAAAGCACACATCGCCGCTCGCTATCTATCTCAAGTTCGAGGATCTAAACAAAAACAAATGCGCTTTCTTCTATGTATATGCTGTTACTACTATAACTCTAATTAAAAAAAATCTTGTGTCGGTTGTTGGTATTGTTTGTTTGCTACTACTACTACTACTTACATTACAAAATTGTGGTCTGGAATCTCGTTTCAAACGATTTATTACATCATCGTCATTACATATTCACCATATCTGTCCATACACACAAACAAATTAAAATCCATTAAGCTACAAAATAATACTATATACCCATTTATGTATCTCATCAGCGTTTGTTTTTTCTATACGCATACATATGGATATATGTGTCGATACAGTGGAGGAAATAATTATTTGTACATCATGTCGCAATGACATGATTATGTTTATCATATATATGCTAACGTCCGATTTTACGAAAAGATGCCTCATATTGATCGTATACTCTGAAAATAGTCTTGAAAATATAAACCCAGCCTTAAGTCATTGAAACCACTGCATATTTATTTTCTCTCATGCCTTTTAAGATACCCGTCCAAAGGATATCCGTCCTGGCACGTGCAATGGGAATCGATTCCCTACAAAACATTTCAAGTGCGACTTTTTTCAAACGACGCTATCTGAGCTTAACTTAAATTAATTTTGGGTTGCACGAAATGATCTGTAATTTTGAACTAGTTGAAGATAAACAACTTATAAAAATATGCCATGAAATCTTCTAAGAAGATGAAAGCACATCTCGTGGTCTGTCTTCGCTCAAACGCCAATAAACAGACATATCTGAGGGAATGCCTCCTCCTACAGGTGTTTTAGTATTTTACTGTTTCATATAGTAGGTGTTTTTTTATGAACTTCGCAGCGAGATCACTTCCCAGATCACCAGACACCATTAACATATATCGATTTACTTTTTTCGAAATAAAGCTCGTGTGTGTCTGTGGAAAGGGGAAATAAATGATAAGAAAGTTGTTACTTTCAGCATTAATTATTCGTTGTGTAATTTCTCGCTGTATGAAAATAAATCTACCGTCACAATAATTATTTCCCCGCTTGACTGTATGTTAATATGTCAATATGATGTACATGTGTGGCGTAATATCGACATACTGTAATGGAATTATTTATAGTAATTATTAGACGTTTGGTATTTCTCATCATAATGTTATGTTCCTTTTGACTTTTTCTTCCTTCTGTTTTAATGCCGCCTAACGTAAATATTAACTAAAAATTCATTTATATATTTGGTTGGATCAACAATAATGATAATGGGTTTGTGGCACACTCTACTGCTACTACGCAAAATGGGACACTCTCGATTACTTACTACTTCTGCACTCTAACCTCCAATCATCATCATCATCATGAACAACAAACATCATCTTGCGGGAACTACTAAAAATGTCTTAACTCTGTTGACTGTGTTTACAAAATAACGTTGCCTTTGGTGAATACAACAAATTTAATTTTAATGAATGCACTCACAAACACACATAATACGAACAAATCCAACAAAACTAACAAATATTTTTGCCACCTCTTTTCCCCGAAAAAAAAAAAACGAAACAAAATAATAATTACTAAAATATAAAATTTTTAAATATTATCGTCACTACACGCACACATCACAAAAACTCTCAATAAAAAACAAAATATCTTTTCAACAACATCAAATCATCAAACAAAAAACAACATCATTATGAAACGTTATCGTCGTCGTCGTCGTCGTGATAACGACATCGTCATCGTCATCATCACCAACCAACATCAACACAAACGACATTCATGAACACATAACAAAATACATTTCGGATCATCACCGTCATAACTTTACATCATCAACCATCCACCCTCACTCACTCACTCACCCACCAAACGAATCACCGGAACCATTCAAACAATTTAAAATGCATGTCAATTGTTGTTGTTGTTGTTATCGTTGTCGTTGTGCTCTGTAAATGCCTCTACTTCTCTGCTCTTGTCATTCTTGCCACTGTTCAGTGGTGAGCTCTCTTCGTCATGTCCCCAAACCTGGATACGGCTTAGCTCCACGTTCCCACACTTTCAGTTCAACCACATCGGCCGGCGCCATGATGCACGGCGGCGTCACCGTAAGCGCTTCTATTTTCATTCAGTATTTTTAGTCTGTAATCTAAATTTGCCCCGCTGTTTGTATATAATCAACCACATACACACACACATCCACATTTGCACACTACGTTATTTTTTAATTTGCCATTTTTGTTTGATTTTTCTTTCACTCTTGATTTTATTTCTTGTACTTTATCGTTTTGTTCTATTGCCGATATTTGTATTCAATTTACTCGCAGTCGCCGACAGTTGTTTCACATGAACCTGTCAGACAAACGTATCGAGATTTAGTCGCCCGATTAGATGTAATTTCACGCCTCACTTCTCGTTTGATTTCTATTTATAATTTATGGCTTTCAGTTTCAGGAGTTTGTTTTTTGTTTTACCCCATGATGTGAACACATTGTGCTACATTGTTGTTGCAATTCGGTTGATAATGCTGGAAACCACCTCTGTAGGAATCACCCATAGATAGATGTCGTCTTAGTATAGTTAGTGTTTTTTTTTTTTTTGAAAGATGTGTCAAAATTGTCAATTCACTGAACATAGAAGGGAAGCGAACATATCTATTACCGATGACAATAATGAGGAAATGATAAAGTGGAAGAATGTAAATATGGTGATTATTGTTTGTACTAATCAACATCACAAACTATTTTTAGAATTTTGGACTACAACATGTTTAAGTTAGAATCTAAGATAAAATAGAAAATTTTTATTAGAAAAATTATGTAGAAACCCCCCCTCGCATTTTTCACTGAGTAATTATTCTCATTCCAGTCGTGTTGTCCGTGATCAGCACTAACTGTTGTATATATATTTTCAGTTTTCTAGGCCGGTAATAGGTAGTTTTCGCGACTGTAACACACCTAATCGGGCGTCAGTTCCAGCGTACATAATAACGTCAGATTTTTTTTAGTATCGCAATCGTACCTCGTAATGCCGTTGACATTTCGAATCCTTGTGGAAACATCTCGAAGAATGCTTTGCCGTTTATGGTCCTGCCCGCAGACCAAAACCTCATTCTTATCAATATGTTAACCAAACAGAATCGTAGCTGCGATATGATAGTTGAGCCAGTAGCATTTTCAAGCGAATCGAATCCATACGGAACTCACGCTGACATTTGTATATCTCTGGTATCAAGACATAACGTGTTAAGCTGTTTATCGTTTCCATTTCGTTAGCGAAAATCACATGCTATTTTGATTTCATTGTTTCAGCAGTCTGTTTCGGTTTCCAATTTTATTACTATTTATTAAACTTTATCTGTTTCGGTTTCATAACTTCAGTAATCTTAATGTATGCAAGAGAACTATACTTTTTTGTATAGGGTTCTCCAACAAGAGGTGTTATTTTGAATCACCCGGTATTTCGGTTGCTGTCACTTTTGAAGCTTTTATTCACGCTTCAACAACGCCTAGATCTTATTAAAATTCAAGACAAAAATGGTGAAAATCTTGCAGTGGCAGTTCGGAAAACTAAAAAGTTTCCGGATCGTGAAGAGGTGATCACAATTGGCCACCGAGATCTTGTGATTTAACACCTTGCGACTTGTTCCTTTGGGGCCACGTGAAAGATAAGGTCTACGCCAACAGCCCATCGTCGATGCAAGACGTCAATGATAGAATTCGTGCGGCTTTCTAGGACATAGGGCAGCCACTTTGCGATTTGGTTATGGACAATTTCATGAAAAGGATATGGTCCTGTAAGCGTGGTCGTGGTAGATGTTGTTTTTCATTATTAACGGCATTGCTTCCTCTTTATTAGGAAGTAAACATCCGGTCATTTTTCTTTAAATAACAAAAAATAACACCTCTTGTTGGAGAACCTTGTATAAAAAATAACTACACCGAGTTTCTAAATCCATAGCTCTTCTAAATTTGTCCAGCGTTTTTTTTTTGTGAGAAATCTCTGACGACTTTCACAGTGAATTTTATTTGAATTGCTAATATTCGTTATGTAAAATACGAGGGAATTTTGTATTTAAAATTCAGCTAGACATGTCTGCACGAGTTATTTGAGAAGCAGTATGATCGACATCTACGTATAAACATCATGGGTCGCTAGGTTTTTAACGATTCAATAACAAATAAATTGAGAGCCAGTACAAACTGTCCTGATTCGTCGTTTTGTTTGAGGTTTTCAACCTCCACAATATTTTTTATTCTACCGATATTTTCTTTTATGTGTGTATACTTACTAACGCTTTTTATGTCTTAAGTTTTGGAGATTTAGGCCGTATCTTGACAAGTTAACCTCTACTTTACTATGCACCCCCTGAATAGCATTTTTTTTTGTTTAAGCATGCTTTTCACATTTTGCCATTATTTTATAAGTTTTATTTGTATTGAACCGCAGCATGTCCTTTTTTCATTTTGATATCCAAAAGCTTTTGAGAAATACAATGCAATACACTCGACACAACTAATTTGAATGTCTTATTAATAATGGTGACATTTTTATTTTAACGAAAAATCATAGGACTATTCGTATGGAGGCTTAGGTGACAAAACGCACAGTACAGATCTGAGTTGTGGCAAATCAGAGGGTGAGTAGATTCATTGGTTTGCATGTAGAGCGTGTGTATAAATTTGTTTCAATTGATTTCCAGCCTCTGTTGACTCGATAACCGAAGGCGATAGACGTGCTTTAATGGGCGGTGATTTGCCCGCATCCAGTACATATTCGGGAGCGTTATCTTATCATTATCCTCAGGCTGGTCTTATACGCCGCAGCTTGCCAAATATGGCTCATTCAATGTTGGTCCATGAACCGGCTAAAATCTATCCCTATCATTTATTGATTATTACGAACTATCGTTTGCCTTCGGATGTTGATCGCTGTAATTTAGAGGTAAGTTGTTTGTTCACAATCACCTCTATCAGCCTGTTATGTTGTGTATAAACGATTCCTCATTTTTTCCTCTTGTTACAGCGCCATCTATCGGATGTTGAGTTTGAGCATATATTACAATGCACCAGAGCCGACTTTTACAGATTCCCACAGTGGAGACGAAATGAATTGAAACGTCGCGTTAAACTATTCTAAATCAAAATGAACGAGTTTTTAGTTGTTCTAATCTACAAATTTGTGTAAACCCAAAACAAGTTTCAAGCCAAAACTGTGGAAAATGATACCAAAACAACAAAAAAAAAAACAACAAAAAAATAACAAACGTATATTTTTCTAAAACAAAACAAAAAAAATCTATACTTTGCAAATCCACTTCTGAAACTAAACCAAGTAAATGTAAACACAGCAGCTTTAGCAAATAATAGAGAAAACTACAACCAAAAAGAAGGAACAAACGCATTACGATACACCACAGTCCAGAGAAGAAACTTATAGCAACCCCCACTGTTCAAATTCTAAACATACGTCACGTCACTGTCATCACCATCACCTACGCATGTATGCAGCTTTTATTATTTTCTATAAACAAAAACAAACAAATGTGGCAACTAAAAAAAAACACGTTTAGGTTTTTTTCGGTTTTGAATCCTTGTAAAGGACCTAGAGCCCTTTTTTACCTACCGCCGACTTAGTAGCAACGCATGGCATTATTAAGAAGCTTTTTTTCTTTACACTATATATACATACATACATATACATATTATAGGTTTTTATCAAATTTATTTTAAACAAATACTGCGTTTTTCGTCTCCGTAACGAGTAAAGCCTTTTGTGTTTTATAGATTTTTTAGTTTTACGGAAATGGAAAGTTTTCCTTACAGCGGAGATTAATGATTTGAACATTTTCTCTGTAGCAGCCCACTTTTTTTTTAGTTTTTATAGTTATACAGTGTTTTCATTTTGTCGTAGCAATCCGTGTTCGTACACACCTTCTGTACTTTTTGTTTTATCCTTTTTTTTTTATTAATATTATTTTGTTGTCGTTTATGCAGCTATTTATAGTTTTTATTTTGCAAATCCATAAATATTAAATATTTTTGAGTTGATAGCTATCATCAGAGTATATATTTTATATAAATGTCAAATAATATTGAGGAAAATATATATTTTATTTATTTATAAACAATAAAAAAAAACAACTAAAATCAAAGCAAACATTATTTAAAACACACGATGAAACAAATTGAAAATTGATTATAAATTATAAGCTTATATAGTAATTATTAATGAAAATAATAAACAAATTTCAATTTCAAATGCTGAGAAAATAAATGTGTTTTATTCTTATTCACCTTTAATATATCGTTTATTTCAATTCCAAAGACAGATTTGCGTATCCGTAATTTAATGAGAAAAGGTGCATTGTTAAGACCTTGAAACTTATCAATCCAAGACCTAGCTGTTTAGTATCTGAACGGACCGACTCAGAGCCTTTTTTTGGCGTTCGGGACGATTCAACGGGAGGAAGTAGGTAAAAGCTTTTCGCTTGCTTACGAGATATGAACTCCACAGTATAAGTGAGTCTGTTTTTCAGATCAATATGATTGGGATGAACTATTTGACAAAGATACTTTTTTTTGAGTAAAATAAATCTATTTGATATCTATTGAAGTTTTTCAATCTGTGGCATCATGCTGTGAACTACAAAATCGTAGTTATCAGTTCAATAAAAATAAAAAATTCACGTACAATTTTAAACGAAAATGGTAAAATACAGTGAATACAACAAATTTGTTAGTGTGTTCCATCTTCATTGTAATATTCCACTACTATTTGCACCAGATAGGGATTGCATTCAAAAACATTCGAGGCCATACCAAACATAATCTCAAGAAGAGACCCAATGTAGACTCACCTAAGACATTCATACGACACTTTCCAAACAACTGTTGCAACAATTGGAACAATTTCTCTAATATTTATTCGAGGGGGAAGATTTATTTGTGATTTTGTGTGTCTTGTTTATTTTTTTATAACAAAAATATTTGTGTATGCAAAATAGTGTCTGCATTTTTTAACATTTTATTTTAAAGTGTACAGTTTCTCAAAAACAAAATGTGGAGGAATGTGTTGAAGTATACTGAGAGAGCGAGAGATTCTATAAATTCGTGCATAGTGTGTAAATTCCAGATACATTAGTTTTGCTTTTGCAGAGTATCATCGGTTTTCAAATCGTAGGTAAGTTGAGTTTTCATGACAGTCAGACTACTGCCAATTATTTGTTTATGGTAGATTTGTCTAGTTATAAATCTAAAAAGATATAAAGAAAATATACGAATACATATAGTTAAGGTAACATTTTCATCATGAGATAATAACGAAAAAAGATTAAGATATTTCATTAATGGCATGCGAATAAATAAAACACTATTTTATTGTTGTCAAATTTTCAGACTTGTATGAACAGATATTAAACTAAGATACTAAACTAGTGAACATTTTTAGTTGTGACTCTTTGGACAAGTCTTCAATTGCATACAAATGTATTTGACTTCAATGAAATATATCTTTACAAAAACTTACCCTAAATTGTCGAAAAAGTCTCGTTCCTGCTCTTGCCATTCGGACATGGTGCATTCCAATGAACTGTAGCCCTGCTGAACGCAATTTTTCGACACCAAACTCATCATTGGCTCGGCAACTTTTTGGTACGGATAGCCGGGAGCAACGGCGGAACGGTAAATCCAAGCGGCATTATACACGCTACTATGATTCTTAACACTGAGGCAAGCTATAATCTGTAAAATAAAATATAAACGTGGGAAGTTTCAGTCGAATGAACCAACACAAAAAGCGAAGCGGGTAATTTACAGCGTAAGTAACAAAGAAGATTTGAATTTACTAAACAATTTTGTGTTATATTTTTGCCATATTCTTCCACGAAACTTGTCCCACAGATGAAAGTCATCGTTAGAAATATATTTGTCGATGAGAATAAAAATATGTAGTCGGCCACACCGGAGTTTCGAGTGTGCTTATTTGGAATATTGAAAATGTAGTCCGCGGATACGTATTATTTTTAGTTAGATAGGTACATGTACATGTAAAAGGTATATCGTTGGGAACAAGATACAATTCTTTTTCTGCTAATATAGATGACTTCCGCCAGGTAGGGAACATTCGTTCATCGTTATGCGTATAACAAATCTCAATCGATGTACATAATTTATGTGACAATCTAGGTAATTGACGCGGCTCTATTTTTCATTTTCGTTGTTTCTTAAAAATTTCGCCCCCTCAAAAGTTTAATTGTTCAACAAACTTGGATGAAGGTGATATATATTTACAGGGTTTTACCTTTTTCCGAAATTTATTTTTAAATGACTGATCATATGGGGCATCGTCCATAAAGATTTGATATGTACACTCAGAGGGTTTCATTCGGAATATAAATGGTTCATAACACTCGGCAACAAGTGACTGATTGGGTTTTGTCTGCAAGAAGATGAAAAAAGAAACGGCAAGCATGAACGGACTTCACCGGATGCTGTTCAAATTTATAGCTTACTCTCATTAATTCAACGGCCTTGGCGTAAAATGAAAAATACGTTCCGGAGAATAGAAAAAAGATACAACCCGGAATGGTTAGAGCACAGAATGTTAGTGGAACTCCCAAGAATATAAACAGAACGGCCCATGTAATAACAATAAACTGCAATGTTATCTGTAATGGAATAAAAGGTCATCATCACAGTGGAAATTATTATTGATTGCTGTGTTTTCAGTGCGATGAAGATGATACGACGCGACATATCCAGCATATGTACCTCTCGAAAGCAGAAGCAATAGAATGATTTCGTAGCAAAGGACATAATGTAGTCACGCACCAATTCTTGACATTTAAGTTCGTCATCTTCCCGATAATTACGAATAACAATAAACGGTTGCATTTATTAGAATTCCGTTATAAATAAAATAATCCGAAATGAAACCCACTGACTAAACCCAGATCCGATAACCGTGTAATTAAACAACAATTGAGATGGTACAGAATCGATTACACTTTGAGTGCGTTCATGGATGGGACAGTTCTCTCATGCAAACATGTAGTAAACACCAAAATTATGAAATATTTTAATATATCTATTAAGAGCAAATTTAAAGGTGCATTGCATTCATATGAGGCATCCCCTGAGTAAAAATGATGTAAAAGAAAATCGATGAATTTTCTATGGTCTATGAAAATTGAAATGAAATTAATAAGATAAAATTACTCTATCTTTTTATAAAACCTTTTCTGTTTGATTGGTAAATTTTTACTTAAAAATGGATTCTGGCGAAAGAACTTGTTTTCCAAAAAAAAATGGCATTGTACTTACAGCCTGTTTCTATAAATGATTATCGTCAACTCTTCATATAAATCAAATAAAAAATCAGACGCCGCCGAAGACAAATTTAAAACGCCGCCGCCGTCGATTTGGATCGACTTTGCCCTCTGGTCGGGACTCAAAGCTGTCGATATGGAAGAGTTGGAAGAGCGTGAAACCAAAACTGTGACTTCAACACCTCAAGAAGACACCGCTAGGACAAAGGAGCAGGAGCTAAGCACAACTGCAACGGTCAATAACACCAACGCCTCGATAAACAACCGCAAAAAGGAACATAACAATGATGGTGGACAAAAAACCAATTTCATATGTGGTGTCATCGAGGGTTTCTATGGCCGGCCCTGGACAACTGAACAAAGAAAAGATTTGTTCAGAAAGTAAGTACCTTATAAGTCCATCTAAGAAATATATGTCATTCATCTTTACGATCGCTCAATGAAACATGGGACATGGAATAATAAGCTTTCGATCTTTCGCTAATAAGACTTATTTTGTGGATCAATTGTTAACAGAATGACATAATTCTCGTTATTAGCCGAGATGCGGTTTAGTTGGGTGTAATGTGATTTGATAATTGTTTCAGGCTCAAAAAGTGGGGTATGGATTCGTACGTCTATGCACCTAAAGATGATTACAAACATCGGGCTTACTGGCGTGAATTATACACAGTTGAAGAGGCGGATCACTTATCGGGTGAGTGGAACAGTGTGTGCGGCGATAGGTTTAGCTTATTGTCTTTGTTAACTATTTAACAGGTTTGATATCAGCGGCAAAGGAACAGGGCGTCATGTTTTACTATGCCTTGTCTCCTGGATTGGATATGACTTACAGCAGCCAAAAGGAATTGCAGACCCTTAAGCGCAAATTAGATCAAGTATCTCAGTTTGGTTGTGAAGCGTTTGCCCTGCTATTCGATGACATTGAATCCGAACTGTCCAAGTCGGACAAGGAGGTTTTTCAAACTTTTGCCAACGCCCAGGTTTCGGTTACCAACGAAATCTATACCCACCTGGGTAATCCTCGCTTCCTCTTTTGTCCCACCCAGTATTGCAGTTCACGCGCTGTGCCTTCTGTACATGATTCGGAATATTTGAATACTTTGGGTTCGAAACTTATTCATGACATCGATATCATGTGGACTGGTGATAAGGTTATCTCGAAAATCATCACACTTGAGTCTATACAGGAAATTACGGAAGTATTGCGCAGACCACCGGTCATCTGGGACAACTTACATGCCAACGACTACGATCAGAAGAGGGTATTTTTGGGGCCCTACTCTGGTCGATCGCCGGAACTGATACCTCATTTGCGAGGCGTTATGACCAATCCTAATTGTGAATTCCACGCTAATACTATAGCGATCCATACATTGGCCTACTGGTCCAGGTGCAGTTTAGATTCCAAAGTGAATAGTAAGTTCTTTTAAAATATTTGTTTTGGACTACATTTACTGTTTGACATATTTGCCAGGCACCATATCGGCTGATATAAAACTAGAGACAGAAAATGATGACGACATTGGTTCTGATTTACCGCTAGATTGCTGCCTTTCGAAAAACATATATCACCCCCGAATGGCACTAAAGTAATTGGAACTACATTCTGTAGATGTATATGTTTCTAAAGTATTGTTAAATTTTCTTCACATTGCAGAAATGCTATAACGGAATGGCTACCGGAGTTTTTCATTGAAAAAGAGGCATGGGGACCAATAACAAAACCCCAACCACAAGTAACCAGTATGTAAAGAGGTGATAAGTAAATGGTCTGAAATTTGTTGTAATATATCTTGTATGTTTCATTGCAGTGGTAATGCCTATAATACCTATAATCCCCTCCATAAATACTTGCATGAGCTTAACAACCACGACTACTACGTCGACAAACGCAAAGACTGGTACTGTGCCTCAAGTAAACACAACACAGCTGCAGGCACTGGCTGATGTATGCAGTACTGTCAATTCCTCATCCGTCAATCCCATATCTAATGCTGTTATGAATTCGTTGGTTTCACCCACCAAAGTTGTGACCAACGAGGATATCGTCAATCCTATACCGACTTCGGCGGCATCTAATATTGAACTACCGAAGAAAATACCGATATCCATAGTGTCCGTACCAATTATGGCCTCGAAGGAAGTTAATACCGATACAGACAGTGATGATATGCGTGATACCGATAATGAAATCTCATCGCCATTAAAAATTGAAGAAGTTCCGCTCAAATCGGAAACTTTGGGAAATAGTAATAAAGAAATATTATCCGAGGTCCTGGACACTGTAAAACACGAGGACAAGTTGGAGGATGATGTCACAATAGACGAGAAAAGAGCAGCCGAAAACGACAGCTCAGGTTTGTCCATAGATGCAATGGTTGATGATAATAATCTTAGTCCTGCCAGTACTAACGAGCCCATGGAATGTAGTAGCAGCTTAACTTCACAAACATCTCCTAAAGATGAGTGTATAAAGGTTGTCCCCGTCAGCACAAATGAAGATGTCGTTATGGCTGATACAAGTTCCAACAGTGACGTGAACGTAAGTGTTACCTCCACTTAAAACTACCTAACTCTGTTAATTTCATTTTTACATATTCTTCCATTTAAGAATACAATGCAGGTGGAAAGTGTGGAGTCGTCGCCTATTTCAAATGCTGAAATGACAGAAGTGGAGAAGTATGAACTCATTCAATTCTAAATTAATACGAATAATTCATGTGCTCAACTCTCTTTAAGGGTATCCACTGAGACTTCGAAAATTAATGCGGAAGACCTGTATTTTCTGTGTGACTTATTTTATTTGCCCTTCGAACATGGATCTCGTGGTTTTAAGCTGCTCAACGAATTCAATTGGCTAAAAGCCAATGCTCATGTGCTGCTCGAGATCAAGTCCGCGAAGTGTACGGCAGGCAGTGAAACACCTGCGAAACCCGAGGTTGCGGAGTGGGTGCAGAGGGCCGAATACTTTTCAAATTTGTGCTTATCCGTTCAGGGTCTATTGCGCAAAATCGCCCTGTGTGACAATAAAGAGATCTGTCACGACCTGTTCCCGTATGTATGGGATATAGCCGGAGCGTTATCACTTCTAGACGCCTTTATTAAATGGCTGAGTTTGGGTCATTTTCCCGCCAACGTTTTTGGTTACACGCAAGGAAGTTATACTTGTATGTTTTGAAATACATCCGTTTCATTTGTTTGTTTGTCGTTTATAACTGTGGCATCTCCCTTATAGGGTTCAGTAAAGGTTGGAAGGAGGCCTTTATGTCCGGCGATCAAGAGCCATGGGTGTTTCGCGGTGGTCTTATTGCAGATCTGCAGAGGCTTATGCCTATAGATCAAGGTAACGATTTGTTTTTGTATAAATTGCCCGATCTACCCACCACAGATTACCATCCAATGCGGCCATACAATACAATGGATGAGGCGGCCGTAAATAAGATTTGCACACAAGGATTTTTATCGTTAGTATCACATCCACCGTCAGCTGAAGAGAAAACAGTTCCTCTCGAATTAAATGGGAAATTTGCCGATCTAATTGCTGATAGTATTATAGGACCATTTGTTACCTTACATCCGGAATTTTGTATTGTGGCTACAGATTCGTCGAACAAGTTGGTGGGCTATGCTGCTGCAGCTTTGGACTTTAATGCATTTTCGCGCAATGCCAAGATGTGTTGGATACCGGAGATGAAGGAGAAATATCCAGAAAGTTTGGAAGAACATGTGAAAGACCTTGCACCCCAGTGCGAGAGGACTGGTGCCATACTACGATCCATGATTAAGGAATTTCACACATATGATCCACAAAGCCCACCTGAAGTTATTAGTTCTTACCCGGCGGTACTGACCTCGGCAGTACTGGAGCCATATTTAACACCAGATTATGGCGTTGCTAAACGTTTGATAACAGTTCTATTGGCCACGCTGAGAGCTAACGGTTGTTTCGGTGTCCATATACGGCTGCCAGCTAAAGATGCTGGACTTGAACTATTACAATTCTACATAAAATTGGGTTTCAGTGAAATTTTCCGTGATGGACAGAATTTTATTTATTTCGGTCGACGTTTTTAGCGACGCCAACGAACTTTCTGTGGACATTGAAATTGAGTAGTTAACGCTCATGCTGAATTTTTTCTATCTCTCCAAGCGATATTCAAGTCGCACTACAAATACAGCTTTCCACCTATGTTTCTCTAGGCCGATATCCGCTCTACTACGCTCAACATATTCACTTGGAATTCCTTCACAGAGTTTTATGAACTACACTCCCGCCCGCCCGCTTACACCTTTGTACTAAAACAGTATGAACGTGTATTATTTCCACATTTTTACAATTGATTCATACAAAACACAAAAGGTACGCTGTTTAACAAAGCGTATTCTTAAATTTTAACTGTAGTATTTATATAATTTTTTTTAGATATTAGTGTTCTTATTAGGACACCTTCTCTATTCTTATACATTTATATGAAAACTCAACAAGTTTGCAATGTGTTTCTTTTGTCAGCCGTCAAAAAATGCATTTAAATCACAATCTTTTTATTTTTTCAAAAAATAAATTAAAACTTAAAATTTAACTATGCATTGTTTTTACAAATACATCTACTAACTACTCCTATCCGCGGAGGTGGTTGCGGCCATTGATTTTAAGTCATAGAACCACACCGTATTCACTCCCTCTTCAATGACTTTCAGTGGTTGTAACGTAGGCAGTGGGAAGCGGCAGGCGATTACTTTGGAATTTGGTGATTCAGCGATCAATTTTGTTTCCAAATCTTTCATCTGTAAATCCCAGAGCAAAGTTGCAGTTTAGGTTGGAACAATACCATGTCTGTAATGCGCTGTTACTTACCATTTGCTCCACTCCAAAAATAACCACATAATCGTACGATTTCAAATCAAACTTCCACAGATCTCTGCGAAAGAACTTTGTCTTTGAACTTACACCTTCGCGTAAAGCCGCTAAACGGGACCACCACACCAGCCACGGGTTAAGCTCCACTCCGTGACTGGATTTTACTCCATGCTTGGCCGTTGCTGTAAATTACAATTATCATCACTGGTATTATGTAAACATAACCAAGACCCACCGATTACAATTCGTCCATCACCCGAACCTATATCCAGTAAACGTTTGGGTGAACTTTGTGGCAGGAATTTCAGGACGTTGGAAACTTGTTCTGTTGTGGCGGGAACATACGGTAAACAAATCCGACGAAATGCCGGAGCAACAAAGGAAAAGCATATAACAGATAAGCCGATACCAACACCGCCAGTGGCAAAAATTAAAAACTTGGCAGATTTCGACATAGTCTTCGGCAGAGATTGCTGCTTTGATTCCATTGCTGCAGTGAAGTCCATGTCTGGTGGTTTATTTTTCTATTATTTTTGGTTTATTGGCGGCTGCGGACGACGGATAATACTTTCAACAAAATGCGTCTTCTTCCTGCTTGAACAACAGCTGATTATCGTGATGAGTACAATTCGTAAAGGGCCCATACACCATGCCAAAAACTGAAGCAGTTAAATTCTTGGCGCTGTTTGTGTTTGATGTTTTTGTGATTGTACCAGCTTGCTTCTCCAGTTTGATGTTATCGTATGTGGGCCTATAACAGGGACATGAAAATAAAAAAAACATGAAGTTTAATAGATAACGGCAGAAATAATATGTTGGCAACAGAGTCAAATGCTGAAAACATTTCAAATGATCAATTTTGCCAATTATAGCAAGGGAAGAATTTCAATCAAGTGTTTTGTAATACATTCACTTCAATTAATCAGTTCAATTGAAATTAATTAAAATAAATTTAATATAATTAATTCATTTTTATTTGAATATACTCAAATACCTATCACGCCCCCCTACACTACTTTTTGCAGTACATTAAAAACCGACAACCTTTAACAAAACAAAAAAAAAACGTTTCCCCAACACCAACTTAGGCAATAAACATCAGTATAAAGTTTTACATTTTCGTATATTTACTCCGCAGTTACATAAGATAGTGATTATTCGAAAAACTCACTACACTCACACTTTTTTTTAACTAATACACACTCATTTTCTTTACTGGCAGGCTGACTGCTATCGAAAATTCCTTGGCAGTTACATTTTGACACATCCAGGCAGAAACGAATTTTAGAGTTCCCCAACACATTTTTTGTGTCAATTTATTTTACTGTGTAAATGTGTTTTGTCGTATTAAAAAAGTAACATTTTGCGAATTATTCGGAGTACAAAAAACAAAATGTTGACGGATCTATGAAACAAATATTTGCTTGTCCATACGCTAACAATTGTTGCGATAAGTTTTTCTCTTACTCATGTACCTCCTCAATTTTCAGATGATTTTCAATCTTTTCCTTTAATATCGATGACAGTATACTCAACTGGCAACTAGGAACAAATTATTTGTACGTGTAACGGCTGGGATAGTCTTTTATGCTGGAAGCACAAAAAACGCTAAAATGATGAAAAATCCTCAGAGTTGAAGACACTGTTTGCAACTTAAATCGAATTTTGTACACGTCTGAAGCAGTGATGGTAAATCGTGTCACATTTTTGGCACAATTAAGTGTTTATGGGCCCAGTGGTACACACATATTGACGGGGACATGTTGTGGAGGATATTAGAAATCACAGCAACAGATCGCACAGTACAGGTGGCGCAAAAGTAAACTTCCGATGTTTTTTGGCTGTAATTAAAAAAAAATGAAAAACTTTGATTCTACTTGTGGATTATTTTTATTTGGTCTTTTATTTTTTTTTTACATCAAGTCGAGAATATGATGTCATCTCACTGGCCGCTGCCAGAGTTGCCACTGACATTAGGGACCAATCGCAAAATTTATAGCATTTTCTGATGGGAGGATTACTTTTGAGCCACCCGTTACTAGCTATTTTATCAAATCAGTTCTATCTGTCATTACTCATTTTTGTCATGAAATGATATTTGCAGAATTTGGAGAGAAACGTCAAAAGTCGAGCGAAAATCCTTTTGTAGCTACTTTTGCTACACCCTTATTCAGAAACTAGTGTCGCGTCGTTTATGTCGCTCTGACAAGTTGCCGCGTGTAAACAGTGTCTTAGAACAGAGAAACGTTGACGTTGGCCCTATTTGGGCACATTCAATGTGTACTGCGGCACAAATTAAAGTTCCCAAAATTCCAGCTCTGGTCGATGAATTCAGATTGTTGTCAGATTGCTGGTCGACGAAAAAAAAAAATTATTTAGTGCTGAAAAAATTTCTACAATTACAATTCAACAAAGATAGAGCAGAAAATATTGCCCACAAATCAAAAGCACCCTCTGTAACCTACTAAGCGGAAATATCTATGTGTTAAACTGAATATATCCAAAAGTTTTGAATGTGAAAAGTAAAAAAAAAGTTGTAGTTACTGAAAAATGGCGAATGTGCGAGACAGCGACACTTCGACTTGGCTGCATAATAAACTTGGAACATCAAATGATTCGTGGATTAGTGGTTCAATATGCTCGCAATTGAACAAGGAAGTGTTGCGCAACATCAAGGAGTGCTTTCCCGATCTCCAGACACAAGTGAAACTAAAATTATTGCTAAGTTTTTTCCATATTCCGCGTCGTCTTGTCGAAGAGGTATGTTGGTGAAATAGAAAAAAATCAGTTTCGTTAAGTCATACAACCAACACACTCACACATACACCACCACACAATAATACCAACGAAGAAACCGCCAACAAGAAAAACAACAGTCAGAAAACATAAATGGTGTTGGTGAATATGACGAAAAAAAAACATAATATTGCCAGTGAAAAGAAAACAAATTGCATTTTCCGCAATTGAGGTGAAATATACAGGTGCGAAATAATTTGATCGGCCCGAAAACAAGATTTTTCGAAAGGGATGAGTTCGGCTGATAAAAGTGAAATTTATTTTTTAGTATTGGTTGTGTGATCTGACAAATACTCAGCGTTGTATTTTCCCGCCTTCGGGGGGATCTGAGAGAGATCTCCCCCATGTCGACGATGTTGTGTGTGTTTTTTTTTTCATTCATTCTCAATTAAGATAAAAGTGTTGTTTCTATTTTGTGAGTTCCTATGTGGTGCTAAGTTTGTAATTTCTGTTCTCTTTTTCATTCATTTGCTGTGTGGTGTTGCAGTGGAAAGCCGAATTAGAAGAAGTCATAGAAGTTGCTGGACTCGACTCGGAACTATGGGTGTCCATGCTGGCCGAAAGTATGAAAACATTTCCAGCGACCAGCTCGCTCAATACAGAGATCTCGGACTATGAGGATACACGTCCCATATTTACCGACATGGTCAATGATTTACGCAAACTGGTTGCCAAACACAGTGATTTGGGCATGTTGCCTCTGGAGTGTCAATATCTCAATAAGAATGCATTGATATCTGTGGTAAGTTTGAGAGCTGATACATCCTTTGTTTTGTAATATTCAATTTAAACCATCAGACCACTTCCCTCGCACTGTTCGTTTTGCTGGAATTAACTGAAAGCTTTCTTTTACTTTAGGTTGGTCAACAGCCCAATGCCGTCAAACATTTCACAATCAAACGCAAACCAAAAAGTGCCGCTTTACGTACTGAGCTCTTACACAAATCCGCCGATGCCCAGTCTTCTCTGAAGAAAACTTCTGCGCCGACAATACCGCTACGATCTCGTGGTATGCCCCGTAAGATGACAGATACTACGCCTCTCAAGGGCATACCGTCGCGTGTGCCGACATCGGGCTTTCGTAGTCCCAGTATTAATGCCGCCAATGCACAGCGTCCTAATATGAGTCGTACGCCGGCAGGACGTAAAGATGGTGGCATTAAATTGATTGAGTTGTCCGAACAACCATTGGGCTATGCTGCTGCCAAAAAACGTAAACGTGAACAGCAGTTGGAGGAGCAAGCAAGGAAACAAGAACAAAAAGCTGCTGCAGCTGCTGCAGCCGCGGCTACTCCTACGGATGGCACGTCGCCTTCAAGCACCAATAATGCTACCAATCAACTTGGTGGCACCAAGGAGGCCACAACCCCAACGACACCCACCTCGGCTAACAATAGTTTTGAAATTAAAACCGAAAATAATCTTCTCAATCAAAGCCAAAGTAGCAGCGCCGACGAGGGTGGTCATATCTCAGATTCTAAGGAGGATATCAAGCCTGACATTACGCAGACTACCGTTACTAAGTCGTCTGAGAAAACCAACGTAACCACGCCGGAGTACGCCCCACCTTCGTTGAGTTACTCTCAAAATACACCAGCGGGCATCTTGGATAACGTCATTGCTGACACGTCAATGGAAGACACTAAGCCAAATACCCAGAAACTCATTAGTTCGATAATGCAGCAGCAGACGGAGAAGTCTACAATTACGGTGCTGCAACAGCAACCCCAGCCACAGCAACAACAGGCAAACAATAGTAGCAATAGTAACAATTTGAATCATGTCCACAAACGTATTAAACAAGAAATTAAAATTGAAAGTGAAGAGATTCTGGTACCGGCCAACATAAAAGTAGAGAAGTTGGACCCACCTGCATTAACACAGACATTGGGTCAACGTCTGCAGCAACAGCAACATCAAAATCAAAAAATCCAACTTCAGCCACAGCAGCGGGTTATTATACAACAACAGAAAGCAATGCCTACACTACACCAGATACAAACAACAACACAACAACAGCATCATCACCAGCAGCAGCCAACACAGCATGTTATTATCCGCACTTCACCACAGCAGCAGAAACAAACGTTGACAGTGCGGCAACAGAATACACCTACTACGCCCATAAAAATGGAGAAATTAGAAATAAAGCCATTGGTGCGCAATACAACACAGCCGGGCACAATTATAACACAACAGCAGCCAATGAGACCCGTTACAAACAGCGTCGCTACAACCACATCTGCCCACAATCCTTTGGCCAATTTGCCCAACAATATATCGGTAAAAATAACATCTTCGAAAACGGGTAAGGTAACACAAGCCAGCCAACAGCAGGCGCATCAGCAACAGCCGATATTGATCAATAGCTCTACGCCGGTTATATTGGCGTCGACGCCTTCCCAAACGGCAGCCTTACGACAAAAGCAGTTGGCCTCTGCTACGGCATCCACACAAAATGCCACGCCACAAACGGCTCAGGCTATCAAATCGATGCCCTTGAGTCAATTAAAGAATGCGACGAATAGTGGACCCGTGATAATATCGCAAACGATAATACAGCCAGCTAAGAGGGCCCAGCAACAACAGCAACAGCAGAGTAATCAACAACACCATATACAGCAACAGACACAACAAACTCAAATAATACAACAACAGCAGCAGCATCAGCCCACATCCACGTTTACAACACCACGTCAACAACAAACCACATACCAAACAGCACCCTCAACTCCACAAAATCCAACATCCACGAAGATACTCCTCAAGACGTCACCCACATCTTCTGTCGTTATACGGCAACAACAGCAGCCAACCACTCAAATCGTTACTACCGGAAGCAGCGGCAATCCACCTCCATTAATAGCGTCCTCGTCATCAACGGCCACCTCGGCCCAGCCGACACTGTTAAATATACAAAATGTACAATTGCCCAATCGTCCCGTTACCATACAACCCGCTTCGCATGCTGCCCAACAGCAACACATGCAAGCTCAATTGCAGCAACAACAACACACTTTGGTCTCTAATAATACTGCTACGCAACAACCTAAACTGACGCAGGTCCTTATGCAGCCGGGCGGTGGTGGCACCACGGTGTCTGCACAATCTGCCTCAGGCAATGCCAATGTTAAGAACAAGACGATCATTTTGACACAGAAAGGAGTGATTCTTCGAAATATCGGCGGTGATATGTATCAGCAAATTCCCATTAGCAACGTCAGTGGTTTGCAAGGTTTGGGCTCTGGTGGCACAACTACGCTTATGACAACTGCGGCTGGTCCGCCTGGACTTGTGAAGACGACATCATCGGCCACATCTATGCAACAACAACCTCAGACTATAACATTGCAACAACAGCCCCAGCACACGACGCAGACCACGCAAAAGCTGACAACATTGATACCAAGCCAACAGCATATGATCGTTCAGCAGCAGCCACAGGCAACAACAAGTTTATTAACAAACGTAAGTAGAACAAGGACCGGACCGGCCCTCCATCCTTGACATGCACCATTGTTTGATTTGATGTTTCTTGTCTGTGTTTTCTAACAAAATTTGCTTAAATTGACTATATTTTCAGCAACCATCTCAACAAACCATTATTCGACCCGTAATGACAAATGTTCAAAGTGGCAGTCTGGCAACAAATCTC
Organism: Hydrotaea cyrtoneurina; assembly: GCA_958296145.1. Classification (NCBI taxonomy): domain Eukaryota; kingdom Metazoa; phylum Arthropoda; class Insecta; order Diptera; family Muscidae; genus Hydrotaea; species Hydrotaea cyrtoneurina. The sequence goes on along the minus strand of OY282512.1, from coordinate 148,583,831 downwards.
CCAGGTGGATTGACGTTGATACAGCGACTGGGCCAGCAGCCGCAACTGGTTCAGGTGCAAACCACGCCTGTTCAGACGCAGCAGCAACAGTCGACTCAGATACAGCGTACCATAATAACGCAACCGGCCTTGCAGCAGCAACAACAAACGCAATTACGGCCACAGCAAATTGTATTGCAACAGAAATCTGCATCCACCCAACAGCGTTTGATAACGACAGCTGCAGGTGGCATTGCATCAGCGGGGGGAACCCAACAGATACAATTACAACAAACAAGCACGGGCGGTATTCAGCGCACCCATATTATTCAAATGCAACAGCAGCAGCAACAAACTGCACCGCAGCGAAAAGGATTACAACTAACGGTAAGTACACGCCACCAACTGAAACATATCTTAATTGAACTATTCGTTTTAATATGTTTTCTTTAATTCAGATTGAACATGCTCATGAGGCCCATGAAATGTTCCGTAATGCGAATCGTGTTTCCCGCCCCGATAAGGCTTTAATTTTGGGCTTTATGGCTGGCATGCGTGAAAATCCCCGACCGAATTCGGAAAATGTGATTGTTATTAAGCTGAAAGAAACAGAGGTAATAAAGACATTTTATTTGACATTATAGATGATTTAAACATCTCGTTTTCTCAAATTCGTATGGGCGAATCAAAAACATTGTATTCCCCAATTTCCCAAAATTTTAGTTGGTAGGACTTTTATTTGAATATAAATTAACTCTTCTGTCGAATATGTTGGCTCAATCTCTACGTACAGATACAAAATAGTAAATTTGGTCAATACTGCATTAGTACTTAGTATTTTACAACATTTGTGTCCGCCCTTAACCCTTCATTATTACTCTAAAACCGTTTGGAACTCACCGCAAAGCTTTCTGGCTCTCCAGATAGAAGTTAATATATTTGTTGTGCTGATTTATCTATAGCCAATATGTCAGTATCACCAATCTATTAAGGACGTCAGGTAATCGGTTCACAGTTCTGTAAAAGATAACCTGGATTATCCATTCTCGGTCTCAACGAAATTGTTTCTACTTTGTTTTTACTGCTGCTGAGTGTATTATTTTTGGCTTAAAAACACAAAAATTTCTACTGATGTTAAAACTACTATTCTATTCCATCTGAATATATATTCTAATAAAACGCCGAACTAGTCAGCCCGCTTTGAGACACCTAGATTATTTAATGGTCTTTTTATGGCTTCGCTTGGCGTGAATAAGAACTTAATTGTATATTTAACGGATTGAACTCCAAAGCAAGACCTTTCCATCTACACCCAAGACCTTTTCCAAATACATACTATTTGTTTGCAATATGTATACGATATAATTTGATGTTGTTTGTTCTGTTTACTTTTAGGAAAAAGTTCAACAGGAGGATGGCCAATCTGCTCTGTGTTTGGTGGAGTATCATATACGTTTGGATTATAACACGGGAGAGTGGAAAACATTCCAAAATTACAGACGCCTCGATCAGACTAATCAAAGTTCAGGCGACGGTGGTGGCGGTAATGTCATGCAAACACAAAACTCTGTGGTAATATAATGAATAAGGCCCGCTGCAACAACGACGGGCCCGACAACATCAAAACGTTTGAAAAAGTAAATCAACTGCAAATAAATCGACAAAAATAAAAACAATTGTAATAAAAAAGATCATCCACTCATCATATAGGGAAGGCTTAGTGAAAAAGCGCTTAAACATAATGAAGAAACACACATTTCATATTATTTTCTAATGACAAGACACACACCTCCACATAACTTCAGCATTATCATCGTGAAACTCTACTTAAATCGCGCATCCCATATGTATCATGTATCCTCTTAAATGTTGCTGTCTCCCAGAAAACACTCTCACTTTAGCTGAATAGAATTTATATACAATTCAAAACCCATACAATAATAATCATAAGAATTTGCTGCTGAACTTTTGGTAAGTACTTGTAGCGCGTATACATTTTTTTTAATTGCAAGTTCTGTAAATTTACAATCCAACACAAATACATATGTCCTTACATTGAATGCGCTTCAATTCTCACGAAAATAAGAAGAATAACAGAATCATGATAATATGTACCGAAAGCAAAATCAATAAGGAAGAAACTCAATACAATAATTTCCAATTACACACATTACCTACCAATCATGTTCTTTTTCAAAACCGCCTCCTCCACCCAACCTACATCAAATCGAAACTTATTACATTTTAATTATCTATATATAACAAACAAAAGAAAACAAAACAAAACAAAATTAAAACAAAAAATATATATGTAAAACGTTTATTATTAATTTAGTTGTACAAAAAAATAAAAAAAAGAAACCCTGGTAGATTATTCATAATGCTTAGATTTATTAAAAGAAACTATATATAAAATATATAATAAGACATCATCAGAATATATATATTAAAAACCTTAAAATTAAACAGTATCCCCTTTTTTAATAAATCCTTTTTCGTCTTTCCTTTCTCATGATTTGCAGTTAAACTCTCATGAAGTTCAAGTTTTTATGTTGTTTTACGAAGCCACTTCTTTTCTTTCTGTATTCTTTCAATACTATCCTTTTAAGGCTTCTACTTACATAAAAAAAGAAAAATGCATCATTCAGTCAATCGATCTAGGTTTTTTTTTTGTGAAATTTTCTATTTTATTTTTTTTATTAGATGCTTACATAAAGTTGAATTATTTATAAAGTTTTGTTTGAAACAAAGTTTTTGGTCGAAAGAATACAACATGTGTAATGAGAGTTTATAATATGATACACAATAATTACATAATAAAGTAAAGAAGAAACAAAAAATATTATTTGGCTTACAATCTAAACAAATAAGTATAGAAAACAATATACCTTTTTCATCGAAAATACTTTTAGACGATGCCGTATCAAGCAAATCATATTTTGTTCTCAATAAACTCAACAACCGAACAGAAATACGTATACGTATGTATTTCCCCGAACAGTCCATTAAAAAACAGACTGAGATCTTTTCCCAAGTGAGTGAATTGTGTGCGATATAGTTGTTCATACTCATCGATCGGAATTGTAATAAATTTCGGGACCAATTGAACTGTATTGGAGAAACCGGTATACGATAGATAGTCCCTCAATAAAACAATATATTGATCATTACATTGAGGGGACTCAATGAACGTCGGCATTTACGACCTATAAAAACGCGCTGATAAATGTTTTGGTTGTTCGTACCAGGATTCCAATCTGGGATTGGTAGTTTCGACAGCTGTACCCCGATTTTATAGGACCTTTTTCTGAAAATGGTTTAATGGAAAGATTTTAGACTGTGTTTAAGACAATATACCAATACAATTTTTATAATTTCATTTCAATCATCTTTACTTGTAATTTACCCCTCTAAATTCGTAATCAAAAGCCGACTTTTTCACAATTTTTCCACCTTTTCAACCATATTAGAAATGTTTGTTTAAACTTTTCGACCTAAAAAAATTCTGATTAAATATTTTAATTCAACCATATTAAATTTTTTGTTAAATTTTTTTAAAAAAAATTACAACACCAAAATAAAAAAAATATAAAATCGTTGTAAAAAACATGCAGAAGTTAGAAATTTCTGAGTGTCCAATTTCTCGACGCTTCAAATTTGTAATAGTTCTAATTTGTGAGACTCTACTGTATATGTAAATCTATCACCCCAAGAGGTTGGTTTTAGGAGAATGATCTTGACAAATAAGGAAAAAGGGTTTTTTAACCAAATGTGATTTTTGAATTTAGAGCAATTTACAAATGGTATAACTTTATCTTGTGATTATATGGTCATATTTCGAAAACTAGCCAAGGTATCAAAGATCAAGTGTCATAAAGCTAATGTACGGTAGTGCAATTTATGTTACGAATCGAATGAGTCACGCCAACTTTAATAGGTTTTACTTGCATAGAATGAAGCACTTTCTTTCAGAATGTACAACCTTTTCGATCGTATCTCGGAAAGCTGCTAAGCAATCTAATAGATTCCAGATGATAACAATTTCCTTTTGAATGCACTAAATAGCATGAAATAAAAAATAACGTGTTTTTTATTTACGTTGTCAGAGTATTTAAATTTGTCTCACGTAAGAGTTTTCGGTTTGAGTTGACTTTTAAACATTAAATAATTTTTGTCTATCTTTTATTTAATTTTAATCTGGATCAATGGGAAAAATTTATGGTGCGTATAACCCCTGCAGAGCATTTCATGTATCTGTTTGAAATTTTATAATTTCGGATTTAGCTGGACAAATTATACAATAGCTTGTACGCGTGGACTTGACTTTAAATATCTGGAAAGTCCAGCCTATTTTAAAATGTCATCGCACTATCAGAGTGGAAAGACAAATGTCTTTTATTCATTTCAATCTAGACGTGTGGTATATTGTTTTATATACGTGCTATCGATAGGCCCATCTATCACTGCTGGCAGCGTCGAATGGAAATTATACCAAAATTCGATACCACAACTGGCAAAAATGTTTCCACCAGTGATGGGACTTGCGACCCCATATAATTTTTGATGTTTGTACACAATTTTACTTCCAATTCCTGTAAAGGCAAATTACAAAAATGCTTGAGGATTACGGTTTTATTTTCTCCCTCCCTGCAACCACAATAAATTTCAGTTTTAAATATTTTTTGATTTTTCAAAATTAAATTCAGATTTATTTGAAAATATTTCACTAACTTTTAAACTTAACAATAGGGAATGAGAGAATAGGTAGGTGGACTTAAAACTAATTAACATCGATTTGAATGCCAATGAAACGAGTAATGCAATTATCGATTATCGAATCGAATGATTGATTTTGGACGATGTTAACAGGTACACAACTTTTGGATAGTTCCCTCCAAGGCGGGAAATGAGCAAATTTCGATTGTTTCGTCTCTATTGATGCACGACGAGTTCTTAAATCATAAAATAATTAACTAAACAATCATTTAAATACTGGACATAAATTGGATGGTGGATTGTAGTCCACACACACTTAAAGTGCTACTTCTTTCCAATGGACAATGGCCCGCTGTGTGTCGGGTGCCTTGCCAAAGGGATGTGTGCCATCGGAATAGACATACTCGTTCACTTGATAGTCCAATAGGGTCTTGTAATTGTAGACATCATGGCCCAATTGCTGAAATCCAATGAAATTGTTATGTATACTCCCTGCATGCATTTGAGTGGGTCTTACCTGTGTCAGTGGACTGGTATTGGTGGTCAATATACCGGCGAATTGTTTTTCTTTGGCCAATCGCAACACCTCGTGTTCCATGAAGTGCATGCATGCAATATTTTCCTGTGGATTGAGGTCCGCGTGGGTGCCCATCATAAAGGAATGCAGGATTTTATTTAAACCTTTCGGCAAATAATTGTCTCTGTGGTGGGAAAGAAATATTACTTTTCCATTTTCATTTCATTATTTTCTGTGAAACTCACCTAATGGGACCTTCGACGAATTCCAGGAAGTCGAATACAATTATCAGCTTGGATTTGACATCGACTTCTGGTTCATTGCGGGCATCGAAATTCAAAGCGGTGCTAATGATACGATTTGTGTTTCTATCGCGTACAACAAAACTCAAGTCCTTTTCAACCAGATCATTCCAAATATCCTGAAAGCGAACACCGTACAATTGTAGATAATTGAATTTTATATGTTTATGTAGAAGTCATAAATGACATAAATTTATAATATTCCACACACATTTGTCTGTACATTTTTAGGTGACAATGAAAATGCTTTTTTGAATTCGAATTGGGGAAATTTGAATCATGAAGAGACATCAACACAATTTAATTATTCGTAGGACGATATCGGCACAGAATCCTACAAATATTTTCAATGAATACAATCATCAGGTCGGGGCGTGAGAGTTATGAACTGCATTGGCCTTGGACAGAATCGAGCAAAAGTGACAGGTGAGTTATTTTCCATTTTTGAATTTTCCTTTAGGATATTTTGATCCTAAAATATTTTATTTCGAAACTAGAAATTAAATACCGAACAATCAAATGTATCGTACTATTCCGCATTAAGTGAGTGAAAAAGTGAAAGGCCAAAATCTGAGTGTGGGTTAATCGACTCATGTTTTTACTGCTTCAATGTGGTGTGTTCGGTCCAAGGTTGACTAAATAGATAAAAAGATTCATCTTCTATCAGGAAAACTATAGAAAATACCGCAAATGTCGCATGGAAAAAAGTTGGTTTCTTGGAAAATGTCCGCGTTGAAACCAAATTGTGGGTACCTGCGAGTTCTACAATAACCTCTCCATTGTTTTATTTCCAAAATACAAAATATGGCCAACAGCTACGTTCCCATTTATGAAGGGCAATACAATCTTACCGGATGATACAATTAGGGTGTACTGTTCTTCAAACGAACTGAACGATTTTGACCGTTTTCATAACATCGTATCACTGATATGGACTGAAGCCCCGTAGGATAATGTAAGAGCGAAAGTTGAGATGGGCTATCTAATGATCTGTCCTCCATCTACACTACAGATGTTATATACTGATATTGACGTGGAGTTGCCATTCTACTTACCGAAATAATATCACTGTAGTCTGTACGTAAAATATTCGGTTTGAGCCATTGTTCCAGGTCAGCTTTACCATAAAAACTGTCCACTATAATTCTGAGAAAAAGAATAAAATTATTTTGTTTATTCAGACTTTCGCCATCAACTATTTTTCCTCAACTTACTGTATGACATCCTGTTTGTGGGAGTATTGCAACGGTACTGCCTCCATATCCAAATGTGGACAAGCACTTAACCAACCCTCCGTGTCCTCCACCATATTAATCTCACGATCTTTGGTCATGCTGTGAAGGACTTCACCCAGGTTTTTGGCCGCTATAAATTCGGAGATGCCAATGCTGTAGCCCTTTTCGCGTAACAGTGTGACCGTGTATATGGAATTCAATGAATTTCCACCCAACTCATAGAAGTTGCTGTGCGGTGCCAGCGTAGCCCGGGTCGAACGACCAATAACACCGCCCACCGTTTCGAAGAGATCTTCGGCCACAGCTCGCAGTTCATCGGGTACTTGGGAGTAGTCAAAGTCAAGCACAATGCTCGAGTCGCCCTCATTGTTATTAGCCGTCTCGTACTGTTTCAATAGAGCTTGACGATCGACTTTGCCGTTCACCAGCTGGGGCACCTGATCGACCAGCACTATTTGTGGTATCATGTAGTCGGCCAATTTGTCCGACAACTTAGCCTCCAGTTGCATTTCTGTGTAGAGAGGCGAATCATCTCTAAGCTTGACAAAAGCCAGCAGAGCCTGATCCACTTGTCCGGCACGGTAGCAGAGGACGATGGCCTTCTCCACCGGCGGAAGTTCAGAGACATTTTTCTCCACCTCGGAAAGATCGACGCGATGGCCGCGTATTTTGATTTGAGAGTCTGTGCGACCTTCATAAATAATGGAGCCGTCGGAAACGGAACCATAATCCCCGGTGCGGTAAATACGGGAATACTCTAGACATCAAAGAGATAGAGGAGATAGGAGGATTAGCATTGAGACATTTGTACAGGTGTATACGGTTGATCATACTTAGTTCCACGGCCAAGGGATTCTCCACAAATTTCTCCTTGTCACGCCCGTTTACATAACCATCGGCCAAGTTTAGGCCGGACACAAAAATCTCGCCAATTTCACCATTCTTCACCGGTCTATAATCGGAGTCCAACAAATATATGACGGTATTGCTGACCGGTATACCGATCGGCACCCGATCCAGATGTTGTAGTTGCTTCTTATTCTCGCACGTGAAGTAGGTGACATCACCCATTACCTCGGTGGACCCGTAGAAATTATACAAGGTATGCATGCCCTCCTGGAAGTAATCATAGAAATTGCTGGCCAACGACACGGGCAGTGGTTCACCCGAACACACCCATATCTGCAGGTTATACAAGAGTTTACTTTCATTCTTGGCGGACAGGCGATTGCCGTCCAAATTCAGATACATGAGAAGGGAGCGCAACAGCGTGGGCACCAACACCAAGCGACGAATTTTATACTTCTCCAGCATTTCCACCAAACGTTCGGGATCTTTAGTTATTGCTTTGGGCACTACCAGAATGGCAAGACCTGTGGGAAAGAAGGCAGCTCAATATACGGACTATACGGAAAAAGGTGTCAACCAACTTACCACACAATAGCGGACCCCACAATTCAGATACCGAGTCCACAAATGTTAGAGCCGTCTTAAACACTCCCACTGTTTCGTGCAGGGCATACGGGAATGTCGTCCATTGCCATTGTAAACGATTCAGCAGTACCTCGTGCGGCAAACGAACACCCTTCGGTATTCCAGTGCTGCCCGAAGTGTACAAAACTATGGCCAGGTTATTGACGCCACTGCTCAACATTTCGGAGGCTGTCAAATTGCCACCGTCCAACTGCACAGAGTTCAGGCTTAACTCGGAAATTCTTAAAGTTGTAACCACGGGACCGAAGCGTGTCTTATCCACACTGTCGTCGTGCAACACCATTATTGGCTTTGACTCCCTCAGAATGTGCTGTATACGATTCGTGGGGAAACTGGGGTCGATGGGTAAATATGCGGCACCCGATTTCCATATGGCCAACAGGGTGGTGACCAAATCATCGGATGGCTGCATGCACACGGCCACTATAAAATCACCATCTCCATTGGGTTGCAAGAAGCGCTGCGTCGCTTCTCTGACCAAGAGGCGGGCACATTGATTGGCTCGGCGATTCATTTGCATGTACGAGGTCTGGCGCGGCAACTGTTGTTGGGCTTCAGCTGTGCTCAAGTCGTCATTATATTGGATGAGGGCGGTTTTATGAGAATGATGCACGAGATTCTCCTCATAGATTCGGTGCAGCTGACGCGGTATCAGCTCCTGTTGACGTCCTTTGACAATCGATAATTTCGCAATGGTACCCATGGCTCAGCGTATATCTACGGATATAGTAATGAACAGAGGAGAATGTTGGGAAGGGGTCAATTTAAGGTTTAATTATTCGATTAATTCTTCAAGATATGTTTCACAGTGCGCTGAATGGGTTTATATAAAAATTACCCGGATTGGAGGATGAAAAACGAGATTTGTCGGATGATCATTTTTGTTAACATTAATAAAATCATCAAGGCAGGTTCTTTTTCTGGCGTAAAATCGTAGTATTTCTCTGTGGTGATTGCAGTCAGTTTTTTTTTGTTTTTTGGTTGAGAAGTTCTCGTTTAAGAGATATCGATTCAAATTTGAAAAAGTCTCGCTTAGCGGTGAGCGGTCTATCGTTAAACTTTAATTTTGTATATTAAAAGTTGTGTACAACCAGGGAAAAGATTATTTCAATTAACGGAATAAATAACAGATTTATTATTCGTCAAATAAATTTTGTTCCAAAATATCTAATTTCTTTACTAGATGTGTGTTGAGAAAATTACTAGAGAAAATATTAATTTATTTTTATCAAAAATTAAACAAAAATACTTTCAATGAACGGTTTTCTTGAAATTATTAAATGTTTTTTTTTTACAATATTCGAAAATAGTTTATTGGGTGGAAATACAAGTTTTTGTCTGTGTACTGTCTAATACCAATAAAGCTTTATTTATTTATTTATGATAAAGCTTTGTTGTGATAACTGCTAATATTGATTTAACCTGATCTCGCCACAAATTAAACGCCCAATGGTAACTCTACGATTTTTAAAGTATTTTATCTGTAACACATTTCTTTATGATGCTTGACGAGATCTAGTGATGTTGTTTAACGAATATCCATTTAACCAACAACTTTGTCTTTCTGAACAACTTGTCTTGAATAAATTTACAAACTGATAACATTAAATAAATATTATATCGGTGTTGAGATCAGTTCAATTATGTGCGATTAATGTCGCAATTAATAACAATTATCGTTGAAAATTATTCATTTATTCTAAAAATGCCAAGTGTAAAAGTAAAAGTATGTTTATCAGGAGAAACATTTTCCATATCTACATTTTTATTGGATCGGAAAATAACAATGGAAATAAACATTCGATCAATTCAACTCAGATTGGTAAAATGAAATAAATGTTTTAATCCTGTGAATGTGGTGGTTGCTTGAAATCGCTTCTGCTGGAAATAATGAGGATTGGTGTATTCAGAAATTCATGCGATGCCAACCGAATTATATCTTTATTATGAAATAACCATCCAATCATTTATATCGAAAAATTTCATTTTTCTTTGAATACCAAAATAACACCTCTTGTTGGAGAACCCAAATAGACTTAGGTTGCCTTTGTTTAAGGGATAAATTGCATTTAATTTGTATAAATTAAATTAAATAATATTAAAATATCTACAGTTTTAAATAATCGCAGATACTTGGCAGTTTTGCATTTTCAAAGAGGCACTTTAGACATGATTCGACTAATAATAATAAAATTTTGTAAATTACAAATCTGCGAAGAATGTTTTTTTTTTGTATAATGACTCACTTAAGTCATTCTTATTAAGTATTACTATTTCAGTTTGCTTTGATAGTCACCTCCAAATTAGAACCGTCCTGGACAAATATCTGATTCTTATCTCGCAAACGCCGGCTACCTGTTCACTCACAATTTAAATGTATAGTACAAATTAATTCATGTATGCAGAATTATTTAAATTTTCGTATTTGCATATAAATATTTTGAATTGTTTCTACACGTAAAGGGTGTTTTTTATTGAGGTATAGAACTTCGAATTGAAATAAAACACAAGAAAATCGTTTTAATGTCCATCAATTTGGCTTTATTGGAAGGATAATGTTATGCCATTAATGTTTAAATATGGCTTCGGGCATGTGGCCGCCGCGGCTGGCTCGAATAAAGCCAATTCTACAGGTCCAATTTTCAACCACTTGTTGGAACCACAACTCATCCACATTCATGCCATCCAATTCGGGAACAAAATAGTCTCCGGTCTCCATTAACGGAACTGAACCATTACTTTCGAAATAAATTTGCACGATTTGCAAGCGTTGTTCTTTTGTCAACCTGTTCATGATGAAATGGCAAACCAAACTAAATATTAATCACTTGACAGCTAACAAAATGGCCGCCAGTTAAAAAAGTGATGCCAACTTAAAGTTCTATACCCCAATAAAAAACACCCTTTACAATCGGTTTGTGTGTTTAGGACTCCAATTACATGTGGATTTGAATCTCATTTTCTATGTCGTAACGTAAATGTTGTCCATAATAAAATATAGCAAATCCATCTAAACTGCATAAATGCTTTCGTTTGTAAACGTGATAATCATTTGTTTGTTAATTATAACATATCGCAGTTTTATGTACATTTAATTATAAACTAAAGCTAAATGAATCAATTACTTGCATCTATTTGAAATTATTGATGTTGTTGTTCGTGTAGAGCGTTGGCCGTTTGCGCCGGCTTCTGCTTACTGTCATTGTTTATAGTATTCGATTATAACAAGAATAGTTTACACATTGTATGTGTATTATGTAATAAATGGTTGTTGCTTAAATCATCCTTAGGGAACGGATGTTAGATACATGATCATCATACATTTAGTAATGCTTTAAATAGATACAGTTTTCGAGAAAAACACTTGGAACTCTAGCCACGCCACTTCTGGTACCACCCATACAAAAGTCTTACTTCTGAAAGCGTCTATTGAAATTCTTTTTCTGTAAAATTCAATATTTCGCTTTGTTTCCCGGATGTAAAATCCGAAGGTGGTTACCACATTACAATGTAAGACTTGTATGATGGTGAGGGTAAATATAAGTCGGTTCACCCAACTGAAACTTTTTACCTTTTTAAATATTTAAATATTTACGAGGACTGGTGCGATTTTCTTGAATTCATAATTTAATATTGTGCCTTTTAATCGGAGTGCCAGTTTCGGAGTTATTTTTTCGTACATTTCTTTTCAGCTTGTGAAAAATCCAAAGCCACATATCTCACCAATCCAATGAGATATGATTCATCATCATCATCGATGGAGAGTTTTCGCTTTTATTCACAATGTAGTCAAGGTATCCCATTGCCTATTGGATTTCTCTCAAAGTAGAATTTATGCATCTACATTTCGCCATACATTATGAGCAATTCTCGTTTAGTAAGCTTAATACAAAACAAAATTGCTTTCTGACCCTCAGTTCGTCAACTTTTTGTCCCAGAGTTGCGTAAAGCAAACCAGACCCATACAACTTTGACAGAGCCACAATTAAGATCTTCCATACAAAGTTCAATTTGTCGCGGCTTTCAAATGCATTTTAACCAAATTCAAAAGACAACGCCGCATCGCTATGATTTTGTCATTAAAACGAATTTACGACACAGCCGTCCGTATGGCCGGCCGGCCTTGCCTCGTATTCTTTTAAAATCGTTTACATTCATCCAAAAGAGTGGTTTGTAACACATCATGATCAATGGCCAGCTGTGTCTTCCACAGACAACCGGATGGCAAAGTGAGGGCTACGTAAAATGTTTAACATACTCGTGTTTAGAGAAGAAAAAAGTTGTCTAGACAAATTTCGGATAAGATGCGTTGTAATGTTAACAACACACACAATTCACAAGCAAAACAAGAAAATAGTTTTAAAACAGGCTACAATTAAATGTAGGAAATTGAATTCGTAGATAATTGGATTGTTGGTGTAAACTAAATTGTAATTATCACCATGACCTTTAACACTTTTGTGTGTGCGTTTATTTTTTTTTTGTTGTTAATTTTTATTGCGTTTTAAGTGAAATAATACGATAATTATTTAAAAACAAATAGCCCTGGCTAGATTTTGTAATTATTTCTTACCTTTTTTTTTTCGTGTTTGTCTTTTTTTGTTGTTATGATTTATGAATACGGTTTTCATTTGATTGTTGTCGTTTCGCCAGTTGTTTTGGAAAATTTTTATAATTATTTTTTGATCATGTCATGTCAGAACTTTACGTGCGGAAATGTCGACAAAAGGTATGCGTTTTGTCACTTTGTGGTGGGGAGGAGGGGGAGATTCTTTTGTCGCCGTTCTCATATCTTGAGGAAACAGTTTGCAGCACTTGAAGGTTATCTCGATTTCGAAATTTAATTAAGCAGTTAAGTGTACAGACTTTGATGTTCAAACATCTCTTTATGCGATGGGTGTAGATTTGCGGCCAGTTGATAAACGTATTTCGTGTGTTAACGTTTTTTTTTTTTTTTTAAATCTATTTAATTACACTAATCAACACCACAGCATTTTTTATGCTGTGTGAATTGAAGATCCTTATGAATTATTAGATTTGTGCAAAATGGTGTATTTCACAGTGGAATATTTTTTGTCTATACTGGTGATAAAATTGCTGGAGCAGTTCTTAACAATTCAGATTACTTTGTTCATGTTTTCGTTGTGATTTCCTCCGGATCATGGTTAATTTTTTATCGGAACCAATAAATAAGTATAGGGTAGCATTGTAAGAATTTTCATCGGACTTAATCATTCCGTTTTGTATGCATAGTTTTTTCTGACGATAAACTAGAATATCACAAAAATTTGAAAAAAAAAAATTGTATGTATTTTTTTAAATCCCCAGTCCAACTGTGGTTCTCTCACAGAATGAACCATTAAAATTTCCAAAAAGTGCAGGCTTTAGATTTTTAAAACTTTTGAAAACCAATTTCAGAGATTTCAGTGAACAGTTGTCCAGTGTTATTTTGCCTTAACACATTCTCTTAGAATATAGTTAATGTATATGACTGTTATATTTGTTGTTAATTAAATAATTTAAAGAACCGGCTCCTGCAAACATAGTTTTGACAAATAGTTAATTAAAAATCAGATTCATTTTATGATTTGCAATCTTAACTTCACCAAATTCATCAAATTAAATTATCACAATAGACACCAGTCATGTCATAGGTGTTTCCGAGTATTAACAAACTCGTGTAAACATTAAAAAACGCGTCAAATTTCAATTGTAGACGAGAACATTCCAAAATCAACAAAGGCGCAGCCATCTGGCCAACTAATTAACATGACATGGGTAGACTGATTGTGACTGGAAATTTCGGTTTGTGGTGTAAATTCACTTGGCCTTATCAGACGCAGTCTATTGCATCAGCATAGCTCGCAGATTTTTTTTTGGAGATGGGCTTCTTATTGAACTGTCTTCGTATCAAATACAACTACGTAAAGTCAAATCGGGAAAAGAGGAAATTCGACTGTTCCGGAGAGAGAAAAATTGTAATAATGGTGTCAGCCAACAGTTACTCGGCATCTCTCACTAACAGCCTAACATTTTGACAAAAGAAACTCACGCATTTGACACCATCATACTCTTAAACACAACGCAAACTTAAATCAGTTTGGAAATAATTTCATCAGTGATGCTCTTCTCAACTCGAATGTTTTGAAGTTGTACTCCGATATTTGTTATCTGAAATAGGAAACGAATAAATTGATAGTGATTGACATTGTTGTTGCTGTTATTGTTATAAACTATCGACAGGTTTCGCAACAACACAATGTTTCATTTCCCATCGCGATCGCCTGCATATCTTACGAGCAAATACACATTTACATCGTAAATCGAGATATTTTCGAAAGGTATAAAATTGAAATGCATCGCAAATACATATCTATAAATCATTATTATGCGATACGATTGTATTTGGTGTTTCATTTAATTCCCTTGTGTGTAATATACACATCGATAGTACGTAGATACACTTGTGGCTACGGCTGCCTTAGGAAAGGTGACAATCTCCAATTCATTCTCACACGTTGCAAAAAGAAAGTTGATTATTGTTCACATACCTAGGTGGAGGCAACTGGCGCTGACCGGGGACTCGCTCCTTTACGAGAATGTATACATTTTTGTTTTCTTATAAGAATAAATATTTTCAATAAATATTTTCAAATGCAATTATGTTATTAGTGCGAATTTGTAGGCATCGACAATGTTGGAAAACCAACATCCCATTAACCGCATTCACTTATTGTTGACCCATTTCGGGCTAGTTGTCGAAATCGTATTAATAAAATCCATTTGATAACACAGATTAAAATACGAAATCGGCCTTAAGTAGAAAAACGAATGAATTCTAATGTTTTGAAGATTCCAATAAGACTGTAATTGCGCTATAATGTATTCGTGCAATCGATAACATTCTTAACGGCACACAGAAACTTCTCACAAATACCGATTTCTCAATACTAAAGTTATCGATAACAATGTACAGTAGTATTAATCGATTCTTGTGAACATCGTTCAGTGTGTTTTTTTCGCATATCTGTCCGATTCAGAGAGACTTCGTGAGCTATTGTCTATATTTTACAAAAACTCGACTTAAGTTTGGCGTGCCATGGGTTAAGCAGGGAAAAGTTGTCGCATTAATCGTTTCCATTTGGCCAATTTACACCAATTAAACGATTATGAAATAAGACAAGTGCAATGAGTATATTTGTCAGTTTGTATCAATTGTGTGTGTTTCGGTTTGTAACTCGGACAATACGAGATTTTGTTGTAATCCATCGTTCAGCGGGTTGATCTATTAAATAACTTTTTAGTAGCTGCTGTCAGCTAATAACTAGAGACACCTCTCGGTGATGGTGGTGGCGACGGCGACGGCGACAGCGACGGCGACAGCGTTTGCGACTGTCAATGCCACTAAATGTATGTTAAACTGCCGCCTGCTGATTTATATTAATTGCAACAACAACACCAACAACCACAGTACAAGACAAGAGAATTAAGAAACATTCTGAATTGAAACACAATATGTATTTAATATTGCAAATAACATATTTATAATTATTTTTTTATTTATAATGCAAACAGCTACAACAAAGTAATAGAATGAAAATTGAAGTGGGCTGAATGAACGTTAATCACTTTTCTAGGATTTTCCACAAGCACGTTCTTCGCTTGCCCCGTGTCTGTGTCTGTGAGAGCGCAGTGCATACCACAATCTGTTGCACAATCTGAATCAATCGGTAATTAAACTTTTATGGCATTAATCTATCTCAAGACTGAAATCATGTCTTATTTAATTTTAATTTATTTTCTTAATGGCCATTAGTATTGAGATCTTGATGTGCTGGACGGGGGCAGCCAGAGCCACCTTGTTAAGCCTGCCTGCCTGTTGCCTGTTAATATTGCCGAATGCGAAGCAGTTAATCACCTCTGGGTGTTGTTATCTTTCTTGTTGTTGTTCAAATGATGTGTTTTTTTTGTTTTTCTGTCTACAACAAAGACGTCGTTAACAACAATATGTTGTAATAGTTGAGCAGCCGATTGTTTAATTAAGGTTTTCTATATTGTCGGTTTACGGGTGGCTTTTTTATGGGCCCTGCACCTGTGTCTGGGTGCAGAGGTATGCCCGGACCCACCTTTTCGGCTATCATACATATTTGTATGCCAGTTTTCCACAAAACTGTGCTACAACTTCTTGTAGTATAAGAGGACAGTTCGATGGAGGATGTTATTCAGCTATCAGTGGCAATGGGAGGCTCGATTCGAGGTGTCTGAGAAAAGGTGAGACAACGTAATGTTGTCTAGGCAACAAAGTCTTTAATTCAGAGGAGTTCAGTTTACTTCAGTTTAGGCTCTATTCGAAATGCTCCCACAAATAAAAACGAAAGATTGCCCAAAAAAAAAATCTCACACATCTCTCCATTTGAAATTCCATTCGAGTATAAGACATTCTTAACCCTTTTGCCCCTACTGGGATCATATGTCCCGGCGAAGAAGTGATCACAATTGGCCACCGAGATCTTCTGATTTAATACCTTGCGACTTCTTCTTTTGGGGCCATGTGAAAGATAAGGTTTACGCCAACAGCCCAGCGTCGATTCATGGAAAATTTCATGAAATGGATATGGTCCTGTATGAGCGGTCGTGGTGGCCATTTGGCTGATGTTGTTATTCATTATTAACGGCATAGCTTCCTCTTTATTATGAAACAACCATCCAATCATTTATCTCAAAAAATGCCATTTTTCTTTGAATAACAAAATAAAACCTTGTTGGAACACCCTGTATTTATAAAATGGTTTAGGAGGAGTCCAACTTGAACCGCACACACACTGTATCCGGTTATACAAGTTTTTCAGCACGAACTACGAACCACTGTCCTAATATTTTTGAAAGTTGTTGCAACAAAATGTATTTTAACCGTAATATAATTCTAATTTCTTTGTTCTTAATTCTTTAAATGAATGTCAAATGGGTCTAATGTAGTTAAAACGCCCAACATTTAAACATTGACCGAGAAATTTAATTTTAGTTGTTTCAGTTTAAACAATAATCATGCAAAAAACCATTGGTCCATGTGTATCCACTTTGACTGGCTCTCACAGTTAAGGATATTTCCAATTTAACTTTGTTTGTGTTGCAGATATTGATAACCACATTTTGATATAAATTAAAATTGTGGTTTTACATTTTATCGAGTCTCTGCGATAATTCAAACTATTTTAAATATTAGTTATGTCATATAATTAACATTTAGTTTTATTCATTCGTAGTTATTTCTGTTTGGTTGGTTTAACTGTTGATCGAATATGCGACTGTTAGTTTTGTCAAATAAATATTTATAAGTCGATAGCTGTGGGTTTACTTATTATCCGGACATTTCTAGAATACAATTTATTTGATATACATATTAAATGTGCAATTTGATTTTATTTCTCATCGAAGGCTTTTCGCCATTGGCTAAACAAATGCCGTCTCATTTCAGGTTTCTTTTCTTGTTAATGACTCTGTTGTGAATTCAGCTCTTAGTACGAGTGTTTCCCTTTTTACACCACTCCTAATCGCGCCTCTTTGTTTCTAAATAGTTCTCATTTGCAATAGAATCTGATTATTGTTAATATTGTTGGTGGCTGCTACTGCACATTGTATTTAGGTGTTTGCAATGTAATTAACATTTTATTAATAGAGATTACCTACATATTGTATTTTCAATCAAAACTAAACAAAAGATATGGCTGAACACCCCCCTTTTGTTCAATGGAACTTCTGGTTGCATGGCCCAAGGCGTTTCCGGTAAAGAAGTTGAAACATACACAACACGGCAAATGTAATTTAGAAAATGTGGAATAGGATTTCATATCGTTTTAGCATTCGAGATTTAGAACAAAATCCATATTCAATTATTTTCTAGCCTTTAAATCATTCCCAACGATGTTAAATTGACTAACAAGGAATGTTTCTTCAATAACGAACTATTTTCGGTCTTCCTTTGCGTTCCTTGTCTTCGATTGGAGAAAATATTTATTATTAATAACGTTCTCGCAATATAACTCCACTTAATTGTATGGGATTAGTGATTGTGGAGAGTTTTCTACACGACCCACATTAAGGTCCACATAGTGACTGTAAATGTCAAAGCTGTCAATTAAAAGGCATTGCTTTCCGAACAAACGCACTGACAGCGTCGTTTATTCAATTATGCGTAATGCATAATTATGCCACGGGAAATATACACATGTGCCTTAAAATGATATTTCTGTAAAATACGGTTAAGCTTCAACAATTTTGAACAAAAAAAAACAACAAAAACGTTTACTAGAACGTAATTAGTTTGTTTGTTATCCCGCCAATAATAATTAAATGCACATTTGAAATAACACAAAGCTTAAGTTGAAATTGTTTTTCTTCGTACTCAGTTGTTGGTGGTCGGTCGGTCGGTGGATTGGCTCCTTTTATCCGGAACAACAATTACAAATGTGATCACTTCTAAATAATTCACCATTCAGTTGTTTCTCCCAGTCGCAGTCATTGTTGTTCCAATCACTTTGCGACGTTGATGACCAATTGCGGTGTCAGTCCGCGCAGACCGATCCAAACACAACGAAATAGTAACCGGCAATAATAATTGTTTGTATTTACGTGTCCGTCACTCCGCCAAAGACTCTTAAAGCAACAAACAAGAGGAAAAAGCGCAAACACGCGTCGAAGGGTAGCTGAGACGTCATTCGCGGGTCGCAACACAGCGAAACCCCAAGCAAAGCAAGCAAACGACAGCAAACCAAAACGAAAAAGACAAATTTATAGTTCTTAAATTTGATTAGAAATGATCAGCTAATGAAGTGTATTAGTATGGGTCGTAGCTCAGATAAGCCGAGATAAACAAGATACACACTCGTGCACTCATTAACTATGGGAGACAATTATTAATCAAACGAAAGACACTAGCTGGTCATGGAGTTATGACCGATTTGACCAACGTTTTGATCTTTAACGCCACTTCGCGTGCCTTATCTCAAGTGAATATTAATCGTACAATCTTAAAGGAGTGCTGGAGCCCCTCTGTCCTGTAAGTCATTTTTGTAAAACAAACATGAAACGAGAACTTGAAAAATGTTGACAAGTCAGTCCATCATTCCAGTGGACTGGTGTCTTCGAAAAATATAAGTTTACAAATACCAACTTACGTATATACGGCATATCTACCGCATCCAGCATGTGTGGTGGGTAGGCAATATTTATGGGCAAACACCCCAGTTGGATGTGGTTCCTTGGTTGTAAATGAATCGTTAGCATCATTAATGCAAATGCGAAGAATGCTGTCCATAACACCACCCTGGTGCAGCAAGGACAAGTACATGCAAGAGTTAGGCAAAGGTGAGAACAGAGGACAAGAACGGAAATGGTATTGAGCGACTGTGCGAAGTCCAGGAAGAAAAAGACGACGACCAAATCGCTCGTCACAACGCTAAATTTTCCAAAAACTGACTTTTCCGTAAATTAATTCCCATCTTTAAGCTCTCACCTTTGACTGTCATAAGTAATCTCGCAACATTTGTATGTCTATGCGGATCACGCAGGCTGATAAAAGCATTCAGTTGAATTTGGAATTGATCTCCCAGTCTGCCTTTTAATACGAAGCGAGCCGATGACGACATTGCAACATTGGCGACGACTGCTCTCCATTTACGAGCGTCGTCGTTCAACGAGGACAAAACAATGCTAATGTTTGCGAATGCCAGCAGGTCGATCTGTAAAAATTTGTATTCTGCAAAAGAACGGGTGTTTTGTTGTCTACTTTTTAAAACCGCAACAGAAATTCGGCTTTTATTGCTGTAGTAATTGAATGTTCGGGTTCTGTTCTTCTTTCGGCTGCCTAGTTACATCCATTCGCCGTACGGTAACCGAAGCTAGTGTCATTATAAGTTGCATTTTTTTTTTGTTTGTTTGTGTATAAACAACATTTTCAGTCTCAAGCCATTACTATGGTTCGGTTGTTGGCCTGTGCAACAAACAAGGTCTGTCGATTCTTGCGCAATTTTAAACTTTACTCGAAAAGCCAACAGATACGCAGTGCAACAACCTGCATAGCTGCACAGGTATTCGACAACTGCACGTTCAACAGTTGAAACTCTTATTTCAAGTTTGTCTAAGCGACATTCAAAATGCTTCCGATTTCTGTGGGCATTTTCGGAAAATCTATGAAGTTTGTGTTTATGTACAAAACTTGATTTCGAAAAACTTGTATTTTATTAGTGTGGACATAAGAATTTGTTTAAAAACATTTGTGGTTTTCTCACAAGATAAGCAAAATTTGAAAAACAATAAATCGATTGACATGCAAACATTTGTAAATGATTTACGTGCCACGCGTGGTTTATGACGTTGATTTCGGTGTAGTACAAATTTCAGGAATTCAGGGAAGACAGGAAAACATTTAAGGAAAGTTATCTAAGTGTTGAAGAAAACCCAGGATGGACCATTCCTCGTCGTTCTTTGGAATTGGGCATGGAATTGAGACTTGGGTCTTAAGGCTTCTAAAGTTCAGTCAAACACAGGAACTCAAGCCGGGCCGATCATCAACAACGTCGTGTCTTTGCTGATTGGGTCCATGGAATGCATGAAAATGATCCGGAATTCCATCGAAAAATCATCTTGACTGATGAGGCCCATTTCCACAATGGTGGCTACGTCATCAAGCTAAATTGTCGCATCTGGGGCTCGGAAAATCCACGAGTTATTGTTCAGAAGCCTATCCATCCTTAAGTGTCAATGTTTGGTGCGGTTGATGAGGTTGGATCAACAGTTACGGTGAATGGATTGCGCTACCGAGAGATGATTAAGGATTTTTTATCGTCAGAGTTGGATGATATTGACCTGGACAACGTTTAGTTTCAACAGGTCGGTGCTACGTGCAACACAAGCAAGGGGAAACGTTTCCGGACCGTGTTATCTCTCAAAGAGGTGATCACAATTGGCCACCGTGATCTTGTGAATGAACCCCTTGCAACTTGTTCCTTTGGTGCCATGTGAAAGATAAGGTCGACACCAACAGCCCTGGCCGAATGAATTTCAGCAAATTGTTACATATTAACGACCGACGGCACTTACAAATGCAAAATTAAAATTTCGTGAAAAAATATTAATTTTTCAACGCCTTTCAGACAAGTGGTGTCACAAGGGGTTAACTGAACTAGAATCTCGCCGAATTTTGAGCAAATATATTTACTGAATTTGAATTTATGTTTTATTATAATTTATTGATTCAAGTTTTTTTTTGTTTTTTTTTTTTTTCGCTACTTCAACGCTCAGTTACAAAGTATTCTTGCGAAATCTTTGCTGAAAATCTGTGAAAGAAACGGAATGGTGCAACAATGTAGTAAACCGGCTCTGTGAGAATTGAGTTGCGTATGGAAAAACATGTAAACTGCTTTTCCGAAATATGCAACTTTTTAGAGTATTTGTCGGCAAAGTTCATTAACTTTGAGTTGCACCCAATATGGAGATATTAAATGTTGTCCGTGTGTGTATGCACACCAAATGTCCACAAGTGTACACGGTACACGGTTGTGTATGTGTTCCTCTGTGAAAGACGACTTTGCAGTTGGTCATTTACTTGGTTGATATGAGAAGTGATGATTAAACTAACGCCAAAAGTTGTTGTTCAAATTTCACTAAGATATTCAAGGGACTGAGAATGTTGTCCGCCTATGAGAGAAGTACACAAGAGGACTTAAGCGGAAAAGTACTGAACAAAAGTGTCCATTTATGAGAGGTGTCCGCAAGGAGAGAGAGTACACTGTAGTTTGGACCGGATATTGAAACAGTAACATTGTGTGGCAAGGCCAGCTTTCTCTCGTCTCTTATGAAATGCAGTGGACGCTCTTGGACCTCATGTGGATTGGTATCGTTCCAAATTCGACAGTGTAGGTGAACCCTAAACATGTCCATAGTAATTGGGCAAATTAGACCGACTCCACAGATGTAGCTTCCACAGTATGGCCGCATACTCACAAATAAAATACCAGCATATTCAACTAAAAACTTTAAAACAAATTCTCCTCTTCTGTATTGAACATTGAATCCTAAAACTAATTCAGATTCCCGTTCAGCAAAATACGAGTGACAAATTTTTGCTCCGGTCCAGTTTAGCAGAGTTCAGAATGCCGTTATTATTTCAGATTGTAGCCTGCGGCCAACTTTTCGCTATATTCGGGGGTTCATGGCTTGTTCTAAAAGTTAGAGTCCTACGTACTGGAAATACATCTGCATTAATGGGCATTGACCTCAGGTTGATAAGAACAAAACTACGATCTAATACCTTCATGGTCTCTTAGATGATTGTACACACACACAAACTTATGTGGGGGCTGTTTAGTAGAGTAGTCACTCTAACAATGATTGATTTATGCACGAGTGTGTCGGAATACATTGGAACATGTGTCCCGTCCATCTGTCTGCCTGACCGTTTGTCCATATCTCTGTACCAAAAAAAAAAAACATCACAAACTGTTGGTTATGAATGATTGGAGGAGTATGTTTGTATGTGTTGTGGATGTTATGAAAAACATACAGACACACACACACACACACATTAATGGCTGGTTGACTCAATTAAACAAATCAAAACAAATTGCATTTCAGCACTTAATAAACTAAATGGCATCACAACGTATGTGAGTGAATGACTGACTACCAGCGAGCTGACTAACCGTCCAACCAACCAACCAACCAGCAACAACAAAGACGGCTCTCGTCACGACGTTGTAGTCGCACTCGTGCAATATTCGTTTCCACAACAGACAACGGGGACAATAGCTTTGCATTCGTTGTCGCTGTTTTTTGTTTTTGTTAGTTTGAGATTCGGAAGTAAATGTTTTGTGTTGTTGTTTTGACGGACGATCTAAATATGTACACGGGCATACGTCACAAAAATAAGCATGGAAGCATCTTTTAATTACTTACACATCGACTCTGTTTAGCAGCTGTTGTCCGTAGTGGTGGCCCGTAGTCTTAAATTGTCTTAAGGCGGCCGGATCTAGCTGGGTTTGAGAATCGGACATTGTCATTGGGCGTATGAGTGATACGAAAGGCAAACTAAGGTACACATATTAAGTATACGTCGGGCGTCCCTTTCCCTATAATGGGTGTCTCACCGACAGATGACAGCAGGAGAGCGCGGGCGCGAAATCCAAATCGTCGGTGAATTTTTGTGACGACATCCACAAGTCAAGAGATCAGCACAGACAGTCATCACTGATACAGAAAAGTCAAATGCGCACTTAAAGGGCTAATTAAACTAAGGCCCAATAATTGAGATTTTACTTAAACCACGTCCAATGAAACTGAGTTTAAATAAATGAGATCGGGATTTAGATTATGTAGAACTCAGTTTCCAATAAAACCGAGTTTAAATAAATGAGATCGTTGGTAAATCAAGATTATGTGAAATTCAGTTTCCAATAAAACTGAGTTTAGATAAATGAGATCGTTGGTAAATCAAGATTATGTAAAACTTAGTTTCCACGATTATGTAAAACACAGTTTCCAATAAAACCGAGTTTAAATAAATAAGATCGTAGTTAAACCAAGATTATGTGAAACTCAGTTTCCAATAAAACCGAGTTTAAATAAATGAGGTCCTAGTTAAACCAAGATTATGTTAAACTCAGTTTCCAATAAAACCGAGTTTAAATAAATGAGATCGTTGGTAAATCAAGATTATGTAAAACATAGTTTCCACGATTATGTAAAACACAGTTTCCAATAAAACAGAGTTTAAATAAATAAGATCGTAGTTAAACCACGATTGTGTAATACTCAGTTTCCAATAAATCTGAGTTCAAAATCTACGATTATGTAAAACACAGTTTCCAATAAAACCGAGTTTAAATAAATGAGATCGTAGTTAAACCACGATTATGTAAAACTCAGTTTCCAATAAAACCGAGTTTAAATAAATCAGATCGTAGTTAAACCACGATTATGTAATACTCAGTTTCCAATAAAACCGAGTTTAAATAAATCAGATCGTAGTTAAACCAAGATTATGTGAAACTCAGTTTCCAATAAAACCGAGTTTAAATAAATGAGATCGTTGGTAAATCACGATTATGTGAAATTCAGTTTCCAATAAAACTGAGTTTAAATAAATGAGATCGTAGTTAAACCACGATTATGTAATACTCAGTTTCCAATAAATCTGAGTTCAATACCCTACGATTATGTAGAACTCAGTTTCCAATAAAACTGAGTTTAAATAAATAAGATCGTAGTTAAACCACGATTATGTAAACCAAGAGTATGTTAAACTCAGTTTCCAATAAAACCGAGTTTAAATAAATGAGATCGTTGGTAAATCACGATTATGTGAAACTCTGTTTCCACTACAACCGAGTTTAAACTTCAAATACGTTTTTAGTGGTCAGTCAAAATAATCCAAATTATCGGCTTTTGATCTGGCAACACTCACACATTTATCAGAAAACATATGTTTCCGTTGAATTATTAAAATTATATTAAAATTTTGTGGTGGATTTTTAGAAAAAATATAAGAATTCTAAAAAAACTGAACGTTGGCACGGCCAAAAGACACATGTATGGACCTGCAGCTTTATTTATGTCACTTATTTTATTTGTGATATTTGTCTTGGGTCTTCTTCTTCTTTCGTTGAGTGCTGTCACAATCATATGGCTTTTAAACTGTGGTTTAAACGCCCACTAAACTACTTTTAAAATGTGACTGAAAAAATGCATTTGAAGTTTTACTGCAGTTTAAACAAAAAAACGAAGATTAACCTTAACTCAAGTATTGAGCGTAAGAGCCAAATTCTTCATTATCTTTTCGCTTGCTTTCTTTCAAACTCGTCGTCATCCAATAGATTTGAGCAAAGCTGAATTTAATTAATTTAATATCGTTTATAGAAGAAAAAAAAAACATTAAATAAAAGTATTTGTTAATGTGAGTTGTCTGCCCTCGTATTATATCACGAGTTCCGAAGTGGCGGTATGTTAGGGCAAGAAACGCCTTTCTGTCCACTGGATACGCCAAAAATATTTTTTCCCAATTTAAGCCTCTATAAAGCCTACAAGGCGCTGAGGCTCTTAATGTAAATAATTGTATTATTTTTTT
Organism: Hydrotaea cyrtoneurina; assembly: GCA_958296145.1. Classification (NCBI taxonomy): domain Eukaryota; kingdom Metazoa; phylum Arthropoda; class Insecta; order Diptera; family Muscidae; genus Hydrotaea; species Hydrotaea cyrtoneurina. Next base: position 148,558,469 of record OY282512.1, on the reverse strand, counting down.
TTTAATAAACATTAAAAAAAATTTCTTTAACAGGGTTTACAGTGTTCTTCTGCTTTGTGATATGCCCAACTCCAGGGTTTTCAGGTTTTCTACTCCACTAACAACGCGAAATTAAAACAAAAGATGATCTGCATTTTGAGATAATCGCTTGTTCTTGCTGATCATCTTTAACGGCCAACGTTTGAATAGTTATGGAAATAGCAAACTGAAAGTCAATGCAAACATAACGACAAATGCAATGCATCGTAAATGTGAATACTACTTGAGGACCCTTGTCAAGTGTTCGCAATGAAACATTTGGGGGGGGAGAACATTGCATGTGCATGTGTACAATTTGTAATTATGAACTGAATACTTGGCACTTGACAATTGCCAAGTAAAGTTCATTTAAATTGGAAACTAAATGGGGAAAAAAAGGGAAAATTAAAAGGAAATTGTTTTGCTAAATCGGCGCCATGGTGATTCGTACTCATGCACAGCACTGCACAGTGAGTGCAGTTTGCAGTCTCAAAGTGCACCATCATCGTCATCGTCATCATCATCATCACCATCACCACCATCGCTGTCACAGGCAGCACCTCCTCCACCCATTGGCACAGAACTTCAGGCCACCACTGCCAGCGAAACAATCATTTATAATTTATGCAAGTTAAGCACTGCAGATACAAAACGTTACAAAAACGTAGAAAACACACAGTGGCAGACACACACACACACGTACATACTAGTGACTTCTGACTAATATTTGTTGTACAATCCAATAATTACAACGGCATCAACTAAAAATTTGCCATGCTTAAAATTAGAATTACACATTTGGGTTCTTCAAGAGAAGACTAAACGACCAACAAAAAAAAAAAACAACAAAAAAAAAATGGAAAAAGAGCAGAAATAATTTATAATCATTGACCTTCAGTGGCCAATACCAGCAACAGCACTAGCACCATCACCGTCAGTGGCCGGTCACCTGGTGCTTGCTGTGAACAGAGTTTCGAACGAGCCCGGCCACCAAAGATTTCTCCTCATCATCCAAAGTGGCGCGAAGGTGAACATTTAATAAAATTTGATTTTACTAACGTTGCGGTACATTAAATCAACGATAATTTGATTGTGCCGATATTTATGGTGGCATTGTTGTTGTTTTTCACAGCAACAACAACACTATGAACAAACTGTACCTGCTTAAACATTGTAACAATACAAAAACCAACCAAATACCAACGAACAAACCGACAAACAGACACAATTATTGGATTGAATAACAATTTAAATGTGCACCCAACTGACTGACTGACTGCATTTATCCGTTGCAATTTTCCATTTTCAAATGAAACCGAGATCCGCACACAGACACAGATACACGGACGCACGTACTCGAATATTCAAATCGATTTTCATTCTTTCCTTTCGAAAAGTTGCCACATTCGTTGTCGAACTTTATTAGGGGCACACGCAGTCCATTGTCTATGCCCGTGTGTTGGTGTGTGTGTGTGCAAGAAAAGTCATTGTAATCCCAACCAAAGCTCAATGAGTAATCCAAGTAAAAGAAAATGTTTAAAATGAATGGCTTAACTTATCCAGACGTCGCTAGGCAATCGTACACATTAAAATACCCGGACTATTCAACAATCGCCGCTATCGATAACATATCGTATCCGAATGTTCTGATAATTCTAAGGACGTTCAATGATTCATACATTTATTTATGCCAATGGAAAGCAATGCGTGAGATTTGTAGTAGCTTAAAACAAAATAATGTTGCTAACAACAGGAAGTAATTCTCATTTAGTTTGGAAAACCACATCGTAATCATCAGTCGTAGTCAGTAGATTGAGTCTGGATTCAAGCGGATTTAGGGATTTAGAGACTACATTTAAATATGTTGATCCATATCAGAAAAATGATAAAACTGATAAAACTTTTGCGTAGATCTGTAGCTTCACAGAGGCGGACTTAAATATCGTTGTGCCATATTGTTGATTTTCACCTCGAAAATGCCAGCGAATTTATTAGTGAGAGCCATGTAAGACTTCCCCAGACAAAGCATTAACCCTTCGGAGCCGGCTATACACAATAGAAAGAAAAAAATCCAGTAGACATTGGGCATGTCGAAACAACGGACACAGGCAGAATAAACAGACATATATTAATTCGCATAGGCGGGGTTGGTAATTACCATTAAAAAAATGTAACAGAGTTGTCAAACTTCTCTCGTATAACATCATTTGTGACTACTGAATTATTGCTGTTGCACTGTACTTTGGACCAGGATTTCCGATAGTTCTCTGGATAAAATTAGAATATCCAAATTGCTTACACATATTAAATTGTGGATTGAGCACAACACATAAAGTGATCTCTTACTGACCGCTCGATAAGAACAGAACCGTTTGTCGCTCAGCTACTGAGGGCCCGTCAGTGGGCAAAGCAAGCCAACCGTCCGCAAAAAAGGTCTTTATTTTTGTTGTTGCCTTTGCCTTATGTTGTTGTCTTAGAAATTTCACCCATTCCTGTCTAATTGGTATTTAACTACCCAAGGAATCGTACAAATCGTACGAGCCGCTGTATTTGGCAGACGGTAAAAGCTTAACAAGAAAGCGAGGTACAGGAAAATCTTTCATTTGCCAGTGGCGGTTTTATCCACCACAAGGCGGACAACTTCAACCCTAGTCGTACCAGGCACTGACTTCGGGTCACTATTGAAACTAATACTTGTATATGTTGTTTATGTTACATTAGTCATGATCATCACCATAAGTCTATGTTCCTTCCTCCCATTAGTTTACTTAAGAAAAAAATTCCCAGATCTTTTTTTTTTGTAATTTTTGTTTTTATAAATTATTCTGCGTTACTTTACGTTACAAATTCAACTAAGTAGAAATAGGGTTAAAGCTTCACTAGAATACATCCTTTGCCGTTCGAAGCCGATTTCGAACAGTAGGTTGTGATATTGAGTATTCATATTGTCTAGCGAACAGCTTTATGATTTGCGAATTAGACAAAAAACCCTTTAATTGAGCTTTCAAGATTTGATCTTCCCTGGAAATCTCAACTTCAAATTGCATGCGGTAACTCTTTGCCAAAACTGCAATCCAACATACATACAATCACACATATGTGTGTATTTTAAAACGTTCACTTGTTACGAGATCCTCGGACTGTGTTACGCGACCCGCTGTTGCCATTCCATTGCGCAAGTGCAGAATTCTGTTTGATTCCACTTAACTGCCGCCGAAAGAAGCGAAATACAACAACCAACAATCAATACAAAGACTTGTTAATTTTTTGACACAACAATGTAACAATATTTATCAAAACTGTTTAGAAAAGTGTTCAAATGTTACAACAAATATGCACAGAATTTTAAACGCTGACTGTTGCCATTGTTCCTTTATTGTTGTTGTTGTTGTGCTTTTGCAACAATTTGTTGTCTTTCATGATTGGGCTTTTGTGTAGCACTCTTTGAAATGGTTTTGCGATTATTCTAAAGCCAGCCGGCTTGCAGGGCTGCCTCCAAGTCAGTCGCTAATCGTTGCTATCAATTTCTAATTTATGTAAATTAAAAAAAAAAATCTAAACTTGTACTTTGTTGGCCTTTCCTTTTCCAAGCAACAAAAGGCGACAAAATGTACTATATTTTTTTTTCTACAATTAAACAATAAAAACATTGAATATTTCATAAGACGGGGCAGAGGTGGAGTTGTAAAGTGTGAGAAGAATCAATCGTATTGGGTGGATGGCTCAATAACTTTTAGATTGCGGTGTTTAAGCTTCACATTTTTCCGTTTGACGCATTAATTGTGCATTTAATCGTTGAGATTGTCGCAATCTCGTCTAGAATTCCGCCAAGTCGGGCAAGTCCTAAGAAGAAACTAACAACTCGCAAAATAACGACTGAAAAGATGTAGGTAATGGGAATTGTACGAACATTTAGCAAGTACAGAAAGAAAATCGTTTCTTGAATAAGACCAACAATTTGTAAAGGTGTGAAAAGATATACAGGGTTCTCCGACAAGAGGTGTTATTTTGAGTCACCCGGTATTTCGGTAGCTGTCACTTGTGAAGCTTTTATTCTTTGACACTTGACAAGTAGAAACTACGCCATTACTAAAAATGGTACGATACACGCTTCAACAACGCATTGAAATTATGAAAATTCAAAACTATAAAGTTTCCGGTCCATGAAAAGGATGTGGTCCTGTATGCGTGGTCGTGATGGCCATTTGGCCGATGTTGTTTTTCATTATGAAATGAAAAATTTCATTTTTCTTTGAATACCAAAATAACACTTCTTGTTGGAGCACCCTGTATAATGCGGATCAGTTAGTGTATGGATATTGTAAACACTTGATTATTCCAAAATTAGTAAATCGAAATTGTTGGACCATGGATATTATTTAAATCCGATTGTGTTTTTCGCTTTAAGCTCAATTTGCGTAAGGCTTATAATTGCAAAAGAACACTATTTTGAAAATTACACTTAAGTGCCTATTGATATTTGAGAGTATCGATGGTGGGTGTATCGGAATTTGAAAGAAAATCGTAATATTTTTTGGAAAACACTGATTTTGATTCCGGCATCCTGCTGAAACCAACTATGGTCCAAGTCCTTGTCTTAAGTCTCCTGCGTACCACATTTTGGACAAAACTTCTTTTCAATAAACATTTCCCCCCTCCCCCCCAAAAAAATCTGATTTAGGGGAACTCATTCCACATATCCAGCGCACAAATAATTTATTCGGTTATGAACTCCAATCCAGTTCTTACCTAACGAGTCGACAATGACATTGTTTTATTTACTGCGTCAATCGCCAATGTTAGTGACTAGGAAAGGCAATAATAAATTATTAATAATAATTTTAAATTTATTGCTATACAAAATACCCACGTGTGAATATGCAATGTAATGGGGCAAAGAATGCACTACTTTTTTTTTTATTTTTTTCCCTCAGAAGTTCACACAACATAAATCAATTCAAGTTCGTCGTTTTTATTGTGGGATAGTTTATTACAAAAAAAACAAAACAACAGAAGAATAGAATTTTGATAGTTAAAAATATTCGAAAGTCTTGAATAAATACAATGAACATTCGAGCAGTGAGATTTCAGGTGGCAACGCTGACAGTTCTAGCAGTGATCACAACTTTACTAGGGAGCGCCGCTACTGCATTCAATAACTCAGCGAGATCGCAAGGAATCTCATTTAGTTTGGTGGGGTCAAAGAATTCCACGGGACCATAATGAGCCCCTATTGCATTTAGAGAAGTGTACTGTATGGAGCTTGTTGTGCCTCCATCTTCCGAAGCGAATATAGTTAATGATAACCTTAACAATAACAATAACATGGACACATACGTTTTCCTTTGTCGTAGACGAAAGCGTTTTACAAAAAAACAGGCTGTGCCTATAATTTAATCCGCCAAACAAGATTTCCTCCGATCGCACACACACATTTTTTTTTATATTTTTAAATCCAGACACGCCTGTGAAAGAAAACCTCTTTATCAAGATTTCGAAGAAAAAAAAACTAAACATATGTGTGTGATTTTGGAAAATTTCCAAAAACCTAAAAACTCATGATGGGGCTTTGTTCTTATTTCCGAAACTCTTAGCCTCACAGGTTCGTCACGGATTCGGTGACCTACTGTCTTCAAAGCCCAACAAATTCTATTTGTTGACACGAGTTGTTATTCGACTAATTGTCGTATTAACAAAAACGATATTATTGACAACGTTTAAAATTAAAAACAAAAAATATATAAATACAGCTGCTTTTTTTGTCTCTAAAGGCAAATAGACTATTAGATTTTTGACAAAACTATTTTGTTTGCATTGTCTTGTGTCAAGTTGAAAAACAATAAATAACTTGTGAGTTGAAACAAATTAACTTTTGCATTTTTTTTTTAATAAACCCCTCACAGAACCTGTTCTACTTTCGATTCTAACTCCGATGATTTATGGACGAGTTTATTTATCCCCAAAACCAACACACACACAGTTTTTTTTTTGCGCAAAACTAAAAGATTCCTGTTCTCCGTCAGTTGTAGTGGAATGAATCTATTGTTTTGATGCAGCATGTTATATGGAAAATTTTAAAATGTAATCAATATTAAAAACCGTACGCACAGGGTGGCGCAACATTGACGTTATTGTTTCCTACATTTCCTACAACAGCTGTGATTTGGTAAAAAATGACTTGACTTTGAGATTTCTTTGTCTAAAAATCAAAGCAGAATTCAGAGATTTGGCATATACATCCCAGCAGACAATTGTAATTTGATTACCAAATGAACTAACTGCTGCTGCACTATCCGGTACTGTAGAACTCCTTCTTAAATCTAACATAAAATGTAAATCGAATTTGTACATTACTTTCTAACAAACATCACTTTCTATTGTAGAGCTCATCAAAAAGTAATGCAGACACGTCAAATACAATGTCAAATGTAATTAGGTTTTACATAGGCTGGTAATCCAGAGGGAAGTACCTACCGCATTACGAGTACTATAGTATAGGAAGAACGGGTTTGTAATTAAATGTCCCCGTATTCATACAAATTTAAAACAGCTTTGTTAAGAAAAATGTATGAAATTTTTCATAAATTTTTCCTAATAAATATATTTTAAAATTTAAAAATCACAATTTCGGGGAAATCGGAAAAATAACTATTATCCAAATATGGATTAAGTTTCGATTTCTACATCCGTCTTCCGAGTCACCCTGTATACTTTTCGAGCGGGTGTTTGATAGCAAACAACTTTTGCATTTTCTTAAAAATAAACAAAATTAATACATTTAACAATCATTTGATACATGTGCTTTAATGAATAAAACGAGTAGTTAATTACCAAATATTGCACAGATGAATTTAAGCGCTTGGAAGTCTATTTCGAAAAACGTTTAAGATTATGAGTAGACATATTTGGGGAGTTCACAAGATTTGCTATTGTGTTGTATTTATTGCATGTGCTAAAGTTATACAAGAGTTGTAAATATTATTCTTACTGTCAATCTATTTGAGGACAATACAACCTCAGCATGTCTGCTTTTCTAGTGTACCATGTAAAGGGTTTTCCAACAAGAGGTGTTATTTTGAATCAATCGGTATTTCGGTAGCTGTCACTTTTGATGTTTTTTTTCTTTGACATTTGACAAGTAGAAACTGTATGAAATGATGAATATCGGTTGACTTGTCGGTGTCTATGTGTGTCCCGATTTAAAGTCTAGCCGAAATAAAGGACGGGAAATTTAAACGGATTTCAATGAAATTTGTTGTGTGAAGTTTTTTTTTTTCGAACATGGGACATATCAGGTGATAATATTGTCGGTCTGTGTTTGCCTCACAAATGTACCCTTTCGATTTGAGGCCCATCCGACCGCAATGTCAGTGAAATTCGGTTTGTTAAGCATGTAAAGGGTCCGCCAGTTAACGTTTTTTTTTTGGGTCCGCCATCTAACGTTTTTTTTTTCAACTAGTGCTTATTTCGTGAATGGTAACACTTAGCTCATGCTTTATTTGAAAGATAATTCGTTTTATCCTTCCGCTGAACGAAAATAGTTGTGAATATGCTTGAACAACGCTGTCAGCAACATATTTGATAGGATGTCACAAACATTTTTCTCAACATGACAGCAGAGTTTTTTTTTATTTTTTTTTGTAAGAAGTTCTATTGAGCATTTAATTTGTAAGTAATTCGTAGAAATACCAAATTTAATTTCATTGGCTGGGGACTGGATGTTGAAATGTATTAAAAAAACACACATAACGTATTTCGAAAATATGAATTTGCAATCCATTTTTCTTTTAAATGTTGCCATACATTTTATGTGAGTAATGCAGAAAATACTAAAATAAAAAAACTTAAAAAATAATCCCGTATTCATAAAATTTTTAAAAAAAACCCTTGTTTAGAAAAAAAAATTAATGAAAATACAAAAACACGTTTTAAACATTTTTTCTAACAAAGCTTTTTTAAATTTGTCTGAATACGGGGGTAAAACTTTCGAAAACCACAAACACACAGGATTTGAATTTAAAAAAAAAAGAATGTGACAAATGAGTTATTAAAATCAGTGTTTGAATGTCTCACAGAAATGTATATCTCACAGTATCAAAACTAAGGTTTTTTTTTGTTATTAATTTTTTTTATAGGGCTGTTTGTCATTAAACTTTAATGGCATCCCAGAAAATATTATTACCTCAACCACAATCGACAAAGTAGACATTTTCAAATACGCTAATTCTTTCACAGCAGTCACATACACGATGTGTGTGTGTGTATTTGCTCCCTTATTATAAATCTGATAGTTCGACTTCAATACCACGTTCACAGTGTACACTAATGAGCTGGCAGCGTATAAGTCTGGACTCTTGGTTCGAAAATAGTTAACCAGTGGATTAAGGCAGTGGCCAACTTTTCCTCTTTGAAGATAACCTTTAATGAAATTAAATCTTGAATTTTTATTGAAGAACCTATTAAATGGGTAGCTGAACTAGAAAATCAATTCTTTGTTAAAATTGTTTTTGGAAACTTTTCATTGTAAGAGTCTTTTGAAAAACTTCATGGAGACGACATCGAAATAAATAATTTTTTATTAGAAACGAACGTTTTTAAAATAATCATTTCAAATGCATACTGCTGGAATCCACTGTTTCCGCTCTTTCGGAGGATGTTTTATAGAAAAATAAGCATTGAAGGATTTCGAAAGCACATGTTTGCAGATTGGACTCAATGTATTCCAAAGTGACATGAATAATGACTATTTCGGCAGTGGATAAAATCGTACCTTAACCTTTTGATATTACGGGAGTGTTTCTTTCTTGCTAACGAATACTAAAATTATATAAAAAAAACTTCAGAAGTTTTCAAGATATTTTTATGGCCGCCAAATTTGAAACTATTTAATGAAAAAAAAACTGTTAGTTTACAGTTGTTCCCGAGTATTGTGGCAAGGACACATTTCAGGAGTTTTCATGGACATTGCTCAACCTCAAAGGTTTAATAAATTAAAAACAACTCTTAGTTGTTCCCGATCATTCTGACAAGGATACCGTTTGTTAAACAAACAATTAGAATTTACAAAAAATTACTATTCTTATTGTAAACGCTATTTTGTTTTCTCAAATGACTTTGTTTTTTGAAAAATCTAATTAGCGGTTGTGTCACACACAAAGTGCCCTTCGAAAATTTCACTTCAACGTTGAAATTAATTTTAATTCTGGGTTTGACATTAAAAGTTTCCAACTGGAGGGGGTTTTTTTTAAACATAACCTACACTATTTTCATTGCTGGTTTTATTTAAATGATCTTGACTTGGTTAAATATTAATAGGTTGTTTTTTTTGTGTTCATTTATAATTTCAATCAATACGTACTTTTTTTCGTTTGTTCGTTTTAATTCCCAAATATTTGTTACTATTGCACTTTTCACGATTCGGTGCTTATTTTATTCAATAATGATTTTTAAAAACACTTTTGCAATGTCACTTTATTTAAAAGGGTTCAGCAATAAAATAGTCCGTTTTCTGTTTGTGTTGTAGTTTTTTTTTTCTTTCAAATTTCAGTTACTTTTTTAGTTTGTTTCAATCTTTTTCTGGGTTTTGTTTTTCTGATGCTCGCACATAAACGTTTCAAACTAAAGAGCGTTTTGAAGACTAATCAGAACCCCAGCCGAAGAGTTACTTTTATATGCGAAAAGTTCCAACTACAAAAAAAAAACCGCACACAAACAAATAAAAATTAAAACAAAAAAAATAAATGAAACGTTCGTGTGTTTTTGTTTTGTTTGTCGGGTTTTCGTTTCGCTTCTTTGCTCAGTTAAACATACGAAGTATGTATGAATGTTCGTTCGTGTGTGTATGTGTACATAATGCAACCAAAACTAAGATCAACTTAATTCAAATTGAATCAGCGTCGGTACATTTGCTCTGACGGCACGAGACTCCCGAGCACGACGTCGAAAGCCGAAAAGCGCACCGAGTCAAACAGCTGTGAGAGCGGTTCACTTAAACAGCAGCCAGTTCTGTCTGCTGCTGTCTCTGTCGTCGTTGGTGGCAGCTGATTTTGCAGCCACAACACCGGCGTCCGGTGTCAGTGAGCAGAGCTTATTTAAGCTCTCGTTTAGGGAGCTCCAGTACGAAGCTCATACCGTTGTACAGTGGAGGGATTTTTAAAAATATTTTGCAAACCCAAAAATACCCAAAAATAGATTTATCGTCTGCATAAAACGTCGCCTAAATGGCGTCCGTACATTTGTGGGAATCCAGCTTGCACAATAGACAAGTTTTCTCTGATTAGAGTTTATGTTGAACATTTCTCCGCATTGCAATCTGAGTACGTTTTGACGCCACCTGTTTAATATTTTATTTTTTGAATTCTCGAATAGTGTATACTATTAGGATATATTAATTTCTTAATTGAACTCTAACTTTATAAACGTTATTGGGTGTTTGGGTCTAAGTATCTTTTAGGGTGATTATGTTCAGCAGACAATTCACCTAAGGATCATAAACCAATCGCACGGTTTAAAAGCATGGGAAATGTCTCGCTGATACTTCTTAAAAATCTGTTTCCGAGAATGGAACGCCAACGCGGGGTAACTCACTAATCGGTGGGTTAATCAGAAACGCAAGACACCTAGAGAAGCGACATGACATTAACATTTAAAAAATCGAGGCGACTTTTAGTCACAAGACGGTTCGATTTCGAGGGGGGGGGGAGAGGGGTCGTATGAGCTGTACATTCATCATTCTTCGCACAATTTGCCCAATACCATCCCACTGTGCACGATTACTTGTCATCTGATCACGTCACAAATGTTTGTTGGATGATGGAACCAACAATTCCAAATAAACTCGACTAACTGCCAGGCTGTTTATGATTCGTCGGTCCGTCCGGACACTCGGAAAATTCCCATCATCCATGTGATGTTTGTTGGGGAGGGTCGTTGTTGTTGCTGTTAGTCATCGCCCATCGACCGTTGTCCAAGTTGACATTAATTGAGGACTGGGAAAATGGTTTGCATGCGACGGGTGAGTATTTGTTGTAACATGTCCATTTAACAAGAGTTTCAATTAAATGTTATTGACAGAAATGATTTGCGCAAAACCAATTTGGAAACAAACAAAAGCACACACACACACTCACACACAAAAGGAATATAATCTTTCTATTTTGTTTTTAGAATAGCTGCGATAATTATATGTAAATTTGTAAATTGTAAAAAATTAGTATTTCGCCATATTCTAAATCGTGGAAAGATTTCTCACGCGAATAAATGTGATGGCTCTGAAAGAGGCTCTCCAACGGCTGATATTTTGGCCAGTCACAATCTCATTGAAATCGGTGCAAAGCTCAGTACAGCTGCCTTACAAAACCACAACTTCCGATTCTATCGTTAGCAAACCAGGATCGAACAGTGTCCCACTGTCTGTGATATTTTGAAGTCCATGTTTTACATGTGGCCTGTGTACATGATTGAGCATTTTTTTCCATGTTTTTTTCCATACGTTTTTGTTCAAAACATTCATAACAAAAAGAACAAAAATAACACTCATAACATGAAATTAATTTGTGTTATTTTCCACATTTTTATATTTCTTTTATTTACATGTTTGTCAAGAAACACAACACAAAGCGAGATCAGCACAAAGGAAGTGTCATCGAGAGTCCCTCAAATTAGCCGACAGTTAATAAACATTTCCATTCAAAATGTTTTACGTGAAATTAATAAAAAAAAAATGCCTGTTAATCGGTACATTAACAATTGCAGTTTAAATACAATTTGCATTTATTTCAATTTCCCTACTAAACATTCTGTTTATTTACAATCTGCGAGTGCTGATAACGCTTCTCATGTCAGTTTTCCGTTTTCGTAAAAGTCATTTTATGTTTGACATGTTATTGGGACGCACACCCTTTTCCATTCCATTTGATGGAACGTACGATTTCTTTTATTTTCATCATTTTTTTTTTATCAGATATCTTTATCTATCATGTGAATTGTTCAGATACTTACTCGTCACGCAGAGCGTTCGTCTCGACGTTGAGGTGCGATGTCAACTTAGTGCTCAGACCCGGAGAGGTTTTTTTTGTATAAAACCACAAAACAGTCACACGTTGAGATGGAGAGGCTTCTGAACAATAACTCTTGGATTTTCCGAGCCGCCGAGGTGGAAATGGGCCTCATCAGTCAAGATGATTTTCGATGGAATTCTGGATCATTTTCATGCATTTCAAGGACCCAATCAGCAAAGACAAAGACGTTGTTGATAATCGGCCGGATTGAGTTCTTGTGTTTGACTGAACTTAATAAGCCTTAAGACCCAAGACCCAAGTCATTATGCAAAATACGATGTAATGACGTTTGTGAAATGCCCAATTCCAAAGAACGACGAGGAATGGACAAACCTGCGTTTTCTTCAACACTTTGGACTACAGCAGCAATATTCTTAGTTGTTCTTGAGCGACGTGCACGGGTTTTATTCTTCACATCACTAACCTGACCAACAGCTCCAATTTTCCCACCAATGTCTGTATTGCGGTCCGACAAGGTGCTTCAGGATGACCGAAAAATGCTGCAAGATTTTCACCATTTTTTTTGTGAATTTTAATAATTTTAATGCGTTGTTGAAGCGTGTATCGTTCCATTTTTAGTAATGACATAGTTTTTACTTGTCAAATGTCAAAGAAAAAAAGATACCGAGATGCCGGGCGATTCAAAATAACACCTCTTGTTGGAAAACCCTTTACATAGTTCAGTTTATGAATGTTTCACAAGACAGCTACACGCCTCTGCAACTTCGCACTGTCATCCAGTTTTTCTATCCCAATACGAATTTCATAACTCAACTAATCGTAGAACAACTGAGCCAGCTCATTTAAATGACTGGGATCTTCAAAATTTTTATAATTTTAAGTTTTACATTGCATGCGATAACAAATGACAAGCTAAAAGTCATTCTAGTCGAAGCGAGGTTTTTTGATTTCTTACGAGCGATATATTGAGTCGTGCGTATTCATTTTACGCTAGTGTCTACACCCATGAGTGAGTGCTAAATTAAGAAGAGAGTGAGAATAACATTTCACTGACAAACTACTTCAGCACTATCTATGTCAAGATGGAGAGAGAGCGAGAGAGAGAGTACCGGCCTTTCAGTGTTTGCACTTGTGTTTAAGAGGTCTGGTTGATGTTGGGAAAGCCCCATGTACCTGTTGTGTTCTGTCCATGTCCATACACATGTATGTGCACATTTCCCAGCTTGTGAAAAATCACCAAAGCATTGGATGACACATTCATATATTCGCATTCGCAATCGTATTCCCATTGACATTCACTCTAACGAAAAACAACATCACGCATACACGTAATCCGTAGGGGCACCTTTGAGCGGTGGAGCGGAGCAGCTGTTAAATACTACTTTCATTCAAGTGTGTAATAGATTTGTTTGTTTGTTTCATCTCCCTCGCTGCCACTCCGCCAACATTTGACGTTTTGTCGCAAGACAATCGCACGATACACGATCAATTTTGCAGTTCTAATTTGAGTTGATTGACATGCCAGAGACATTGGCGTAGTTAGACAATTTGTCGGGGATCTGTGGACTCGCTACATCACGCTCAAATTAAATAAAATAAGTCTTCAAGACAACGTTTTTAAAAACGTCATGGAAACACAGATTTTTTTACACGACTAGAAGGAAGGACGTAAAAATATGAGCAGGTCAAATTTGCTTATTTAACGTATGCAAATCTTGTTGTGGACATCCGTGGTGTGGTAGGTAGTGGGTGCGACTATCACACAGAAGAACCCGAGTTCGAAAACGGTTAAGACCATCACACATTTTTCAGCGATGTTGGCGACTTTACGAGTAAGAGAGCAATCTCTAAGCCATGTAAAACTTCTCTAGAAAAGCATTAGCCGTTCGGAGCCGACTTTAAAACAGTAGGTCCAATTATATCGCGCACAGCTCACTGATTCGTAAGAAGTTCCCCTTCATGGAATGTTAAGGGAAAATTCAGTATTGTTATTACAGCTCAGGTCACAAGTTTGGTCTAAGAACGGACACTCGGTTTTAAGTTAGACATCGATTTACACAGCAAATTAGACAAAATTGAAAGCTAAAAAAAAGAAACGCCTTTTCTAATTTGATATTTCCAGTGTACTCCTCCGTCCCTGGCATTATAAATTACGGATTGAGTAACAGTCTTCTGCCTTCAATCAGTCGGTATCGAATCATTTGCAATGTGATTACTTTCATGCGACAAAACCAATTAATTGCAATAGATACTCGTCGCATGCATGTCCATGCATGTGTATGGGAAAGTATGCATTAGGTGTCGATTCCATACCGACATATAAACATATTGGCATTTCATTCAAACGCACGTTCTAATGCGATGTGAAAAATCATGGCATTACAAAACAAAATTATTAAAATATTTCTTTGTCTAATCCTAATCGATTCCATACATTCGTATCATCTCGCGAATCTGGTTATCACATTTGAGTTGTTCCAAAACAGCTGTTTTTTGTGTTAAATTGGATGTTCCCAACAGAGCAGTTGAGATGGATTAATTATAAAAAAAAATTGATTGCAAATAAAACAATTATGTATTTAAAGAACGGATAAAGAATTTGCTTAAAGCCCCTTTTACACGGTCAGAATGCATGAAACCCAATTCAAACTTTTTGATTTTTGTTCATGCACCGTCAGTGCCGGTGTGACGCATACAAAAGCTCGCTTAAGATCCGTCCTTGCTGAGTGCGCTAGAAAAACGGCTTGTCCTACATAATTGGCAAGCATCAAAATGTGTTGTTGTTGTAGTTTAAAGAAGTCAAATTCAGGAGGACAGCAGCACTCGTTTCCGGCGAAACAGTTAAACTTATGTATGTCCAATCAATTGAAATTGCTTTATTTGAATGTTAATTCAACAATAATGATCGCGAATCAGACTAAATTCATTCCCCACTATAAAGTTATTTATGGCAAATGCTATTACGACTTATTTTTACGAATCAAAAATTTTCTACGAAAATTACCATAAACAATGTGAATGAAACTACTACGGTTTCTCTTCATATGAGTGAGTATTTATTACTTGTATTCAGGTTTTCTGGATGTTTTGTAATGCACCCAGTGAATACAAACCTTTAAATAATACTAAAGAACCAAGGAATTGGTATGGACTATTTATACCAATCTAAACAATTGTTTTACTTAGGCTCTACATTATTAATTCTATTTATATTCTAGTGTGTGTGTGTGCGTGGTGTCTTATCGCGACCCTTTTCTTCATAGCGATGTGCATCTATTTGCTCGTCACCATGCATGTACATTTGTTATCGGTGCAAGGGTCAATTGATCGTACACTCTCCGAAGTGTAGATACAGCATAATCCAAACACACCACCAGCAACGTGCTCACATTTGAAAGTGATAACAGCCTGGGCGGAATATCCATGTTCATTTCTGAACATTCTGCCGCGGCCAAAATATAAGTAGATTGTATAATTTCTGTAAATACTACAACAGCACATTCGAACCACACCACAAGAAACGTGTTCATCTTTGAACACAATGGGACAGATGCGTTTGCAAAGAACCAAACCAATAACAGAGGATTGCGATCATCAACCTCGGACTGCATTATCGTTTTTAAACTTAAAGAATTTCAGAAGAAAAAAAAAAACTACAATACATTGTTGTAGCAAATACCAGTTATGGAAACTGACCAAATACATTTTTGGCCTGGGTTCTTTATGAACGCAACTGTCAATATCGATTATCGTTATCGTTCGCACAAAAATCTTAATGTTATGTTAGGCAATGAGTTTTCGTCGCTCAAGTGTTTTTTGTGGAAAAATTAAACAAACAAATTGATTTAAAATGTACATACAAATTAAAAAGAAGTGAGCTTATTTAGGAATGACATAACTTTGTACCCCCAGCACTGTGGAAGTAAAATACAGTGAAACTTCGATGAGTCGAATTTTCTTTAAGTTGATGACGTGTAAAAATTTGTCTCCCTATTTTGAGGTTGCAATTGTGATAGTCATGTCACACGATACTTTCGGATACTTTGGAATATGAGAATTGTACGTACGTTTTACTGAGGGTGGGGTCGGTTTACCCGACTGAAACTTTCTCTCTTGTTTCATAGAGGGTCCGCCATCTAACGTTTTTTTTTTCAACTAGTGCTTATTTCTTTTTCGTTATTTTCGTTATCGGGCCATGTTGAACGAAAATGAAGAGGAGGATATTGGCAACATTTGGTTTCAACAGGACAGCGCTACGTGCCACACAGCCGAAGCTACACTCGATGTTTTGCGCCCTCTTTTTGAAGATCGCATTATCAGCCGCAGAGCTGATGTCGTTAGGCTACTGCATGGCCAGCCGAGGCAGCCATTTGAATGAAATTATTTTCCATTATTAACCGGAAGGATTGTACTTTCAAATAAATCAAAAGAAATTTGAGAAAATATCCAGTAGTTTTTTTTTTTATAGAATTTTCAAAAAAAAAAACTCATTTGGCGGACCCTGTATGCACTTCACTTGATAATATTGGTCATTTTTCAATTTTTTGCTGAATTTTTTTTTAACTGAACCATTCTTTAGTCTTGGACAAAGGAAACTCAATTACAATTGTAAATGTATGCATGTACTTAGTTATGTGTGACCGAGTGTGAGACGACACTCATGCGGACGACACGGCATTTGTCTATTACAATGTTAAGAAAACTCCTTTGGAACAAATCTTAAACACACAACGAGACAACAACAACAACAATTTGTTCATTATTTTCATTTTTTTCTCTATTTTTTTTGTTTAAATACATCCACAGCTCATTTTCAAATCGATTGTTGCTCGGATAAACCTACAGACATAATGAGCCTTAAATTAATTCATTGTTTACGCTCAGAGAAAAGAAAATATGTTAGCCCGAGTGTGTATGTGTGTGTTTGGTTGATTTCAATGTTGGAGTTTCTTTCAGTGTAGGTGCCACTGAAGCGACAAACTAATTGTAGTAAGTACGAGAACTCGTCGTTCTATGTAATTAAGGGAATTTACATTTGTCCGTCCGTCTGTCCGTCTGTTCATTCATTAAGCGAAAGTGAATGGCGAATGGCAAACGATCTCAGTTGAGCGTTGGCCAAGTTCAATAGAATGCCTCAATTATGCCTCCCCAGATGATTATTGGAATGAAACTGAATTTCCCCACAACGCACAAGATCACAATTAATTCAAGATGAATCAAGTTTTCCCTGTAAATGGGGTCAAATAAATGCATTCACCTTCCGGAAGGTAGTAGGAGATGATTACAATCTGAATCGTTAACAAACGGAAAAAAAACTGCAAATTAATTTACATTGTCCGTAAATGTTTTTGCATTCTATTTCATGGCTGTAAAAGGAAATTGGTACAGTCGTTACCTAAAGTGTGAAATAAACTGGAAACTCCGTCAACGCCCAAACAACAGCACGCAAATAAATGGGATTTTACGTTTTGTTGTCTTCTCATAAATATTTGTTATGATAATTAGTTTTAAGATTCTTTTCTTTTTCCAGACTATTTGTAGCTTAAACGTATTTGACGTTTGTGCTTGTTTTTTTTCTCAGCGACACTAAAGACAAATTAAAACATTACAAAGAAAAGGCAAAACATTTAGTCGATTCAAATTTTGTTGGAGTTGATGCATCGCAGGCATTAAATAAACTTCAAACACCGAAAGAAATTCCGAAATTAAAATATGATTTGGTAGACACACAGAAAGGAGTTGTATTGTATTGAAAAATAAAATAAAAAATCCTGTTTGCAATTAAAAAACTATTGGCCTGAACTGAAATTATTTAACTTTCAGCAAAGATGTTTAAAGATGCCCAATTAATATGTTATGTAAATTTGATATTTCGATTAATTGTTTAATTGAATTAACAAACAGGTTATGATCTGATTCATTTTGATCTGTGCAGGGAACAGAAGCAGAGTTACTGAGTAGGGAATTACAAATATAAAGCCTCAATATTTGCACCACAATGCGGACAGGATGACATTACGTTTAATGTGAAAAACCAGGTAATTTTTCACAATATTTTTAGGCAATAGATAACACCTTACACTTCGCTCTCAATTATTTGTTAACGCAAACGATTATTGGGATATCCTCATTCGTTGATTCCAATTCATCGTTTCTTAGATTGGGATGTGTTGTTGTATTCGGTTTGTTTAACGGATAAGTAATGGCCGAATAGTAAATTCGGTTTACGGAAACCAATAGTTGGGGTTTGAAGGGTGCTACGACTGAACCTGCTAGTTGTTACCAACGAATTGAAAGATATTGCAGGTAACGGACAACATTTGGCTGGCTTTAAATTCTCCATAACTTGGGTAGTTCAGAAGATGTGATCGTTCAAAGTTCTTATTCGTATGGGCAGTAGAGCGACTCGCCAAAAAAAGTGTTCGATGTTCCCTCCTAAAAATTAACCTTGGACATTTTTAAGGTGACATCTAAAATATTTTGGCTCCAGCTTTGATCTCTCGTGAGCTGGACCATTTTGAAAAAGGGTCTATTTTTGCATATTTTGTTAATTTGAGAGTCTGTTGCATTAACAACATATACAATATGGATATCATAAGAAAGGTTTTTTTAGGACGCGTCCAACTATATATACAATTTGTCAAAGGACGATCACCCATGTCCTATTTTTAAGGATATTCTGCAAAAAAAAGTGGTTTTTGAATTTTTTGTTCGGAGTTGTTTGTAATAAAAATGGCAAATTAACATATTTTAATGTCTAGGCAATTTAAGTAAATACGGGTTTCGCCTTTTTTTGAAATTCGTGCTAGTTCGCGTTTTGACAGAAATGCAATGGGGTGGTAACTCTACGTATTAAATAGGGCAATATGGGTATCAATTTTTTCTTTTCTTTCTTTACTTCTTCTTTTCATTCTTTCTTTCTTCTTTTCTTTCTTCTTTTCTTTCTTTCTTTCCTATCTTTCTTTTCTTTTATAAGAAAAAAACACTTGTTTAAAAGAAAAATTTTTTACAGATAATTCAAGACTCATTTATTGCGATTTTGAGAAACGTTATAAGGCGATTTTAAAAACCGTTACAACAAATCCTTGCGTGATTCTATTTTAGTATACTGCTTGCGCGAAACGATCTGGTTCGCAATATAAGCCGGACGATTTTTATCGATGACCGATACTTTCGATTGACTGACAACGTGTACAAAACGCTCAGTGCTTTGTGAATGGCAAGGAAATTCTGAAATGAATTCGTTAATAAAACTTATATTTTTGTATGTTATTTTTTCACCTGGAATATTAATAATTTCATCAGAATTTTGAAGACTCAACAAGTATTCTTGTGAGTAGAACTGTGTGCAAGGTTCTTCTATACCAGTTTCAATTTCATTCCAATTTATCATGGCTTTGAGCACTGATCTTTGGACTATATCTTGCATATGCTCTGGTAATTCGCGTATCCATTTAATGTAAAGCACTGAGCGTTTTGTACACGTTGTCAGTCAATCGAAAGTATCGGTCATCGATAAAAATCGTCCAGATCGTTTCGCGCAAGCAGTATACTGAAATAGAATCACGCAAGGATTTGTTGTAACGGTTTTTAAAATCGCCTTATAACGTTTTTCAAAATCGCAATAAATGAGTCTTGAATCATCTGTAAAAAATTTTTCTTTTAAACAAGTGTTTTTTTCTTATAAAAGAAAAGAAAGATAGGAAAGAAAGAAAGAAAAGAAGAAAGAAAAGAAGAAAGAAAGAATGAAAAGAAGAAGTAAAGAAAGAAAAGAAAAAATTGATACCCATATTGCCCTATTTAATACGTAGAGTTACCACCCCATTGCATTTCTGTCAAAACGCGAACTAGCACGAATTTCAAAAAAAGGCGAAACCCGTATTTACTTAAATTGCCTAGACATTAAAATATGTTAATTTGCCATTTTTATTACAAACAACTCCGAACAAAAAATTCAAAAACCACTTTTTTTTGCAGAATATCCTTAAAAATAGGACATGGGTGATCGTCCTTTGACAAATTGTATATATAGTTGGACGCGTCCTAAAAAAACCTTTCTTATGATATCCATATTGTATATGTTGTTAATGCAACAGACTCTCAAATTAACAAAATATGCAAAAATAGACCCTTTTTCAAAATGGTCCAGCTCACGAGAGATCAAAGCTGGAGCCAAAATATTTTAGATGTCACCTTAAAAAATACCAATGTTCATTTTGGAGGGGGTACACCTTGCACGAATTTTGCTTCCACATAACTTGAGTCGCTCTAATGGGCAGTATTGCACCCATTTTTTGACCAATCTGGACATATGATAGTATGACAATTTCTTTACTTTCAAATGGATATTTTGCCAGATATCACGTTTTTTTTTTGACAGAGGGGTGGACTCTCTACAAGAAGGAGCACCGTCACGCATGAAACTAAGGACAGTAAATGCAATTAATTTTCTCTCTTTTGGCTCCATTCTTTTTTTTAACTTCTTACAACACGATTTCAGTTGAAATGCTCTTTGTGATTATTTTTAAATGATTTTTCATTTGTATGCGTATTTTACCAGTTTTGTGATCGTTTTTTGCCATTACGTCGAATTTTTGGCTCATTCCTGTGGATTAAAATGTTTTCCACACATTATTGTTTTTTTCCCCCTTTTTGTACCTTTTTTATCCTTTTTCATCCTGTCTCTAACTAATATCCCCTTTGTCGTTGCCAACAATTTGTTTCGCCTTTTTTTATTTTTCCCCTTTTTGTACCTTTTTTATCCCCTTTTGGCACCTTTTCATCCTGTCTCAGACTATTATCAACTTGTCTTTGCCAACACTTTGTTTCACCTTTTTTGTTTCTTCCCTTTTTGTTAATGTTTCATTCCGTTTTGGTACGTTTTGGCCGCTTTTTCGTCCCATCTCTAACTCATTTCCACCTATGGTTGTCAAAAATATGTTTCACTTTTTTTTTTAATTTAATACCCTTTTTTATCCCATTTTGTGTACCACTCTTGACCCACTTGTCGTTGCCACAAATTTGTTTCACCTTTTCCCCCCTTTTTGTCCATTTGTTATTCCATTCGGGTACGAATTGATATTTCCACCTGTTGTAAAAATTTTGTTTCACCTTTTTTAATTTGTTATCTTTTTTATTCCGTTTTAATACGCTTTGAAACCCATTTCCACCAAAAATCACAATATTTGATTATTTTGCATTTTGCGTATTTCCGTTTTTATGCCCTTCTATCCCGAATTTCCACAAATCGGTTCTTAGCGGGCTGCAGGGTCTACATACTCTCATGATTTTAGCTTCAGCCGTTTGGTCAGCACAGTCATGAATCAGTCAGTCAGTCAAGCAAGAGTTGTATATTCGAAAATGTTCAATTGTAATTGAAATCCAGAAGATGTCATACACCCCATTTGCACATACAGGATTCGCCAACAAGAGGTGTTATTTTGAATCAGCCGGTCTCTTTTGAATCTATTATTCATTGACATTTGACAAGTAGAAACTACGCCATTACTAAAAATGGAACGATACACTCTTCAACAACGCATTGAAATTATTAAAATTCACTACAAAAATGGTGTCACAGTTCGCAAAACTAAAATGTTTCCGGACCGTGTTATCTCTCGCAGAGTTCATCACAATTGGCCACCGAGATCATGTGATTTAACACCTTGCGACTTATTCCTCTGGGGCCACGTGCAGGATAAGGTCTACGCCAACAGCCCAGCCTCGATTCAAGACCTCAAAGATAGAATTCGTGAGGCTATTGAGGACAGCCGCTATTGAGGCAGCCACTTTGCGATTTGGTTATGGAAAAGTTCATGAAAAGGATATGGTCCAAAATGACACCTCTTGTTGGATAACCCTGTATAAAAGACTTTAAACCAGATACATTGTTGACGTCGCACAAATTAATCGCTAGTTTTTTGAGTCTGGTATACATGTGTTTCGGCAATGACAAAATCAAAACACACAGAAGAAATATAAATACTACGAAATCAGATTCACACGAGCAATAAGAAAAATTCCAATCGAAAATGTGAAAATTCTCCATCACAATTTGTCTAGAGATACTTAACGCCATTTGTTCTTCGTAAAGAGGTGTAAAATACATTCCCACTATTAGCGACAATTATTTATTGTTTATGTGGATAAAAACAACAACAACAACAATACTATTTCTGATTTTAAATCTTTCGAGTTTTTTTCAGCTCAGTGAACGCTTTGTACAACCATGTACGTCTGTACATTAGGTGTGTTCGAAGAAACTTGCCTGAAGGGGCTGCCAGACAAATGTGTAAATCCTGTAGAAAACAATTTCTTTTAGGGAGATTGTCACAGTTTCTTAGATATTTTTTTAGGTTTTCAGAAAACAACTTTATTGCTAGTGAGTGTTGAAGTTTGCATTGGATTTTCACAATTCGGAGATGATTGCTTCACCCAAAATCGTAACACTCTGTCGAATAACTAAAGTGTTACAGGAGATCTTTTGCATGCCCTAGAAATTAGTCTGTTAATCGTAAAGACGCCGTTGTTGATGTTCTTATCGTGTGCTTTGAGGTACGATCACACTGGGCAAATATTTGTCAAAAATATGTTGGTTCGTAAAAGATTTCCCAAAATAACACCACCAACAACTGTCAAATAGTGCGAAATAGAAATTTGGGAAAACATGTTTGCGGTGTAGACATTGATTTCATGATTACCCGATCCGAATACACAGTTTCTATTTCCTGTATTTTCCTTAATTTTCCAAAAATTAAACGCTTAACAAAATCACGCGTTATGTGGCGGATATCACAATCCACCAACTTCACGGTACACTCCACGCGACGTTGCCATTGTTTGACTGATGGCCGCGTAGGCCCCACATCGATGTAATGTAATCGCACCGTAAGCTTTGCGTTGCCGTTTTGTGCAATTAATCAACGTAGACAAACGTACCACATAATTTGACATAAACAATTAATTGTTGAGCATTTATGTTTTTTTTGTTTGTTTGCCATAAATTTAATTTGTTTGAATTGATTTGATCATTCTCGGTCTACTTATTATACAAAACTTCTAGTTAGAGATTGAGGAAAGTCATGTTCTTTAAGAGAATCAATCGTTTTGGTTGTGTGACATTTCGTACTTGTTCCTGTTGATTTCAAACTAAACAATTACCTTTGCTTAACCTGGTCGGAGGAGTCAATCTCACGGGGGACACCTATCAGAGAAGATCGGGACTAACAGATGAATACATGATGTTGCCATATTCCCATCTCAGTCGCCTTTCATTTGTTTCTGAGACTCTCACAGTCGAATGAATGAATTCGTATTCGTAGCGTCGTACAAAGTCGTGTTTTCTTTGTAAAAGGGTGCTGCATTGTCTGTATTACCACAATTATTAATCTCATGGGTAATGGAAATTTGAATTTAAAATGAATACATACTTAAGTATTCGAATGAAATGTTGTAACGATTAAAATAATTACGGTTATTATGATTTGATTGTTCTTTTTTCTTTTTGCTTTTGTTTCTGTAAACATATTCCGAGGTGGCGAAAATTAAACATTCGTTGACAGCTAGCGAACGATAGCGCAGGGAAAACTGATGAAATGTGAATGGAATACATGATTCGATGGGGAGAACATTGTTACACGGTCTACGTCAATGGCAAGCTGTACAAGTTCGCGGGAGAAGTGGGCAAGTAAGTGCTTTAAAATGTGATGCAATCGGCTACTGGTCGTTGGCAGTCACACGTGTGGTTTTTCTTTGGGATCTTTCTATGGTTTCAAGAACCTTTTCAACTTTAGATAGCAATATTTCCAATCGATAGTCCAGGCCCCCATCCCAACAGAGGATACAGATAAACATGTTAGGAAATTTGAATTTACTTCGAATTGTCTCAATCGTTCCAAGTACAATGGTGGTGAAAACCTTCAAGGATAATACTAAATTCAATACGATAATGGTTATTACCTTCACATATCAAATGCAGACTTATCGCTGTCTATGGGGTTTTGGTAAAACGTAATCGCTACGAACGTATTGCCCCAGGGGAAGGGGTGGGGGGACCTTGTCTGTGGTGTGTTGCTGCTGTTTGTAACAATAGAAACGGCACAGGAACTAATAAATAATAACAAACAAATAATAAATCTTCATTTTGGACAGAACTTTTGGCTGATAGGAACATATTCGCAATGCATTTATACTTGTTGTTAGTAATGTTGTTGCAGTTAAAAGACAGAAAAGCCTTTACTAATTTCAATGAGACATGATTTACAAGGCGTCCCAATTCGTGGTTAATTTTACGAATGAAATTGTAGTCTTTGTTCACACAAAATGTGCAAACACGAAGTTTTGTTAAAATTAACTTCCTCAGAACAATCATTCGATTTTCGGAATCAGCAGGTCCCGGTCAGTGAGTAACAACCAAATTATATCGTGCACAGCTCTCTGATTCGAGAGAATATGCGCGCCAGTTCCTTCAGGGAAGGTTAATGGAAATACGTGCGTACTTCAATTATTTATAAATGTGGGAGTGGGACATACACGGACCGGCGAATAGACATGTCGCATGCACGGTGGAGAAAATAAAGTTTACGCGTGACGTCACAATTTTTTTTTTTTTTATTATTAATTTAAATTTATTTGTACTTAAGATTATTTTCATTACAATTTGGCCTCAGCGACATAAAGGCATTATTGAGGCAAGAAGGCAACAATTGAATTCATAACACCGTGTTACAAAAAATAGATTTTTTTCTGTCCTATGAACCAAATGCACATATTCGGAAAGAGGGGAAAAAATAAAAATACACGTGTATCGGCGATTTTCATGTACACGTCAGAATTCTTTTTTTTTAAAGTTTGAAGTATAAAGCTCGTAATGGCCTGTGTGAAAGCTTGTGGATACAGACATTTCCACGAGTCTGCCTGCAAAAAATCAGCTCGATTGGATCACTGAAAAAGGGTTAAAAATCGGTCCAAAGGCTTTCACACAGGCCACTACGAGCTTTATACTTCAAACTTTAAAAAATCTGACGTGTACATGAAAATCGCCGATACACGTGTATTTTAATTTTTTATACCTTTCTTGTGTTGAAATTTGCTTAATTTTGTGAAAAGTGTATTGTATGGTGACCAATTTTACGTATAATAATTTTTGTTTTTGCCGTTGATTGTTTTATTGTTTCCAAATATGTTTTCTAACAATTTCATACATTTATTAATTATTTGTACCCATTCCACGTAGATCATCAGTGATCTATACGGGAGTAGCCTAAATTATCTGCAGATCTTGTATGTCCATCGAATAACGGACATGGGCTTTTCCTACCAAATTTGGTCGGATGTATTTTAGAATTCTATGATTTGGTCGGTCCAATTCGATTTTGGTACATTTAGGACGTAATCGTGAATTTGATTGATTTCCATACAATATTTGTTATACAGGATTCTCCAACATATGATCGGATGTCTATTTCGTAATAATAAAAAACAACATCAGCCAAATGGCCACCACGACCACGCTTACAGGACCATATCCTTTTCATGAAATTGTCCATCAACAAATCGCAAAGTGGCTGCCCTGTGTCCTCGTTGTTGTTGTTATTCGAACTTTGTACAAACAACTCTGCAGTTAACATTTCTTTGTATTTTCCGATGTTTAATTAAAAATTTGATACACGTGTATGACGATTGCAATGGCAGCAGGTTTTGGTTGCAGCAGTTACTGAACGATCTCAGAAATGTCCCACAGGTGAGCAAGTTCAACTACACGTTTACTTTACAACGGACTTCGCCATCATCCGGAAAGGTTGGGATTTGCAAACTTGAGACTGGTGGTACACAAAAGTGACCATTGAGATGACCACCTCATTGTGTCATTGAACTCGTCGGTTTTTTTTTTTTTAAATTCATAAGCTGTCGAGACTCTTTTGTCTCATCGCATACAGATGTGTTTGTTGTGAAGCTATCGCTGTTCTGATCTCATCGTGTTTGGGGGTCTGTTTTATTTATTGAGCAACCTCAAACCTCATTTGTATTCAGTTTTCCCCACATTATTCCGCGATGAAAACTCGACTGCGATTTGTGAAATATTCCGGTTTAAAAAGTATTTCGAGTGCGTCACAAGCAAACACAGGGTACTCTTCTCTTGCTTACGAAATATACAAACAATACCGTCGCTCTTTAAGAGATTATTTTTTTTAATCGTTTTTTGCGATCTCGTGCCGAATTTCTTTG
Organism: Hydrotaea cyrtoneurina; assembly: GCA_958296145.1. Classification (NCBI taxonomy): domain Eukaryota; kingdom Metazoa; phylum Arthropoda; class Insecta; order Diptera; family Muscidae; genus Hydrotaea; species Hydrotaea cyrtoneurina. Next base: position 148,532,205 of record OY282512.1, on the reverse strand, counting down.
CGACTTCCGCAGCCACACAAACAACACGTGAATGAATCCGCACCGGCGATTAGTCACAAATAAAACCGCAAAATCGTATGGAATCCCCAGATTCCAAAGATTATTAACAAAATGAACTGAAAACAAAACATTGGAACATAGGAATTCGTACAAAAAAAAAAAAAACAAATATACGATTATGACGATAAAAATGACGTTGCCGAATAAGGTGATAATTAATGACTCGTTCGCTAACTGGCTGGCGGGCTGGTTGGTGACGGATGAGGGGCGGCATAGCCGGCCTGGTGTACCAAGCTGCCCATTGTGTGGTGTGATTGAATCTATTGACTGCCATTGAATGAATTAACATGAATTGACTGCTGCTGTATGGACATTGATGTTATTCGAATGGAATCGATCGATTCGGCGGTTGCTGGTGCTAAACGAATTGTGATTTGTATTGATTTCACACTAATTGTTTTTCTTGTCTTGACTATTTCTGCGAATCATTAAATCGAATCATTTAAACAAATAGAGAATAGAGAATTCTAAAAATGACGTATAAATATGATTTCTTTGTTGTTGTTATTGTTTATCCGAATTATAACGCATTTGATCTGTGCGATTGTCTTTGCCTGTGGACGTCAAACATGTTCCATTGTGGGTAAATCCCATCACATTAGCTGAAGCGTTTGTTATTTTTTGTTGCTGCTGTTGTCGATGACAGTCTGATTCTTTTCAAAAAACAATATTTGCAACAATAGCTTCTTATTGATGACAGATTTGTCTGACGGTGTGTCTGTCAACATGTAAATTATCCTTGATGGGGGAAGTTTCCATCAAAATTTTTTATTCCATTTTTGAAAGTTGCGGTGAATGGAAGAAGGATGATTTTCTGTTCAGTCATTCAGGCGGAAGTTTTGTTCGCATTTATCTCACACACCCACACATCGGAGCTGAAATATTCGAAAACGTATCAAAAACAAATTAAAACCTGTTGACATAAAGCTGAAACTCAACGTCACAGTGACTTTGTTTAACTGAATTAATCCCAAAGCTGCAAGAGCTGCAAACAAATGTTAACACTGTGTTATTTCCAAATGAATTCAGAGCTTAATAATATTCAAATTTTGTTTGAATCAGCCGTAACAATTGACATGCGCAACAGCTGCAAAAAAAGTGCAGCTGTGTTTGGGTACGCACTGTCTGTTGATTTCGCCTGTTGCGACGAAGGACAAGGCTACAGCTCAGAAGGTAATGTTAATGAACGGCTAATTATGGGACTGCAAACGACGGGGGAAAGTCTATCAATAAGTTAAACAATAACTTTGTGTAGAGATGAAAATGGAATTATGGTGAACGATTGAATTTCGGGCAACGAATGAGCTAATGATGTGGAAGCAACATTTCTCCAGCAAAAGAATAAATCATGATTTTGAACACCCACTGAACACTTACCCCAAAACAAACAGGGGAAGTACTCCGTGAGACATTTTCCGAACTAAATGCAAATTGTGGCGTTAAATGGGCAAAATGTTATTGTGAAAGTGTTTGTTTAATTTGTGTCTGAGTGTTTCTATGATAACATAATTGTATTTCTCTATGCCAAATTGTGCAAAATAAGTGAGTTAAGCTAAATGGATGAAATGAAGTAATACCAATTTTAAATCAACTGGAATATGCGGAAATCCAAAATGACCTAACAAGCATTTTCATAACTTCAGAGGAGAAGCAAACAACTTTGTCAAATCTAAACAATCTCCTTTACATTGTACATTTTGGTCACTTTGGATTTCAGGTGACGATATCGAGCCCTTACACACCAATTACTATTTTTTTTTTCGAAACTCGCTTTTTCGATAGAAATTTGTCCGGGCGATATGTAAAAAGGCGATTGTAACAATTGCAAATTAACAGGGACATATTCCAAATAGAAAAAGGGCGATCGAAAGCGAAAAACATAAATAAGAAAGGTTTATCTTAACAGGCCGATAGCCTTTGTTGCTTGTGACCTTATATTTTTAGTTTATTATAATTTTGTATTGTAGTAAATACATACTAAATAAATAAATACAAATAAGTAAGGATTATGGAATGTGACGTAGAAGGGTAAAAACTTACTTACTTCAGTTGGCCCGGGCTGGTCCTGTGGGTACTTTTACCAGTTCGTCTTACCAACGATTTTTATGTCTTGTTTCACTTGGTCCTTCCACCAGAGTCTCGGTTGCCGTCCAACGCCTGGAGTCTTTGGATTCACCCCACCACGATCCATGCTAAAACCAGGCTTAAAATACAAAAGTAACTGAATTATAGCGTGATTTTTTAAGCGTTCGCTTTTTAATCAAACAAAAAAATTGTGGTTGGCTTGTCTCCATAGACGAGAGACTGCACAACAGGAAATCGCCCTACCTAGACGGCCACTTGCGATTAATTGTTTATTTTTTTCCGGAATTTATTGCAAAATCGAAATGTTTTATTCATGTTCATTAAATCGATGTACAATATTCATCAAATTGATGTACAATATTCATCAAATTGATGTACAATGTTCATCAAATTGATGTACAATGTTCATCAAATTGATGTACAATGTTCATCAAATTGATGTACAATGTTCATCAAATTGTACAATGTTCATCAAATTGATGTACAATGTTCTTCAAATTGATGTACGATTTGCATCAAATTGATGTACAATGTTCATCAAATTGATGGACAATGTTCATCAAATTGATGTACGATGTTCATCAAATTGATGTACACTGTTTGCATAAAATTGATGTATAATGTTCATCAAATTGTTGTACAATGTTCATCAAATTGATGTATACTGTTCATCAAATTGTTGTACAATGTTCATCAAATTGATGTATACTGTTCATCAAATTGATGTACGATTTGCATCAAATTGATGTAAAATATTCATGAAATTGATGAACCTTTCAGTGTATGGCGTGCAGTGTGGCAGGAGGCACCGTCTTGTCATCTAACCACAAAATACCAAGTTCAATTCTTCCATTCTGGGCAAAAAAAAAAAACGACCGTGATAGTTGATCTTAGAACTAAATTCGGCAATTGTGATTAACGATCCAACTTAAAGTCTCAGAGAAGCACAATGTTCGTATGTCTGTAAGGCTCCAATCACGTTCCACAACCACCATAAATAAAAATCATTAGAAAAATCACTGAACGAACACATTTGTCGTAATTCGGATCGTATATTAATTGCTCATGTAGAGGTTTGCAATATATGAGACAAGACAAACAACAGCAAATAATAAGTTTTCCGCAGGCGTAGTAAGCGACGATAATTCAATGAAAGAAATGCGTATTTTAATGTCTTCTGATGTTTTTATTTTCTTATTGTAGATCGATCAGGAACATCACCATTATCCAAATGTATGTACGCCAAAAATTTACAAACGGGGAAGACCGAGACTTCGGTGGCAGGACCACTTGGAAGAGGAAATGAATGTCCTTCATATTATGCCTTCGGAAATCAAAAGGTTGTGCAGCCAACTTAAGTAAGTAAATATTTGCAAATATATTACAATTTATTAACTCCAACACACTGTCGGTCATCATGAACATTGTAACAGTCCTATGTTATGGTATTTCTACCGAACCACACCCCCATTCACGTTACGAATACCATCCATTCATAGGTCACAACAAATGCACAACATCGTTCCTCTTTTTTTCTGCGCACAGTCTTTTTAGTGCAATTTGTTATATTTTAAAAGAAATTTTACCAAATCAAATCATGTGTGTACCGACATCTGTCGGTGTATAGAATGACAAGGCATCACCTAAATAGTTCACACAATCATTCTCTCCAACGAACTAAGCATTCCTTTGCATCTGCTGTCATTATTGAATTTCTCTACTCTCATACAATTCATTCATGAATTATGAATGCCTTGTTGGCGAGGGGAGTGTGGGAGAGGGGCTTTATGATACTACAACAACTGTTTGTTTTGACAGAAATACCGGCAAACGCGAATACAAAAAAATATTGGTTTGTTTTGTAAACAAGCATAATCACAATAGCGACAAAAAGCTTTAAGCTATTCATGTATGTTTGGCGCGCTTTTCTCTTTAAAACATTTGTTGACTCCATCAACATGCTGCGACGGAAATTGCGACGCCCGTGAAACATGTTGCCGTCAACAATGTCTTCTCAACATGCCACAGCATGAATGGCCAACAAGCAGAAAGTGAAACGAAACGGCGACGACAACGACAGCGATATTTTTGGCCAAATAGGCAGACAGTTTCGTAGAAATCGCTTCCATGAACGGTTGACTCGTGTGTGTTCAGCGGATAAATTCCAACTTGTAGTCGAACAAAAAAAAAATTAATTAATTCAAAATAAAAATAAAGAAATAATCAAACAAATAAATTAAAATTGTTTTGAGTAACATTGACAACTCAACACGCCCGACCGACTGATACGATTTAATTAGAGAGAAGTGTGTGCGAATTTGGTTTAAATTGTCATTGTCAAATTATCACCTGCCCACAAGTCAAATTAACAACAATTAACTCGATTTTTGTTGTTGTTAAATTTGTTTTTGTTTTTTTTTTTAATTGTTTATTTGTCTTAAAAGAGTCATCATAAATCTTGGCATTATTTGTGTTTGATGGGAACAAATTGCGGTTTTTTTTTGAAACGAAACAAAACAAAAAAACATTCTTTTGTTTATAAACAAAAGAGTGAAATATTGTGCACGTACGTAGGGTACGGTATAAGTACTATTTTCATTCAGTGCTCCGAGAAGAAGAAGAAACCTCACACATCCCATCCCTCAGTCCATATGCACATGCCATCCATTCATCCCCTCCATTCATCCGTGAGTCTTTGAATTTATGACTATTTCTTCGTCGTCTTCGTTTAACGCTTAATGTTGTAACATTCGTGTGCGTTTCACGGTGATATTGACACTTGAATTTATGATAATTGTGACAACTCACAGTCGCAGAGTCTCACTCGTCGCACATGTACTCGTAAAAACTTCAATCACCCACCAACTGTCACTTGTGCTACGGTTACGTTTACGTTCGTGCTGCTAATTGTTGCTGGTTTACAGGTTTGTAATCGTTCGTAATTGTCAAATTTGTGTGGAATACTTAATTTTAGATGTTTAATTTTAAATTAAATCAAGTGGAAAACCAACAGGTTGTCGCGTATGTAAATGACGCGAATTAAAAAAAAAAAAACAATTCATATAGCTGCAGTAAGCATTTACTTCATAAAATGTTTAACAAGTATGCTAATGGATTGTCAGCAACCCGAGATCTCCTAAATTATGAGACTGATGTCTGTGGCGTATTTTGGAAAATTTCTATGGGGTTTACACCAGTCGACAGTCGCGTTGTCTACTGTTTGGCTGTTCAACAAATGTTCGCTAGCTAAACTGGATCTCAGAAATCGTTTTCAATTATAATTTTATGTTGTTGTTGTTGTTGTTGTGGATGGAGTTTATAATACTTTTATTATGCGGTGTTTTACTCTGGATCTTTTTACGCATCTAAGACGATTTCTTGATGTCCGTCCGTTGAAAACACAAAAGAGCTAGAAAAAAAATGAAGGGTGGCCTGCTACCAACTTTACACACATGTGTTGGTATAGATAATGATCTAAATCGAACCCATGGGAAATATATCTCTTTCGAGATGCTGAAACACTTTCCGAAATTCATACTTCTTTTAAGGGGGAAACATTCACTATCTGACATAAAAGCAGGATTTAAGGAATGTCTAAAACGTTTTTTAAACCAAATACATAATGCTAAATATATTCGAATAAATGCGTATTTTAAGTAAATATTGAATTGTCTCTATGCTTATAATAAAAAAGTTGTAAAAAACGTAGTCTGTAGGAATCACTGTTCTCTAGACGGAATAAGTAAATAAAATAAATTATTTATCGAATGGGTCACAGTATCTAAAATTGTAACTGGGAAATATGAGAAAAGTGGTCTTCAAATAAATGAAATAATTAACCAGCACACTTTATTTAAGTACACAGTGCAACACGAAAAAATAGAAACGTATGCGGAAAACACTACGTGATAAAAGACCACAAAAAAAAGACCCGTGTCTCCCAATTTTGCCTAAAGTCATGCCCTTTTTTTTAAGGGCCCCCAAAGGTTTGGGGCTTCGGTGTAATGTTTGCAACAAAATTGATAATTTTACCAGGCTCATATCTGGCAAACCCTTTAGGAATTTTGATTTACTCTCTGAACCGAAGTTGTAGCTCTTGTCATGAAGAACAACAAAAACCCCATCTTCAAGTTCAAAATCATCAAAAACACTAAAGAATTCGAATTTTTAAAATTGTTTCCCCCGTTTAGGTCCATAGGTAGCAAACCGTTCAAAATGCAAGCAAACAATCAACTGCAAAAATGTACCTAAGACCTCAATAAACAACTTTCCAGAACATATGACCTCTCTAGGAATGATTCTTGAAAGTGTATCAATTCACATTTGCTTTTTAGACTAGCATTAACCAATTGTTGGAGCGTATGAGTAATACGTACAGGTGGTTAATTAAATTGAATTGATGTAATTGTTTTTAAAATAGCTCGAACCATATAAAAACGAAATGGAATTTTAATTAGCGGTCATTTTGTCGAAAACCTCTTGTTATTTAGTTTTCAATTAAGCGATTAAAGCCAGTTTATTTTCTCTCAGTCAGCCAGATTTCCATATCGCGTAAACGTAATCCACATATTCGCTATTTCAGTATTCGCTTTCTCATTCAAAAAAATATAAGACCGCATATGTTACGAATTTTCGCCTTCGCATCTGCGAATTATTCGCATTATTTTGGAATATTCACATTCAGATTCGCTTTCGCAAAATCGTATATTTCAATATTCGCCCACATTCGCTTCATTTCTACTCCACACATAAACCATAAGGAGAATTGAAACAATTGAATTGAAGGAATCCGAATGTTGGATCATCTAAAATCAACAAATCAAAGTTATTTAGTTAGATAATCGCTTTCCCCATGTAACGCTGGGAGGGTTTTTTTTGCAATTTTATTTTTCTACATTTTGTTGAAATGAAAAACAAGATTCTTGGCGAAAAAAAACATCGACTAATTTATTATTGCAAAATAAAAAATATTAACAAGTTTGAAAAAAAAAACAGCCTTTCCGGCGTTACCTCGTAACTGTTGTACCTTCTTTAGTTTTGTTCCCTCCAGGGTTTTTTTTGCAATTTTATTTTTCTACATTTTGTTGAAATGAATAACATGATTCTTGGCAAAAAAAAAACATCGACTAATTTGTTATTGCAAAATAAAAAATATTAACAAGTTCGAGAAAAAAAACCAGCCTTTCCGGCGTTACCTCGAAACTGTTGTACCTTCGTTAGTTTTGTTCCCTCCAGGCGTTACCTGGGGAAAGCGATTATTTTCGAAGGTCTTACGTTGAATGCCGAGTTGGTCGGCAGTGGAGCCAAAGATACTTTTCCAGCCTACATTGACATTCAAATGTCCAAGATCAAACTTAATGTCTTAGATTGGACAATGGCCTTCTGTTTGTTCAAGCCGCTCATAAAGGTCATCATTTACAAAATCGGCTGCCTCTTCTGCAGGAGATCACACACACACACTCGGGGAACTTCTCTCTAGAATCTGTGAGCTGTGCGCGATATAATTGGTACACTCATTGACCGGGACCTATCGGCTCTGAACAGCTAATGCTTTTTTAGCTTAGAGATTACTCTCTTACTCGGGAAGTTGCCAGCCAGCCGGTTTCGAACCAGGGTTTATTGTGCCCTAATCTCACCCACCACCGGCAACACCTGAATGGAGTCAGATTTATATTTCTGCTGTAAACATTTAATATAACCCCCATATATGGGCATGGGCAGGGGCTCCAAAGCCATCTTTGCACCTTCTGGACAGTGTATAGAGGAGAGCGCTGGCGATGATAGGGGATGGAGGGGAATCCAACTCAATTGTCTGCCTGCAGCATAGCCGGAATGTGCGTTCCGCTTATCGCTGTTCTGCTCCTTATATGGCCGTTGGAACATTTAGTCGAAACACGCCGCTTTCCATGGCTCTCATTCATTCGTTGTCAAGTGGCCGGTCGATAGGACGACGCCCAATAGAGAGAAATTCGTTCTTCAGCCGAATATGTGGAATATTCTGTCAACAAGTGTGTTTCCTGCCAACTGTGACATACTCAAATTCAAAACAAATGTCAGCACACGCTACTCCCTCTTTTCTCCTTCCGACGCCACAATTTCCTTTCGCTAACACAGTGGGCATCCCCTGAGTCCTGATCTATAAGAAAAATTAAATAGTATAATAATTTAATTTTTGTGTTTTCTTATCCCACCCTTCCCTTTAATAGTCAAAATAGCTGAAAATATCCAAAGAATAATAATCATACGCCAGGGTGTACCCGATTCGAAATGTTCTCAGACTTAATTAACAACTTTACAAACTGTACGAATTTACCGCGTATTTACTCGTATTAAAAGTCACTTTTATTTCAATTTAAATCTTAAATCTGGGCAAAACATCCAAGCCCATTCAAAGATGTCTCACTCGAATTGCTCACTGAAACTGGAACACATTTCAGATGTGTGTACTTATGTGCCAGTATTAAGAGAAGCCTCCGCTGGCAGATACGACAAAAAACTAGCCATAAATAGTAATCAACCCACTCGAAATTAAGTTCAGGAATAATGAGAATGTAATCTTTACCTGTCTGACGGCAAACAAACACTTGGGGTTCCAACAACAATAAGTGTTGAGAGAAAAAAGGCCAACTACCACTTGATTGTTTGTGTGAGTGATGCACCACAAGTATTCAGTGAATACGACTTAAATTGAAAGCGAACAAGAATGCGATACAATCGCAACAACAACAACACTAACGTGCAATGTTGTGCCACCGGTAACGACCAACAACGTCAGCAGAACAACCGCACACACCACAAACGCAAACACAACAAATTCGCAATTGTCACTTCAGATGAATTAATTTCTTCGACTAGTTACAACAACATCGCCAGCAACAACAACAACAACACCATCTTAAATGTTTGTTTACAATTTATTCTCCTCCAGTGTGTGGCATGGCCAACATTCTGCCAAGTCGTCCGTCCTCAGGTGTAGTAGTTTCCAACGAATTCACACTCACACTGTAACATTCCATTCTATTCGTCTCTTTTCAATTCAAATATCATTCAAACAATTGACGTCGTCGTCGCCGTGGCCGTCGTATCGTCATTAAAACAGTATTAAGTAAATAAATCATATTTTCACATTTTTTTTTTTTGTTTCATTTTTAATTTCTTGCTGTTCTCGAACATCTGGCAAAACGAATAGAAAAAAACTAACACAAAAAATTATTTATTATAAAACGATTTTTATGTGTTTTTTTTTTTTTTATTAATAAGAAAGTGAGAGTCGAGAAAACGGGGATTGTCCACATTTACCTAGAATTGAAATGAAAGTGTATTTTTGTTGACGCAATTAGGGTTTTTTTTTTTTGGAGAAATCAATAAAATGATTCTTTTTACTTTTCAAGAAGTTGCAGGGTGTTTTCGAGTTGTGCCTCTTACCCAATACCAAATGTCATCAATTCTGAATCGAGTCTTATTAGATTCCAAAGTATCAGTAGAAATAGAAAACAGCGACTGCGGCAAGCGGTGAATTGAATGACGACGGATGCGTTAACGATTTTTGTTGACATGTCGCAGATGTTCAAAGTTTATTATTTATCATTTGATAAATAATAAAATAAATTTGTTTTGAAATAAAATTGTATTACTGATTACAATTGTTCAAGCCTGATTATTTTCTCATATTGATTCACGTTTTTTTTATATTTTGTTGGTTTCTTCTTCTTTTTACTGGAAATATGCTCAAAGAACTATTAGCCAATATGGCAACACAAAGAGAGAGATAGAGAGAGCGTTGGAAAATCCACAGAGAAATTAAAAATAGATTTAATTCAGTGCGGTTTTTTATTGCAGTTTTGTCTCTCACTTTTCCCTACGAATTTGACAGCCGCAGTCGCAGTTTTCTGTTTCTACACTTACATTTAACCCTCTAACCGGCATTACCGCTCTGAGGATGTCTTCGTTAATTGTGTTTAATTTCGTGAAAATATCTGGTAAAACAAACAGGGATTTTTCAGTATTTCTGTTTGGCCGGTTAGAGGGATAATATTTGTTTATGAAATTAATCACAATCATTGAAGAGCTCAAGTCGACTTTTTTGTGAAATTGTCTTAATGCTGCAGAAGTGTCTCAGCGGTCATAGCCTGTGCCCTGTGGCGTGTAAAAAAATCCCATATCTATTCAAAGTAGTTTTCTAGTTATTCTATCAACGCAATTGATTTTATGTCCACAACACACACATCCGCACTCTATAAATCTCCTATAACGGAGAAACACAATTATGTGTCTTGGGATTTCTTTTGCTGCATACCGACGATATGCCCTCTTATTTAAGTCCGGGCCATAACACGAGACAACTTGTCTCGCAAAATATGATACGAACTTAAAATGGATTAGTGGTACCTGGCGAGGTGTGGTCACCACCCTCGAATAGCAGAAGACAAATGCTTTTATAGTCAGGGCTAACAGAGGGGGTCTTGCTTGCCTTCTTGGGATTTTCTTTTTCTCTGTTCCGTGAGGTTTATCGTCTCGACTGACTAAATCATAAAAGTTTCAAGATTTCAATATGATTAAATAGATGTAGTATTATTTTTATTATTAGTATTATTTGCATATGTTTTATTTCTCTCGGTGTAATTGGTTCCGTTTTTATTGCTTGTTGTCGCCCGCCGCCCGCCACCCGCCGCTTGTTGTCATCGTTGCCGTTTACTTTGGAAGAAAAAACGTTTTTTGAATAATTAAAATTATGATTACCCGGTCGCGCTTCACAAATGATTCACATACAAACCAGTACAACTACAAACAACAACAACAACAATACATGAAAATGGATTACACTCACTGGACAAATGTAGACAAATACAAACTGTCACATTTTATTACAAACACAATGTCGTGAGTATTAAAACATCGACCGATTTGCGAATACTTAGCGGTGTCGGTGCTAGCGTTCGATGTGATTTGGGGTTTTTATTGACCTCAGACGAAATTTGAATTTTGAAGAAATATGATTTGTTTCTGTTGCAAAGTTTTTACGATCATTTTTACACTCAGCGAAATAACGCTAAGTCAATTAAATGCAAATATAGCCAAGTGATGGAATGAGGCCAACGAATACCGTATTTGCCGGACCATAAGACGCACCCTGATTTTAGGTCAAATTTTCAGAGTAAAAAGGTGCGTCTTATCGTCCGGCAAATACGGTAATAGTTGAGTTCAATTCGGCATACTTGCCCAGTTATGATTACGTAATATGGCAACACTGACCAAAATGTATGAGAATGTTGCTAACTTAACCAAAAAAAAAATCTTGAAAAAAAAATATCCACCGGGTGTTTCTTTTTTAGATGTGTGGTTTTCAATCTGGCCACACCTTTTTCGGAGCTGATCTTTTTGACAGCTGTCACTTGATTTATGATACTCAGTTTAGTTTGCCATTTCATAATGAAGAACGTTTGCAAATCGTGCCTACAGATCCCGATTTTCACAGGAAAATTTTGGTTGAATGGGTACGTTAATAAACAAAATTGTTGCATTTGGAGTAATGAAATTGCACAAGTCATTGTTGAGACGCCGTTACATCCTCAAAAAGTCATCGTTTACACTTCACATTTTGAAGTGCTCTTCAAAAATGAAGCCGGCCATACTGTGAATGGGGAACGCTGTAGAGGCATGTCTAATGACTTTTTTGTGCCTGAACTGAAGGTTGTTGATGTGGACGACCATTGGTTTCAACAGTAGCTTCGCAGTAGCCCAGTTTCCCAAGACCATTGTGATAGTTTCTGGTCCAATCTCACGAATGGTTTCCCGATATTTGACAAATTGCTAATGGATTGTTCACATAACATCGGTCATTCACGGCACTCCCCAAAAACCGGTCAATTGACTTGGCCAAAATGACTGATAACAGGATTATCGAATTTGGTGCCCAAAAGATCGATTGTGGGGACTGTGCGACTGTGGCTCTACACCTGAAGCTGAAGCTAAAGATCGTCCAAGTCCATGTCTTGAGGCTCTGGCCCCAGAAAAATGGTCTATCGTAACTAAGAGCGATCATCGATAAACGATGGGCCAAGTTTGCCACCACACCAATCTGTCACTCTCTGAGCACGCATTGACCACGTACAGATTTAGGCCATCCCCAGTTGCGTCAGTTTGGCTTGTTAATTGAGCCGGTGAGTTGAAAATACACTTTATCAGAAAAGTGGGACTGTCGAGCAAATCTGTTGTTAATTTCGAGTTGCTGTAGGGCCTAATATGAATTGCTTTGAAATCTACAGACCGACATTCTGTCGTTGACTTGACATGAACTATCACTACGACGTTAATCAGTTTACATAGAGGATGTTGTTGTTGATCTGTATAAATCGAAAATGCCCAAAAATAAAGCTGAGCTAAACTATAACGAGAATCTTACTTACTTCGGTTGGCTCTACAATCTGTTGTTGGTCTTGGCTTCTCCAGTTTGTGATACCAAGATTCTCCACCGGATTCTCGTTCTTTCCTGTCTGCTCCTGTCCGTGGTAGTTGTCGTCCAACGCATTTCTGGCTGGAATAACGAGAAACTAGAAAAAAAAAATAAAACCAAAGTTATTATCAGATCAATGGAATTTTTCCTCCATTCTATTCAGATGGATGCAGCGTTTCTCCCTCAGTGTAAATAACTCAATTAGTTTAAACATGTCGGCATCCTTCAAATCCGATTTGTATGTGTGTGTGTGTTTCCTTTTCGCGCCAACACTCACTGCAATTACCTACACTGATGAGCAATTGTACCAGCAGTGTACCTAATTATTTCGTTGTTTCGTTGTTTCGTCGTTTTCACGAAATTAAACAAAACGCCACTGTTGCTGTTGCTGTCGCTGCTCCTGTTGTTGCGTTTACTTTCTGTTAAGACAATAAATACGAGCGCGTATCATAAAAATTGCTATGCGTAATCGTTTCTTTTATGTTTCTCAAGTTATTTTTTTTTTTTTGTATTTGGTCTTTGTTGTTGTGCGCTAAGAAGAACAACAGCAACAAAAAGTTCACACACTAAAGGAGAATATCATAAAGAAAAGAAAATAAACTAAAATAGGAGAAATTTGTGGCGGTGGCGGCGGGCTTCTGCTGGATGGGGTGGAATGGCACACCCACCCACTATTGTTGTGTTCGGTTTTTACTACTTGGCCGGCATTTTTTAGGCTGTCCGTCCGTCCCAGTACTTGGCTTTTTGGCGGCTTGTCTATGTTTTCCTTTTTTTTTTATTTTTTATTTCTTTATTCTGAAAACAAACAATTTATCTCGAGAATTACGCGAACAATGCCAGCGCAATGAGGCCTCCACTATAGAAAAAAAGTGCCAAGCCAATTGTTGGCGATTTCGTCTTCTGTCTTTTTTTGGGATCTTCACAGCGGCCATTCGTGGCCAAGGTACACTAATAATAATAATGAAGGGTGTGTGCGGACCGGTGTGATGGTAATCAGGCCAACTGAAATCGATTCATCCGTAATCGTTCATGTTTTTCGGGGAAATTATGAATCAGAACATTCGGAATGAATCGACAACGAAAGAAAGTGCTGTCACACCAAAGCAAATAACACCCCCCTATTTTGTAAGTTAGCGTCGAATGAAATGTATCCGATAGCCGGGCAATATTGTTCATTCATTCATTCCATGTCGGTGGGTTTGGTAATTCCTTGTTGTGTTTGTCTTCAGTCGTACTCGTACTCGTTGTCGTTGTAGTCGGTGTCGGTGTCGGTGTGAGTATTTTTTAATTATTTGTTTTCATTTTATTTGCATAATTATGTAATCATGTTAGTAATAGAGTGTTAAAAGCGGTCTTTTTATGCTTTGCATTTAGAATCGAAACAATAGCAGCACCAGCTTGCCCGCCCGCCCGCCAGTGCCGCCCCAGTCGACAATGCCAGCCCCCCAACATCGGCTAAAACAATCAACCTTACCCTCATTTGTGTCGCAGACCCAAATAGATTAGAATTTAATTTGAGCAGTTAAGTGTCATTGTTACGCTTAACAGTCGCCTACTTAACGGTCGCGTAAACTCACTCGGCATTATGCGATCGCAGCGACAACTGTGACCACTGACTGTCGTTGCCATGTTCATTGGCGTGTGTTCTCAAGAGTGTGTGAGTAGTCGAAATGATGATGACTATGAGAATTAAAACAATTCATGTCTTCGAGAAATCCTATTAGAAACTCATCCACATGCGGAAATATCTCCTCAACTCTAGTTTAAAATAGAAACAAGTACATATTTGTTTTTAACCATCATGGGGAGGATTTTAGTCAAGGGCAGCCATTTTTCTGTGTGTAAAATCGTTTGTAAGATACAAAATTACATTGGCTGTGTTTGGCGATTAATCGTCCACTTTATATCGTCCATTAATTAGTCCCCCATTCCAAAGGTCACTTCTTTAGTGGGGTTTTTTTTGTTGGGATACTTATGTGGAAGAGTCATTAATTAAGGGTTCCTGTGACCGACTAAAAGGTCCCCAAAACTACATCTAGTTTATGGGCGAACATTTGCAGGGAGGACGACATCGGTGCCCCTACATCAGGATTGTTGATTGGTCGATTATGAACTCTTAAGCGACCCGATAGGCGAGTTAGTAGCGTGCTTGCCTATCAGCCTGGATGTTGTGGGTTCAATTCCCACCAGAGGCTTTGGTCGTTCGCTGCAAAAATCTGTGTCACCCAGATTACCCTTGAACCCGGTCAGTGTTTGATAATTTCCCCGGAAATCAATGTGAAAATAAAAGTAAATATTGTCGAATTACTCCACCACTAAAAGAATACTTATACTTATTTTCCCTTAACATTCCATGAAGGAACAGACGGGAAACTTCTCTCGAATCAGTGAGCTGTGTACTATATAATTGTGTATACTGACTGACCGGGACCTACTGTTTAAAGCCGGCTCCGAACGGCTAATGCTTGTTTTCTAGAGAAGTTTTACATGGCTTAGAGATTGCTCTCTTACTCGTAAAGTGGCCAACATTTACGAGGTGGCAATCAGCCGCTGAAAAATGTTTGATGGTCTTACCCGGTTTCGAACTCGGGTTCTTCTGTGTGATAGTCGCACACACTATCTACCACACCACGACCGTCCACTAAAAGAATACACTCCAGCAAATAATTTTCCATGTTGACTATAAGCCAATATAAATATAAAGTAAAAGCTGGTTTAAACAACGATAACAAAATAGTTCCTGGTCTCTTACTGATTTGAGAGAAGCCCATTTCTTAATCGAATGTTTAGGAGAAAACGTACACACGCCAAGGTCGTAATTCATTTCTGAATACTAGAGTCCGTCGATATGGTTAATTGGCTCAACTGCAGTTTAGCAACACTGGTCAGATTGTGTTCAAATTTACTCTAGTGGTTGATGTTCTTATACTGAGGCGACCATAAAGTATTTTTTTTTGGTGGATATTCCATAGTTCAGAGAAATATAATTTAAGCTTAACATGATTTCAGCTAAATTTTTGTGAAATTTGGTTTAAATCTGAAAGAAATAACGATTCTTCTCCCCTGTTTTTTTTTGCAATTACTCAATTACAGTTTTGTTTCTGTTTATCGAGTTCGAGATCATTGAATTTTTCTATTTCTTGTTGTTCTGCAAAAATAGACTGTTTTTATAAAACATAAGAGTTTTTCGTTTCGTTAAAATAACGAACAGAAATTCTATTCTGTCGTCAGTTTGGGTTTTTGTAACACGAAAGTTTCAGTTAACTGCCTGTTTCCATAAAACGAATTAGTTCGTTTGTTACAAATTGTCAAAATTAAAACGGATTTCGATCAGTGATGAGAGCTTATTCGTCTGGGATTGTATTCCATATGTCGATATTTACAATATATCTGAAAATCACAATTCTTTAATGTATGTATGTATATTTTTTTCTTATGTATTTTTGTGCGTATTGTCTAATTGGAGTTATAGAAACGCAATTCAGTTTCGGTTTTCAAAGCAAATAATGTTTTTTTTAAAAACAAATACCTACTTTTTTAAAACAAATACTGTTTAAATACCGTCTTGGAAATGTTGAGAAAACGACTTGCGACGTCTGCACTCTGTATGGTCTTTGTTAGCATTGGAGAAAAAAAACCAACGAAACTATGGGAGCTTCTAAAAAAAATTGATTCACTTGGATTCACTGTGGTTCAGAAACCAGTTTCATCGGAAACTACTGGAGCTTCTAAGAATATTTCACCAAAACCAAAAAAAAAACAGTTTGAGGACCAAAGAAATTAATTTCATTGGCCAAAAGTCTGTAACTTTCGAGTTCTATAAAAAATTGGTTGTAGGCAGAGACTGAGGGATTATTTTAATTTATTATTATTATAAAAATTGGGACAATTGGTTATATTTTATAAATATATCCAAAGTTGACTACTTTTTGTATTTTACGATTTTGGAGGAGAGACATTTTTCTATTTTTTTTTTTTTTAAATTATGTATTTATTGCGCATAAAAAAATGATTTATTTCATATTAAAAGTTTTCACTTTTTTAGATTTTTATATGATATTTGAAAAAATGTAATATGGTTTCTCCGCTTTTATTTGTGTTCTTATCGTTATTATGATGTCAACATTTTATCTGTAATACATGTAGTTTAGTTGCAGCACATATTTTAAAAAATATGGATATTTTAAAGAAAAAAAAAATACAACATCGATTTGCGCGAGCTAGAGATTTTTTTACACCCATTGTTTCTAGGTGAAATATTCCTTGTTGATGTTTGTCCTCCCATACAGATGGACGCATCCTAATCCTTCATGGCTTAGAGATAACACACTTATTCGCAAATATTTATTTTACGGAGCTGTCTTTGGGCGATGTTCGTGGGCGTGAGTAGGTGAAATGTGTTGCAGTTCACTACGGCCGCCATCAGAATATTCCTGATCGTTGAGCTCGAACAAATTCATGATTGACTGCCGTTGACCGATCCTCTACAACGCCCTTACCGGGACACTAAACTGGGTCTGTAGTATGGCAGTCACACACGACCACCTCTTTCATCACATTCAAGCATCTCAGTTAATGTGGAAAATTTATCCTTTACCAAGGAAGTCTTTATCAATAGATTTAGCTATTTTCACAACAAGTATTTTTCGAATTGATATGTCGGATATTTCGAATTATTATTGGCAATACATCTAGTTAATTTTCAACAACATTTCACACAGATGTAGCTAATATTTATTTGAGCCAAGTCTGTTGATTATAGTGAGAATAAGACTGACAGGAGCTGGGCATGTGAGAGAACACACGAGTGTTGAAGTCAGTTCAATGTCCCCTGTGGGACATTACAATAAAAAACAAAAACTTTTAAACAATATTAGTCCAATTTCGATAAGTTTTAAGTTCTTGATAACCAATTGGTCGGTAATTTTTAGGATTTTTAACCTCACCTTTATTGGCGATCGGCTAAATACCAGCACGGTGCGACAATGTATGAGCTATCGTCCAAGATAACTTACATTGAACCATTACTAAAAGACAATCCGAGCCCGTGGTTTTATTTTCGTTGGGCTCTACAAGAACCCTTTAAACCAAACGTATTAGATCTTGTTGCAACTATGCACTGTCTCTTAGTTTGGCGTAAAAGCTCAGTTACTAACTGAATTTAAATAAAATAAGAATCAATGAAATGCAAAACGCAACTAAGTGTGTGTTATTTCGGATTCAGTTGTTTTCTTTTCACACATTGGTTAAATCTTGTAAATTTGTGCACATAAAAATGTACCTCACCGTACTGTGTATGTGAGGTTGTAAAGTTCCCAATTGGTTTCAGACTGACAACTTTATAGCGCCCCCGTAGGCGAGTTGGTAGCGTGCTTGCCTATCGGCGTGGGGGTTGTGGGTTCGATTTCCCTGCAAAAATCTAGCCATTTGTCTGTGTCACCCGGTTAACCATTGGACCCAAAATTACAATCTACATTTACTTTGCATTTTAATTAATAAAAATAAAAAACCAAAATTTAATTATAAGTGAAAACTACTCGTGATAGTTTTCTGTATCCCAAGATTTCGCAACGATCCACCAAAGCTCGTTCATAAATTGTTAGCCGCTAATGCTGCCATTGCATGTGAGTTTCTTTCGTTTGCCCAATAAAATATGACAACTGAATCACATCCTTCCTCATTGTCACTGGCCACTCTTCAAAACATTTGTTAGCCGACTCAGAACAAATTATAAAAGCCCGGAAATGGATTTAAATCTGTTATAATGAACTCACTCACGCAACTGCAGTTTCATACGAGTCCACAGTGTTAGTGCGGTATAAAATCAACAGCTGTTCATTGTAGTTAATAATGTCATCATCACACACACCGACAGACAACACCCGCACCTACAGCGCACCCTGTTAATTACCGGCAACGAGGTGAGGAGAATTGCAAAGATTAATTTTAGCCCACAAATACTCTGACATAAAAAGAAAAGTTACTCTCGTTTGTTCCCGTTTTTTTTTTTCATATTTTTATTCTTTATGTTCCGGTGAGGTGACACAGGGGGGAATATAAAACGAAACTCCTCCATTTGTATTTAATTTGAAACAGGTCGGACAGTTGTGTTGGTCTGCATTTAAGCCAAAAATACTCACGTAATGTGAATGTACTGTTACGTACTTACAGCGTCGGAGACACACTTCACAAAACATTTAACATTTAAATATAACTTGTTTTTTTTTTTTGTAACCCCGCCCGTTTGTCCCTCGGAGGGGGGTATGGATTGAAACTCAAAATCTATATTTACATTCAAATATTAGATGTGCCGGGAGGAGGTGACGCTTACATTTCTGGGTGACGCAAACAAAACGATTTGTTTCGTTGTCAAGAAAAAGTTTCCCTAATAAAAGAAATGAAATATTTAAATATTTTTTTTTATTGCCTGGAATTTGTAGCAGTGAATAAATTCAACTGAAGTCATCCCTGTAATTGTCTGATTTGATGGCACTTGTATTTAATTACACATTTATGTGTTATTGACATTTCTTCAGTAAAGGATACTGGAAAAGTTTCGTCTACAAATTTAATGACAACGAGCATTCACTTGCCAACTGCCAAAGTTTCCAAATGTTTACATATTCGTTGAACCCCGTTAATGGTCATCATGTGGTAGGTTCATCTGATGTAGAGCAAGCAAATAAAAGAATGCCAGTTCTTAACAGTACAAGCGATTATAATTTCATGTACGACAAAACATTTGTCCAGCTTGAATGGGCCATATCGTTTGAGGGACCTACGAATAGTGTATGACTTTTTTTTATTATTCAATTTGAATAATGTCCCCTCAATAAAACAATAGTGTATACTGTATGGGGTGTAGTGTATTATACACTATTATTATATTGATGAGGGGACGATAAGATGGTTTCACTTTTGTGTATACCCTAACCCACTACACCCACCTTTCATTGGGAAGTGTTTTTCTCAGTCGCTTCTGAATTGACAAATATCTGATCTACCCGGTTTTAGGTCAGACGAGGCGTCCGATTGCGACAACTCGAAATATTGATCCGATAGCGGAGTACCGATCTAGAGGTGTCCGTTCGAAATTTGGTAGGACGTTGAAATTTGAACTGATCCTTTTGGCACGCCTGTAGTCAACATATCAAGTTCTATCCGCCAAAAAGATCGAATGCGAGCTTATCTATAACAACTCGTACAAAGCGATCTCTGAGCAGGGCTGTGGAATCGAGCCAACATTTCTCTTTCCATCGTTTCCTGTATTGTTGTTATAATCTCGAAAACTTTGGCTGATTGACGACATTCAGGGAGAGAGTTTCTCTGAGACGTTTGGTAAATGCATTGTCATCGTCTCTCGCCTGCTTCGGCTTATTCTGGTTGTCCACCATGGCTGTATAGTGGTTATTGGTGGAATTGCTCTTTGTTTTAATTTCATTTTTTTTTACTTACAATACAAAGAAAATTTATATTCCAATGTTGGGTCCAAGGGTAAACCGGGTGATACCCGCCATATGGCTAGATTTTTACTGCGGCAGGCCAAAGCCTCCGGTGGGAATCGAACCCACAACCTCCACGCTAATACGGCAAGCAAGCTCCCAACTTGCATAGCGGGGCGCCTTTGTTCTAGGTTTACGGCATATCGCTTCTACATTCCCCTTGACCTACATCTGAGTCGGAGTCGAGCAAATTTGTCAGACTCCGACTCCACAGCCCTGTCTCTGACTGAATTCAATAGGAATCGAGAGATTGTATTTGCAACACCAAATGCAATAAGTCTCTATATGAGTGCAACGTTCCAGACTCTATCGAACGCCTTGGAAATATCCACAGTCACGAACTTGATGTCCGCTAGCCGGGGATTAGCTCGACTCTATCGTTCCGAAAGAAACGCCATCAGGTCTCCAATAGATCGGTCTCTACGGAAGCCAAACTGTCGATCATTCAGTAGGCCCTTAGTCTTTAGATTAATTTTTAGATGTGGGTTGACCATATCCTCTATAACCTTCGAGAGCTCGGAACACATTGCAATTGGGCGTTATTTTCTAGGGTTTGTAGCCTCACCTGTCTTGAGGATTGGCTGACCACAGACAACTTTCCAAAGTGGAGGATAACTACCAGCACTGTACGACAATGGTTGCGCCAGCATCGATGAACACTTACATAGAACAATTAGTTAAATACTATCCGGGCCCCGGGGTTTTACTTACGTTGAGCTCTACAAGAACCCTGTTGACTAAACGTCTTCGAAACAATATCTGAGTAATGGAGCAACTACATATATTGCCTCGATTATGATTGACCGTAATAATGGAATGATGACAGTGGATATTGTATGGCCAGACTCAATACATTGGAAGTGGTATATACGATTCGGGCCGGCTGAACATAACGACGGTTCTCCATGTTTTTAGGTAAAACTCACGCCAGGACACTTGTCTATCAATGGGTCACATACCAACATAGAGTATTTTTTTTCAATCGGATTCCTTGGTCCTGTACTTACAGGTCAAATGACAGCTCTTATCTTTTTCCGCACTAATTGTTTGTATTACGCAATGACTGCATTTGGATTTGATTTTCATTTGGGTAATTGTGTTTGATATTGCGCCGTAAAGGACACGACTGTTCTGCACTTACTTAGAATTCGCCCTACCTGTTCGTTAACATTTTCGTAATAATAATCCGAGCGATTTCACAAATGTTATCGCTTTACAATAATCTGTCAACATTTATGATCTCCTCAATGACTGTGGTGTCATAATGTTTGCCCGGGGGCTGAGTCTCAACTACAGTGGGACTTCCATAAGTCGGATTTGCTTCTAGTGGCAGCTGGGGAGACAATTTCGTAACTCAAAGTCTCCGTAAGTCGAACATTTCCAAAGATACAATGGTGATTCGAGTTATGGACGTTTGACTGTACGTAAACTCCTCAAAAGGCGTTAAACTGAATTATACGAATATTTATGATGTAATAATGTTGCGATTATGACAAACACACATCATTAATAACAACAACAACAACAGTCATCTACGATTACAACGTAAACGATTTTCTGTTGCCTTCCCTCGGTGACTTTAGATGGCCGGAGCGCCGGCAGAGATTAATTCGCACATATTTTGATAGCTTATCACGAGAAAAGTCTGGTGATTGGATTTTCCTTTTCTGTATTTTTGGTAGGAAATTAATGAATTATGCTTGTATATTGTCCTTTTTTTTAGCAGCTACAGCTGTGATCGATATTGTTATTGTTTTATGTTTATTTGGTTGTTCAGTTTATTTGGTGTACGCTCTCACACAAGCGACAATGACTGGAAAAAATCAATTAGTTGCTTCAGCTTCTGTACCCGCCCCCCCACCCGAGCCTGTCGCCCTTATGAAATCAAGTATCTCAAATTGCTTTATTATTATTGCAACCATTCCATGCATGCGTCGTATATGAGCGTCCCAGCATCATTCCGTGCTGCCGCCTTATCCTCCAAAGCGAATACATCAAAGATAACGTTTAGTGTCGCCCATTGCCGCCGTCTCTTGGTCTTCTGTGGTGAATGCTGCTGCAGAGGCCGACTACAATGGAACTTTTGCTGGGCACTCTTCGAAATGGTTCATTAACGAAGACGTCGTCATGTGCCAGTGATTTGAGTTCGGCCATTATGTCGGGATGGGATGTGAGTGTTGTTCTCTGTACAAGAATCGGGCACATTATGTTTATTGTCGTTGTTTTGGTCACACACACCTACACCCACTATTTCTTCTACAATTTGAGTCAGTTTTTTTTTTTTTTTGTTGACTAATAAACTTTTTTTCCATTGTTCCGCGAACTCGGGCATATGTTCTATCAACAGGAAACGGATATTGTTCAAAGTTAGTTAATCAATAAACTTCCAACTTTAAATAAATAAAAAAGAACAACAACTGAACAATATAGACGTGGACCAAAGTTGTTGAGGGTACTTAAAACTTGTTGGGCCCCTGAACCCAACTCCTCCGTAACCCATTCACAACTATTTACGCCATTTAAAAGATATTTACACATCTCCTCACAAACTGTCTGACTTGACTGGCTGATAGAGTGACACATCCACACAAAACTATTTTTTCATTTTTCTTCCAAGAATGATTTATTAAAGGGAAACGTGCAAAGGGTGTTGCTTTTTGGTGGGTATATAAATCAAATTGAAACTTGAACATTGGTAAATGTTGATAAAAATCGAGCTCGAGGTCTGTTATTAACATTAGCAAAATTTAACCAAAGGTCGACGATAAAAAACTATTAATTACAACTTAAACTTCTAGTTTAACCACAACAAATTGAAACAAATTCTGTGTTGTACAGTGGAAATGGACAACTTCGTCACCACCTCGAACAGCCGGCCACGCCTTTGTTTCATCGCAAGGTTTCTTGGGCAAATATTTGGCTTACCATCACAGCCAATTCTTAACTTACTCATTTCCCTTAACATTCCATGTAGGAACAGGCGGGGAACTTCTCTCGAATCAGTGAGCTGTGCGCGATATAATTGTGTATACTTACTGACCGGGACCTACTGTTTAAAGCCTACTCGTTAAGTCGCCAACATTTAAGAGGTGGAAATCAGCCGCTGAAAAATGTTTGATGGTCTTACCCGGTTTCGAACTCGGGTTCTTGTGTGTGATAGTCGCACACACTACCTAACACACCACGGCCGTCCACACACAATTGTTTACATTCTTTAAAAGCTCTCTTTTCTCGACAATGACGCACACGCCTGCGAGAACGATGTGACCTGAGCCTGAAATTCTGTTTCCTCTCCAGAATTTTCAAGCAATTTTACGATAACTCTCACCCTGTCTAAGAACTCTTGCAGTAGTGGAGAGATCGCTTCCTATTTTAACTCAGATGTCACTAAGAGTCATTCTAACAAGAGTCCAACTAAGAGTCGAACAAGAGGTGTTATTTTGAATCACCCGGTACTTCGGTAGCTGTCACTTTTGTGCTTTTATTCTTTGACATTTGACAAGTAGAAACTACGCCATTACTAAAAATGGAACGACACACGCTTCAACAACGCATTGAAATTATTAAAATTCACTACAAAAAAGTCACAGTTCGCTAAACTGGGTCGTCGTGAAGCACCTTGTCGGATCGCAATACAGAAATTGGTGGAAAAATTCGAGCTGTTGGACCAGGTTAGTGATGTGAAGAATAAAACCCGTTGACGTCGCTCAAGAACAACTGAGAATATTGCTGCTGTAGCCCAAAGTGTTGAAGAAAACCCAGGCGTGTCCACTACTCATCGTTCTTTGGAATTGGGCATTCCACAATCGCTTGCCACACAAGCAACGAAACCATTGCTCTGTTACGGGAAAAGTTTCCGGTTATCTCTCGAAGAGATGATCAGAATTGGCCACTGGGGTCTTGTGATTTAACACCTTGCGACTTCTTCCTTTGGGGCCACGTGAAAGATGAGGTCTACGCCAAGAGCCCAGCGTCATTTCAAGACCTCAAAGATAGAATTCGTGAGGCTATCGACGACATAGGGCAGGAACTTTGAAAACAACGCAGTCAGCTATTCCATAGAATAGTCGGATGTTGTTGATGACACACTTTTCCAAGTAACTTCATTCATATTTAGATCTCTAAGCTTGATTTGAACCGAGAAAAAAAAACACATTTTCACATCTGCATTTCCCATCATCCGCAAAATCCTGTATACCCTTTATTAGTTATGCTATATGCTACTCTTAGTTATGTGTGAGAAAGAGTATGTGTGTGTGCGTGTCCATGTTTCAATTTAATACCCTTCCACAATGTATGCGGTTACGTTAGGACTACAAGGATGGCTGGCATACGGCATACCTCGAACAAAGAGTCCCATGGAAAAATGTCATGTGTTAGTGTGTGTGTGTGGTGTGAGAGCAGGAGAAGGAGGAACAAAAACCACAATTGTTTTACAGCATCTGTTAAATGTATGAACGACGATACTGGTATCACAGGCATCACTCATCCACACACTCACTGTCACCCACTCTCCACACGTATGCCGTGCCATGCATGCGGTTGTCCTTTGGCAAGGGTACCGCATCTCACACGGGAGTCCTTACAACAGAAACTATTTCCTGAAAGTGTGGGAGAAAATTGCATTTGTGAGAAAAGTAAGGGAGAATTTTATTGTCGTTATTGGATAAATAAACGGAGTGACAAACTAAAAGTCAATGAAATCCACAAAGTGAAATATAAATGTCACTTTGGGTTATGGTTACGTTTGCTTGCTAAGAAAGACTCTTAGAAAAACCTTGATAACAAAATGCATTTGTCTGTTCGTTCGAATCCTCTCGTCAATTTGGAATGCGATAATGCAAGGTTATTGGGATGGATGGATAAGACGCTGGCATGCATATCATCCAATTGGGAATTGAATGAATCCCTCATCATTCTCACCCTAAAGGACTTAACCGTGGTGTGGCATCACCACCGCTCCCAGTAAATGCGGTGGACATATGTCGTTGAAGTGTCGTTCTTGATTTGGGTTTTAAAACACTTCCTTTGCACTTTGGATGCAGACTATTCCGTGGCTGAACTGAAATCTGTTTCAAAAGTTTCACAACATCAATTACTAAAGTAATTGAGTCTGAGTAACTCGTAATTTATGTTTTGTTTTTGTGTGTTAGCCGGCTTTCCATCATCTGCACAAGTTGTGGGAGACTATTGTCTTGTCAGACACCAACAGCAGGCCCTTCATCATAAATGACTCACTTACAAAATGGAAATGGAATCATTTAGGGAATTATATTGTTGGTAATAAAATATTAATTTTTGCACAGCGAAAGATCGAATGCCGTTTACCCCCTTCTCCCAGCACTGCAGGGCTTTTTCACATCCATCCAAATGTATTCATCTGTGAAAGACTGGACGTCATAATCCACAAACATAAACCCCCCGACGCTCTCTCTCTTTGAACTTGGTCTAGTAAGTACTGGAAAGATTCGATTCTAATGTTTGTGGAACATATTGTATCCAAGTATCCAGTCAGTGCGTAGTATCACACATATTGCCGTTGATATTTTACGCTCTTTTTGACATATTTATTTATAAACTGTAATAAACGCCATAAAACAATAGCTCATTAATGGAGCATAGACACTTGGTTTCCTTCCTTTGCCCCCCCTCCACGTTCCGTGGGCAACAGCTGCTGACACTCCCATGTTCTTGTTGTTGTTGTACTGCGAGTTAGTATCTGCTTCATGCATATTTTCAGATATTGAAATGTTTCTCATTTATACGAGCGAGCACACTCGTTCGCCGGGGATTTGTTTTCAAAATGATAACATTCGATATTTGTTGGAGGATAAGTCTCGACATTTTATTTATTCAATAAAATGGATGAGGTTCGTAGTTCCCCACCGCACACTCATCCTCTGGGAGGAGAACCCCTTTGGCTGTCACTGCTGCTGTAAATAATTTCATAGTTGATTGGCAATAAGTGACATACTTTCTGTTTTAGCGAGTCCTTGATTTTTACAGCTCTAGACAGGGAGAGCGTTGCGAACTACTAGAGATGGCAGATGGAGCAACTTAATTTTGTCACTCGCAATTACTTTTGTCATTTATTTGATTAAGTTTCAATGAACAGGGCGAATAATCATAGGTATTCTAAATTAATTAAAAGCCATCTGCACCAAAAAAATCCACTGAGGCAAACCAACATCAACTTCTGTGCCGGCAAATCAATGTTTCGGCATTCTTTTTCGAACTCTATTAACTTCACACTCACACTCTCCCTCCCCATTCGGCATTCTCGATTGAAATGGTGGGACAGCATCCATGCTGAACATCATTAAAGCTTTGGCTGGTAGTTGATGTGCTCCTCTTCGGAGTTGAATGAAGGAAGACTTCATTCTCTCATCCAGTGCCAGGGCAAAGGATTTCCCCTTAATGTGAATTGTTTGCAGTTACTTGACGTCGTCGATGGGGGTTTTATCTGGTACTTCTGCTGTGGTATTACTTTCCACCACAACCTCAAATCCAATTATGTGTAATCAAATGTTTGTCATACCGACTGGTGCCACCACAATAGCCCAGCAAACAATGTGGAAATGTATGTCGGAGCGGATATTCATGTGTAAGCTCTTTCGATATTCCTTAGAGAGCCTGAATTCGATTTTGTAGGCAATTGTAAGAAATGCCGTCTGTGCTGTACTGACGCTTATAAATCAGGATCAACTAGTAGCGTACTGGTGAAACCATGTGGCCAACCTGGCGCATATACCTCTGATAACTTTATGATGAATGTGGAATTAACGCTAGGAAGCGAACCTTGGGTGTACTTCAGCCAGTGTGAGTGACGTTGAGACTGGAAATAGTGTGGCTAAAAAGACAGACGGTGTTTTTAATCTGACACCATGAGTGGTCAAGTGTAGCTGAAATTCTATCTAACTATGATTTTCTAAAACTTTTTACCGGGAAATTATACGATTATTAACTTGCTGAAACATTCATGAACTAGTTGATCTTATTACATTTCAATTGTACAGGAGATTTTTTCGATTAATTTTTAATTATAGTTTTATTATCATTTCAAGTTTTTAACATGCCAGAATTATTTATGTTAAAGTTTTGGTTGAAAAAAATAACTATACAAATTTGAGTTGCTTTTTTTGGAAAAACTGTATTTTTCACATTATGTTTCTTAAAGAAAATCAAGTCTCTGGATGATGTCAAAAAAATGCCGGGAAATTAAAAGCCCTAGGTCTTACAGATACAGCAAAATATAATTGGAGCCTTTTTCGTAATCCAGAATGCATCGGCGAACATGAGTTGATGGTCAATCGAATCGACCAGAACGCTTCAACAGGAGCAACGTTAAATGCCAATAACCACGACAACTGAAATCTCAGACAGGGAAGACTGCCTTTCCGTCTGTCTTATCTTAAGTAAGTACGTTTGAACGCTAATATGTGCGATGAATAATTGCCACCAGATTCAAGTGCTAGTTCATACATATTTCAGTTTAATTGATCTCTTCTGCTAAAAAAAAAACTACAAGACAGTGACAGCTCTTCTCCATTCGAAATCTTGACCAAAAGTCAGTATCATATCTCCGTGGAACGAAATGAATCGTTTTACCGGCCGGCTTGAGTTCTTGTGTTAAGTGAAAAAAAGGACCATTTTCGATTCCAGAATTGACGATTCTGGCGATTCCAGAATGGATGAAAGAGTATATGAATAGATTAAAGGAAATGTAATTTTCGATTTTTCTAATATTATTTCAGCAAAATCGAACAAGTCCTTCTCAAAACAAATTTGTTGAAAAAAAAAAAATAAAACTAAGGGAAGAAACGTCAAGATAAGGAAAAAATTTAAAAAGTCATTAAAAATCAAATTGGCCTGTGAACGCCAAACCCTTAGGGTATTTTCACCCTGACTTGGAATTTCCCACAATGACCCCGAAACGTATGAAACGTATGACACGTTTTCTTTAAATCATCAGATAAATCATCAAAATAATATAAGCAAGAAGATTAATCTAAAACTCGAAAAGTGGCACAAAACTATAACAAAGGGGCACTAAATACGAAAAAGTGGCATATTTAGTATCAAAATAAAAAAGTGACAAATGTGCCACTTTAGTGGCATAATGGTAACCCCGGTCCCAACAGCTCGAATTTGTCCACAAATTGTTTGTATTGCGGTCCGACAAGGTGCTTCAAATGTGACAGCTATCGTAATACTCGGTGATTCAAAATAACACCTCTTGTTGGAGAACAATTAGTCTTTTTTTCTGTGGGGAAATCGTGAAGGACCAACGTTATACAAATATTGACGATTCAGGCCCTATAGGCGAATATCGGACAGAGATAGAACCAAAAACCGTCATCAAGATAGTCAGAATACGCTACAGCGAACCCGGTCGCATAACAGGCATCGTGTTCTGTAAATAATGCACGTTTGAAGAAACAAATAATATGCGAAAACAAATTATTTATAACTAGTAAGTTGTAATGCGCCTATGGCGCCCGTTAATTTGTTTGAGAAAGTATTTGTTACTTAATTTTAAAATTTTTTGAAAAAATATTTTGTAAAATATATTGGAAAAAAAAAATTTGTGGAAAAAAAAATAGTGGAAAAAAAATTTTTGTTGAAAAAAAAAATTTTTTGTGGAAAAAAAAAATGTTTATGGAAAAAAAAAATTTTTGTTGAAAAAAAAAATTTTGTGGAAAAAAAAATTTTGTTGTGGTCTTAGTTTGCCTTGCAAATTTCCTCAACATCCGATGGAATACACTTCTTACCGAAATGGACCACTGTGCAATGGTTGTGTAGGTTATCTGGGAAATTCGGCAAATGTACCCTCTCTCTCTAATTCAAGTGTTCCCATCTATTCAATTCCGATTGAAACACTGGCAATACCTGTCACATTTACATAATTTCCAATTCGAATTGACAGAAAGGTGTATTGGGTGGTCGTTACAACACGACCTTACAAACGTTAATGGTTTCCTGTCAATGGCTGTTTGTCGCTGCCGTTGTATTGACAAAGTGGCTTAACTTAACGTTAATACTCCATGAATTGATGATACCTTTTTCGGATATGCCGCCGAGTGGGAGGATAACGGAGAATTTGTTTAGGAGAAATTCTATAAGGTGGAAAATCCACTTTAAAATCAATACTCCGGCTCAATGGCTCAAACATATGGCAGAGCAATTAAAAGCACAAGGATTATAAATTGTCCTTTGGACTGGAAATAAGTGGCAAACACACAATACGGCACAGATCGGCAATGAATGGATGTGTTTGATTTAATTACCAAAAGGACGACAGTCATGACTTGAATACCACAGCCGGAATGTGGGTCATCGAAGAACACAAAACGCACAAACATCCATTCTTTATTGCGAGCTGTATGGTAATGTGTTGGCTTTGAGTGCATCTGAAAAGAATCGGCGAGTACATACAAAGGGTGTGTCTGTGTATTCCAACCATCCATGAGATACGCAAATGTTACACTTGCAAACGTGGTCGCAGACAGTTAAAGTTAAAGCGTGAAAATGTAATCTTCACTTGGCCATTAAAGGACGATAAATTGATTAGATAGACCTTGTGTGGGAATGTTTGTGGGTTGGTTCCTTACTCACACACACACACTCATATGGGTGAGTGTGCTGGATGTGCGTGTGTGTGTCTGTTTGAATATCTGCGATTTCTTTTTGTTTTTTGTTGGTCCTTTGTGCAAATGTCCTTATTTCAAGTCGCTTGTTCTGCTCGTTGTTTTCTTTTTTTCTGCGGCTGCTACTTTTAGTTTGCTGACTTGGCCTGAAAATAGTCATTCGAATGTTAATTTTATTACGGCTTAGAGCTATAAATTGTCACACAATCTTTAATGTCGTTTAGTATTCTTCTATACTCGTATGCACATATGTATGTATGTATGGATGTATCTGTCTGTATGTGTGCTGTTTCGATCGTTCCAATTGGAATAAATGGAAATATCTGTAGCCACATATTCATAAACCATATGATAAAGGAAGACCAAAGCAAAAGCACGCACACACTAAAGCATTTAGTCACAATTTAGGCAATTCACAGTGCTGCATTTACCGAAGTCAGATGGAAATAATTTAAAAAGAGGAATGTTGAAATATGTTTTCATTAAATTTGATTTTTGGTGAAAATGTATCCATCGCTTATCGTGTTAAAGTAAGGGTCTGTCGTCTGGAAATGCATTACAGTAATGCGAAACACATTCGTAAATAGAACACTCAAAAATAAGAATAATAAATACACACCAAGGAAATAGGGTTTATGTAGTGAATACTTGAAATCTTTTTCTTTATTTTTCAAATGGATTTTCTAGGTTCGTAGTGTATTTGTCTCAGCATCCAGAGAGGACTCCGCCATTTGACCAATGATGGCCTCACCGCATTGTTAAGATTGTCCGATGTGAACTGTTGTCGTAAATTAGACACGATTGATGAAAAACATGTTCAACTACACCAGACACAATTACTTCCGCCATGGCGATGCCCATTTACATATAGAGGCACCGGTCCAGATCTCATCTAGGTATGTAGGGTATTTATCTTAGCCTGACCAAATGGGAATTGAGAGTCGGGGTGCTAGTGGAGAGGGAGTATGTCTCGGATGGAGTTCCGTTCTCAGCCAGGTACTACGACCCTGGTTTTAGGTAAACCTCAACCACTGACCACAAATTCCTCACAGTGAATTTTTCTTATTGGTTCCTCAGTCGAATTGGGGTTTTTTTTTTTTGTAACCAGCGATGAACAAACCCGTTTTTTCGGATTTAACTAAGGTACACTTACTACAGGATCAAGTTCCATCCCCATTCCTCCCACTCTGTGGGCGATGTTTCGGGTTAATTCAAAAACTAAATGTGATTCAGAAAAATAAATTTGATTTTAATTTTCAATTTGTGGTCTAGAGAACGAAAAGATTTCAAATTCATTCGGCTTGCTCAAGAAAAATGTGTAAATCTCCAATTTAAGTTGACTTTTTTATTCGGGAATCCTACGGTTTTTTCTCATATTTTCTAAGGCGGCATTGAGAACTTATGACACTATTTAAGTAAATGAGAGTTATGTCCCTTGAATTCAATTTCCTAAAGAACTTAGCAGAAAGCTTCTTTTGACAATCTGAAAACTCTGTTTAAACCGACAGATTTATAAATTAAAAACATGTCGATACATGAAAGAAGCCAGGAGCCCAGCTTGGCTGATGGTGCGGCCCCTCGGAAAGTATAATTTCACACGATTTCCTCTTCTTCTTCTTCCCGTTGGAAATCAATAGGCATTGATTAATTAGGAACCACGTAATTTGTACGTAACGTATTTTAATGTGATACGAAAGGGTCTATGTTAGCGTGTGAGGGAATTAGGTCCCTGTTTTTATTTTAACATGTTTCGAATGTCTGCAACATTTTAACTGACATTAGTGACACAAGTACGGCGGCTTTTTACCGAGAGAGAGAGACATTTAGTTCAAAATCAAAGCTTCTACTTGTTTTCGTTTTATTTGCCATTTAATCGGTCATCTGCTAAGTAAAATTTTAAGCTCCACTTTTAGGATTGTCGAATAAAATCAAGATTTTCACAGGATTTAAGTGGAAATTATCCGAATTCAAAACAAAAAACTCTCAACACCAAAAGTGTTTACAATTTATTTCACATGCAGATGACATTTTCAAATACAATTTTATATACAATACGATCAGTATAATTCCTGGATCCGGATTGGCATCTTTCTTCAATGCCCTCCCGTGATCGGGAAACAAGATAACGCTTTGAAAGCACATGAGATTTTTCTCGTTTGTCGGTACGTCTCCTTCCCAATTTCCGCTTTAACTGTGACCATAGACTAGAATTCGATTTTGTATCGTTTGCTTTTTCGACCAGAACTTTCTTTGCATGCTGCAATTTCAGATTACAATCCAGACACAGGGAGTTATTTCGATAATGTAACTTTTTGTTGAATGGCAGGTAAAGCATTGTGGCGGCTCTCAATATTTCCGTATTCGTGTACATCTTGTTTGTCTAGAGAACACTGAGCGCTGTCCTCAATGAAAACTAGATGGTGCCCCAGTATCCAACTATTTTACTCTGGGAGAAATCGATTTTTGTTTCCTCTCGATTAAATCTTGGATTTTGGGGACCACGTGTCGTATTCATCAGCTACTTGAGAGGAACCGTATGCGACGACATGCTGCTCCTTACAATGTACTCCTGTGAAGCACCAAACATTTGTTTCACTTTTTATACTTAATTGAACAATTCTCCCGTTGAACTCGTTTTCCGGGTACTTCTTCTTTTCTTAAATTCTTAAAATACTTTACGGCAGCGATGACGTCAAGGGCGAATATACATAACTACAAATATGTAAATTCGCTTTGTTGGTGGTTATGACAATTTGTATATACCTGTGTATGTATGTATGTACAGATATTACATAATGTTTTGCGCTTTGTCAGCACCTGGAATACATTAACAGTTTGGTTAACGCCATTACAGCTATTAAGGTCTTTATTTTTACGACTGTTATAGATTATTAAATAAACCACGAATCGAATTGTCTTTAAAGGATTTAATAAAACACAATTTATTGTGTTTGACAAAAGTGTTAGTTGACTTCTGACCTTCTAAATAGTTACTAAATCTTTAAAACTCTTCATATGTTGCAGATGCACGATTATTAATCTGGTGCCACTGTGCAATCCATTAACGCTTGTCATTCGTAAGTATTTTTTACATCTGAATCCACTGAATCCACTTCAGGTCATGTAAAATTAATCGTTGGCACTAGAAAGTCAAGCCGATTACTTATAACTGTATTTAATAACTTTAAAAAAAGCTTAATACCAACTCAGAACCTTTATCGATTTTTTTTCAAATTTTTGCCGGTGGATATTTTTGTGAATTACCTTTTTAATGTTCCCCATTTGGAGTCCCTTTTTCTACCAATCCCGGAACAATTTCCAAACATTTATTTCCTTTCTACTTCTCGCCCTTTATGGTTATTTTTAAAACGTTTTCCCATATCCCCTATATTTTAGCCGACTTGGACAATTTTTGTAGTCTTTTCAGTATCCTAAAACTTTTTGGTTTCTTCAAATTTCAAATTATTTTTCATTTATATATGTATTTCACCAGTTTTGGACCCATTTTTTGTTCCATTTATCCATTCATTCCTGTCGATTACATTATTTTTCACCTTTTGTACACTTTTTATCCCGCTTTGGTACGTGAATGCCCATTTTTCATTCCTTCCCTAAATATTATCCACTTGTTGCCAAACATTATTTTTTGTATTTTTCCCCCCTTTTTGTTTCTTTTTTATCCTATTTTGGTAATAGAATCCACTTGTTGTTGCCAAAATTTTGTTTTATCATATTGGTACGTTGTGGATCCATTTTTTGTGCGATGTCTAACTCAATTCCACACGTTGTTCCCCCTTTTTTTCATTTTTTATCACGTTGTGGTTGGCGAATTTTCTTGATATGTCTGAGTTGGATAGAGCCGAGACGAAAATACGCTTCGTCAAAGATTTGAACTCGTACATCAGTGGATCACAGGTAAAGCCTGTGATGATTGGTCGAATACTCACCGAACACTTTCGGGTCTTAATATTTCGTCTGAATAGTCCACCCTACAAGGTCGTGATGTGATTGATAGTAAGAAAATCAAACCCCTTTTCAGCGCATTTTCCAACTTATAAATGCCGTCGTCTTAACGAGTAAGAGAGTAATCTCTAAGCCATGATAGGTCTCGGTCAGCGAGTATACAAAATAAACTCTGCTCACTGATTTGAAAAAAGTTCCACGTCTGCTCCGTCGTCAAATGTTAGGGAACATGTGTACATCAGGAATTCTTTTGCACTCTTCAACGAACCCGTAACACTGTAAAGTGTCCTCTTGCAATGCCAAGTATCATATGCTAAGTGTGAACTGTCAGCTTTTCGCTACCACACAACATTCAATTACCAATGTCCCCTCCGCCCGCCGAAGACAATTACAATGGAATCATTTAACACACCTGTGTGTTGTCACCAACCACCTCTGCCAGTGCCATTACTGGCGCTATCAAAACGAGCAATTATTCCGCATTGTTCTGCCACCAAAGAGCAATAAAAGTGAAGCAGAGGGCGATGCATG
The DNA here is from genome assembly GCA_958296145.1 of Hydrotaea cyrtoneurina. NCBI lineage: Eukaryota > Metazoa > Arthropoda > Insecta > Diptera > Muscidae > Hydrotaea > Hydrotaea cyrtoneurina. The sequence goes on along the minus strand of OY282512.1, from coordinate 148,497,964 downwards.
GAAGTCAGGCAGACGATTATCATTTAGCACCCCCGCCCCCCACACCAACCGCTATCAGTTTTCTCCTGATTTATTTTATGCCGTGTTGAGAGTTTAAACTTCATCGTGTGTCGTCGCATGGGAACATTGTCTGTAAAAATATTCATTGAAAATTTATTTGCACATGATTTGATTTGATTCTTATTTTTATTTGTCCTCGATTATTGGTTTCGTTACAATTGTTGTTGTTGGTTTTTTTTCGATAAAAGGAAGATTTATGTTTTGAGTTCGAAAGTGTTTGCCAACCCTGCCATAAATTACAAAAGGGGGTTTTTTCTTTCTTTTTTTTAAGGGAGACCGTGTGCCATTGAAAAATGGGCCACCGCATTGGCGTGCCAGCGCACAAATTAAACAAATTCAATTCGATTCGATTGGAATACTTTACTTACTCAAACACACTCACATACACATCTTGCGTCGTTCTGGTTATGTTTGCTAACCCACTGACATCCTTCTTTAGTTTTTTTTTGTTTTTGCCTCCATTACCGGTGGATTAATTTTTCAAAGCGTGTGTGTGTATGTGTCCATGCGGAGCCAAGAAATGCGTACTTTTTGCGTCTGTGTGTTTGTGTTCGAATGAATTCAGATTTGATGATCATTTGTTCATGGATTTATTTTTTTTTCCTCCCCAATGAACAACAACTTTCTTGACAATTAGCCAAATTGCTGACAGATATCCTAATGAAAATATGGCCAGAACTAAAATTAAATTGAAAAAAAAAACAACAACAAACCGACTCGATGAAAAACTAATGCCTGCGAATAAAATGCAAATGTCGAATGGGAAGATTTCTATGTGATCAGTAAATTTTTGTTTTAAATTTAGATATTGCTCGCATTTAATAAATAAATTAAATTGAAATCTCATTTGCCCTCATTTACATGAAGCTCTGCATTTGCCTGACTTGTCCCAACAAAGTCGCATCTAACTGGGGCTAATACACAGAAAGGGGATTCAATTTATATCGTCTTCATATTACTCACAATGAAGAACCCGGTTGCGGTGTCTATGGGTGGTGTTCAGCGGTTCACTACTCACATTAATGATTAACGGAAACACTAGGTCTTTTTATTTGATCTTTTTTCAATTTAATTTATTATTGTGTTTCTATTATACGGCGTGTTTACAATGTCGTTTTACAAGAGATTTTGTTGTGTTTCTATTGTCATACAAATATTGAACGAACGAAGCGAACAAGAAAAACAACACACACACACACTCCACTACATGTGTGTTGGGGCACATGAAGTGAGAGTGTTGTTATTGTTGTACTCTCTTCTGTTTATGATCTCTGATCTCTGCTTGCAATCCATGGCACAGTAATAGAAGGTAGTGGGAATTGTCAAATAACAAAAACTCCGATACAACTCTGAGTCTTTGGATTGTCAAATTCTTTCATATAAATGGCAGACAATTACAACTCATGGTACAATTTTTAATGTTTAATACAAAAAATGTATTCGACATTTGAAAAAAAAAAAACTAAACAAAAAAAACTCAAATGTAAACAATCAGTTTGGCAATCAAACATCTGTCAAAATTAAAAAGAATTAATCAGCTGTTTGCATGACTCTACCTTTAGTTATTGTGCCATGCTTGCAATCAAAGCAGAGATTTAGATGAAAGGAAAGTAGAAAACAATTGAAGGTCATCGTTCCCTTTTAATTCAAATGTGTTGAATATATCCTAGAGATACATATGGGTCTTTCCATGAATGAAATTAGGCAATTGGCACAATTGATTTTTATGTGATATGAAAGTAAATACAAACTAAATAAATGTATTGAGATTAATGTCGTTTGACATCTTGGACAACGTGTTTTTTTTTCAACAAATGCACGGCTTTAATGAAACCGATCCATTTGAACCACAGCACCTCGAAACAGTTTATTTACGTCTTTGGAATACAAGTTCCTTACAGACTACTGATTAATAAATTATATCTAATAAACTTTTAAACTGATTTATGTTACATGATGTTATGTTACAGTTCTTAATGTTCTTTATATAGAAATTAATAATCCTTTAATTTCCGGCCCGTTAGCCTGGCAATAGATTACTTTCTTCGCTGTCATACGTTTTTGATTTACACCAATGCGGATTTTCCCCAAAATCTGTGAATAAGCCGGTGACCAAAAAACTATCGTCATGTCAATGGTGAATGCATACTCATACACGTTTCCCCAATGAAGTCCAGGTCAGGACAGCTCCTGGCAGCCTAAAATGTGGTGATAAATCCATCTTTCACCTGTGATTGCGAAATGCCCGTTTGCCGTAGAAACGCACCTATGAAGTGATCCCAATGTTTGCTTGTGAGTAATCGCGACATTCATTGCCCGACGGACATGTTCAAGTAAAATCAACAAACACTACTCCTTGCAAAATCCCTAATTTCGATCGCTAATTGAGTACATCGTACACCTAGTTAAGGTGCCCTTATCCTCAGTGTGTGTATGTGTCCATGCGGAGCCAAAAATTTTGGCTTTTTTTTAATGAATTAGCCTTACCATTGTTACCACAGCCACCTCACAATATTTCATTTTCCGATCATTCAAAAACATTCCATTGATGTTGTCAACGATTTGTGGACGACCTGAACTCTCAAACTTCAGAGGGGTCGGTTACTGTAACCATTTCTCATGAGGTCAATGTAACTATTGCATGAAATGCTACATAAAGTAATTCCCAGTACTGAGTAAATCATTACTTTCATATCTATTTTGTGAGTTTTGCCACCAATGCCCTCAACAAACATTAGCTCGATGTTGATCTCTTAAGTCGAGTTAATGCCATTTCATTCATCGTCCTCACGCCAACGGCATGGACAGCGGCCGTGAACATTAGAGTGACATTTTGCGAAATCTTATAGATTGCTAAGCGGGTCACGAACTCCTGGAAATATACGGTGAAACATCTGTCTTTTTTTAAATGTTTGCACCCAAGTAAATCGCGTGTTTGCAGCTTGTTTCAAGTAAAGCTTATCTGTTTCTAAACTAAAATTAGTTGGCTATTATTATTACGTGTTCTTACGTGTTTGTGAAAAAATGCGAAATAAACTTAATAATGCCAAAAAAAAAAAGTACAACATTTGAGTGTAAATAAGTGTGTATTTGTAGATATTTTCATATTTTGTTTCCTCCTCTATGCTCTTGATGAGAAAAATAATAATGCGTCAATAAAGAAAATTCGCGGAGTAAAATGTAATCGGGAGAAGTGCATGTGATGGATCAGAAACTGCAATTCTCAATAAATATGCACTAATTTCACTTCATCGTTTTTCAGCTATCACCCTAATATACATACATATTTATATACATTAATCTACATGTGTGTGTGTGTGTGTGTGTGTAGTTTAATTATCCATATTTTCATTAAATACTCGTACAAAAGCCAAGAACATTGACGACGACAGCCACGATGTTCATGAACACAATTCATGATGTGCATATGGCGCACAATATGGATTAATTTCATTAATCAAAATGACCAAAACATTTCAAAGCTGAACGTAGCACAAACATTCGCATACATTCGCATACATTCATGCATATGCGCCATTCAGCTCAACAAGAACCACTTACATCAGATCATCCCATTCGTCCATTCGCATTTGAGAAGAAGAAAAGTAATTAAAAACCAATGAAAAATGGAAATAGCAAAACAGACGAGAACCGACTTTTAGAACACGAAAACGCTCAAACCAACTCAATGTGAGATTGAGATTGTCTGGCCAGCGCTCATAATTTCAATAATTTCATTAATAAGTATTTTGCATGCCTGCTTAATTGAATAATGACTGATGAGGATTTGAATGGAAGCCGTTCGCAATATTCCAACATCTGGATAATATTTATGTATGTGTGCGATTTTATGATCTCGAGGTATACGAGTATTTTCCATTGATTCATGGGGAAATGTAGAACAAATATGTAAATACCAGTTTCGGGGCATGTACATATAGTCGGGGGGCGATGAACAAAGTCGTATACGTTTAGGTCAGTTTGATGTGTGGTCTAATTGCCCGAGAAAGGCATCTAGTTTGTTAAGCTGTAATGTTGTCGTTGAATTTGAAAAAAAAAAAACTCCTTGACAGGATTTGGAAGAAATGTCTGTAATTTAATCGATGAGAACCATGCAAACCATGTGATGAGAACCGCATTTCGCTTCTTCAAAATATTTTTATGTCAAACTGAAAAAGGGCATTGACAAGCGCCCTCCATCTAACTCTATCACTGGCCAGTGTTTTAGCCCTAATTCTTGGGTATTTGGGCTGATTCGCATCCTCTTTTACAACAGCGGATCCTGGTGTTTCTTAGACAGTCTCTTCTACATTTGCGATGGCATATGGGATATTTGCTCAGCATACAAGAAATTATAAATCTTATTCATTCCACGAAATCCATTCCCTCATCATCAAAATCTTTACGATAATCGTCAAAGTGTCTATCGATTAACAACATTCTAGGGAGACGACACAACTCTTTGCTATAACCCCACCCCACATTAAGATGCTTAAGTTAATTATAATTCCCTGTCTTGCTTTCCATCTTTTACAGAGTCCTTGCGGAACATGACGGAAACCTTGTGGTGAATTTACCCAGCCCAGCAAGTGTAAAAGGATAATTGACAAATGTACTTGGCATTTTGTTTGTTTGTTTGTTTTTTCTATTTTGCGTAATTGAAAAATGACCACAAATTGAATTAATTTGACCGTAAGAACCAAAGAAAGTGTTAAAGGAGACATACAACATAAATTCTTAAAGTTCCGCATAACAATAACAACAATAACAAGTATCCTGTGGTTAACCACAGACACACTCGCCTCCACACCCAAAACAGTTTGACAATATCCGGTTCGCATAAAGAAGGCGACAAAATAAACCAAAACCACATACAAGAGTACCGGATTTTTGGCCAAGTGGTGGAAGCATGTGATTATATCGGTCGGCTTCCTTTGAATATGATTGCGATGATAATGACGTTGTGGATGATGACGTTATTGCGGCCGATGTGGACAATAAGGCTGTAATTGGTATTAACAACGCCCTTGAAGTTACGATTCCACCATATACCACGTATAGGAAAAAGGCGGCGTCAGAGGCGATATTGAGTGCGTGTAAGGCTGTGGGTGAGTGCCTGGTCTGTCGCTTCAAACGCCTACAACAACGAGAACAACAACAATCACGTCAACAGCAGTTCTATCAAACACAACGACAACAGCATGAAAATGGCGAACCCACCGCTTCATCAGCAGCCGCAGCAACAGCAGCCACAACAACAACACCAAAAACACCGACAACAACTAAGCCAACTAGAATTACCAAAGCACCTCTGCCAGCAGCAGCGCTGCCGCCATCGCAACAGCTGTGCACCGTTTTTATTATCCTCGGCTTGCTGCTCACATTTAATGCGAACAAGGTCAGTGCTGGGGACGAGCAAGTGACGGTAACCTTCCACAACCCGGGCTCCGCACAACTCCGGGCACCAACAATAACAATAACAACAACAACACAACCTAACAATCTAATAACCCATCAGCCCAAGAAGAAGACCAAGAACGGAGTTGTTCTCGTTCGTCCACCACGGAGCAACAACAATGAAGTCATTTACGCGGCTGCCAGTGATGAAATCACCACAATCACGACCGGCGGCGGCATCATCCTACCACCATCGTCGACACTTACTCCCATCTATCCGTCATCACTTAATGAATCCCTCAGCTACGCCTCCACATCCACCTCCACCTCCTCGTCCAATGCCACGTATGAAAGTGAAGTGCCACAAATTCCGGCTTACATCCGCACCACTGCCATGGCCTTGTGCATTGTCATCATGTTAATGGGTGTTATTGGAAATGTCATGGTAAGTGGAAATTCTCAACTCATCAGAAATCTCTGTTAGTTAGTTATGCTTTGTAAAGCTGAAGTGCGAAACTTTTTCGCGATTAAAAGCTTTGATTAACATCTTGGGATATGTTTCGTTACAAGGACAAGACTTGCAAATATGGAATTTTGAGTTGGGGCTCCCGAAGACCACCGATACCACAGGATAGAGTATTCACCTAAATGTCAAATTTTGGATGAAGTTTAAACTTATGAGATTTGACAGAAGGGAGATTTCAAACTTTTCGTTTTAAAATGCATATGTGGGCCAAAAGTGGCAGTGAAGAATTAAATTTTCTATCGGTTTTGCAGGATCCGTGAAATAGTTATATGGGTTTAAAGTTTTGTTCGTATATGTGGCGAAGTCGGTTGATATCAATCATTGTTGGTCGCCTTCTGAAACCAAAGGTCTCTCTCGGTCTTCAAGAACCCAACCTAGAAGTACGTTTCGTTCGACCACAAACTGCCCTCAGGCCAAAGTTGGACATGACATGGACAAGTGCAAACTACAAGGTGGCGCAAAAGTAATCCTCCTATCAGAAAATACTAAAAAATTTGCGATTGGCCCCTAATGTAACAATTAACTGTGGCGGCGGCCATTTACAGGACATCACATTCTCGACTTGATTTAAAAAAAAATTAAAAGACCAAATAAAAATAATCCACAAGAAGAATCAAAGTTTTTCATTTTTTTTTAATTACAAAAAAAACATCGGAAGTTTACTTTTGCGCCACCTTGTATAAGTTGAAGTTTATTGGGACTTTTTTTAAATAGTAATGGTAATAGGGATAAAAAACATTATAAAGGACATTTTAAACTATTTCGTCTTATTTTAATAACAAGGGTTACAACCCGGGTTTTTTTAAAAGAAAGCGAAAACTATGTTAATTACATTTAAGTAAGAGACCACACGCTTGCACCCGGCGTTGACAGACCAAAATCGAGTATTCAGCAAATAAAGGGTGTTTTTTATTGAGGTATAGAACTTCGAATGTCCATCAATTTGGCTTTATTGGAAGGATAATTTTATGCCATCAATGTTTAAATATGATTTCGGGGATGTGGCCGCCGCGGCTGGCTCGAATAAAGCCAATTCTACAGGTCCAATTTTCAACCACTTGTTGGAACCACAACTCATCCACATTCATACCATCCAATTCGGGAACAAAATAGTCGGTTATCATGGCTCTATACCGGTCTCCATTAACGGTAACTGACTCTCCAGCATTATTTCGGAAGAAGTATGGCCCAATGACTCCACCAGCCCATAGAGCACACCAAACAGTCAGTTTTTGTGGATGTAATGGCATAAAATGGACGGAGCTTGCGGTGAACTTCGCGAACTGAACCATTACTTTCGAAATAAATTTGCACGATTTGCAAGCGTTGTTCTTTTGTCAACCTGTTCATAATGAAATGGCAAACCAAACTAAATATTAATCACTTGACAGCTGACAAAATGGCCGCCAGTTAAAAAAGTGATGCCAACTTAAAGTTCTATACCCCAATAAAAAACACCCTTTATTTGATTTAAATACCATTTGTAAAATGTGTCTCAATTCCATTTGTGTCGCTACTTTCTTTCCAAAGGTACCCATTGTGATCATAAGGACCAAGGACATGCGAAACTCCACAAATATATTCCTGACCAATCTAAGTATAGCCGATCTTCTCGTTCTGTTGGTTTGCACGCCCACCGTTTTGGTTGAATTGAATACGAAACCGGAAACCTGGATATTGGGTCACGAAATGTGTAGGTATCCCCGATCCTCCCTGAAGCCATTAATGGGCTTTCCAATCAATCTGTATGTGTTCCCATATGTTTTCAAACAGGCAAGGCTGTGCCCTTTATCGAATTAACAGTGGCCCATGCCTCGGTCCTAACCATTTTGGCCATATCATTTGAGCGTTACTATGCCATCTGTGAACCATTGAAGGCCGGCTATGTCTGCACCAAGACGCGAGCCATTCTCATCTGTTCGCTGGCCTGGGGCATTGCTGCCCTGTTTACGAGGTAAGTAATAAAATGCTGACTGTAATTATTGCAATCATTGGTCACTTTGAAATTGAAAATACATCCAAACAATCATTCATTCATTCCATTTAGCATCTGTTCTTTTCGCATTTCAGTCGTAATAATTTCTTGTTTTTTTTTTCTTTTCTATTTTGAAGTAGTTTTGAATGCATGAAGGCCATGTAGAGTTTGAACAAAAAAAAAACATTTGATTCATCGCCGTGTACTTGTCGCTGTTGGTGTGGACAATTTTATGGAATTTTTTTAAAATATAGAAAACTATTAAGAGTGCGAAATCAAATGGCTTTTGTGATAACAGGCAACAGTTTAAATAAGTGTAAATTATACCCAGGAGTTATAAATAGCAGCATTGTGCGTAATTAAGGTACCCGGCTGTTCAAACTATTTCTTGTTGCTCATAAAGATCTCCTTAAGATCAGTTTTGAGTTTGCTGACCAGTGTGAGCAACTTTTGTAGTGGTGGGCTGTCTTTGTCGCCTGGATATATGAAAGTCATTACTACCTTCTAATATTATCATCTACCTTTGGGACCTTAGAACACATTCTCTGAATACCCAGAGTCGGGACTACTGGTCCAAGTCGATGTCAGTACTCCCCACTAATTTGGCTTCAATCTAAATCAGTCTTCAATTTTCACCCCGCTTGTTATTTGTTACAAGCGACTGGCAGAGACGTCCCATGGGATTCAAATAACACCTTGATCCGCTGATAATTGCCTCAGTACCTCATGAATATGAATATAGGACGGCCGGCAGAATTACGATCGCCTACATCGATATGATCAATTGCAGCTACCTCTATTTTCATATGAGGTCTGAGGTTGTCCAGGGCTCTGATCAAATCAAGATGTTTCTCATTACTGAACCCGATTATGTAGAAGCTATTTTTCCTCTTGGCCCCATTAAACGCATTCATCTTCACAGTGCTTCCAACATAGAGCAGGATATTTTTCCCTCTTGCCCATTCGTAAGACTTCAATCCGGGATGGCTTCGTTCATCCCCTTGTCCTAAGCAGTTTGCGTCTCTTCCCAAGCAAAACCTTATCTAGTTTTTGGATCTGTAAGTGCAAACTTCGGTACACTCATGAATGTCGATGGACCTAAGGGAAGTACTTTCGCTTTAGTGCTACTGAGGTATGATGTACTCTGCTGTGCTCATTTAAAAGTGTCCCTGAGGCTCCTTTTTATCCGAGTTCTTCACAGCTTCGTTCTAGCCCTTTGCACTGGCAATCGAACAGTTAAAGAAAACTTTCGATTACGGTTTCCCAATACTCTTTCTGTCGTATCCATAAACATTTATAACAGCGTTATAGACCTTTGTTAAGAGAAATGTGTGAAATTGCCAAAACAATTTTCACACATTTTTTCTTATCAATTGTGCTGTCATTCGAAGTACCTCGTGTACCTCGAATTTCCTCTTAAAGATAACAGATCGGTTGCTTAAGAAATATGTCACAGGTTACAGCTGATGTCTTCGTCCAAAAAGCACATCTGCATTCGCCTGTTAGGTGACACATGGTCAGCTGCTTTTGGAAACTTCTAGGGTTGGAGTCTCCCGTCTAATTGGTCATCCGAGGATGTGTCATTGAGTGTTAAGGTCACTCTAAAGTGAATACTTCTGTGTTAAACTGCCGGGTCGCTATCCGATGAAATAAAATAGAACAGTCGACTAACAATTAAATAACCCAAAATGGCATTCCATTAACTGGACCTCTGTATAAATACGAACGTACGATACGCATTCCCAAAGTCATTTGAATAATTCCATTATGTTAAAATTCCACATTACCAAAAATTGTCCCACCGTGCAGTAGATCCTACCGTGTTTGTTGTTTTGGTTTTTTTTTGTAATATTTGCACAAACACGAAAATCAACAATAGTAATAACAGTAAAAATAATAACAACAGTAGCATTAATAACTCATTAATGTCATTATCACAACTCGTAGTAAAGATTGTCGTCGTTTTTATTAATATTATTCTGTGAATATGCAAATATCAATATCCTCCCCTCTCCCGTCCCCCCGTCCACCCACCATCTATCATTCCCCTCTCTCGTGTCATCATCGGCATGCCCGTCATAACAAGTAACTGGCAAAAAATGTAAATATTTCGAAAGACAGTAAATGATGTCCAATGGAGGAAAAGAACGAATGACACCAGACAGCAGACATCGACTGCGAGGGCCTGTAAATATTTCAGATGTCTGTGATGTTGTTGTAAATAGATAGCTGCAACAACAACCAACACAATCGCTGTGATGTGCGAGATGTTTAATTATTTTTTGTTTGGCATAAACATGATTGCGATTCCACTGTTGTTTAAATATTTTTCAGGGTTTTTTTTTGTAAAGGTTCTCCCTTTTTTTTGTTGTTTTCTTTTCTGTTTATCTAAGTAATATTATCGACATGAAATTAACACCAAACCCGCCCTCGGAGTCCCACCCACCAACTCTCCCGCTGTTGTCTTTTTTGTTTTTGTTCTAGTGAGTGTGTGTGTGATGTTGGGATTGATGTCACCCTTATCAGCCATTGACACTTTTCTTGTTTTGCGTGTGTGTGTGTTTTTTTTTCTTTGAGTTTTTATTAAAAAGAAAATCACCCACCCACACAACCACAAAAGGTTTGCTGTACAAAATATTTGAAGTAAACATTACCGAAGAAGAAATGTTGGCCAAAATCTTGGCCAACTTTTGTTTTAATTTCATATGGACCAAAAAAAAAGAAAAAAGAAAACAACAACAGTGCAAAACACAGGAAAATACTTTCTCACACATTAATTACATGCAGTTTGATCGGTAAGGGGTTGTGTCGGCAGGGCGCGGGGGAGGTGTGAATATTCTTAAAACAACAGCACAGAAAACAAGAGGAAAAAAGAGTGCCAAAGAGGACGACACCCCTCCGGGCCATAAACAGCACGCGGCATCCGATAATGCTGTTAAAAGCACTCTCGGTTTCATGTTACACCATCTGCGCTCACTCTCATTGGCATTTTGTTTACAAATTCCTTCGTCTCTCCTTGTTCTCGGTCCCATTATTCCCACATCTTGTCTATGCTGTGATTTGTCTGGAATGGAAATGATTGTGAAAATTTGGCGAAAATTAAATCGTTTGTCAATAAATTAGAGACAGATTTCCGTGTGATGGACTGTGACGTGAACACCTCGGGGTGATAAAAAAAAAACACAAAATGTCGACGAATTATTCTTTTCAATATTTTAGAAATGGAACAAAACTTTTTTAAAATATAAAACTAGTACAAGATGTTTATTTTTTTCACCAAAAAACTTTGTGATTTATATTTTTTGCAAAATAGAATGCGATTGTTTTGGCGCTGCTAGGCAGTAGTTCTCGAAGTGTGACAGCTTCTGAAACGAATCCGCATTCCTTGCCTAATACAGGGTTTTCCAACAAGAGGTGTTATTTTGGTATTGAAAGAAAAATGGAATTTTTTGAGATAAATGAACGGATGTTTATTTCATAATAAAGAGGAAGCGATGCCGTTAATAATGAAAAGCAACATCAGCCAAATGGCGAACACGACCACTCATACAGGACCATATTCTTTTCATGAAATTATCCATAACCTAATCGCAAAGTGGCTGCCCTATGTCGTCGATAGCCTCACGAATTCTATCTTTGATATCCTGAATCGACGCTGGACTGTTGGCGTAGACCTTATCCTGCACGTGGCCCCAAAGGAAGAATTCGCAAGGTGTTAAATCACAAGATCTCGGTGGCCAAATGTGATGACCTCTTCGAGAGATAACACGGTCCGGAAACTTTTTAGTTTTGCGAACTGTGACTGCAAATTGTTCACCATTTAATAATTTCAATGCGTTGTGTAGTTTCTACTTGTCGAAGAATAAAAGTGACAGCTACCGAAATACCGGGTGATTCAAAATAACACCTCTTGATGGAAAACCCTGTATTTAATAAAAATAATTAATATGTTCTTTTAAATCGCTTCTCTAAACTTCAAATGCAAAAGAATTCCGTGTTTGCCATTTTCTAATTGAGTTTGTTCGGAAAATTATGCGACAAAAATTCAAAAAGTCAGAATTGAAATGATTTCACAATATTTTGTTATGCAAAAATTTTACCAATTTATTTTTCTATGAAATTTCTACAAAATAAAAAACTAATAAAATGTAGACAAAAAATAGCTACGCCAAATATTTAATTTTCTCAACGTTATAACTTTTTGTGATGCTATTCACCCTAGGCAATTTTACTTGCGGCAATTTGTATGATTGTTTACTCAGGGAAATTCGGTTTCAGGCATTTTTTTATTGTTGCCTTTCAAAATGTCAAGATAATCTGCAGCCAACTTCACACTAGGGAAAACACAAAAGTAATTGCCGATAAGATCTAGGGTTTTCCCTTTCTCACTCTCCTACAAAATTGCCTAGTTTAAAATTTAAAAAAAATACTTTAAAGTAAATTACTCTGACAAAACAATAATTCCGTAAAAAAAAACAACAGTACTGTCTTCAGTCAATAGATGCAGCTATTCAGTTCCTTTTTTTTCAGTGTAAAGTTTTCTATATCAGCACCGTGAGAATGCTAAAAAATACTTGTATTACTTGCAAAACAACGACTTTTTGTGAACTTAATTATTTTTTCTCCAAACTTTCCAATCATTTCCGTTATATCACTGGGTCTCCTATCTTCGGAACATCCCTCTCCACAGCGGTTGTCCATTCCTCCCCTCTTTCAAAGCCTTCTCTGTTCCCCACCACTCCACATAATTTGATGAAAACTATTTCATTTTTAAATTCCATTTCGCGCTCATATCCAATTTAGTTCAAATAGAAGACAAACTATCCACATTCTTATTGGCGAACTTTCTTTTCTTTCCATTACTTTTTTGGCTCTCTATTTCTCTACCATTCTCTCTTTATCTCTCTCTCTCTCTCCCTCTATGCAGTCCAATATTGTGGGTGGCCGAATACAAGTTCGTCGACTATATCGATGGCTCCTCGGTGGCCGTTTGTCTTACGCAAGCCTTATCCGTGTGGACCGTAGGCTTCTTCCTGATGACCATAACCGTGTTCTTCATTTTCCCCCTCTTGATCTTGATTGTGCTATACGGGATTATAGCGAAAAACTTAATCTCCGACACGGGACCCATGATGCGCATCCGTCCCATTAAACCCGAACTGAGTCTCAAGGCACGCAAACAGGTCGTCCTAATGTTGGGCGCTGTGGTTTTGTCATTTTTTCTCTGCCTACTGCCATTCCGCGTGCTCACCATGTGGGTGATAATGAGTTCCGATCAGACGATACTCGATATGGGCGTCGAACGGTACTACTGCCTCCTGTACTTCTGCCGTATCATGTTGTATCTGAACTCGGCCATGAATCCCATACTTTACAATTTAATGTCGACGAAATTTCGCAAAGGATTTTACAGACTCATCTGTTCCGTATGGCTGGCTCTCATCGACGCCCTAACCTGTGGCCACTGTGGCGCCTGGGGGAAGCGTACGGGGCCAGGTGCCATGGCCACCACCACAACGACCAGTTCCAACACGAACACCACCACGAACACCTCGTCCAGTATTTTGTCGCGCAGCTCCAATCGTCGATCCAGTGATGACGTCTGCACCCGCACCCGTGTCCAGATACAGATGCAAATGCCCTATGGCAGCGATTGCGAAATGGTCGCCATGCTGCACCACAGCAACAATGCCGATTGTCGAGCATCTGCGGTCGTTGCAGCAAGTTTGCCGGCATTGAATCGCTACGGTGGTGTAATGAAAAGTCATTCGTCTTTGTCGTCCGCCACAACAGTGATGGCAAGTCCTCAGCATCAGCATCCGCAGTCGCATCCGCATCATCATGTAGTTTGTAGTCGCTTAAAGATGAAGCAAATCAGCTTCGAAGAGGATGAAGCTGCTCTGGCTTAAATGGTTTTAGGGTAGAAACTTTGCGAATATAAGTGTGTATGTTTTATCGCTGCGAGATAATGTGGTCCATTTTATGAAAGTGTGTGTTTTGTTGTGTCTGTTGGCTGATGGCCAGAGGGCCAAGATTAATTACTTTGCTGGGATTTAGAAATACGTACTGCATATGTGTGTGTGTGTCCGAGTGTATGTGCCACATCATTATAGATATTAATTTAGTACTTATTTTTATCAATACAACAGGCTTCAGGGACAGTAATTATATTGAAAGTAGCCGTTAAGGGGAACCGTAGTTATTCCCAACCAATGTGGTGAGAGAACAACAAAGATCACTGATGGCATATAAAGAACATATGACAGGACGCGTACGATTACATACAGACCATCAGAGTTATTTCAGAATGTTTTACTGTCCAAATTCCCACAGTTATCAGTTTAGTTTTCCTCTAATCATAGAAACGTAACAGTTTCATTTAGTTGCCCAATGTTTTTCCACCTAACATTTCTCTCAGTTTTCCTGTAATCGTACCATGGGGCGTATGCGGTTTGTTGAAACAAATATTGCGCATACGAAATCGGAACGTTCGTATTCTTAAAGCGTGAGATGTGAAATGTGAAATCTAATATCCCGAAGAAAACGAATCGGTTCATTTTGCATACTTGCCAAACAGAAAGGAAGGACATTAACACTCTTGTTCGTTGTTCGTTGTTTGCTATTGCATGACTTGACAGGCCGTTGGTCATTAATGTCAGCACACCAAAAGTCTTCAAACAACCAGAGACCAAGGACAACCACATCTACGAGTGCAAATCCGTAATCGGGTATTTTGAATAAACACCCCTTTCGCTTATCTCTAAATGCTTACAAATGGCAATGATAAGCTTTTATCTATTGTTTCCCATCGTCTTGCCGGAATGAGGGGGATATTGTAAAAACATTAACTGTCATCCTTCCGTTGGCAAACAATTCCCCGTTTTCGTTAGCTTCCGGTTTCCTTGTTTTTGGGCGGCTAATGTTTTTTCTTTCCTTTTCTTTGGTTATTTTCCTTTTTGCCAACTACAACAGTTTATTGCCATAAAAACGGAATATGAATGGATGGGTTTTTTCCCTTTTTGTATTAAAGTAATGGCTTTAAGAGACACACGCGAACGCCTCAAGAAGTAGATACCATTTCATCTTTGTTCATCTTCTTCGGTTTCGTTTTTCTGCTTCTGTACATTATAAACGTTGGCAGAAAACAATCAATTTTTCGGACTATTAAATTCAAATGAATGTTCCAATAATATTTACTGATATACCATATTTTCCGGGAGGGGGTGGAGGTGTCAAAAGAAATACAATTTCGACAACAAATACAGGCAATCATGACAGTGTGATAGCGCTACATAAACATATGGATATGGAATGGGCCTTATTCTATAGCGTGATGTTCTCGTTTTATTTCCATAAGGAGTAAATTATATTTTGGACTGTGTGAACAAAAAATCTACTTTGTCTAATCTGCTCCGGATGAGTTTGTAAATAAAATATTCCCTCAGATTGACAACAATTCAGATTCAGAACTTCTCTACGGGTTTGGGAACGATCGTAGACCCAAAATCAGTGGTCCAGGGTAATCATTTCATATCCCCACTTTAATGTTGATAAATTTACTAAAGTCAAGTATGAACTTCCTGGGGTTGGCTTATCTAAAAGTGTACAAGTTAACGAATAATTAAAATTTAGTTTATTTTCATTCTATGAAGAAGTATTTGCAATTTTTTAGTTATTTTTGAAGAACCATTAAACCAACATGTGTGTACAGTCGTTTGCAAAAGAAATCAACCCTTTGCCAAGATTAAGTGTAACAACGTAATGCATGAAACAAAATGCCGCCAAAATTGTAGCTGATAACAAAACGCATGTCATGCTCATGTCTGACGCAGAGTACTTATGGCCGAGCAAGAAAATCTGAACTAAACTCAACACACAAAACAACAAAACAGCACAGCTAAAAACACAACACTGAATCCAAACACAAAAATATGTCAAACGAAATCGGTAGGGCTTGTAAGGATGGATCGTCCGATAAATTGTGTGGGAATGAACAGTAACAGCAAAAACAACAACAACAACAGTTGGATTACATGTGTTATGTGAGAAAATGCCTGCAGCAGACACAGACACACATGTTTTAGAAATGACCAAACGTGAAGTGACACAATCACTGCCACCACTACTAGTTCACTCACTCGCTTACTCTGCGTACTCACTCACTCACACTCACTATACTCGCTCACACTCTATGTGTCTCTCTGAAATTCATATGTATGACATCGATTACTTTCACTTTATCCCTCTACCACTACTACCGCATGGGCATCATCCTTTAATCGTTAAACAACGATTTGATTTGAATTGATGCGTAAGCTGATGTGACGAAAAACGACGACAACAATGATATTCGGTTATTATGGCTGTCGTTGTTGTTGCTGTTGTTGTCGCCTTCGACATCATCGTTGTTGTGTGTGCTACAGCTACTTATGATGATGACAATGCCGTTGCTGCTGCTGCTGCTGCTTTTCTCGACCAACGCGCCACCAACATTCAATGAACTTCTCTCGGTCTCTATTTATCTAATCTACAAATGTGTGTACAAATGGTCAAAACAAAACAAAAAATTATATGAATAGAAAAAAGGAAACAAATATTGTTTGTTGCTGTGTAATCTCAACGTTTAGTTTTACTTTTTTTTTTTTTGTAATTCGTGTGTGCGTTCGTTGGTTCATTCATTTGTTCGTCGTACATAAAATGCTTTCGATTTTCTATTGATATTTTAATGGCAACGAAAATCCCATCATTGACTACAACATCAGTATTACGTTCAGTGTGGTCGTACTCGCCTACAGTGTGTGGTTGCTTCATAGATATGACCACAATTTCAGACACGGGGGGTCATGCTAACAAATCCAAAATGAGCAATGAGCAGTTTTACCCTGCCGCAGATGGTAATTTTCAGTATTTTTGGTAAAACGAGATAAACTTTTTTTTAGTGTTTACTTAGCATTGGGAGTAACGATACCGTGTATTTTATTCAAGATATTATCCATCACTAGTCTCCCCTTCTTCCAGAATTGGCTATCAACTTTTGTTCTATTCTCAGTTCAGAAAGGAACCAAATTTCCTTGGTTTTTAATTTGTTAGTTTGTTAATCACTCCTAAACTAAATTGTTTTCCTTGATGCGTTTGGCTGGCATTTTCCGCAAACATTTCTTCGAACTTCGAGTCTTAAAACACTTCGAGTCTTCGTACATAATCTTAATGTTATTCTCTCACTGTATTCAAAATACATATGTACATTCTAAGATTGTCAATTTAAGCCTTTTTAGAATTTATCTGCCAAAAATGTACAAGGTATACATATTTCTGACACACCGACTTACCCGTCTTAATACCCGTATGACAGAATACCCGTCAAACAGTTCTGCTTTAGCTCCCAACGACTTTTTTCGTTATCTCCAATCAAAATGAGTGGTTGATTTCTTCAAAATACCTCAATCAAGGTGGAAACAATTATTCAAAAATTGATTCGAACGGAAACCCAAAAAAGTATTTTTTTATGGGCCCATGATCCTTTGCCAGAGTGCAAGTAATAAAGATATGTATCAAGTAATGGTAAAAATGTTTTTCTATGTTTGTTATTATTCATCAGATTCAGTTTTTTACTTAACTACATGATTACATACAGTCAAAGTTCCATAAGTTCCCGTAGAAAAGTTCGACTTACGAAGACTGTTATAAAATTAAATGGAATTTGTTATAAAATTGGGAATTCGCCTCCTTAACTGTTACTTGAAGTGCTTCCACGACTTATGGAAGTTTCACTGTATTTACATTTTTATTTTCTTTATTTTACACATTTGACTCTACAAACTGTTGTTTGTCTTGGCCTTCAGAATATATGATTTCCAAGCACTTTGATCTTGTAACCGGCTTCTTCAGTTCCTGATACCAAGGATCTTTATGTCTTTTTCTCCAAGGTCCAACCACTGGAGTTTCGGTCTTCCCTGCTTGCGCTTCCCCGCTGTAGTAGTCGTCCGACGCCGTTCTGGCGGGAGCATTTGATTTGATTCGACCGACATGGCCCAGCCATTGCAATCGCTGTATTCTGATGGGCTTAACTACGTTAAACTCCTGTTCTCCTCCTTAACACAGATCAGGCCATAGATTTTGCGAAGGATTTTTCACTCAAATACAACTTCATCAGCTCTAGCAAGTATCCATGCTTCGGCGCCATACAAAAACACAGATACAATGTTGTGATAGTTTGACGAGAAGGGATTTTGTTCTTGAACTGCCCGATCCTTTGCTTTATTTCGATGCTGAGCTCATTTTTTCCTTTAGAATCCCCTCTCTTATCCACATATCTCCTTATATTGACTTCGGAATAGGGTTGACATGTTGTTCTCACAATCTGAAATGGGCTCCATATTCGTTGTGCCTCACACTGTGGCAGCAAGCCACTTGAACTTGTAGTTTTTATGGCAGCATACGCAAGACAATATTTGTTTATTTTTCTATCAATCTTCTAATATTAATCCATAATATCGGCGCGTACCGTCGTATACACACTTGTATACTAACATATGTATTGAGTCTTTATCGATGTATGTGAATGTGTATTTGTATCTTTGTTAGACTTATCTATGTATTATATCGCCCATACATATATCTATTTATATAATTTTAATGTTAATTTTAATAATATGTTATCGTTTTGTATATACATACATATGTGTACATCTAGAATTGAATGTTTAAGTACGGACATACATGTAAAAAAGGGTGTTCCAAAACATCGTACAATATCTGAATTTGACAGCATTTATAAGGCAAAGTGTTGTTGTTGAAGAAACATAAGACGTTGTTGGTTTCAACAATAACAGTTTACCTTTGAAAGTGGCACGTACACTTACAGGTCCACCGTAATTGTGGCTCACCCTGTGTATATATAGAAATATTTACAGTTTTACTGTTACATGAAAAATATGCCTTGGCTGGATTTTTATGAATAATCATTCTATACGAAACAAGCAAATCGAAATTGAATGAATTTATGTCGTTGTTTTCCAACACCAACAACAACTACGCATAACAAATAAAATATTGTTTGTTATTTATTATTTTTTTTTTTGGAAAATTTTGTGATAATTTCACATTTATACTCGTTGTGCGGCGTAGTCTGATTCCAGAGAAAATCATTCGGCAAATGAATTGTTACTAATCCAAAAGTCCATAAAAAATAGAAATTTCTGGCATTTGAATATAAATCTCGAAGGGAAAACAAACTTTGATTTATCGCACATTAAGAAGCCGAAAACAAACGGCAACTACGACGCATTGCGTACGTGCAACTATTTATTTAGGTTTAAAACGCAAAAGGAAAAAAAAACATAAGAATACATGAAAAGAAATGAAAATTCACATGAAATGTGAAATAAATTTATACACACAAACCCACACACAGACACAGAGTGTTGTCGATTTTACGATCAATTTGTATCCAGCGAACAGTGGAAGTAAATTGAATTTATTATGTCAATCCATCAATATATTTATGTATGTTTATAGCCATTACACTGGCACTCTTACACTAACACTTCTACAGCCAGCCACAGTCACATCCGCATCCGCCTGACACTCGCATACTTACACATAGCCGCCGTATACACGCACGTACACATGCACGAGCGTGCGTATATGTGTGTGTGTGTGTGTGCCAATAGCCACTACTGTATCTTATTATTCGTCCGTAGTCGGTGGCGTTTGTAGGAAATTGAAAGGAGCGAAAGATAATGTTACGGCAGGAAATAGAAAATTTAAGCACATTAATGGCTATTTCAACTGTGTATGAATATGAACATATATAAATCTACACATACATACGTACACAAAAACACTTAAATATGAACCATACCAGGAAACCCCATTTGTAAGGTTTCCAGACTATTATATTTACATTAATAAAATTCCAATCGAAAAGTATTTAAATATGAATTTGAATAAGTTTTAGTTTATTCGCCTATTTAGGATGCCCGAAATGTTTCGCCCCCCAACAGAATGTACAGCTAAAATATTCACAAAAGCTTTAATTTAATATCAGAATGTAATCTTTTTTAATATTTATACACATGTATGTAAACAAGCCCAGTTTAATCGTTTAAATAACGACTTTGTAGCTCATTAAAAGTTTAAATGTAATTTGTGTATTTTTTGTTTTTTTAAATCTGCTCTAGCTAATGGAATTCGAGTTCAGCAGAACCCTTAGCCCTACTAAATAGTAGGGATATTTGCCGTGATGTCACGTTTAAACTATTTCATGAATCTCTATTAGTTGACCGCAATTTAGTCACTTTTGTATTACTTAATGTTCGTGCTTTTACACTTGTGTTAATTTTTGTATATGTTTTCAGCAATACGGGACAATACGTTCCAATGTATGTCATATCGCTACCTTAGAACACCAAGGTTCCAACTGCACCAAAGTAGTTTTGATAAAAAGTTCTTATATGTCATTATTTTTTTTCAACCAGTATTAATTTGTCTTTTTCAATTTATATAGTTCAAAAGTTTCAATTTTAACAGTAATCGCAGCATATTACCCATTATAATAGGTTATGATATAAAAGACAATTTTCCAAAAAATGTCAGTTAGAACCATGTTGTTCTAAGATCGCGATCTGCTGAATGTCAAGCAACGTCCTGGCCATTTTTTGACATGAATAATTCCTATCATGAATAATTGCTTGCCTATCAGCGTGGGCGATTCCCACCAGAAGCTTTGGTCTATCACTGCAAAAAACTAGCCAATATGGTCCATTGTATACTCCGGACAATATTTTGTGGATTGTGAAAAAAAAATGTTTTCTCTGTGTTTTTTTTTTTGTTTTTCACTGAAATATGAGCGAAATTGATTGTTGCATAGCTATTGCAATTGTGCATGCAGCTAAACTTCAATTAACTTTCTTCCATTTTTAAAAAACTCGCGTCACCAAAACAAAACACTTATCGCTTCGAAAACTAGAAAATAATGAGAATTGAAGTATTTTCGCGCAAACACATGCAAGCTGGCTTCAAATCTCTGCCGCGACGAAGCAAATATCTAAATGGTTTTGATTTTCATCAAACTCACATCAACCTATCCGTGTGAGTTTTTTTTCACCAACACAATCAACAAAATGCGAGTTTGATGAGTGAGTTTGATGTGTGGCCATGGCGCTTAAGCCTAGTGAATTTGTTGTCGCCGTGTGCTCGTACTTACTTGATTACTTATTTTTCCCAAAACATTTCATGAAGAAAGAGACGGGGGAAATTCTCTCAAAGCAGTCCACTGATGTGTTATATTTACTGACCGCGACCTTGTTTTTAGTACCACGAGCTCCGAGCGATTAAAGTTTTGTCTAGAAAAGTTTTGTATTGCATAGAGCAGTGATGCCCTCGGCCTATACTCTTGATGCTCTTTGGTTTTTTTTTAAAAAATCTTTGCATAGGCAGTACACACACCCACTCACTTCACACACAATGTCGCATCATCAACACTCTCATATGGATAGCAAATGAAAGAACAAGAAAATAACGCTCTCGTGTGGTTTGTTGTTATAATTTGGTATATAAGGTGTATGTGTGTTGCTGTTTGCTCTTCCATAAGAAGGTTTTGGGCACCACTGATGCAGTCGCCGGCATTTACAAGGTGGAAAAGGCCGCTGTAAAAGTTGTTGATGGTCTTACCTGGAGGACAACCACGGTCGAGCATCCCTGTCACAGAGAGATCGTTTATTGTGATCTTCTGTATTTCTGCGAGGTCCGAGAATAAGAGTAAATCTCCTTCAAAATACGAGCATATGAGATGTTCAACAATGCTGTCGTTCTCCTCCTTGTCTCCACTGATTCTACTGTAGTCGGAATCAACCACTACCCAGTGTTCACGGCTGCTTGTATGGATATGACAGATAACGTGACAAAATCCGCCTGGTGTTCCGTCATGTTGAGTATCCAGACCACCTAGCGTCCTGAGAGCTTCTAATATGAGAAACAGCTTGCATGTGGTCGAGAAGGAGGTACCTGTGTCTGGCTCATTCGCTCTATTCATTGTTATGTTCCCATGCCGTCAGCAACCAAATATGGTAGAAGTCATATGACTATGGCCTCCAGTCTGAGCTGTAGAAATCTTGGGGCTATAAGTTATATGAGTGCAGTTTGGTGCAGCGTTCTGAAGAGCTAGTTTAAATGTCCTCACCATGTTTTTCAAAACAAAAACAAAAACGTATTGGTGTTTCTGAGAAGACTTTATCTCGCGAAATCCCAATTCTACATTTTTACTAGCTCACCATTTGACTTCGATCGATGGACCCAAGTTTCATTCTTATATGCATGAGTATTGTTGTTGTTACTTCCATACAGATTAACCCCGCACTTATTCGTTCTATTCGATTTAAAATGCAGTATTCTTATAAAAATTTGTTATTTTGATTTCCTTAAATCATCTTATAGCGTAGATATGTTCAGTTCCGACGTTTGGCTGTTTATTGGCAATCAATCAGAATTTTAAAATAGTTACCAGGGAGCACAGACCACTTAAAATTCCACTTAAGTTTCCTGATTAAGACAGACAATAAACTACGAACAATGAGTTCATTAAAATTCTGACATTAGTCGTCAAAGCCAAAGCTAATCACATATTGTCAACTTAACCAACCAATGGAGGTCAGTAAACGACACCGTCACAGAGTATGTCTGGCATTGATTTTAAGATTCATTTCGTTTATAAATGACTTTAGCCGGCACTGCCTTACTGAAATAGACGATGGTGTAAAACTTCCTAGCCAACTGCATTTCATAATAATCTAAAGGCAACTCGGAAGCTATCAGGCCAAAAATAATTCGAAACAAATAGAGAGGAACTCACAAAAACGACAAAAGATGCATTCACATCGAAAACTCCAACACTCTTGTGGGGCGTATGAGTTACATTATTGTATTTTAATCGAGGTCGTCGAGTATCTGCGACACAGTGATCGTCCACTGAGTATTTGGTGAGACTTTACCGGGTAGACACTCTCCAAGGGTTTGAATGTTCAGCAAGCCAAATACAACTCAAGCAGGAAAGTAAGAACGAGTAATTAGTAAGAAACTATTTCTGTTTATAAATGGTCAAAGGATCGCAATTGGAAAAGATTCGAAACATAAGTCACAGTTTTCCATTAAAAAAATAACTTAAGATTCTTCGGCCGCCAACAAGCTGAAAAATGTTGCTGCCAAGTCCTCAGCGCACTGGACGTGTCGGTCACCAGATTCCCATTTTCCTCTTTACTCGAAGTTATTTCAGAGGACGAGTCGATGGCGTCGTTTCTGTTTTCATAGACCTCAATACCCTAGCATTGTAGTATTTTCCTTTCCTCATTCCACACCTCATTCGGAGGGTTTAACAGGAGCAAATGAGATAGCTTCGTGGAGTAGTCTTGGACTAGTCGACTTTTCGAACTTTCTACTTTCCCATAAAGTTAAACAATCGATTTTTCGATTTTCAAGTCGATTTAACTGGACTTTTTATTTGAATACAATTTGAAGTTTAAAACAAAACCAAAAACAGTTAAAATGAGATCAATTCTATGCCATTTGTGGTATACAAAACAAAAAGAGGTTCCAAGTTCTCGAAGATATTCTGCTCAATCGATCGAAGAAACCAGCATATTTACTATGTTTCCAGATTTTTATATGATCAACAAAAATATGTAATGAAATTTAGACAAAAGAAGTCGCTGATCGGCCTTTATTCGACGATATGACGCGAAATAGACGAAGCTTAATATTTCAGTCCATATTTTGCATCATTTAACCTAAAAAAAATTCCGTTTTCTCGACTTTTTCGTAATCAATTATAATCGATAATTATCGATTAATCGACGTTTCGTGAGTCGACTTAAACAACCCTATAACAAATTTAATTTCTTATTAGATTGTTTATAAATAAATTTTTAATTATTCGCGATTATGTTTACTTTGTTTTGAGGAATGTCTTGCATTTAATTGAACAGCAATTCGAATAAAATGTTTAAAATTGTTTCCTTATTTAGTTAACAATTAATTATGGTGTATTTATTTTAAATTATTGTACAGAGTATGTGTGTTTTTCTTTCAGTTTCTTTACAAGTGTGAGGTTTCTATTTAAAATTCTGCAAAAAAAAAACTAAAACCAGTTTGTGTCGTTAGAATCGGAATTTATTGATAAATATGTATTGACTTAAACGATAGTAACGGTTAATGTAATGTGTTAATGGATGTTTACAAAGTCGGCAACTCCAGCTCTGATTTGACCACTTCAGACAATTTCTATGGATTCATTAACGGTGTACAGGCGTCCATGTGTCAAATCGTAACGGGAGATCTGCAGTTCGGACAACAAATATCGACATTCCGATAACTGTCTTGCGACAAGTCATTCAGTTAATCGTATCGTCGTATATCCGCCGTCGTTAATTTATTATTATTTGTTAGTATTTAGTACTTTCGGTTTCTTTTTCTTGGTGTATTGTAAACTACATTGTAATTTTGTTCTTTAATTTATTTAGTCCAAGTTCCGTAGTAATCGCTGAGTATCCCCCATACATAATGTAAATAATTAACAGACTCGTATTGTTGCATCTTTGATTGGCTTTTCCGCACTGAAAATTGGCCAAGTACCCCCCGCAAACCAAACACATCCGATACCGCCACAATTTCACCTTAACCCCGAACATATGTATTTCCTAACACTCTATTCTCTTCCCCGCCTAGCCCGATAATATTAATAGCTACCTATCGCCTGGAGCCGTACTACGATGGAACGATACAGGCCGTATGTTTCACTTCGGCCGACACTTTCTGGAGTGCATTCTATTTCATTGGCAGCATTACTTTGTTCTTTCTGTTGCCCTTCGGTATTCTGGTTCTATTGTACACGGCCATCGCGTACAAGTTGTTGAGACGGCATTCGGAATTCCAACGACCCACCTCACCCAATATCAATGTGGCCAACGGCCCGGTGATAACGGCAACGGCCATTGCTGGTCCTTCGTCCGGTTCTCCCAGCAAACAACAGATATCCATACGGCGGGGAACAACGGCCAACGTCAATAGTCATCCACAGAACAATAATTTGCGCAAACATCGTCAGCAGGTGATTTTCATGTTGGTAGCAGTGGTTTCCAGCTTTTTCGTCTGTCTTCTGCCCTTTCGAGCCTTCACCCTCTGGGTCATAGCCAGCTCCAATGAAAATGTGGCTTCGCTGGGCTTGGAGGGCTACTACAACATTTTGTACTTCTGCCGCATCATGTTGTATCTGAATTCGGCCCTCAATCCCATTCTGTACAATTTGATGTCTTCGAAATTTCGTACCGGTTTCTGGCGCCTCATTGTTTCCTGTTGTCGCAGGCACAAGCAAAAACGGGGTCTCTGTAATCGTCGCCACATCAGCACATACACACGACGGGAAGCCAACATCTTGGACAATGGCAATAGTTTGAGGTCTCGTCGACCCTTGAAGCGTGAGGCCACCTTCTTGGTGAATTCAATATCGACGTCATCGGGCACAGAGCGGACGTCGACAACATGGCGCAGTGGTAGTCTATCGACATCGTTGACCGCGAATGCTAGCAAACCGCCCGAGTCACATTCGCTGGCAGCAGCCATAACGGATATGGGCACGGCAGCTCTGGCCACAATGTATTTTAATTGAATGTAGCCAAATGTTGACAAAACAACAACACAATTAAAACAATATTGCTTCCAATCACAGTATACATAAATACATACATACATTCTAACTAAATATTCATATACACACATACCTACTTACACAAATATAATAAATTAATAAATAAATAGTTTAAGGCACGTCCATCGTGTACAATGTACAATAAGCAATAATTGAAGATTTTTCACTACTAGATGAAGTTTAGATCTTTTACGATAGTTGTGCAATCACTTTTTTGCACAAAACCGGAGATATCTTCCCA
The DNA here is from genome assembly GCA_958296145.1 of Hydrotaea cyrtoneurina. Lineage (NCBI taxonomy): Eukaryota > Metazoa > Arthropoda > Insecta > Diptera > Muscidae > Hydrotaea > Hydrotaea cyrtoneurina. Next base: position 148,472,067 of record OY282512.1, on the reverse strand, counting down.
TGAACATTGTGCGCACAGCTGCGTAGTTTTCATGTTTCTCTCAGATTATTTTAATTATTTTATAAGAGAAACAAACGAAGAGGTAATTGAAATAAAAAGAAAAAAGAAACACCGCCGAAAGGCATTGGCGAACTGGTAAGTATCGGGGATTACATGCTAATTACTGACGAGAGCTATTGGATTCATTCCAAACCGAAATACATCATTCTTCTGTGTTAAATTTAAGTCGGGTTTCTTAATTATTCTCTTTCCCGAGACAAAGTATCCTCCGCCATATGTAATCTTGTTCGAACTAGTGATGGCACACAAAATTAATAATCGACGTAATCAGAAATATTTCAGCCCATATTTCTTTGAGATATTTCTTACCAAACTCCAAAACCTTTTTGTCGGCCAATGGGACAGCACTTTCTAATTTGTAGTGTCACTAAGATGGAGCGACTACGCATGCTGCAAGGCAACCTAAGGACAGGCTCACTAGGCCTCATTTGGGCCACACGTTACGTAGTCAATTGTATTTTTCTCTTTAATTTGATGATTTTGCGTCCACATAGACACTGAAGAAAATATTAAAATAAGCATATGAATATAAAAACGCCCATAACACTGTACAACAAAATCAAATTTTTCCAAAATTACAAGGTCCGACCTATAAATTTTGATAGAGGAGACAAAAAAAAAAGACACGTGTATCGGCGTTTTGAAAGTTTACATCTGGGTGTCATTTTGGGGGGAGGTAAAGTTTCCCCCAAATGCAAATTTTGTATTGTCAATCGGCATAGAAAATCGAGTAAAGCTTACGTTTAAAGTCTAAGGTGTTTTCAGCAAATTTATGCCAAATGTTGCGGAGAACAATTTTGTAGAATATGTTAACCCTCTAACTCCTCAAGGCATGGGTCTTTTTTGTCCTTCTTTTAAAAAAGAGCAAAAAAACACCATTAAAACAGGTATTTAAGGGGTTAAAATGTTCCGCAAAAATATTCGCCATGAAATTTTACTATAAGTCCCTAAATACACCAAAACGGAAAATTCAACCAGAAAGTCAGAAATAAGACACAACACTAGAGAGCTTAGGGTTAATTTTGCATTTATTAAAAATTTTATTTTAAAGTACCCCAAAAATTTATCACTTGTCCAGCATATTTCATTTTTGTAGAATATGTTATGCAAAAATATTCGCCGTGAAATTTTACTATAAGTCCCTAAATACACCAAAACAGAAAATTCAACCAGAAAGTCAGAAATAAGACACAACACTAGAGAGCTTAGGGTTAATTTTGCATTTATTAAAAATTTTATTTTAAAGTACCCCAAAAATTTATCACTTGTCCAGCATATTTCATTTTTGTAGAATATGTTAACCCTGTAAATACGTACGTTCTTCCCATCTGTTCTTTGGCTAATTAGATCCGTTACATTACAACAAAAACAAAAAAATCAAAACAAAAATCAATAGCTATATTTCTTATTGTTCTGAAATCGTGTGCGGTGCATATATTGTGTACATAATTTGTTTTGTGATTTGAGTGTTTTACTTAAAAAATAACAAAAAATTAAAGTAAACAATTAAACATTACGTGTAAGATTTGTTTTGGCAAAAATGTCCAATTGTTTGGAAAAATTTGATTTGTTTTGCTATATCTGTGGTAAACATACTATACCTGAATATAAAGTTACGTTTTTCAATAGTAAAGTTGAAGACATCTATAAAAGTTATTTTGAGCTGGAAGTTTTTCCAGATGAACTGTGGACGCCGAAGCATTGCTGTCGCATTTGTTACAATGGCTTAATTTTGTGGTCCAAAGGTAATTCTTTTTGACCAATATTCCAAAAAACATTGGAAGTTAAGAGCTGAGGGAACATTAGGAGAGCACAATATCGTTCATCAAGCATTGGTGCCAACTGAAAAATTCTCTTCTTATTTAGGGACTTATAGTAAAATTTCACGGCGAATATTTTTGCGGAACATTTTAACCCCTTAAATACCTGTTTTAATGGTGTTTTTTGCTCTTTTTTAAAAGAAGGACAAAAAAGACCCATGCCTTGAGGAGTTAGAGGGTTAACATATTCTACAAAATTGTTCTCCGCAACATTTGGCATAAATTTGCTGAACACACCTTATACTTTAAACGTAAGCTTTACTCGATTTTCTATGCCGATTGACAATACAAAATTTGCATTTGGGGGAAACTTTACCTCCCCCCAAAATGACACCCAGATGTAAACTTTCAAAACGCCGATACACGTGTCTTTTTTTTTTGTCTCCTCTATCAAAATTTATAGATCGGACCTTGTAATTTTTTTTTGTGTTGTACAGTGTAATTAAACGAGTTCATAAAACTTAATGTTTGCGAATCTGAATAGAAGATTCTACAGAGGTTAGGGCGTAAGGTTAGCACCCTCTACTTATTTCTTATCATGGCTGGTTTCCGAAATATGACCAAAAGAAAGACAAGGACAAATTAAATAATTTAAAAAAAATCTGCTAAATCCGGAAATCCTTATGTTGTATCACATGAGATTTACATCCTTTGCCAATATTTGCGCAACCTAACCAATGGCTTATCCTCTATCTAAGGTCGAACGTATTGTACAAGATAAGGTAATATATAAGGTATTTATATACTACCCTCTACCTATATTTCGTTTGTGCAACCAAGTGTTTGCGCAACAAAATAGATAGGACGTATGGTAAGGAGTAAAGTAAGGTAAGCATCCTATATCTCTCTTTGCACAACTAAATAGGGGATAGAACGTAGTGTAAGTATCTTCTAACTATAACCTATATTCTACCTACCTTTAGTTTGTGCAAACAAATCTATGCGCAACTAAGTAGGGGATAGGACGTAAGGTAAGGTAAGTATCTTCTAACTATGACCTATGCTGTATAATTTGTTTTCACAACTAAATGTTTGCGCAACAAAATAGAATATTTTATAGCATCCTCTATCTATATTTGATTTGCGCAACTAAATAGGGGATAAAACATAAGGTAAGTATCTTCTACTAAATAGGGGATAGGTCGTAAGGTAAGGTAAGTATCTTCTAACCATGACGTATGCTCTAACATTTGTTTGCACAACTAAATGTTTGCGCAACAAAATATAATATTTTATATAGGATAGAACGTATGTAAGGAGTAAAGTAAGGTAAGCATTCTCTGTCTGTCTCATATCTTCCCTACCGTGGCTGGTTGCGAAAATATGTCCAAAGACAAATTATATAATTTTTAAAAATCCAAAAATTCGAAAATCCTTACATGATTCAAAAAAGTATTTAAGGGCAAGCTTCTGACCTATATCCTCTGTCAATCAGCCAAATTGCAGACAAAAATATTTTTTATCAAATTTCGAAAATTTTGAAAGGCTAACCCCTTGCTTTTTTTTTGACCGAAAATATTTTTTCTCGAATTTTGGGACTTTGTTACCGTAGATATTTTGTGCATTCAAAATGCATTAATTATCATGTGGAAACAATTTGATTGCTTTGCTGGTTACCAAGATATGAATGAAAAGGTCCATTCTGGATGCGTACTTTATTTCGCTAGTAAAGCCTATGGAAGTTGACGGGGCTACTTCGATACATAACATCAATTGTAGTACAGTACCTGAGCTTTAATTTAATGACAATTGCTCTTGATACGCTGGCTGGTTTCCGTACCATGACCAAAAAATCAAGGTCAAAAATATAATTTGAAAATATGAAAATTCTTATGTGAGACATAAAGTATTACAACATCAAATGTTTTAGTTGCGCAAATCCTATCTCCAAATATATATCCAATATAAGGGGTACATTGTATGGAATAGGTTAGGTTAAGGTGTAAGGTAAAGCAAACATATTCTACCTAACTTCTAGTCTCTATCTATCCGTGGTTTGAGCACACAAATATTTGTACATCTAAATACAATATTTAGTATGCTAGTTTTTTCAAGCCAATGTTTGAGCAACATAATATAATATTTTATAGAAGATATGACGTATGTAAGGAGTAAAGTAAGGTAAGCATCCACTATATATCTTTGATGTGCGCTACTAAATAGGGGATAGGTCGTAAGGTAAGGTAAGTATCTCCTAACTATAACCTATATTCTACCTACCATTAGTTTGTGCAAACAAATCTTTGCGCAACTAAGTAGGGGATAAAACGTAAGGTAAGTATCTTGTAACTATAACCTATATTCTACCTACCATTAGTTTGTGCAAACAAATCTTTGCGCAACTATGTAGGGGATAGAACGTAAGGTAAGTATCTCCTAACTATAACCTATATTCTACCTACCATTACTTTGTGCAAACAAATCTTTGCGCAACTAAGTAGGGGATAAAACGTAAGGTAAGTATCTTGTAACTATAACCTATATTCTACCTACCATTAGTTTGTGCAAACAAATCTTTGCGCAACTAAGTAGGGGGTAGAACGTAAGGCAGGGTAAGTATCTTCTAACTATGACCTATGCTCTAACATTTGTTGGGACAACTAAATGCTTGCGCAACAAAAAAGAATATTTTATAGAGGATAGGACGTATGTAAGGAGTAAAGTAAGGTATGCAATCATTATCTATCTTTGGTTTCTAAAAGTTTGGCTAACCCACTGTTTGCACAATCAAATGTTTGCGAACCTAACCGTTGTAATATCCTAAATCTAAGGAATCCCTAAGTTACCTTTACCATCCTATCCCTAAGTAAAAGTAAGCATCATTTACCTACATACTACACTCTATATATCTACTAACCAAAAAAAAACAATCATTATCTGCCTTTGATTTGCGCACCTAAATGTTTACACAACTAAGTCAGAAGCTGGTTATCCACACATTTATTTGCCATAAGTCATAGCCTCGATAAAATATTCTATGTAGTTGTGCAAACCAAAGATAGATGTAGAGGATAATTTTCAAAATTTTCGAAATTTGAAAAAAAATATTTTTGTCTGCAATTTGGCTGATTGACAGAGGATGTGGGTCAGAAGCTTGCCCTTAAATACTTTTTTGTATCATGTAACATTTTTTGGATTTTTAAAAATTATATAATTTTTCTTTGAGATAGGCTCAAGAGGCTTTCCTTACGTCCTATCCGATATTTAGTTGCGCAAAGGTTTGTTTGCGTAAACTAATGATAGATAGATCATAGGATACTTACCTTACCTTACTTCTATCCCCATTTAGTTACGCACACATTTAGTTGAGCAACTCAAATGTCGATAGAGAATGCATACCTTACCTTACTCCTTACTATACGTCCTATCATATATAAAATATTCTTTGTTATTGCGCAAACATTTAGTTGTGCAAACAAATGTTAGAGCATAGGTCATAGTTAGAAGATACTTACCTTACCTTACTTAGTTGCGCAAAGATTTGTTTGCACAAACTAATGGTAGTTAGAATATAGGTTATAGTTACAAGATACTTACCTTACGTTCTATCCCCTACTTAGTTGCACAAAGATTTGTTTGCACAAACTAATGGTAGGTAGAATATAGGTTATAGTTAGAAGATACCTACCTTACGTTTTATCCCCTATTTAGTTGCGCAAAGATTTGTTTGCACAAAGTAATGGTAGGTAGAATATAGGTTATAGTTAGGAGATACTTACCTTACGTTCTATCCCCTACATAGTTGCGCAAAGATTTGTTTGCACAAACTAATGGTAGGTAGAATATAGGTTATAGTTACAAGATACTTACCTTACGTTTTATCCCCTACTTAGTTGCGCAAAGATTTGTTTGCACAAACTAATGGTAGGTAGAATATAGGTTATAGTTAGGAGATACTTACCTTACCTTACGACCTATCCCCTATTTAGTAGCGCACATCAAAGATATATAGTGGATGCTTACCTTACTTTACTCCTTACATACGTCATATCTTCTATAAAATATTATATTATGTTGCTCAAACATTGGCTTGAAAAAACTAGCATACTAAATATTGTATTTAGATGTACAAATATTTGTGTGCTCAAACCACGGATAGATAGAGACTAGAAGTTAGGTAGAATATGTTTGCTTTACCTTACACCTTAACCTAACCTATTCCATACAATGTACCCCTTATATTGGATATATATTTGGAGATAGGATTTGCGCAACTAAAACATTTGATGTTGTAATACTTTATGTCTCACATAAGAATTTTCATATTTTCAAATTATATTTTTGACCTTGATTTTTTGGTCATGGTACGGAAACCAGCCAGCGTATCAAGAGCAATTGTCATTAAATTAAAGCTCAGGTACTGTACTACAATTGATGTTATGTATCGAAGTAGCCCCGTCAACTTCCATAGGCTTTACTAGCGAAATAAAGTACGCATCCAGAATGGACCTTTTCATTCATATCTTGGTAACCAGTAAAGCAATCAAATTGTTTCCACACGATAATTAATGCATTTTGAATGCACAAAATATCTACGGTAACAAAGTCCCAAAATTCGAGAAAAAATATTTTCGGCCAAAAAAAAAAGCAAGGGGTTAGCCTTTCAAAATTTTCGAAATTTGAAAAAAAATATTTTTGTCTGCAATTTGGCTGATTGACAGAGGATATAGGTCAGAAGCTTGCCCTTAAATACTTTTTTGAATCATGTAAGGATTTTCGAATTTTTGGATTTTTAAAAATTATATAATTTGTCTTTGGACATATTTTCGCAACCAGCCACGGTAGGGAAGATATGAGACAGACAGAGAATGCTTACCTTACTTTACTCCTTACATACGTTCTATCCTATATAAAATATTCTATTTTGTTGCGCAAACATTTAGTTGTGCAAACAAATTTTACAGCATAGGTCATAGTTAGAAGATACTTACCTTACCTTACGTCCTATCCCCTACTTAGTTGCGCATAGATTTGTTTGCACAAACTAAAGGTAGGTAGAATATAGGTTATAGTTAGAAGATACTTACCTTACCTTACGTCCTATCCCCTACTTAGTTGCGCAGATCAAAAACATATAGAGGCTGCTTACCTTATGTCCTATCCCCCATTTAGTCGCGCAAACATGTACTTGCGCAAATAAAAGAGAGATATAGGATGCTTACCTTACTTTACTCCTTACCATACGTCCTATCCTATATAAAATATTCTATTTAGTTGCGCAAACATTTGGATGTGCAAACATTTAGTTGTGCCAAAATTCAGTTGCATATACATTTAGTTACTCAAACACTAATTTTCGCATACATAGATAAAGCATACGACATAGTTAGACAATACTTACCTTAGATTACGTTCTTCTATGTGGTTTCACAAATCAAACATACCTTAATGTACTCCTTACCATACGTCGTATTCTCTTTAACATCTTTTATTTAGTTGCGCAACCACTTGGTTGCACAGACTAATGATAAATAGAGCATAGGATACTAACCTTACCTTACGTTCTATCCCCTATGTAGTTGCGCACCTTACTTTAGTCCTTACCATACGTCCTATCATATATAAAATCTTCTATTTTGTTGCGCAAACATTTAGTTGTGCAAACAAATGTTAGAGCATAGGACATAGTTAGAAGATACTTACCTTATCCCCTATTTAGTTGTGCAAGCATTTGTTTGCAAACACAAATGATACAGACTTTTCCTAAATTAAATTTTTGACCTACAATCAGTCTCATTATGCGAAAGCGAGACATGGAATTTGTTGATATCTAATGCTGTACCACCCGCACTGATAAGGTGTTCCATTAATAGTAACACCTTCATACAAACTATTTTCGACAATCGCTTGTTTGTGCATTTCACAGAGATGCGTAGTGCAAGTATGTACAATTGTATTCAGCAACAATATAACAATTTTTCAGCTGGATGTTATTGAATACCAATATAATTGATCATTTATTGATAAATGACGCACATTCTGAAATATACGAACCATTATGATCTCCACTTGACCCGATGAATTAACGTATGTTTCTTTTTATATTTCATATATTTTATTTAAACCCTTATTAAATATATAAAATTATAAAAAATTAAATTTTTAGAAGACAATTAAAATATTTTCCGGATAGGGTAGAGGAGGGACAAGGAAGAAACGGAACAGAAAAAATAAAATAAAACAAAATAATATTGAAAGCATTCAAATCAAGGCAAAGAAAAACATTTTGTGGTTTGTTTTGAAAATGTATATTAAATATATAATAGATTTGTTTGTGGTTGTATGATCTATATTTTCAGAGAATAATTATTTTATGTATGTATACGTTTTTTTTTTACTTTATTTTAAATATGTTGCAAACTAATGAAAGTTGTGGTTGCTTGATGTTCCTAATTTCATTTAATTTACTTTCTTATGGTAATTAATGTTTAAATATTCCTTTTTGTTTCAGTAAATGTTAGTAATTATTTTAATTACAACGAGCGTTTAAATCGGTGCTTTAAACTGAAAACTGAAAAACAGGATTACTAAGGAGAGAACAAAATTAAAACTAATCTTTTTGCTCTTCATGAACTTTTTACGTTTTTCATTTAATGTAAATACTCGTTACACATCACAAATTATTTAGAAAGAGAGAGAATTGTAATTAATTAATATAAAGAGAAACGAAACAAACCGGATGTTGGTTGACGAAGAACAGACCTAAACGTCTAATTAAAATTTAAATCTGACCTTACTACACGAAAAGAATGGAGCCACTTGATGGCGATTCTAAGGAAGTTACCATATATGCAATAGACAGATAGATAGCTTGTTGTACATATCATACATGGGTACTAGCATTTTCCATAGAGATGGTTGGTTTAATGTGTGCTAAGAATCGGACAACATAAAACGAAGCATAGGAAAAAAGCAGAATCTTTTGTTTTGCAGAAACTAATACTAGGATTTTTCATTAAAACTGTAACCTCCTGTTTTTAATTATTGATTGGTGTGTTGTGATTTTAGTTTTGTTTTCATCTATCTTGTATATTAATTGGTTTTGTTGTTGTTGTTGTATTTAGCTACTACACATTTGTTTAAAATAAAAAATAACCTTATATATCTTGTGTCCATCGAAATACAGATCGATTGACCACCGATGCAACAAGTGAATGGAATCAATCAATCGCAAGAGAAATCTTTGAATAACATCATGATCATCATCATTATCATTACAATCATTTGAAAACTATGTTGGTTAGTTGTTTTCATCTCATTTGTGTTTGTTTGCAGTTTTCTTTTTTGATCTCACTTTTTATCATTAGCATTCGTTATGAATTGTTGTTGTTTGTTTTTCTTTAAGTTTTGAAATTTATTATTTTAATTTTACTGTTTGTTGGTTTTTTGTTGTTTCTTTTTTATGTTATAATAAAATAATGATTCACAATTAGTTGGAGAGTAGTAAATATTCAGCAGCAACCGGACTTTGTATTTTCCACTGGACGTCCTTTATCGAGATGGACTTGGGGGGAGTTTTCAGTGGCGCTCGATGGCGGTCCAACGCGATTCTTAATCTCAGCAGCCATTGTCATAAAGGCCTGTTCCACGTTAGTGGCGCTTTTGGCTGAAGTTTCAAGGAATGGAATGCCTAATTGATTTGCATATTCCTTTAAAATAAAAAGAAAAACGAATAGTTAATAATTATGAACACAAATCACATACAAATAAAACTGTATTTGAATTAAATTCTTTTCATATTAATTTTACAAATATTAAATAAAGAAAACAAGTTTCCATGTGCGGAACATTTGTGATAGAATACTGTGTTAGAGCTCTGTTGTTATATCTCTCGTTATATCACATATATCCTGTTACAGAATGCCAATATGATATTTGAGGTACAATCGATGTGAACGATCTATCGTTTAACAATCGATGGCTAAGAGCTAATTTGTAACATTTTCCTTTTACCTTGTAAACAAATTTAGTAGATATCTAGTTTTTAATAAAAAAAAAAGAAAACAAGCCGAACCCGATTCGTATTTTCAATTGTACCAGAAAATAATATTTCAAAAATCAACCTTTTTTCGTCCATAAAAATCGACCCTTACGACGGATCCTAATAATTAATTGAAATATTACTAAATACCTATTAGAAACTGTCATCATTTTACATCAAATCTACATGACACTTTATATCCTAACCTCATGTTATACGATGGTTCCCTTCTGCCGCTTTCAACATGGATACATCCGCCCGAGAGCAACGCTTGCAAATTGTTGAAATTTTCTGTTCGTCAAACTAACAAATTAATACATTGTCATACTATTGATTTACATCATAATGAAAATATCTACTAATATTGGAAAATAATTGTAGTAATTATTAGTGCAGTATGGATTTTCTTGCAGGTCTTATATGGAGATTTAAAAATACATATATTCAAAACCTTAATTTGTTCATAATATTTTGCTTACCGCAGATAAGGTCTTCGATAATCATGAATATTCATTTTAAATTAGATCAACATTGTATTTTTATACTCAGAAAAATAGAATTCAGAATCCTATAAATTCGCAACAATAATGTGTGAGACAGAGAGTAGCAACCTGAGTTAAATTCGACCTAAAGTGGTTAAAAAATGATGATGCATGCACTAAACAATTGATTAACTCTTTGATAAACCATTTATGTTTACATGTTGACAGTAGGCCACACTAGGGTTTCTTTGTTCGTGTCGAAATTTTGGGTCAAATGTTAAAAAGTAGTCTAGATTTTGGTTCCTAGAGGATATTAACATTTGTTTATATTTAATTAGAAAAATGGGTAGTCAAATTGGATGATTGACATCCGATACTAATTCTTATTATGCAGTGCACTTGCGCTAGCTTGATGCCAAATTTGTTCAACTTCGCGAATTATATAATATGGTTCATTTGTCGATCTAATTTTGTAGTCTTTCCTTTAAAATGAATCTGTTAATAGGAACATTTTTGATCGTGGCGCCAATTCATGTTAGTCATGTTAGCGCGAGTGTACTGTATATTCTACATAAAGAAAACTCACCGCAGCTGTGGTATGATCAACAACTTTCTTAGTCGTTAAATCGCTTTTGTTGCCCACCAATAATTTGTTGACATTCTCACAGGCATATCGCTCGATTTCCTCAAGCCATTGCTTGACATTGTTGAAGGATTCCTGATCCGTACAATCGTAAACGACAATAATACCATGAGCGCCTCTATAATAAGATGAAGTGATGGTACGGAAACGCTCCTGACCAGCAGTATCCCACTAAAAAATATCATGAATTATTAATATACTAAATAATTTGCATTCCAAATACTTACAATTTGTAACTTAATAGTTTTGCCATCCAATTCAATTGTTCTGATTTTCTGTAGAACAAACATTTACATATTATTATCTATTTGTTATTTTTTATCTGCAGATTAACAATCAACTTACAAAGTCTACACCAATTGTGCTGATATAACTTTCGGTGTATGTATCGTCAGCAAATCTGAGTAAAAGACATGATTTTCCCACACCCGAGTCGCCAATCAGAAGTAATTTGAAGAGATAATCACTGCAAAAATAAAACAAGAATAAGAAATAAGTATTTTTTGCATTTCCGGGATATTGTGCTCGTTCTATAAACACAACTGGGAACGATAAAAAATATGTGTTAATCACTTTTTGCGATAGGGCATGAAATTGCAAAGTGTTTTGTAGTTTGATTACAAATGTCTCAGTGAAAATATGAAACATCGAATAACCGTGATAACGCAGCAGCAGCAGCGTTAATTTGAATTGAAATGATGACGATAAAAATGAAAAAATACTAAATACGCCACAGTATTGGGATGTTTGCATCTAAAAAAAAAATATTTTAAAACATATCACTTGCCAAATTCGACATACATGTAGCAGCGGTTGTTGTGTCGCGGTTGACAACTAGGACCAGTGACAATGTCTTTTAAACGTCGTATGTAGCTAGACTACCTCAGACATTGACACGATCTTTATATAGTATAGTATCGATAAGAAAATTAAAATAATATTGTGGCAAATGAAATACTCTCTTTTTGTGTTCGAGTTCATATTTTGTTCATGATTTTTTGAGTATAGTTTTACCCACCTTGACGCCGTCGACAATATGGGCTACATTATTTACTATGGCTATGCAGGCGTTGTTTACGATGTCTTCAGTAGACAAATCGTAATACTAATCCCAGCTTGGATACGAATACTGCCGCAACAAAGTGTACACCCCAAACCATTTCACTTGTTTTAATCACACTCATGCTGAACAGAACACATGCATACATGCACATTATCGTGTATGGAACATTTTATTGATTTAAAGGAATTTAGCTAAACATATTATATAAACATTTACAAGTCAACGATGACTTCATTCCGCAAACTATTCGCAATTCTATTCAAATGGTTATCATGAGAGGAATGCAAATTAATACGAGATATTTTCTTCTCATTTGCTCATCATTTGAAATTCATACTTAGAAATTAAAAACAAAGGTATAAAATGTGATTTCCCAAATAAAAGTTCTACCGAACCTTTCTGCGATGGACGTGGTCGCAGGTGGGAAATATGAATCGATCATAACGAAACTTTACAGGTTGTTTTAGTTCAGACAAAAACTACTTACACACACGTGATGCTACTGTAGATGAAACATTTGTGCGCTTTTTTATTTAAAATTATTGAACTAATAAAAATGTGAAGAATATAAAATGACAGGAAAGACCAAATACATTTCATTTGAATACCTGAAGTTCATATTGGGATGCTAAAACTGCACAGCAACAAGAACATGACAAGTAAAATAATATAGAAATATCTGACGGGTCACTGGATATTGACCTCAAATGAGCACGCAGTTCCTATCTGCTAGATATTTTTAATCATTTTCTAAATTTCGTACGCAATCTTGTGCATTTACATGGCTTTTTTTAAAGAAACTTTCAAGAAGGCAATCTTGATTGTACAACAGTATGAAACGCAACTTTGAATAATGTTTTACAACAACATTTTCATTAAATTTTAATGGTTTCGTTTACAAATACAATGAAATTCAACTTTCTATCAAGACAAATACTACATAAATACATATCACTCATTAACTGGAGTAGTGTCATAACTCTAAAGACGATATTTTTCAGAAGAGCCGTTTAATGTTATCAATTGCGTCTTACTTCGCAAATATAGAAAAAAAAAACTGTAGGGTTTCCCAATAATATAGAGGCCTCACAAATGTTTGTTCACTGCAGAACAAAAGTCAATCAATATTACAGATTTTTCTAGAGCAAAAAATAGAAAGTGCATTTTTAATTGTGACTCTAATGAGCGTTAGTATTTCATATCGCCTTGCAGATGGCAAAGAGAAATCATATTGTATACTTTGTGCAGGGCACGAACTGAAGGCAGTTATGCTACGGGTTTACTCGGTTGGTTTACTGTGCTTGGTGGTGATGGCACAGTCGAGACATTAACAGTCATAATGTAAAACTTACGACAATCTCTCAAAGAGCTCAGATTGAGTTTTGTCCCTATATTTTGAAGTATAGTGGACCAGGGATTGAGTGACAGGTTTTTGCCAAAACAACATTCAGTAAAAATTCTAACAGAATGCTCATTCGTTTCATCCAAACAACGTATGAACAATTTGGATATCTATCTGTGTAATACGAATCTCATATTCCAAATTCAAATTAAAACATGTTTTTAATGTAAATTCCTATGTGTTGTCAATGGAATGTGTGTGTGTCTTATAAAACCGGGTTTTAAATGATTCTCCGTTAGAGCCAAATCCTCGCAATTGTAACAACAAAATATCTTTCAAAAACTGAACAAATTGTGGATGCTTTTTGATCAAGAATAAAGGAAATTAAAATAACAGGTATAATAATCGCGATATTTCAAAAACTGAACAAATTGTGGAGGCTTTTTGATCAAGAATAAAGGAAATTAAAATAATGTAGACATTTGAACAGACTATTTGTAACTTAAACATCGCAACTTAACATAGGACCTCGACTCTTCTGTTTGTGAGGTCACTTTTGGATGTGAAAACTTTAAGGTTAATGTACAAACTAATGTATGCGATGCGATGTATGTTTCAAACTGGTCCCTTTCATATTCAAATATTACTTTTTTGATCAAGACAATCTTACGCCTGCTATACGATATGTTACACGAGATCATTTAGATGCAAAAATATACATGTGGATCGTGTTTGTCCTTGGGATACAAAATTAATTGGTTTCATTCTATTCCCACTCCTACTTGGATGAATGATATGTATTCCGTACAAAACATTTTGCCCTAAATAATTAACATTAAACAATAAATTATCATTAGTCGTCCAATGGGAATGTCTAGTACAAAAGGAAAATAAATTTTGTAATAAACAATTAATTCATTATCACCGGTAATTGAATGGGGATGATCAAGATTCAATTAAAGTAAGCAGCATTCAGATACGCTATGAAAAGGAGTGATCCAAGCACCGGATCCAAACACCACTAAATAAAGTTATGACATCTTCTGTATGCACATTAATGTTTATTCCACTTACTATATCTTTGCCAGAAGTTTTTATCCAAGACACCATGATCTGATGAACTTGTTTTAGAAAACATTTTAAAATTAACATCAACGCTAACGTTGCTGCTTAGAAGACCATTTTTCCCATATAGCTGAGTATAAGCCGAAAATGTGGTGAAATGTTCCGCAATTTTTCTCATAATAATTATATTAAATACAATTTTCAAAAAATGTCACCAGTTTATAAGTTATCGGACGTTCTTATTTTCAAAATCAACCAATTGTTTTTGACATATGTGTCTGTGTTCAGGATCTTTCTGAGAATTTTCGCCTCTGACATACGAACTGAAGATTTTTCTTGTAAAAAAATTAGGGCCTTTCAAACTCACTAATTCCAAATATTCCTATCAATACGTGATGAGAGTACAGCTGCTGGATGGTACCAAGTATTGGCGTGTGGATATTCTGATGCCGATTGTGAACTCCGTACTCACAATTCGAAAAAATATTGGGTTTGTGGTATATTCATGTGACACCACAAAATTCAGATGGAATGAATCATACCTAATATACATTATTCACTCTGTTGTAAAGTTATGGACGATTATCGGATGAATACGAAGTGAGATGTGGAGAGAATGCCGAGAGAACTCAACATTAATAATTCTAATATTCATCGCTGTATAAATCTCAAAAAGAGAAAAAATTGTCGACGAATTTCCCCTCATGGGTGCTGATTGTCTAGGTTTGTCAGATCGTAAACTAAAGCCAAAAGTCGGAATACCTACTTGTTGACTTCTTGTACACATCCGTCGACGGTCTTGGGGGTTCTGGTCCGGGCCCACAACCTTTTAGGCTACAAAACATACTGCACTATTATTTCAGAACGTAACATTGTCATGGAATGCATGCTGTTGGAGGAGGGGAATTGGTTATCAACTCAATTATTATAGTGCTAGTAAGTTTCGCAGCCACACATTTGAAACACGCATTTTGGTTGATTATCAATAAACAATTCTTCCAATTCCTGAGCAGCTGAATGTAAATTGCAACAAAACGAAAACAACACAAAAAGAAATTATTTACTTATTACGTATCGAAGTCAAAAGCGAAATGCCACATAGAAAAACACACAACAGCTGAACGAAGAGAAAAAGGAAAAAATACATAAAAAAATAAAAAAGATAAAAAAAAAAACAACAAAGCCACATATAACAGGAAAACAGCAGAAAGCAAACAACAAACGAACAGTAGACCACCGAACAAACACACGCACACTAATACAAAAGACGTAAGCCCGTGACTCATCCGCCCCTTTATTAAAGTTACATTTTTTCCATTCACAGCCGACAAAAAAAAAGTGACTGAATGCACTTTGGTAAAAGCGTAGAATGGACTTTTGGCGTAAAGGTTCTTTCTGCCAGCAAATTAGTCAATTCCAAAAAATGTCAAAATGTGAGGGTGGTAGGTAGGTGGGTGTATTACATTTCATTGGAATCTTGTTTTTGTAGGGGTCGCTGTTTTCTGTTTGTCCACCACACATCAACCAAGAAAAAAAGGGAGTGGGCTGAACACAAAGCAAAGGCACCACACCACTATGTGAATATAGAAAATGACGTCGCAAAATACTCGATATTTTTCGGATTGTGCAAATCAATCGTTAAGACCCTCTGAAAAAATTGGACAATGGACATTCCGTTCTGTCGAAATGACAAGTAGTATTCTTGTTTGTTTCTTTTCCATGGATTCATGGATGTTTCACTTACTATTCAGGGTTTACAGCTGACATTGTTGTTCTGTGTTGGTTTCCTTAAAATCGGGCTTGATGGGAGTAAAACTTGATTCAACTTTTTCTTGGCTGCACAGAAAATTTACTTTTTTCTGAAAGTTCTCGTCGCACTTATTTCTTTCTTCTCGTATTATTTCTCTCACACACACAATGCAAATCACTCTTGTCACCCGTTTGACGTGGACAAAAAATACTTTGTTTTTTTCTGTCGATTATTAATATGAGAAATTCATAAATAGCATTCAAATAACTATTTCCGTTTTGTATTTTTTATAGAATGCTCTTGGGGATTTGTGTGAAATGTTTCTTGCGTTATCTTTATTTAGAACGTAATTATCAAAAAATTAAATTTTTCTATCGACAGCAATTTATTTTTTTTCAAAAGATGGCGACGATTTACACATCACCGTCATTAGTGGTGTTGGTGGCGAAGAGTAGTCATTTAACATAACAAAAGTAATTGGTGCAGCGACGACGATTTATCGATTATCGTTGTTATTAATCGACAACGATTATTAACGTCAAATGTCATTACGAATATATAAGGAGTTTCTATTGTAATAGATTTCAGGACGAAATCCTCATGGAATGGGCTTTATGTCTAATTCACAAATGCTCGAAATTCCGCATTGAACGGATTTCTATATGAAAACACTATGATATTACTTTAAGCACAATGCAGCCGCAGCGGCTGACGACTGTATTTTCTTCAAATGTTTTGGTACATATTACAGTCTGTTTCAATAAATCGTGTTTGTATGGCACGACTCGAAAAGAACATTTTTTTCAAAAATTCTTGAAAAAAATAAATTTTAAGGATTTTCCATTCGTTGTTATTCGAGTTATAAAAACGGAATTAATAAATCAATAAAAAAAGGAGTATACAAACCATATCGCAAGCAGCTCACTGTTCAAAAGAAGTTCCCCATCTAATCCTTCATGAAATGTTACGGGAAATAAGTATGTGCAAAACATCACATATAAATGGGAAAACATTCAAAATTTGCACCCTCTTCGTTGTAGATATCCTGCAAAAAAATATTTTCCTTCATATTATGAGCCTATATTTATACATACGAACAAAACCGCATGATTTGTTTGGAAATAGACATCTGAAATCCCATTGATTTTGATCGATGTGTGAATAGGGCAGTATCGGATTTCCTCAATCTATATATTTTTACAGAAAATCGTAAATCCTAAGGACAGATTTCTATGTGTAGTGGAAATCTCATCAATCTCGATTACAATTGCTCTTCGAATTTTCGTCAAATGATATTTGGGATGAATCACATTATTTGCACGGAAGCATTATTGATGGAGAGATATTTAGATGTGGGTGTGGATGACATATTTCTGCCGATTTCAGGTCCTGTCACTATTAGAACATCATATTAGTTACGGTAGTGGTCGTATTTTATATTTGGATTAAGATGCTAGTATAATTAGTCAATATCAGTCCATGTATCCATATAGCCCGATACAAAAGACAATTTGAAATCCTGATTTAGAATATATCATTTAATCAGCCTGATTACGGTTGGCGAAGTCGACTCGTACAGATGAGGTTTTTATATTACGGTTGGCAAAAACGACAATTTTCGCCAACCGAGCCTGATTTTTTAGTTTCTTTCAAGGTTTCTGCGTTCGATATGACAACTATTAAAGAAAGTGCGTACACTTTTATTTTGAAGAAATACATGTCGGAAATTGTATAGATGTAACTCGGTAGGAACGTTAAAAGAATCAGTACTTATGTAATTAGTAGTCTTAATACAATTACTGCCGTTTACTATTGTTCCTTGATTGATTGTGTGTTGAGACTTAAATACTACTTTTACTAGCATCCCAGAGACGAAATTGCATATTTAACTTGATTTGGTGGGCGTGATCTGTGCTCAAACTCGTAAGGACAATTTTCTAGCTCCGTCTTTAACTTCCAAATTACAATATTTTAAACAATTGTAATTCAGTAGAACTATCGAAAAATGGAATCGTGACATGATTAGCTGTCACGATTTTAGAAGAATAACTCTTCGTCGGAGACCGAATATTATAATGTTATCTTGTATTTCGAATTGGCGACATTTCCAACGAAACAATACGCATTTTGTTATTAAATTGTTATCTGTAACTTTGAAGAAATTGAAATTCCATTGTCTTATTTATAATACATCATATATTTGATTAATTTAACAATATCAGTAATATTTTTATAATATTTGAACGATGCTTAAATCTTTCTGTGTATTATTCCTACACATCTTAATACAGGGAAAACTTTTGGTAAGTTATACTTTCACAAATAACCGATAATACAGGCGAAAATTACAAACTAAATCAAGATTCGAAAAGGGTGTTTTTGTTTTTAGCAAAATTCTGAAAGAAAATATTTTATATGTTGTTTGTAGGTATATAGTGAGACAGGAGTGGTGCTGATTTCCGAACACAATACGAACATAATGGAATGATAACTACACTACCAGTATTATTATTTACTCCAGGGAATTTAGCGTTAATAGTTGTTTTAGAACTTTGGTTTGTGATGTCTCTCGTATCTCGCCAGCGAGGAACATTTCATCGACCACCGTATAAACCTTATAGAAATTAAATACCAAATCCAACTCACACACATTGTGGAAATACTCATTGAGCACCTCGACAAAGTTATGTATAGCTTCCAAATAGCACAGGTTATTGTCGTTCACGTCGACACATATGCAAAAATATAGACCCGCATATCGGCGATAAACGATTTTGAAGTTACGAAACTGAAAAGAAAATCAATTGTATTCAACAACATCACCGCAAGAAATTCCCGATAATACAGAACATTGACCCACGAACCTCTACGAAATTTGTGTGTTTTGCGTCCCTCACAGTCACCACTGCATGAACCTCCTCGATGAGTTTTTGTTTTTCGTCGTCATCAAAGTTCATGTACCACTTGGCCAAGCGGGTCTTGCCAGCTCTATTTTGTATTAGAATGAAGCGTATCTATGCCAGGAAATAGAGCAAATTATTTTAAACTTTGGTTAAATAATTAAAATGGGCGTTTTTTACCATTTTTTAGCTGGAAAAAATTGTTTTGCTTTCTGGTGACAAGAAATTTTACTACACTAACAAACAGACATTGAAGCCGGTCCAAGATTTCCGGCGGCGGCGCTGCCAGAATATATCGTCGGTTGCAGCAAATAGAAACGCGCAGCGGCTGCAGATCTGGGCCAAATTATATAGTCTTTTTTTTATTCGTTCATTACCCGGATTTTCAATTACAATAATGTCAATACATGTGAAGAAACACGGAGCGCCGCCAGTCACTACCGCTGTCGACTCCAATTACACACTGCTTTTGACATTTCCATAAAACAGATCAGTTCATAACTACAAATTTTACAACTTTAGTGATTTAAGTTATATACACAAACCAATGCGATGCGGGTCACAAATTGTAATAGATTTCAACTAGAAAGCACAGATTTAGATAACACATTTGACACAATGGGAACGAAATACATGAGAATGGTATCAGGTAACTTTTGCAATGACATAGTGAAAATGTACCGTGTATTTCCATCTCTGGTTAGTATTGGGTACATTTTGGGTCATATATCCCCCAAAACCACAATTGCCTGGTCTGGTGTGGCAAGTTTTGTAAACAAATAAAAGACCGAGTGACTGCTGCCAATACAAAAACGGAATTTTAGTTGGAACGATGATTGCAAAATTTTTAGTGAGACGGATGACTGAACAATTGAAAATACCGAATCGAACATGCGCTGCATTCGCCTCGACAGCAGCAACAAAATCGAACCCTGACAGACAACAAATGGATGAACTGCAGCACCGGGCTCTTGAGGAACAATGCATACTGGTAAATGAACATGACCAGGTCACAGGCTTCAGCTCGAAGGCAGACTGTCATCGTGTCGATCCACAGAGCAAAGAAGTGAAACTACATCGGGCATTTTCCGTATTCCTGTTCAATACTAAAGGTGAAATGCTGGTTCAAAAGAGATCTGAACATAAGGTGAGACATTTCTTCAAGCAACAAGTTTTTCATTAATTAACTTCATTAGCTGTATTAACTTTCTCTTTTCATCCCCTGCTTCAAGATCACATTCCCTAACACGTATACAAATTCATGTTGCAGTCACCCACTGTATGAAATAGACGTGGAACGTGACGAGCTCAACGCCTTTGGTATCCGCAAAGCAGCACAACGGCGATTGAACTACGAACTGGGTATTCCCCCTAATCAAATAAGGCCGGAAAATTTCCATTATCTAACTAGAATACACTATGCCAACACAGGTGATGGTACATGGGGGGAACATGAGATCGACTATATTCTTTTCTTGCAAAAAGATGTCGACTTGAATCCCAACATGAATGAAGTCAGCGATGTGCGTTACATAAAACGTCAGAATATTGATGAGGAGATTTCAAGATTTGATGCCCCTTTGACACCATGGTTTGAGCTAATATTAAAAAATCACTTGAAGCTTTGGTGGATGAATTTGCATCAGCTGAAAAAGTTCGAAGATCACAAAAACATACATCGCTACTAACCGAAAACCGACAATGATTGTCTCGGAACAATACGAGTGTGGCAAGACAAATATTATTTTTCGAAGCTTTATTTGACAATCGTGTTTATACCTACTAAATGCAAATACGTACATACATATTCATTATTCTAGCACCGCTAAAATACATTTTATGTATCTTTTAAAATCATATTAATAATCAACCAATTTCACAGATAAATAAAAAAATACATATAATGTAAAATGATCTTTTTAAAATTAGATATACATACAGTATCGGACAATACATATTGGACTCAATGCACATTTCCTCAAAATCATAAAAAAATCTCAAAATTTATGATTGATAGATGTGTCGATTGTTTTTTAAACTCAATGTTAATACCTTGTTTGTGAAAAATAAGCTTGTTTCCTGATTGTTTTTAAAAGTCAAATTGTAAACGATAAAACCAAATAGTCAAAACTTCATACGACAAAACAAATTGGACTAGCTGCCTGTTTCCATAAAACGAATTTCTTCATTCGTTACAAATTGTTAAAATTGAAGGAGCAATAAAATTGATTCTTAAAAGTAATGGGAACTTATTCTTTTGAAATCTATATGACGATATCTAACATATATCTGAAAACCAGAATTGAATAATGTCTGAAACTCATTTTATAAGGCTTTCAATATTGACGATTCGTACCGAACGAACAAATTCGTTTTATGGAAACAGGCACTAGGTATTTTTATCAATATTTTGTAGAGTATCCGTTGTTTTTAAGCACTGTTTATTGTCTTTGCATCTGCAACAGACCAAGCCGCTTTAATTGCCTGAAAAAGTTTGTTTTTATCTCGCCCTGTACCTTTCGGTTTAATTTTTTGTTCACTATTTCCCAAAGATTTTCTATGGGGTTTAAGTCTGGCGATTGTGCTGGCCACTTCATAACATTAACTGCCTGTTTTCATAAAACGACTTCGTTCATTCGTTACAAATTGTCAAAATTGAGGGCGCAATAAAATGGTTTTGTATCAGTAATGAGAGCTTATTCTATTGGGATCGTGTTCCGTATGTCGATTTCTAACATATATCTGAAAACCAGAATTGAATAATGTCTGAAATCCATTTTATAACGCTTCCAATACTGACGATTTGTAACGAGCGTACAAATTCGTTTTATGAAAACAGGCAGTAAGTCTTTCCTTTACGAACCAAACTTGGACATATTTTGAGTTATGAGATCATTATCCTGTTGGAATTGCAGAGAAAGGAGCAAACTCCATTCAGCGTGAGGAAGCATCACATTTTCCAAAATGCGATGCTTCCTGTTCAGACCATCACATTCCCTCCTCCGTGTTTCACAGTACCTTGGCAGTTACAGGAATCCAATCGTTTATTTGCCTGTCGTATTCTTCTTATACCATCAGAGTATTGCAAATTAAATTTTGATTCGTCAGAAAACAATACGGTGTTCCACTTCTAATTTGACCAATTGATATGCTCTCGTGCAAAATAAATACGAGCTTTTCGGTTTTTATCCGGAATGATTGGCTTCTTTGCGACGCGATAACTTTTCAGTCGAACAGCACATGCTCTTCTTTGAACAATTCTACTGCTAATTTTTAGGTTAAGAGCACTACGAGCGGATTTGTCTGGATGCTTTTGAAATTCTCTAACAATTCTGGAATCATCTTTGGATGGCGTGCATCTTAGTCGGCCAACACAGTGCATAGTTTCAACCATTCCTGTGGTGGTGAACTTTTTTATTTTAAAGCTGACTGTAGACTTTGGCAATGAACATTTTACGCAAGTTTCTTTTTGTGATAAATGTTAAATAATTATGTTTTTAAAGTGATTTTTATATTTACTTCGAACCATACGGGACTTTAAACTAAAAATTAAAAAAAATAATAATAAAAATGTACTATCAATGTTATAATCTTTATCTTCATCTAAACGACTTCATAAAGATTTGCCAAAAGTCCAATACGTTTTGCGCATACATTTTTGTACTGCATGAATTCTCTAAGGTAAAAATAACGAACCATACATCCAGAAGATGTAACTATACCTTTGTTTACTAATTTATATAAAATAGATTCTCAATGACTATTTCGATATAACAAACCACTATATGTAAAAAATAGTAAATTTTTTATTAGTTCAATATGTATTGACCGTACTTTGAATGCAACATGTTGATAGTATATTTCTTAGGGCTAGTCGGTTTAACGCAACCGACCAAATATTTATGTAAGATAAACCTAATTATATAATTGCCGGCGTAAATAAGAAGCAGTCTGATCTCCTGTTTAATTATTAAATCTATTAATTCTTGATCTGTAAGTGAGAGCCTCCACTTGAGAAAAAAAATTTAAAAAAAAAACCAAATGCTGAAGGTATTGATACTTAACCAACGACAAAATGTATCCTCGCTGACCCATCATTTTTTTTCCATCTGACAACAACAAACCCTGATCATATACTCTTAAACAACATTTAGGAAAAGTATTTAATAACTGCAATTATTACAGGAAAGAGGTAGTGAATTCATTCCTGAAATAATAATGTGGGTTAATCCCCTCAAGTGACAAAATGTAAAGGAATGTTGTACAAGGACAATATCATGTGTACACGGCGATTGAGAGTGGGGAAACCTCAATGCTCTATTTAAAGCTGAAAGCACCAAATTAAAATTCACCTGGTTGGCACTTAAGTATCATCCCAGCAGTACATACTGTTGTACAAAATTATGGCGTGAAGTAGTACCTTAACAATGAGCGACATCAATAAATCAGTGGTATACAAATACAAAAGGAATAGTTTACCGTGCAAACTACAATTAAATCACTAATTCTATTCGAATTCATTAGTTTTACTTGATTGTTCTAATTCCACTTTAACAAATTCTAATATGTAATGTTTTCGCTTTACAAATTTAACCAAACTTGAAGGTTACTGAGCAAATATTTAATGGAGTTAATTAAATTTGTAGATATGGCACGACGTATTTGTTCGTTCAAAAGTAAACATCATTTAATTAGCAATCAGCAAACTCTATTTTAATAAGTGAACTCAATTCATTATCGAAACAAGGCTCTGAAATAGTTTAAAATAGTATAACTCATTGAAAACAAGTTAAAATTGTTTCTCTATAAAGTGCAATAGATAATCCTAGAGAACGACCTTATCTTGTTTTTTCAATAGCCAATCGAAAAAAATGCTTAGTTTGACCATTATTTGTATATTGTTCAGATTGGCCAATCCAAAATTATAGTCAAAATAATAAAAGCACATTCCACGAAATGTGGACATTTTTTTTTTGTAATTGTATCCATTAAATATTTTTTTTTTTGAATTTGACTCCAAAATTGGACAAAGTGACTGTTGCATAGTGTAATCGTGTAGGACATATGGAATGTGAAGAAATGTACACTTACTTTCTATGAATCGTTCCAAAGTCTCACACAACAGACATTCATTGCCCTCACACACGTACAGATAGAACTTTCTGATAACATAGACTGGAGTTTGATTTAATATTCTGTCGTTGTGGACAGCTGTATTGGATTGAATCATATGCCAATAGTTCGTAATACTTACAATGATATGGATTATCAATGGCCTTCGAGGCTTTTGTATTATTATAATAATTCTATGTAATTCAATCAGAAAACGACCACTCAGATTTAATTTTCATTGGAACATACAGTCAGTGGACAAAGAACAAAAGCAAATAAAGTCAAAATAATGGAATAAAATATAAAATCGTAAATACTTTTAGTTTTTTTCCTCTCATAGTAAAACCAGAAGATAATAAATAACTAATTTTGTTATTGTAGATTGATTCGACATTTATTCTATTTTTTCACAAAAGAGTGATGTTGAATAAAAATAATAAATGATTTCTATTATTTGCACTTTCTCCAGTTTATGATTTTAGTGTTACCTTCCATTTAACCCTTCATTGCAGACTCGACCATCCCTGACTGCACCGTCAGTAGTCGTTGAAGTTTACCGCCATTCCAGCTTGAACGTGTCATTCGACCCAAAAATACACATGTTTCAGCGCCACGAAGAAGTACAGATAGAATGAGCGTGACATTCAGCCCGAAGTAGGACCAGCATGGTCCTTCGCTTTATTACTATGCCGACATCAATCTGTCTGTTGATCGTGACGATGCAACTGCCGGTCACTACTATTTTGCTTTTCTTTATCGTCACTACATTCATGGAATATTGCTCAATATTCTAACTACGGACCATTAACCATATATATATATCTATCAATTAAGAATGTTCTATTATTGGAACACAGAAATCTTTATTTTATTTCATTATTAACAAACCTTAAATATCCAGCAGCCATTTTCATTTCACATTTCATGTAGAAGACTTAATCTTAAATATTTTATATTTAATAATAAATATGTAACAAACAAATGTAAAGAGCATATATATATCATATACTCAAATCATACACACACATATATATCAATATTGTGGATTTAGTTTTATTCGCGTTCTATGCAGAAGGATTTGTAAATATTTATGTGTATAAAATATTTTAAAAAAATATA
This sequence comes from Hydrotaea cyrtoneurina, assembly GCA_958296145.1. Lineage (NCBI taxonomy): Eukaryota > Metazoa > Arthropoda > Insecta > Diptera > Muscidae > Hydrotaea > Hydrotaea cyrtoneurina. The sequence goes on along the minus strand of OY282512.1, from coordinate 148,446,730 downwards.
AAGAAAAAAATAAATAGCTTTTTGTTTTTAGATAATCACAATTTGCATTTTCAATCATGCGGCATGATATTAATGGATGACTTACAAAATAAATACATATATAAAATTGTATAATAAGTGTTGTATGGTGTATATGCATATCTCTTTTCATAATTAGTTTCGTTTTTCATTTCTTTTTATAAAAAATAAATATTTTTGTTTTGTATATATAGCACTTACAAGAACACGCTTAAACCATACATACTTCTTTCTTTAGAATTACGACTTTCGCGTCGCTCACAATTTCTTTCTCAGTTTGATTTATAAATACGGAGAACACAGTAACAATAAAATAAACAATTGTAAAAAATATATTTACATAATAATAAAAAATAGGTGATATTTTTAAATAAAAAAAAGTAAATAAATAAAACAAAGCTGCAGCTTGTTTTCTTTTTAACGCTACAAATTTTAGAGGAGTTGTTAATTATAGACGTAAACAATTCAGAGTATTTGAAAGTGTGCACACTAAGATTGGATCGATTAGTAGTTGCGTGTATGTATGTTACGTGAATTGTATTGTTTACTTCAATAAATGTGAGTGATCAGATCACATTTTAACAAAAGATGCTTTTGTTTGGTTATCCATAAAGGTTCAGTGTTTTCAAACATATCGTTCGCTGTCTCTAGTCATCGAAAGTTCATAAGACGTAGAGACGCCATGGCATTGGCCGCAAACAATTGTAGACCTATCCATCAGCATAGGGTTGCAAACTAAAACTACAAGTGTTAGTAAAAAAAATTCGATTTTGTTAAAGAATAGTTTAGCAACAATTAAGGGCAAACTTGATTGCTGACTGTTACAAATGAGTACTCTTTCTGTAATAAAGTTTGCTCTTTAGTTGTTAGCATTCATTATAAACTTAAATTACTATAGTGTGTTTTTATCGTCTTAACGCATGCTGTGATTAGCTAGCAAACATATAAGACGTCGTTTTGATTCTTACAATTTAAAATTGCTATCAAGTGGTAGTTGCAGTTCATTTTTTTTTGTTAAGGCACTTATAAAGTCTCGTTTCCTGTTTTTTGAGAATTTTTACATTTTTTTTCGTTTTTTTTTTTCGATTTTTCTAAGCATAATGTGTTTTTGGCACTGAATAACATATATGATGTGTTGCATGTAAACAGTCAAAACTTAGCATCGCCAACCACATAGCGTTGCTTCCAGTATGGGGAATTAAGAAAGGCCAAATAGTTTCAGAGCATTAAAGGCTGTAGCTAAAGCCACCTCATCTGGCGACTTTTTCATGAAAGCTGCAATCATTTCTACAATGGCAGGTAGACTACAGGGTTCATTGCGTTGAAATGTACAATATCTAGAAGGTAAATTAGGGTCAATTGTGATCTATGTTATGGCAAGACAAACTAACCTGTGTAAGTACAATAACGAGCGTTCAGTGATGCCAGTCTTAACGTGTTGTGGTAGTTTCGAAGCACGAGTGTTTGGATACATAAATGGCGAATCGGTTTCAACCAGTAAACGATCCAGTGGTAAGGTTCCATTGTCAAGCAGGCGACGAACGCCTGTATCTGATTTGTCCTGAAAGATACATATAGTTGTCCGTATAACTCAAAAAATTGCAAAAGACAACAATAAATTAGGGCTCTTTTTTACTAAAGTTACTTGAACATTATTTTCCCAGTGGAGTATTTAATTGCACTTGGCGACATCCGATTTCCAATAAAACTTTCTGAAATTTCTAATATACATCAATCACTTGAGGTATAGTATTTTGATTTTGCTTTCGAAATAATTAAAATGAAACATTATTTAGGATTGGATACAAACTTTAATGTCATATACAAATTACAATAAAAAACTACTTGTGGGAGAAGTGTTTTTTCTTCAAACAAACAATTATATCTTCAACGAAATGGACATCGAGGTATTGCTGACCGGTTGGTCCTTTTTGTATTATAAATTACGTAGGGGACACTTATGTCACCGGAAGCTCTCAACGTATATACATTTGTATCTATTTCGTCTTCGTAAATCATTTAAAAATCAAAAATCTGTCCGCGCTTCCTCTGCATTATTCTCAATAAAAGTTTAGGCATATCGAATCGAATCACCTGTAGCAATTTGGTGTAAAAACCTCAAAATCGACAAATATGCACATAAGCTGTTACTTGTGAAAACCACAGAATTATATTGACCATAGCTCAACGGATTCCACAAGAGAAAATGTTTTTGTTTGTTTGATAATAATTTCTAATTAATTGTTCTTAATGAAATTGAATTACTTCCACATTAGAGATACTACCCAATACAAGTAGATTTTTCTAAATATATTTGACATATTACTTAATCGTCAGTGTTGCTGCCACGCTTGTTCGCTGTGAGTGATTCTCAAAACTAATTTTTTGCCAGTAATGTCATTTGATTTTTTCCATTTGAAATATAATTTCGCCATTTGTAGGCGCCCCTATATATATGCCTATGATTATGATATTGATCTAAGTTACGCTAAATACATTTCTAAACTTTGTTTGCGTTCAGTATGCACCTTTAGTGTCATATGGTATGATATCTTACCTTGCATAAATAACCAGTCAAACTAATATAGAACCTTCTGTCTAGATATTTGATTGCTTCTTCAGCAGTGCCCATAAAGCTTCTAACAATAACCGGTGGTAAATTCTCGAATCTTAAAAGAAAATTGTGAAAATTAAATTTAATTATTTCTCAACACTATTATATATACATACTTGTCGAGTATATCGAGGACATCTTGTTGGGCTGAACGTTCATGTATTAACACAGCCTTGCCCAAATTACATGCCAGCAGTAATTGCTTTTCGAAAATCTCCTTTTGAACTTCAGGTTCGGAAAAATCTCGCTGGTAATCCAAACCACAGGGACCAATGGCGACACATTCTTGCGAGGCAGCAATTTCTTGAAATTCAAACCAACAACTGGGATCTTCAATGATCGATTTAGAGTCATGAGGATGTATACCAGCAGTTGAATATATAATATCAGGATAAATGCGTGACAGTCTGAGAGCTTCCTTGCTCGATTTGACCGAAGTGCCGGGGACCATAATCTTTTGTACTCCTGTATTTTTATTAAACAAGATAATAATACAAAACATTACATGTCGATGAAAACAAAATATATATACTATAGACGACAACATTAACATACACATATGTTTGTATGTAGACTATTATCAAAACATTCATATTCTTTTCTGATTGCTAATGGAAAACTACACGCCACAAAGTGAAGATCATATGGAAGACATCATATTTGTGCATTCTTCTGTGTTCAGACAAATAAACAAACAAAAGGCAAAAGGTCACATCGCCCACACAGACATACACAAGACGACGCCCTAAGAGACAAATAACTATAAAGACTAGTCATGTTTTGCTTTCATTTCTTCTTTGTGCGACAGCATCGAACAGTGGCGTCTCTAACATATACGCACTATATGAGCATTTATATAGACACTTAATCGCATTGGATACTTAAACCTCCTGAGGAATTAATGTTATGATAGTTGCGATGGGTATGATTTCCACAAGTGTACCAAACGTTATTTTATTGGTGAGGTTTTGGATTAGAGGTCTATTACGGAGTAGAGAACTGCATCAACAGTCAGCCAACAATTTTTGATTAGGGTGTAATAAACTCTACTCCCACATATGTCTATAGTAGCACAAACAAGGCAAAAACATATCTTATCTTACAATGAAAAAATTAAATAAACATAATCGGACACGTTTATATTTTCATTGTACACCATTAAGTGTTCTATGAAAGAGGATTACAATTTATGTATCACTTGACAATGATTTGGAGCTTTTCCCCACTATCACTACGCCACTGCCGCCACGGTATCGATTTAATAATTAGTTTAGTATTTCATACCCTCTTCCATAGTTTCTTCATCGTCTTCTTTTAATACATACCGGCGTCTTTGGCTCTTTGTATAACCGAATCCAAGTCTCGACTATATTTTTTATTGGTCAGATTGGCTCCGGCGTCGATTACAATCAGATTATCGAAGCAATGCTTCATGTCTTCCACATCAAAAGGCAAAGAGGAAGACAACTCGTCCATTGATGGGCCTGTCGTTGTGGATTGGGCCGCCATGGTATGGTCTAATAAATTTGAGGTATTCGGGTATTTGATATATGATGTATTGTGTGTAATTCGTTTTCCTTGTTAATGGCACCAGCAAAACACGTAATCCCACTCTCCGCAATGTGTATCAGTCTTTTTGGTCGTCTCGATGTTGTGTTATTTTCGTTGTTAGTGTTGTTGGCTGTTGCTTCACATTCCCCGTCCACTGGTGTATGTTGTTGTTGACCGTTGCTCGCTTTATCTGACGAAAATAGCAATGACGAAATGTATTTATTATTATTTATATTTATTGGTTGAGTACTGCTCTTCTTTTGTTTTCCTTGTGCCTATAAATTGAAATTCATTGGTTTGGGTTGTTTTCCTTCAATTAGGGCGCTCGCGAAATGTGTCAATGTCACAAGGAATAGTTTAATATTTAATTTGTTTTTCTACCTTTTTACCCACTACACTATCAACACTATCAACTTTGTGGTTTGGCTATTTGATTTTTATTTATTTATGGTAGTGTTGGTATATTGGAGACTGAAATTTGTGCCGAAATACACATTAAAAGCGCCAAAATAGGGCGAATAGTGCCCTATATGCGACCTTCAGGAGTGGTATGTGGCACCTGTACGTGCTGCCGCAAATGGGCAATTGATGAAGGAACACATCCTAATGGATACTTGGAATTCTAAATTAGTTTATAAAATAAAATTAACGACGACGACTTGAATTTCACTATAACTATTCACTGCACACTGCTACGCGTCTCGTCTGGAACTATTGGAATGAAATGGTTATTATCGATTCGTCAATTCCACTAGTAGTATACTCGGCGATTCCTCCATGTTACTTAATTTGTGACAATTGTGAAAAAGTGCCAACATAGATTTGAGTGTGGCACTTGACTGTGCCAAAAATGGAACAATGTGCCACGAGTTACCAACACTGATTCATGGATTAATTGTGCTATCGTTGGATTCTGTTGTTATCGATTATCACTGTTCACTCTGCTGACTGAACACAGCTCATTGCGACATTGAATTTGGTTCACGTCGATTCCTCCATTCCCGTTTCTTTTCACTGATTACTGTGATTGATAATAATTAGTCACAATAATAATACTTAAGTCCTCCTTACACCTGCATACATGTTGATCAAACACAAAGTTGATCAGTTTTTCCCCTTAAACTATCAAACAATTTGAACACCATTCATTTTGCAAGGAATAATAATTGCAGTTTTTTGAAAGAAAAATTAACAAAAAACAACAATTCTAACACCAAAACCGGATCAGTTTCTGCTGTTTCCAATTTCGAACTAACTTCATCTTACACTATTCAATGTATTTGAGCAAACATGAAAGTATCAACCTCGTTTTCATATTCGTCGGACATATTGTCTGAAACACCAAACAGCACCTCACACTATCAAAAAACCATTGTTTGACCAATATGTATGCATGTGTAAGGTGGGCTAACTGAGAGTTCTTCAATTCCTCCATTACACGTTTTTCTCTGTCTACACCAGAGAATGAAGCCGAATAAAAGAACACCACAACACAGTTTGAAGTCGATACAAGATTGGAGACGGCGTCGCAACAATTATCTTTTAACGGTATTATTTAGATTTTTTATGAAACAGTGAAATTGAAACATCAAGACTTTTCGTTACTGAACATCCTTTGAGAGATTCAGTAGACGTATATACGATTGAGGAACGAGCAGTAACTGTTGACTTTTATTTTGATTTTTATTCTAAATTATTTTTTTTTAACTTTTCTTTTGTACAATTAAATTAAAATTATTCATTTTCGATAAAAATAAAAAATTATATCACAAATACAATGACCCGATATGTAGGATGACTTTCCACCCAGGTTGAACTGGCAAGACGTTCGACGAAAATGTAAATTGGGGGAAATTTGACTTTTTAATTATAAATTAAAAAAAAAAATACAATTCGGAAACAGGCTCGTATGTTTGTTTTTAAACAGTCATCGTGTAAACGTTCGTGACTTTACAAAGAAAGAAAAACCCGGGGGAAGAAGTCGTCCTTTTAATTTGGAAAAATTAGAATTTTTGGGAAACTTTTTCAATGTGAGCATGACGTCATTTTTCGCCACATTTAAACGCTATTAGAGTTAATTTCGAAATTAAATTTTTTTGCTTCAAGAGAAACAACTTACTGTCATAAAACGAATTTGTTCGTTCGTTACAAATTGTCAAAATTCAAAAATGAAGGCTTAATCTTTTGAGATTGTGTTCCATATTTTTCTTTTTTTTATATGGCTAGCACTCAGGGTATGCCCCATATAAGCGTATTGTACTGTGCTATCGATAGGAAACAAGGGTGGTGGAAGGAGGAAAGAGGGAGTAGTGCTTGTTGACATTAGTCATGAATTTGAGTATGTCGCAGCTGGCAGGAAATACACTTACTGGAAGATTATTCCACATACGAACATTCCGGCTGAAGAACGAATTTTGTCTATAGTGCGTCCACCGGTCAAGCGGCCATTGCACAATGAACGAATGAGAGACCCTGGATAGCCGAGTATTCCGGCTAAACGTTCTAGCTTCAGGGACCACACGACGGATATCTGACGAACAGATGCTGTCAAAATATCTATAGCCATTTTACAATGAACGGATGACTAAGATGTCTTTGGACCTCCTGCCCATATATGGGAGTTATATTCCATTTTTCTTATATGCGATTGTATCTTATTGTGGACGGTAGGTAGTGTGTGCGACTGTCACACAGTAAACCGAGTAAAAGACATGTTAAAACTTCTCTAGAAAAAGCATTAGCCAAGCTCTAAATGGCAAAAATAAAATTAGGGAGACAAATCTTCTTACTAACTCAAGTTGGCTCTTCAACATGTTGTTGGTTGTGGACTGTCTAATAAATGATTTCCATGTACTTCCGTCCTTTGCGTGATTTTTTCAGTTCTTCATAACCAAGGATTTGCATGTCTTCCACCACATGGACCTTCCACCGGAGTCACGGTTTTCCCAGTCTGCCCTTTCCGTGTTAAATGCCACCAAAAGCCTTTCTGGCTGAAGCATACCAACATGGCCAAGCCAAAGCAATCGCTGTATCTGAATGCACTTAACTACGTGTGGATATAGCTTACACAGTTCACGATTTATTTGGATTTTATCTCAGAAACACCCAGCACAGAGTCATGTGCTTTCACAAGTTGTAGCCATGTTTCGAACTCCCATCCTTCGTTCATATTATTTCCGAAATGCACCCTTTGGTCGGGACACTCTGATGTAGCTGCGAAAATGTTGCCGATTCTGTTAACCTGAAACTATCTCGGTGGATACTTAACGTTTTGGCAATATTACCTTTTAAAACAAAGCAAAATAAAAAAAAAACATTTTCTCATTGATTGTCTATTAATCTCGCAACAGTTCAATGACATCACAAATCAACGGAATGCCATATGAGGCTAGTGTCAAATATACACATGTCCATGTGTGTGTGCATGTGGCACGTATGGCGTATGGGCATTTGTGCGTTCCATTGTAACGGTAGAGAGGCCACGTGACGTATACTTATTTATGTACGTTGGCCAGTCTCGTATGTCATACGTCCTGTATTACCTTTTGTAGGAAATAAAACAGCTGAGCGGTAGTTGTTGTTGTTTGTTTTGTAGGTAATTTTTTTGTTTTGTTTTATTTGTTTTTGGGGGTTTTTGTTGTTGTTGGATTTTGTCTGTAACAATACACTCCCATTGTATTTCTCAATTGTATAAGTTTTCATATTTGATTTGATTAGAGTTGTTACACATATTTCGTAATCATATACAATATTAGTACATACACATATATATATATAATATACTTACTATGTATGTGTAGAGTGTTTGTATGTGTAGGTCTATTAGGTTTGTTGGTGTGGCTTTATTGCGACTTCATTGTGGTATTCAATCTTTGGTATCGTTCATAGGAAATCATCATGATTATTGTGTGTTATCTTTCGGTTTCTTTAATAAAATATTTCTTCTCTTACCTTGTATTATTTTGGTAACTTATATAGTATTTATGGATGTATGGTTTTCCTTGGTATTGTTTTAAAGCTATATTAAACAATATAGTGTCATTAATTGTTTCTGTTTATCTGTCTATGCATTTGTTTTACTATATTTAGTGGCATGGTATGTTTGAAGCAGTTTTCGTTATTAAGTATGTTTTTTTTTGGAAAAAAAAAATCATCTTTTTTTTTGTGGTGGCTAAACGGGAATTTGTATATACTGTATGTATATATTAATGCATACATACATGTACAGACGCATATACATATATTTATGCAGAATATTTTGTTTGATTTGTTTTTTTTTCTTCTTCAAGTATTTAATAATATTTCTTTTGGGGCATAACTCATTTTTATATAACTATTATTATTCTTTGGTTTTGTTTTTCTAAAATGTAAAAACCTAGTACTTGTGTGAATTGAGATATCCGACATGGCAATGCGACATTACTGCGAAGGTACGAGTATTGCAAAAAATAACTATTTCAAAATGGAAAATATTCATGTTTTCGAGAAAGCGGACATTTTAGAGGTCCACAAAAAAGGAATCAAAATAAAAACCACACATTTTTGCTTTTCCTCCAGTTACGATAAATAAGCAGTACGGCACATAAGAGGGTCGTCAAGTAAGAAGAACTATGGGAATACATAAATTTTTTAACCATACACAAAACTTAAATTTTAAAAATCAACATACGTTTTCCCAAACTGACTTTCTTTTTTATGACTTTCTACTAAAATGCCAAAAAAAAAACATTCAAAATATTTGAGAATTTAAACGATATGGATCTTTGGGTGGCAGTAGTACTTCATTAAATAATAATTCCGGTAACAAAAACAATTCCTCACACCAAACACATACACATTATTCCTTTTTTTTTTACGATGATGATGACAATTTTCCACCCTTGAGAATTATTTTATAAGTATTTATCATTATACGGTTGTGGATATTTTGTCCATATTTATTTTTATTTGGAATATCCTAAGGCAGCCCAGAGTCCAGTGTCATAAGAAAACGTCAAATAAACCGTTCATATTTCAGTAATGTTTAATTAATGAAACCTTTTTATTATTTGGGTTTCGTGTAGATTTGCAAATTTAAAATGTTTTAAATTTATTCGTATTTTTATTTCAATCGTAGCTGCACAAAAGTTAATCGCATTGAAACAGTTCACTAATAATTAATTCTTTATAAAAGAACACAAACAAGTGTCATTTCCTTAAAGGACGTTCTTGAAACAGCTAATTTTATTGTGCGCATTTTTAGTTGCATAGGCGAGGATATGCCTGTGTAATAGATTCAAACCACTGGGACTTTAAGCTACCAACTAGGACCGGGTGAAGCTTTATTTTTTTTAGCCATCATCTTGTTTGGGTATTTATTTCTTCCGGTTGCTTTCAATTATTGCACAACTAGTTGAAAAGCCCGTCAAACAACGGTCGAAAAAAACATGTCTTTCTGTTTTTTATGTGTGTTTGTTGTTCTTTTTGTGAACATGACAACAACAACACACAGCCACATACACTGCGACTGTGAGAAGAGAATGATGACGTGTTAAAAAATGAGCGAGCAAGAGGGAGAGTAATGAAAGAGAGTAAAGAAATGCTTCACCGCAGGCAGTGAGGTGCACAAATTATTATATTTAGGATGTAGGATATCTCAATGATCGATGCACACCGATCATGTCGATGAAATCTAAATATGTACTTTTTCTTACACAGTGCAGCAAAATCAATTAGAGGGGAATTTCAGTTTGAAGATAAGCCTTTTGTTTACCGGAGATTATTTCCACAAGGAAATTGAGATCACTCAACGTAGGATGTCTAAATCAGCAGACACAAAATACACCGTACTTGAAATATGCTTCAAGGATTCAATTCGTACAGTATGTGTGTGTAGTCAAAAAACTGAAAATTGTAGTGGCAGAGCGTCGTCCGGTCATCCGGCCATTTCACAATGAACGGATGAGAGTCCCTGGATAACCGCGTATTGCGGCAGAATGTTCTAATATCAGGGACCACACGACGGATATCTTCTAAACAGATACCGCTAAAATATCTATAGAACAGCGATACACACCCCACTGACCGGCGTTGTTGAAGGGAGACAATAGAGTTGTCATCACTCTATCATCACCACAGCTCTCCTCTGTACACGGTCCAGAAGCTGCAAATGTGGCAATGGAGCTCCAACATATTTATGGGAGTTGTATTTTTAATTTTTGGTCGGATGTAGGAAGAATTTCAGATGGGGTAAAGAATTTCATGCATCGCTATAACCCTTATCCTGTACTAGTGGGTCAAAATTGTCCAAATAAATTTTATTTGAGTATATTTTTATAAGAATTTCATGCTAAAGAACTAGTTGTTGTAATAGCTCTGATTGGCTGGGCCTTAATTTAAAAGATACAAAAAAACAAAAAATTCTAGATTTTAGTCTACCTAGTTTTAAGTTTAAACATTTGTTGATTAATTTGATTAATTAATGTAAATTATAATTAAATTCTTGTTATTTGCTAGTCTGTAAGGAATTTCTGTCCATAGACTCAATAAATGAAATGAAATGAACTAAGTGAAATAAGTAAAACTCCATTTATGAACAAATTTATATTGGACGAATTTGACGAATACGAATACCGCAGGCGACATTTTTCTAAGTACAGGATAAGGGTTAAAAAGCCTTTTCACTTAATATATGGCTAGACCAGCGAGCATCACCCTGTATCTTCAAGTCCAGAACATCAAGAGTGTCTGATTCGTCGATATCCACACCATTGACAGATATTGACGACGATGCTGGAGCAGGTGAACGTTTGTGTGACAACAAACATCACTGGGTCTCTGATCATTTGATCCCACTCATAAATCGTCTCCCAATCGCGGTTGAGTGAATCATTCATCGATTGCCTTTTCTCTCAGACCTCCCGAGGACCTGGCCAACTGAAAGAGTAGATTGGGTTCACAGTCTAACCCGACAGATCGCCAATAAGAAATAGAGCAGGAGAGAGAAGAGAACCATGTGTCACTACTTGCCATAGCTCTGGCGTCTAAACCTCAAATATATTACGGAGGGTCTTCAGGAGCCCATGTCATGCCAATGTCAATGATTGCAACAATGATTGTCTTCCGACTTCATACTTTATTTGGCCCTGAAATACTCAATTAGTATACAAATTAATAGTCAAAATTCAAGTAAAACCAAAAATACCCTCTTTGCATTTTGCGACACTGTGACTTACAATTAAATAAAAAGTAATAAACATTATTCCTTACTTGTTTTCGTTTTTTTTTCATATTTTATAATTTCCTATAGAGGGCGCCGTTTCATTGTATTTTGTAGCGTGTACTTTTCTTTAAGCTTTTGGTTTTAAAGAGCTTTAAGCTCGTCCTATTTATTATAAACTCGTGGAGTTTTGTATTTATGGTTAAATTTGTTCTTTATGAAACTAATCAATTACTTTTTGTTTTTTAATATTTGCCCTTTATTTTTAAGTAAACAAAATATATTTCATTTCATATTTTTTTTTCCATCAGATTTTTCTTTCTGGTTTTCCTTGTATTGATTTTAGTTTTTTTTTTATAGAAATTTCATATTAAAAATGTTTATATAAATCTAAATATCGTATGTTTTACTTTAGTTTTACATATTTGTTATTTTGTGCTTTACTTTTTTTTGGGTTTTTTTTGTTGTTTTTGTTAATATTCAATTATGTATTCTATTTGATTATTGTTATAGTGATAGGTATACAATTAACACATGTATGCATGTTTTGTTGCGATTTGTCGTCATTTTGTTGTTGTTCTGCTTTCATCAACGTTTTTTCATTAACAAATTCAGCGTTATGTCATGATGGAGTAATTGAGATTTTGAAAGGTTTTTTTTTTCGTAGATCGTTTCATAGACCATAGCGTTTCAAGATGATTTCAATTATTTGATGTGGTATTCTTAAAAGGTGGGGTCAATATTAAGTGTGAGGTTTTTCCGTTTCTTGGAAAAGGCAAACAAACGACAAGTATGTTGTTGTATGGAAAAGGCTCCGTCATTTCGACGCCAAGTTAACGTTGAAAATAACCCTATTCAGTTTACCAATGATTTTCTGATTTAATGATTGTTGAAGACGTCATCTCGAATCACTATGAGATATAAATGATGCATTATTGTGTTGTAAATCGTGTTGCCATCTCTTCTAAAGTCGTACAGATACTCGTATCTCTGTAAGAAGTTAGCACAGTGATATATTTTGTTGATTCCAATGTTTTCACTGATGCACAGAGGAATATACGAAAATCATGGTTAACATACCAAATTGGTCGGTACTACAGCACTGATGGCATTGAAAAGTCGCCATGATGACACGTGTCAATCAAGTGGTGTTGTGTGTGCATCGTCGCTAACCCGCTAATCGAGGTCAGACTAGTCAGGGTTCGGTTAGTCCGAAAGAGGTGAACACGCCAGAGAGATATTTGAGGCTCAATATAGACTGGGTATCGCACTTTAAGCTCCTAAAACAATAATATTCGTAAAGAGACAAAACTGCCCAACGATTCATTCCTTTGGAATGGATCTGTACAAAATAGCGGTGATTAGACCTTAAGATGAAAGACTAAAGATATTGTTATGTCTTTGAATGTGGGATCTTTAAAAGGTACCCAAAGGAAGCGTTAATTTGCATTTAATTCAATTTTAATGTTTGAATTGTCAGCGGTCGAACGATCAAAGTGGGAGGTGCGAGGGCCATATGGAAAAAGTTCGGTTTCAAATGGATAAAGCTGAATATGAGATGTCATGTGGATGGGAAATAAAACAAATCCGACTCTTACTAAAAAAAAACTCAGCAAACAAAAAATATTTTCGCTTTGATATACGGAATATATTGTTTGCCGACATTCTCGTCGATCATCAAACATTTTTCAGCGGCTGTTTTCCACTACGTAAATGCTGGTGACTTTACGAGTAAGAGAGTAATCTCTAAGCCATGTAAGATTTCTCCAGAAAACAGTAGATCTCGTATACACAATTATATCCCGCACAGCTCACTGATTCGACAGAAATTCCCCGTCTGTTCTTCAGGGAATGTTAAGGGAAATAAGCAAGAAAGTATGACGGACTAGCAACTGCCTGGAGTCGATTCTAGTGGGGCAGAGTGGAGTCCTTGTGTTCTCAACGGGATGTCAAGAATCCGAATTTTTTCATACACAATTTTTAAACAATTTTTAGCAGGTATGGAGCCATTTCATATCTACAGGATCTGCCAAATAACTTTTTTTATTTTGAAAATTCTATAAAAAAACTACTGGATATTTTCTCAAATTTTTATTTTAAAGTACAATCCTTCCGGTTAATAATGGAAAATAATTTCATTGAAATGGCTGCCTCTGCTGGCCATGCAGTAGCGTAACGACATCAGCTCTGCGGCTGATAATGCGATCTTCAAAAATAGGGCGCACAACATCGAGTGTAGCTTCGGCTGTGTGGCACGTAGTGCCGTCCTGTTGAAACCAAATGTTGCCAATATCTTCCTCTTAAATTTTTGTAAACAAAAATTCGTTCAACTTGGCCCGATAATGAGAATAACGCAAACGAAATAAGCAATAGTTGAAAAAAAAAGTTAGATGGCAGACCCTTTATAATTGTTGGAGGGAAACGGATCAGTTTTCTACTTCTATTGTTACTCGCATAAAAGTTAATTTATAGATGTGATTGCGTCCTGGCAAGAACATAAAACATTTTCAGAGGCCATTTCCCCGCCGATTTTATGAGTAACAGACTAATCTCTAAGCCTAAACAACTGCAGAAAAAGCATTAGCTGATCGGAGTCGGCTTTAAGCAGTAGGTCCCGTCGAGTGGGTATATAAATTTCGACATAAATCCATAGAAAACGCCCCGGTAGGCAAGTTGGTAATGTGCTTGCCTATCATAATGGGGGTTGTGGATTCGATTCCCACCAGAGGCCCCCATTGGTCTGTCGCTGCAAAAATCCTAGCCAAATGGTCTGTGTCAGCCGGTTTACTCTTGGACCCAATATACTCTTGGAGAATAAAAATTTACTTTGTATTGTAATTAATAAATAAATTCACAGATTTTTGAAAAGATGGTCCCTTGCCTGTTGTGGGAAACACAATCAGCCCGATTCTGAATACGCCCGGGGAGATAATTCCCGGGGAATTTACATTTTTCCGAGAATAAAATCCTCCCATTCTGAACTGACCGGGAAACAAACAAATCATCTGACTCCGAATAATCGAAATTGTATGTCCCTTATTATTATTCGCTCGGTTCGTTTAGAATAGGAGGAGAATGTTTTCGAAAAAAAGTAAATTCGCCGGGAATTATCTCCCCGGGAGTATTCAGAATCGGGCTGAATATGAAATATGTATTTTATTGCAGCCAGCCTATTCTTACTGCACTGAAAGCCTATCCTATCCTAACATATATGCATTCATCCGCCTTCTGTAGTCTCGCTGGCTAGGGATACAATGTATTTGCCATTTAACCACAAGCCTCTACTAATGCCAGTTGTCTGTTATTCGTGCTATAGCAGCGTTTTTTATGATTATTATTTAAAAAATTGCCTACAAATGCACTGATGTTAAAGACTTTCTTATGATTTTCCAGACCCATTCGAAGTTAAGAATCATTTACAATCATCCTTTTAACTATAATGTCTGGGATAGTACAAATTGAATCAATTAAATTTCTAATCTATGTCCACATCGATTATCCTTCTCTTAAAGATTTAAAAAAAAAAGTGTATTTAATTTGAAAATACTGCTGTGGTAAGTGCCAGTCATCTCCATTTTACGCATCGGTTTAGTCGGTGCAGTTGAATTGACCCATTGTTCGTGTAGCTCCCGCTGTAGTTGCGTTTCTGTCCTGGTCATTACACTCTTACATTTCACACACACACACACATACATGTATGTGCGTGTACGTCAACCATGATTTACGTGGATACACTTTGTATTAATGTGTTATAATTATGTTTGTATGTACTTATGCTTGCAATTTGTTCTATTATTTGTTCTATTTGTATATACGCATACATACAGATATACTCGTGGTTACATACTCGTGTGTACGTATGTATGTAGTTATTAGTAATAAATAATTTCATTTGTTATATAATAGTTTATATGTACTATGTATGTTGTGGTATTATTGTATATATTTTATTTATATGTATGTATGTAAGTAGAATTATTGCTTTGATATTAAAAAAAAATCAATACAAATTTCTTTTCTTTTCTTGTTTGTATGTCTGTATATAAATTTGTTTAGAAATATTACAATACAAAAATTTGTTTTCTTTTTTTCTTCTATTTTTCTTGCTTCCTTTGTTTCTCTTGCTATATTTCGGTTCATTTTATTTTTAGTTCTCAGTTTCTTTTACTAATATTAATCTTGGTTTTTGTTTTAGTAAAGGTACGTAAACTTTGTTTCCTTTTTTTTTTTGTTGTGGCTTCGTTCTTAACTCGTTTATGTAGAATCGGTGTTGGGTCTTTAACAATATTCTGTTTGTTGTTCTGTTGCTGCAGCTCACACAAACACACCTGGACAGACATAGAGAGAGATAGAGTGAGAGAGCGAGCGGTATCATGGACCCGAATACTTCATACCTTTCCGTGCTTCATTTCTTCGAGAAAACGAGTTTGAATCCGAACCGACGTATTAAAATGTTTCCCTATATTTAAAGATTTATTTGTTTGTTTGTGGTCTCTTGGCGCCTTTAAAACCGTTTCAATTATTTTTGTTTTCCTTTTGTTGGTTTTAAACATTTAATCTAAACACTTTCATATAAAAAGCCGTATCTTTTGTAAGATTTTCAATTGTTTTCCATTGGTTTCGGTACAAAATAAATAATAAAATTCTAGCAAACAGTTAACATTAATATGTTTGTATGTATGTAGTTATGTTTTATATATTCTTGTATTTTCTTTTTCTTCACAAAAAAAAAACAGTAGTGTTTCCCTTTCCTTAACATACAAAAAGAACAGAAAACCAAACGTGAACGAGAACAAAAAACTGAAAGTTTTTTCCATGCACTTTCAAAATATCACTGTATTCTTGTTTTTCAAAAAGGAGTTTGTTTGCATTTTTAGTTTTAGTTTGTTTGTGAAATCGAATTCAAAAATAAGAAAACGTACAATTTGATTGTTTTGTTTTTTATCTTCGCCTTCCTTTCATTCTTGCTTTCCACCATGATTTCCCGTTTCTCTATGATCGATCGATCCGAGTAGGTAGTATCTGTTTTTTGTTTTTATTTTGTTTTTTTGTTGTGTTGCCTGACTTTTAAGGATATGTTCTTGTGCTTTTCATAACTGTGTGCTATTCTATGTGTATGTATGTGTATGTGTTTGTGTTTGTTAGTCTGTATGTACGATTAATTGGCTTTACTCGTAAATTTCGATATTGCGCCTTGGTGAGCTAAAACTACCGCTGCTAAGCTGTGAATCGGTTTTCTTAAGAATCGACACATGATGACCAGTGCCATCTCCAGACCGGCTAGAGCATCCGATTATCGAATCCTGCTTATTCAGTAATCCTCGTCGCTGATCGGCAAATGATATAACGGAATCCTGTTTGACCAATTGATGACGACGGGGTTCTGAAAAAGAAAAACTGTCTAATTAAACACAAGTAATATTATGGCAAATATTTAAATTTCAAACAAGTGTATTGCCAAACGGGTGTACTGCAATGTTATAGGTAGAGTCTTGTCCTTTTTTCCATTACAAGTAATGTTTTATTGGCAAAAGTTTTAAATTAAACGATAATTTTTACAAAATAAAATAATTGCTCCCATTTCAAAGAATACAGTTCAGCAGATAAGAGAATTACTAATCGGGGACAAAGGCCACCAATTATTAAACCACAAACACAGACCGCTGACACTGAAATCTTTTGTAAGGCATTACAATTAGTCTTGTACCACATGAACAAATCTACATTCATGAATGATACGCCAGCAACTCAGAAAGCTTATATTAAGTGTGACATGGATTTGTTCCAGATTTGTCTTGGAGAGACAACTTGTCTATGTGTTTACGGTAACGACTGGCTGGCATGGATGGGTGTTCGCTGTATCCAGATCGAAAACGAGCATAGCATTCCACGAAGTAAACGACGGGAAGCTTTGTAGGATGTAATTTGTATCGGTAATGAATTTTCTGCAGAACAATTACATGGATTCGAGTTAGCTCTCTAATTCGAATGGCGTTCGCGAGATGGACATACTGGCTGATGGTCTCACCATTGATATGAATTTTGGTTTGTTATGTGATAGTTCCATACACTAAATAACTATCTCACCATGGACCCCAGTGTTATAAGAAATGCCAATCTGAACTAACATACGAGTATTAGCTAAATACAGAAATATTGTTCCTACTGGCATCACCCCAAAGCCCTTTAAACATGAACCGAACCATAGCAACTCCGGTGTATAACGTTTAGGGTTAACACTAATTGAGTCGTTTCACGGCCTTAGTGTGACTTAGACCCTATCGGCACTTGAAGAATATTGAGACAATTGAAGCAGCCACAATTATTATTAGAAAGTCTATTTTCTCGTGGCTGAGATGTTGTTTCGGATGAAATGGACCTAATATTGTCATTCGGAATGGCAGACAAATATAAAAGGCAGCCAAATATACCACAATTATGCTTGGCTGATGTCTTCTGGCTAAGTCGCTGTGCTATGTTGGCTCGTCGGTTGGATCACTAGAAGTGGTGCTGTTGTCGCGGTCATTGTTGCAGTAGCCTTTTCTAACTTTTGTGGTTTAGAAATTCTCTTGCCATTTCAGCATTCAAGCAGACAATAAATTTTAGTGTTCAATAAAAAATGAAAAATGAATATGGTATTTATGAGTCTCCTTGGAGATATCTCTGCACAAACACCCAGACATACGATTTTTTTTTATTGCTTTAAACCGTTGATTTTCGACTTCTCTTTTTTTCTGTATTTAAGTTTTTGTTTTGTATTTGATGTTTCCTCTAAACAATTTTGTTTGCTCGCGTAATATTAATAATAATCGGTTAGTTTTTAAGATCTTTGTTTTTGTTTCACGAATACATGAAAACCTCACAGAAATTAAAAAACACGATTCGGTTCGCAGCATAAAAATGTATTTGAGTTTTGGGAAAATCTTCACAATGATGTCTTAAACAAAATTGCTTGTTGTTTTTTCTGTTCCTTCGACACACAACATTTCTGTTGAACGAGCTTGCTTTTGGTTAATCCTATTCGTGCCAGGCAGTGAATTGAATTTAATACATATAGATGTATTTTATTTTCCATTAGTAATTATTGTTCATTAGAATTTTTTTAATTTTTGTTTTTATAAACCATTTTGCATTTTATTGGCGTTAGTTTTCGTTACATATTGAGCTTGGTACGAATAGGGTTAAATTACATTTTCCCCAAAATATTTTTGTTCCTTTGATTTATGTAACTTATTTATTTATTCACCCATTAGTCTTACAGACTAGCTTAAAAGAATGTTTTAAATCCAACAAATCGATAAATTCACTTAATGAAAAATCCATATCAAATTTCATATCTCTCTTTTACTTCAATAGTGTCGTAACTCAAAACACGATTTTTTTCAGGACAGCAATTGCCCCTTACTTAGCAAATATAGGAAACAAATCATAGGTTTCCCGAAAAAACCAGAGCCCTGCAAATACATATGTATGTAATACGCAACACAAAAGTCAACTTCAATAAGAGATTTACAGCTTTTTCTTGAATTGTGACACTATTGAAGTAAATGAGCGACATGTAGACTATTAAATTCCCTCATGGACCTCATCATGGGTTCAAAAGTTTCATAACCGCTTCTCTGGCACGTAACATTAAAAACATTTTTTCGAATCTTAAAACTAAAGATCTCATATTAATTGATTTACCTGGCCTCTGATCGACGAACGATATCACCGAATCCTGTTTAACAAACTTCTGTCGCTTGTGTTCCAAGAGGGAGCCAGCGACGGGTGAACAGCCGCTCTCATTCGCACGGGTCATCGTATTGCGACGAGAATCAACCGATATGGAATCCTGGGTAGAGAATGAATCCGGAAGATTGTGACCAGCACGTTTATTCTCTAAATAATAGGATACCACGGAATCCTGTTTCGACAGTGACACCTTGGAGCCATTGCTATCCTGCTGGCACAACAGACGTCGCGAGCCATCACTCGAAGCGCTCTCCTGCTTAATCAAATATTGACGAGATCCATGCGAGTCCTGCTTCAGCAGCATTTGTTGCGACAAATTGCTATCCTGTTTGCACATCAAATTGTGGCGACGCAACGAATTGTGTTCGTATATATAGGAAACGGCATTGGTCTTTCGCAAGCCAGGACTGCTGGGACTTTTACGCGAGCCATGCTGATAATGTGAGGACTTGCGGCGACTGGTACTGGTGGTCGACGATGCTATGGCCACATTATCATAGTATCTGTAACGAAACGATAAATGGGATGAACAAAGACACTGTTTAGTATCGGCGACCTTGTGTCAGTTGGAATGAACTTGAACGTGGATGGAAGACAGAGAGAACTGTTTGTTGTTATTGTTCATCGGTTTAGACACTCACCTCAAACGGCCGCAACAGGACCGTGACTTGATTATGGCGGCAAAACCTCGTCTGTACTTCTTGTTGAAGAACGCATAGAGTATAGGATTGATGCACGAGTTGGACGAGCCCAGCCACTGAGCGAACGGAGTAACCTTGTTCAAGATTTCACTCTCCTCCATGGAAATCTCTCCGCCTATACATGTGTATGTTGATGGTGGTGTGTGCGTGTGAAAGTTGTGTACAAAAGTGTGCGATTGACATTGAAAAGAAAATATAATGACACACATACACGAACATTAGTTTTGTTATTACACTCGAACAAAAAGAGTCAATAAGAAAAAAACGATGATACAAATAAAGTGATTACATATTTGATTACATATTCTTAGCCAGATTTAAAGACACTCGGGATTAGAAGGGGGAAGCAACAGAAGTGACTGTGGGATTTGAAATGCGTTATGACAGTGGCGTCTGTCTACAGAGTGGATTTGCAAATATTTTTCAAAACCTTGTGGAATCGAGTTTATTTCGTTCGATAATTTCCAAAGAAGAACATAAGTGAGACATATTTTTAATTTTCTACCGGAACCCTAACACTTCGACAAAAGGCAAACGGCTAAAACCTACTACGATTTATGTGTTTCCTTCTTGTAATGAGATCGTCCACTGAACTTGAGTTAATAAATTATTTCCTGGATTGTTAATTACATTCTCTGTTTTTTTCGAATAGTTGTTTGTATGTTACTACTTAAGGACTTAAGGTTTAATAGAAGATATTGCAAGGCCGATTTTCCCTAATTTTGAACTTTATTTGTTAATGCCAGCGCTCAATTTATGACCAGTAACGTAATGTTCCATAACACTAACGTTGACTTTCAGAATCTCCGGTTAACTTGCACGCTTATTTTTCGAGGCGTTAGCAAAATATGCGCACATGATGGCTTGGTAAATAAAACACGCCCAATGTAATTGTCTTACAACACATTCAGCTCTTCTTTAGCAGAATGCGACACAGCAAGTTGAAGGAGCACACTGTAGGTCGGTCGGCTGAATTAAACTGACACAGATTTTCGAGTGCACCCGAAGGTCGTACGAGTGGGAGTTTGTTGGGGGCGGTTTTTCAGGTTGTGTTGTGTTTTTGGTGAAGTACAATGCGACCACACACACACAAACACTCGTACTTGTTTTTTTTGTTCAAGAGATATGGTCACAAGGTGAATGGATGGATGGATGTTTGGCTGCACGTAGTTTGTGTTTTTGGTTTTGCACAGCAAAGAATTCATTCGATGCAACCTTCAGCCGAGCAGAGAAAGTGGGGAAGAGAGCGAGAAATGAGAAGGAAGCCGAACCAAAAACACAGCCCACCTTAGCCCACCACCCTCTGAACTAATAACAAACAATAATCGACCGACCGACCAACAATAAACATTTCGTCGGTTTATTGCAGATTCAAATGTGTCTGCGACTGTGTGGTTGTGTGAGTGTGTGTGTGTGTGTGTGCGTGAGAGTGCCTACGAGTACTTACCAAATTTAATACGTGCAAATATTACGTAGAGAGGCAGCCAGGATAACACAAACAATATGACCACGGCCACCAACATTTTGATAACCTTCACTTTGGACTTTTGCTGCATACGGTCCATTTGGGCATCCTTGGTATCGCCAGGTATGGAGCGCGTTGACACTTTAATCCATATCAACACATAGCACAAGGTTATCAACACCATCGGCAGGACATAGCAGGCCAGCAGATGCGCCAGCAGGAAATACAAGTTACCGCTGGTGCCCGGTGGCCAGACCTCTTGACACAGATACATATCGGGTGCGGCTGGAAATGCCTCGGCTGCCGGTACCAAATCGAAGTACAGTGCCCACGGTATGGTCGTGCCAAACGCAATTATCCAAATGCACAGGATCATAAAGCGAGCGCGACTCTTGGACAGCTGTCGCAACGGCCACCATATGGCAATGAACCTGCAACGGTTGCAAACACAAAATATTATATTTAAATTCTCCGATTACACTGACCAAACGCAAATATTATATTTAAATTCTCAGAATACAATATGTGAAATGCACATAAAGTTTCGGAACAACGCTGAGACTTTGTGACTTAACACCTTGAGACTTTTTCCTTTGGGGCCACGTGAAAGATTTGGTCTACGCCAACAGTCCAGCATCGATTCAAGACCTCAAGGATAGAATTCGTGAGGCTATCGAAGAAATGGAAAATTTCATGAGCGTGGTGGTGACCACTTGGCTGATGTTGTTTTTAATTGTTAACGGCATACCTTCATCTATATTATGAAATAAACTTACGAACATTTATCTCAAAACATTTCAGGTTTCTTTGAATACCAAAATAACTCCTCTTGTTGAAATACACGTTTTTTGAAGGATACAAAGTCATATTTGCCCTTATGCAACAATAACTTCGAACCGAAATACTGTGCGTAAAGCATGTAGATGAAATATTTGCGACATATTGTATATGAAGCGATGATCGCGAATTCTGGAACATACGTGGGCTACACCAATCGGATAAGCTCCGTAGTAGGTTGTCAAACAATTCCTCAAAAACTATGACAATTTCGTCTCAATAGGCCATAGCCTTAATATAAACCGCTTTAATTCGTAATAAATCGTTATGAATGAATATATTAACACACCCTGTATGCAATTAGCAACCAAACAAAACATAAAATGCATGAGTAGGAGAAAAATCGATCAAATTGTCTAAAAACCAAACCAAATAAAATTTATTTAAATTGAATTGCATTCATTATTGGAAATTATTTATGAGTTTGATAAAAATAACCGACAGCTCCACACAAGCCAAGCCACAACCGGTCAAGGAGTTTAGCATGCGATTTGAACTTGATCTTGTTTCGCGCCACAGAAAGCAACACAGCGATAAACAACTGCGACGGCGAAAACGACGACGACGACTTATGGTAGCCCATGTTTGTATGTACTTACATATGTACATATGTAGGTACATAACCATGATGAATGAGCTAACGAATATCGGACAGAGATTAAGTGACCTAAGCGCAATATTAGAAAAGAAAAATAAGCCTCTGCTCGCACCACATGTATGTATGTATGTATGTAAGTAGTTGTGTAGTTTCTCACATACATGGACGAGTTCATATGAAGTTCACCTTAATAAATTATTATGAAATTGTGAATTAATTTAAGTGTCTCTATCACCTGTTGTTGGTACTCCCAACACCGTACCGGCCGCCATTGAATCGTTCGTTCGCCAGTCTTTTTAGGATTCCGAACAAGAACACTTTCTCGATGTATTTCATGCTTGATGGATCCTTTGTTTCGAAATATGTAGCGATTATCACATTTAGGGTCCTTAAAGTTTTATTTTAATTTGTATTTTATTTTATTTTTCTATTGACCCGGTGTCAAGTAGAGAGTGTACAGTTTAGTAGAATGAGAGAAGCGTATGAAAATATTTAAAATCGGTGAGAACTAAATTTTACATACATTCAAATTCGCTTAAGCGGAAATGAAAAAAATCAAGAAATATTTTTCACGTATGAGGGATTTTGCACAAAAAGGACTTTTTGATAATATAAACTTCTTTCAGTTAAACGAACTGAGTAATGTAGAATACATATTGCCGAAGGCCTACTCAGTTCTAGCTTTTACTAAACGTAATAGTAAGGATTTCATTGCTCCTTAAGCTCGTAAATTGCTGTATACAACAGTCGTTAGATCAAAGCTTGATGAAAGCTTGAATCGTTTGGAAGCCATATTACACAGTTCATATAGATCGAATGGAAAGACATCAAAACATTGAAAGTGCCGTTGCCTCATCTTATACACATTCGTGATGAATTTAATTTTCAACATTTGATATAAATCGGATAATGCAAAGCCCTTGCGCATCAGGGCCCTAGATCCTTTGTTTTGTACGTTTGTGAATGACAATCGGCAGTATAGAATTGCTGCAATGGTTTCACAATAATCACCCACAATCGAACAATCGACTCCGTTTTGCCCATGAGAAATGAAGATGCAATTGCACGGACAATCGACGCAATGACGATTTTATTCGATTCGATTATTTGTATTTAAATGCATCACATATTCCATCGCATCGGCATGAACTTCCAATAAAGTGTAGTGCATTTAATTGGAAAAAACCGCTACAACAACTTACGACAGAAAAAAAAGAATTAAGCGCCAAATCAAGATTGTAATGTGATATTAGGTTTTTATTACAAACAAGAAATGTTGTTTATTTACAACTGCAACAGCAACCAAAAACAACCTAAAACCAACGCGAGTTGTTGTAGTCGGTACGCGCTCGTAAAAAAAATGCGACAAACACAAAAAATGACATTAAACTTGCATTTAAATTCAGTTCAAACTGTTTCGTTCGATTACGAATTGACGCCGTTGTTTGTTTGGATTCGTTTCGTTTCGAGAAGACAGAGTAAATCAAGTATTTGGCTTTGTTTCGCTACGTTCGTTTGAATTTTCGATAGCCGACATGATGTCTCCTTGAATTCCCATTTGTAGCAGTGTGGGGCATATGAGCGGAGTCCGTCCCTCCGCCTATCCGCCTATTCGTCTATTCGTCTATCCGTAGAGGCAGGCTACTATCACTGGCCGGTAGTACAACGAAAAACAACAACTGCTACAGCCAAACGGCGGTCATCCAGTTTGGAAAAGTTCTAAATGTTCATATGAAAGTGTGAGCTGTCCGTCTGTCCATCCGCCTGGCTGACACACCAACAAGGCAAACCGATAGCACATATTCTCGTGCGGCTGCCCGGCTGAGTATTCCAAAGAACACAACGCAACACAACACAATTTGTGAAGAGTATAAAAGCATTTCGGAATTCTAGATTTGTCATCAGTTGCAAATCATTTGCCAATCTAGTACATCTACTATACCAATTTTCGACTCCATTTGTAAAGCAAACACTTTCAAACCTCATCATCATCATGTTCAAGCTTGTAAGTCTCTGGCGGTGTGTCTGTCTACTCGCAACTATTTGCAAAAGGCAACCAATTTGGCGCCATGCGTCGTTTCATTTAGTCTGTGATTCGGTAAGAGGCAAGATGTGTTAATATTTTCCTGTTTTTCGTCTTTTCTCTTCCTTAAAAACTCCGTGCAGTTGTTGGTTGTGTCTATCTTCGCTTTTGCGGTGGCCGAGCCCGGCGTCGTCGTGGCTCCTGCTCCAGTGGTGGCTCATGTTCCTGTTGCTGCCCACCATGGCCCGGTTGTACATCATCATGGGGCCCATGCTGTGCACTCGTGAGTTGTTTGATGTCGCCTCTTCGCACAGAGACGTTTAACAAGTGGACCTCTGACAAATTACTTTCTAATTTATCCCGCAGACATGTTATTCACCATCCTGCTCCTGTTAAGACGGTCGTGCACAAAGCAGTAGTGCCTGTGGTGCCGGTAGTTAAGCCTGTTATACCTGTTGTGCCCGTCCACCATGCCCACCCGGCCGTCGTTGCTCATCACTAGACGATCAGCGCAGACAACCCCAACCAATCCAATTTCCGCTTCCCGTATCCATTCATGCCCTAAAAAAACTCCCTCTCAAAAAAAAAGAAATAAAATATAAACGAGTAAGAAGAAGAAGATATTGAAAGCTCTCTAATAAAGGAACATTGACAAAAACGAAATACATTTGTTTATTCTGTATTTTATTCGGTTCGATGTTGGTATGTGTCTATGTGTGTGTGTGAGTGAGTGGGAGTGTACTTACCTATCCAGCGATACAGCAATGAGACTGTAGACGGATGCTGCCACCGACACACCCTGTATGTAGGGTACCGTCTTGCACATTAGCCAGCCAAGAATCCATGCTATAAAACAGAGAAGAAGCAGAGAAATGCAACAAAGTATGCATAAGTACGCGTATTTTCTACTTTCTCTTCAGTTTTGTTTTTCTTGTCGATGCTTGTTTTTTTTTTTTTTTTTTTGGTTTGCTGAGCAAATAGCAAATACTCGTACAACATTGTTTTAAAAGCCATCCTTAAATAAGTGCCAGCATATTTATAATAGAAAATACCAGGATTTCCCAGAGTTGCCAGTTGGCTTGGTTAGTTTGTCTGTGTGGGGAAACACACATTTTTGTTAAGGACTCCGCCTAAGTTTAAGCGAGTTGCCTTAAACTGAGTTTATTCAATTGATTTCACGAATTCCCCATGTTCCTGAATAGTTGTGATTGGTAAGCATCGATCGATTTGTGAGGTTCCAAATCGACTTTAATTAATTTAATACAAAATAAACATTAATCGATAAGCTGGTTCGAAGTAATATGTCGTCGTTTACCGAATCTATGAGATCTATGTCGAAAATCCCTTTTTTGAAGAAAGTGAGCTGAAACCGATTTAATTGCAATACTAACCGCACGATAATAAAAACGATAAATAAATACCACTTACAGGATTTTGTAAACCTGATGGCATCGATGTCGAAAAATATGGCAAAGGGTGCAAATCGACTTTAATCTAATTTTGAAACAAATTTAACAGATCCACAAGATGTAGCAAAAATGAAATTCATCGAAAGTTGAAGATTTTTCATTCATCTTAAACACTCCGTCATTGGAAGAGTATGAAGTTTTGATGAGACTGGTTTCTATATGAGCGATGTCCACATTCATTATGAACTAATCGTTTCAGAAAGCGATGTTAAGTCGACCAATATGCAATATAGACTGGCTCTGAGTGTCACTTAATCTTCTTTAAGAATATGAAGCGACCTCTCCGAACCATTCATCACTACTGGAGGTTGCAGACAGGGCGACACTAATGAAGAACACATTGAAAAGCTGTAGTTAATGGAACAGACACAGGTCCTATCCTTCCAAGGTCCCATGAAATCGTTGGACAATAGAACGAGACGTAATTGAAGCGTTTGCATCAACGCCTGAAGGTAAATTTCGCAACGATAGAAATGCGACACAGTAGAGGCAGGCAGTTGCAGTCTCGAGTTCAAGACTTCGTCTACCTCGGGTCCATCTATAGAAAGAATTATGTCGGCCTCGAAATAAAGAGAAGGATTGCTGAAACATGAACAACACATATTTTCTCTAAATGTTTCTCGTTGCTGATCAATAGCTGTCGATCTGATGTAAAAGAATTATAAGTGAAGTCCCAAATCAATTCAGATTTAACGACATCTCTCCCATGATGATAATGTTTGGAATGGTTGACTAAGTCAAGTGGGCCACATGTTGTAAGCGGAGATGCTAGCATGAGTCGACGGCTGTACAGGCCAAAGTAAGGAGAACACACACGACGTAGAGTATGTGTATTGTATGACATTTTGTAATATAATTTAAGTACATATGTATGTAGTTTTTTCCTCCACTGGAGGAATTCAATTAATAAACTTTAGTATTAAACGAAAACTCAATCGAACGAGTCGGTCTTTGAATTTAGAAAAGTATTGAATTAAAACTGAAAAGAGTCGGTAGTTTTATACTCACGGGTAACATTCCAAGGAACTTGTGGGAAAATATAGCTGCTTGGAGATAAGCAAACAATGTAAGCCCTGAGTACTTTAATATTACCCCAAGCTAAACAAAAAGGCCTAATCAGATAAGTTTTTCGATAAGCGAGTTTTCAATTTTCGAAAATAATATCACCATGTGATCAAAGACGAACACGTTTCTTGTGGTGTGTTTGGATTGTGCAGATTGAGTATCTACATTTCGGAGCGTGTACACTCTCAGCGATAAGAAATGCACGCACATGGTGATGATAAAACAACGATAGGGAGAAAAGGTCATCCGTTCCGGCCTCAGAATGCACTCATACGAAGGAAAGGGTCTGCGATAAGAGCAACGACGCGCACACGCAGAATGTAGAATGTAGTACACATGTATAAATAGTCCATAGTCCATTCATTAGCATAATTCAAAGGTTCATACAGATACAGTATTACAAAACATCCAGACAAATTGAAGACTAGCAGTAATAAATACTCACTCTGATGAAGCAAAACAATTGTGAATGGTTGTTATTGATTCAAGAGTCATATTATCGAATATTTATGTGCGTTCATGTGAATTCGTGCAAGAAAATGTTTCAACGATTCCTATTCATTTGGCAACACCAAATATCGGGAACATGCTGCGCACGAATACAACATCACGAATTGAAGTTTTAATCTACATTTTTCATTTTGCTTGTAATCCTGCCAAATACTCACACACACTCAAATGATAATCGAGGATTTTGCACTGGAGCATACAGAAGAATTTCTCAAGACATGTTTTTCTGCTCACTCTCAATTTTCTCTCTCACTCATTCACACATTCCCCCATATCTCACTACCATTGTCGGTTGAAATTGTATGCAAACAATTCTGGCAACAACAAATGATAGATGAGAGTGTATTAACTTATATTAAATAGACATAAAGACCAGAAAAATGAAGATATCGTACACACACATAGACACAAACACACAAAAACATACACACGGCGTACATACATCCACTGATTCATATGTATGACCGAAGATCTTTTAGCGAGTGGCGAAATTGGGGGACATGGATGAAAATCGAAGCCATAAACAAAATTAATTGAATTCTCAAATCAACAGGATGGAGGGACAATAATTTTTCAAATTTTTCATTATAACTTGAACTGCTTTTTCCACATCGAAACTGGGAGTACTGAAAAATATCCAATTATAGTGAATAAAAAAATCAAAGATTTTCCAAATTTGTTTACGCCACACTGCGGTCCAATATCTGTGCGTGTGCGTGTATGTGTACAGATGTCTGTATCCACTGTATTAAGGATAATGATTTTCTTTATGTTCGTTAAGTTGAAATGTGTCTAGCGATGATTAAGCGATATTTGTGTAAGAAGATAGTACACACATTTATTATTTTATTTCTGTTTTATTTTTGATCCACAAAATGAATGGAAACTATCTGTGATGAGAAAAACTCGCGGGTAGTGTTAGTGTGCACGGACGGTAGAACGTAATTGTCCCCTTAAGGTTATATTATACAAATGTCAGGAGTAAGTGAGTAACATCTAAGCCAAGTAAAACTTCTATAGACAAAATATGTGACGTTTGGAGCCGTTAGTTCCCCGTTTGTAGAAAATTTGAAATGTATTACTGATGGCTTTTAAGTTTAGAAACTTTATTGTATTGTTAGACTATCAAAGATCGAATTCAATAATAACAATGAAAGCATGGACAAAGAGAATAGTTGCAATAGAACAGTTTTTAAAAAGAGACTCAAGAATGGGGAATGATTGAAGTCTTTCGAGTGTTACTTTGGAAAGTTTTAGGGGATAGGTTTAATTAGTATACAGATTACCACAATTGAGTCCCGGCAGTTTCTTTCAGTAACTCAATAGTAGGTTTTTTTTTATAAATGTTCACAATTTTGTGCACAAATCATTCCATAGCCAAAGGACACAATCAATGAGTTCAGTTTGGTCGATGCTGACACAAAAGTCAACACAACAGACAACCCAACTGTGTCCAATATGCTTTCTCTGTTGATTTATGAAGTTTGCTAATAATTTGCCGTCGATGTAATTGATTATTTTTGTGAGCAATTGAATGGAAGGAATATGGCCAACCAAACCAGATGACCTTTCGCAAGATGTGGTCAAAATGATTTATTTGTCACAGTTGTATGTTTGTGCGATACATCATCAGTTGATTGACATTTTGACAGATCTCCTGCGAATTTCAGGCCACACGCATTGTTAGTGTTATTTATTTATAATAATTTGTCATTGTTCGAAGTAATAAATTATTAAAATAAAAAACACACGCATACATATGTGGTGAAGAGGAATGTGGAATTGCGACAAGTCGGCAATTTTCATATGCACATCACGTTGTCCTTGCACTCATATCCTTTGGATTGAGGCATCTTGTCGGGCAAATCGCTGGATCTAGCCGAAGCTGAACCAGAAGAGCAAAACAAAACAATAATAATGGCTGATAATGAAAGTTATTGCCAATAAATTTAACCAATAATGCCAGCAGTACAAGTGTTGGAATAAATTGAAGTGAATATATTGGATTAAAATCCTCACAGGATGTGCTCAGAAAGGAAATAGTCATGCATTACAGTTTAGGGGATTAGTCGTGTATAATGTCAATGCCATCATCATCAGCATTTGATAACAAAAATGTTGTTTCCAGAGATTATCATCAAGGCAGCAGATTTCGTCAACGGATAGGGAGGGCCTCACTCCCGCCATGCAACCAAGAAGAAGAAGAAAATATTAGGCAAGAAATGGAAATATTCGGTTCAGTTCAGTCTTGTGACTTTTCTCAACTCATGTCGGCTACCTTCAGCTGAGTTTCCATACCAAAATTATCGATTCGCTTGAACCACTAAGAGTCGTAAATTTCAACCGCATATGATTTGAATTTTCAGGGACGAGTGGGGAATTGCAATTTGTGTAGGACTCGTATTGCGATACATATCGTCGATGGTGCGTGCGTACGTTCCCAATAGCCGGGTTTGAAAATGATAACAATAAATTCGGGTATTTATTAGAGCTGTGCTGATGGTAAGACGGGGGATTTCATGAAGACACTGTGATACCATGGACTACAGTAGGGGATGTTGGGGTTATTCGAAATATATGGGCAAGTAAATCAGACTCTGTT
Source organism: Hydrotaea cyrtoneurina (assembly GCA_958296145.1). Taxonomy (NCBI): domain Eukaryota; kingdom Metazoa; phylum Arthropoda; class Insecta; order Diptera; family Muscidae; genus Hydrotaea; species Hydrotaea cyrtoneurina. The sequence continues at coordinate 148,416,345 of OY282512.1, read as the reverse complement.
AAATCTCTCCGGTGTTTGCGACTATCACACAACAAAATCAGGTCTCAAACAAATGTAATAGACATGAGTACCGGCATTAATCGTGCAGAGCTTACCGCTGTGTGAGAAGTTACCCATCTGTCCCGTAATGGAATGTTAGGGGAAATACGTATGAATTCAAAAAATTATGTTAGTAGCAACACACACATACACCGATGCAGGTTCCTGTAGCAGAAGACCCGTCAGTCGGTGTTTGGGGTGTGCTCTCTGGCATGATTAACTAGTCCATTAAAACAAATGGTCAAATGATTAACAAAGATATTGTCAACAGAAAATAAATAAATAAAGAAAGAAGGAATATTTACATGCGAAAATGACAGACGACAGATTACAGGTGTTAAAGGTGTACAAGCGTTAAATGTGATGTTAGCAGAAATCCTCTCGAGAAACTGTGACATGGAATTTGCTTTAAATAAATAGATGAAACGAAATGATGTTCATTTACTGGCTGGTAAGGCGTTGTCGGTCTTTAGGCAAACTGGAAAAGGAAAAGCAACACATTCCCCAAGGAGTAATTAATGTTTCCAACAACTAAATAAAGTCCTGTACAGACAAAGTAGATACATCCGTTAATGTAAACAGGAAAACATTTTCAACGAATTGGGGTAGAATTCGTACAACAAGAACACAGGTATTGAAAGGCCAATGCTGGGCGTGGCTGACTGAACTATATAGGCTACATCAGTCTGTTTTTGAAACATATCGCAAATTTTCCAAAAGTGAATTTTTTCTATAAATTAATCCATACCAAAATCTTTTCGCAAGCGCGACTTATTTCGAAATTCTTAAGTTACTTCAATGTGTCAGTGCCTGCAAAGGAATTAGTTTGATGAAACCAAATAGCTCAGCTTTAAGAATTGCTTAGACTGAATATAATAGTTGTCTCAATTGAATTGTGGTGTCCTTATTACAATTCGGTAGTACTGTAGGGAAAGATGAAATAGAACAGCTGAACGCAATTTCAGTTGCGGCAATTTAACTGTTTTCTAACCTGGATACTGCACGTGATTAAACTCCATCTAAGACGTTTGAAATTCCTTTAAATTTGTAATTTTATTCTGTGTTCTTACAACATCTTGGTATTAGGGGAAGAAGGGAAGTTTAGTCTCAATTATCATACAATCTTTCAATGATTATATCTCTCTTTATCTCTCACATACACACACACATCCAAACAGCACTAGGACAAATACAAAAAAAACGAATTATTTTCTTTCAAGTCTGCCTTCGAAGTAAGTGAAACTTTTTAAATATTTATACCAAAAGAAATTATAAGCAATTTAAGGCTCTCTGTATGTGCATATGTTTGTGACTGTCTCCGTGTGTGTGTGTGTGGTTGAGTATGACTACGGTTATGTGTCGATGGAGGTGTGTTCTGCAAGTGTATTGTAACCCTGATGATTAGGTCGTTGAGCAAAATATTTAGGTCAACTTTTATCCATCCAGCCGCAAGTAGCCTTGAGGAGTATAAACAACAACCTTCCGATGCACTTTAAGGCTGAAGGTGTGCTTCGCTTGCATATTTTTCTGCTGCTGTTGTTCTTGTTGTTGTTCTTGTTGCTGTCGTTGTCTGTTTGGTAGATACGAGAGTTATGTGTACGTGTGTCTCAGTGTACGGCTACATGCATTCATGCGTGTGTGTTTGCATGTGCTGTCTAACAGCCTGTCTGTTCGGGTGTATGAGAGTGCGAGTGCGAGAGTGAGTATCACTGCTGGGGGAATGTCTGTGTGTGTGTGTATGAGTATAAGAATTTCTTAGATAATAATATAAAAAGGTTGGTAAATAACAAAAACCAAATTTAACGGCAAACAACAGTTGAACTCTCTCACACACACGCACACTCACTCCGTGCCATCAACAGAACCGTCATCGTCGTCATCATCAGCAACGTATTCATCATCATCATCATAACATGTTTGAAAAGTTGCCATCACGTTTACACTTTGCCATACAAACAAACTTAACTCTTGTTGGTGGAGAGGCACACGAAGTCACAACCAGAGATGGAGAATACCAACAATCTCCCCAATGGAAGCCATGGGAAAAAAAGCAACGCAAAGGAACTATTAAAAATGTATTCTTTTTGTTTGGCACAGGGAAAGTTCAATAAATGACAAAGTTGAAGTTGAAGTTTTCTGGGGAATGAATGGAGGGGGTAAATCTTCGGCCGTCTGCATATCTTTTATTGTTGATGGCAATTTATGAAATTTCCCTATCGGCACATATATATACAGTTGTATGTAGGTATGTATGTTAAACAATTTGTTAAGAGTATTTTGTGGCACAAGATGTTTCAAGGATACCAAATGGTTATTACTCTGGCGATAACATGTTCTTGGTTACGTCCAGCTATTGTTTAGTGACAACGACGTGATTTTTGGACAAATTGAAGATGTTTTTTTTACCATTTATCTATTTAAGGACACCAATAAATGAGCAATGGGTTCTTAAATTACCAAAAAAAAAGTGGACAGAATTGATAATAACATAACCGAGAAAAATTGTCACATTTTTTTTGTATTTAATTGTAATTTTGGGTAAAGCGGGTGACACAGACCATATGGCTATATTTTTGCAGCGACAGACCAAATCATCTGGTGGGAATCGAACCCGCAATCCCCACTCTGATAGGCAAGCACGCTAACAACTCGCCTACCGGGGCGCTTTCACATATTTCATTAATTTTTTGTAATACCGGAGTAGTGAGACTCAAAATGTTTAAGCTTGAATGCAAAGTGTATTCATATTTTTAATTTTTAAAAATCATTTGCATTCTCTGTATAATGTGGCTTACAAAGACATCAACAACTGGAGTAATAGCTCACATAAAATAATGAACATAACCTTTTTGTGCATGCAGGTTATTGGTCCATAAATTAGTTCAGGTATTTTAGCATTCAGTTATTTTTTTTTTGAAATATGCACTTAAGAAATTACCGAGTAATTTTTTTTTTTTTTTTTTTGACTAACACTCAGGGGATGACCCCTATAAATGCAATGCACTGTGTTAGCGATAGGAAGGAAGGTTATTGGAGGGAAGAAAGAGGGAGTAGTGTTTATTGACGTTGGTCTTGAATTTGATAATGTCATAGCAGGCAGTAAAACACTTGCAGGAAGATTACTCCACATGCGAACCGTCCGGCTGAAGAACGAATTTTCTCTATAGTTCAAAATGTCTTGAAAATTGTTGTTTCATTTAGTGGTACGATTCGTTCATTACTAGGTTTCACCTAAATGTATCACTGACAAAATTGGACCTTTCCTCAAAGTAATTATGTAGCATTTACTATATTTCCCCACCAGTGATCATAGTCTGGCAATGGCGTTGGCCATTTGTCTTTGCTTCCGCCCAAGACCAAAAAAGGGTATTCCCAATCAATGTGGTAGAATTTACTGTTGCCTCTATGTAATGACCAATGTTTGCGAATTATGTCGATTGAATTTACTTTTATTAATATTTGATAGCAAATTTCCAATTGACCCTTTTCCGATTTATTTCAATCTATTTGCCAAATGTCAATCAGATGAACCACAGACTTTCCATATGCGTTTTTTTTACATAAAATAGGTCATGAGACATTAAGTCTGGCCTTTATTTGTCTGCAAGATTTTTCTATTGGAATCTCAGCATACTTTGAGAAGTATTCGACTGTATACAGTCGTTAATGTTGGGCGATTTATTTGATCGGTTTGCGAATTGTACCGGCAAAATAGTTTTGCTACCAATAATTTTTGAAAGGCATCTCGTTGGCCATTAAGTAAATGTTGGACGCGTTAAGTGATACAAGAGAAAAAATGGTTGCAGAAGAAGAAATATAATTTCAGAAAAGTCACTTTCTACACAGGGTAACCGTGCTAATACATGCTGTGATGCTGGAGGTAACATATTTTATTTTGTTTATTTCCATTTTCCATCGATTGGGCAATATTTTATTATTAGAGTTACTCCGCGTAGTCGTAGGCCTGGACAACTTTTTCCCATTGCACCAAATGAATTATCCTAATTGATATAAATTGAAATAAATTAATTTGTCGTTTTCTAGCGGCAACATCCACGCAGATGCCTGTCAACTTCAAGGTAGTGCATTAACCCATTCATAGGCAGCGTTGCCATATGGCACAGAGAAAGGAATTTTGTAAAGTTAAAAATGTCAACGGATTCGAACCCATGACCCCTTTTTTTTGAAATATAAACCATTTTTTTAAAAAATATGTTGGTCATGAATGGGTTAATTCGTTCACTTCGGTCCTTCCATTACCAAAAATTATGAGGACAGCCTCGAAAGAAAAGGACAAATAATATTGCGAAATTAGTGGCGTATATAAACAGCTGACAAAGAAAATTAATAGTCTCGGTCGTATCAAATGGACGGACCAAGTAGATCTAATGTCCGAATAGAAGCAGCAGATGGAGGCGAATGGAATTATAATTTAAACATTGCTACGAATCTAGAAATCTTGATAAAAAATTTAGGTTTCAAAGATAAGAAATTAAGGATGGGTTAACCGAACTCCAAATTAAAATTTCAATTTCTCTGGAATATAAGCTAACTGCTTGTTACAGATGATATGCCATGGCATACAGTAGTTCCAATTCTTTGCAAGACTCATATGCAACTCTCCACGGAATTTGAATTTTACTTGTCAGCGAATACATTCAATTGGAAATAAATTTCATCGCTAATTATTTTTTTTTTGAATGTACGTTTTTTTGTGAGGAGAAAAATATTGTGCCAATCCTTTATGGTTTCCAATAAAAATGCCCACATAAAAGTTCCCAAGATATACAAAATGTATTTGTCTGCATATCTTTGTGGGCTTTACCTCTAAGTGTGTATTTTATAATTTCGAATCCCGCAATACTCGCATTCGTTAGCATTTATATTAGCCGAACATATTGACATGCATATGTTGTTGCCAGTGAATAATCTTAACTGCGAGCCAAACAAAAAAAATGTTGTACCCGTTTAATCCTTCATTACCATTATGATTAGCTCCGTTTATTTAGACACTTCCTTCCGAATACTCTCATCAATATGACTGGGTATGCTCTCGCATTTCAATCGATTTTTATTAATTCAATTCAATAGGATTCAATTCAAGTCAATTCAGTTCAATTCCATCACATTAATTCGATTTTACAACTTCATTCGTTTTTATTGAATTGTGATTCGTGCACTCGTCATCGAATACGCCGAAAAATTCGTAATGACAACAGGAGACATGGAACATCCAACCACCCAGCCATCCAACCATCCAGCCATCCATCTATTCATTCATCCGCACCGGTGGTAGGATGATACGATGATAGGATGGTGACTGGTTATGTGATACTCAACGTGTTTCGAATAATTGATCAGATGTGAAAGATGCCTGTTAATCAAAATAACCAAGGACATGTGTAGACAGATTGATAACTATGCTGCGTTAGGGGAATAATAGGTAGGCGAAAGAGGGAGCCGGTAGAAGGTTCATCATGATTTTGCTCCTGTAACTGCCAGCGAAGCAGCTTCTTTGGGGACGATGTGCCACGTGTTTGTACACTACCAAAAACAGGAATAGAAATTTCCGGTGAAAAATTTACATATCTGATTAACTATCTTACATCCGTTCACATTGCCTGAGTAAATTTTAAATCCGGTACAGAGACAACTTTGATTTTGAATCGCTCGACTCTGGGTGAAATACGACACGAATAAGAATAACAATGACCTCCTTCTTTGGAAATGTTCTCATGGGCAGAGCCTATTGAAATGTGAGGATTTATTAATTTGTATGACTTCCGTAAAATAAATCAACAAGCATTTGTTGTTTATAAAGCATTTCTTTGTTAATTTATTATAGTTGCGGCACCAGCGTCGATGCACTGTGATTTATAGGCAGAGATTAGCTATTTCAATCTGTTGAAAAATTGCCCTGCTAATGTAAACGTAGACTTTTTTGTGTTGGTGTTCGCCAGAAATGCGATTCCAAACTGACTGCGAAGTTATGTAGAAGATAAAGACAAGTTCTGAACTTTAGAAGCTTTCAAAATGCTAAAAAAGTACATCAGTGATTGAAAACATGTTACTTTTGATAAAAATCAATGGATAAATATCGCAGTTGTGGCAAATTGATGGAAAGTACCGCCCCTGGGCGTATACTTAATATCAACACAGCGCCCATTCAGAAAGTATACGTATGTGAATAGAAAAGGAAACCCTCAACAGTATGTTGACCTCCAAGTAAGTGCATTAAATTCGGTATACCCGGAGAGAGGGCTAATTCGAGAATTTGCTTTGTGGTTGAATCCTCCCCCTTAGCTAGGAGTTACCTAAACTATCTCAGACACTCTGTGGGTCGTAGCAAATTGTTGAGGCGCCAGCTCCAATTTTTTTACAATATTTTGAACTGGATTGTGAGCAGCATAGTTTCCCCTGTGTGTTATCAGACGATTTCATTTACCATTGCGGGGACCCAGTGAGATAATTTGTAAGGCCTTGCACATTTCACATTCCACATTTCACTTTGTCTGACTAGGTATTCTGAAAATGAAAATACTACCTTTTAGAATACCTAGCTTCCTAGCTTTTTATATTTATTTAATAGATTGTGAAAATGGACAAAATATTCTAAAAATATAACGTTGGAAAACGATGGTAATTGAACAATTTCACTTGGATAACTCCGTGATAACTTAAGGCCTGACAGTTTTCCATATTTAACCGACAAAGGATATTTTGCTATCCACCTGAAAGTAAAGCAGTTTTCTTCCAGCACAAAAAAAATAAATGTGGCGATTGACTTTGGCTGGGATGTATTAAATTTGGGCATAATTCAGTCCGTAGATAGAAGCATGTTTGTATTCCTTGGCCATTGTAATTATAACGGAATCTTCTGTCTCTCACACACACACACTCTCTCTCTCCCTCTGCCACTCACCGACATGACATTTAGTCAGTGCAAGGTCTTTATTAAAAATTATTTGTCTGACACTTGGGTATACTTCCCACAATCAATGCACAAATCAAATCAACAAAATACCGTTGGGTTGGTGCCTGCTGTCATTCTTCGTTTCTTACCTAATACAATAACCTTAAAAGTGACACAATCACAACACCACATACACACACACACGTAAGACACAAACACTAACGCCGACAATGACACCAATACCAACATCCAACATCAACGCAACAATAACATAACGTCGATCCAAAAGGTCGGTAATACGATGGTGCGATTATTTGCACACACACACATACATATGTACATCTGTATCTGTCTGTCTGTGTGCCTGTCTGTCTGTAGGTTACATACCTAGTCAAACAATAATAACAATAAAAACAAATTGCAAATGATTGCAGGCGGCAAACGATGGATGGATGAATGGCTCAAGAAAACAAAAACAAAACTACAGTATTTGATAAGGGCAAATTCATCATCCAACTCTTGTTTGCCTTGTTTGTCTGAGGAAATGTATGGCAGTTTTGTATTCTTTCTCATTTCGTTATTGTACACTTGTACTTGTCTATGTGTATTTCAGGTATGTATGTGTCTGTGTATGGGTATGTACTTTGCATACCAAAAGTCACTTAATACAGAGATATAATCAATACAACGTTTGACAGAGGACGGAATGATGTGTTTGGTTTGTCTTATTCTTGGAAATAAAAACCTAATGAATTTCCACGATTGGTGAGCATAAAAGTAATATGTGCCAGTGTTCAGGATAGCGGTCTAAGTCAAATGTCATTCGTGGTCATTTAAAATATCGCCCATGACAATTGTCAACATTCTGTTGCGGTTGGATCATCTCTCTTCTATATTGAGGCTGAGATTGTAAGCCTGAAACATTACTAAAGCCATTACAAAAGGCATTTTAAGTAAATGGAAATAATGCCCAAAAAGCGTCGTCCTTAAATTTTGGAAATGCCATAAAAATTTTCAAAACTGGTCATCCTAATGACAAAATTAATTCGAGTACTCTTATTCATTGGCTCTAGCCGCTTTCGTGCCAGAAAGCAGAAACTCCGTGTAGTACATGTATGATGTACCACCCATTCAATAAGTTTGTACCACAAAACCCAACTGAATACACCACACCCCTCAGAGGCCGCAGCAGGCAAATGTAAGCAACCACCTGCAAAACAAGAAAAATCATATAAAACTGAAGAAAATAACTAACCTACACCTAACAACAACAACGCACACACACGCCAACAAATGTAAATACTCGTTATAAGAAAGAAATAGAACCCGAGACGATACCATTGTATCGTCAAAAATTAAAAGCCACACCAACACCATCACCACACACACACATACACACTTACAGTGTTCCTGTGCATGAACGAAAGGATGGATGTTGAATGTGTGATTTGCCGCGTATATGTGCATTTGTATTAAATCACCTTTAAATTCACCCACTGACCCACTAAAAAATCAACTCTGCTCAGTAGTCTTCGATGCGGTTGCGGGTAGTGTGCAGCAGAGCCCACCTCTGTGTTCTGTACTCTGTGTCTCTTAACCACCTCTGCAATACTCGCTCTATCTCTCTCTCTCTCTGTCTCTCTCTCTCTTCGGAACAAAAACAGCAATGGCAACAACAAGAACTTTTGCGCCAGCCTTGCGCCTAAGTTGACTGAGAAACTGAAATTAGGTCAGTTTTGTGTCGATGATCCTTTACACTAAAGTGGTTGTTGTTGTTGTCGGTCGGTCGGTCGGTCGGTCGGTTTGCTGTTGAATATACACACACAGACATATCTACATTGTACGTACATATGTATGTTTTCGAAGAGCATGCGACTACATACATATACATGCATTTTTCAGCATGTACTTACAATGTGTATGTGAGGCCTGAGTACTCACTCGTCGTAGACGAAGAGCCCAAAGGAACTTGTGAATGGCTGGGTGTGTGTGTGTGTGCACGTATGTTTGTACTATGGCCACATGTATGTGCATTCTGTTGTGTTTGTGTGTGGAGGGTAATGGGGGAGGTGAACCTTTTTTTTTTTTTTTATCCATTTTTGATGAGAATAGCGAGAGTTTAGAGTGTGGGTATGAACCCCGCCAACAGAAAAAGTCGCATAAACTGCTATCAACGCTGAACACTTAAATAGTTGGAGGTCTTTCTTTGTAAATGCCCGTGTGTGGGTATGTGTGAAAACACCCTTTTATGTTTCCTTCACTTCAGCATTCCACCACTTCACGCCTCTCTTCATTCTCCTCCTTCACAATTTCTCTACTCGTCGAATGTGTGTGCGTGTGTGTGTGTGTGCTTAATGCAATGCTCTAGAGGGGAGGAAATGTTCAAAAAAAGAAAGGAAAATAAGAGAAAAACAATTTCTGGGTCTTTTAGGCAAAAATTTAATTGTCAATGACGAACCCATACATTTAACCCACATCCAAGCGTATGGAGTCACTTTAATAGACGCAGGTTAATGCCGACAATACTTTAATATGACCGAAGTAATAAAGGTTAACTTCCATTTGGACAATCGTTCAAGTGTAAGTTGGCCCTAACCAGACAACAAACTACAATTCGCAGAACAGCGATTCTTATTTGTTAATCGTGGCGTATGATTAATAAAAATAATCATTCCAATATTAATCAATGTAGTAAAGAGTTTTCCAACAGGAGGTGTTATTTTGGTATTCAGAGAAAAATAAAATTTTTTGAGATAAATGATCGCATGTTTATTTCATAATCAAGAGGAAGGTATGCCGTTAATAATGAATAACAACATCAGCCAAATGGCCACCACGACCACGCTTACAGGACCATATCCTTTTCATGAAATTTTCCATAACCAAATCCCAAAAAGGCTGATCTATGTATATGAGGCCTTGAATCGACGCCTGGCTGTTGAAGTATACCTTATCTTTCATGTGGCCCCAAAGGAAGAAGGCACAGGAACTCGATGGCCAATTGTGATCACCTCTTCGAGAGATAACCAAACAGTCGCACGTTGAGGGTAGAGAGGCTTCTCAACAATAACTCGTAGGTTTTCCAAGCTCCAGATCTGACAATTTTGCTTCTGGCCACCGAGGTGGAAATGGGCCTCATCAGTTAAGATGATTTTTCGATGGAATTCCGGATCAGTTTCATGCATTTCAAGGAACGAATCAGCAAAGACATGACGTTTTTGATGATCGGTCCGATTGAGTTCTTGTGTGTTGTTCTTGAGCACGGGTTTTATTCTTCACATCACTAACTCGTTACAACAGCTCGCATTTTACTGCAGAATTTTCACCATTTTTGTAGTGAATTTCAATGCGTTGTTGAAGCCTATATCGTTCCATTCTTAGTAATGGCGTAGTTTCTACTCGTCAAATGTCAAAGAATAGAAGCTTCAAAAGTGACAGCTACCGAAATACCGGGTGATTCAAAATAACACCTCCTGTTGGAAAACCCTTTATGTACTACATACTTGTTTCGTTGGCGGCAGTGGAATGGACGTGTGTGCGACTATCACGCAACATACTCAGATTGATGTCCTGGGAAGAACATAACAAAACATTTACCTCGTAAATTACGGCGAGTAAGCCATGTAAAACTTCTGCAGATGAAAAGCGGGATTTCTAAAAGCAGGCCGCGGTCGGCGGTTATAAAAAGTGTAGTAATTTTGGAGAAATTCTTTGTCTGTATAAACGATTTAGATGAACTTGTTTTTTTTGATGATAAATCTGATTCTAAAATTCAAAAAATAATAGTATCTAACATTAATTTAAAATAAGAACCGGAGTTCCAAAATTAAAATATATTAAACGATTTTGTCTGAAAGCGTCGTTTATAAACATGAACTCCGGTTAAAACCCAATTAATCCCGAGTTTGCGGATTCATATGGTTCACTTTCGGTTCTCAACACATGTAAGCTAAAAGTGATTTGCGTATGCAATTTTCTTTTACTGCGAATATACGTGCCGTCTCTGCAATTGTGGAGGGTGTACACAATTCGACCTGCCACAAATTAAAGTAATTTTTACCACACTTTTATTTGCACTTTAAAACCGACGAGTTGTGTGTACGTGTTTGTGTGTGTGTGTGCATTTGGCTTTACTTCGGTCACTACCATTCACACACCCATGCATACACACACACGTGAACATAAATTCCTTCACACAAAGAAGAGTCTGGGCGATTGTATTTCTGTGTGATACAGTCATAGAATTTGTTACTGTTCTTTTCATATTTCATTACAGTATGAGAGCACATACACGCATACACGTCTTTGAGTATCCGAATCGAACTCCAAATGTTTGGTATCGTTATCTCTGTGTTTGTGTGTGTGTGTGCAAGACTCCCTGTGTTTGGCTGTGTGCATTGGGTTTGACTATTTTTCTATTTCGTATACAAGACGGGTACACCTCCACATCCATAGATAACATGGGATCAGTTTAAGGAATTTTCATTAATGACAATAAATTGTTATCGTCCTTTTATAGTTTAAGGCCTGAATCAACCTTCGCCTTCTCCCACCATCGACCACCATCAATCGCATAAAAAAGGCAACAGGGATTTTATGGATAGGCGAGAAGGGGTGGGGATGGGAGGGGAGCAGACATTCTATCCCAGTGAATTGAATTTTTATGCAGTGTAATGTACTTCTAATCTATTCGATTCATAAATATTTAAATTGCATATACCGATGTTGGTGGAAGACAACAAACATGAAAGGGATTAAAGTGTGTATTCTGCTTTCTGTTTTAACCGGTGAATGACGAATGTACTCACCGACAGACAGACAGATAGACCGAGAAACATACCCATGACACTTTTGTCTATCATCACTTCATATCTCAAGTAGAAAAAGTTAATTGAGTGCATTTTCTGGAGCTGAAGATAAATATTCCACACAAGTTCAACTGCCAAGAGCATAAACAATTTTAAGCAGCAGCATTTCTTACAAAAGGAAAATAATCCTTAAAACTTTGTGTGATGCCTGACTGGCTCATGTCGCTTCTTTGTCATCATCGTAGAGTCCCAGTGTTTGTGTGTGTATGGAAAAAGTTACCCACAAACACACAGAGAAATATATATACATATGTGTCTCTTTTTAGCAGATTAATCTTAAAGTAAGCTCTTCATTTTCATATCTATTTGGGCCACTTTCAAAAGTTTATTCTTTTATTTTTATTTTAATATTTTTATTTGTTCTTCTTTTCGAAATGCGGAAAAGACTAATGCTAATATCATAAATATGTCCCATTTATATCCGCAGTACAGCAAGTCCTTTGCCTCCATCAAAAATAAAATGTCATCATGAAAAGACTTTTTTTTTTTTTTTTGATGATAACTTCAAGATAACTCCAGTGACATTTTTAATTGCGACAAGGAGTAGCCATGGTATTTGTGATATATGAACGATAAAAAGCAAACATTAAATTTCTATAAAATGTCCGATAGTAGAATAATGTTAGAGCTCATTTGATTTGGGTGCTCGTATAGGCTCGATTACATTATACAAAAAATACAGCTGTTGAAAATCACATATACGATTCAACAAACTGGATGCGTTCTCGTTTATCCATAATATTTACATGGTACATCTTCATGTGGAAATTAACAAATTCCTGTACAAGTAATTTGTATTTTGCAGCACTTTAGGACTTCATATGGAATCGAACATACCACCAATTTTGGCTTGACTCCACAGTGCTGGTTTGAACCCATGATGTGTATATTTTTCTAAATTCGTACCCCAGAGAAATTATTATCATACAATTCGTCCCCTCAATAAAACAATAGTGTATACCGTATTGTTTTGTAGTGCATTATACGCTATTATTATATTGAGGGGACGAATTTATCTCATTTGCCCGCCGTGGCGTATGATTAATAAGAATAACCATAATCACTAGGGATGTAACGAATGTGTGTTTAGCGAAAGCGAATGCGAAAGCGAATAGTAAAAAAATTTTTTAGCGAATGCGGATGCGATTGCGAAAGGTAAAAATTTTTTTTAGCGAATGCGGATGCGAAAGCGAATGCGAAAGCCAATTTTTATAATTTAGAATTTGAAACGTAGTTTTTCAGAAAAGCGAAGGAAAAAATGTTCGACTACGAAGCCATTTATCTTTGTTTATATTCTGCTTCATTTGCCATATTACCATTGATTTTATGTTTTGTTTAATGTGTTGCCAGATTGGAAAACTAATAGTTTAAATGACTTGGCCTAAATGTTTCCGCGAATGCGAATGTGGAAATAGTTTTTTTGCGAATGCGAATGCGAGAGCGAATAATAAAATAATGTTTTTTGCGAGTGCGAATGCGGTTGCGAATGTCCAAAATGAAGCGAATAATTCGCATTCGCATATGCGAATGCGAATTTCGTTACAACCCTAATAATCACCATTGCCATGTTAATCATACGCCACATATAAACTTGTTTGAGACATTCAAATCTACGGGCGACCGTAGTATTGTAGTTTGTATAGGCGACAATCACAAAACACCACAAGGTTCGTATCCTAGTTAGAAACGAAAAAAAAATCTACGGCCGAGGTGGTGTACACTCCGGCGAGTTTACGAGGGAGATTGTAATCTGTAAGCCATTTAAAACTTCGGTCGGGGAAGCTTTAGTTGATGTTTTTTTTAGCTTAAAGTAATTAACTTAAAACCTCCAGGAATAGGGTAGTATTGCCTAATTTTTTAAGTAATTACAAAAAAGAATTAAAGGTTTTTGTTAGCTGTAACATTACTGCCAAAGCCAAAATATTTCTACAAACAATAGTCGAAAAAAAATGTGCGACGTTCTAAGCTAAACGACAATGAGCAATTTGGATTGGCCACACTAGCTAAACAGTAAGTTTTTAATACAGCATCGTTGGCCGAATGGTTTTTTTTTTTTTTTTTAAAAAAATAAGACATACATTTTTCACATTAACCTCTTTAGTTTGCGATTAATGTGAAGCCCAAAATTAAATCGGGCAATCATTTAGTGTAATAAAATTAAATTGTTTTTGTAAACATTAAAACTAGTTTCTATGGTGATTACAGTCATTAACTCGAGACATTGTTTTAACGGATACCCAAACTAAAATACCCAAAAACTAAATAGTCAAGAGATAATACCCTATTGTGATGTATAATAGGTGATTGGTGTTTAAATGTATTAGTCTTTTGCTTAATGGCCAATTTTGTAATGACTGCTCACAAAATCAAAATTTTGTCATTTAGATCGAACGTGTGTGAAATTGGTCGAAAAGCATTTCTGAAAACTGGCATAAATAAATCATAGATTGAACTGAAAATGGATTTCAGGTAAGCCAAGCCGACAGCTGCAAAAATATGACTGTTAAATGATTTCACAAGTTCCTTTCTCTCTTTCACTAAAGCAGTGGTCGAGGCAAGCACAGTAGCCTGTATGTTTAATGTATTGATGTGTTTACACTGTACGAAATTGGTATTGGTGTTCGCCGGTGCCGATTCAAAAATGGGTTAATTTTTTCTTTAAATGTTTTTAAGGACAAGGTTGTTAGTCTAAAAGGGTGTTCCGACGATACGATTTATCGCCCGTTTAAATCCATTCAATTTAACGGACCATCATCTCAATTGGACTGTTTGTATAAACGTCGCAGCTGTGATCAGAAACCAAATAGTGTTGTATTGCTTTTGAACGATTTCAGTTTAATGTGAAGAGCTCAAACTTACAATGAAATATCCCCATAAAAACAACCGCATGTAGACCAAATTAAAACTCTCTAAACGTGACTTACCACCAATCTCAAAGTAAAACATCGTTGCATTCTCTGGCCAAACACCAATGATGATTTATGGTGATTAGAAAAAGAAACTCCCATTAATAAATATTTAGATTATGAGAAGGAGAAGAAAAAGTGTATAAGACACACCCGACTTGCAAGAACTTCTACAGAATATAAGTATACTAAAATTATGAGTTTTAATCGTAATGATAAGATAGGTTGAAATAGCCTTGTAGAAACCTTACTTCAAGGAATGGACGGATGATATCGACAGAGATCGAGTGATCTCACTCGATCGGTTTAATAAAAGAAATATTTCTCCATCAGCTGTAATTTATAATATCCTATACTAGAGATTGGTGTCGGGTGGATATTTATACATATATTGGATAAGTGTAGCTGACAAACGTTTCACTTAAAGTTCTACGAATCTTCACAAATGAAAGCGACAGTTTTCCAAAATTGCTCCCACTAATCGTGAAGTTTGTTTCACGTTTGTATACCCTCACCCTACGGGTAGGAGGGTATATATCATTTGATACGACCCAAAAGTGTAACACATACAAATATCCACATTAGACCCCAGGTGTTTTTGAACCAAATTCGTTTCATGACTTTCTGAATCGTTTGAGCCATGTCCGTCTGTCCGTCCGTCTGTCCTGCTGGTACGCACGATAACTTTCGAAAGAGTTAAGCAATCACTCTGAAATGGCTTAATATTTTCCCAAAACTGCTTATGGGATTGCATATGGGCTATATAGCCACACCCCTTCGGGTACCTCCCATACAAATCGTCTATTTCGCCCACTTTAGAAATCCTGTAATAATATCAATATGACCCCAGGACCCAACGCGATCTTGCCCAAATTCTGTATTTAGTAAAGATATGGCTGAAAAAAATTTTGGAAAAAAACTTGGAAGTCTGGCAACTCCCCTTCTAGTACCTCCCATACAAATGTACCATCCAATATTTTTTTCTATAGCATTTCTATAGTATTTTAGGTTGCTATTATGACATTCCATGAGATATTACATCAAATGATGGTAGCCACGGTCACATTTGACTTTCCGATACTTATGAGTATGACACTTGTAAGTTTTTACTGAGGGTGAGGGTATATATAATTCGGTTTACCCGACTGCAACATTTTCACTGGTTTTGTTTTACAATTGACACAAGTTGCCAGTGTGGGTCGTGAAATATCATTGAACATTTTCATAAACTGTAAACTGTGTAATATGCATTGTATTGTTGTGGATGTTCTCCCGTCAACAATATGAATAGATTTTGGTCATCTGGATCCATACAAAGTGGCCAATCATATTATGCTTTTCAATTCAGACAGAGTCCATTCAACAGAATTCCATATGTGTTCTCTATTATCTCGTTGAACTTTGGCACATGGACATTTAAAAAAAAAAAAAAAATCTCTCAGTTGAGATTCAAAATTTGCACACAGAACGTCAAATTCCATATGAGTCATTTATGGTTTCATTTACCCCAAATGGATGCTCATTAAAGCTAATCAAATGTGGTAGCTGGACTATCTTCCATTCTACATTGTCTTTATACTCTTTTTGATATTTATGGCACATACTTGGTAGTAAACTACAACAACATCAACATATCTACAACTACAACAATCGAAAAAAAAATATATATATATACATATGTATGGTGGCAATACTTACGGACAAAGATGTTGCTCATGAGTGTGGCCGGCAAACAAAAGACAATAACCAAAATGTCGGCAATGGCGAGATTCACAATGAAATAGTTGGTGACCGTGCGCATATTTCGAAGACGTAAGACCACTGCAATAACGAAACTATTGCCCACCAAGCCGACCAGGAACACAATCACATAGGCGATGCAGTAGACGATGGTCATGGCCAATGAATGGCGATAGAGGAAATCGAAATCGGATGCCTCCAGTTCCCAGTAGGCCGATTCATTGCTGGCGCTTTTCATGGTCGACATGGTGGCAATGGCGGTGGTCTCATAGAATTGCTCCGGATAACTGGAGGCGGCTGAAGTAACGGTGGCGGCGGTGGCCGTGGCAGTGGTCATTACGGAGCCCAGTAATGTGTCTATTATCAGGCCGCCATTGTTGGCATCGACATCGTCATCGGCAGCGACAGCGGCTGTTATCAGCGTCGGTAACGATGAAGTGGCGTCGGATAAAATAGTTGTGGGATTAAATGATGCGCCATCATAAACATCCAGCGCCACTTGGAAAGTGGAATTAACATCGTTGCCGTTGGTAAAGTTGTTGGTGGTGCCAGTGGAAAGAGTGTGCAACTCGAAGAGTTGATGGCTAAAGTTTTCCATTAAATTACTGGAATCATTCGCTTTGGTGAAATTGAAATCTAGCAAAGCTTCAGAGTAATCCATAGTTTTACTTTGTTGCGACGCTATGCTGCTGCTGCTGCTGCTGCGTCGAGTGGTTGTGCTCAGTGTTGTCGTAGTCAATGGTGGGGATGAGGAGCCATTCTTGCGAGAGGGGGATGAGAATAATGGATCATAGTAGTCGGTTTTTTGGTTTGGTTTTCTTCGCAGGCGCTGCGATGCGACCATTTCCCGCTGTCACTTTTCCACTTCCGTCAGCAGCCAGTTGTGTCTTTAGAGCGAGGAGTATCGCTTTTTTTTTGGGGGGTGGTGATTGTATTTTATAATAATTCGTTTTTAATGCATTTTCCAATTAAACGTGTGTGATATCCTTGGTTTTTCGTATAAAAGTTTACTTAAATTACAAACGATGGCTTCCGCTTCGACCTACTTTAAAAGATCATTTGTGTTAGAGAGGAGAAGGTGTTCATTGATTGTCAAGTGGCTGTGGAAATTATGATAACTGTTTTTGGTACATGTCGCCATCGATGTTGTTCACACACACACACTCTGTTATTAATTTATGGGAACAACATTTTCTTGTCTTTCGCCTTCAGTGCGTGTGTAAGAGTGTTTTTCTTTCTATCTGTTTTTTTGGTTGGAAATTAACATAATTTTCTGATTTGTAAGCAAATTCACAAGTTATTCACAAATCATACACCCATGCGAAATGTGAACATGGACATGTATTGGGAGGATTTCATTATGCTGAAACTAAGGTCGCATCACATTGATTCTGACCGAAACCTCTGGATTTGGCCAACAGTTTTGTTTTAGCTTTCACAAAATCGAAATACCAAGAGATTGTCTACATGTGTAAGACGAAATCCTCAGCACATATGTGGTCCTTAGGCTACGCCATTTGAGACATTTTGTTTATGGCAAAATGTGAATCAAAAACAGGTTGAAATGCTACATTCGATGGGGTTCATGTCCCTGTTAGCCATGTCAAATGTAAGGAATTAGAATAATGTGTCTTTGCACCAGCATAAATAAAACACCTAAATGGGCGGGCGGGCGTGCTGACTACTGACAACTAAGTTAAATATTTTGTATTTGTCTGAGGAGAGGCGGTGATGCCAATGATTACGAATTTACTGTGTAATCATGTTATGGTGGGCAGAAGATTCAACCTTGGTATATCAACATACTTTTGGGACCCTTAAGACGAGAGGTGTTTGAATCAGGGACTATTATGACATCTGACAATCTTCGGAAAATTTGCATTTAATTTGCAATAATAAATTTTACCCATAGAGTTTGTATATTTTTTTACTCAACTGCCTCATAACACAACTATTTTCGAACTCAAGGGTTTTTTCTTTTTTAATCCATGTAACGAAAAGCCTTCGTCTATGTTGGATTATAGCGATAGCCCTACACAACCTAACACAGATGCAGCTAGACTTCGCAATACTACATACACAACAGAATGACAGTGAGTTTCACACCCAAGTATGTGAATTGACCCGGAAAAAAACGCCTCCAGTTGAAACTTATGTTGATAAATGCCACAAAACCCATTGTCAGAAATGCTGCCCATACTGCAACACTGCTGGGTGCAGCAGAGAGACCGGTACGTAAGGTGGTAAAAACAAAAGTCAGACGGAATTGCTCGACTGGGAGAAGAATGTCGAAGAGTGGAACGAGACCAGCACAGAAGTGATACCGAAAGCTGGGCAAACAACATAAAATGTAATTGATCGAAGGGGATTGTGAGTAAAAGTATTTTCCAAAAATGCTGGTACAGATCTAAATGGTCCGAACTAGTTGCAGGCACGACTACACAGCATATATCGACAGATATATCGTTCCGATTGGGTAAAAGAAGAACCCCAACGCTAGTTACTCCAGGAAACCCAGGCATTGTGGGAATAAACGACGCAGATCCTTTTCGATTTCCAAGAACTGCATCCACAGGCAACTGACACACTTTATCACAGACAACACAGAGTGTTAGGCATTATTCGCACTGTGGAGGGTAGAGCTTTGCAGAGGCGGCACTACGCCTGCAGCGGCATGTCCAATATTTATACAGATTGAAGTTTTTTTTTTTGACTAGTTACAAGCTTACAAACAATTGGCATAAGCGAAGTGTTGATATAGAATGGCCACCAACTGGCAGTGCCCAGATCCTATCTCCATCTACAAAGTCAACACATGTTTTACACTCAAACTTCCATAACTCGAACCACCAGTAGAAATGTTCGACTTATGGTGACTTTGAGTTATGGAATTACGGATAAACTTGTTTAAGGGAATTTATCTACTTCACTGTCACTATAAGTGCTTCGACTTAAAGAAAATTCGACTTATGGAAGTTCCACTGTATTTTAATTGATTCTTTAGTTTAGGAGATCATGATTACCAAAATGTTCTTCCTAGGAAGTCCAAAGTTATATTTTCTAATGGGAAATTAAGCTTCTTGGAGATATGTGAACACTCTCTTTGATAGCTCATGAGATCGTTTAGGTCTAATTTTCGACCTCTGTGAGATTTCATTAATATAGGAGCAGCCAAAACAAGTTTACAAAAACCATATTTTTTTTTCAAAATAATTTATCAATACTTCTTCTTTTAAATAAATCGTAAAATATTCACTCTCTTTCAATGCTACTTCAATAACTTTTAGTCAGTCCAAATAAGTCGATCCAAATAAGTCGAAACACCTACAATTATGTCGACACGACAATGTTATGGATAACGGATGCCGTAGGTTCCTGCTCTTGCCGTTTTAAGTTCAAATAATGCCTGTGAAACCATTTTCACCAAATCGCCGACTTGGACTGATGAATTTTGACGAAGGAAAAACAGTTATGGTTGTTATCAATAAGTTTCGCAAGGCAAATTTTCATTAGGTGTCGCCGATTTTTATCACACCTGCGAGTGGGAAAATCATATTTGATTATTTCTATACGACACACACAATAATGTGGGCACTCTCTCAATACCGCACTCTGCTTCTCGGTGTGGACACATACATACGTATGTATGTCGGTCGGTCGATCGGTCGGCCCGATGACAAGGGAATCGTAAGAGACCTTGATAGTATATTATAGTTAAGGTCATTGCATACATATCTGTATGTATTGTTAGTACATAAATCTATATAACCAAAAAACACACACACACACAGATTATCACATGCATGCATGCATGCTGCACTTGCTGCACACACACACACACTCAACTGAGAGCAGCTACTGAAGTGAAGGAGTGATAAATGGCCCTGAGATTTTTGCTATCGATGGATTTGTTGTTTTTGTATGTGTGTGTGTGTGTGTGTCGGTCTGTGTGTTGTTTCTATACAAAAACAACATTTCAAGTTTGTAACCTTTGACCCATCTTTATCATATCAATAAAAATCGCGACTTAGCACACACACACATGTATACAGATATTTTTTATTTGACGGCAGTCCTTAGGATCCAAGGCAACGAAAGAATATTAAAAGGAAATCCCTTTACATCACATAACATGCGTTATTTGGAAATTAACCATCAAATCTATTTGTCTTTCCATTGATTTATCCATTCTCCAACTCAGTGTAATTCATTCGTTGTTGTATTAACCACACAGTTGCTTAACAAATTCAGTGAACACACACATTCACACACACACACACACACACTTCAAACGTTATTGTCTGTGGCAGTCAACAAAAGCAATCAGAGTAGCAATCAAACGGAATATAAAAATTGATATCCTTCATTCCGAGTATGGATGTATGGGAGAAGCCCTGCTAGACGAATAGACGAAGACTGGTATCGTCATAAGAACACCCAGTGGAAGCCACAGCGAATATCATACAAAACAAGCAATGAATCCATGGGAAAATGGGACTGTTTACACCAACATGATGTACAAGACGGGCGGAGGCAGCGCCATCTGTGATGCTGGGCTTGTGTGAAGAGGTGGGGGTGGTGGTGTGCGTGGGAAAATAGTGCGTGCCCGATGAACAGACATAGTGGCACCCAGTGGCATCATAATCCACATGAAGTAAAGGGACAACTAGAAGCCACACAACCCCACTTCCTCTGCCCCCTTCAGACCAACAGCTGTAACTACATATGTTTCGAATGATTTACAATTCAAACTGCCGCAGAGTTAGCAACAGTCATTTGTCAGTTAACACTACACACACATATACAACTCCCTCCCTGTTCGGGGAGAGCGGTGTGGAGTTGAGAAAGTGTTTGATTTAAGCACACACACACACACACATACCCGAACCCGAAAAGTTTTATGACATCTCGTGACATGACCAATTAGATTATCCAAAATAACTTCCACTACAACCACATCGACCAACACCAACAACACAAACATAAAATCATTTTTATATGTCAAATTTAAAATTGCATTTTTGAATTTTATGCACTCTCTCTCATCTCGCTCATTCGCTCTGCATTGAACGATATTTACATAATTTCCTCTAAAAACGAAAGTATAAAACAATTTTTTTTTGTTTTTTAAAACACACAACTCTTTTATTTGTTTTACATCACAACAAAACTTCACTTTTCCTTTGAAAAGAACAAAAAATAGAGCACAAGAGTCCCTACTAAACTTCCGTTTTGTTTAGGTGTTTTTTTTGTTTTTCTTCAATTTATATTTTCAAATCACAAATAACCGTTACATTTCTCTGGACTAACTGTATACTCTTCTATCACTGTACTGTTTCCTTTTTTTCTTGCTCCTGTTGTTGGCCAATATGTGTTGTGAACGGTTTCGCGTGCGAAGCAATACTGGAGCATTGGCAATACATTCGTTTAAGGCTAATGTACGGCAGTCATCCTTAGAAAACCAAAACACACACACTGACACGTACACAGGACACAGGACACGACATAAGTCGTGGTCCCACTGAACGAGAGTGTCTGTGGCCGTGTTGTTTTTCCTTCGTGTCTTGTGTGTGCGTGTGTGTCGCTTTCGTTTCTCACCGTAACATTAAAGTGAATTGAATTGAAAATGTAGGTCCTGTACTCTCTTCTTTTTTACTCGCCTACTCTTCGGTGTGGTTGGAGTCACAACAGACACACACACAAGCATGAATTGTGTGTGTGTGTGTGTAAGCGGATGAGGAAGAAGGTGAGTACAAAAGGAAATGTTTAAGTTACGAGGGAGGTCTACAGTAATTTCAGTGGCTATTAACAATGATGAAGGGACTAATAATACCGACTAATGGCCACACAACAACAAATCAGGAGTGGGTATTATTTTATTAATCTACGAATGGGCCGGACATTTTAGAATCCAAATGGACTCTTTATTTTTCTCGGAAATTACCAAGTCCTATAAAAGAGATGGAGACGACTGGCACATGCTGAAGACCAAGAAGCAGGCCATACATGAAGTGAAATAAAATATTTAGCAGCAGACAAAAGGAAATGGAATGAATTTGTAACGGCCCGCTGTTACTGCTAGGAATTGTGGGAATATGTACATATATGTGTATGTATGGAAATACGGAAATATTTTATATTTGCAGATATTTCGCAGGCTTTTGATTGATGAGAGCATACGAGATAGACTTTTAGAAGTTTATGTTAAATTAATATACATAACGATATGTTTCATTGGAAACATTCAGCATAATAGGCGAGCAAGCGGAGAGGGGTTAAAGGACATGCAAACTACACTAGTCCTAGACATGTGTAAGTTTAGTGCAGACTATTTACGATTCTGTAAAACCGGGTGACACAGACCATATTGGCTAGATTTTTGCAGCGACAGACCAAAGCCTCTGGTGGGAATCGAACCCACAATCCCCACTCTGGTAGGCAAGCAAACTACCAAATCGCCCACAGCGGCGCTTATATTTTTGAAATAGTAATGGGTTTTGAGAAAACCGAATATCGGGTTTTTAAGACTTCTTTGTTCTGATCGACTTTAATGAATGATAAAAGCATGGAATTGAAACACGGTTCTACTACACTCTTTAAATGTTTGTTTCGTATGTTTTCCTGTACTATAAATACATATATGTACAGGGTTTTCCAACAAGAGGTGTTGTTTTGGTATTCAAAGAAAAATTTATTTTTTTTGGGATAAATGATCGGATGTTTGTTTCATACTAAAGAAACTTTTCCCGTAACAGAGCAATGGTTTCGTTGTTTGTGTGGCACGTAGCGCCGTCTTGTTGAAAGTAAACGTTGTCCAGGTCAATATCATCCAACTCCGACCACAAAATATCATTAATCATCTCTCTATAGCGCAATTCATTCACCATAAGTAAGGTCCAATGACCCCGCTGGACCATAAACCGCACCAAACAGTCAAACGTTAAGGATGGAGAGGCTTCTCAACATTAACTCTTGAGTTTTCCGAGCTCCAGATGCGACAATTTTGCTTGTTGGCGTAGCCACCGAGATGGCAATGGGCCTCATCAGTCGACATGATTTTCGATGGAATTCCGGATCATTTTCATGAATTTCAAGGACCCAAGCAGCAAACACAAAGACGTTGTTGATAATCGGCCGGATTGAGTTCTTGTGTTATCTGAACTTTATAAGCCTTAAGACCCAAGTTTTTATGGAAAATACGGTGTAATGACGTTTGTGGAATGCCCTGGGTTTTCTTTAACACTTTGGGCTACAGCAGCAATATTCTGAGTTGTTCTTGAGCGACGTGCACAGGTTTTATTCTTCACATCACTAAATTGTCCCAACAGATCGAATTTGTCCACAAATTTCTGTATTGCGGTCGGACAGGGTGCTTCACGACGACCCAGTTTTGCGAACTGGGATTTTGATAAACACCTATCGTCCTTCTTTATAATAGTTGACCGGGACTTTGACTTTATCGCTATATGTGCATATGGATATTTTCCAGTTCATTAGAATGAAAATATATATATGTATTAATTTCAACAATTTCAGACACCTTTTTCTCACCTCGAAGAAATTATGGCGGAAGTTACATTTAAACATCACCTAAGCGTTTCGTTAAGCGATATTACATATTTTTTTTACCACAACTAAGATGAGCTATTAATACATTGAATTGTTATCATTTTTATTGTAGAAACACCAACACGGAACTGTCCATTAATTAAACACTACACCCAGCCCTTTATTATCATAGTGTCCTCTTAAATGCACGACTATAGCACGGTTGTCCTTGCTCCTTATACATATGTATGTTTGTATGTATGTACTCGGTACTCTGCACTTGTTCACTTGGGTAAGTTTATAAGTCAGCTGATGATGGGTGAGTGTGTGTGTGTGTGTGCATAAAACACAACATCAACTTTGCATTTCTTTTTTTAAATTGTTTCAAAATGAAAAAAAACAATAACAACAACCACACCAAATCAAACAAAACAAAAAACTTTTGCAAAAAGGCCTTCAAAAGTAAATAAGCAGCAGCAACAGCAACAGCAACATCAACAGCAATGCCAGCAGCAGTAAAACGGTTTGCTTAATTGTCGGGCTATCATCGGAAGAGGAACTGTTATTTTTTAAGCCATCAGACGCGACCCTCGTGTGTTGTTGTTCTGGTTTACGATAATTTCTGTTTTTTGTTTTTATCTAATCCGTCTAATTTTATTTCGCCAAAATTAAAATTACATTTAATTTCCCTTTGAATTTCCTCGCAAATGTCTTTTGTTTACGGCTCACAGAGCATAACCCAGTAGCCTTCCATTTAGGCTCAATGTTAATGTTTCCTGTTCATTCATGTGCATAGGACATAGGACACAGGACACAGGACACAGAACACATGCAAAAGCATGAACATACAGAGAGGGAGAGAGAGAGTGGTGAAGACATGCCAGTGAGTACATTTTGTCGAAGCAATATTCATAAAAGCGATTTGTTGTTGTCATCTTAAAAGCATCCCAATCCCAATGTATAGAAGTAATTTGACTTGGAGTAACATTTTATGATTTCCTTTTTGGTTTTGTAATACTCGTCTGTGTCCATACATCACAACTCGTACATATCCTGTAAGCATATGTGTGTGTATGAATATGAAAACATAAACACGCAACTTTCTCTTTAGCCCTAGAACATCCTTGTTCGAAGAGAAAGTTCATCACAAATGTGAACATTGAAGAGTGCGCTCTCTCGCACTCTTTCTGTCTGAATGGCAAATTGTTGCAAAGTAAAATGCGGCCAAAAGTTCAAATACCTTAAGGTAGCACAAACACACACACACACACAAGTGCACATACATTGCATTTGCACCTAGACGAAAATACACCGACACAAAATTATTGGCTAATTTTTTGTTTAAGAAAACAAAACATTGTTAAATTCATACCAAGTGACAAGAGATGACAAATTGAGGCTTTCTCCGTGCGTTCGCAGTTTCACGACATCTGGCATCCAGCAGACGATATATTTTTGGGAATATGTTGACTTTAGCATATGTAAGACATCATGTAGAAGGAAGGCCTATTTGATGGACAACAGTGAGCTGGTAAAACTAGACTCACAAAAAGGTAGTATAATAACAAAATATAAGAAAAATATGATGTTCTGGATCAACTGATATTTTAGTTCCGCAATCGGTTTTTAATCAAAGAACCGTTTTCCCTCTTATTCACATCGGTTGACTGAACGTTTTGTATTCACCGCTTCTTACATGAAATTCAAGGCAACTTATTTTTCAGACCGTACAAATGCCGTGACAAAAACTGTGTCATTGCTTTCGAAGCTGATGGATGATATAGTCGTCTTCTTCCTGTACTGCAGTGATGTCCCCGTCGTATCTAATATTGTCTTAAATTGTATTTAAATGTACTTTTACGCTCAATTAGATTTTAACATTTGAACTTACTTTTGCCTGTAAAATATCAAGCGGTTATATCACCCGTCCATATGGCACAAACACTAACGCTGGAAGAAATTCTCAACATTTGACAAACCACGCGCCTTCCTTTCTGCCCACTAATGTATGACCAGACTTTTCTTATATCTGTCAGCCTTAGTTTGCTTTTAAGTTGTTGTCCTATCTGGAGTTGGTCCTTCAGGGGTTGTGACTACTGACATATAGCACTGTTAGATAAACGGACACATTTTGGGTATATTGCGTCAAGAGAGTATACAAATTACAGTCCCATGATTTCAGAGAAGTTCCTCAGATGGGGAATTTTGAGGCAAATTTCCTTGAAGTAACAAACTTACTAATAAGGGAAAATTTTACTTTTCAAGAACGTAAAATTATTTCAATTCAATTCTGACTATTAAATATAAGTCAGAAAACGACATGGGGAACACCAGACCAAAATAATGAGAAAAAACTCTTTTATTGCGCCTTCGATGTTGACGATTCGCAACAAGCGAATGAATGTTTGTTTTATGGTAACTGCCAGTTAGAGTTTCGAAATTTCCACAACAAAAAATAAAAATAATTTAAAACCCATACAAACAGTATTATCCGTTACTGTGTTTCTTGTATTAATAAAGTATTGCCAACGTACATCAAACTGCCAATGCCCGATTAAATGGCAATACTGGCTTTATAACACTTTTCAGAAAACTGTAATTGTACGTTGTTGTTGCCAGATTTCATATTCGTTTTTGTTTGTTGTTAAGGGACCAATTTCAAAATGACTCAAAATCTGGAATAAATATATTTATGTTGTGTTAAATATAACGATAACAATATTGATAAACAATCGCAAGCCAACAAAAACAAGAGACTGAAATCAAATTAAATCGTTAGAACAATATGAAACTTACTTCAAATAGAAATGTTCGACTTACAGTACTTCGAGTTATTGCATTAATTTTGAAATTGTTTAAGGGAATTTGTCTCCTTAATTGTGACTAGAAGTGCTTGGACGTATGGAAGTGGCAGTTATGTATGTTTATTCAAACTAGAAATAAATTATGGACCGCTAAACAACGGCCACACTTGTAGAAAGAATGTCTGTATGTTCGAAATATCTGTTCTCCTTATAGAGTTAAGGGGTGCAGTAAATCGATCATGTCCTGACGACAATCGTGCGATAGTAAAATCACATTCGATTTGCGAATCGCCAATAAATGTTCTGCCTGTCATACACTTTACGCGTTTTACCCCTTTACCAAATTTTAGAAAAGAAGAAGAACTTTGGCAGCAAAGACATAATGAAAACATGAAACATTTTTTAAATACACGCTTTTAATAAAAATTGTTTAGAAATGTATATTTTTTGGTGATCATATACGAAGAAAACATATTAAACTGTTTAAGTGCATTGGTTTTTGTTTTTTTTAAAATAAATTCAAGGCATACGAATATGAGATCTACAATCGCCAAATATTAAGTGTTTGCGATCTCTGTGACACCAATTTTGCGATTTCAAATCACAATCGCAAATTTTAACAAAATGCGATTGTCAGGACATGGACGTATATTTTAAAAAATAAGCTGTAACCTCTACTTGGAAACTAGACTTTTCCTAATTGACAAACAGCTGGCAATCACCATGGGCTACAGTTCACGGGCATAAATCATAGAGGAAGTCTTAAAGTTTTGCAGCTGATTTCATTGAATTTCAATACGTAGGGCGTGCCATACAATATACATCCGATAGCCAGACCTTGACTCTAACTCAGGGTAAAAGTTAACTCTCAATAGCTGCAGTCGCTATCGAAATATGGCATTTTCAATTTGAGTCACATGGAAAAAATCACCTACTACACATTTCTGGGAGCCTGGTATCAGCAAATGGAGAATTGACAGTCACTGCTTAGTGGTTTTGGATTTAATATGTAAATTAGACTGTAACGAACAGCAAACACAGCGATAAATAAATTTACCAATTTGCTATTTCCCGATACCAGGCGTCCATAGACACAAAAAGGGAATTAAACGGACCTTAATGTGAACAAGACCTCGTGATCGTTTTTTAGATGGAACAAATAGTTTGGGTGAAATTCGCTTAAGGAAATGGGGTTTCTCAAAATTGGAGATTTGAATGTCGAAAAAGTCCAAAATATTCGCTGTTTGTCTACATAACCCATCGAAAGATGTCTGGAGTAAAAGCGGATGATATCACCACAATTTTTATTAATAACACTCTGCGACAAATGGTAAGGGTCAGTGATCGGTTTGGAATGAAACCACCGGGGAAAGTTATATTGGTAAAAAAAAAGTCATACGTGTTCCAGCGTTTCGCTGGGTCTCATCTAGGAATCGAGATATATCGATTTGAAGTTAGTAAGTATCGTATAGGGGAATTTGTCACGTTTTAGGCTCTTTTGTTTGACATAACTCGAGAACCACTCGTCCGATTTAGCTGAAACAAATTTAGAAAAATTAAGAATTACAATTCCTCTAATCTGTTCTTAAACCGTTTTCCTACTTAAGCAACAGTTTCGCAATTATAAATAAATGTATGAAAAAAAAAATTATTTTTGCCTAAAAATTAAAAATTTTTTTTTTTAATTCATAAAAAATCCAAAACGGTAAAAAGTGTCAAGTCCTATTAAAATGTAAATAAATGTATTTAAAAAAAAAATAAAAAAAAAAAAACAAAAAATTTTCTTCATGCGCTTATTTTTAACTTGGAAACTATTACTTGTAAAGGAAAATAATATATGAACAGATTAAGGGAATTGTAATTCTTGGTTTTTTAAAATTTATTTCAGCTAAATCGGACGAGTGGTTCTCAAGTTATGTCAAACAAAAGAGCCAAAAACGTGACAAATTCCCCTATACGATACTTACTAACTTCAAATCGATATATCTCGATTCCTAGATGAGACCCAACGAAACGCTGGGACACGTATGACCTTTTTTTGACCGATATAACTTTCTCCGGTGGTTTCATCCCAAACCGATTGTGGCTGTCGCACAGTGTAATTGTAATTATTTTTCAAAAATACTCATATGCCATTAAAATGTCGAAATAGTTCGAATATTTTAAATTAGTTAGTTAGTTTAAATGTTAGTTTTTTCACGGTCATTTCATGTTCACACCTTTTTACTTACCGCCAAAAACCACTTCTAATTGACAACACGGAAACTATCTAATTATTTGCCTTTCAATATGCTGTAGCACTTTATTTTAATTCTTTTCCTATACAGAAATAGTATTATAATAGATTACATTTTAAAGAAAATAACGCGGAAGGAACAGGATTCCACAAAATTAAATTTGTTTTCTTAAGAAAAAGGATCATGTTTATTTCCTATTAATTTTTGTACAGTACCACATACGGTTGCTAGAAATCGAAATTTTGGAATATATGTATTGCTTTGCATTGTTAATCGGAATGATATGGTGAACTCAATCATATTACCTAATAGTCGTTGTCAGATTTAATTTTGATTGTTATGCAAAAAAATAAACTCCATAAAAATACGCAATTAATTGAGCAAAATTAATTGCACATTTGAAACCGATCCAGTGATTTGTCCGCAAAAAACGTATGGACAATTAGATGGAGTCGTATACATTTGGGAGAATTTTGTTGTAAGATTTTCAAAAAAATATATCGCTCATTTACTTGAATAGTGTCATAACTCAACACTGCATTTTTTACAGAGAGTCGTTTTAAGTTTTCAATTGCGTCTTACTTAGCAAATATAGAAAACAAACTATAGGATTTTCCCCCAATAATATATAGGTCTTACATATGTTTGTATAATACTCTGCAGAACAAAAAAAAAGAGTCAAGTGTATTTTGAATTGTGACACTATTCAAGTAAATGAGCGATATTTAAAAGTAGTTTTCGTTTAGATCAACTAATAACAAAACAAAATTTCAAAACATGTCAATTATTTTATTTTTGCATTAAATTTAATTTTTATTCAAAACAACATTTAAGGTTCTAATCTGTAAGTATATTGAAATGAACATTCTCATATTAATTCTGTCAAATAGCATACACATTTCAAATTAAAATTAAACATTTTGAACTCTTCAATTCAATTTCGTTCTCCAAAAGTATCGAGCTTTTTTAGAAATCCGTGCTTAAAAATTTATAAAAACTTCTCTGTTTGCACTTTTGTAAGTTATACGCTTTTTAGAAACCGGAATATGGCCTTGATTTAAAAAATGTTGGCTTCCAAAAATTATATTTGTTATTAAAAACAAAATGAGACAAATCGATCCATTCCTGTCATTTTCACAGGAAACACACATTAACGTTTTCATATGAATTCACAACATCGAATCAAATTTGGCGTTGTTAGAAATATTAAAAATTAGCTAAATTAATGCAGAACAAGTTGTTTTATTAGTATAACAATTAAAACTAGCATATTTTTTTCAATGGAGGAAATCGAAATTGCTCATTTTTTGAACAGATTTCAACATCTAGCATATATTGACATTTGTGCAAGGATCGGTTGATCGGTTTTATAAAATGTTAAAAGAGAATTTTAAAGAAAATCTCAAAATATTTTGAAATTAAAAGATTCTTATTATTTTTAAAACATGGAATACCCGAAGATCTCTTGATACGGATGCAAACACTTTATACATTGTGTGACTAATAAATTCTACAAATAGTTTAAAGGTTAGTGTTGAGATTAAGCCAATCCCCGTGTACGGTGAAAGTCATTAAGGGGCCACAAACAATTAAGTCATCTGAAATATAAAAACAATTAAAATGTTTTACATTCTCAAAAAATATGCTTGTTTACCTTAAGAATTTCTCTTAGAATCAGATTTAGTTAAGGTGGCGGTACATGTTGCTGGTCAACAGTCCTTCCACATTTCGTAATGCCAAGGATATTCTTGTGTGCTTCGACTCGAGTCATGGTGTTTGTGTCTAACGCTTTGCTTGCAGGTCATCCTACCTGTCCTAGCCCACGCAAACGCTGCATTTTTATCGTTTCTTTTTATGTAAGTGGTTTATTTGACGTATTGTACTGTTCACGCAGCTGGTCCCATGCATATTACGAAATATCTTAATCTCGAATAAACACAGAACCGCTTCTTCAGGATTCGGTTTGTGTAGCAACATTCAATATTGTGGACCTGAGACTTTACGAGTTCCAGACCAACTAGGCTTGCATTGGAGACCATGGAGATGGCCGATGATTATTTTAATTCGGCAGCTAATGGGTGCAATTATATCGCCTCTGGATCTTCTGAAAATATCAATAAACATATTAAAAACCTTTTAGCCAAATAAAGAAAGTGCAAGTAAAAATGGTCCACCCTCGATCAGGGTTAGAATAGATGGACTTGCACCCGCTCCAACATATTTGGCATGCGTTGCAAGTACATCTGTGATAATTTCAATTGTGAATATTCAAAACAGCCCGTTCACTATCCTAACAAATACATGGTTTTAGCAGAGAAAGACTGCTTCAGAAAAGAAATGAAATATAATAAAAAAATATGTGAAGAAGTGATTTTGAACATGTGTGAATGGACTGTGCGGTAGTTGCTTTGGATACACATCTTCTTTTATTTACCTGGTAATGGTATGGCTTAATTCACCTTCCAAATGCGTGTTGTCCAAGGTTGTAATAGATCCAGTTCCAATCATTCCTTATTCTCCTCGAATGTCCGATAATTCTGGAAATTTTTTGGTCGCAGTAGTTTGAAACAAATTTCGATCTCTCTTTTAAAATATTTGGCGGGTGAGGTTTCAATGTATGTGATATTCACCGTGAAATATCCTCAACGGATAGTCCAGCATATTTTATTAACATTTAAATGGGGGACAACCTCACCCTTGAAGTGTTGCAGATTACAATGTTCTCTTACCGCCAGAGAAAATGGAATATCAAGATAATGTCAGAATGTTGTACATTTCTGATTACTCTTGATTTAGGATCCGTTCTCCATCAGATTCAAACCAATTCGAATACAATTGTGTACTAGACAGAGAAATTTTCCATTGGAAGTTTAGTTCGAAAAAGTGTTTTGAAATTGTAAAATCTTAGTTTTTTCTATAAAGGTTGTCGATAGTATTAAACTTGGTTTTCTGGACCAGGGCAATCTTTGGTGATTAATAATAGAAGCATATGAAGTTTTAGAAAATATACAAATATACTGAACATGCCTTCCCCCTAATTAGTAAGAGCTCATTTGTACAGCTATTGAGTACACTGGTGGGGGGAAAACTGTGCACAAGAATGTCGAACTTAACTAGTTCACATTAGCCTTGACTATATTAAATCAAAGTGTATTTCAAACAGATTCTGAGTTAGGGAACCTGACAAAACAAAGAAAATGCCAGTCGGGTTCAGATAGTACAAATGTTTCATATATACAAATATATAATAAGTATACATAAATAAAATATCATAATTTATATGGAAGCTGGAGGTTCACTTGGGTATATTAAGAAAATATCAAGATCTACTTAACGATAAGCACCATATTAGGCTAGTTCTTAGAGAAATAGCAACATATTAATTTGATAAAATATTTCTAATGTTAGCTCGTTAATAAAAATAATAAATATTGATCCAGTGCGATATAATCTGCTCAGTTTATATAGCTCATGCTGACAAATGCCCACTCCAGTAATTTTTCTATTTAAAGTGAACAAAAAACGACACCAAAGGTTACTCTTCTACTACAATGACAAAAAAAAAGTAAATTGTATAGGATATGGATTTACAGACGTCGTAAAGCTTTGAAAGTAATTAAAGAGAAGCACAGGTAAACCTACTACAAGACGATTTCGCTCTTACACAATATAAAAATTGCGGACATTCTCGTCTCATGTAAACCGTTTTCAGATAAGAGGCATTTTCTAGGAACCTGTCTCCGTGCTGTAGGTGGCTAACCTGTATATTTAAATATTCATATTTGTCCAATTTATATTCCCAACTATCTAAGCTGTATGTTTTTTTATCTCACTTACGAGGGCTGTGCGCTGTCATGCATTAATAATTCCTGTATTTCTGACTTTGTCAAATTCGCCGTAATGACAATCTCTAGATACTGAGCTGTACTTTTAAACATACTAGAATGACGTTAAACGAATAGTCAAAATATTTAAACATCTCCAAGCATATAAACTACATATACAAATTCATATATAAATATTTAGGAAAATTATCAAAGACCGATTGTATGACAAAACACATTCGAATCAAAAGAACATTGGACATCCTGAGATTTGAAATAATTAAAATGTATTTACATATAAATAAATTGTCCAATATGATTAAGGAAATACAAATATCAATCAACCAAAATACAAAACAGCCTAATTATGTAAGTGCAATATTTTATAAAATATTTACGGATACATTATACAATATTTTATTAAAATACTTTAGATTGTTATTAATTAGCAGCTAATATAAATGTGAAACGATAGCTGAGGAGTTTTGGGCAACCATTTAATGGGAAAGCTAAAAACCACTATTTATTCAAACTATACAGATCATTTTGGTGAACGCAGTTTTTGGATCATCATAAATAGTCATTCCAAATAGCCAACTTTACTAAACTCCACCGATATAAAATACTAATGACTGATTCGATATTTAGTTGATATTTAATATTCGGGTGATGGGTAACATTTAGTGAGACGTTTTAAGAGAAGAGAATTTATAACGTATATAGCAAATATTCTGTAATATCAAATATTTATATGATAAATACTATTTCATTTATTATGACTTGTAATTCAAAGCCATACGGCCAATTAAAATCGAATTACCACAATGTATGCATATAAAATATTAATAATAATACTATTGGTTGATGATATAGCTTACTGAGACGATAAAATACAATAGATTACTTCCTATAATCAATATATGATATTCACTGAGAGACGATATAAAATATATTAATTGGATAGGAAAAGATATGAAATATTTTATAAATATATTTATCTAATAGATAATATTTACTGAGACAGAATAAATTCATATATTAAATTGTACGTCCGATATATGTAAGTATTAATGTATACGTACATGTACAAATATTAATATATCGATTTATAGTAAATCGATTGAATGGACTGATCCGATAGGGAATATGTAATAAAATATCTAAAGATTGATGGGATTACTATTGTTTATATATAATATAAAATACAATATTAATGTGATAAATAGTGTTTACTGAGACAGAATACTATATCAGATACAAAAAATTAAACTATAGTATTTACTGAGACGATATCAAATATAATAGATTGATAGCAGACGATTTGAAATATGAAATGAAATATTTATATAATAAATAATATTTATTGAGATAGAATACATTTTGTATTAATATATCGATTGATAGGAAATAATAAAACTATTGAATAGCCTAATCCGATATGGAATTTTACATAAAATATCTATAGATGGATAGGAAATTATAATTTATAGATAATATTTATAATATAAAATATAAAATAAAATATTAATGCGATAAGTAATGTTTACTGAGACAGAATACTATATCAGATACAAAATATTCAATCAACCTGTAGTATTTACTGAAACGGTATCAAATATTATAGATTGGTAGGAACGATTTAAAATGGTTAACTAATATATAATATTTAATAAAACAATAGATATATATATCGTAGGTAGTATTGAATATAATAGATATATCAATAGATAGGAAATAATAAATGTATTGATCCGTTATGGAATATTTAACGAAATATATATAGTTAATATTTAAAATACTACATCAAACAATATAGACTCCGATAGGAAATTTTAGTTCATAGACCATATTTACTAAGACAATATAAAATATCAAAAATGTATTATAAATTATTCTCTGACAGTTTGATTGAAATAAGTGGTTTATAGTTTTATTCGTGTTGATTTTGATTTTGGGCAGACTGTTATAAGTGTTTGCCGATGTTGGAACATCTTTTCATCTACACTTATTATCAGAATCGAGTTAAAACGTCTTAAGAGACAATGAGCCCTTTAACTTATATCTGCCAGATGTTGGAACAACAATTATTGAAATATAATTTGGTTTGTTAAACTTACTGATGAAATTGAGTTTGTCTTATAGAAATAAAAACACATACTTTTTAATATTTAGAGCAAATAATTGGTATTTATTTATTATAGGCATATTTTATTGATGGAAAATGTTTAATAATTTGTTTGATTTATTGACTTTTATGTAAAAGAAAGTAAAAAAAATACAATAACGAAATAAATAATTGTATGATAGACTTCGTCCTAAAATAAAATTGAAAAGAAAAATATTGGATATCTGCATTAATAAGAATATTTATAAAAATTTGGATATATAATAAATGGAAATCAAGACAATTTTGTAACATATACAATGTATATAATATATTATACATACATATATTAAATATTTTATAATACATATGTTATAAATAATTACACATACATATATGTATATATACACCCATCCCTTGATTTACACGATAAATACCTTTCTGAGAAGGTCGTGTAAATTTAACGAAAAACGCTGTAAATCGAAAAATACAGCCGGAATCGCAAATATTTGTATTAGGAAATAATGTTTTAGCCTCTGAATTTGTTCCATTTAAAATTTTAAAATGAAATGAAAAAAAAGAGTGTTGATAACTTGTTCAAATTTCTGGTTTTATTGGAAAGGTTGAAAGGTCATTATCATTCATATGACTACCACGACTGGCTCGGCAGTAGATGAAGAAGTTAGCCGAAAAATCGTGTTTTTAAAGGAAATTTTCATAACGGTCAATAAGCAAAATTGCCACATATGGGGTTCAGAGAGTCCACATGTGACCATTGAGAAGCCAATGCATCCACAACGACTCACTGTTTGGTGTGGATTTTTTTGGCTGGAGGCGTACACATGTACTTAAGTTGGCTCTACAACCTGTTGTTGGCATACAAATGTATGAAAAAATTGTGCTGAAAAAGTGGAGGGACAAGTGTATATCGTTGTCGTAAATAATATATATATATATAGAAATTTAAACTCACTCATAGTCAGAAAAATTCCAACTTTATTCTTAATGTAGAATAAATAAAAATATTTACGAAGAATAATAAGAATAAAAATATATAAATAATACATGTATAAAATAAATAAAAAAAATGTTTATATTTGGTTTTCAAATCGCGTAAGATATGAGTTTGTGGATTAAGTTTGAAGTAAAGCGTTTCGAATTAGAAATATTACTTCTTGTTCAGGTTGGCGGTTTTAACTTTGGATATTTGTGAAAACTACTTGCAAAAACAATAGGCCGCCTAAGTCTAAGTAATGCTGGTCTCATGCGATTAAGTAGCAGAATCTTTCCTTAGTAAAAAAACATACACTATTTATCATTTATTGTAATTTAGCCCAAAAATGTTGACAATGGCCATCATCCCTGTCTCTACCGACCTCCTACCTAATTAAGGCTGAGTTTGGTGGTCAACAATGTGGATATTTTAAAGAAATTAACGGAAATTGTAGCAAAAATAAATAAACCATTTTCTACATTTTATAAAACAAATAAATAACCGATGTTGTCGATTCTTACTGCAGGGAATTGGAGTTACTGGAGTTTGTGACTTCGGTTGAAACTATTCATAGACCAAATAAACAAACTTTGACTTTTGTATATCTGCGCAACCCAAATACATCCATAATGTGATAGATAACTACCGAGAATATCGGTTCTACGATTATATTTATATATAGAATAAAAATAAATTGCATTAATACAAAATAAACGATACAAATAATTGTGTGTGCATTGTGCAGAGTTGATAACGACGACGGTTCATTTGTCATAAAGTGCCTTGAAAAGAAAGTGTTTTAAAAAAAATAGTGGATTGCAAACAGAACTCGGAAAGCACAATTCTAATAACCCAAGATGGGATTTTGATGGCAGACATGATTTTTTGGTAAGGTAATTTCCAAATCGGTTTAGGAAATTAAAGTTATCGTACATTGAATTCGAGAATTAATTTACTTCTTAAACTTATAAAACTGCTAATTAAATAAAAGTTATTCGAAATACGGAAATAGGAATTCGGACAATGTCCCCCAACATGTGTTTTAAATGTCCCAAAAGTAATTTGTTAATATATTATAATACTCATATACTAATTTGTTTTCTTTGACATTTGTTTAAAGTTTTTTTCCGGAACGAACGACCCCGCCACACACTAACCCGCCCCAACCGACCGTGGGGGCTCGTCCTCATAACGTAAGGACTTTGCGTACACGTCATAGTCCGAACTATGGCGGAGAAACATTTTCGACTAATCCGGTAGTCTGAGT
This sequence comes from Hydrotaea cyrtoneurina, assembly GCA_958296145.1. Classification (NCBI taxonomy): domain Eukaryota; kingdom Metazoa; phylum Arthropoda; class Insecta; order Diptera; family Muscidae; genus Hydrotaea; species Hydrotaea cyrtoneurina. Next base: position 148,379,101 of record OY282512.1, on the reverse strand, counting down.
CGAGAGATGTTGAAAACGGGAAGGATTTTATGAATTTCCACGAATTTTAGTTATTAGAAAATATTTATTTATATGTTTATGTTGATTTAATATTGTGGATATTTAAATAAATTATGTTTTATTTATTTTACACCCTTTTCGGATTGATTTGCTTTGGCTATTTTCTTTAAATTAAAATATTTCAATTTATTTTATATACATTTCATATATTTGTTAAGAGGTTAAAATATTTCGTACATAATAAAATCTCAGCTAGACGTAAGAGAAAAAACATACAAAAAAAATATTGATTTCAGATAGAAAATAGATACGGATATTGTGGCTGATGCGGAGAACCGTTTTAATTTGTATTTGTGTATTACTTAAATATTTTGTTTATGATCCATTCTTCATCTTTTATAAACTTTGTTTTGACATGTGTTTGACAAGCGTCTTCGTCGATTTCTTAGTTGAAGATGAGATTAGCGATATTAATTATCAGTGTGAATTTATTTTTGTATTGAAAATTATTTTTAATTTTTTTTTTGTCAGCAGGTTATTTGGTGATTTTTGGCACGTTTACGTTTACAAATAACGATTTACAAATATGTGAAATTGTCGTACGATCAGATGATTCGAGATGCACTCAAAATTATAACGAAGTGTTGGATTTGAATAAATTCCGTCTTATGACAAGGTAATGCTAAATTGGTTGGTTTTCATTTTTAAAAATTAGTTTAGGTAATTTTGGAGATGTTTAATATTGGCGTTGTTAGAAATTAATTGCAAATAACCTACTAGGGGTGGTGGTAATTTCAGTATTTTCTAATGTATTTAATTTATATTCGAAGCATGACTTGCAAATATGTGTACGTTTTTATTGATTAATTGAGATATTTACCAGTATTGGAATATGTCGAAGAAATACCAAATTAATATTAATTGTAGAACTTTTTGTTTCTGTTCAGTTTCTAGACTTATATCTTTTAATATTTATTTTCATTAAATTTATTTATTATTATTTTAAATTTTAGTTTTATTAAGAATTCCAGGTGTTGTATATTTAAGATATATCCGACGATCTAGTTTTTAGATAAGTTCGAGCTCAGGGATGCGATCATTTACTTGAGTAGAAATATCCTCCATGGGAATTTTATTTGAGAATCCAATTAACACGAATTGTTTCTAGATAGTTGCGGAGTGTTAAATGAAACCATTTAAATATTTAGTGTATTTGTTTGCGTATTGATTATGAGTGATTTACATTTTCTCATTGATCGACATAGGGCGAAACAGGGGACAACAAGACAAGACAAGTAATTGTATTTTCTTTTCATTTTGTTTGAATAGATTTTCAACGACATTTTGTTTAATGAACAATTAGTTTGAATTAAATAGACACAGATTCAGGTATCAACTGTAGGGAACGTCACCATTGTGAACTTTCTGTTAACAACATTTTCGATTCGTAACGCAATTTATGATGATTGCTTTATCAGACTCTTATTTAGGTCTGTAGGCGATTGGTAGAGAAATTGGAAAATATGTTTCCATTTAGTAAGACATTCGGATTCCAGTTCCATTTGTAGTATAAGATATATACAATTCTTATCGATAACATAAATTATTTCGTGTTCGATTTTAGTGAAACAGATATTATTCATAATAATTTACAGAAGTTTCAAAATTCGAATTATCTTAAAAGAGAAAAAAAACGTTCTTTAAACTATTGTAAGTTTATATCAATAAGAGGTCTAAAAGTTTACATACAATCAGCAATAGGGCAGCATAATTATTAATTATTAAAACGAAGTTGCCAATTTTGTTTTATTTTTTAGAAATTACAATTAGAATGTAATGAACAAAGTGTCCGAAGATCAGCCGTCTAACAATGAACACGTGGTTAAACCACGACGACCCCTAACATGCACGCTATAAACTCGACTATTCAAACATGTATTGTATTATTTTTAAAAGTATGTGAACGGAACTAAAGATTGCCTTGAAAACAATTTATAAGCTAATTATTATGTTGATGTTTATTGAAGACCATAAGTGGAGACATCATTCAATACGAGATTACGGTAAGAAATTGTTGATTCGTACATTTTTCTTTTCATTGTTTATCGATGGACATTGTCGATAGTTTTCCCTAATTCAACAGATAACATGAATTTTTGTTTTTCCATTTTTCGATCATTTTAAGAGCGTAATATGCGGAAGCATTTAACGAAATTAACAATTTTAATTGTTTTTCTTATACGAAACATTTTATGTTCTATTTATAAACAAATTAATTTAGACATTTTCATGTATTCGGTAACGAAGACTTATGTTTATTTATTCCAAACTATTTATTTGTTCCTCCCTAATATTAATCCATTGCGGCGTAGAATGATTTGGACAATTCTCTTTCATTACATGAAATTCTATAATAACTGCAAAACATTTCTGTGGACAATAAACAAGAACTTTATATTTAATTATTAAATATGAATTTTCGAAATAGACTAGAGAAAAGCCAGGACAAAGTCACAGGTATGAGAAATGGACAATTGTTTTTGCATGCTGTTGCTTATTCTAAATTTCATAATATAAAATACATTTCAATTAAATGCACAGCGAGTACATGGGGATGCAAATATTGATTAAGGGCCAAAGGGTTGCAGACGATATTTGGGACAAAGATGCTCCCCCGACATTTCACCATTTTCATTACAAATCATCTAGTAAATAAGGTTAACAATTTTAAAGGTATTTGGTGTAATTGTTGGTCATCAAAATTATTCACAATTTCACATAGAGCCAACAAGGAAGGACATGATCTAGAATTAACACTTTTAGTTCTCATACGAAATCGTGCATTCTTTGTGAGTCATTTGCTTTACAAATACAAGAAGTTTGGTATTCATATTATACAGTAGTATTGAAATCCAGCACTCGTAGTGTTGGTTCAAAGGGCACATAGAGAAGACAAGGACGAATCACAATTTTTGTTTCATTCTTTGTGTGCCTTGTTCTTTACAAATAAAAGTAGATTAGTTTTTATTATTATTATAACAAAAGAATAGAGATTATTGTCTATACAACAGAATGCAGATCTAGGATTTTGTTTTAAACATGTTACATTGCGAAAATGTATGTGAGATTGAAATGGAATATTTTGGTTATTGATGCCCAAAAATAAATGGATTTTTTTAAAAATAAGTATATTATTAGTATATTATTATATTAATGTCGTTTATTTATTTAGAATATATATGGTCATATATAAAATATATACATATACATATTTATCTGTACGGAGATTTATTATGTGTGCCACTTCTTTATACAAAAATAGTATTGGGAATTTTCTATTTGAATCGTAAAGTTCGATTTAACGATCGGAAGGGGTATTATTAATTGGAACAAAAACCATATAAATATTTACTAATGCTTCAAAAATATTCAATACAAAAATGTTTGAAAGTAGTATAAAGTGAAATATTTCAGCATGAACATAGATAATTTTATAAATAGGCAGTTTACACAAATCGAAGAATAAAAGCCGTCATTTGGAAAAGCCGCCACCAAAACTAAACGCTTAACAAAAATAAAAAACAGATTTAAAATTATTTTAATTAAAATCATACACTTTTTCAAGAAAAATGTTGTTTTCTGTTATTTCGATTTCGAGAAGTGTTTGAATACAAAACCAAGTAAATATTAATAAGAAAATACACCACATTTCATTCTAAAACTTAAAGAAACGCAAAACATTTTTCAAAATCGGATAGAAAATAACATAAACAAATTAACAACAATTCAGTAACTTGTGTCAGCAGCGAAACGAATAATAAAAATTATTTACTAAGGGATTCGAAATATTCAATATTAAACTAAATACATATTTGGAAGTGTAGTAGAGACAAGAGACATCGACTGTGTAGAAGAAGGAGATACTGGTAGTTCTCTATTCATGACGAAAAGTTTTCACTAATTATGTCCAGATTTTCGTCTGTATTTTTATAATAATTAATTAATTATACATAAATAAATTATATACCCAACATACATACAGACATATGGTGTATTCAAATATGTGAAACTGCATTTAATTTATGGTTGGTTATTTTTCTTTTTTTTGGGAAAATCTGAGGGCAGACAACGACATTATTTGTTAGGCTTGAAGCGATGTGGAATTCGCAGATGTGCTATTGACAATATTATTAAGAGAGAGATTCTTAGTGAAGTACAAGTTATATTTATAAACATATTGCATTGGCACATACAAACAAAATGTGTTAAATTTGGCATTTTTCTAAAATATCACGAGAAGGTGCAATTGGATGGATGATACAGACAGCGGTATGGCTTAAAGACCACGGAAGGGTCTTGAAATCATGGCTGTCACTATATACATTTACATTGATAAGTGTAGGCACGTAATACAAATGATGGAATACCATTTTCTCTGAGAGATTTTGTTAGGACACATGAAATGTAAATAAAGCAGTCAGAATAATAATTGTTTTGTAACAAATACATCGATGTCTAATTAAAACACATTTTTGGAATATAAATTTTTCGTATTCCACTTGAACCTTTGATTGTAGGCGGTGTTTGATTCATTTGAATTTCTTTCATTTCATTATAGACTACTAATTGTTCAAAATCTTTTACTTTGATTATGATTCAGAATATATTTCTTCCTCAGCTAGATTTTGATGCTAAAAACAGGTGATTTAAAAAGAAATCAGCGGTTTAAGCTAGATTTTGATGCTAAAAACAGGTGATTTAAAAAGAAATCAGCGGTTTAAGATGTATAGAGCTCAAACGGTTTTCGAAATTGACCTTAGAAATCAATGACAATTAATTAAAATTATAAGTAAATCAACTGAATTAGTATTATTGAAATTAATTTCAGTTGCAAATATTATTTCGACTTGACATTCACTCTCGATGTAGGTGTTCATTTGGTTATGTTTAAATTCTTTGATGTTTCATTAAAATTATTCGGCCTTTGAAAATCGCTATTCTCTAAATAAATTCGTCGTTTTTTGCTAAATTTTGTTCCGCAGTTGCGATTCGCGCCGCTTTCAGTTTTTCAATTTAAATTTGATCTGGGAAATTCTATTTAGACGCTGTAATGAAGCTTTTCGTTTTTAGACATTTTAGTGTTTCAATCTTTTAATTTTGTTTTTGCTATTATTCCTTGTACCGTCCTAATAACTTTGTTTGTGCCTTCGATTTAATTGGTTTAATTTTTTTCAATTGGCCCTTTTTTATTTTTAATTATTTTTTTTTGTTCTTGTTTTTGTTGTTACCTACTTATTTCCGGAAAATATTAGATTTATTTTGTTAAATTTTTCGATTCTCGGCGTACATTTTGGAAACTTGTATTGCCTTTTTTATTTTTAAATTTTATTTTATCAATATTTTTATAATATTAGATTTATTTTGTTAAATTTTTCGATTCTCGATGTAAATTTTGAGAAATTAGTATTGCCTTTTTGTATTTTTAATTTTTTCATTATTATTTTTTCATGTTCGTGTTATTGGTTGTCCCTACTTATTTCCGGAATATATTAGATTCCCTTACTATTTAAAATTTTCGTTTAGACGAACGATTTCATATTGGTTTTTCTGTATTTTTGTTCTCATTTGCCTAAGTATTGGTTGGCCAGATTCGGTAGTAATCAATCAATTACTTTATTTTACTTTCCGTTGCATTCATATCTATTTCGTATACTTTTCATTTCGACATTCATATTTTATTTCAGAAAATCTAAAGGCCCCAATTTACAATTGATTCGTCTTCGTTTCCTGCCGATATTGCTATTATTTTTTTATTAGAAAATATTTCGCCATGATTTTATTTTGAATAATTTTTGTTAAATATAAATTGTTCGCAGTTTAAAATTCTATTCGAATCCGAATCTATTTTTCATGTATTTATGAATAGTGATTCCCGTTTCGATTACTGTTACATTTAAGATAATTTTAGTATCATATTTCGCAAACATAAATGGTGCCAATTTCGCCCAAATTATTAGTACATTTTATGAAGTGGTGGTTCGTGTATACATCATAACCCCGTGCGATTTTGTTTCGATTACATATCCAAGTAGACATGTTTTACATCGAGTGATCCAAAGTGTTTGTGAAAAGCTGAATTGATTTAAAACTCAATTTAAATAACCAAATTTATATTTTTAAATAAGTAAATGAATATTCAAAATTGTCTGTGGTGTGGTGGGAAGGAATGTGACAGTTTTAAATTAAAATGGAAAACAGAATGCATTCGAGATATTATTTGAAACCATTTTGGTGTTCTGATCGTATTTATATAGTGAACTCACGTCCAAACATTGTCCATGTATAATTCTATGAGAAAATATATGTGGTTTTCAATATTCTATGCACATTAACAAATTCTGGTTTAGTTTTGGTTATTAAGTAAATATTTGTTTGTACTCACAGTAAATTATTTGAAAATTTAATATTTTAGCATAACATTTTAAAATGTACAAAGTTCATACTGAGTGAGTGTGTGTGGGAAGCCTCTACAATATAAAAAAAAATTTTTAGGAAACCTTATACGCGCTTCTAAGGTTAGTTTTCCAAATACGCGTACTCAAACTTGGAAACTATTCGAAACCCCGTCGCTGGGCAATAACTAACAAAGAGAAGAATAATATTGGAAAATAACGGACAGTAAAAGAAATAGATAAAATATCCAAAATATTTACGAACAAATAAATATAAACAAACAAAATATTTACGCAAACGTCATTATTTAGAATGTAAAAAATATTTCAATATGTTTGTGGTTAAAGAGAACCAAAATATTAATTGGATATGTACAATATTGTATAGGTGGTCCACGCGCTGTTAGTACTCAAGGAAATATTATCGAAGTCAAAATACGAAGACGGCTTAATTTAAATTAGGGACGAAAAGATATGATGTGATACCGGGCAAGGTTTTCTTGTTGGTGGACTAAAGTAAAGGTCGTTGTTGAGTTGGAGATTTTGATTGGAGTTTTCTTGGCGGTGGTTAAAGCTGACATGACAGGAATTCCTCAAAATTGTTGTTCTGTGGTTAAAAAGAAAAACCTGCAGTCGGATGAGTAGGCTGGGAATGATGATTGTGTTGTTATTTTGCTGAGAAATCAAAGATAGTGACAAAGACTCTAGTCTCGTAGCCAATGTAGTTTTGTAGTGACATACATTTTGATGTCGTGGGAGTAGGCCATACAATGTAATGACACAAATGAAATTTGTAGTAATGTAGTTGTAACAAATATAGTTTTGTAGCTGTGGTCATCGAGTATGCTGAATATATCTTGAGGGGACAATTTTGATGAAATCAATGAATTTGGTGGAAGTTTTCAATTGCGGTTTTGTAGTTGTAGCAAAAGGAATATGCTTAGACTTAGATGGTGATATTGTTGATTTTTTGAAGAGAAGTTTGCAGTTACAACCAACATTGCAGTAATAATTATGTATGTGTTGTTGTAACAAATTATAATCGGTTGTATTAGAGGAATGTTGTGATCATGGAGTAGGCTGAGAATCTGTTGATGCTAATGTTGAATAACAACGATTTTGAAGACAGCTGATTAGTTCCAGGATGCTAATAGTTTTACAGTTATTTTACTAGTTTAGTGGTAAGAGATATGAGGTAGAAAATCATAAAGTTTTGAAGTATTTTGTAGTTTTGCAGCTCGAGTTACTGTGGTACAAGTATTAAAGATGTTGTGGCAGAAAGAGCTGCTTTGTTTTGATGCTAATGGTGTCATATTTGATTTCGACTACATCGCATGACTTTCAAAAGACAATTTTGGATCACAGATGTAACAGTTGAAGGTTTGTGGGAGTAGGTGACATTTTTAAGGATAAAAAATCCAAATGGTTGAGGTGACATTTTTAAGGATAAATAATCCAAATGGTTGAGGTGACATCGTAGAGAGATCCAGAAATATATCGACAATATGTTGCAGTAGGTGAAGTGACCAGCTAATGACATGTAAATTAATCAGTCGTTATTAAAATCAAGTGGAAAAATTAAAAGGATGACATCAGCTATTAAGATTGTAGTCTTCTCATGGTTAGAGACCAATAAAATATTGAATTGAATTTGTTATTGTATTGTTGTAGTAGTAGTCATGGTGTTGTAGTAGAGTCAACCTAATGAACAGATCCAGGTGTAAGTTTATAACTATCTGATGATAATGATGTACGATTGGAATTTGAACAAATAGAGGGATGTTTGAGAACGCTTGTAGTCGTGCAGGTGTAGTTTTGTAGTATATGGTGGTAAACTCTTTTGTTGTGGTGGGTGATGGACTTTTGATTAAATTAAATGTGCTTTTTTACGAAATTCTTTCGACGCTTGTAGTTAAAGTTCAGAAGTTGGAGCGTGGTACCAAATGCCTTGTTATAGAAAAAATTATATAGAAGAATAAAAGAGGAATTGAGAAATAATTAAAATACGTCGTTCAAAAATGAAATCAAGATATTTTTTGCAGAGTCTACGCCTGAAAAGATATAAACGAAAATGATTCCATAGAAATGTATGTTGATGTAGGTGTAAGGTCATTGAAGATTTAGTGTGAGAGGGAGATCCTGGAATGTCGCCAACGTGTTGTAGTAGGCGTAGAGACGGTGTGCTTAGATTCCAATGCATTGGTTGATATTGCAATCGAGGGTTAAAGGGATTATTGCGGCGATTGGGATTGTAGACTGTACTTGGGTAGATTTCAATATAGGCGAGGTTCAGTAGAAATTAATCACGTGATGGTATTGTAACTAGTAAGCCTACTTAGGATGTCCAGGGAAGTGTTTTTTGTTTCTTTCTACGAATGTTGTAAATGCGTGAAGAAATTGAGGAGACTCGGATGTTTGTTCCACAGGTAGTATTTTGAGAAAATTTAATGAATTTTGAAGAAATTTGTTGGCTGCAGATGTAGAAGTTGTAGTTGAAGTGGATTAAAGTTTCTATACAAAAACGATGTAAAAGAATAAAATGTCGCCGCTAATGGGTGATTGAGAAATTGTTAACATGTCCAGACGTCGATCTAAATTGGAATAAGATATGGGCGTGGGAGATTCCTTGCTGTGGATATTTTAGCATTCACATGAAGAAAGACAAATGAAAACGATTCGAAAAAATTTAAAGTTGTGTGATGGCTGCGATGGTTGTGGACGAATATTTCCAGCTAATGTTGCGATTGTAGTTGCAGTAGACGGATTGTGGTGGTCTGAGTGGGGGAAAGAAATCGATGGACACAGGTGTTCTTGGTCACAGAGGTGCAGCCGTTGTGGAACATTCTGGAAATGCCCAAGGTATCAGAAATGAGTGATGGGAATACAGAATCCAAATAATCTAATGGTGGAGCTGAGGTTGGAACATGGCCGAAGTGATCATTTTAAATTAAAATCATTTGGAAAGGACAAGGCCTAATGTTTGCGTTGAGTTTGACATAATAGCCTTCGTTGTGGTAGAGCAGGTGAAGCTGAAGTTTTGCAGTAATTGTGAGGATTTCCTAGTTAGGTAAGTGAGTCAAGGGCAAATTCGAAAGAACATTTCCAAGTGCTGCAAGTTGATGTTGCCGCTGTAGTTGTCTTAGTAGTAGATCGAGACAAAGATTAGAGTAGAAGAGTAATTTGAGAGAGCATTTGGAAGGGCTTATGATGATGTTGAGATTGAAGTATTCTTTGTAGTAGAGCCAGAGACGGATGATTGAAGAAGTTGTAGTTTTGTCGTGGTGGGAAGGATGCTGTATAAATCGGTAGACAAGTCTGTGGTGGCAATTGTAGTTCGGTAGCAAAGTAGTCGATTCGTGTGGTTGTAAAGTATTTTGTGTTCTTGGTGAAATGCAAACCAAAGGTGATTGCATGTTTTTTTTATTTTTGGGAAAAGTTCATGATAACGGTGCTGGTGATGTAAGAGGGCTGAATGTTGTAGTACGCTGTGGTTGTGAAGTTAGTGGAAATTTGTTGAGGCTAATGTTGTGTAATTTAATTTTGGCGAATCATTTGATGGGAAGATTGTGGTCACGGTGCTAGGTGTTGTAAAGAGGGTATGTATTTGTAGTTTTGTGAAGACAAACGGGGAGGTGTCAGATATGTGCAAGCAAACAAACAAAAAATCCTCGTCAAGATGAAATTGGTTTTTCAAGGAAGGACGTTTCAAGGAATATAAGCCACGGAATTGTGCAACCGTTCTTTTGCTGATAATTCCGGAACTTGCAGCCGTTGATTGGTGAGTGTCGATAGAAATAACGAAGCTGGACGAATTCGTTGAAGAAAAATACAAATATCTTCAACTAGAACTTTTCATACAGATAAAAAAAGTACAAAATATATGACTACGAAGTTTTTCATCCTACTGGAGAAATGGTGTATGATCTATCTAAATTAATCAGAATGTTTTCAGTTAGATATGTTTATGCTTTCTGGGAGATGTTCAGACGACCGACATTGACGAAGACTGCAGAATATTTTAATGATATTAAATTCTAATATTTTTACATTTAAAGCGTACAATTTATGAAGAAAGAGACCAAGTTGTTAATATTGATTGATTGCAGGCTGAAATAATATTTATAAGTTGCGTTATGACAAGTCTAATTTCCGTTTCAGAATAAATGGACTATGGTGGAGACAAGACAGACTACGCAGTACTATTTTTACCCAAAGAGAAAGTGTTAATGTACATCGGTCGTATATGCTGGCATAGATGGAGGTGAGCTATCAAAGTTATAGTCATATTAACAAAATATTTAATTATTTGAATAGAGTTAATATTGTATTGTATGGCGAGTAAAACATATTCTGGTTAGAAATTACAAAAATTACACAAACAAATGAAAAAAATATTATAAAACAGATACCAGGCGGCTTCACACACAAACCTAAATGCATCATCATATTGTGTAAGTGGTAGATATGCTATTATGTATGTAGTACGAGGAGTAGTGAGTATATTTAAACAAAATACGGTAATTGTTAATGTTTCATAAACAAATAAATTATAACATGGCAGAATTGTATTGGTGGTGTAACAGACGTATTTACTATCTCGAGCCAAGAAAGAATGCGTTTGAAACAAAAGAAACAAACAATCGTTCTAACATAAGACAAACAAAATACACAGCGCATAAATCATGACAATAAAAAATATATTGAGAGAATACGGACTGGATTTAATACCATTTAATTATGAAGTGAATACAATAAAAGAATAGGGGCAGACCACATTCAAATCCTCAGAACTAAGCGCTGGTAAAAGCACATCTCCATTCTAATTTGAAAAAAAAACATAGAATAACCATACAAACTCATAAAATCGCCTGTTTTATTAGTAGAGTAACCACCTTAGTTTTTGTTCGCACTTAGCAATTATTAGAAGAGGTTTTTAGGGAACGATTTCTATATTAGATGAAGTCGGCGTGGACTCTTAACTTTTGAACTTAACCATTACACATATAATAATTTGTACGAAAATAATATCTTTGTAATTTTGTGATTTTTGGGTACATTTATAATATAATTTTGGGCCCAGGCAGAGTTTGGTGGCAAAAACCATATGAAATCGTTGGAAATCGGTCATATGAGTCTTGTGCTAACAGGGAGCCGGCTAGACGGGCTAGCAGTAGTTTATGTCGTTTTAAACCGTATTAACGCAAATATATTAGTTTATTTGGACCATATTTTAAACTTTAATTTATTGATTGATTTTTAATTTATTTAAATATCCATATTAAACCAACACTATTGATTTATATATGTTTGTTTTAATTTATTGATTGAATTTTAATTTATTTAAATATCCATATTAAACCAACACTATTGATTTATTTATGTTTGTTTTATGCCTAATCAATTTTCATATTTCAAATGATTTTTGATTATTTTTTTATCTTACACATAACAGATTTGTATTGTATTTATTGATTTTTTAGGACTGAATGGTAGATTTAGCATTTTAGTAATAGTAGTTAAACCACGTATGAACTCTCGTGGAAATAAAAATATTATATATATTATTTAAAAGGTATATTAATAATGTTGTAAGACAGTTATGAAGTTTTGTTTCAGGCTCGTCTCATTCATTGCTCTATTAAATTATAATATCATACTACTTTCCTCCAAGGAATCTCTTATTTAAATTTTTTCAAACCATTTTATTGTGTGCTAAATTTTCGTATAACAAAAAACTCGTTAATACATTTTTGTCTGACAATATGTTGCGGAGAGCTCGTGCTATTTTCTTTTTAGTAGAATACAACCAGGGTTTAGTCGCTAAGCGAATTGATCCGTACTTTTATTTCTTATCGAAAGAGAAAACTTGTGACGATTTCATCTATACACTCTCTAATTCAAATACATTTGGAGAGAAATCATCCATACAAGATGATTGTGTTCGGTATCGTATGTGTGCGCACTACTATTTCACTTTTGTAAGTCTTTCGCTTTCTTGCATGGTCTTGTACCAATAAACCGCATCGTTTAATACAATCTGTTCTTCATACTATTTTCTCCTTTGGTTCTTTGTCGCAAAATTTCAATAAACATCTCAACGTGACAACATTCTTTTCTTTCAAAGTGTAGTAAGACATTGGTCGCACTGTCGCTCTAGATAATTTAACCTTAAGTCTAATTTCGCTTTTTAAATATTTCACAGAAATATTCACAGACTTCCTTTTTCTAAATACGCTCTTAGTCATCTCACATTATACTCCGTATGAATTTATAATTTTATTAAATTGTCATTACATTTGCCGCATTCTTTCATTACCGTTTTTCTCTATCGCTTTTGGACAAGCCTTGTCTCAACCCAAGCTGAATCTCATACATTACACACGTTTATTCTCATTGTTTTATATTCTCTTTTCACACCAATAATGAAAATCTCCCAACTGTAGAATCTCATATTCTCTTAGCCATTGCCATTTTTCTTTTTATTATAATTCACATCAATCTTTCACCTTCACTCAAGTGTTTCCCCTCATCTTCTCAATCTTATATCTCTTACTCACGGTATGTTAGTATTTTATTCAATGACATTCTCAGTTCACAAATCTCATTCATGTGTTAGTAATCACTTGTCTAACATTCTCATGTACTCTCTGATATCACAAATCCCATTCATGTACTAGTAGTCACATCACAATAGTATTTCACTTCTCTATCATTCTCATGTCACTCTCTAATAGCTGCTCACACGAGGTCTCAATCATTCTGCAATTTCTTTCTCGCTCTCTCTCTCTCGAATATTCTCACATTCACGTGCTCCCTATGCAATACGTTTATTTTTCTACATTCATATGGATGGATTCCCTTTGTTATTTTCATTCTCACTATTTGCGATGATTTAAGAAACGACCTATCTTAATATCCTCTTGTGTTCATTCTCACTATTTTTTCTCACTTTCTTCTACGCATTCATTTGGATTGATTTCTTTTCATTCTCACTATTTTCGCAGTAGATTCCCTTTTACATTTTAGCATTCTCTCGATTTCCTCGCACTTTAACAAAGACAAGGAACGACCTATCTTACAACCCATTTATATATCTTTACATTCTCACTATTTTCGCAGTTGATTCCCTTTTACATATTTTCATTCTCACTATTTCCTCGCACTTCAACAACGACAAGGAGGAACGACCTATTTTAAGACCCATTCTCTCTAAATTTGTTCAGATGTTCTCTTCATTCACTTGGATTGATTCCCTTTTATTTTCATTCTCACTCGCATTGCAACAACGACAAGGGGCAACCTATCTACGGCTCTTTCATATTCATTCTCACTAGTTTTTCTCACTTGCTTTTCCTCAGTCATTTGACATCCATTTAGTTTCATTCTCACTATTTTCTCAAACATCGGGAACGACAAAAACGACCTCTTCTAATATTGGAATCTTGATCGACCCAATAAAAAGCTGGAACAAATGCAAATCGCCAAATATTCCGATAACCACTCGTTTGGATTCCCTTTTGTTATTTTGTTCTATTCACATCTGATCACTCTCAACATATTCATATTTACTCTTCTCAACCAAAATACGTACTATATCATTACAATAGAATCTGACATGCATTCTCATTCTCTTCATGTTTCGCCTTTCATTCTGATCGCTCTTTCATATTTCAACAGTTTTCTAGACATTAGTCGCAATACTTTCATACTTATCGTTTTTACTTAAACATTCGTATTCTACTCGCAATCGTCAACTCGTCGCTGACCATTCACAAATCGCAGTTTTATCGCAACTTCTCAATACATCCAAAATACCGATTAATTTTTCATAGTTTGGTAAAACTCATTTCATAAATTGCTCACTTGCCCAATTGCTTTCATTCTCATCTCAAATGGTAGGACTAACACAACCACATCACTTTTTTCATCCCATTCTCAAACCACACTGTACCTATTATTCTCATTTTCACTTTTCTCATAATAACTGGCATTATTCTTCTATGTCAACAATCATACATTTAGATTTACATTCTATAAGATGATTTATAAATATGTATCTTTCTCCGGCACATTTGCCACATTAGCTTTGATTTTCCACAGTAATAATTCGCTTAGAAATGTTATTCAAAATTTTTCATAATTTCCTTTTTCATTGCCATTCATTCTATGCTCTCTCGCTCACTTTGAGTACTCGCCACATTCGCTTTAGCATTTTTATCATTCGTATTCTATTTCAAATTTCATTCATTCGATCACGAACAAGCCCATGTTGCATGGAGAATTTGTTTTTACACGTATTTCGTCAATGAAAGCTTAAGCTCGTCACGAATTTTCTCGTTTTCTCGAGTACATGCATATTGACTGAATGTTGCATTAGCGTAGTTAATTGATTATCTGCAATAGCCCCCTCTTCAAATATTCGTCTGCAAAGATCCTAAAGACTCGCATGCTTAATGTTCCGTCCACTTTAATGTTTTCCTTCGACATTTTCCTTTCGAATTTTCACTGCCCGAGTTATGTTGTATTCAGTTTCCCTAATTGTTGAATGCTGTTTTTTAATGCGGACTTCTGCTGCATTTGTGGTGGTGAATTACTTATATTCCTACGATACACATACAGTAAATTGTTAATTGTTGTTCTTTATATCTGCACAGCAGTTTGAAAGTTGATTTTTCGGTTTGGCTTTCGCCGCCCTTGGAGTGTTGAATGGATTTTCCTTCTACGCGTTTTTCCTCCTTGGATTGCTAAATTTGTTTTGTCTTATTAAATACGAAGAAAATATATATTTGCTATATTTAAGATCACCTACGATATAGTTTCTTATAATTTTATAAAGTACTAATACTTCGCATACGCAAATTTGAATCGTGTGGGCAGAAGTGTTGATATATTTAGTGTGTGCGACTGTCCAAACATGTGCTAGCGGCCTTTTCCTCATTA
Source organism: Hydrotaea cyrtoneurina (assembly GCA_958296145.1). Taxonomy (NCBI): domain Eukaryota; kingdom Metazoa; phylum Arthropoda; class Insecta; order Diptera; family Muscidae; genus Hydrotaea; species Hydrotaea cyrtoneurina. The sequence goes on along the minus strand of OY282512.1, from coordinate 148,363,709 downwards.
TCCTTTTGGTAAGCAGTAGGTCGTTGATAGACGTTCCTGGTCCCTTCCGTAATGTAATGTTAAGGGAAATGCGTACGTACGTAATTCATCGCCGCTTAATTGTTGTTCTAATTTCTATTCATTAGGGAAAAATAAATAGAGAAAATAATGCAAATGCAATCTTGCCCTTAAACTTCATCGTTTGATGTTCATACAATAACTCCATTAAATTTGTTCATCCGCTTATCTTTCGTTAATTTCAGTATCGCACAATTTTAAACATTTCATTCGCATACTCGCATTTCTATTCTCACTCAACAGCACTCATTTATAAAACAATATTCTCGCTTTTTTTTCAATCTCACACTCAAACACTGACTTTATTTCAGTTTCACTCATATATCACCCACATTAATTTGCATTCAATTTCACGATAATCTTTTTGATTTATAAAAATTCCACAAAAATTCAAATTCTGCACAGCATTTCACATTTTATTCTCACACACAATATTTTACTAAATTTTAAGTCTTTCCTCATACTTCACCACAACTGAAGTCGACTCGCAATGTCGAAACCTTTTTCATGTATTTGTTGATATCAATTAAGTTTCATTTTCAATATTTATTCGAATAGTTTCTATTTCCAATATTTTTCGCAAATCTTTTCTCATTGCTTCAATTATTTCTTTTCGCATACATTCAATTAAATCTAAAATGATCTCATTTCGCATTCTTATTTGATACTTTACGAATTTCTTAAAATCGTTTCCTTAATGTTTAACGCAATATCAGGCAGACCTTAGGTATCTTTTCATTTCACCATGATTTTTAACGTTTCGCAATTCAAATTCCACAAATGGATTTTCAGTATTTTTCATAACTCAGTTCAGAGAAATTAGGTGTTATACTCAAACTAAACGTCATTTACAGTAGAGGTATTTGGATATCAGTGATCGATCGTCAATTTATACTTTCAGTTTTATTGCCGTTTTTCATTACAGTATGCAGCATTCGCATTTCATCTGCTGTATATGAGTTCTACGATTTTCCCAGTTGATTACAATTCATAAATCATAAAAAAATATATGGTCAGAAAATCTACGAATACCTTTCCTTAATGAAATATGTCATGGTTTCGAATACTTTTAAATCCGCTTATTAAAGATTCCAAATAATTGAGTTCGCATAGATCTGAAGAGTTACAAATGCTATTCAATCCGATTATTAATTTATAACGCAAATTATACGAATACATTTCAATACGCACTTTATAAAAACATTCAATATGTTGTTTCATTGTAAAATTTGAATGATTAGTCCAAGTATAACATCTATTGACAATAAATAATATCAGAATTTAAACAAACATTGTCATTTCGCAATTCCTAGGCAACGTAGCACCACCTTTGCGCCGTTTCAAATATCATTTTATTAGAATTATTGTTAACTCATTAATCAATCGAAGTCTTTATTTATTTCATATCGTTAAGTACATTTATTTATTATATTCTCTCAATTATCGGCCTTATTTAACTTTAACTACTAACAAATAATTGTAATTTTAAAGAAAGAGGAACTGGAAGTATTGAAATCTCTTTACAAAATATTATTAACAGACGAAAAAAATCGATTTAAAATCGTTTGATAAATCACCCCGCATCTTCGTTTTGTTTTAATATTTCGCACTATGCATTCAACTTCTTGGATTCGAAAATGATCTTCAAGATGTGCCTTATATAGTTTTCAAATAAATTGAACCGGAATCGCCTTTTTTTTACTATTTTGAAGTTTTGTTCGATAATTCCTATCTATTTCATTCCATTTATAAGAATAAAAATAAATTACAAAATCGTATACATTGAACAATAATTCAATTTACTATCTGTTCATACATGTATGTAAGAATGTTCTAGAAAATAAGTAACGACGATTATTTCTAAACTCAGAGAAAGACTTATATATATTGAATAACGGTTTTCAGTCATTATATTTGATACGGTGGCATTGGGAGGATCTAATAAATAATTTGTGAAATACGATTACTTAAAACTCCACTAAACTTGAATCTAACGTTAGCCTACACTGAGATATTCTCAGAAAAACTTAACTGTATCGGAAATTATCGAAAGTATTCTAAGTTATGATATATAAAATTACTTTTTACTTGTTATAAAATTATAATAAATATTTCATAGGTTTCTATATTATCACATAAAATTAACTATGTTTATTTGTATATTTTATACCGGAAGGATTGTTGTTCTAAATGTCGGTAACAGAGTCGCCACACACTCTCCGCGTAATGACAAAAATATGTTTACACAAACTTGTGCATGGGAGACAGGCTAGTTCAAAATAGCTGAATCAGTGGCTTAGATTCGGTGTATGGACAGATTCTATCCTAATACCTTTTTTTGACGCATTAGTACTAGTTCAAATTAATCAAGTTAATAGATTAGTATTCAATATTGAATTATTTAAAAGTAAACACAGTAAACAGATTTAATTTATCGGATGTACTTTTTGTATTGCATAAAACCGTTCTTTGTAAGCGAATACAGGATCTCTCCGTTTCTCAGCTACTTGTGATGATATCGCAAAAGGTGGCCAGATGTGACATTCATAGCGGAATACACAACTTCCGTCAGGGTTCTGTTTTTTATATCTAAATAACTCTTATAATATAGACGTTTTGTATACAACTCAGAATTTCCGAATAGCTGAATATAGTGGCTCAGATTCATTAGCTGTGTCCAAAGTTATTAACCTTAAGACTTAATAGATTATTTAGTCGATTTTGGTAAAATAACCCTTTAGGTGTGATTTCTCTCGCAACCGCTAATAGAAAGTAATCAAATTACTTCACATGTTTTACACTTTATTGTGCTTGGTCAGTTTTGACAGATTTTTGGCTTAGGTTCGTCAACTAATAAGACTCTCATTGTCATTTCTGACTTCGTTAAAAGCAGTTTGTAAGGCAGCACTTCAAAGAAATTCATTTGCAAAACAAAGGAATATTTTACGGCAACACTGCTTTGTCAAATAATGAAATTACATTTAGTACATTTATGAACATTTTAAAATTCAGTTTTTTAAAATGAATCTTCAAAAATCAATCTCTTTTCTTTTGAATTATCTGGTTTATGCCCTTGCCCCACTTCGACATACGGAAAGTGATCAACTTAATTCGTATTTCATAGATTATAATAATAATTACAGAAGTATTCAGTTTCTGATAAAGAAGACATTTGTCACCCAAAATCGGGAATTAAAGCGATCCACTATTCCATTTTTTTAAACTTTCTCCAGGACATTACTACGCAATTTCGCAGTACTTTACATCTCATCTGTTTTTGCATCACATGTAAACAAAAAAATATTTTCTTCAACTTGTCTTGGCATTTGCTGTTATTGGCAATGAATACAAATGTGGACTTTATTTGTTATGGACTTTAATAATCCGGGTTTCAGACGCTTTTTCTGGAGTCAGTAATTACATCCTAGATCTCATATTTAATTTTATCACATGTTTATATTTAGGGTTAGGTTAGTCGGGCAAACTGCTCTTTGAAAATTATCAAACCAACTAAGATTTTATTTCAACTAGGGGATTACAACATGTTCTTTTATCACAATTTAAACTCAGTTAGACTATTCAATATTAGAGACCCCTCACTCTCTGGCCGGAAAGTGATAGGTAGCGCACGCGATTATCATACTGTATACTCAGTTTCAAAACCATAAAGTACATTAACGCCTCTACAAAAAATATTAGATCTTCGGAACCGCCTTAAAACAATAGGCACTGATAAGTACAGACATTATATAGAAAAGAGGTCAGGACCTGATTTGAGATATGGGAAACGTCTTTCAAATCTATTAAAGATACTACAGATACCTCATCTTCATATGGATTTTTAAATATTTTGACCAATTTTTGTGTTATCTTTGCCTTTTCGCTAATGTGACATGACCACCTCGGTCACCGAAATTTAGAATATATTTATAATAATATAATAATGAATAGGTAGAGTAATCGAAATAATTATTATATTTTGATTATTATTTCGTGTCTTATTCGAAAACTAGTTGAGTGTAATTTGGATTACCAGGAAGACGGAGGAGTTTATGTTCTTTTTACCAAATGCATTTTGTGGTGTAAATAAGCACAGCATATACGAAAAGTCAAAACATTAATTCCGAAATATGATGCGTTAAATACAAATGCAGGTGTGTGTGTTCTTGTACAACACAAACAAATATCAAATTGTATACTCGAGTAAGAAAAAGGATTTTCTGGAATTGGAAATATATAAATATTTAGTGGATCGTTGGAGAAATATCAGGCAAAACACAAAAGAAGTCAGGATTTAATGAAATACCACGTATTTCGAATAGTATAAAATTTTCAAGCCAAAAGCAGATAGTAAATAGAAAACCTCGACATTTAATTTTTTTAAAATGATTATTGTCAATTCACGGAGTTGTTACAAATGATGGCATATAGTTGGCAATTTGTGAGTTTGTGTAAGTTTAACTTGTATTTTTACCATAAGTTCAGTTTCCTTGGGAAATATACCTAAGTAATGTCGTTAAAATAATTTAAAATAAACTACTTACTTAAGCTAATCTGTACGACATTAATTTATAAATGTAATTACGTTAGTATTGTAAATAAAAAATGTGAAACAAAATATATTTTTTAAGAAAAGAAGGCGAATATGTTTTCAATAACTTTCTAAGAAGCTTAGTCTGGAGTTTTACGGATTTCATTTGCGTAATGTCAGAACAGTTTCAGTTTTATTTGAACTTGAACATTTGAAGTCGTTTCAAATGAATATTTCTTGTTTAAACTTAATGGGTCTTTTGTATGTCATTCAAAAATTCGTTTGTGGAGGTTCACATTCGATAAATATTTGAAACACGTGTTGAAGGTAATCTCTGATCGGCTTAGAAGGGTAAAAACGCACGAATGTTTCCATTTACTGGAAAAGGGATTTCATTGTAGTTCAAATGAATTAATGTGTTTCTATTTCAGGTATTACATAAACTTTAATATAGTCTAGTATATTCTGAGATGTGTTAAGTCAAAAATAAGCACTAGTAAGTGTGTAATAGTCAACTAGAATAAACATCTGCTCTTTATATTGTGTGGTAAATACAAAAAAGTTTCGTAAAACTGTAACAGCTTTTCTTTTTGAGTGCAAATCGTTTCTCTTAGATCAGTTTGTAATACGACTTTTACAATATTGAGGTCATTGCCATACTTCATACCAAAATAGGTCAGTGTATAGAAGACAATGTTGAAATTAAATTGTTACTCGACTGTAGGTTGTTTCGCAGTTTTGTATATGAAAATACCCAGCTTAAAAGAAAGACACTTTAAGACATGCGAAAGATAAACTCCAGATGTATTGCAACGATATAAAGGATATTTTTACAACTGTAACCTTTTAATTCCATACCATATTACGTTTATTGCTATACGCCAATTGAAAACTGTATATTTGAGTTATCTTAAATTTATAAGATACGGTCAAGATTCTAACTCAAAATAACATCTGGAACGCCGCACTAAACATGGTTATACATTTCTTTGCAAGGGTTGCATTGTTTGCTTGTACTTGTACTCTTGTCTAATTGGAGATAGTGATCATTTCTACTAATTTAAAGTTGTATATTTGAATCACAATTAGTTGCCACGTAGCTCTTGGAATTATTGTAATCGCGTCGGTTTGATAAATTATTTAACATTCATTCGCCGACTGTTGTAATATTTTTCATGGTTAGAATTACTTGATTGACGGATATAATATGATTGATGTAATAGACTCATCTCTATGCTATGCAATGGATATTTGAAATTGTACGTTTTGCATTTTCTTTTAAATGTCCCGCAGTGTTGACATTTTGAGAGATTGGGATCAATGTTGTGCCCCTTGGATCACTATTTTTGTAGTAAATATTAAAAAATGGACTAGCATTTTAAGATTTGCAAAATTATTGTCATTCTCACAAGGAGCAGATTTCCTAATCCACTAATAATTATATTTCATGATTTAAAATAGCACATGGAAATAATTTAAAGTTTCTTTGGTCGATTTCATAAATATTTGTACTCAAACACAAATTGGAATAATTCGAACTAATTTGCAAACGATTTTGATGGTACGTATATCATTGATAACAGTAAAATTAATATCAATGAATAGTCAGAGAGAAATATGTGGGTGCCGCAGGAGACTACGATAATCGTAATTTGATATGATTCGAAATTATTGGTATTACTGAACATTGGGATGTTGTGTGTTAAGATTATTTGACTAGCATATGGGATCGTTGGAGTTTTTTCTTAGATAAAACCGTATTACTATCAATTTTTAAAATTGTATACATAATTATAGTAATGGGTCCTTTTATAATGTCTTCGAGACCCATAGTCTTGTATGTGACATTTCACTATTACGAACAATCTCCGACCACAATTCAAAACGAAGAAATAGAACAAACGATGCAGCTTTCATTATTTAAAAAGGAATTGGTGTTGTTTGGACACATATTTTTTTGAAAATGGCGGAGGAAGTAACCAGACTGTAATTCTCATTCAATTGGCGTAACCAATTTAGGTATAACTTCCACAATTGTGGCAAATGTTGACTGTTGAGGGATGCAGGGATGAGTGTGGACATTTACCTATCGATGTTATAATTGGCACAGACCAAAAGGAAACATGTGTCGTGCGCCTTGAAAGTTCATGGGCCTTCTAGTATACAGATAAAAGACACATCCTGCACAAAATCGAGTCTCATAAGATTTGTATCCAATTGCGTTTTGTATTTCTAGAGATATAATTTTCTCAGGTTTTTGAGATGTTTAGTTTTGTACTTTAGTTATTGGGTTAACAGAAATGCGAACTAATTTATTTCATCCATTCAACTTTATTCGTTAATATAACCGAAGTATCGTAAAATGTTGACTCACGCGACTTCATCTATTGACTTGCCTAAGGTCAGTACTAAAAAATTTAGTATAGAAATGTCATCGTGCAGAGAAGAAATTCTCCAAAGGTGCTCTTGGTACCTGATAAGTGCGATATGAAAGTACCTTTCGAGGATTAATATCTGTCATGGAGCTCCTGTCATGTAGATCTACTATTATTATTTCCTTTAGGTCCTATCAAGATCATAAGACCATGTGGTTTTGTTAATCTATTTTAGATCGTACTTTCCAGATTGCTCTCAACCAATAGATTAATGTTTAAATCGCCTGCGATATCATTGTAGATAAGTGAAAGGTTTTCGATGGTGGAGGTTAGTAAATTATATTTAGTATTGCAGTTGGACCTATAAACACTCCAGACTAGCATCTTAGTATTTAGAGTTCAATACAGACGTCCTCCATACAACATTTAAATTTCAATCGATTTAGAATAAATACAATGTCATAAATATGTAATGCATAATGCATATGGCATATATATGTACATGAAGACTTCTTGAACAAATGTTTATCTCAAATAGTACAATTTTGTAATGTATTTAGAAAACGTATATTTTACTTATATAGTTTGTATTTATAATGTATTCGGTGTCCTGGTGAATACAGGAGTGCTCTGTACAAAATATATTAAATTATATTTCGGGGTATGCGTAGAGTAAAATCATTGCATTATGAAATAACTACATGGAAAACTAATCTATTAATTCAAATACATGTACTCTGTGGTCATATAGGCATCTCATACAATTAAGATAAGTGAATATTCGAAAATTGTTTGAATAAGAATAACATTTCAATACGAAGAATTCGATAATAAACGCATATTACAGTTCTTTCGTCGTTTTCTGCATCAAAAAACACTTCAGATTGTAACGCACTTTAAAATATGTCGGGTGTATCAAATAAGTGACTGGGGGTTAATTACTACCATGCCATACAATAAAACGCCATTGTTATACGAAATCTTGAAATTGTAAATTTGAAAACGCATTGTATGTACATCACATATATATTCGTATTTGCGAAACTGTTTGCATTTGAATCAGTTGATTATACTTTAACGCTCCAATAAACATTGTTATAATTGAACATTTTAAGGAATTTGATATTTATGGAAATCGTTCTGACAATTAACCTTTAATCTTCGAAAATTGTATACCTTTTAAAAACGCTGGATTGTTTGAGATATTTTCTTTCATCTGCTAACGGAATTTGGTCTCCCTCAACTTTCTAAAATTGACCACATGTGGTGTTAAATTGCGTAAGCCGTAATATTACACGAGGTTTGGTTCATAATTTCATTTTTTCGCATTTCAAATAAAATTACCACTTCTACAATCATGTCGACGATATGTAAGGAAGATGTAGTTGCATTTTGACAGATGTGTGAATACAATCGCACTGTACATTCGAAAACCATAAAATCTACGACAATTGTTGATTAATATGTGATATTTCATGTGAATATTAATTAGGTCCTATATAAGATGATCCTATAAAACTTGGTCACACTGATTAAATTAATTAAACATCCTATTTTCTGAATCACAACAAGTTTTAAAACTTGGATATATTTCAAAATTCACTGGCAATTTTAAAAATTAGTACTGGGAATACCACCGCATCGAACATTCGAAAATTCAATCGACGTTATGATGTTTTTCATTTGGAGTTGAATATCAGCGTATAATACTTGAATCCAATCGCATTTCACTTATTTTACTTCAATGTCAGATTTCATTTGAAGGTGAATTGGATATTGAAACGTCAATATAACCGCAATGTGCACTCAAAATTGAATAGTCGTTTAATACGTGATAATTTCACTCGAAAAAATATCATAGAAAAGGACGATTTGATTTTGTATTAAAGGACATATACATAAATATACTCAAGTTCGCATTTGTTCAGATAACCGCATTCATTATGTTGCTACCGTAGAATTTGTTAAATCAGTTCTCATTTTATATACACCAGTGTGAGCGCAGAATTATTTGGAATAAACAGACGAATACGGTTTAGAATTACACCAGATTATGAATCATAATCTACTGGCGAAATTCAAGTTATCTATGATCTTAGCTTGTCAGTATTTACTGCATTGCCCTAAGACTGATGGAACTAGACCATAATCGTTGGGATTGTCCTAATGCTGAACAATACCCATCCTGTGTGCCAAAGATATTCTTTAGTAACGCCTACGCAAAACTATTGCAAAATGCATGTACTAATTTAAGTTCGTGCTGTGTATATCTTTTTTAACTATTATTGTATTTCAACAATATTGTGGACCCTGATTTCAACGAGAAACTTCAGGATTTAGTTATGCCCACGTGGCGCGTTGAACGTTTATATTCAAATATTTAATAATAATTTAAATATTTAGTAATTTCGAAACATTTAAATAATTTTAATTTTTAATGTCAACAATATGTAACGCATAGTAAAATAAATATTTCGATAATTTATACATTGTAAGAGTTTGGAGATAATTTGTTAGATATCGTGTATAAAATATTTCTACTGAAATACTTACAAGGCCGCATTGATAAACTAACCGCATTATTGTATAACTGAATGTCATAAGTCGCCAACTATTTTACAGATAAAAATACTTTTTGGTTGCTGGGGACAGTAACGATCTATACGCCTTATATTGAATAAAATAATCGCATTTCTTTTTATATTCGCTTAGACTAAAACTAAACATGAGACGTCTATACTTCATTCTAAGGGTTCAACGATATTCAATCTAATTAACATTTAAATTACTTGATAGCAATATAATACGATAAATACAGATCTCTTGATTGTATACTGTGTAGTCGGGTACTTCGAATGGTATTGAAAACTGTGTGCTTGGGACATATTTTATACGCGGCTCGAGACCAACAACAGTTTGTAGAGCCAACTAATGGCGAAATATTGTCATTTATGTTAAACGAATTCTGTAATTGAAAACGCTCAGCTTTTACAGGAGCACATTGGAAACAGTACCCAGAAATGTAACACATGCCAACTATGTCGTGAAATGTAGACCTGTATTATCGAACTGATCTAATTGATGATTTACTTGCATTGAAAATAGGCTTATCCGGGTACTTTTTCTTTGTAAGGCAATACACATATATTCGAGTTAGTCGTACTTTGTTATCTATAAAAACAATTGATTATGAAAAACTCTCAAAATAATTGCTATAAACAAAACACAGAACTAGTTTCATACATGGAAATTTCTATCGAGATATCCACCAAAATAGGTATATTTGAATTCTGATACATGTATGAATTTTAAATGGAAATCCATTATTTGGCTAATCTAAAAAAATGTGATTTGACGTCGAATATAGAAAATTGTTTCCAACACACACTGTCGCTAAAACCAAGTGCAGTCATGTTGAGACTGAAATATTCGCAAAATCTGCGTGTGGCAAGAATTTGTGCTATCAGCGATGGTTAGAACACTCGACCACAGAGGCTGCGCCTCTTTATTTTATTTACTTATTCTTAAAGTAGATCTTAACGCTCATTTTCGCGTACAACGAAAAATGCTCCATTGTAGACGATAAAGTAATCGCAACATTAAACATTCAAAGATTTCAACGATTATGCGAACGCACGGAATAGATTAGAAAATTAAAAAGGTATTCATGTGATCGAATACTCTGACTATGGCGGAGATTGGCGATTCACCAATTTCTTGCATATCTGTCATTTAGACTTCTATCAAAATCTCTTGTAATTGCACTACAAAAATGTTGTATGGAATGTTTTGTATACGAATAAATAACGATATCCTTAGAATATATTTACAATACATTGGCAGTCTGCCTATTAAGACGATTGAACGCTTTGACGTCGAGGCGTTTACTACATTATTCACTCTTTTTCATATCTAAGATACATACTGAAGATCCGAATACTTTAAAATGTATAGTAAGTAGTATTTGCATACTTTTCGCACAATATCATCTTATGCAATGCGATCATTTTTCTGTTCATCGATTTAATGTAATTGCTATTTTCTCTAAAACGTTGAGTTTTAAAACGAGATCGTGGGCAGCTCAATGATTCGGGAGAAGTTCCTTAATAAGTCATATTAATATGCGAAGGTGGTTACAGGTTTGTTACGCCAACACGTCCATTATTCATAATAATGTGATATAAAATATAAATAAGTGTATTATAGAATGTTTAATACGTATCGATGATATTTATCTATATTTACGATATATTTATTTATTGGGCAATATGCAAGTATATAGAAATAATTCATATATATAAATATAAGACCGCTTATTCTCGTCGGCAAATGTCATATATAACGTATTGAAAAATATATTTTTTGTCTGCAGTGTGTCAAACTAAATTATTGTATTTGAAAATAAATTGTCAGATTACAGCGCAAGCTGAGTTATTTCGTTCTTTAGTAGTCATCTTCCTAGTCTCATTAATTCTCATAAGCAATTTTAGTAATAGTTAGAAAAAAACGTTAGGTTTTTATTAACGCAATGAATCGTGTATTCAATACAACTTAACAATGTAACTTTTTAGTTTTTTGTTTTCCTGTCCATTTGTTTTGACTTTCCCTGAGAAATTTGATAAACGCAATTTTTGATACGTAATCATTATTCGTAAATAATTATTCGGTTTAATACACATCGTTAATTAATCATCGTTAATTATTTATAATTATCTACCGAGACGAGAGTCGAAAGACTGAAACTCATATGTTCTTCCACAAAAATGTATGGATTTGACTTTAAAATGATATGCCTCGAGATAATTTTAATTTACGAAAGATTTAAAATGTCGACATTTCCTTGTAAAGACGTTCTTTGAAGCAAAGTGGGTAAATGTTTCCATAATAGAAATCTTATTTCTAATTATATAAGATTATAATTTCAAAATCAATTCCGTGGTAGATTATTTCAAAGTTTTTTGGTTGATAAAATAGTAATAATAACCGTAAACACGGTTTTAAATAGGGTTTGCTTAAAATTTGTTCATCATAGGAAAAGGAACAAATTAATAGAAATGGTCCTATGCTCTGGTAAAAGGGAACTGGAATGAAGAAGAATTATGATACAGATATCATGGAACATGATCAGTCATATGTTCGGGAAGGTATATGTATTTAGGAATAAGTACTTCTAAGGTTCGTAGATATATTTCATAGAATCGAATACGATTTACACAAATAGCAAACAAAGTGAAATTTGGTGTAAATCTTGTTATGCCCGCAATTCCGCCTTGAAAACTTTATGCCAAGTAAGGGCTTGCGTATGCTGTTGGGACAGAGTAAATCACATTAAAGTTTGTGTGTTTTAGGTTTAACTTCGAATACGACGACTAGGTGGTTTCTTTACCATTAAATATTTATGCATCGATTTTATTATACAATACTTATTCGCCCATGTGCTGTATTTCGAGTTTGCTCGAATGTGAAACATTTTCCCACATTTGGTGTGCTCCATTCCGAATACCCAAATAAATATTGGGAATATAATTCGAGCACATATAGCCTTGTGGATCGAAAAAGAAATGAGATTGTACGTGTTTTTCTGAGCACATACAAGTTAAAAAAGAACGCAGAGTTAATATTTAACTTGTTTTTACAACATTTAATTAAAAAAGACAGTATTCAGATTAGCTTTTCTAGTAAAATTAAAGAAAATAAAAAGGCTCCTTTTATCAAGAACAACTTTTGACGAAATTTACCCAGAGTGTTCTAGTTGTTGAAAAGGTTTCTTAAAATAAACATAAATTTTATACTTTGGTGGACATATTCATTAAAAAATTAACAACACGAATGATGATTACACCAGTTAATCAATCTGGAAACTCGTTTAACACGTTCCAGTATCAGTAGTCTTCTTCTAGTAGAAACCAGGGCAATTAACAAGCCAGCAGACATTTTTTCTTAATTTTGTTGTTAAATTTGCAAATAAAACGTATGTTTTTTGTTGATAGTTATTGAACACAGTTCGTAACATATTGAACAAAGCCATTCTTTCGAACCACACTTTCGCTCGGAATTGAGCACACCATTTTAGAAAAATTGGGAATCTAAAAAAGTATGGGAATTCAAAAACTCTCGGAACATGGCACATGGGCGATTATATTGTTAATTTTCATTCTGCTCTATGCTATAATCACCTGTCAATATCTAACTTCTTGAACATAAATGTTTGTTGACTCCAACTTGAAACAACACACTTGTGCTCATGACATAAAATAAGTAATTTGTGAACTGGAATACCAAAGAAACGTGAAGTCAATTAAGGCATATTAGAAAATGTAAACTCAAGAAAGACGGCCTATTTGAAAATGATTACTTATATTACACTATGTTATTATTAATTAAAATCTATTGTAACATTTTATCATAAACTTCATTTTATTGAGGTTTGATTTACTTGGTTGGATTTACATAGTCGATTTTTAGGGTCGTGTATATACATAACTTTACGGCCCCCATAATGCTAAGCTTATCTTACTGGAGGTTAGTGGATGACTAATATATACGAATGAGTAATAATTGCTTCGTTTACGCTCGATTGAAATTGAGTTTGAAAAATAACTTTCGCTAAGTGGGGAAGAATTGATAACTCAAATTGGGAGATGTGTTTTCAGATGACCTTAAAGTAATCTAAATATCCACCCGTATCCTTAACAAAATCTTTTCTTAACCATATTCATCCTTATTTCATTTATTTAATCGTAAATTGATTTTTGAAGACTTAATTGAAAAATAGATAAAAATGTTAATAATATTGGATATGCTTCGAATTTATTGTGGTTTATAGTACGTTTTGATTAATAAAATTTCAAATAGTATTGCGTTTTTCACAACTTCGTACTGGGTTTAGTTTATTCTTAAAATATACCTCATTCATTCCGGTGATTATGTTTGTGGTAGACGCGTACTATTCTCCATTGAATTCTTTTCTATCATTTGTTGTTTATTGTATTACAAATGTGACGAAATCTGATTATACTCAAATAGCAAAAAACGTGAAATTTGAGGTAAATCTAATTTTAAATGCGTTTTCGTAACCGATGGTAGGCAGGCAATAAATGCAATGAACGCAGTAGGGGACTATGGATTTAAAATAAAAATAAAACTTCTGGGCAATGTCTTTTGTAACGAAATTACCGTCGTCATTTATATCATTGTCAAATGTAAAAATCATTTTAAGGGACGTCGTTACGTTGGGCTTATCAATTTTTCATTTCACTCTAAGTGTCTATAATTGGCCGTCTATCATAGTTTTCATTTTACAGCGACGTTTGTATCGTTTGGGATCTAAAGTTACTATTTCATATTAATGTCAGCACGTTAGTATTTTCGTATTATTTATTCCTCCCTAAAACTGTAATCACATGTTGAACCTATAAAATGGCAATATACGTTATCAAAAATTGTATTCTACATAGTTTTATGTTTTGGGATTTTAAGCGTATGACCCCTGCCAAAATAGCTGTTGTAATATTCGATGAATTTCATAATTATAATTTCAATATCGAAGGATAATCGGCGTGTTCAAAAATTAACCTACAACTACAACTTTTAATATACGATGTTATTCAAAACTATAATTTTAATTATGATGTTTTACGACTTTTCAAAATTCGTGTTTCAAAATTTAAATTTCAATATAGGACGTTATTTAAAACCTCAGTTTCAATATTTGACGTTTTTCAAAATCTCAATTTCAATATACATTTTTCAAAATGTTAATTTTAATATTCGATGTTTTTCAAAACTTCAATTTCAATATCCAGACCAGTTTACAATATTAATTTCAATATTCGACGTTTTTCAAAACTTACATTTTAATATTCGAACGTGTTTTAAAATTTTAATTTCTAATATATTTTCTTGAATTTTTCGTTTCAGTATTCGACGTTTTTTCAAAATCTTAATTTCAAAATACATTTTTCAAAATGTTAATTTTAATATTCGATGTTTTTCAAAACTTCAATTTCAAATTTAATTTCCATATTCGACTTTTTTCGGACGTCTTAATTTTGTCCTAGTTTCGGACGTGTTATAAAATATTAATTTCAATATTCGACGTTTTTCAAAATTTGAATTTTAATATTCGGACGTGTTTTAAAATGTGAAATTTTTTTGTATTTCAATATACGATGTTTTTTCAGAACGCTAATATAATTTCTTGAATTTTTTCGTTTCAGTATTCGAGGTTTTTTCAAAATCTTAATTTCATCATACATTTTTCAAAATGTTAATTTTAATATTCGATGTTTTTCAAAACTTCAATTTAATATTCAGACGAGTTTTAAAATTTGAATTGTTTTATTTCAATAGTCGACGTTTTTTCAGAACGCTAATACCATTTCTTGAATTTTTTCGTTTAAGTATTCGACGTGTTTCATATTTTTTAAATTTGTATTTCAATATTCGACAACCGACTCATTACAATATTCAACTTGCTTCTAAACTTCATCATCCTAGGCTTGTCATGTTTTCAACGCTTGAAAATGTTTGTCCTAATTTAAGACCATTCCTTTATGTCCGATATAAAAAGGTTTCTTATAAACTAAAATAGCTCTCAAGATATTTTTTAGGATTATATTTATAAGGATTTTGGATGATAAAAAATCATCCTAGGAAATTATTTTGATTTCGATTTTCTTCATTTATAAATGTCATACACAGCCCTTTATTTACCAACCTACGCCTAGGCCTTGTTATCCATTCATAACCTTTTACTGAATATTTATATATTTTTTTTAAACTTAAATAATATCGTAATTGTTGTTGGATACTGTTGGATATCAACAATAGCTAAAAATGTTTGTTTCGCATAAATTGAGAGAATATAATGTAAATATGTAATATGGGTTTATGATTGTTATAGAAGAAGATGGTGGATGGATTGGGTGTTTGGTGTTTTTTTAATTATACATCTAATTTTATTTACTCACTTTGCTCGTTTGATACGTGTAAATAACGTAGTTATTGTACGTGTAAATAACGTAATTTTTCGACTTTCTCAGACCTCTTTTCTGTAAATTGGAAGACTGTAAAGAATTAAGATGTTTTTCTTCTTTGGCTGGGCCATGTTCGAGAATACCACGAAACATATGGGGACAGGCACAAACAGCTCAAAAAACATTTCTTATTTTGGGGTGTGGTGGTTTTGAAAGGAAAAACAATTTGCAAAGGTTTGGTTTTGTAGAAAAATTATGTTTTATCATATATTTATTTCATTCAGTTTAAAAAATCTTTTGTTTGTATTATTTTTTTTGGATTTTTTGTTATTTTAAATTATTTTTTGAATATAATTTTTTTTTTGTTTCGTATTTTCTTTTTTTAACGAAATAAAAATGTTTTTTTTTTTTTTTTTGGATAACAAGAAAATGAAGAATTTTAGAATTGTATATAATATATACGTATATGGTTATAGAAGAATGCTTAATAGAAAAAACAGAACAATTAAAAGCAACTTAAGGCTTACATGGTAAACTATACTTAATAATTTGTTTAGTTTTTAAAAAGTGTTTAAAGCCAACACGCTTGGTTTGTTGGGTGTGTATTTATTGATTAGTAGCAACAAATTGTATAACAGTTTGAAATACGTGTATAATCTATTAGAACACTGAGCACCCTCTTTCCATGGCCAGTAGGAACGCATGGGGAGGGAGGGTGTTGTTTATTTCAGAAACGCGTTGTTGTCTTTCGCTCTATTTCATTGTTACACAAATACTTTTGTTTAAAGTTGAGATTTTTAGATTTACTTTCTAAAGCCATACTGCGATGGTTGGCCGTGTGTTTATTTACAAGCCTTCCTCTTTCATTCAGAATTTATGTGTGGCTTCATCTCATTTTTAACTGATTGTGCCTGACTTGACATTGCTCTGTTTCATATTCATAGATAGACATGTATATCATTCATTCGATCTCTGGGCAGCGCGCCGCTGACGTCGTAGGGAAGACCTGCCTGTGATTCATTCTCGTTCATTTCTCATCATCATTCATCACATTCATTCATTTCTTTATACCACACAATGCACTCATCTCAATCATTTCAATTGCAAAGACTTTCGTCCATACGTTTTCTGATTCGGATTGATTGTGTAGGTAGGTCGAGTCGATTTTTCTAGAGATTTTATTTGTTAAAGGTTCGATCGATAACATATTCTCTTCGAGCCGTTTCTTTAGTATATAGTGTATGTACAGATGTAGATAATATACAATACATAAACCTTTCTCATTTTATGATCTTCTCTATAGATGTGATGTGATTTTTCTATATATGTTGAGAGTTATTATTATATACTCTTTGTACGATTAAAAGACGAGAGAATAGACGAGACTTAGCAAACTTAGCATAATTATGATAAATTACACGACGCCGCCCAACACAATACACACATAATTCGCTAAATGGTTTAAAAAAAAGAAAGGCATTTTGTCAGTTTTTATAAAAAAATGTAAAGAGAAATAAATTATAGAAAATAGATAATAGTATGATAAGGGTATAATTCTTATTATTATTATTAATGCGAATAATTGCAACAAAACGATGATAACTGAACACAATAAGAGTACAGGGGACAGGCGCTACTAACTAACATAGTCAACAAATCGTAACATCCTGACGAGCATATATTTTCAATTCACACATATAATATGATATAGTATCGTGTGAGTATCTACACGAAGTGTTACGTTTGTTTGACTAATTCAGCCTTAATACAGTCGAACAAAGCTCAAAAGACAAAAAAAAAATATAGACTGGAAAAGGTCTGTAATGCGCAATAGCGGTATACATATCATCTCTGTTATATCAGTAGTACAGTTTTCGCAAATGAATGCATAGATAGAAGGTAGTTAAAGAGAAATACTGTGGGGTGGATGACTTTCACTGCGCAAGCCAGTTAATACACAGACTTGAGGGTAATATGGTGACTATATATAGCCCACCTATGATATATTTTCATTGTATTAGTGGACCATACATGCGGATATAATGTGGTGCATATTACCGATAGATTTATTATATTCTATGGTTTCCAATTCTACCATGGCCATAAATCCTTGAAAGCACCGAAAGACGCGCTATAGCGTGTGTAAATAAAGCCAAAATTGAGATCCCGAGAATACTATCATGTTTCACACTGCACTAATATTGGCAAGGCTGATAACAGCTACTTCGATATTTGTGTATATAATAGAATAACAAATGCAGCAATAGATTCCATATATTGTTCTGTTTGGGATCCGACACGAAGGTCGTTAAATTGGTTTAATTTGTTCACGTTGTTTGCTGTATTAGGCATAGGCGGCGGGGTAACACCGAAATGAAAGCTTTGGAACACTTTCATGCAAGAAAAGAAAAATAGTATGCACTACTTGCATGTTCGTGGAAAGGAAAACTTGTCAAGTTACGAAAGAAGACAAACTGTACACATTGCAATTGGTAAATTGCATATAGAAATCTATATTGATATAATATGCACGTATCTTGACATAAGATCAGAAATATTTATATGTATATATATACAGCATATATGGTATACAAAATAATTATACATATTCGTTACAAATATTTTAACGCAGATGATGTGTAAGTGTGTAAAAACTACACATTCGACAGATAAGTATGGAACAGAAAAAAAAGAGACGGATATATAAAGAAATATTACAGATCCATACAGGGAAAACGTATGTGTAATTTCGTAATTGCAGGAAGTACAAGAAAAAAAAAATTGCGCAGTTAAAAAAATCAATGTTTGTTCGTAACAAAAGATGAACACATATTTCTTTTCTTTTTTTTTTTTTTGCACAAAAAAAATATTAAAATATTCAAAAAAATGCTTACGACTTGAGGATGGAGTAAATTTCAAGTGTTGACCACCAATGCTCAGTAACCTCAACTGAAGTAAAGGCTAAATATTCCATAAAACGCTTTTCTTTCTCCTAGCGGAATACAACCACGCCTTGGTGTGTGTTTGGTGATCCGGCCCATCGGCCACCGGGTCATATCAAGCCTGCCTAGAGTTTCAGCCTGGTCTTATACCGCAATTCGCGTTACTCTATTTTCCGAGATTTCCACATTGGAACAGCAAAAACTTCTCTTCTATTTCGGCCTAATACTCCTCCTCCTTCTCCCAGAATATAAATATTCTTTCCCATGATGCTTTACACAATTGCTGGTGATTAACAAAGCCATTCTACTCTATGGCCAAAAACTATTTACTCTTTCCGCTTCACAACAAAACTCAATCACTATTTATTTCACAATTTTTCGCCAACTTTTTATATTCCACTTCTCTGCTTTGTATGAGATTTAAAAACAACTGATGAAGATAGAAGCGAAGCAGCTGTATTTATACCCTGGCCAATGTGTGTGGGCTATGAAAATTCGGGAACTTTCCACTGCCCCTTTCTAGCACTATCGTTTTCGCATGACAAATTGAATATTCTTACAAAAAAACACATAGGTCTATCTCTTTCTGGTTTTCAATTTACGAAAGTGTTATACTGAAAAAAAAACTGTTAAGGGGTAAGTAGTATAGATTTGGAATGGTGCACATAAAATTAATTATGTATTTATCGAAAAAAAAAAACAACAACTCAAACGTCACATGGTGTCAAAAACATTGGGAAGGCCAGAGTTTTTATTTTGGAGTAAATGGAATACGTGCAAACAAACATTCGTTTGTTTCTAGAATCTAGATGTGTCGTATGTGTGTATTGAGTGATACGACTACAGTGTCAAATAATACACATGCTGCGAGAACAAGACGAATATAGTGTCGTAGTATAACAGATTGATAGGTGATGTGTGGTGATGCCGTCTTTACGAAAATGAAATAATGGTGATGTAGGGAGGTCATTTGTATTTGTGTCCCAAGAATTACCCCTCACTCCGAGGGGTTCATCATATTGAGTAACAAAATTCGAAAATTCTGGAGTCGTCATATGGATTTGAAAGCAAACAAAAAGTTCAGTGGGGAAAATATAGCAATTAGTCTGACACATCGTGCACATTCTACTAAATTTGCACAAATCAAACTCGTAATATTTCCAAATTAAACAGTATACCAAAGACCATACAAGTCTCAAGTCGTTTTGTAAAAATTTCCAAGAGGATATTTAAACAGTATTTGTTAAAAAAAAAAAAACATTTACATTGAAAACCTTTCAAATATTTCCATGCCAATTACTGACATCTACAGTGTGTAGCCAAACTATTGTGTCAAAATGCAACTTGGGACCACTTTTGGCTAGAAGTCGTCCAATCTGACAGTTCTACATAGACCCTGTTTACACGCGGCGACTTGTCGGCGTGATAGAAGCGACGTGACACTAGATTGTCGTTGAGGGGTGTGGGAAAAAGAAAGGTGCAGCAAAAGTTCTATAAATAATAAGTTAATAAAAAAACTTTTCAGACTAGAAAAAAAGGTACAAAACTAAAGCACCCCCGAATGTTGGGAACAAAAAATCGTTTAAAATTCATATTAAGTTGAAAATCCTTTATTCCGTATGACTGTCGAACATCTATCAGATGATATTAAATCCTGCGATATTCCAATCCAGACTATTTTATGGCTTAAAAATCTTGCCTATTTCTTCCCTACAGTTTTCCATTTCTTGACACTACTCGATGTGGGCTTTGGCAAACTCAAGCTTGACTTTCTTATTCATTGCTGATATGAACAGTTTTCTGGTAGTCGTCGACTAAATAATTTTGCTTCTACTGGTCGGTTTTTAAAAGGATTCATTCCTAAAAATATGATTTTACAGCAATAAACAAATAAAATTAATAAACATTTAATGGAGGGATTCCAAAGATATCTTCGTTGTTTTCGTGGATTTAATAAAACACGTGTGATGTAGTCGGGATCAAAAATACCAGAGCTTTATTTTACAGGAAACAGTTCTTACAATATTTACATGAAGTGCTGCCAAGTTTTGCCTTTGTTGAAGCTGATGCATTGGTGCATTCCAGGGTTGCCATATGATACATATCAGGGTTGCCGTACTGCATATTACTCCAAACAAAATACCATAACATAATTATTTTCATAAAAAAGATTAGATATGAAAAAAAAATACAATTTATATAATTGTATATATAGATCAGGACTTCCAAATTTCAGTCTTACTCCTCCATACATTTGGGAACGCCTGATATAAATAATATATATTTAAAGTCAAAAAAAATTTAGAATCACAACAAAAAATCGGTCCGTGTAAACATACGAGGCAACATGAAGCGACACCAAAACAAAATTTAAACAAAGCACTAATTACAGAACCCTACACGACTAAATTTGCCATTCATTGCGAAACTACTGTTTTATTATAAAAGACAATTAGGGGTTGGTACTTTGACATACATTACACTACAACCGAATAAGGGATGTGCTGTCAAAAAAGCAGCAGATGCTAAATACAAAAGGGCAGTGAAAATTCCAGGTCTTCTGTACATCTAAAGGTAGGACACTTATAAATCCTGTTCTGTTAGTGTTCTTATAAAGATCATCATCAGTTTTGTCCTTGGCTGTCGATTCGCGTTGCGTACAGCACCAGTCTGGTATATTTTCCCCACTGTACTCCTACTACCGCATTAACATTGTTTTTGTTTGCTGTCAAATCCATATGACGACTCCAGAATTTTCGAATTTTGTTACTCAATATGATGAACCCCTCGGAGTGAGGGGTAATTCTTGGGACACAAATACAAATGACCTCCCTACATCACCATTATTTCATTTTCGTAAAGACGGCATCACCACACATCACCTATCAATCTGTTATACTACGACACTATATTCGTCTTGTTCTCGCAGCATGTGTATTATTTGACACTGTAGTCGTATCACTCAATACACACATACGACACATCTAGATTCTAGAAACAAACGAATGTTTGTTTGCACGTATTCCATTTACTCCAAAATAAAAACTCTGGCCTTCCCAATGTTTTTGACACCATGTGACGTTTGAGTTGTTGTTTTTTTTTTCGATAAATACATAATTAATTTTATGTGCACCATTCCAAATCTATACTACTTACCCCTTAACAGTTTTTTTTTCAGTATAACACTTTCGTAAATTGAAAACCAGAAAGAGATAGACCTATGTGTTTTTTTGTAAGAATATTCAATTTGTCATGCGAAAACGATAGTGCTAGAAAGGGGCAGTGGAAAGTTCCCGAATTTTCATAGCCCACACACATTGGCCAGGGTATAAATACAGCTGCTTCGCTTCTATCTTCATCAGTTGTTTTTAAATCTCATACAAAGCAGAGAAGTGGAATATAAAAAGTTGGCGAAAAATTGTGAAATAAATAGTGATTGAGTTTTGTTGTGAAGCGGAAAGAGTAAATAGTTTTTGGCCATAGAGTAGAATGGCTTTGTTAATCACCAGCAATTGTGTAAAGCATCATGGGAAAGAATATTTATATTCTGGGAGAAGGAGGAGGAGTATTAGGCCGAAATAGAAGAGAAGTTTTTGCTGTTCCAATGTGGAAATCTCGGAAAATAGAGTAACGCGAATTGCGGTATAAGACCAGGCTGAAACTCTAGGCAGGCTTGATATGACCCGGTGGCCGATGGGCCGGATCACCAAACACACACCAAGGCGTGGTTGTATTCCGCTAGGAGAAAGAAAAGCGTTTTATGGAATATTTAGCCTTTACTTCAGTTGAGGTTACTGAGCATTGGTGGTCAACACTTGAAATTTACTCCATCCTCAAGTCGTAAGCATTTTTTTGAATATTTTAATATTTTTTTTGTGCAAAAAAAAAAAAAAAGAAAAGAAATATGTGTTCATCTTTTGTTACGAACAAACATTGATTTTTTTAACTGCGCAATTTTTTTTTTCTTGTACTTCCTGCAATTACGAAATTACACATACGTTTTCCCTGTATGGATCTGTAATATTTCTTTATATATCCGTCTCTTTTTTTTCTGTTCCATACTTATCTGTCGAATGTGTAGTTTTTACACACTTACACATCATCTGCGTTAAAATATTTGTAACGAATATGTATAATTATTTTGTATACCATATATGCTGTATATATATACATATAAATATTTCTGATCTTATGTCAAGATACGTGCATATTATATCAATATAGATTTCTATATGCAATTTACCAATTGCAATGTGTACAGTTTGTCTTCTTTCGTAACTTGACAAGTTTTCCTTTCCACGAACATGCAAGTAGTGCATACTATTTTTCTTTTCTTGCATGAAAGTGTTCCAAAGCTTTCATTTCGGTGTTACCCCGCCGCCTATGCCTAATACAGCAAACAACGTGAACAAATTAAACCAATTTAACGACCTTCGTGTCGGATCCCAAACAGAACAATATATGGAATCTATTGCTGCATTTGTTATTCTATTATATACACAAATATCGAAGTAGCTGTTATCAGCCTTGCCAATATTAGTGCAGTGTGAAACATGATAGTATTCTCGGGATCTCAATTTTGGCTTTATTTACACACGCTATAGCGCGTCTTTCGGTGCTTTCAAGGATTTATGGCCATGGTAGAATTGGAAACCATAGAATATAATAAATCTATCGGTAATATGCACCACATTATATCCGCATGTATGGTCCACTAATACAATGAAAATATATCATAGGTGGGCTATATATAGTCACCATATTACCCTCAAGTCTGTGTATTAACTGGCTTGCGCAGTGAAAGTCATCCACCCCACAGTATTTCTCTTTAACTACCTTCTATCTATGCATTCATTTGCGAAAACTGTACTACTGATATAACAGAGATGATATGTATACCGCTATTGCGCATTACAGACCTTTTCCAGTCTATATTTTTTTTTTGTCTTTTGAGCTTTGTTCGACTGTATTAAGGCTGAATTAGTCAAACAAACGTAACACTTCGTGTAGATACTCACACGATACTATATCATATTATATGTGTGAATTGAAAATATATGCTCGTCAGGATGTTACGATTTGTTGACTATGTTAGTTAGTAGCGCCTGTCCCCTGTACTCTTATTGTGTTCAGTTATCATCGTTTTGTTGCAATTATTCGCATTAATAATAATAATAAGAATTATACCCTTATCATACTATTATCTATTTTCTATAATTTATTTCTCTTTACATTTTTTTATAAAAACTGACAAAATGCCTTTCTTTTTTTTAAACCATTTAGCGAATTATGTGTGTATTGTGTTGGGCGGCGTCGTGTAATTTATCATAATTATGCTAAGTTTGCTAAGTCTCGTCTATTCTCTCGTCTTTTAATCGTACAAAGAGTATATAATAATAACTCTCAACATATATAGAAAAATCACATCACATCTATAGAGAAGATCATAAAATGAGAAAGGTTTATGTATTGTATATTATCTACATCTGTACATACACTATATACTAAAGAAACGGCTCGAAGAGAATATGTTATCGATCGAACCTTTAACAAATAAAATCTCTAGAAAAATCGACTCGACCTACCTACACAATCAATCCGAATCAGAAAACGTATGGACGAAAGTCTTTGCAATTGAAATGATTGAGATGAGTGCATTGTGTGGTATAAAGAAATGAATGAATGTGATGAATGATGATGAGAAATGAACGAGAATGAATCACAGGCAGGTCTTCCCTACGACGTCAGCGGCGCGCTGCCCAGAGATCGAATGAATGATATACATGTCTATCTATGAATATGAAACAGAGCAATGTCAAGTCAGGCACAATCAGTTAAAAATGAGATGAAGCCACACATAAATTCTGAATGAAAGAGGAAGGCTTGTAAATAATCACACGGCCAACCATCGCAGTATGGCTTTAGAAAGTAAATCTAAAAATCTCAACTTTAAACAAAAGTATTTGTGTAACAATGAAATAGAGCGAAAGACAACAACGCGTTTCTGAAATAAACAACACCCTCCCTCCCCATGCGTTCCTACTGGCCATGGAAAGAGGGTGCTCAGTGTTCTAATAGATTATACACGTATTTCAAACTGTTATACTATTTGTTGCTACTAATCAATAAATACACACCCAACAAACCAAGCGTGTTGGCTTTAAACACTTTTTAAAAACTAAACAAATTATTAAGTATAGTTTACCATGTAAGCCTTAAGTTGCTTTTAATTGTTCTGTTTTTTCTATTAAGCATTCTTCTATAACCATATACGTATATATTATATACAATTCTAAAATTCTTCATTTTCTTGTTATCCAAAAAAAAAAAAAAAAACATTTTTATTTCGTTAAAAAAAGAAAATACGAAACAAAAAAAAAATTATATTCAAAAAATAATTTAAAATAACAAAAAATCCAAAAAAATTAAAGCAAGAAAAAAATAATACAAACAAAAGATTTTTTAAACTGAATGAAATAAATATATCGTCGGTTGATAATTTAAATGTCGTATGTGGATTTTTTGCGGTTTTGAGTTAAGATCGATTCCTTAGGTTTTCCGACCTAATCTTTCATTTGGCGTAATCAGTTTTGCGATACCTCATACGGTTTTCGAGATATGGAGTGTTGAGTTTGTCGTATGTGGCATTTGCTGATGCAATTTTCAAATTAAATGTCGTATGTAACTGCCAAACGCCACATACGACAAATTTCCATATAAAACGGCCAAAAAATTGATTTATTATTTAAATGTCGTATGTGGATTTTGCATGGCACATACGATTTTTAAATAATTTTTGTTTTAAAAATAAGTGTCGTATGTACCAAAGGAAAACGTATTATGGCCATTAAAAAGTCAGTTCGCACACGGCATCAGACGAAGGAAGTCATGTCTTCGCCACCACCGCTATTATCACCTACCGTGATTCAGTAAGTATTTTGATGATTATTATTATTTAGAACAAAACTTTATTTAATTTACTTGTGAAACGGCAATAGATTAGTTGGGGACGTCTAATTTTTACGATCGTAATTTTTTTATTACAGAATGAGAGATTGCAATTTTCGGCACCCGGTCATTCCTTAGTGCAGGAAGTTGATTGTGTGCATAGTACAATCGAAAAACATCTCAGACATATGGAAATTGGAAGCCCGGTCTCTTTGATTAGACAATTAAACGATTTTTGTTACGAGAATGTAAAATTAAAAATTATTCAGATGGTGCCTTCCGATTTTAAATTATATTCTCAGTTATCAAGTCAACTTTGTTTTCAACAGCTCCCATTTTCAAAGTGCAAATTTATTAAATATCAACCACATAAATACGAAATTTTTTATAAGGATTCTGGAACAGAAATTAATTATAAGAATGCTAATTTAAATAAAAATGTACGTTTCAAAAAGGATATCAAAGATATCTTAAAGTCTGTTCAGATTTCTGTAAATCCTCACATGGTGTTTTTTCCTTTTCTGCTGAAGGTATAAAATTGTGTTGGATTCGGTAATTGAATGTATTCAAAACAATGTGTATAACTGTACTGTAGTTTGTATGTATTCAAATAATGTATACAATTGTAATTTGGATATATTCAATGCATGTGCGTATGTTGTAGCTTGGGTTTTTTAAGATAAGCAGGCAGTACAACATGCGTGTGTGGTATAGAGCGGCGGGCTATTTTTAGAATAAGGGACGAGCATGATAACGAGTGGAATTTTCCACAAGATGTTATGCGTGCGTGGGTTGACAAAACAACCCCACGCATGCGTCTATCGCGTTCTCGTTCCTTCTTTAGGATTAGTTTAGTTTAAGAAAATGTATGCTAGTTTTAGGAAATATTAACAAAATAAAATCAGTATCTTACAAGTACTCAATGAGTGTCTTACAAACATTCATACGTGCGTGTCGTTTTCAACTTGCGTCCGTACAAAGTCCAAATTAGTAGTTGCTTCTTCAAAGGCAATAACTTCTGAAAAATCAAAGGATTTGAAAAGCATGATCCCTTTTTTGAAACCCGACGACATAGCGTTTTTTAATGCGATTTTAAAATAATGTTAATAGTTGAAAATAACACAACGTTACACTAAAAATGTACTTTTCGCGGCATATACAGTTTTTGTTTTTATTATTCGTTTTAATTGAATTGATACTCATAATTTTATTAATTTATTTTCTAATTTTAAAATTTTGTCGATGAAGACGAATTATTGTTTTCTGTATTTAATTTTTTTTTTTTAAAAGACTGAAATAAAATGTGTTCCATTATAAAGTTTAAGAGTTTTATTAATGTCCTCGATAAAATGCCACCCAACCTAGGGTATGTTTTAATGGGTAACTAAAAAAATTCGATACGTAACTATTATACATAATTTCCTTACTTATATAATGTCTTAATACTTTTCAAATACATTTAGTGTTTAAATGTCGTATGTAAACATTTCGGAAGCAAAATGTCGTATGTAGCTATTTAAATGACACAAATGTTCCATTTTACCACATACGACAATTTAATTCTGAACAAAAATCAAAATATCTTCTACCCCAAATGAGTTATAGTCATCAAACTTTTAAATTAACTAGTCAAATATTAGTAGTTTCCCCTCCTAAAATTTAAAGAAAATCGCTTTGCTGCAAAAAAATTTATAAGAGTTCAAACTTCAAACTCAATTTACTCGAAACTATCGGAATCCACATACGACAATTAAATTATCAGCCGACGATATGATAAAACATAATTTTTCTACAAAACCAAACCTTTGCAAATTGTTTTTCCTTTCAAAACCACCACACCCCAAAATAAGAAATGTTTTTTGAGCTGTTTGTGCCTGTCCCCATATGTTTCGTGGTATTCTCGAACATGGCCCAGCCAAAGAAGAAAAACATCTTAATTCTTTACAGTCTTCCAATTTACAGAAAAGAGGTCTGAGAAAGTCGAAAAATTACGTTATTTACACGTACAATAACTACGTTATTTACACGTATCAAACGAGCAAAGTGAGTAAATAAAATTAGATGTATAATTAAAAAAACACCAAACACCCAATCCATCCACCATCTTCTTCTATAACAATCATAAACCCATATTACATATTTACATTATATTCTCTCAATTTATGCGAAACAAACATTTTTAGCTATTGTTGATATCCAACAGTATCCAACAACAATTACGATATTATTTAAGTTTAAAAAAAATATATAAATATTCAGTAAAAGGTTATGAATGGATAACAAGGCCTAGGCGTAGGTTGGTAAATAAAGGGCTGTGTATGACATTTATAAATGAAGAAAATCGAAATCAAAATAATTTCCTAGGATGATTTTTTATCATCCAAAATCCTTATAAATATAATCCTAAAAAATATCTTGAGAGCTATTTTAGTTTATAAGAAACCTTTTTATATCGGACATAAAGGAATGGTCTTAAATTAGGACAAACATTTTCAAGCGTTGAAAACATGACAAGCCTAGGATGATGAAGTTTAGAAGCAAGTTGAATATTGTAATGAGTCGGTTGTCGAATATTGAAATACAAATTTAAAAAATATGAAACACGTCGAATACTTAAACGAAAAAATTCAAGAAATGGTATTAGCGTTCTGAAAAAACGTCGACTATTGAAATAAAACAATTCAAATTTTAAAACTCGTCTGAATATTAAATTGAAGTTTTGAAAAACATCGAATATTAAAATTAACATTTTGAAAAATGTATGATGAAATTAAGATTTTGAAAAAACCTCGAATACTGAAACGAAAAAATTCAAGAAATTATATTAGCGTTCTGAAAAAACATCGTATATTGAAATACAAAAAAATTTCACATTTTAAAACACGTCCGAATATTAAAATTCAAATTTTGAAAAACGTCGAATATTGAAATTAATATTTTATAACACGTCCGAAACTAGGACAAAATTAAGACGTCCGAAAAAAGTCGAATATGGAAATTAAATTTGAAATTGAAGTTTTGAAAAACATCGAATATTAAAATTAACATTTTGAAAAATGTATTTTGAAATTAAGATTTTGAAAAAACGTCGAATACTGAAACGAAAAATTCAAGAAAATATATTAGAAATTAAAATTTTAAAACACGTTCGAATATTAAAATGTAAGTTTTGAAAAACGTCGAATATTGAAATTAATATTGTAAACTGGTCTGGATATTGAAATTGAAGTTTTGAAAAACATCGAATATTAAAATTAACATTTTGAAAAATGTATATTGAAATTGAGATTTTGAAAAACGTCAAATATTGAAACTGAGGTTTTAAATAACGTCGTATATTGAAATTTAAATTTTGAAACACGAATTTTGAAAAGTCGTAAAACATCATAATTAAAATTATAGTTTTGAATAACATCGTATATTAAAAGTTGTAGTTGTAGGTTAATTTTTGAACACGCCGATTATCCTTCGATATTGAAATTATAATTATGAAATTCATCGAATATTACAACAGCTATTTTGGCAGGGGTCATACGCTTAAAATCCCAAAACATAAAACTATGTAGAATACAATTTTTGATAACGTATATTGCCATTTTATAGGTTCAACATGTGATTACAGTTTTAGGGAGGAATAAATAATACGAAAATACTAACGTGCTGACATTAATATGAAATAGTAACTTTAGATCCCAAACGATACAAACGTCGCTGTAAAATGAAAACTATGATAGACGGCCAATTATAGACACTTAGAGTGAAATGAAAAATTGATAAGCCCAACGTAACGACGTCCCTTAAAATGATTTTTACATTTGACAATGATATAAATGACGACGGTAATTTCGTTACAAAAGACATTGCCCAGAAGTTTTATTTTTATTTTAAATCCATAGTCCCCTACTGCGTTCATTGCATTTATTGCCTGCCTACCATCGGTTACGAAAACGCATTTAAAATTAGATTTACCTCAAATTTCACGTTTTTTGCTATTTGAGTATAATCAGATTTCGTCACATTTGTAATACAATAAACAACAAATGATAGAAAAGAATTCAATGGAGAATAGTACGCGTCTACCACAAACATAATCACCGGAATGAATGAGGTATATTTTAAGAATAAACTAAACCCAGTACGAAGTTGTGAAAAACGCAATACTATTTGAAATTTTATTAATCAAAACGTACTATAAACCACAATAAATTCGAAGCATATCCAATATTATTAACATTTTTATCTATTTTTCAATTAAGTCTTCAAAAATCAATTTACGATTAAATAAATGAAATAAGGATGAATATGGTTAAGAAAAGATTTTGTTAAGGATACGGGTGGATATTTAGATTACTTTAAGGTCATCTGAAAACACATCTCCCAATTTGAGTTATCAATTCTTCCCCACTTAGCGAAAGTTATTTTTCAAACTCAATTTCAATCGAGCGTAAACGAAGCAATTATTACTCATTCGTATATATTAGTCATCCACTAACCTCCAGTAAGATAAGCTTAGCATTATGGGGGCCGTAAAGTTATGTATATACACGACCCTAAAAATCGACTATGTAAATCCAACCAAGTAAATCAAACCTCAATAAAATGAAGTTTATGATAAAATGTTACAATAGATTTTAATTAATAATAACATAGTGTAATATAAGTAATCATTTTCAAATAGGCCGTCTTTCTTGAGTTTACATTTTCTAATATGCCTTAATTGACTTCACGTTTCTTTGGTATTCCAGTTCACAAATTACTTATTTTATGTCATGAGCACAAGTGTGTTGTTTCAAGTTGGAGTCAACAAACATTTATGTTCAAGAAGTTAGATATTGACAGGTGATTATAGCATAGAGCAGAATGAAAATTAACAATATAATAAGTATTGTATAATAAAATCGATGCATAAATATTTAATGGTAAAGAAACCACCTAGTCGTCGTATTCGAAGTTAAACCTAAAACACACAAACTTTAATGTGATTTACTCTGTCCCAACAGCATACGCAAGCCCTTACTTGGCATAAAGTTTTCAAGGCGGAATTGCGGGCATAACAAGATTTACACCAAATTTCACTTTGTTTGCTATTTGTGTAAATCGTATTCGATTCTATGAAATATATCTACGAACCTTAGAAGTACTTATTCCTAAATACATATACCTTCCCGAACATATGACTGATCATGTTCCATGATATCTGTATCATAATTCTTCTTCATTCCAGTTCCCTTTTACCAGAGCATAGGACCATTTCTATTAATTTGTTCCTTTTCCTATGATGAACAAATTTTAAGCAAACCCTATTTAAAACCGTGTTTACGGTTATTATTACTATTTTATCAACCAAAAAACTTTGAAATAATCTACCACGGAATTGATTTTGAAATTATAATCTTATATAATTAGAAATAAGATTTCTATTATGGAAACATTTACCCACTTTGCTTCAAAGAACGTCTTTACAAGGAAATGTCGACATTTTAAATCTTTCGTAAATTAAAATTATCTCGAGGCATATCATTTTAAAGTCAAATCCATACATTTTTGTGGAAGAACATATGAGTTTCAGTCTTTCGACTCTCGTCTCGGTAGATAATTATAAATAATTAACGATGATTAATTAACGATGTGTATTAAACCGAATAATTATTTACGAATAATGATTACGTATCAAAAATTGCGTTTATCAAATTTCTCAGGGAAAGTCAAAACAAATGGACAGGAAAACAAAAAACTAAAAAGTTACATTGTTAAGTTGTATTGAATACACGATTCATTGCGTTAATAAAAACCTAACGTTTTTTTCTAACTATTACTAAAATTGCTTATGAGAATTAATGAGACTAGGAAGATGACTACTAAAGAACGAAATAACTCAGCTTGCGCTGTAATCTGACAATTTATTTTCAAATACAATAATTTAGTTTGACACACTGCAGACAAAAAATATATTTTTCAATACGTTATATATGACATTTGCCGACGAGAATAAGCGGTCTTATATTTATATATATGAATTATTTCTATATACTTGCATATTGCCCAATAAATAAATATATCGTAAATATAGATAAATATCATCGATACGTATTAAACATTCTATAATACACTTATTTATATTTTATATCACATTATTATGAATAATGGACGTGTTGGCGTAACAAACCTGTAACCACCTTCGCATATTAATATGACTTATTAAGGAACTTCTCCCGAATCATTGAGCTGCCCACGATCTCGTTTTAAAACTCAACGTTTTAGAGAAAATAGCAATTACATTAAATCGATGAACAGAAAAATGATCGCATTGCATAAGATGATATTGTGCGAAAAGTATGCAAATACTACTTACTATACATTTTAAAGTATTCGGATCTTCAGTATGTATCTTAGATATGAAAAAGAGTGAATAATGTAGTAAACGCCTCGACGTCAAAGCGTTCAATCGTCTTAATAGGCAGACTGCCAATGTATTGTAAATATATTCTAAGGATATCGTTATTTATTCGTATACAAAACATTCCATACAACATTTTTGTAGTGCAATTACAAGAGATTTTGATAGAAGTCTAAATGACAGATATGCAAGAAATTGGTGAATCGCCAATCTCCGCCATAGTCAGAGTATTCGATCACATGAATACCTTTTTAATTTTCTAATCTATTCCGTGCGTTCGCATAATCGTTGAAATCTTTGAATGTTTAATGTTGCGATTACTTTATCGTCTACAATGGAGCATTTTTCGTTGTACGCGAAAATGAGCGTTAAGATCTACTTTAAGAATAAGTAAATAAAATAAAGAGGCGCAGCCTCTGTGGTCGAGTGTTCTAACCATCGCTGATAGCACAAATTCTTGCCACACGCAGATTTTGCGAATATTTCAGTCTCAACATGACTGCACTTGGTTTTAGCGACAGTGTGTGTTGGAAACAATTTTCTATATTCGACGTCAAATCACATTTTTTTAGATTAGCCAAATAATGGATTTCCATTTAAAATTCATACATGTATCAGAATTCAAATATACCTATTTTGGTGGATATCTCGATAGAAATTTCCATGTATGAAACTAGTTCTGTGTTTTGTTTATAGCAATTATTTTGAGAGTTTTTCATAATCAATTGTTTTTATAGATAACAAAGTACGACTAACTCGAATATATGTGTATTGCCTTACAAAGAAAAAGTACCCGGATAAGCCTATTTTCAATGCAAGTAAATCATCAATTAGATCAGTTCGATAATACAGGTCTACATTTCACGACATAGTTGGCATGTGTTACATTTCTGGGTACTGTTTCCAATGTGCTCCTGTAAAAGCTGAGCGTTTTCAATTACAGAATTCGTTTAACATAAATGACAATATTTCGCCATTAGTTGGCTCTACAAACTGTTGTTGGTCTCGAGCCGCGTATAAAATATGTCCCAAGCACACAGTTTTCAATACCATTCGAAGTACCCGACTACACAGTATACAATCAAGAGATCTGTATTTATCGTATTATATTGCTATCAAGTAATTTAAATGTTAATTAGATTGAATATCGTTGAACCCTTAGAATGAAGTATAGACGTCTCATGTTTAGTTTTAGTCTAAGCGAATATAAAAAGAAATGCGATTATTTTATTCAATATAAGGCGTATAGATCGTTACTGTCCCCAGCAACCAAAAAGTATTTTTATCTGTAAAATAGTTGGCGACTTATGACATTCAGTTATACAATAATGCGGTTAGTTTATCAATGCGGCCTTGTAAGTATTTCAGTAGAAATATTTTATACACGATATCTAACAAATTATCTCCAAACTCTTACAATGTATAAATTATCGAAATATTTATTTTACTATGCGTTACATATTGTTGACATTAAAAATTAAAATTATTTAAATGTTTCGAAATTACTAAATATTTAAATTATTATTAAATATTTGAATATAAACGTTCAACGCGCCACGTGGGCATAACTAAATCCTGAAGTTTCTCGTTGAAATCAGGGTCCACAATATTGTTGAAATACAATAATAGTTAAAAAAGATATACACAGCACGAACTTAAATTAGTACAGTAAATTAATTAAATTAGTAGTAAATTAGTACAGAATTTTGCAATAGTTTTGCGTATGCGTTACTAAAGAATATCTTTGGCACACAGGATGGGTATTGTTCAGCATTAGGACAATCCCAACGATTATGGTCTAGTTCCATCAGTCTTAGGGCAATGCAGTAATTACTGACAAGCGTCCCCTTGCTAAGATCATAGATAACTTGAATTTCGCCAGTAGATTATGATTCATAATCTGGTGTAATTCTAAACCGTATTCGTCTGTTTATTCCAAATAATTCTGCGCTCACACTGGTGTATATAAAATGAGAACTGATTTAACAAATTCTACGGTAGCAACATAATGAATGCGGTTATCTGAACAAATGCGAATTTGTGTGTATTTATGTATATGTCCTTTAATACAAAATCAAATTGTCGAGATCCATTTAAAACGAAATGAAATCATACCTAAAAACTTGGTAATCATGTTTAATAAGAGAAACTTAATTCATCTTCGACTGAAATTATCACGTATTAAACGACTATTCAATTTGGAGTGCACATTGCGGTGGTATTGACGTTTAAATATCCAATTCACCTTCAAATGAAATCTGACAGTGAAGTAAAATAAGTGAAATGCGATTGCATTCAAGTATTATACGATGATATTCAACTCCAAATGAAAAACATCATAACGTCGATTGAATTTTCGAATGTTCGATGCGGTGGTATTCCCAGTACTAATTTTTAAAATTGCCAGTGAATTTTGGAATATATCCAAGTTTTAAAACTTGTTGTGATTCAGAAACTAGGATGTTTAATTAATTTAATCAGTGTGACCAAGTTTTATAGGATCATCTTATATAGGACCTAATTAATATTCACATGAAATATCACATATTAATCAACAATTGTCGTAGATTTTATGGTTTTCGAATGTACAGTGCGATTGTATTCACACATCTGTCAAAATGCAACTACATCTTCCTTACATATCGTCGACATGATTGTAGAAGTGGTAATTTTATTTGAAATGCGAAAAAATGAAATTATGAACCAAACCTCGTGTAATATTACGGCTTACGCAATTTAACACCACATGTGGTCAATTTTAGAAAGTTGAGGGAGACCAAATTCCGTTAGCAGATGAAAGAAAATATCTCAAACAATCCAGCGTTTTTAAAAGGTATACAATTTTCGAAGATTAAAGGTTAATTGTCAGAACGATTTCCATAAATATCAAATTCCTTAAAATGTTCAATTATAACAATGTTTATTGGAGCGTTAAAGTATAATCAACTGATTCAAATGCAAACAGTTTCGCAAATACGAATATATATGTGATGTACATACAATGCGTTTTCAAATTTACAATTTCAAGATTTCGTATAACAATGGCGTTTTATGGTATGGCATGGTAGTAATTAACCCCCAGTCACTTATTTGATACACCCGACATATTTTAAAGTGCGTTACAATCTGAAGTATTTTTTGATGCTGAAAACGACGAACGAACTGTAATATGCGTTTATTATCGAATTCTTCGTATTGAAATGTTATTCTTATTCAAACAATTTTCGAATATTCACTTATCTTAATTGTATTATATGCCTATATGACCATAGAGTACATGTATTTGAATTAATAGAATAGTTTTCCATGTAGTTATTTCATAATGCAATGATTTTACTCTACGCATACCCCGAAATATAATTTAATATATTTTGTACAGAGCACTCCTGTATTCACCAGGACACCGAATACATTATAAATACAAACTATATAAGTAAAATATACGTTTTCTAAATACATTACAAAATTGTACTATTTGAGATAAACATTTGTTCAAGAAGTCTTCATGTACATATATATGCCATATGCATTACTTATTTATGACATTGTATTTATTCTAAATCGATTGAAATTTAAATGTTGTATGGAGGACGTCTGTATTGAACTCTAAATACTAAGATGCTAGTCGGGAATGTTTATACGTCCAACTGCAATACTGAATATAATTTACTAACCTCCACCATCGAAAACCTTTCACTTATCTACAATGATATCGCAGGCGATTTAAACATTAATCTATTGGTTGAGAGCAATCTGGAAAGTGCGATGCCACTCCTTAGGTTATTACCAATTAATTCTACGGTTCCTACTTATTTTCTAAGCCTAAGTCAAAAATACGGATCTACGGTCGGCTATCCAGCACCTGGGTTTTCTAAGCATGCTTTACCTGTAAAAACGAAAGTCATTACACATAAACAACCAACGTCGGTTTCTTCAGAACTAAGACGCTTGATAGATGAAATAAATTTAGAATACAAACGATGGATGCGATTGAAAACATTAACAGTTTAAATCGGCCAGATGCTAGCAGCGATCGGATGCCGTATCCCAATCAGCTCCACATCTAAACTAAAATAGATTAACAAAACCACAAGGTCTTATGATCTTGATAGGACCTAAAGGAAATAATAATAGTAGATGACAGGAGCTCCATGGCAGATATTTATCCTCGAAAGGTACTTTCATATCGCACTATTCAGGTACCAAGAGCACCTTTGGAGAATTTCATCTCTGCACGATGTACTATACTCAATTTTTTAGTAGTGACCTTAGGCAAGTCAATAGATGAGGCCCAATATATCCTGCGATTCAAATAATAATGTAATAAGCTTCCATGTGCGAGTTGAGTCGCGTGAGTCAACATTTTATGATACTGCGGTTATAGTAACGAATAAAGTCGAATGGATGAAATAAATTAGTTCGCATTTCTGTTAACCCAATAACTAAAGTACAAAACTAAACATCTCAAAAACCTGAGAAAATTATATCTCTAGAAATACAAAACGCAATTGGATACAAATCTTATGAGACTCGATTTTGTGCAGGATGTGTCTTTTATCTGTATACTAGAAGGCCCATGAACTTTCAAGGCGCACGACACATGTTTCCTTTTGGTCTGTGCCAATTATAACATCGATAGGTAAATGTCCACACTCATCCCTGCATCCCTCAACAGTCAACATTTGCCACAATTGTGGAAGTTATACCTAAATTGGTTACGCCAAATGAATGAGAATTACAGTCTGGTTACTTCCTCCGCCTTTTTAAAAAATATTTGTCCAAACAACACCAATTCCTTTTTAAATAATGAAAGCTGCATCGTTTGTTCTATTTCTTCGTTTTGAATTGTGGTCGGAGATTGTTCGTAATAGTGAAATGTCACATACAAGACTATGGGTCTCGAAGACATTATAAAAGGACCCATTACTATAATTATATATACAATTTTAAAAATTGATAGTAATACGGTTTTATCTAAGAAAAAACTCCAACGATCCCATATGCTAGTCAAATAATCTTAACACACAACATCCCAATGTTCAGTAATACCAATAATTTCGAATCATATCAAATTACGATTATCGTAGTCTCCTACGGAACCCACATATTTCTCTCTGACTATTCATTGATATTAATTTTACTGTTATCAATGATATACGTACCATCAAAATCGTTTGCAAATTAGTTCGAATTATTCCAATTTGAGTACAAATATTTATGAAATCTACCAAAGAAACTTTAAATTATTTCCATGTGCTATTTTAAATCATGAAATATAATTATTAGTGGATTAGGAAATCTGCTCCTTGTGAGACTGACAATAATTTTACAAATCTTAAAATGCTAGTCCATTTTTTTAAAATTTACTACAAAAATAGTGACCCAAGAGGAACAACATTGATCCCAATCTCTCAAAATGTCAACACTGCGGGACATTTAAAAGAAAATGCAAAACGTACAATTTCAAATATCCATTGCATAACATAGAGATGAGTCTATTACATCAATCATATTATAACCGTCAATCAAGTAATTCTAACCATGAAAAATATTACAACAGTCGGCGAATGAATGTTAAATAATTTATCAAACCGACGCGATTACAATAATTCCAAGAGCTACGTCGCAAATAATTGTGATGCAAATATTTAACTTTAAATTAGTAGAAATGATCACTATCTCCAATTAGACAAGAGTACAAGTACAAGCAAACAATGCAACCCTTGCAAAGAAATGTATAACCATGTTTAGTGCGGCGTTCCAGATGTTATTTTGAGTTAGAATCTTGACCGTATCTTATAAATTTAAGATAACTCAAATATACAGTTTTCAATTGGCGTATAGCAATAAACGTAATATGGTATGGAATTAAAAGGTTACAGTTGTAAAAATATCCTTTATATCGTTGCAATACATCTGGAGTTTATCTTTCGCATGTCTTAAAGTGTCTTTCTTTTAAGCTGGGTATTTTCATACACAAAACGGAGAAACAAACTGGAGACTACAGTCGAGTATACAATCAGTCTTAGTACATAAATTAATAAACAATTTAATTTCGACATTGTCTTCAATACACTGACCTATTTTGGTATGAAGTATGGCAATGACCTCAATATTGTAAAAGTCGTATTACAAACCGATCTAATAGAAACGATTTGCACTCAAAAAGAAAAACTGTTACAGTTTTACGAAACTTTTTTGTATTTACCACACAATATAAAGAGCAGATGTTTATTCTAGTTGACTATTACACACTTACTAGTGCTTATTTTTGACTTAACACATCTCAGAATATACTAGACTATGTTAAAGTTTATGTAATACCTGAAATAGAAACACATTAATTCATTTGAACTACAATGAAATCCCTTTTCCAGTAAATGGAAACATTCGTGCGTTTTTACCCTTCTAAGCCGATCAGAGTAATTACCTTCAACACGTGTTTCAAATATTTCTCGAATGTGAACCTCCACAAACGAATTTTAAATGATATATTTAAGCGTTACAAAAGACCCATTAAGTTTAAACAATAAATATTCATTTGAAACGACTTGAAATGTTTAAGTTCAAATAAAACTGAAACTGTTCTGACATTACGCAAATGAAATCCGTAAAACTCCAGACTAAGCTTCTTAGAAAGTTATTGAAAACATATTCGCCTTCGTTTCTTAAAAATATATTTTGCTTCAAATTTGTTATTTACAATTCTAACGTAATTACATTTATTAATTAATGTCGTACAGATTAGCTTAAGCAAGTAGTTTATTTTAAATTATTTTAACGAGATTACTTAGGTATATTTCCCAAGGAAACTGAACTTATGGTAAAAATACAAGTTAAACTTACACAAACTCACAAATTGACAATAATCATTTTAAAAAAAATTAAATGTCGCGGTTTTCTATTTACTATCTCCTTTTGGGCTGTAAATTGTATACTCTTCGAAATACGTGGTATTTCTTTTAATCCTGACTTCTTTGGTCTTTTGCCTGATATTTCTCCAACGATCCACTAAATATTTATATATTTCCAATTCCAGAAAATCCTTTTTCTTACTCGAGTATACAATTTGATATTTGTTTGTGTTGTACACGAAACACACACCTGCATTTGTATCTAACGCATCATATTTCGGAATTAATGTGTTGACTTTTCGTATATGCTGTGCTTATTTACACCACAAAATGCATTTGGTAAAAAGAACATAAACTCCTCCGTCTTCCTGGTAATCCAAATTACACTCAACTAGTTTTCGAATAAGACACGAAATAATAATCAAAATATAATAATTATTTCGATTACTCTACCTATTCATTATTATATTATTAACGCAAAGATAACACAAAAATTGGTCAAAATATTTAAAAATCCATATGAAGATGAGCTATCTGTAGTATCTTTAATAGATTTGAAAGACGTTTCCCATATCTCAAATCAGGTCCTGACACCTTTTCTATATAATGTCTGTACTTACTTATCAGTGCCTATAGTTTTAAGGCGGCTCCGAAAATCTAATATATTTGTTGAGACGTTAATGTATTTTATGGTTTTGAACCTGAGTATACTGAGTATACACGCGATTATCAGTGTGCTACCTATCACTCTCCGGCCAGAACTCTAATATGGAGTAGTCTAACTGAGTTCAAATTGTGAGAAATGAACACATTGTAATCCCCTAGTTGAAATAAAATCTTGGTTGGTTTGATAATTTTCAAAGAGCAGTTTGCCCGACTAACCCTAAATATAAACATGTGATAAAATTAAATATGAGATCTAGGATGTGATTACACTGACTCCAGAAAAAGCGTCTGAAACCCGGATTATTAAAGTCCATAACAAATAAAGAGCACAATTGTATTCATTACCAAGAACAGCAAATGCCAAGACAAGTTGAAGAAAATATTTTTTTTGTTTACATGTGATGAGATGTAAAGTACTGCGAAATTGCGTTGTAATGTCTTGGAAAAAGTTTAAAAAAATGTAATAGTGGATCGCTTTAATTTCCGATTTTGGGTGACAAATGTCTTCTTTATCAGAAAGTGAATACTTCTGTAATTATTATTATAATCTATGAAATACGAATTGAGTGAATCACTTTCCGTATGTCGAAGTGGGGCAAGGGCCTAAACCAGATAATTCAAAAGAAAAGAGATTGATTTTTGAAGATTCATTTTAAAAAACTAAATTTTACAAAATGTTAAAGTTGATGGAAGGAACAACACTTTTGCGCATTGTTCATAAATGTACTAAATGTAATTTCATTATTTGACAAAGCAGTGTTGCCGTAAAATATTGCTTTGTTTTGCAAATGAATTTCTTTGAAGTGCTGCATTACAAACTGCTTTTAACGAAGTCAAAAATGACAATGATAGTCTAATTAGTTAACGAACCTAAGCCAAAAATCTGTCAAAACTGACCAAGCACAATAAAGTGTAAAACATGTGAAGTAATTTGATTACTTTCTATTAGCGGTTGCGAGCGGAACTCACACCTAAAGGGTTATTTTACCAAAATCGACTAAATAATCTATAAAGTCTTAAGGTTAATAACTTTGGACACAGCTAATGAATCTGAGCCACTATATTCAGCTATTCGGAAATTCTGAGTTGTATACAAAACGTCTATATTAGAAGAGTTATTTCGAGATATAAAACAGGACCCTGACGGAAGTTGTGTTTTCCGCTATGAATATCACTTCTGGTCACCTTTTGCGATATCATCACAAGTAGCTGAGAAACGGAGAGATCCTGTATTCGCTTACAAAGAACGGTTTTATGCAATACAAGAAGTACATCGACGCTTACTTTTGAATACTTCTATATTAAATAGAAATCTATTAACTTGAAATTAACATGATTGATGAAACTAAAGTGTCAAAAAAATAGAATTTTAATTGAAGAAACGGAAAATCACGAATCCCGAACTTTTGATTACCTATATTCAGCTGTTTTAAACAGTGACTAGTGGTCGGTCCCCGCTGGGACTAGAACTTTTTATATGAAACAAATTTTAAAATCAAATTTTTTTTGTTTGTACCCCAATAAAAACCCGACGGCAACAAATTTTTCAACTATAAAATATACAAATAAGCTTAGTTAACTGATATGCGATAATATAAAAAACTAAATTTGTATTCTAATTTTCTGTCCAAAGCTAAACCGGGTGACACAGAACATTTGGCTAGATTTTTCCAGCGACAGACCAAAGCCTCTAGTGAGAATCGAACCATAACCCCCACGCTGATAGGCAATTAAGCTACCAACTCGCCTAAACGGGCGCTTAATTTTAATGAATATTGTTCAATATCATTACTTAGAATACTGGCTATAATTATTTAAGTAGAGATATCTATTTTTCTGAATATGAGATTCAAGTGTTGTGCAATTTTAAGTAATCGTATTTGAATTAAATTTAATTTAAATCAAAGTATTAAATATAAATACTCATATGTATTATTATAAATTATCGTTGTTACGTATTTTCTAGATTATCCTTACTTACAAATATCAAATGATTCTAAATTGAATTATCACACAAACAAGTTTGACATTGAGAAACAAATTTTGTATTTAGAAATTATTGATGTAGGTAATTATTTCAAAATTTAAACCAAAAATGTGAAATGCAAAAATTGCAATGGCCGGAGGTTCATTTAAATTTAAATTCAAATTCAAAACTATAATTTGGTTCTGATATATTTTTTCGTTTCGTCAATAGTTGTTCGTTCTTGGACTAATCATTCAAATTTTATATTAAAAAAAGATATTGAATATTCGTATGAAAATTACTCGAAACTACTTATAATCAATAATAACCGGATTGAAAAGCATTTGTAACTTTTCAGATATATGAATAGGCATATTAAAAAGTATTCGGCGATTTTCTGATTTATGAATTGTGATCAACTGGGAAAATCGAAATTTTTATACAGCAGATGGAATGCGAATGCTGCGTACTGTAATGAAAAACGGCAATAAAAGTATAAATCTCCAATTGAGACATGATTGCGTACGATCGATCACCGATTTTAAAATATGCAGACTTGAGTATAGTTTATCATGATTTACGATAATTTGATATTTTATGAATATATTTTTTGAAATCAAACACAGAATTATGAAATCCATTATGGAAATTGAATTGCGAAGCGTTAGAAATCATGGTGAAATGAAAAGATACTTAATTGCGTTTAACATTAAGGAAACGATTTTAAGAAATTCGGAAAGTATTGAAGTATTAATTAAGAAAGCGAAATGAGATTAAGACCATTTCAGATTTAAATGAATGTAGAAATAATATAAGTAAAGTGAAAAGAATTGCGAAAAATATTGGAAAACTATTCGAAGAAATATTGAAAATGAGATTTAATTGATATCAATAAATAAATAAATAAATAAGGTTTCGACATTGCGAGTCTACTTCAGTTGTGGGATTTATGGTGAAGTATGAGGAAAGACTTCAAATTTAGTAAAATATTTTGTGTGAGAGTAAAATATGAGAAAAACATTGAAATGCTGTACAGAGTTCGGAAAAATTTGGAAAGGATTTTAAACTGTTCTGGAATTCTTATAAATTAAAAAGATCATCGTGAAATAGAATGCAAACAAATGTGGGTGATATATGAGTGAAACTGAAATAAATTCAATGGAGAAGTTGCAATGTTGAGTGTGAGATTGAAAAATATGCCATCAATACCATTAGTTGGAGAATATTGAATAATAATTGAAGAGTGTTGTTGAGTGAGAATATAAATGAGGGTAAGCGTACTTACGCACGTATTTCATTACGGAAGGGACCAGGAACGTCAAATAAGCTACACACAAAGTTTATGATGATTTTTGGAAAGATGTTTTATATTTCTTAGACATTACTATATAACTTGTTGCTGCTGAGAAATGTATTTAATGTTCAAGTATTCAAGATTAGAGAAAATTCGCGACGAGCTTAAGTTTTCATAGTCGAAATACGTCTAATGACAAATTCATGCAAAGAATGTCTGTTATTAGGAGAAAATTTCAAATGAGAATAATAAGTAAGTTTGGTTTATGGGATGAAAAAACTATCAATCAAACTATTTTTAGAGATCCTATTGTATAAGCGCAAATATGATGAGAATAAAAGCAAATTGATGAATGAGAAATTATTGAAATACATTTAAGTAACATCGAAATATAGAAACGTTGCGATAAAACAAAGAAATTTTGAATGGTCGTACAACGATTAAATGATTTAGAATTGAAATAAGAATGGATAAAAGTTGAACAGTCAGTGAGTCATGCACAGCACAACCAATGCGCATGTCGAATTTATAATTAAATGCATTTTGTAAATCAACAGCGATATTAAGTTTGACACGTATTCTCTCCCCTCATAACAATTAAAAAGATACATTTGATGGTAGTGTTTGTGATTGAAAATTGAGAAATGAACGGGAATGTTCAAATATGGAAGAGCGATCAGAAGATATGAAGAGCATGAGAATGGATGTCCAGATCCTATTGTAATGAGATAAGACGTTCGTGTCGAGAAGAATAAATGAGATTATATAGAGACTGGAGACACAGTTAAAAAATAAGAACAAAAGGGAATCCAAATGAGTGGTTATCGTAATATTTGGCGACTTGCATTTGTTCCGGTTTATTGGGTCGACCAAGATTCAAATACTTGTCGTTGCTGATACTTGAGAAAATACTGAGAATGAAAATAAAAG
Source organism: Hydrotaea cyrtoneurina (assembly GCA_958296145.1). Classification (NCBI taxonomy): domain Eukaryota; kingdom Metazoa; phylum Arthropoda; class Insecta; order Diptera; family Muscidae; genus Hydrotaea; species Hydrotaea cyrtoneurina. The sequence goes on along the minus strand of OY282512.1, from coordinate 148,319,771 downwards.
GGAATCAATGTAAATGAATGAAGAAAATCAACTGTGAAAAATACAGAGAATGAAAACATGTAATTCAGTCGTGAGATAGGTCGTTCTTTGTCGTTGTCGACGTGTAAATAGAGAGAACGAAAAGATGTAAAAGGGAATCAGTCCATATGTATGGGGACCATCAACCGAAAAAAATAGTAGAAAGAATGAAAATAAATGGGTCGACGTGCAAGCAAATAGAAATGCAATTCATATGAATGAGGAAACTGTAGTAGGAATGCAAATAAAATGGTCGAATGATTGGTCGTTTGTTTTCGTAGAGAAATCAGTGAGAATGAGAGTGAAAGTAAATCCTTATAAGTGAAAAAATGTAAGTGCAAAAATAGTGAGAATGATATGGAATCGTGAAAATGATAAGAAAATCGAATCAAAGTGAATGCGTAGAACAATTTTGAGATCGCTGAAGTTGAAATGAGTCGAGCATTGGGAACATGTGAATGAGAGAGAGAGAGAGAGTTTGAAGGATTCAGTGGGAAAACCACATGAGTGAGAATGAGAGAAAAAGTGAAATCATGTGAGTAAGGAAAAGCATATGAGGAAATAGTACGAATGGAAAGAAAGTTAATACAAATGATTGAGTAGAGCATTTTTAGGAGCGTTGAAAAACAAATGTATAGATCATTGGTGGCATGTGAATGTGATAATGTTGGAAACATCCAGAGACTAGTGAACAATGCGAGTGAAAGAAAAACCGTAATAAGTAAGGAGAATGCGAGTAATATGAGCTAGAAAATGTATGAAAAGAAAAAATTATAAAATATTGAGAATTATAAGAAAATGGTACCGAAATGAATGAGTATAAGAATTTTATTTTAGAGTGGAGAACAGTATGTGAACCGGAAGACTGTTCGAACGACATATTGGGAACGAGTGAGAAATGAGAAATTCCCCCATGACTTAGCATTATAGATTGCGACAGAGAAAAAAAGAATGTTAGGTAATGGTAATAAACGTGAGCGATGGATGAGATTCAGTTTGTGTTCTACAGGTGAGAGTAACAGAAAACTGAGAAATGGCGACAAATACAAACGAAATGAAAATACGAAGAAATACATGCGACCGAAAGGGAATCAAATATGCGTGATTTTTTTTTAAATGACAATTGTAAAGCGACTATTAAGATTGGATCATTAAATAATATTGATTGTATATTAAGAAAATATGTTTTTTTTTTGTTCTAATTTTTCAAAATAAGAATATTTACTGAAATTGAGAATGATATTATGACGATAAGAGCGATTTCAATGTGAAAATGAGATATATGATGAGTATTGCGAAACTATGAAGATTACAGTGAAATGGATGAATGCGAACATAAACGAAGTTGAATTCGTATGGTGAAATTGAGAATGATAATCAAATATGTCTGACATTTTTGTTTAACAGTTGTTAATACATATGAGAATGATATTATGACGATAAGAGCGATTTCAATGTGAAAATGAGATATATGATGAGTATTGCGAAACTATGAAGATTACAGTGAAATGGATGAATGCGAACATAAACGAAGTTGATTTCGTATGGTGAAATTGAGAATGATAATCAAATATGTCTGACATTTTTGTGTAACAGTTGTTAATACATCTGACTATTAAAGAGAACGAATGACAGATTACAAGAAAGAGCTTTTTTGTACTTGAGTTGGATATTGGTAATGGATAGAAATAAGAACATTCGTGAAAATGCCAGATCGAGTATAATTAGAATGCGAGAAATGATAGGGGATTAAGAGAAATTAGTGGGCAGCATTGTAGAATGATAAGAGTATTAAACTGTCGTTATATTAACAATGGGAAGTGGACTAATTAAATATGGATGAGAGTATCTAAGGAACTGGCAATGTTTTTTTTTTTATTATCTCTTGTTATATTAACAATGGGAAGTGGAATAAATGACAGCTGCGAAATTGAAATATCATACTATTAGTATTCTATTCAGAATTATATCAACAGAGTTACCTGATGAATTGGATGTGAGTAAGATGACCAGAATATTGAATGATATGATAGTTTACGAAATGTGCTGAATTTGGACGAGACTAAAAAAAGGAACCGAAGAAATACTATTATAAGAGATAACCGATATAAAATGAGATTTTACGTTGTGAAAAAATAGTGGGCATTTTTATTTTGCGAGAGGAGAAATTCGAAATGGCATAAGTGAGGAAGTAGTAGAACCAATATTCCAATCGATGATATAATACACAATTATGATTTAGTACGTGAAATGACAATTTTGCTAAAACAGAATTTTTCCGAAAGTATGAAAAATGATAATCGAGATAGAATAGAAAAAATAACAAAAGCGAAAAGGGTTTTGTAAAAGAATTGGAATTATTGTTCCTAGGAAGAAGCGATAAGAATTAATAATGTAAAGCAGCGATGAGAACCAAATCGAATATTACGGTAGAATCGAGAGAGAAAAACATGAGACATTGTTCGAGAATGAAGACTGATAAATTGTGAGTGAATGGGGTGTGTATGAAATGAGAAATGGCAAGAGAGAAAAATGATAATATTAGAGTGAGGTGATTCTCGTAAATACTCATGATCATATCAGTTCAATTGCAACTATAGTTATGATAAATGAGATATGTTCGATTTTGAAATTTTAGAATGAAAAGAATAATTTGTGTTAATTATGATAAAGCTGTTACTTCACTATCATGAATTTGTATGACATTTATGCATTAAATATATATGTACACATATATAGAAAAAAACTGAAGGAATAATTGTTTATTTAAGCTTGAGATCTGAAGTTATATTTAAAAGAAAAATTATTCAGAATAATAATTAGCTTAACTAATTTATTAATATAATTATGCCCTGGAAATACTATTAGAAATGGAATGAAAACTGCTTATGACAGATGATATTGCGTAATTTAACAATGGAACAATAGTTTCATTGGTCTTTAATGTAGACAGTCAAATTAAATGTTGGCCAAATATGACAATAATATGATAAAGTCGATTTTTAAGAAACAGTCTAAAAGTAAATTCTATACGGTGGTGTATATTGTTGGGATATATTTTCAAATAATAAAAATCCAAATAGTTGAAGTTAAATACAAAGACTATGTTAAATATAACGACTAACTGAACATTTTAGAGAGTATTTTGGAAATTTAATTTAAATCATTTACTTCGTTAGTATGGTGGTACATTTGTATTTCTTTAGAATAAAATTCAAAGAAATGTGGAAGATTGAAAATATTTATAAAAAAAAAAACATATACGTCTGAGAAAAGTTTTAAAAAATGCGGTTTTAATGAGAAATGCATGAGATTTCGATTAGTCTACGCAATTAAATATGTATTTAGTAATGTTTGCGAATTTTAATAATGAAAAATGGAGCTGGTATTGAAAGTATTTGTAAAAGAAATAAATATCTATGAGTACGACTTCAAAAGGTCTCGGAAATAATTCGAAATTGGAGGCGATACTAATTTGAATACTATTGAGAAATGTTCTACTAAAGTCATTTGTTGTTGATGATTTGAATGAATTGAGGAACGTTTTTTTTTTTCTTTCAATTGTACAATATGGGTATAACTTTGATAACTCTCCGAAATTTTATCAAATTCAATGCGGACTTCGAAGACATCTTAGGAACTCACATGAGAAGGAATGCGATAATTTTATAAACTGTACAAATGCCAAATGAAATACGAGTTCGGAATTAAATGAGAATTTTGAAAATGTAAAAGAAAGAAATAAACAGCGAATGATAAATACATGAAATGGTATAAAGAATGAGTCATATATTAACGTAATATTTCCGAACTGAAATATTGTATACCGAGTATACGAAATATTTTATGCGTTTTGCAAATAAAATTATATTTATATTATTTGAATGTACTTGAGAAATATATCGAGTGAATTACGAGTTTTATAAACAGTGAGTGCGTAAATATTTGAAGTGCGTTTAAAGATACCAAAGATGAGGTAATCAAGATCTGAAGGACTTCCCTAAGTTGTTTTATGAACAGCGAATCATGAATTAGAGGAATGCGAAAGAGATTAGTAACGCTAGAATCCGACCGAATGTAATTGAAAAAAACATTTTTGAAGACTGAGTAACTTGGTTAGCCAGTACAAAAATTGTACAAAATAAAATACTATTTAAGACTTATGAGCGAATGATTTTATTGAGTTGCTATAGATATTTGTGAATGATTTGATAAAGTTAAAGTTAATGCGATCTGTGATCAAAACGGAGACGAAGTTTGGTCATTATTGAGAATGATAATTAATAATTCTTTTGAAAATGAGAAATATAAATGTATTGTTTTTTTAACCAGAACAAACATTTTACAAATTGTATACCATTTGAAGTTTTGCGAATGATTTGATTCAGTTGATATGAATTTATTTGGCGAATGATAATTATTGCCATAAAAGCGAAATTGAAGAATGTGAATGAGATTTTCTTTTGAAATTGATAGTTATACTTGGGTATTGATTGGATGAATAACAAATAATAATACAAGAGAGTGTGTGTTTAATGCGAATAAAAACTAAGAAATACTATGCATATTGAAATATAAATGCGGATTAGCTGGAAATGGGGGAATGCGATTAGGAGCGACTATAAACGAAGACGGTAATAACCAACGGCGGATATACATCCAAACGGAGTCAAAGGATTCTAAGACATGCGGTACGAACTTATTGTTCATTCTTTTAGAGATTCGAAACTAAAATTTAAATACTTAACAAATACTTATTTTTCCGGAAGATGACTATTCGAATACCTGCGGTATCAAGTTATTGATAGATATAACAAGTTTTTAATTCATATGAAAAATTCACTTGACGAGAGATTATTCGGCGTTTCCTAGTTATTACAATACTATATATCTGCCACCAGTCCTTTTTAAAAAGTATTAAAAATAAACCAACGAAATAAATCCTTAAAACACAAAAGACCACCAGTTATTAAACAACTTTAAGATATAAGACAATAATCGAATTAACCAAAAACGAAAACGAAATATGAAAATCAAAACAATTTTCTTTTAATTTAATTTCTTTATTACTTGTAACATCTCTTGCTATACATTTGTTATTTTAAGGTAAATAGTTTCGGAATTTACATTTCTTTTAAGCTAAATTGATCTAGATTTAGATAATATAAAGAACGGGAAGTAAAATCAAAACAAATATAAATCAAATATAAAATGTTGTTAAAATATGGATATTTAAATAAATTATAAATCAATCCATACCCGATTCTCACGCTCAGAATATGTTCATATTTAAATTAGAAAATAAATCAACAGAATTTTCGATGGTTATTTAAATAAATTATAAATCAATTTCAAACACAATACAAACCATGGCCAACAAATAATCCATATAAAAAATAAATAACAAATTGGAAAATATCATTTGAATTTTAATGAGTATTCTTGAATTTAAATTTATCTGTTCGTTTAGTTGAGGTCAAATTTACAATAAGCTAATAATACGCTCTTGAAGAGCATACAGACAAAGGAAAAAAAAGAGCTGCAAATACAGACTTATTCACACTTAAATGTTGTATTTTGTTGAATTCAATAAGTTTATTGGGTTTTTTTCTCAAACATGATATTGTTTCTGCCCCAATACGTAATGAGTTATATTTGCTGCCAAATAAACTTTGTTTCGAAGCAGATACGATTTAGTTGATACAAGTTCCAAACCAGCGTGTATTCATCCTCCCGACCTGCAACGCATTTTTGAAGATATTATTTTAATACAAATTATTATGTGTATAAAGGTTATGTTCGGCGTGTCCTTAGCTGCTGTGTTTCACATGGAAATTGTTTCCTTACATTTGTTTCCTCAATTCCGAGTTTTTGTATTTTTAATTTCCCATAATAAAATGTTACATACGAATACAAATAAATGTTATTATTTTACCAATTACAGAGAAGATTTTTTTTTTTTTAAAAAATATGATTGCCATGTCTTTCCCCTGGTTTCAGTTCTGTCCAGTATACCAACCACCGTATGATATCTGATATCACATATTTTCTCTATTTATTCTAGATTGCGTATGATATTAATAAATCGAGACCGTCTTCTCTCAAAATATATTTATATTGTCATGATTTGTGCGCTGTGTATTTTGTTTGTCTTTTGTTGTAGAACGATTGTTTTCCCTTTTTGTATGAAATGCATTCTTTTCTGGCTCGAGATATAACAAATACCATGTTCTATTATTTTAGAAACCTTAACAATTATAGTATTTTGTTTAAATATATTTTCTACTCGTACTACTTACGTAATGCCATACCGACTACTTACTTACACATATGATGATGATGCATTGAGGTTTGTGTGTGAAGCCGCTTTTTTTGTTATTTTTTCGTGTATTTCTCTTATTTCTACTCGCCATAAAATAAAATATTAACTCAATTTACTTAATTAAATAATTTCTTAATATGATTCATCTTGTTATAGACTTTAATAGCTCACCTCCTTCTGTGCCAGTATCTGCGACTGATGTACATTAACACTTTCTCTTTGGGTACAAATATTACTACGTAGTCTTATCTCCACAATAGTCCATTTTTTTCTTCTGGATATTAGACTAACTTATAAATATTATTACAGCCTGTCATCAATAATAACAAACTGTACAAATAAATTAATTTATTTTACAATCTTCTTAAATGGTTGAAAAAAAACATTGCGGGTCACCCTTCCTGATAGATTTGAATCCTTCAGTAGATATATATTTTGTATGTTTTTAAATGCGTCTAAAATTGGAATTCTTCCTGAAGATATTCTGCGTCTCCACAATTCTTTTCGTCAACGAATTCCTCTGACATCTTCATTTTTATCGACACTCACCAACCAACGCCGGCAAGTTGTGATAACATCGCCAAAAAGACAGGATAGACAAGATTCCCTGTCATATACTCCTTGCAATGTCGTACTATAATGTCACACAATTCACGAGGATTTTTAGTTTGTTTGCTTGCACACCTCAACACACTAAACTAGATTTCTCTATACAACCACCACCACCAGCACCGTGAACACAAACTTTCCCTCACGAAAATTATTCGATTTCGCCCAAAAGAAACATTAACATCCACCAATTTCCATCCTACTTCACAACCACAACGAACGAGCACCTTTGGATGGCATTTCATTAAATTATCTTCATAGTTTCCAACACCACTGATCGACAACTTTGCTACAAAACTGCAGTTTATACCACAGACTTTCCCACAACATTATTAGCAACATAATTTCTCCCACCCCTACAAAATGGCAACATATAGAACAACCAACACTCCAATGATCCTTCTCTGGCTCTACTACAAAGAAAACCTCAAGCTCAACACCATCTTCAGCTCTTTCACATGCTCTCCGAAATTTGTCTCTAAGAACGTTACTCTAGCACTACCAACATTAATCTCAATACAAATTTTATCTCGCTCTTCTAGTAATACATCTGCAGGCTCAACATCAACTTTAGCCCTTACACACATGTCTTTTCCTTTCACTCCCCCCTTACTATGACATCCTGACAATTAGTCCAAATCTACAGCTTCTGGGATGACCAACATCTAGCTCTACTGCAACGAAGACTTAATCAGAACATCGACATTTTCCGAATGATTTGACTATCGCATCATTTACATATATTTTATTAGTATAAATGTTTTTCACGTTGGAATCTGTTTTGTATACCAAGGACATTTCCAATATGTTTTATAACTGCTGCACCTGTCACCAAGAAAACCCCCGTACAGACTGCAACAACATAAATACTATGTAGAAACTACAAACGCAATACAACATTTCACCACCACCACTACATGTCTTGTACGAGGACTACTAGAACCACAAAACTACAATTAGCATCAGAAAATATTCATCAATACAGATCATGGAATCTCCCACGCCCATATCTTACTCCAATTTAGACCGACGTCTGGACATGTTAACAATTTCTCAATCTCCCATTAGCGGCGACTTTTTATTCTTTTACATCGTTTTTGTGTAGAAACTTCAATCCACTTCAACTACAACTTCTAAATGTGCAACCAGCAAATTTCTTCAAAAATCATAAAATTTTCTCAAAATCGTAGTTTACTACCTGTGGAACAAACATCCGAGACTCCTCAATTTCATCATGCATTTACAACATTCGCAGAAAGAAACAAAAAACACTTCCCTGGACATCCTAAGTAGGCTTACTAGTTACATTACCATCACGTGATTAATTTCTACTGAACCTCGCCTATATTGAAATCTACCCAAGTACAGTCTACAATTCCAATCGCCGCAATAATCCCTTTAACCCTCGATTGCAATATCAACCAATGCATTGGAATCTAAGCAAACCGTCTCTACACCTACTACAACACGTTGCGACATTCCAGGATCTCTCTCTCACTAAATCGTCAATGACCCTATACCTACATCCGCATACATTTCTATGGCATCATTTTGCGATTATTTCTTTTCAGGCAGAAGTATCTTGATTTCAATTTTTGAACGACGTATTGTAATTATTTCTCAATTTCTCTCTTATTTTTCTTTATCATAATTCCTTCTACTTTAATAATATTTCCTAAAGCAAGGCAATTGGAACCTCGCTCCAGAACTACAAATTCTGTACTTCAACTACAAGCGTCGAAAGAATTTCATTAAATTTACTCAAAAGTCCATCACCCACCACAACAAAAGAGTTTACCACCATATACTACAAAACTACACCTGCACGACTACAAGCGTTCTCAAACATCCCTCTATTTGTTCAAATTCCAATCGTACATCATTATCAGCATCATTATTATAAACTTACACCTGGATCTCTTCATTAGGTTGACTCTACTACAACACCATGACAACTACTACAACAATACAATAACAAATTCAATTCAATATTTTATTGGTCTCTAACCATGAGAGGACTACAATCTTAATAGCTGCTGTTATCCTTTTAATTTTTCCACTTGATTTTAATACCGACTGATTAATTTACATGTCATTAGCTGGTCACTTCACCTACTGCAACATATCGACGATATTTCTGTTATGGATTTCTCTACGATGTCACCATTTCCTATATTTATTTTATTTGGATTGATTATCGGTGAAAATGCCATTCGACTCCTTAACTACTCCCAGAAAACTACAACTGTTGCATCTCTGTTCCATACTCTCTTTCGAAAGCCAGCCATTCGATCTCATGAAACTCAACACCATTAGCAACAATAAATTGTCATTGTCAACTCTCGATCTACTACAGCATGTTTAATACGTGTACTACAGAACCTGCAACTGCAAACCCACAAACTACTTCAAAACTATACGATGTTATAGAAATTACACCTGTGACTCTAGACCACAACCACAACTTAACTGCATATATTTGCTAGCACTACAACTCCAAAACTATCATCGTCTTCGAAAATCTCTGTTATTCAACATTAGCAGCAACAAATGCTCGACGCATAGATACCCCATGAACGCAAACTTTCCATTACTACCGATTAAGTTATATATGTTACAACAACTCAAACATTCTTCAAATTCGTTGGTTTCATCAAAATTGCCGCATTTTCACTAAACATTTGTATTACTTCAAACATCTGATACTACCGTACACCTTACACCTCTCCGCAATATTCTTAGATGTTCTCAACAGGAAATATGAACTTGAACCTTAACACCATCAAACTCTCAGCATATTCCAAAGTTTCAACATATTTTTGACACAAAATCCATTGATTTAATCAGAATTGTTACATTATCCACAAGATATTTTCCGAATACTCGATGACTACAAGTACAAAACAATATCTCTTACAACTACATGACTACAACTGCAAACTTCCTTCAAATTGTTTGATTTCACCAACATTTCATTATAATGTAAAACATATAATAAGTCAACTCCATGAACCACGACCGTATTGGGGACAACTGAAAAACTACAACGACAAAACAAGAAAGTAGGTCGATAACTTATGATTGCTCAGGAACATAACGACACAATCATCATTATACGTAGCATACTCAACCCTGCAGCAGGTTTTACTCTTTGCCACAGAACTACAACTGCGAGGAATTCATCAGCAACAACATCAAAAACTTGCAAATATCTTTTCTATTCTTTGCGTTTTTAATAATTTTAACACGACGCCAATTTCATTCAGCAGCCCCCATCAACCCAGGTATCCTAATTTTGATTTGGATTAAATTTACCTTTATCACAAATAACGTGTAACAATTTTGTACATATCCATATCTCTTACTCACAATCATATTGAAATATTTTTTTAAATTCTAAATAATGAAGATTACGTAAATATTTTGTTTGTTTATAACCTCGTAAATATGTTGTTGTATTTTATTTTTTCTTTAAAAACCTAATTTCTACTTTATTCGTTTGTCCGCTATTTTTCTTCTCTTTGTTAGTTATTACCCAGCGACGGAGTTTCGAATAGTTCCCAAGCTTAAGTAAGCGTATGTGAAAAACTAGCCGATAAGGTTCCATTAACATTTTGTAGTATTTATTTTTAGATGGGTTTGACACACACACACTCAGTCTGAAGTTCGTATATTTTGAAATTTTAATGAGTACAGACAAATATTTACTTAATATAACCAATAATTATACATATTCTATGTTTGGACATGAGTTCACTGAATAAACACCATCAGAACACCAAAATTGTTTCAAATAATATCTCGAATGAATTATGTTCTCCATGAACGCATAATTTTAGTTTGAACTATAACCACCACACGCCCCTCACATCACAGACAATTTTAAATATTTAGTTAACTATTTAAAAATAAAAATTTCATTGAATGAAATCAGGAGGTGTTTATATGAACAGTTTCGACCACTACTTTTTAAAAATCCACTAAAGATTTGAAAGAAACTGGTAACTAAAAGGATTTAAATTTAGGAATTATTATTTAGAAATATGTGTACTACGAAGCGATTATATTTGAAACTGAGAACAATTTATATTTAATTAAAAAAAATCTAAACCAAAACAATAGCGAAATATTTCCCGATATAAACTAAAAATCTAAACCAAACAATGGCGAAATATTTCCGGATATAAACTAAGAATGTAGAAAGCTTAAGAACACGAACACATTTTTATTCGGCCAGCATATAATTTGGGGTCTTTACAATTTCCGAAACAAAATAGGAATATCGAAATGACAAGTATACCAAATAAATATGAATGCAAAGAGAAATAAAAAAAATCAAATGCAACAATAAATGAATATGAATAAATAATAAAACTAAAACTAACAAAAATATAGAAAACTAATACGATATAAGAGGGCTCAACAAAAATAAGAAATAGCAATGGGAATTTAATATTGGTCCGAAAAAATACGGTGATCCAAAATAATAATTAAAAATTACACGCAATAAATAGGAAGATCGAAATAACAAAAACTTAATATAAAAGGGCAATGGAAATAAATATAAAAAAGTATAAAAACTAAACTAAAGTAAGACAAAAACACTAATTTTAAAAAAAAAAAAGTATAATAAAAAAAGATATTTAATAAAAAATAAAACACAAATAGAAAGAAAAGAAAGAATACTAAATAAAAATATTTAATAAAAAAACAAAAATAGAAAAAAATTAATAAATTAAAAAAAAATAAGAAAGAATGCTAAATCAAAATATCTAATAAAAAAAAAATACAAAAAAATGAATAAATTAAAAATCAAGGAGAAATACTGCTAAATGAAAATATTAAAAAAAAACAAAATCGAAAAAAAAAATTTTAAAAAAAAATGAGAAATTTAAAAAAAACAAAAATGATAAATAAATGATAATAACAAAAATCGAAAAAAAAATTTTTTTTAAAAAAATGAGAAATTAAAAGAAAACAAAAATAGAAAAAAATTAAATCATAAAAAAATGTAAAACGTCCGAGCTTAAATATCCAAAGTAGGGATTTGATAAAATTTGACCCAAAAAAAAGGTCCCCGAAATATAAATTCCACCAAGCATAAAAGCAAACAACTATTTTCGAAAGTCGAATGAAATTAAGCAAAAATTGAAACGTACAAGAATTTAAACAATTTAGTCAAATGTATTATTTTTCGTTGTCAACTGGAGAGATATAATGGGTCAGCGAAAGTACACCATACACAACCATAGGTTGACGCGTTTCGTCGTTGGTTAAGCGATTTATTAAAATTTAATTTAGTTTAAATTTAACCGAAGTGGGTCAAGTCAATATAATATTTGTAAAAAAAAATTCCGTTCTCAATTTTATTTGTTACTATTTTTTTTTTTTAATTTATGGCTGGCAAAGTATTTTTTTCGGCACCAACTACTACGCCGCCAACAATAGGTTCGTACGCCTGTCTGTTTTCTAATATTTTCAATTTCTGCTTTTATGTTTATTTAAATATCTATGTGTTTGAGACAAAGTCTATTGTCTCCTAAAAAGCTAAAATTTTTATTTCTCAGAACTAATAGCAGAACAAAAAAAAAACTACAAAAACAGCAACTTAAATTATGTATTAACAAATGTGCCCGAACTAAGTGTGGTCAGAGTAGTATTCCATATACATCTTTAGCCCATCATTTTTTTTTTTCATTTTTTGAAATTATATCTGGACTCATCTACAACTACCGAATAATAATCAAAAGTAAAAGATTTTCAGTCGTTTGCCAAGAATCGAAAGAACGCAATTCCAATGTAACCGAACACGCCCTACAATCAAAGGTGATGGACAATTCGACGCAATATTAGAAATTCATATTTAAAAAAAAATATATTTAATGAGACCCAATGTATTTTTTCCAAACCATTTTTAAATGATTTTTTTTAGAATTGGTTTATTTTGATTTAATTTGTATATGGGGACAGCAATGTTTCTTTTCTAGATTCTTGTAAGGGTTTTCGACTCATAACTCCATTAATCCATCCAATTGCACCTCCTCGTGATATTTTAGAAAAATTCAATTTTCTCTGTGCAAATGTATAAAATATAACACGTTTTGTTTGCAAAATATATGTATATGTTTGTATGTATTTAGAGTACTTGTGCTTTAATAATATCTCTCTATAGTATTGTTAAATTTTGTCCAGTATGTAAAACCCCATCGCTGCACGCCTAACAAATAAAGTCGGTGTCGCTATCAAATTTTTCAAAAAATACAAAAAATAATTCTGGTTCACATATTCCATTTTGATATGGATACAGTATATATATGTATGTATATATATATAATTATTTAATTAATTAGTATAGAAATACGAACATCTCGAGGGTAACTGCGCCCACTGACGACATTCATTTGCATATCGTATTGTACTCTATTGCTGCCTATGTGGAGCTCAATGTTTTCGTTGTGAGTAGACCTGCAAGTAACTCCTTCCACACAACCGATGTTTCTTCTCTCTTACACATCTAAATATGTATTTAGTTCCATACTGAGTATTTCGAATCTGTTAGTAACTAATTTTCATTTCAAAATACTGCATTATTTTGCATTTGTTGTTCCGCTGCTGCTGACACAAGCACCGAATTGTTGTTAGCGATTTTCTACTAAATTTCGAAAAAGAAAAAAATCTTTTTGTTTATTTTTTAGTTTTAGAATGAAATTTGGTGTGTGATGTATTTTCTTATTAATATTTACTTTGTTTTGTCTGACTCGTATTACCCGAAATTGAATCAACAACAAAAAAAACTTTACTTTGAAAAAGTGTATGATTTTTTTAAATAATTGTATATCAATGATTGTTTTCTTGTTAAACGTTTAGTTGTGGTGAAGGCTTTCCCAAATGATGACTTTTATTCATCGATTTGTGTTAACTTCCCTATTTATAAAATTATCTATGTTCATGCTCTAATATTTCACCAAAGCTACTCGTATTTGGTTGCAACATTTTGGTACTGAAAATATTTATATTTCTTATGACTATAAAAACCCAACACACATAAATTTGTTTATAAATTTATAAAAAAAGTATATATCGGAATCCAAAGACGAATAAAATCAATTTCTGCTTCTGCACAATTGTACCGCTTCTACTCTAATGAGAAATGTGTAAGCAACCCACACAGCTGAATTTAGTGATGGGGACGCGGTAACCCTGGGATATGCGCAAATAGAGAAGTAGAGTCTCGCGCACTCTAACCGCCAAAACGCAACTCAACAACAATATTTAAATATTATTCAATTAAACAACTGTTCCTTAAAAACCTTATTGAATGAGAATTAAATAAGTACTCTAATTTACCTATTGAATATTGAAAATATTTAAGTGTGCTTTGAATGGGAACTTGTAAAAAAAAATCTTTTTTGTAAAACAATAAACAATTAAAACAACAATTGTATGAATAACAGACATTGTCTGTCTGCCCGTATTATACGAAATTATCTACCCGCTTATGATCTGAAAAAAAAACATCAAAAAGAATACATAACAAAAAACGTATAAATTGTCTTTAAGACCTTTTTAGTCTTAAATTCTGCTTAAGATCTCGATTAGTGGAAATCGAACGAACAAAAATTCTCCATATTTGTAAATATATTTAGAAATAGTTTCTTATACTTTGAATGCACGAGTAGTCAAGTTTATAGCGTACTCCCGGCGTAGGGGTCGTGGTTTCACAAAATTGTCAACTTGATTTTAATTATTAATTTCCTGATAGACGAATGTGACTCTGATTGAATGTAAGCTTTTAGATCTCTTGCAATTGTTTAAAAAAAAGATGTTTTTTTTTATATATGAAAGATTTAATTAAAACCTTTTAAGAATTATTAGGAGTAAGGAAAGGAAAAATATGTAATTCCTGTTGTCCTGGAAAATAATAAAATAAAATCGAAAACGAATTGAACAATATTTAAAACTACAAATGGTCTAAATGCAAATAAATTTTCCAAATTCTCCGCAAGGCCTAAATAAAAATCGAACGGCCTAAATAAAAATCTGTGATCAAAGTGTAGCTAACAGAAACATGAAATAAATTAGTCTTATTCTTTTCTAGACTTACAATCTTCTATCATTTTGTCTAACTCTGATGGAGTACCAAAAGTCCTCTCAGAACTGAAATCAATGTAAGAATGTGTATTAGATTAAGTCAAATTAATTGTTTATTAAACAAAATTGCATTCCAAAAATAAGAATATCGTTCAAAATCTATGCAATAAAAAAAATTAAAGGAATTTACTCCTTGTTTTGCCCAACATCGACCAACGATTCTATATTAAATCAAGGCCAACAGCATATACACTTATTATTTCAATGCTTTTTTATTTTACATTATTAAATTGTCTACGGACACTAAAAAAAAAGTATTAATTGGTTTCTCCAAAAAATGTCATTGGAAGCCGCCCGTTCTACGCAACTAAAAAATCGTATCCCTGATTTCGTACTCGTATGGATCGTCTACTTTTATTCTGAATTCCACATGACATTTGGTATTTCGAATAAAACTAGACTTTCAATATTAATATAAATAAGAGAATAAATATAATTCAAAACAAATATAACAGAAACAAAAATCAAACAACTCGCATTACAAAACTTTAAAAACCCCATCTCGTTATTTGCAATAAATTCGTCGTTTTATAATGTTCAAACTTTCATATTGTTATTGAACCTTCGGAATTACATGGAATTATATGGAAAATTAAATCATAAACAATTTCTTATTAGCCTTTAACTGAAACACGAATAAATTTATCATTATCTTGTCATTACAAACACGAGAAGCTGCGACAACGATTCCTCAAACTATGAAATCGTTTGAAAAACGTCAATTTCTCAGTCCCTTCCTCAGGTGTCCGCTCATGAGAGAGTACATTGTAATAACATAAATTTTATAATATAAAATTAAAAATCAAGACCATTTAAATAGTTTCTCCTCATCGACAGTACAACTCAATTATTTATATAGAAGCTGCATATTTGATCTAAAATCAATATCTTAAAATTTTTTTTTTTTTTGTTTTTCCCTACTCCTCACATAACTTTTTCTTTTAAAACTTGTTTTCTTTTTCTAGCTGCGATTTTATTCTCTACGAAATATATACATAAAATACACAAATGAATTTTCTAATATTCCTAAAATATAATCCTAATTAATCACAATCGAATATAAATTAAATCAAATAAAATAGAATAGAATAAAATAGAATAGAATATAATTTATTTAAATATCCACAATATTAAATCAACATAAACATATAAATAAATATTTTCTAATAACTAAAATTCGTGGAAATGCATAAAATCCTTCCCCTTTTCAACTTCTCTCAACTCAGACTACCGGATTAGTCGAAAACGTTTCTCCGCCATAGTTCGGACTATGACGTGTACGCAAAGTCCTTACGTTATGAGGACGAGCCCCCACGGTCGGTTGGGGCGGGTAAGTGTGTGGCGGGGTCGTTCGATCGGCGAAAATACAAAAAATTTAAAAAAGAATAATCGTTTAAATTTGTGTTACTAAGAAATCAAATCATGATGACTTAACAAGCATTTTCATAACTTTGAAAAATTTAAACACTCTTCTTGTTACGTCGTTTAGGAATTCGGCTGTACAATTGTACATTTTGACTATAGAAGTGTAAAATTTCGCAGAGACATGTATTTTAGGCCATTTTACAAGAATCAATCAAAAACACGATTTTGGGGTTTTTGATGATTTTTTTTTTTGGATTTCCGTTGACAATATATTTATGTACATTGTTCAAAGATGGACACGTTTCTTGTGGTGTAGTTGGATTGTGCTGTTGTAGTATCTACATTTCGGAGTGTGATAAGTAATGTACGCACATGGTCACGAGCAAACATCGATAAGGAGAAAAGGTCACATGCAGCGCGCACTGAACGCAGCCACATGAAAGAAAAAGGGTCTGCGATAAGAGAAACGGCGCGCAACCGCACACGCATAGTAGAACTTATAATGTAGTACATATGTATAAATAGTCCATAACATGTCTCTGTTTCTTTATTATTATTCAATGGTTCATACAGATAGTATGTTCCAAGTATTCACTGGGAGCATTACAAAACATCCAGACAAACTGAATACAAGTAATAAATACTCACGCGTATGAAGCGAGACAATTGTGGTTTCATTCAACATAAATATGGAAATAAGATTCACTAACAATTATTTGTAATTACATTGAAAGGGTATTTGAAAGAAAGTAAGTCCTAGCTGACATTCAGGGTTTAATGTTTCAAATACCTTTCAAACTTGTTTACTTTCTGCAAATGTACTGATTACATTAATTAACAATTTAAAATGTTGTATTTTTGTTT
Source organism: Hydrotaea cyrtoneurina (assembly GCA_958296145.1). Taxonomy (NCBI): domain Eukaryota; kingdom Metazoa; phylum Arthropoda; class Insecta; order Diptera; family Muscidae; genus Hydrotaea; species Hydrotaea cyrtoneurina. Next base: position 148,302,442 of record OY282512.1, on the reverse strand, counting down.
ATTCTACACGAAACATTAATTTGGAAGTTTGTAAATAACGATATATGTATTCTTTTTCAAATGCGCTCTTACGATTTATTTGTTAAAGTTGTCGATGCCATTTCGGCATAATTCTGGCTCTTCACGACGAAGGCTGCCTTTCAAGTCTTTAATTGTTTTATTTGAATACAATTAATTTTTAAAATAATCTAACAGAAAAAATAGTCTGACTATTGGGCGTTAAATTATTCTTCCCGGGTATTCCTTGTTTGTCAATATCCTCATATGCTCAACAAAAGACCACAAAAAAAATTGATAACATGTCACGCGGACAAATTACGATTGCTGGGAATTTTCAAAGAAAAATGGCCCAATAATACCCTCAGGCCAAAAAATGTTTTCCCAACAATAATAATTCTTCAAATATAGGCGTAAGTTTTCTAAATCCTAAAAAAAAAACGTTAATTCCGTTTGGTAGCCTTTCAAATGGTAATAAAATGAAAAAAAATATTTTTTTTGGCATAAATTCTTGCACGAACTAAACCTTGTAAGGCTTCAGAGCAGATCGGCCCACTTCTGGTGAACGCCAACCAATTGACAGCAGCCACATACAATATTCAGTCGAACGACCGCGAAATGTTTTTGCGTCTGGTACCGATCCAGTCGAGCGAAATGTATCGATTAACATTCCTTTCCAAGCATCTGTAGCCACTTACACAATTTTGCGAAAATATTTTTTTACACCAATCGACTATTTTCGTAATGGATTTTAACAACATCAGCCAAATGGCCACCGCGACAACGCTTACAGGACAATATCCAAATCGCAAAGTGTAAGCCTTATGTCCTCGATACCCTCACGAATTCCATATTTTAGGTCATGAATCGACGATGGACTGTTGGCGTAGACCTTTTGTACATGACCCCAAAGGAAGAAGTCGCAAGGTGTTAAATTACAAGATCTCGGTGGCCAATTGTGATCAACTCTTCGAGAGATAACACGGTCCGGAAACTTAGTTTCTACTTGTTTTTAGGGTGAAGTTTATCATAGAATTATTTATTTATTTATCGCATTTTTTTTAACAAGCATTTATTTAAAATAAACATCACTCAATAAAATATGCATATAATAAATAAATCAAACAATTTATGTGTTTTTATTTCTATAAGTCACACACAATTCGATGGGTAAGTTAAACGAAAGAAATTATATTCCAATAATTATAAATCAACTTTTAGCAAAGACCATGCGAAACGGAATTGTGTTTCTATAACTCCAACGAATCCAATTAGACAATGCACACAAAAATACATAAGAAAAACATTTCAATTAGAATTGAACTGAGGCTTTCGTGTTACAAAAACGCAAACTGGCGAAACCGAATTTCTGTTCATTATTTTAACGAAAAACCTATTCGTTTTATAAAAACACGCTGTAAATATTTTTCTTTACAAAAATGTCCATTATAATTTTATTCACTTTTGTTTTTATAAAGCATTTTGCATTACTATACGTTTAGTTTGGTACGAATGGGGTTAACTTAGTTTCAAAATCAGATTTATACAAGAAAAATTAATAAAAAAAAATTATGAAATTTTGTTTAATATGTTTTCGCTTAGTTGGTTGCTCGGGATTTCTTATTTTTATGAGGATATGCAAAGATATTAGCAAACAAAAAAAAAACACAATAAAGTCGTAAATGAAAGTGAATTTTATTGTGAGCGAAAAAAATAAAAATCATCAATATTTATTATTTTTGAGTTTTATTTTATTCCTCAAAAATAATGATTATAGGCAGATTTTTCTAATATTACTCAAAATTAATTATTACCATTGAAGAAACTCCTTAAAGCTCACAATATAATCATTAGCAGTCATTTTTATAACAAAACTCATAATGATTACGGTCCCTGATTTTTATATGTTTCGTAAATTTGAGAATTTGTTTCATTAACAACATAGTACAATATGGGTATCATAAGAAAGGTTTCTTAAGGCGCGTTCCGAGTTTGTAATAAAAAAGGCAAATTATCATATTTGAATATCTCGTCAATTAAAGTAAACAAATGCTTGTGCAACCACAAGTTGACGCGACTAATTGTTTACACAAACAACCGTTTTTGCAACCAAGTATTTGCTTAAGCACATTTTTGCGTAACCTTTTCTTTCGCATGCAAATGTTAATTTTTTTTAGATCGATTAGACAGATGTTTGTACAACCCTTTCTTTCTTTGGCCACGTATTTTGTTGTTCTTATTCCGATATTTCTTTATAGTAAATATTTTGCGCATTGATAGTCTGAGAGTTGTTGATGGTGCTCCCTCAAAGTTTATTTTTTGACCATTACTCTGTAATGGCTAATGGTATATTAACTGGATATGGTTACAATTACATCATTTTGAAAGCAGAATACACAGATGACCAACAGATTTCAAAATTCGAAAAATTTAATTTTGACCAAAAAAAAAAATAAAGGGGTTAACCCATCAAATTTTTTGATTTTCAGAAAAAAATAGATTTTGTTGAAATTTTGAGCATGTATAGCGGACCTTAATGTGAACAAGACTTCGTCATCGTTTTTGAGATGGAACAATTAGTTTGGAAGAAATTGGGTTCAGAAAATGGGTTTTCTCAAAATTGGAGATTTGAAATTACATAGAAACTTTTTCGAATGTTTCAGCAATGTAATTAGAAATCGCAACAGGAGTGGTATCAAATTTAAGCCAGAATTTACGACTATTATTAACCCATTGAGAGATATTTGCTACTATCATTTTTACAAAATTTATTGTGTGTCATTGTACATTTCTGTATATTTAATTTTTTAGATTGAAGTAATAGGAGGAAAAGGTTTGTGCAACCCTTGCGTTTTTTGGCAAGAATTTTTAGTTATTATCTAGATATTTCGGTACAGTAGATGCTTTTAGGACTGTTTCCAACCCATTGAGAGTCGTATGCTACGATCATTTTCTCAAGGTTCATTGTGTGTTTCATTTGTTAATTTGAGCAAATGTTTGGTCTATCAAATATTTCTGAAACCATATTTTATGAGCACCGTGATCAAAAATGGTCATACCTAAAACCAAAAAATACACATACAAATGTTTAGATATAGGTAATAGCAAACATGATTGTACAACCAAATGTTTACGCCATTTGCAACCAAATAATTGCGCAACAAATGTTTGTACGTGATAATATTTGCGTAATACAAGCTTGTACAACCAAATGTTTAATTTTTTAGATTAAACTAATAACAAACAGAGGTTTGTGCAACCCTTGCGTATTTTGGCAAGAATTTGTAGTTATTATCCAGATATTTCGGTACAGTGGATGTTTTTAGGACTATTATTAACCCATTTAGATTCGTATGCTACGATCAATTTCTCAGGGTTCATTTTGTGTGAGATGGTGCATTTCATTTTTTAATTTGAGCAACCAACTATTTGGTCCATCAAATATTTCTGAAACCAAATGTTTGAGAAATGTGATCAAAAATGGTGATATCGAAATATAGACATACAAATGTTTAGATTGAGGTAATAGAAACAAATGCTTGTGCAACCGAATGTTTACGCAACTAATTGTTTACGCAATCAAATGCGTTAGGAACCAAATATTTGCCCAACCCAATCATTGCGCAACACATGTTTGTGCAACCAAAACCTTTCTTTTTTGGCAACGATGTTCTTATTCCGATATTTCTTTATAGTAAATATTTTGTGCATTGATAGTCTGTGGTATGCTTTTCACAGGACCGAGGGTGAACTCTCAAAATGTATTTTTTGAACATTACTCTGTAATGGCTAATAATATATTAACTGGATATGGTTACAATTACATCATTTTGAAGGCAGAATACACAGATGACCAACAGATTTGAAAATTCGAAAAATAAAATTTCGACCAAAAAAAAAATAAATTTTTCGATTTTTTTAGAAAAAATAGATTTAGTTGAAATTTTGAGAATGTATAGCGGAGCTTAATGTGAACAAGACTTTGTCATCGTTTTTGAGATGAAACAAATAGTTTGGAAGAAATTGGGTTCAGAAAATGGGTTTTCTCAAAATTGGAGATTTGAAATTACATAGAAACTATGGTCAATTTTTCAGCAATGGAATAAGGAATCGCCACAGGAGTGGTACCAAATTAAAGCCAGAATTAACGACTATTATTAACCCATTGAGAGATATTTGCTACTATCATCTTTACAAAATGTATTTTATCAGATAGTACATTTGCACATTTTTCATTTTCCATCCATGTATTTGTGCAATACAATATTTCGGAAAGCAAATGTGATCAAAAATATCATAATAAATATAATTGCAAAAAAATGCTTGTGCAACCACATGTTTACGCAATTCGCAACCAAATCATTGCGCAACATATGTTTGTACGTGCTAATATTTGCGCAACACATGCCTGTGCAACCAAATGTTTATTTTTTTAGATTGAACTAATAGCAACCACAGGTTTGTGCAACCCTTGCGTTTTTTTGTTTGTTATTCCGATATATCGGTAAAGTAGATGTTTTTACGATAGTTAACCCACTGAGAATCGTATGCTACGATACTTTTCTCAAGGTTCTATGTATGTGAGATGCATTTGCGCAAAGTGATCAAAAATGGTCATAACAAAAACCAAAAATTACACATACAAATGTTCAGATTGAGGTAGTAGCAAACATATGCTTGTACAACCAAATGTTTACGCAATCAAATGTTTTTGACAACAAGTAATTGCTCAGGCAAATATTTGCGCAAACAAATGTTAATTTTTTTTAAATTGAACTAATAGCAACCAAATGTTTGTGCAACCCTTGCACCTATTATTAACCCATTGAGAGTCGTATGCTACAATCAATTTCTCAGGAGTCATTGTGTATGAGATGGGGCATTTGCGCACGTATCATTCTTTAATTTGAGCAAATGTATTTGCTGAAGCAAATATTTGGGCAACGAAATCATTGCGAAACATATGTTTGTACATGCTAATATTTGTGCAACCAAATATTTACGTAACAAATATTTGTGCAACCAAATATTTGCGTAACAAATATTTCTGAAACCAAATGTTTGCACAACCAAATGAGATCAAAAATTATCATAATAAAAACCAAAAAAACTTACACTTAGATTGAGGTAATAGCTAACAAATGCTTGCGCAACCAACTATTTGTGCAATCCTTTCTTTCTGTGGCCACAAATTCCACAAATTTTGTACATTGATTGTCTGGGATTTGTACGCTACGATCATTTTCACAGGAGTTATTGTGTACCCGATGGTGCACGCTCAAAATTACCAATTACTCTGTAATGGCTAATGTTATATCAACAGGATATGGTTACAATTACATCATTTTGAAGGCAGAATACACAGATGACCAACAGATTTGAAAATTCGAAAAATAAAATTTTGACCAAAAAAAATATAAAGGGGTTAACCCATCAAATTTTTCGATTTTTTTAGAAAAAATAGATTTAGTTGAAATTTTGAGAATGTATAGCGGAGCTTAATGTGAACAAGACTTGGTCATCGTTTTTGAGATGGAACAAATAGTTTGGAAGAAATTGGGTTCAGAAAATGGGTTTTCTCAAAATTGGAGATTTGAAATTTCATTGAAACTTTGGTCAATTTTTCAGCAATGGAATAAGGAATCGTCACAGGAGTGGTACCAAATTAAAGCCAGAATTAACGACTATTATTAACCCATTGAGATATATTTGCTACTATCATTTTTACAAAAAAAATTTTGTCAGATAGTACATTTGCACATGTTTCATTTTCCATCCATGTATTTGTGCAATACAATATTTCGGAAAGCAAATGTGATCAAAAATATCATAATAAAAATAAGCGCCCCGGTAGGCGAGTTGGTAGCGTGCTTGCCTATCAGCGTGGGGGTTGGGGGTCGATTCCCACCAGAGGCTTTGGTCTGTCGCTGCAAAAATCTAAACATATGGTCTGTGTCACCCGGTTTACCCTTGGACCCAAAAATTAGAATATAAATTTACTTTGTATTGTAATTAATAATAAATAAAATAAATAAATCATAATAAAAATAATTGCAAAAAAATGCTTGTGTAACCACATGTTTACGCAATTCGCAACCAAATCATTGCGCAACATATGTTTGTACGTGCTAATATTTGCGCAACACATGCCTGTGCAACCAAATGTTTATTTTTTTAGATTGAACTAATAGCAACCACAGGTTTGTGCAACCCTTGCGTTTTTTGGTTGTTATTCCGATATATCGGTAAAGTAGATGTTTTTACGATAGTTAACCCACTGAGAATCGTATGCTACGATACTTTTCTCAAGGTTCTATGTGTGTGAGATGCATTTGCGCAAAGTGATCAAAAATGGTCATAACAAAAGCCAAAAATTACACATAAAAATGCTCAGATTGAGGTAGTAGCAAACATATGCTTGTACACCCACATGTTTACGCAATCAAATGTTTTTGACAACAAGTAATTGCTCAGGCAAATATTTGCGCAAACAAATGTTAATTTTTTTAAATTGAACTAATAGCAACCAAATGTTTGTGCAACCCTTGCACCTATTATTAACCCATTGAGAGTCGTTTGGTACAATCAATTTCTCAGGATTCATTGTGAATGAGATGGGGCATTTGCGCACTTTTCATTTTGTAATTTGGGCAAATGTATTTGCTGAAGCAAATATTTAAGCAACGAAATCATTGCGCAACATATGTTTGTACATGCTAATATTTGTGCAACACATATTTGTGCAACCAAATATTTACGAAACAAATATTTGTGCAACCAAATGTTTGCGTAACAAATATTTCTGAAACCAAATGTTTGCACAACCATCAAAAATATCAAAAATTATCATAATAAAAACCAAAAAAAACTTACTCTTAGATTGAGGTAATAGCTAACAAATCCTTGCGCAACCAAATGTTTGTGCCGTTCGTTCTTTCTTTGGCCACAAATTCTGTTGTTCTTATTCCGATATTTCTTTATAGTAAATATTTTGTGCATTGATAGTCCGAGGGTGCACTCTCAAAATGTATTTTTTGTCCAATTACTCTGTAATGGCTAATGTTATATCAACAGGATATGGTTACAATTACATCATTTTGAAGGCAGAATACACAGATGACCAACAGATTTGAAAATTCGAAAAATAAAATTTCGACCAAAAAAAAAATAAAGGGGTTAACCCATCAAATTTTTCGATTTTTTTTGAAAAAATAGATTTTGTTTCAAGTTTAGCATGTATAGCGGAGCTTAATGTGAACAAGAGTTTGTCATCGTTTTTGAGATGGAACAAATAGTTTGGAAGAAATTGGGTTCAGAATATAGGTTTTCTCAAAAATGTTTCCCCTATAATTATAGGCACTCATTCAGATTTAATTTAAAATCTTGGTGTACAAGGGATCTTAAATAGGATAAAATGTATTGGCCACGGAAAGGGTTAAACAAAAGTCCATGCAATCTAAGCCCATTCGATTATAGTCTAATAAAATGATGTAGCCAATTGGAGGGAAATAATTTTTGTATATATCGCAGTCTAAATACAAAATGGTCAAAAATTCAAAATTCTAAAAATAATCATCTTTAAATAGCCATAACTGTATTTTTCCAGTAACACACGATAGTGATATCAAAGTAGTTAGAGATATGTACTCTGAATGAATTTATGGAAAAAAGACAGTTTTGGAAAATTTTGACTTGTGACCCTTTTGTATTTAGGGTGCGATATCTGTTCACTATTTAACAGACAACTGTTAAGTTCTTAACAGCTCTCTGTTAATAGTATAAGTTTGTGTTTTTCTCTACAAACCCCATCATTTTGACGACACTCATAATAGGATAAGGAACAGAAAACAACCTGGGGCAACATGGATCGGGAAGTAAGCTGTGTCATTACCAGATAACAGCACTCAAAATAGACAGCTGACGGCCTAAATTTGTTTGTATTATTACAGACGCAATCTCCAGCCGTCGCTAATTCATAGGAATTCAGTGTTACGTTCGTTGCCGATCACACATCACCTCGGTAGCGCGGTCTAAGACAAACATTTAAACATATTCTTCCAATTACGTGGAACACTTAAAAAAGGGGATAAAGTAACAATTTCGACGTTTTTGTAAATACCAAAATTCAGTTTTTTAAAAAATGTTCATAATATTTAAATGAAATGTGTAAATAAAATAAATGGAGGGCCCAAGGCCCATATTCATAAACATTTACGAAAGGTTTAACCTTCAAATTACGTTTATAAAAACATACGTTAAACCTATTGTAAATGTTTCTGAATATGGGGGATAAGCCCATTTAAATCAGTAGAAACTTCGATGTAGCCAAATCATATCGCACCCTAAATTGAAAAAGGGTCACAACTTAAAATGTTCCAAAAAACATATCTATAGCTATAGCTACTGCAACAATTTCTATCACATCAGCATCTTCTTTAACTGTTTGATAATTGCGTTGATTCCGCACCATGAACTAAAGACAATTATTTTTAGTTGCATTAATACTTTAGAACTTTGATTTGTGATCCTTTTGTATTTAGGGTGTGAGACATAATATCCACCATGGAGTTGGTTCCAATGGGGACAGCGAATGCAAGTGGTTTCCCAAAACCCGATTCTGAAAATATCTTCTCTTGCGTGATAAATATTGTATATATACATACAAATGTATGTACATCTATAGACTTACTCACCCCCCTACTTATCATTAAACCTTTGTAATTACGTGGTTTTAGTTTAATAAAAAATTCCTGCAAGTACAGTGGTACCGTTCAATTAGTATTCATGTTTTGGCGCACTTTTCATTTCTTAATTTCAAGAATACTCTGCTGTTCCTACTCCCATTGGGGCGAAATGAAAGAGAACCATGACGATGTTATGTTTACATTACACAATTATGCAAATTTATTATTTGTTATAATCATATTTACACAGGATTCATTAAAAACAAAATAATAAAAAAAACGACATTTACGTACTTAAAGAAATATTGACGATGAATAATGCGATGAGGGCAAAATATATACGAACGATGATAACTCTCGTCTCGTCCTGATGGTGCTTACTTCGTTAGGTAGTGATGCCAGCGATACAGTGGGGTAAATTCGTATAGGGTGAATTTCGCAGATTACATGTGTTTTATTGGTGCAAATATATACGAAAGGCAATTGATTTTTTGGAACGAACATCAATCAATTCGAATTTAGTTAAAATAAGTCTTGAATTATGATTCGAAGCTCGTACTGTCCATAAAAAACGTGAGCGCTCGCTCGATCTGCACAAGTGTACCTGATATAAGCTTACTCCGATTTGCATACATCATATCATATCTATGACTATGGGCTTTTGTTGGGCCGAGATTACAAATCCGTCTGCGACTGCCCGACGTACAGTAAAATGAGTGTGAAGCCTGAGTGACTTTTGTATCCCTGAAACATTAGGATGACGCCTGTCTGACACAAAATCTACAGTTTAAAATGGGGCACCAAGCCAACAACAAGTTTGCCTGTTCAGTATACGGCAGCATTGAATTGTTGGAAAATCTGCCAACGAAACGAACATTGGGAGCTCAATTATACAATCTCAGAGCAGGCTAGTCGCAAACACTGATGGCTTAGGCAACATGGCAAGGAATAAGAGATATATGACATATCAATTTGGGATCTTGTGGCAGAAGAAGGCAAAGCGATGCGTCCGGTTGCAACTGATATACCGACATGACACACACAAACCTATGTATTGCCGTGAAGAAATAGGGAAATGAACTGTGTACTGCTGCCTTTTCTGGAGACCTTTTACATGGCTTAGAGAATATTCTCTTGCTCGTAAAGTCGCCGGCACAGCAAAATGTTTGATGTTCTTAACAAGATACGAACATGGATTTACTGCGAGATAATCGCACACACACTACCTATGACAGTTGTACAGACTGTAAAAAAAACTTGCAAGAATATCGAAATAGTTTCTCGATTATTTCCAATCATAACAAATTGCCATTCAAACTTGAATATTTATTTTCATATCGTACCCTCAATAGAACACTAGTTTCTAGTGTATCATACACTTTCATTAGATTGAGGGGACGATATGTTGGTAACGAAAATTATATATTCTTTTCCTAGGCAAATTCACCCCTCCCCCCCTGCACACTGCACACTGAGTATTGAGGGTATGAGGGAGATAATGAAATGTTGTAGTAAAATCACTTAACCTTAATTTATAGCAAAACCTTTTTGTTGAACTTATTCTCTAGGTTTTTTTTTTATGCCAAAAAACAAAATGTGTTGAGTATGGATTTTCATACTCGTTTATCATTTTTTGTTTGTTTTGTAGTTGGTTTGTTTTATTTGGTTTTGTTTTGTTTAATAATAATAATTATGCATTCATAAGCGTTTTATTCGGTTTTATATATAATTTTCATTGTTTGTTTTTGTTTTACTTCGGTTTTGTCGAGACTATAATTTTGGGAATGTTCATTGGATTGTATGCTGTTCTGTTCGGTATGTGGGTGTTGGTGTCCAAGTGTGTCCAGGTTGTGGGATGTGTCTGTGATGGATGAGGTCTGATGTGTTGGAGGAGTACAGTGTGTGTGTGTGTGGATGTGTGTTGGAGTTTATATTTAAACAATTTCTAGATCTATATCACCTCTTAATTGCCTTAAACATTCTAAAAACATTTAAATGATTTTTTTTTGTTACTGCCTTTTATCGTTTGCTTCACTTTATTCGGTTGCCATCTTCTGCATCGTGGTTTATTTGAAATTTTCATATTTTTGTTTTGTTTTCTGGAAATTTTACTTTAGGTTGCATTGTATTCTTCTTCTTCTTCTACTATTTTAGAATTACTTGGGTTGTTGTTCATTCGGGTTTTTGGTTTTGTAATTGAAAAATTGTTAATTTGTGGTTTTCGTTTGGAATTTGTTGTTTTATTTTTAGTTTAAAAAATGATTATAATGATACCTTTTTGTTTAGTATTTAATATTTAGTGCTACTTAATTAAGAGTTCTTTCCTTTTATCCATTATTATTATTAATATATATATATATACATATATATGCATATGTATGTATGTATATATATATATAGATAATATGTAAATACATTTATTTATAATTAATTAAATTAAATATAGCTAATCTAGGTTGCTCTTTTTATCGTTTTCTTTATGTCTTGTTACTTTTCAAGTTACTCTTTTTCAAGTTCAGTTAATTATAGTTTTCTTTTTTCCACTTTTCTTTTCTATTCCGCCTTTTTTGTTTGTTTTCTTTTTTATAATGTTTTCCATTTATTTAATTATTATGTATTTGTGTGAGTGATTTTTCTTCGTTTTGTTTTTCTTCTTGTTTATGAAACCAATGAATGCAATTTTTCTCTATGCAAAATATTATGTTTTTCTCCTTTTTTGTTTGTTTGTTAATTTGAATATATAGTTGTTTAATTCTTATATAGTTTTTTTTTTTTGTTTTATTTATTTGTATGTTGTCTTTTGTTTTGTACATTTAATTATAAAAAGTTTTCCGTATGCCTTTTCTATGTCATCTATGTTTTCTTTTGAAGTGAAAAGATTTCTAAAAACATAATTCGTCGAATAATGTTTTGCGATTTTAAATTTCTAAATTAACACTCAATATCGAAATTTTGAAAATTTCTGGTGCAATTGCCTCTTTTATTTTTGTTTTCGTTACTTCTTCTACATTCAATTCAAACAAAGTGCTTTCTCTTAATGAATATTCAATATTTTGCGGGAATTTATCATAATGTTCGGTATCTCTGTTACAATTATAAAACGAATATATAAAAAATAGTTTCCTCTGCGGTTTTAATCAATAATGTAAATTAGAATAAATAATTTATGCCTTTATACAAACACAAAAAGTACATTTCAACTAAAGAAAAGTGTATTCCTTAGTTGGTGTTAGAAACTCAATTGCTTTATAATTAAAGTAACTTTTCTCAGTGTTATTCATTTAGTATTGTCTTCTTGTTCTTTGAAGCTACATAATTTAAATAATAAAAACTACATTTAGTTCAAATTTGGAAATAGGTATTTCTTAAATGAAAAAAGACTGAAATCGAAAATCTAATTTAAATAATTATTTCCTTATTCCCGTACAGTATCGAAACAATTAAACGATCGTTTAATGCCAAATTGAATAAAAATGTAAACATTCAAAATTGTCATCGATGTGAATCAAAAATATTAAACAAAAGAAATCAATTGAATTAGATTTAAAAACTATACAGCCCATACAAATTGTACACTTAAACGAAATGTGACATATTCGGTGAAGGAATTTGTTTATTCCCAGACGGGGTCCGAACGGATAATGTTTTTTTTCTAGAAAAGTTAGGATACCAACCTGGGTCTGTTGTGTGATAGTCGCACACACTTAACAATTAAAGTTGCCGTCCTTTGTTCCACAATTTCAATGAATTCATTCAGACGGGAATTGTCTTTTCCCGAGTTTAAGAATGGGGTTGACTATAATCGGAACTATGAATTCCGGCCAACGGGCCTGGTTAATTGATATTCTGTAAAGCAGCTGAGTAATTGTAAACAGTTTTGGAAATTAGATCTAAATTTCGAGAGCTTTATATCTAGCCACACAGGAGAGTCAATACGACAGTGGATTGCGAATCGCTTGTTCGATTTCAAAAAGCCTGTTTTAAAGATCCAATTGACTCAACAACTGAAGGAAAACGACCATCCAGTTTATTATCGCCCCATAGTTTGCAATTAGTCAATTTCACTGGTACGTTCGTAGAAAAAAAACCAAAGCTTACATTTTCTCATTTACCATTAACGTTGCATCTGGCTAAGGTCTGCCTGCACACAGTCTTGGTCATGAAAGGCCTTTTGTTGTCTACACGAGTATGTGCCTATACAAAATTACAGCCAACGCCTTTTAATGGTAAATTGGAAAATGTTTTCAAATTGTTTCGTTAGACTTATTTCAATCTGTTTCGCTTAAACGATCTGAGTAACAGATTTCGTACTTACATATGAACAGAGATATGCAGTCGACCTTATTCGATAAAAACCATATTTATTTTTATTCAGACAACCCAAGACATCTAAGTATTTAGAATGGAAAATTTGACAAATTGAGGACAAATTCAATCGAACATTGATTGACATATTTCATCTTAGGAATGACATATTCATAGCCCTTCCCAGGGAACTGTGATTCTTTAATTATGAGATTCATCCAACCTGCAATCATCCAAATTTTATTAAATTTTCGCTATTAGATCGGCTGGGCAACAAATTCCTATGAAGGCTCTATCAAACCATCCTGCTCATTTTTTATAAGGTTCTACCAATGAGCTAGGAAATTCTATAAACCAAATTACATAGATCTAGCGTGAAATTTGATTCCATAAGGTTACACACATAAAATTGGGAGGTACATGTGTTGGCTATAACAAAGCATGAATTTATCAGATCTTCGTGCATCTATTCGTTCTTGGCTGCACCAGTCATCAAACACATCGGATTAGATTTTGATTTTAAACACTTGTGTTGATTGCATTTTCGGGACACATATTCCTATACTCTATTCAAAATGAAAATTTAAACAAGGCGACATTAGCAGTTTTTCCATTTAATAAAATGCATGTTGCATTCGCTGAACAACATCGCAATGAAAGAGTTCCACCATAAATTGCTGTCAAAGTGTTTTTCCAGTTTCACTTCCTCCTGATACGCAGAATATACACGTTGAACAAAATACCAACTGCAGCTTCGCCACTTTGTAATGATGTTCGAGCCATTTCTAATGCGATTTTTCTCATCTTTATTGTGACAATGCCAAGGATTAAATCATCGAAATTGTTTCGGAAGTTTACAGGCATTAATCAGTAATCTCCTTCATAATAAGGACAACTCAGTGTGTGTAACGAAAATTCTAAAATTCCAAGACGGCAAACTCAAAATAAATTACGACAAAAATATTAAATAAATAAATAAATAAGTTCCGATAACTTTACACTTTTCAGAAGACATTTAAAGCTTGAAGCTTCTCACAAATCGTATAACATTGCATATTTTGAGTTTATTTTCGTTTCAATTTTATTTTTAAATATTTATTCGTTATAATTAGTTTTTGTGTTTTATTGTAGAGAAACATAAAAACTTAAACATTTATAATAGACAAATTAAATAAGCTAGGTTTAGCAGCTGTTGTGGCATTTGTGTTTGTTGCTTCTGTTTTTGCTGTTGTTGTTGTTTAATTATGTATAAAGCTTAGGATACGATACATGAAATCAAATAAAAACTTCAAATTCAAACCAACAATGTTTCATTTTAGTTTTGCAATTTTTACACAACTCACGAAGGAAGAGGGATGCATTAAAAATGGTTGTACACACAGCAAAAGTCTTTTTTTCGATTTTGTTTTAATTAATTTACTTTTAGTTATTTATTTATAGGTATATTTTGTGCAAACCATTTTGTTTAGATAGTTTTCTTTTTGTTTGTATTCTTATTTGTTTATGTTTAACGAAAATCATACACAATATTTATTTACAAAAGAGCCAAAGAATATGTGAAACTTTTTCAAATTATTTACAATCTCATTTGCTGAGGATGAGGGGGGATTTTCTTAGTGAGAGCGGCAGAGTATACAACATTTAGTAATTTATACTTTTAGTTTTTGTTAATAGAAATTTATGCTTACATCTTATTTGACATTTATATAAAAAAAACATAAAGGAGAAAGTTCAACTTAATTTATTTATACATAATTATTTAATAACACGTTCTTTTGTTTATGTTTAATTATTTCATTTAATTTTATGTTTTTTTTTTTTTGTTTTTTTTGTATAATGCAATGTCAATGCGTTATTTACATTGTTTTTCGTATTTTCTCGTAATGTTTTCTTCAGTTTATTTTTAAATCTTTAGATTTCACTTTTTCTTTATAAAAAAATTTAAAAACAACAACTGTTGTTTCTTTGTTTGAGGTGCATTAATTTTGAAAAAAAAAACTTTGTTTTGTTGCTGTTGTGTTTTTAACATGTGTTTTTGTTGTTGTTGCTTGAAGTATATTTTCGTTCTATATAGACAAGTGTGTTTTTGTTTCTTCTTATATGGATCGTTTTCCTTAATGGTTTAAAGCGATTTCTTACTATTTTAGATTGTTTTTTGTTGTTGTTTAGTTTATGTTTTTAGTTGCTAAATCATCTTTGTATCGGCAATTGACTTAAAAGTGTAATTAGTAAAGTTGCTAACATCAGCTGCAGGCAACTGAAGATGGGTATTGTTGCCGAGGTCGAACCAGTTTCACCACATTTACCTGAAAGGGTACAATAATTATTACTAGATGTCTCCTTATGCATGGAGTTGATATTGTTTTGCCTACTAACCAAATACAGATAAATTGGCCTCCAAATGGTGTTCGGGTGGTTTCTGCGTTCCTCTGTAGCAGGCATCGCCGACCACCAGTTTGGCATTGGTGCCCTCTGTGGGTCGGTAGCTGATGCAAACGCCATGTTTTGTTCCTTTGTGTCGGGCAATTATGTAAACGGTACCGTTTTCCGTCCAGGAACCATGACAGGAGTATTCTACAATAATTGTGAAAATATTTTTTTTAATAAAATATAAAAATATAGTTTTAGAACAACATAAAATATTTAAAAGTCACAAGGCTCAATGTTCCGACTAATTGTTTTATTTTAAAAGCTGTGTTGCAGTTTATTGGTCTTTCGGCTTCAGTATATATGTAGGTGCAACAGCCGTCCACTTAGCTCGTAGTAAGGGTAAAACAAAATTGATTTTAACATTTTGTTCAGTGACTGAAGGAAGGATGGAGAGATATGAAATGTGTCGAACACATTGAACACATTGTTTGCCTCTGGACAGATTTGTAATTAGAAATTACTTTTTTTAATTCATTACAGGGGATTATTGTAATTTCGGTTTACTCATCTCGTTTAGACGCCTTAGTGTTTTCAACACATGAACTGTCTGGCAAGTCGTAGACATTTTGTTGGGAACTTTTATAATCACCACATCGTGACGTATGATACAATAAACAAGAACTCACCTTCATCGCCTTCATCGTTACACAACGGTCGCACATCGATAACATTGGGTTCAGTACAACCGATCCACAACTGACGTTGAGCCTTATAATTTGTTATACATTCAGGAACATTACGTCTACTTCTTAATCTAGTATCACTATCCGGATCTTGTACAAAGCCCACATTTGTATTATTGCCCACCACCAGAATCTCCTGGGTCGTCACATCCTTGGGCGGCGTGGACGCAGAGACCGGCGCCGTCACGTTCGTAGTTACATTCAGCATGGGTTTCGTTGTGGTGCTGGAGGCATCACGCCTGGAGCGCACCGGCAGACCACGAGTATTCGAATGCCAAGCGTTCTTCTCATTCGGATTGGAATTGCGGAAACTCAGGGAAGTGTGTCTACGACAGAAGAAATTAGTTTAGAGCGTGTGGGCAAATTATTTCACATTTCTTACTTTTTATGCAAAAATCCTCTTTCATTACTCTCGTACTGATGATGATGACTGTGAATGCCATGAATCTTATTGTTGTGATTGCGTTTATGACGTGTCGTCATGTAGGGAGGTCCTATGGCTCCCCTCAGGGTGTACAGACCTTCCATAGGACAAATTTGAGGATCCGGATTTGAAGCTGCAGGCCAAACGAAAATCAGGAAATTTTTAAATGTTCTCGAGTTTAATTTTAGTTTACTTTCAAAACTTACCCAATAGTGTAATGTAGGGCGTTTTATTTATATCAAAATGATCGGGAGCACAGGCATCTTCTAAACGCGAGGCCGGTTTGCCAGTTTGTATTTCAATGATGTGGGTGTCGCGGCGATAGAACATCATGCACATAAAACCAGATTGACTGCAAGTTCAAGAAGAAGCGTGTTATAAATAAATGAAAAAATAATTCTAAGAAACACTTTCCCGGCGTCTCTTTAAAATAAATGGCAATTATTTAGTGGTCGAATGGTTTGCGTTTAGGTTTGTTTTGTAAACATTAAGGCTGACACGGAAAAACTTCATTTAACTGAAATCGCTTAAATGCATTTTAAACTGTCATACATATTCAATGAACGTGATATTTTTCTAGTTAGCGACAATCTTTCTTATTGATCACAAGTAGTCCTTGTAAAAGGTCTTTGCTAGATCGGAAGCCGGAATACTTACGAAATTTTCGTAATTGACATAAAGAAGGGTTTCTAAAGGTCTTCTCGAAGAAGGCACTGAGGACTTCTGGCAGTCCTTCTTAATAGAAGGGCATGAGAATATTTGCCGGACTCTTTTTTCATACGCAAAGAAATCCTTTGAGATTGAGAATCAAATGTGAAAGGAAAATGTTCGAGAAGGTCTTTTATGAGACATGACTGCTAATTGTATAGCCCTGCCCAAAAATATGACCTTTAAAAAAATTCTCAATACAACTTTTCATTTTGCCTTCAAGCGCGATTTTATTTTACAAAAACCTAGATAGTGTAGTGCGACCATCACATATGCTGATCAGTGGAATGTTGTTATACATATCGATAATACAATTTGTCTACTAATGGTGATCACCACATAATGTTCATAGTCGGAGATGTTTTTTTTTTTAATTTAAAATTATTCTTTAACATTTTCTGGTTAACGAACTTTCATTTAACGAATTTTTTCATTTACAAAACTACTCTGGAGGTTCAATTATTTCCGTTCACATCAAAATGCAATTCCAGTTCGTGACTGGTAATTAATTGTTTAATTAAGCGCCCCGGTAGGCGAGTTGGTAGCGTGCTTGCCTATCAGCGTGGGGGTTGTGGGTTCGATTCCCACCAGAGGCTTTGGTCTGTCGCTGCAAAAATCAAGCCAAAATGGTCTTTGTCACCCGGTTTACCCTTGGACCCAAAATTATAATATAAATTTACTTTGTATTGTAATTAATAAATAAATAAATAAATAAATAATTGTTTAATTGTCCACTAATACTCCACTAACAAAATCCCATTATCTTTAAAAATTCATTTGAAGATTTGTTCCAATACAACTGTACTCACCATCCTGTTGTATAATGGACGACCGACATCATTTCGGTGGCAGTTTGTTTGTTGATTTGCTCACACAGCGCCCGAGTGTCCATATATCCGTTGGGTTTGATAATGTGTATGGAGCCATCACTGAGAATAGAAGTTAAGAGTAAATATCGTTTGCAACTAATTCTACCTGATCCAGGAAAACTTACTTTGTGTGATAGTTATAGACGGCATTGCCCATAAGGACATGCCAATGACGCGGTCCCTTAAACCAGGCCGGAAAATCACATCTCTCGGTGACGGGCGGTTTTCGCAATGACATTATACGGGAGCCCACCTAATTATATAATTGGACAATGTTTAGTTTTATGACTTAATTTCAAATAATTCGTATATCTACCTCGGCACTGTCTAGGCCATTACAAGTGGCATCACCCGATTGAGCCAGTTTATATTCGGCATCCTTTGAGGTTGACATGCTCGGTCCGGCAAAGTGACCCATATCTAGGGAAAGATAATTAAATGGTTATTTCAGTGGTGCTGTAAAGGGTATCATCATCATTCAGATTTCTACTTACCCATGAGCGAGGAGATTTTCTCGTAGACAAAACAGCGATAGCGTTCTTCGTTCGATATGGCGTGATGATGCGATACTAAGCCCACCAAATAACGTGAGTTGCCATCTTTCCATGTGGCCAAGCAAGTGAGCTCCTCAACTGAAATGGAGCAACAAATTTAATATCGATGTATAAATGTAAATTGAAGACCACAAAGTGTATAGAAATGTATACATTTTGTGGCTCAAAAGTCTAGAAGGGGCACTTGGAGATTAAAACTTCATATAATTATCTGTCTAAAATGAGGGTTTGAGACTTAAACTATCGTATAGACACCGATTTTGGTCTGAGTGAAATTCAAAATTCAGGACCAGTGTGAGGCTCAATTTATATTTTCCTATTCGAAAGAAGGACTTACCTGTACTTTCTGTCCCCACCACGTCGGGACATGCCTGAAAACTCAAAAGTAAACGACTGTCCTCGGTACAACTTTCGATATTCGATACAGGACTCTTGCATTCACCATTGCCGCGATTATAGGTAAATATAAAAGGACCTACAATTTAAAGATCAATTCGATAATTTAAATTAAAGAGACATTGTCACAAAAATACGCACCTTTCAAAGGACATTTAACCGGTTCGGCACTTTCCCGGAATAGGGAATACAACAAAGCATCGCCGGGTATTTGATCGCACAGATTCTGTAACGTTTCACGACCTTTGCAAAAATCTGGGGGACATAAAGTTTTTAAAGCAAAGACACAGATGGAAGAAATAGATTAATGCACAATATTTCACAGTGAAGTACATAAAAACACATAGAGAACGAACACAGAAAGGAACATAGGAAAATCATAAAGAAACAACAACAAAAAAACACGCATACAAGGTAGAAAATATGTAAATAAAATTTAAATAAATACATATATATATATATATACAAAACTAGAATTTGTGACTCAAAGAGGAGAATTTCTACGCAGCTCAATATAGGCTGATCCACATGGCCAAGGAGACAACAAACACGGTTTTAATTAAAAAATCCTTTAAATGTAGACGACAATTTTTGAAATAAATTTCTAAACTGAAAACTACTGAGGAACTTTCAACGCTACCTACGCCCTGCTATGATTATCAATTAACATTTGCACTCGACTCTGCTGAGATGGTGTCTTGTATTGTAGGGGCTCACAAGTGGGACTTTAAAGATGGGAACGTGAAGTAACTTTGACCAGGCTCTCGGCCTAAAAAGCGAATTACACTAAAGCAGACTTTCCGAGGGACACACGTTTTCTATCTCTATAGGACACTATTGCATTTTTTTCCTTTAATGCTAGAGTGGAATTTCAAATAAACTGTTTTTGGATCTGTCTATCACCAGATCATTCATTAGAATGTTGTTCAGAACAAAAATACGGGGGGGTTTTTATGAAATTAAACTGTTTTTCTTATACAAAATCCCAAAATATTTAATTTGAAAATTAATTTAGTTATACGGCCACTCCACCCTATTGACACTGTGTGAAAACGTTATTTGAAACATGAAAATTCCAATAAAGGATAGACGGTCAACTCGGACATTTATTCCCTTATCACATAATTGCGATTAATTACAAATAACAGTTTTGGGTGAAATATAATAATAGTTTTTGTTGAAAAATTGCAAATAGTATTCCATCAATGTCATTTGGTAATAAATTTGATTTTAGGTTTAAAATCTTTTTTTTCTGTATGTAGGATAACATTTAAATTCAATCTTTGTTTAAGAAAAAACTTATTTTTTAGTAGCACTGAAAATTTAATCGCTGACGTATATAAACTCAGGCCAAATAGTATATGAATTGTTGCCTTGTTAGACTTTTATTGAATTGGCCATGGTCATTCAAAAATAAGTTGTATGTCATTAGTGGGTGAGGCGACGCTATCTGTGGTGGAAGTTATATAAGATTCGCCTAACTGAATAGTCCGAGGTCATTATGATATGTTTGTCTACAAATATATAATGTGTTTGTATGTAAACATATTTTTTCAAAAATACAAACGAAGTCAAGAAATCGAAAAATTATCTAAATCTGTCATTTGCAATTGTCCGATTTGATTGAAATAACCCTCAAACTCAGACTTAGATGTATTGTGGTCGAGCTTAAGTCTATAAGATGGCTCTAGCGACAGATGACCTATAAGGGTCGAAAGTTGGCAATCTCAGTTCTCAGAAAAATTTAAATTGTTATTTTTACGATTACATGAATAAGGTGGAAGATAGGACTTATAACAACATTTTTTTTTAAAATATCCAAAATGTTTGTGTTTTGCTTTAACAATTTAAAATAAATTGTAATTCATTTCTCCCCCGCTTTTTTTCATATACATTTTTATTGATTTCTAAAAAAAGTAAACAGAACCGTTTGTGTAAATTAAATAATTTTGTAAGCGCCTCTGGCCACTTCCATTTAATTACGATTAGTCCTTAGAATCGAAATGATATCAAACCGTTTTGTTGCGCATCTTACCGAAGCTCTTTGTGTCACAAATATTTGATAATAATAATAAACTATGGTAAGTAGGTATTGAGAATATAGAAATTATAAAAATTATAATAACAATAAAAACTAAACTAAAAATTAAATAAATCTAAAATCAAACAACAATTTCTGTTTATTTTCTTCTTCTTCTTCTTCGACGTCGTTCATAACAAAGTTTTGTAAAAGTAAACGAAAGAAAGAATGACAAACAAAAAAAAAAGAAATAAAGTTTCATTCTCGGTATAGGCATACGTTGAAAAATCGAAATCATAAGACTCGTTACGAGTTTACGTTATTAATTAAATATTTATTGTAAATATGTATTAATATATTTCTATGTACTTATGTATGTGATAAATAAATAGTAACACACATATGTATGTGGGTCTGTATGTTCAGTGTAATACAAAACACCTATCAATATGTTCTGTCGTTCACAATGTGTTGTGTGTTCTTTGAACCAAACGTAATAATTGGAATAAACAATAACGACCAACAACAAATAGTCACATTAAATAAATGATTGCTGGGGCCGGGCCCGGCCGGTAGATGTTTAAGCTTTACCAACGGCAACAACAACCACGCATTTTTCTGTCCGTTTGTTTTAGTTTTCCACCCTCTCAGTCGCCATCAATTAACTAACGGCAGTACAGTGGGTGGTCGATACAATGAATGGAGTTCACCTTCCTACAGAATGCATTCGAATGATGTTTGTCTTTGTGAGACAGGTTAGCGTTGGAAACGATGCAATTGACCTATTTTCGAACTAAACCCAACTCTGGCGGCTAAGTCGGTGTCAATGTTGTTTGGCTACTTTCAAAAAACTAAACATACACCGGGTTACTACTCGACAGTTATGCCTTCAGACTTCAGCTGACCGAATGTCTTGCACAGACAGTTGGTCTAAATCCATTAACAAGATTAGTTTCTGACGGTCTTTGATGAGAATTTACATTAGCATAAACTGTCGATTTTACTAGACGATGTTCATGTTTTTTAATTACTTTGAATGTCACATCTTATCAGTAGCAAAGAATGAATAAGAAAACGTTATTTATGTTTTCGAAGAGATTTCGAATTAAAAGAATTCAATGTAAGGTTGTGCTTTTCCATAACTGGAATCATGTTTAGCTTTTAATTAAGACCATCGGAGTAACGGGTTTCTTATACTGAGTATGAGTTTCATTTGGATTCGGCGATGCGCCAAATATGAGCGATTTGGTTATCCTATCGAGACCTAGCATATTTTTTTCCTCCATAGAAATTATATAAAGCACACTCTGTTTGGAAAGTTTCAAACCAACAAAAAAACGTTATCAAAATTGTGCGTCATTTTAACACAGACCGAAACCCAAGTGCAATCTGGTAGTGCTTCTTCAGGTCTATCACCTATAGCTCCAAATATGAAACATTAATTGGGTGTGAAATTCAGTTGGATGAATGGGGGCTCTATTAAAATATGGATCAATCTAATGCATATTGCGAGCTGATTTCTTATGATACGAATGGTGTCGAAAAAATTTTTCAAGGACACATGGAGGCTCAAATGAACACGCATTTTCTCATGAATCCATATACATTCTGGACTCTTTGACCGACCCCTCAGAGGTGATAATTATAAATGTGGAGATGAGGTGGATATAAATAGAGGGAAAAAAGAGATTTTCCCCACGAATCAATACATACAAAGGGGTCCCAAAATCCAATACTCAATACAAAATAAGTTTTTCTTTGTCAGATCTACGACTGGACATGGTACGATTTTTCTAATCATCTATTGTTTACAGGATTTTGACAGTTCCATAATCCTAGTAAACTGCATTCCAAATTGCGACTTAAGGTTATGTTACATGGATCGAAATGCCAGTTTTTTTCTTTTGTTGGGAGAATTTGACATTCATCTGTGCATCTCAAAATTTGGGTTTGGGTTTTTTCAAAATTTTTGAAAACTCGTCCAGATTTGCTGCGAAAAATCTCCTCAGAAGAAGTCATGATAGTCCCATGTCAGTTCAATTTGACGATTCGAAATCGCAATAACTCAATTTTTGTTGTTTTCACTTTTTCAAAAACCATTAAATTTCACTCAAATAAATATACTGCATTTTTGTGTGTAGATACTGAATGCTTTCAGCTAGGTAGAGTTGGCACCATTAGACATAAGGTAGCGTGCTAGCCGACGCTATACGACAAATGAAGCACAAATGAATTAAGCCGTTTTCCATAATTTTTTTTTAAAAATTATTTTTATACAATGATGCACTTCAATACCTTTCCAATTCATTGTATCTCGTGACCACTGTAGTTCTACGCTGTATCGTAAACGAGGTGTAACCGGCAACCAACCAACCAACCCATCACCGCGACAAACAAACCAAATTCACACTTTTATTGCTTTTACATTCGTATTTATCTGGTTTACATTTCTCACAAATCAATGATGATTACGAGTGGGCCCTTCCTTTTCAATAGTCAAATAAAAATAAAAACAAAGCCCAAGACCGTCCCGCTCCGTTAGGCCACACAGACACAAGACTACATGTTCTGGTGTTTCGGGGATGACCAACTGACTGACGACGACTGAGTATCCGCACTGGCAGGCGGCTCAGCAGTTCATTTCTGGTTTGTTTTCAGATTGTTGCTAAAGTAAATAAATATATTAAACAAATAAACAAACAACGGCATGGAATGGAATGGAGAGGAGTGGAAAAAAAACAACTTTTGACCATTTCTCAAAATCTTTGTTTGTCCGTGTTGGTGTTGGTGGTGTTTGGCGTTGCTGTATTTGGGGTTCTCGTTCTCGTTTTCGTTGTTCGGTTTTTTGATCTATGGATCATTTATTTATTGTTTACTTGGACTATTTGTCATTGGAATTGAAATTGGAATTAGAAAAAAGCAGCATTTGGTTACAAACAATCCTAAAACAAAAACAATACTCATAAAAACACGTTCATATACTGTTATACTAAAAAGAAAACAAAAACAAAAAATATATAAAATGAAATGAAATATTGTATGGATTTATGTTTTCCTCTTCTTCTACTGGAGAACAATAAAATCGAATTTAAATAATGCAAAGCTCATTTGCATTTGATAGATTATCGATGTGAAATGAATAAAGTTATTGAAGTATTGTATCGTATCGTACAATACGATTTAGTTAGTTAATGTCAAAAAAGCCAATGGTAAACGGGTGGTTTAAATGAAAATGAAACTCTTAAAATTCTGGCCAAAGTAAAAATGTTTGTGATTTTTTCAATTCAATTGGAGACTATTAATAACATTGATAACTATATACACATACATACATACGTAAGCATTTCAATATGTTCAAATCTATATAAAATGTTGGTTTAACATTTGCAGTGATTTCAAGAAATGTTGCATTTGTAAATTCCAGTAATGGAGATGAATTGAAATCTGATACTTAATTCTTAATTAAATATATTTGAATTCAATTCACAATAGTCCAACTTGTTTTTATTATTTTTTGAATTCATTTGAGGTTTACGAAAATTCACAGAATTTCAAATATTATCGGTGAGTAACGGATTAGCTTAGACACCGTTCTGCCACTGAGAAAACTTTTCCCACGACTATGAGTTTCTCAATGCAATGTTTTAGGGGAACATGTTGAGAAATCTGGTCTCAAAATCACTCTGAACAATCATCGGTGTTTGAGCCATTTAAGTAAGAAATGAAGGAAGACTTTTTGAAGATTAGAACATGGTCTCAGCGGTAGAAGGTTAAATTCTTTAGGATCATACTGCTTCTCGTATCTTATAAATGTCCCGGAAATGAAATTCAATGATCTCAAGACGTAGTTCTGGTTAGTTAGACGTACACTATCAACTTTTGGTCCCAACAGCCTGCAGTTATCAGAGTTGAAAACTATGGCTTAACGGTCCCTAATCTATATAGATTCCTTCTAAGCTCATAGGGGTTGTCTAAGAGTATCCCGTAGTCTTACTTACAGACTAATATTTGGCCAGCTATAAGCATCCCAACAGCTGTAGTGAGTATACAACTTGTATTGCACACAGTTCACTGATTCAAGAGATGTTCCCCGTCAGTTTCTTCATGGAATGTTAAGGGAAATAAGTAAGTAATAGCTGAAGTTTATTCCAGGCATCCTAAAAATGTTGGTCTTAAAGGGTGAGAAGTGGGAGAAATACAAATACAATTTCTTAATTAGCAAACTTTGCACCAAAAAATAACATGAAGAACATAAACAAACTACCACTACCAATGTCATTCTGTCAAGCTGCCCATAACACCCACTTTTGAGTATTTTTTGCTATACGTTTTTCGTAATTTAGAAACCTTTTTCAAACACGTTTCCTCCACAATTCTTTGTTGATGAAAGTGCAATTTCTTTCAGATTGATTTTTATTTAATTTTTAAATATTCCTAGAATTAAATGTCTTTTAACGAGTTCACTAATATAGAAATGTTCGATTACCAAGAATGCCTTCAAAAATATGTATGTATATATGTATGTATGTATGTAAATTGTTGGGAATTTTATGATAAATTAAAAATACAACAATCTCTGCACATTAAGTAATATTCACTTAATTACAACAAACATTTTTACAACAGAGAGAAGAAAAACAAATGAAAAATTATTTGAAAAATACCAACGTAAAACTAAACATTTTTATTGTTTTCGCTATTTTTGAAAAGGGTCCCCTCTCTTCTTCTTCTTTGCAGTAGTTATATAGAAAGTATTATAAAGCATAGATCGTATAGAGTTCATAGGGCATGTCTGAATGGAAATGAAAAATAATAATAATGTAAATAATAATTACTTGTTCTTTTTTTTTTTAAAATTCAGACTAAGTCAAACGTTACAAAAACAATTTAATTACACACAGAGAGACACAGACACACACACTTTTAGAGAGACACCGACAGGCAATATCATATTTGAACACACACCTACGTTTCTTTTTTATCTAAATTAAAAAAAAAGAGAAAATGATAAAAAAAAAACACACAGAATTACAAATAATAAACAATTGATGTAGTTCCTTTTTAGTTTTGCTCCTGTTTGGAAAATGAAACAAATGAACTAAATTAAGAAGAAATACGTATGCGGGGGGAGAAATGTACAACACCATCAACTTCAAGGTATTCTGCTCATTTGTAAAATTGAAAATATTTCCTTTCTTCTGCTTTGTTGCTTCGTTTCATTTGCAATAGTAGAGTTGTGCTCTATGCGAAAAGGAAAGGATTTCATACACCCTCGCACACTTGCACAGCGAAGCCGAGAGAAACCAGTGTTTGTGCGAGAGTGAGTAGCGCTGAATGCTGCTGACTATGCGTTTGTATTTGTGTGAGGATATATGGAACAGAACAAATACAACAAAAAAAAAACAGCAACACAACAGTCTATACTCTAAATTAAGCAATGAACGGTTTACAACATAGAAATTACAGGAACACTCTTGCACCC
Source organism: Hydrotaea cyrtoneurina (assembly GCA_958296145.1). Classification (NCBI taxonomy): domain Eukaryota; kingdom Metazoa; phylum Arthropoda; class Insecta; order Diptera; family Muscidae; genus Hydrotaea; species Hydrotaea cyrtoneurina. The sequence goes on along the minus strand of OY282512.1, from coordinate 148,275,890 downwards.
GTCCACTGTCAGCCACCCACCTGCAGGCACACGAAGCCGAGTCGCAGCATAAGGAAGTCTGCGTGTGCGTGTATGTGTGTGGTAGTAGGAGAAGTAATAATGCCAGCAGTAGCACAATATGTAGAGACTGCATACGTACGTATGAGAGTAGAAACGTACAAAGGCAAATACGAATACAAACACAAACAGAAATACAAATAGTGCTGAAATAGTCTAAAAATAAAACTAAATGAAAAATGATGAAAATGAAGGCAAGTACGACGGGGGGAAAAAAACAAGAAAAATTATTACAATGAAAACGGAGCTTAGACCCCACCTCATCACCCCCAACTAATACAGGGCCAACGGTAGATAGACTAAAGGAGAGAGTGCGAGAGAGAGCAAGCGAAATAACTCATCATAAGGTGGTGGCTGACATCGAGGTATCCCCAATGTATCACAGTGGTTCCTACAAAAACAAAAATGGAATAGTAATTACTTATCTCAGGAGCAACGGAAAGTTAGCGTTACCAGGGCAAAACGCAGGTTGCTAACAAGTTTTCGCTCCTGGTGCGTGTGATGGACGAGATGCCCGTAACAAAAGATTGAGTACATTTGTAGCTCCTATTAAAGCACTTCTAACATGCACGGCGATTTTCTAGAGCCCTGGAGAAAATCATATAAAGTTTGTCAACTGAAATTGTGCAATTTACTACAGGAGATTTCTTTAACATGGCTTTGACATGAAGAGCTTGGCTTGAAGAATCGTTGTGATGTCAAAAGCTCTCAGTTATGTATTCTAAAGAGATCGTCGTATGTTCGATTTTGAAATATTTTTTTTTTTTGGCCCCAACGTTTCAGTTTATCCAGTGTTCAGTCGCATTCGCCTCCTAAAGGCCACTGATTTCCGGTGTAGATAGTCCTAGGCGTTTTTTTTGCACGTACATAAACCGAACATCAACGAAAATCATAAAAGACTGTGAATCGGGTCGGTACACTGATAAAATAAATAGCTCTCAAGCATGTGTTCATAATTTTTACTCGAAGGTTTATTAAAAAAACGCCGACAGTGCTTAACAAAGGGCTCAGTTTAATTAAATAAAAATAAATTTAAATAAAGGACAATGTACTCTTTGGGGTGGTCTCTTCGTGGCAACCACGTGTATATTTTATGGCAGACAGGCTGACTCTGCCGACCAACGATCGCCTAATAATTATATTACCTTAAAAAATAAATGCGAAACCAAAAGCCGTCGCCGCCAGCATATTCGATTGTGTTTAGACACTAAGACTGTAAACTTACTGGAGAGACTTAGAGAGAGACAGAGAGAGAGATAGAGTGCTAGGCTGGATAACTCATCATAAGGTTAAAAGCAAAACACATACTCTTAGCCACGGAGGGTGGGGTAGACTCTAACGTATTGGTTTGAAGGGGTTCCCTATATCGGTGGCCTGCTAAGCGAAGGAGTGAGTGTGGGGAGGGGGGCGAAATGGGAGCGGGAAATTTGTATAAATACAAATATAAATCTAAATAAATGAGAAACATGTTAAAGTTACTGATAATGTACATGAACAACAGGCTGACGATGATGTGAAACAGGACGACAAGTGGGAGGAACGACGACAATGATGTCGATGTGGCTGCTGCTGCTTTAGGGTGGGCGGCTAAAGTGGATGAGTGTTTGTGTGTTCAGGCTGTGTTGGGCTTAAAGGTGGCTGCTGTTGTTTAGAGGGGAAAAAAGGGTTTTGTTCTGTGCTGTTCTCCCCGTAAATGATGGCTGCTGTTGCTACTGCCAATGTTGTTCTTGTTGTTGATTTTAATACATTTTAACAAAAAGGAAAACTACATTTCAATCAGAGAGGGAAAACACCCACACACACACACCTACATAAATATTTACTTTTTTTCCCTGGCTGCCATACTTAATGGTTTTGTTTGCCAAAGAGCTTGGCTGTGGCAGCAACAGCAACAGCAGCAAAATCAAATGAAATGTAATATACGACGAGAATACATACACACATATGTATGTATGTATGTATGTAAACGATATGTATTCTGTGTTCTCTAAATGAAAGTTTTCTCAAGTAGAAAACACTACTACAACAACAAAGCTTTTACCGGAAATAAATAAAAACCAGAAGAAAAAACATTAACATTAAAACGGAAAAAGGAAAACATCAACAACAACAAGAAGGAAAAATCGCACAACACATTAAGATCAAACAACAACACACACTTAGGTAGGCAGGTTGGGAGGTAGGTGTGATGAAGTATGAAGAGAGCAAAGGAGGGGCGTATGAGGGGCTTAACAACATATTTCAAACAAACAAAAAATTCGTCACAATAAACTGATTTCTTTTTTTTTATGGTTAAATAAATAAATACAACAACAGAAAACGGAGATTTTGAAACTCACATACGACAAACATAGAGATTTTAGATCATAACAAGGTAAGTACCATAAATTGTAGACACACACACACACACACAAGAAAAAAAGGAGGCTACATACGACAACAATCACTTTATTTATGTAAAATAACCATTACGAATACGAAAACGGAAACGGAAAAAAAAGAACAAAATTAAACAGAAATTGTTGAGTTTTTTGTTTTCTAGATAACTTTTACAAATCTGAAACAATATTGAAAATACCATACAAAAACAACAACAACAAAAAAGACAAAAATTAAAAAAATAAGGCTCAAAAAAATACCGACAAACACAAAAATAATAAATAATATTGGTTAATTGTACATTTAATAGATTTAAATTGTTGTTAGAATCAATAATCATAAAATACAAACAGAAAACAAAAAACACAAACAAACGAAAAGAATGAGACAAATATTTCGACAATTGTTTTTTTTTTTTGTTTGTTTAAGGTTTATACAATACTAGCGGTCACCGGGCAGCCCATCCCAACATTTCGTGTTTAAACTTTTTTGTTTTCTTCTTCCAGCGCAGAAAACCAAAACGTAACGTTTAATTTTGGTTTCTCGGCTTTTCAAATTTTTCAAAATTCAGTTTTCTTTAAACGGCTTTTGGTTTTTCCTTTTTCTGTTTTTTTTTTTCGTTTTTGGTAGTTGGAAAATTTTTCTTGTTGTTTTGCTATGCTTTTTGTGGCATTTAGTAAATATGAGGGTTTATTCTATTTATTTATATTTTCTTTTTTTTTTAGATTAAAATTATAACAAAACTCAAAAATGAGGGGATTGGAAATCATACATATTCAAAGTCAACAAAAGCTTTTTATTTATACATTGATATACAATTCGGTTTTTTTAATTGGTTTTGTTTTTGTTTTTTTTTTTTGCAGTGTACTTTGTTGAACGAGACAAAAACGGAAAATGTAACAACTATGGAATGTATTTATTTACAAAACAGATGATCGGAAAATATTCCAAATGAAATTCGAACTAAAAATCCATTGATTTGTTGATAATGTAAATATTTTACAGGTTGTTTGAAACGGAATACAGAACACAAGAAACTGAACAAACAAAATAACAGAGAGAGAGAGAGAGGGAATATTAAATGAGTAAATTGTATTAAAAATTCGTTTTGAGTTTATTTTTCTTTTGTTTTGGTGCTTTTTTTCCAACCTAACTAAAAACTACTCTATGGGTAGAAGTTACAAAAGGGATTTAGTGGCATTAAATTTGATTTAATATTTATGCATGTATTTTACATATTAAACATGCGAAGATTATTTCTTCAAAAGGGTTGGGTGAACTTTAAATTGGACTTAACACAAAACAGTACTCCAGTGACTCTCACATAATCTTTCAACTTTAAGCCCAATTATATCTTAAATCTCTTTTTTCTATAGCTCTAATTTCTTCAACTATATAGAAGGGATTCACAATGGGTCTCCAAGTGGAGGTGCATCTTCGGATGTACCACCCTTCTCAACCTAACCTAAGAAAATTCTTGTTGAAGTTAAGATTTTTATTCAAAAACTGAACAAGTGTGAATGAATTGCTTTCGGCCATTTGAATCATGTGTTACATCACAAGATCTCGTTGGCCAATTGTGATCAACTCCGAATGATAACACGGTCTGTAAACTGTTTAGTTTGGCAGATTGATTTACGATTTTTGTAAGATTTTCACCATTTTTGTAGTGAATTTTAATAATTTCAATGCGTTGTTGAAGCGTGTATCATTACATTTTTAGTAATGGCGTAGTTTCTACTCGACAAATGTCAAAAGAATAAAAGCTTCAAAAGTGCCAGCTACCGAAATACCGGGTGATTCAAAATAACACCTCTTGTTGGAGAACCCTGTATTATAACTTACGTTGTTATTCGAAAAAACCACAGAATAAATATTAAAAGAAAAGATAAAAGAGATGAACTGATAAATAGATTAGGAGCATCTGAAATTGCCAGAGGCGATCGTCACGCCCACTTTACATGCGCATAAGTCTTGTTCAGAAATTCTCTTAATGTAAAATTTTGAGTTCATAATGGGAAGACATGATGATTTCAAAGGTAAATGGAATTTAATTGTGGTCATACAGGCTTCATCGGTACACAGTTGCCCAAATGTACAACAAATAGTTTGAAAGCCCATTTTTTAGAGGGGGAAATCACAAAATCTGTTATTTGATTTTAATCGTTAGATTTCTAATCGTTAGACTTGTGCTCCTAGGATTTCATGCAACCGTGAATACTATTCGCGGCGCTAAACACAATTTATGTCCTACATTTCCCGATAATACACACAATGTTCAAACATAATCATTAATTATACCTTTACTCATTCAATATTCATTTTTTTGCGTGTTATTTTCATTTTTTTCTTCTTCTTATTATTAAATACAAAACAAATTAATGGGGTGTCGTTTTATTTATTTTGGATAACAAACAAAACGGAAAACCAACTAAATTTGAATTTGTAAGAGACAAAGGGGAAAAAGAACGAAAAAAATACTTACAAGTCATCACTCCACAAACAAACAAACAAAAAAACGGAAACGTTAATAATCCATAAGGAATAAATACAGATGATAATCAAGATAATTACATAATTATATGTAGTATTTAAGTATAGTACATATGTATTGTATAGAAAACCATAAGAAGAATACATATTTTACATAACGGAATCGAACACAATGGAAAGGAATAAAATGAATGAATGTATGGAATGACATAAAACCATAACCAAACAGACAACAAACGAGGAACAAATAATCAAATACCAAAAACAAAAATGAAAATGAAAGTGGAAACAAAAAACCAAATTGGTACAAATACATTAAAACTGAAAGGAATTACAATAAAACTAACAAACAAACAAAAAAAAAAGGAAAAACACAAAAGAAAGCATTTCAGGAAAATATAGAAACGAAGGAATGAATAAATATGTTTCTCTATTTTTTTTTTATTTTTTTGTTTATACAGAAAACAATTTAACTAATTCCTTAGTTGGTTTTTTCTTTACAGCATCTTTATTGTGGTGTTAAATAACTAATAATAATAATAATAAATAGTTGGATTTTGTATATTTACACAGAGTTCTTGTTTACTATTTCGTGTTCTTTTTTAGACAAAATGTGACAAAATTGGGGATTTTTTTTTTAAATGCGAAAAACTTAGCCTTCAAACCGAGAACAACGAAAAACTTAGGTGGGGGGAAAAAGTAAGTAAACAAATAAATAACAAATAAAAAACTACAAACATTTTTATTTACAAACATTATGGAAAGAAGTGTTCGGCATAGGAGGATATTTAATTTTATGAACTATTTAAAGTCATAAACATTGGAATTGATTTTCTGTTTTCTTCTGCGCTATTCTCCAAATATCCTACTTTTTAATAAATGCTAATGTCCCATCGGATATTTCGTGAAATAATCAAATAAAATGTTCAGCTGAATTACACTACCCCCCGGCCCGCAACCAGTGCCAGTGGATACAAATCAATTAATAAACAAACAACAACAATAACAAAATATTATGTGGTAAACATTATTTGCATAATGGCCTTAACATCAAGTGTATTTATTGAAATGTTTTCTCAACACAACACTTTGCCGTTGAATGGAAAGATATTGGGGGTATTCATGAATTATCAAGGTTGTCCCAAACAGCCAGCCGATGGTGGCCCGTCCCAAAAGAAAGTGAACTACATTTAGGTGCTGTGAAGCCGGTGTTCAAAGTTTGGATGGCTATCAATACTACGAAAACGAAAGGAAACTATTGTTGTTCAATTCCACCATGCTTGGCATTCTGGTTCGTATGCCGGATCTTATGAGTAAGAGAGGAAACTCTTAACGATGTAAAAGTTCGCTAGAAAAAAACATTAGCCGTCAGAAGCCCACTGTGAGCTGTATGTCCGGCTAAGTGAGTTCCTTCATGGAATTTGAAAGGAAATACATGCGATTCTTTGATAATAACAAATGCAATTCAAACTGCCGAAGACTACCCGCCCTCGTATTCAGAAAAACGTAAAAAACCTTTGTTAAGAAAAATGTGTGAAATTTTTTTTTGTATTTGCACACATTTTCATTATCAAAGGTTTTTTTTAAATTGTTATGAATCCGGGGGTCGGACGTACATTGTAAAAGTTTATTTATGAAACTTCGATGGACGACATTTATGAAAACCGCACAATGTTTTCCCACAATCCGGATTTTGCATAATTCCGTTCTTAAAAGAATGGAGATTCCTCGAGGACATACGTTATTGTAGGGCGGAATATATCCCTGAATAGGTTTGTGAAGGATTCGATTCGGTTGCTCAACCGACCAGATTCAATTGGCCATTTGATTTTGCAGAGCCCATTAAACGTTAGGCAGGGCAATCTGACTGTTTTGGAATATTCCATAATGAGGAGTTTAAAAAGAGGATCCGTTGTTTGATTTTCAAGAAATTGTCAAACAAAATTGAGATCACTCGTGAGAACAATTTACTCGTTCCGACAATTTCCATAGAAGTCCTTCCAAAGCCATCTTAGCGTATCGTTCAGTGACCGATGAGGACTGGCATACAAATCTCTCCCGGTTACATTAACAACTCCACTATGATATGATAAACGATTTATTCTTTATATTTATTGAGTTCTTGCATGTTTCTCGACAGTTTTTGAAATTGTGAAAAAGAAAACACCCAGTCACGCTATGCTCGCATACACATGTTGTTGTTTTTATGAAAAACTTGGCAAATAATTTAAAAAAAAAAAAAAAGTCATTGCCAAACTTAGAGCGACCATATCACATTTAATATTAATACAGTTTTGAAAAAGAGATAACAGGAGAAGCTCATTTGCCATAAATTACATTTTCATATCCTGCACAAGTCTCCACACATGGATAAGGAGTAGTGTAATAATTTGCCATGAACACAAACTTTAAAAGGATGATTTTTTACGAACTTTTCAAGTTTTCGATTTGAATACAAAAAAAAATGATTTGTAAACAGAAAACAACAAAACAAAAGTGGCTGAACAAAAGCAAAACGATAAAGAATAGAAAATATTAAATCCCGCACATACAAATTTTCATATTTTCTGCAGTTTTTTCCCTTTTTTATTTTGTATTTTTAATTTTTTATGTTTTGATTTTGATTTTGTTTTGTGATGATGACACAACGAAAAGCAAGCACGGCACATATATCCTGTGTAAGGATTTCGAGGAGAGTGTGAGCGAGAAAAATAAATAGAAATAAGGAAACAGCTAAACACACAGGACCATATACAACAAAAGTAATATAGACACACACACACACATATACATGTACATTAGGGTGACCTTTGTGTCTAGTTTAAATTGATGTTTTGTTTTACAAACGGAAATTGTAAATTTGTATAAACATCTTTTGAGTCTGAAACCTGTCGGGTTTCAAGATCATCATCTACATTAACTGTAGATTATGCTGCAGTTGTAGATCAGCTGATCGAACTTCAACACTAGTGGAGCGATGACTAACTTACACATTAGTAAGACCCAATTTACACGTTTACTTTTTGGCTTGACTTTTTTTTAATTTTCTTTTGGATTTGCTTCCAGGAGTGTATACGTTGACTTTTAGCCTACGATTCTTTGATTTTCTTTTTGACGCTTATATATGAATCTTGTTGATTCGTAAAATTGTCGAAAAGCAAAATGTGTGATGTCAAAAAGAAATTTCAAAAAAAAAACTTAAATTACTGATTTGTGACTTTTTTCTACAAACATGAAAATCATGATTTTAAAATCACGAAAATCAAGTCATCGTGTAAAATGGGTCTATGACAAGATTGACGACGGGTGTATAAAAGTTACTGCGGCGAAGAATGCTGCCCATAACGCAACTCTGCAGGATGTAGAGCTTCATGTGGCAGCTAACAAAAGGTAGAAATGGTATTAAAGGAATGTAAACTGTTCAGACTCGCAAAATTGATAAACGACAATTTTAATAAATTGTCAAACATCAGGCTGAGATCTGTAGCAATGATATGAATGGAAATGGAGATCCGTCGGCAGCTAAGTTAAGTGTAAGGACAATATACAAATGAACTCTGTTCCGAACTAATGACATCAAGCGATCCCATGGACCTTCGGCTATTTAAAGCTGAAGGCTACAAGTTCGTGCAGCATTCATGCTGATTGAATTTCGCTGTACTTTGTCCAGTTCATAGAAAAGGAGATCGCTACGTTTGCACCCACTACCTCAGTGTTACTGAGTCTGCAGACTCTGCATATCACTGAGACTCTGTTACTAGAGACTCTGTTGGAAAATCCATGTGTGACTGAGAAACTAATGAGTCTCTGTAGAATCACACTAACTGATAATGAATCAATCGACTGGGACCTAAATGTTGACACGGCTGGATTTGAAACTTGAAGGACATCCTAATATCCATACATACCGTGTTAGACATTTATATTCTAGGGTATCTGCACAGATGTGTGTATGTGTCTGTGTGTGTGTGTGCAGTGAAGAAAAAAAACATAACGAATGGAATGTCTACAACCACCACCATCTCGCCTCCTCCCCGCCCGCCTCTTTCTCACTTGATGTGCTTGTGAATGTTAAGGATTTACAACTAAAGCCCGCTCGCTCGTTGGCTCGCACACGTTAACTCCCCAAGCACCACGAGGCACCGGAAGCAGGACGCCAAAGGAAGTGGGTGGTCTATTATGATTGTATGAATGAGCGAGCGTATGCATGAGTCCCATTTTTTGGGTGAGCTTTTTCTTGTTGTTGTTTAGCCAGAGCAATAGTTTGCAGTCGTTTTTTCCGGGAGGGTTTTTCTGGTTTTTTGGTTTGGTGGAATTTAACACTATAAATATGCACAAATATCATCGATTTGTTTATTCGCCCAAACGAACGAGCGGAGGAGGAAACAACAGAACATAATAGCAACAACAACACCAACAGAAAATTATGAAAGTTTTAGCTTTAACCATTATTTATATTGTGGCTATATTGTTGTTATCGAGTTTTGGGAGATCTCTATTTTATTGACAACAGCAGCAGCAGCAGCAACAAAACCAAACAAAAAAGTACACAACTTGTACGTTCGGTATTTTGTAGCTCCCTCCACTTCCCCACAAAGAACATTCCCCCCGGTTTGTTCCTAAAAAATATTATGAATTTATTTTATTGTAATGATTGTTATTTTTGTGGAAATGTCGCTCTGTCTGTGTATGTGTGGATGAGAGATAGGATGTGAATGGAAATGTGCTAAGCTTGTGTATGTGTGGGATTTTGTGGACCCTGTTGTATTCGTATTCGTATTCCTATTCGTATGTGTATTGTTAAGCTTTATCTGTGTGTGTACTTTGAGTGTTCGTGTTGTTCAAGTGTTTGGGGATAACATCAGCAACAACAACAGCACTGAATAAAACGCACACACACACACACAGTGAGAGAAAAAGTTTGCTTTGCTTTCACTTGATAAACAACGTTAATAACTATAATAACAATAGTTATGACATTTTGAACCCTCGCCCCCCGCTCCCACTCCCACTCCCACCCCTAAACAGAACGCACACACAACCCCACATTAACAAAAAAAATAAACTATAAAGGAAAATTTAACCCCTCCTCTCATCCAAGCCCACTGGGCTCGAATCAAGTCCATATCTTTTCTGTGGTTGAATTTAATGTTTTCGATAAGTCCTTTTTTTTCAGTAGATTACGACCGACCCAAAAAGCAAACCAAAGCAAATAAATGGAATATTCAGTGAATTTTTCAATTTTTGTCATATTTACCATAAAGACCGACGACCGGCCGTCCCCTTCCGTCCCGAGTCGTCCGACTGTTGTGTGGCTTTTGTCTTAAATTGCTTATATCATAATTAGGGTGACCATCTCTCTACACTACAACATTGTTATGATAATAGATAAACTTTCCCATTGTTAGAAACTCTAAGAGGGGGGGGGGGGGGCAAATGGTGCGGCAGGAGGACTGAATGGCACATTGTTTTGATTTTGTCAAGGACTTTTTTCTTTTTGTGCTCATGCATGTGTGTGTCGGAGGGTGGACAATGAACAATGTACACCGGACAATATGCATTTTAATGTTATGGCCACAAATCAATTATGCGATAAAGTATCGGAAATTAGTTCCGGCAAAATGTCCCGGAAAAGTTCTGAGACAAGAACTGTTGTGGAAGCACTTTTTGCTGGACGTTCGTTAGTTTTTCAAAAAACATATTGTTTGTCATTAGGCTAATTAAACTGGACGCAAAACTTCGGAAGAAACTTTTCTGTCCATCAAAGAATTGTTCTTACTAAATAAGGGGGAAGTTGAAAAAATATCCCCAATGAGTTAGGCCACGTCAAAGACAGCTATTTCAATATGAAAACGAGATAAAATCGTGTAAGTCGACAGTCACTTAAATGTTTTCATTGGAAATAATGGAGAGGGCGTTATTGCACTATTTGACAAATGGTTCCAGAGAGGCTGGACATCCTCAGAAATGGAGGGGCAAGCAAAGTCAAATCGGATGGGACCGAAATATAAGACAATAATCAGTGTAGTTCGCCATTTGGTCATTCAAAAATACGGCGACAGATTTTTGTATTCGCGAGATAAGGGACCATAAATCCCAGGTCACTCGGTATGGGGTTTACATGAAAACATGAACCGATACCCATTCCTACTTCTATTTCGTGAGGAAATGGTTTTGATGAAGACCTTCCTTCATCTGTGATTCCTATGTAGAGCGGCATAACCTCAAATCACAAGGGATATTTTTCTAAAGACTATGTCAAAATATCAACCGTTTTGATACAGATTCAACACGCTTGGCTATCCATTACCAGTGCCACGATTGGTCACGTTCGGATCTCGCGTATGGCTTCTAAAGCGGAGGGTTCCAAATGAAGGAAATTAACAGGAAAACATTGATTGTTTTTGGGATATTTCTGTAGGGTTCATTCTTAGCCTGTACAAATGAAGTTTTAGTGTACAAAATGTCATTGCAATCAATTGGTTTTTGCGAGCTTTGCACATTGAGTGCCAGAATAGTTGAATGGACCATCTATTTTGTGACCGTATTGGGAAAACTGTGTATCAAAACTGATTAATCAAATGGAAAATACTGATTTTAACCCGAATTATAATTCTCTTATTAGCTATGCCTAAAAGTATGCAATATATGTTCTAGAAAATCTTAGAAGGCTGTCAATAAAGTTTTTCATTGATTGTGAGTTGTTCATTAACTTAGCACTATTTTCAGGATATAACTCCTGTCGAATGAAACTAATTTGTTAAGATTTTCTGAAATCTGCGGTAATTACAAAAGTGGAATTTATTATCAAACATTTATTATCAAATAAGAAATTATTCCTATTTCTTTTTTTTTGGCAAAAACAGCATTTCGAGGAAGTCAGACTTCAGTTGCTGGGCTCACAATTTCCGACTACTTCGAAATACCACAGCACTTACGAAACCCCTTGAGAATACAATGAAAACGAGCTTATGGATTTTATGCGCTTCTGAGAAGTTGAGCGTTGGAAAACAGCCTCAAAAGGTGTTGAACCTCTTACAGTTTTCTTGGTACGTAGCAATATTTCAGTTTTCCCGGATAGCCGTATGCAATAGAAGCCTTGAATTTTCTTTACTACGTACATGAATTCAACAACTGCTGTGTACGTGAGTTGTACTGCGTAGGTGTGTAAATGGAAATGCTGATTGGCAGGACTTTACAATGCAACTATTATTAATTGTTTTCGATGGAATTTGGAAATACCGACAAGTCATTCTCTATTCACTTTTCCCAATGAATTAGCAGTCAAGTCATTGGTGCAAATTGGCAGGCAGCTCGTGTTGTATGGATGCCTGTGAGCGCATTTATGTGTATGTGTGTGTGTGTGTGTGTCTGTATCCTTGATTAGTGGACACACACAGAATATTTAGGGTATTCAGAATTCATATTCAATCGGCCGAATGACACCCACAATAATCACACGAAGCAGCCAGTTAATGTTTGTGTTTGTTCAATTCAATTAATTGGCTGAATTGCATTAATTAATATATTAATTGAGCTACTCCACTGGCTGGCGATTAATACGTTTATTAATTTTTTAATTGATGACTTTTCTTTAATTTTAAAGGCCAATTTAGGAATTCACATAATGTGATTCCAAACAAATTTCGTAAATTTTTTTTTTTTTTAGATTTATTTCTGAAGTTCCGTATCGGGCGAAGCCTTGAACTAAATGTCACTTAACAGTCATTTAGGAGTGAAACCCACATTCACTTAAAACGAAGCCTCCTTCTGCTCGCTTCTGCCATATGGAAGAGTATCATCTAATTTGATTTCAGTGACGGTGGTTGTGGTCTACACCACCAACGCCATCACCACTTTCATCTCACTGCCAATGAGAAGGTTACCACCATTATGGTGGATGAGGGCAGGTTGGGAGGCCGTAGTGGGACGATGTTCGCTTGGAGAGGTGTTTATTAAACAAATGTAGGTCGATGAGAGATGTTTTAATTGGTTTTGAAAGTCACGTACGTGAAGAACTTCTCTGGTGTGGTTTCCACTACACAGTGGGTGCACAGCATCGGCACAAGTGGTGATTACAAAACACATCGATTTGAATGTCGAAAAAAAATTATCAGTTTTTTCTTCTTCGAAATGTGCTGAATGTGTGTGTGTGTGTGTTATAGAATTTGAAAATATAATAGCTGAGCTTCGAAGCAAAAACACAAGAAATGCTGTAATTATCACACAAGTACAGAATCTTTAATTAAATGAACAGCGGTGTTCGAAATAATAGCAATTAAAATAAACATCTGCTGATGATTACGTTTCGGGGGTGGGGGGTTATGTGGCAAACAGGAGATTCAAATTTTTAATTAGAATTTATTTCTACGCTAAGAGCTTGAACTGTTCTGGAAATTTGAAACATCAACGATGAAACATATCAAATACGCAGTTTAACAGTACATGTCATATCCTAGTCAAGGGCTAGCTAGTTAAGAAGGACCGTGTACAATTTACAGTCATAGGTCACGGCCTCTGATGTTGATCATTGTCATGTCTTACAAGCTGTTGGCGGACAACTCTTGATACTGCAGACGTATTCAAACCAAATGTTCAACTTTAATTTCATTTTAGCTATTTCTTATATAGCTGAAACTACGCATAGCAAAGCAAGTCTATCCATATAATTGCCGAAACGTTCCAAATCATTACCATTAATTTCGCTAACGAATCTCTGTTCTATGTCTGCAAATGTTTCACTATTACAATGAAACCGTTTCGTTGTTACAATTAAACAAAATCCCAATGAAAACTTCTCCGCAATGATACGATTTCTTGTTCTTAATATTTAGGAAACTGGTGTCACTAACATTTCCCCAACAAAATTCGACATTTTTCCATATAACGAGTTAGACTCTTTGTTACGGCCAACCGCACCGCACCGCACACATAATTCCACACATTCCATACGAAAATCTAACCGTGTTTCTTAGTTTCGCTAATCATTGTTTGGACAGAGCGGCGAGGGGTGAATGGTAGCCCCCAGACTATCACATGGAGCAATTAAATAACCCATATCCTGTCCCAAAGAACTTTATCAAATTTAATTATTTGCCATAACTTGTGCATGTCATTAAAAACAAAAAAAAAAGGAGACTAAAACTAAAAATGGGCAAGTGGAAAACAGTGTACGAGTACTAAAAACATATTGTGAATTAACCTAAATTCAATTTTTTATGACACTTTTGTGTTTCATTAGTCGCTGCTGCTGGTGGTGGTGTTGTTGTTGTTGTTGTTGTTGTTTGTACTCCTTGGAACGACACCGACAACTTTAAGGAAGTATCAATGCTTGTGTACGAACATTCGCCCATTTGGTGGAGGGGGGGGGGGGGGTGGTGTGGGTGTGATTTCGCCTAGAAGTTGTGAAAGTATTTAGCAAACTTTTAGGCTAGGCATCCGAACCGGAATGAGTAAGTGGGTGGGACGGCGTTTGAATAAACGAACAATACGCGTACACTGGTTTCATCTGATTATTCAGATTCAGTGTGTGTGGCTGTGTGTCTGTGTGTGTACGAGGGAGTGTAGAAGTGGAGGAGGGTACGTGTCATTGTTCGGTGCGTACATAAAATCACATAAGAAGGATACAATGTATGCACACACATGTCTGTATTGTACGTTTGTGCAAATGTACAGCCAGATGAATGTACATCTGTTTGTAGGACTGTGTGTGTTCATAATAAATGTGTACACATTATAATTATAAACTATAATTTTTCAAACAAAGTTAGTTTTTATTGCCGTTTTTTGTTTGTTTTTCTCCGTTTTCTTCCTTTTGTGTGTGTGTGTGTGTGCGTGTTTTCTCAAAATGTTGTTGTTTCTGTTGTCGTTGATGATGTTCCTCGTCGGCTGGTTGCTGTTGTTTGTATCAACAACAATAGTAATAAAATATGGGAATAATGAAATAAAAATGTTTACATACATATGTATATATGTATGTATGTGTGTGCGTTTTGCATTTGCACACACAACACTGTGCGATTTTTTTTTGTGTCCTCATCATCGTCATCATCAACGGCCACGACAAGGACAAGGGGAACAGTAACAGCAACAGCAACAACAACGACAAACATGAATTGTTGCGATGTCGTTGTTGTTTTGTTGTAGTTTTTCATTTTATAGTTTTTTTTTTTGTATTTTTATATTTCAACATCCTTTTCCGTTTTAACTCTCGTCTGCTCTGATGTCGTTTCTTGTCGGTGTATGAGTGAGTAGACACAGTTCGCTCACACACATATGAGTGAGCATGCAAGTGTGTATGGATATCAGTGCGTACACACATCCATATATATATATGTGTGTGTGTGTGTGTGTGTATGTATATTCAGATGTGTTACGCTGCGAAAAACAAACGTGAACAGTTCCTTTCCTTTCTGAGTTTTGGCTGCAGCGGGATGAGTAGGAGAACAGGAAGCAGAAGAAGAAGAAAAAAACCAGGGGTTTGGACAGAATTCGGTAGTAGTTTTTTCTTTTTTTTTTTGTTGAAGTGCGCGCGCGCTTTACCACTTCAGATGTTTTATACACTCGTCGTCGTTGCCGTGTTTATTCGTTCACCATTCCATATTTTTCCCCATTTTTTGTTTGTTTCATAAACTGCAGACATCATAAAATACATACAAAAAAAAAACCAACCATATTTTTGTGTGGTGTTTTTTTTTCGCAAACCGAAAAAAACATATTAAGCCATATTTGTGTTATGGAAAAAATCTTTAGGTTGCATTAAGTAAAAAAAACAACTACGTACTCAATTTGTTGTTGCTTTACATTGTTTTGTTGGTATATAAATTTGAAGTAATAGCGAGAAGGAGAGAGTGTATGTGTGTGTGTGTGCGATTTTTTGTTGGGTTTTTCTTTATTATAATTATTATTTTTTGTTGTTTTTGTAAAGGGAGTTGAGAGAAAAAAAGGTGGGAAGCAAATTTAACCCGTCTCAATTTGTTATACAAACAAAAAACTTAAATTTCAACAAATTAATTTTTATTAAATTCTTTCAAAAATAATAAGAAAAAAAAAACAAAAGTTCCTTCGGTTATTTTAAATTTTAATACGAACGGAAACAGACAAACAAAGTGAATTAATTGAAACTACTAAAGAAAGAAATGAAAAAAATAAATAAAAACTAATGGATTAAATAATTATCCTTCAAGTCTTAGGGGACTCTTTGTTCTCAGGATAATGTAATTTAAAGTTTTTGCTGTGAAGCTTTATAAAGTTTTCAAAAGTCTTCAAATAAGTAAATATTTCTAATAAACTCGTAGTCATTGTTAACATCCCTAAAGAGAACTACAATTTATTTTCCGTTTCCGTTGTTACCTTGGCAAACTCAAATGCTGTATTTGATTTGATTCATGCATTTATGTTTAAAAGCCAACTGAGACAAGTTTTTTAAGTAAATATTTCTAATAAACTCGTAGTGTTAACATCCCTAAAGAGAACTAAAATTAATTTTCCGTTTCTCTTGTTACCTTGGCAAACTCAAATGCTGTATTTGATTTGATTCATGCATTTATGTTTAAAAGCCAACTGAGACAAGTTTTTTTTTGGAGTCATCAACCTCAAACAGCTGATGGCCATTAAATACTCATTATGTTGATCCCTTGTTGCCATTGCCAATTTGCAGTATGCCGTGCAATAAATTGTCCGTCCGAAGCCCTTCATACGATAATCTAAGTGAATGCCGATATTTAAACTGGAATTCAGCTTTAATCCTCCCATTCATTTCGGATATGAGCGAATGTTTCGTTTGAAATTAATTCGGTAAATCAATATGACGAATTGTTTGATCGCATACATAATTATCCGTGCTTCGTAATTAGTTTACTTATTTATTATTATTTATTTCGCATTTCTGTTTATTTTGAAATTATGCCCCCTTTCACATGAGAAAGAAGTGTCTTCCCGTCCCTTTCATCGTCATTGGACATGAGTGATAGACAAGTTATTTTCCAAAAATTTCCAATTGGGAAAACACTTTACGAGCAACATTACTTTCAGTGTAATTCATTAAAATAATCCGGCTTCGGTATTCTGAATGCATAATAATCGCAAATGGATGATTTCAAAAATATCACTGTCAAAATATTCCCTTTCACTTAAATTCGCATTTTAAAAGCCTTTCGTTCCGCAAGTCACCTGTCAAACAAAAGTTTGAAAACTTTTGCTGGAACATTGATACAGGTGAGACGGGCAAATCTCAAAAATATGAATACAATTACACGAGGTAATTGTGAAAGACATTTGGCAAAACTAAAATCAACATTTTACATTTTATGCATAAATATTTTGAAGCTGTCACAACTATGTCACAGAGCACGAGTTCACACAATCCTGCAGCTCTTTCGTTCTGTCCCGCCACTAATCTGTGGAGTTCGGTCGGCAATGTTTAACTTTAACCTTTACAGACGTATTTGGCGTATTGCTGGTGGCGACTGCCCTCAAGTAAATCAAATATATTGTTCCGAACTCATATCAAATTCATTATTAATGCGGCAAGTACATGCCATCAAAATGACATAACCTATATTCCGCTAAACGTTACATTTCATTTCATCACACAAATTGTTTCATATTTTAACGACCACAGACACACAGAGAGACAGGGAGAGAGACAGTGACGGAGAGAGAGAGGGGGGGAGGAGTAAGCAGTGACTGAGAGAAAGAAGGAGATGTAGAGAAGAAGAATTTTGAAATCGGTCAGGTCGGTCGTCTGTTGCTTGACAGTCCTTAATATTCGTAATTGTTTATTTTTGTTGTTGTATCTGGCTGACTGCGGCTGGGCTGCTGTTGCTGCCGTTGTTGTTGTCCTGGGCACTCTCTTTACGTTTCTCCAACATACTTTATTCATTAGCGTG
The DNA here is from genome assembly GCA_958296145.1 of Hydrotaea cyrtoneurina. Classification (NCBI taxonomy): domain Eukaryota; kingdom Metazoa; phylum Arthropoda; class Insecta; order Diptera; family Muscidae; genus Hydrotaea; species Hydrotaea cyrtoneurina. The sequence goes on along the minus strand of OY282512.1, from coordinate 148,258,071 downwards.
ATTGTTTTTCTTTGCTCTACAGCAGTATCCATCCTTTATCCTTTTTCTTTTTGCTGCTGTTGTTGTTGTTGTTGCTCCTGTAGATATTTTTCTTTTCTTATAAGCGTCATTCTTTAATTAATTATTACATTGTTTAACTTTTTGCTTAACACACTTACACACTACAACAATGTAGGGCGAGAGAGACAGAGAGAGCGAGAGAGGCAAAGGGAGCACAAGCAAGATAAGGGAAAATGCAAGCTTTCTATGCCGCCATAATGGGATTTTGTAAGGACGAAATAAAACAAAAGGGGTAGCTTGATGGTCAATTAAAGCCGATCATAAATTACCCTACAACACTGAGGCCTCTCTACTCTATGGCAACATGACTTTAGACACATCGGGATTCCATCACACTTTGAACAACGTATGTAATACGATAGGGCCAATACGGAAAAGTTACCCAAACTGGCACCTGAAGGATTCGGAGTGATGTTAAAGCAACCGTTAGGTGAGTGCCACTTGATATTGAACAGACGACTCTTGGTTTGCGAGCCGAACGATGTAACCAACGCAAAACAGCAAACAAAGTTTATGAGTCTTCGATTGCATCGGTTGTGGAGTCTCAAGGACTCTGTAGAAAGTGACAAGCACCATGATCATAAACAAAATCTTAGGCTGATTTTCGCTTGGGCTTCTAGAAATGTTCTATCACACAATGCCCCTTTTGATTGTGGACAAACATATACAACTGTGGAGTCCCCGTAGTCCTTGAGGCCATGGGCTGACCAGACTCTATGGCAGGATTGCAACACACGACCTCTACGCCAACAACTCATCGAGTCGATATCAAATGGCCCCTATTTTATATCAACATAACCGCATATGTGATTTTTTTCTATTAAATAGCCCGGCGAACACCAGCTGTGTTTTAGATTGTGGAATAAACACAATTTTAACCGGAATGCGTCAGTATCGTAAATCCATCAAACAACTTGAAATCCTTTATGAATTATTAAAAGTGAACAACCGACTTTCATGGACATTTTGCCCACACATACAAAGAGGTAGTTTTAAATTGGAAAATAACGAATTATTCGTATTTAAAAAAAAACGAATGTAAAACCACGAATTATCCCTTCGGCATATTCTAGAAGAACCGTTTTCGAATGGCCATTGAATGACAGTCCTACAAACGCCCACAGGTGAGGCTATTCCATCTTCTGAATCGATCGGTAATCCCAAGGATCAGAATGTATAATTGAATCTCATATGTGGAGTTCCCACATTCCACGATTGTAAATTATTTGGCAAAGTTTTAACTGAACGACCAAAGTCCAATTGTAAAACTTACCAGCAAGCTGTGAGACTATCATTCAGGATCAAATCCGGCGTAACAGATTAATGCATACCATCCAGAAAATTATTATTATTTAAAAAACAGGGGAATTTAGAAATTATACCGAGAACAGCTCGAGGATAGCGAACGGTTCTCCCGTTTGTTCGTTTGATGGTTTAATTTAATATGTCTGTCTGATACTTGGCATCCCTTTTCAATTGTTATACTTGACTGACAAGGCAGCTTTCCGACTTTTATTTCATTGTGCCTACAAACATTTAGCCATGACAGTTCCTTATTTCATTATGTGGAGGGTAGGGTGCTTGCAAGGCATGAAGTCTTAAGTAGCATATGATGCCTTTCTTTTCAACGAAATTCAAAAAACAACTACGTTTCAATTCATGTTGTTGTTCTGTAAAGACGTTTTGCTACTTCCTCGTGCTGCTCATTGTGCCGCTCCTGCGCCTCCGCAGCCCATCTTGTATACAAGTAAAGTCCTTCTGTTCCTTCGTTGTTTTGTTTGTTTCATTTCTTTTTCTCATGAAAAGGGACGGGATGGGGGGTTTTTTAAAAGACAACGGGACCAAGAAAGCTTCTGCTTTCTATTCATGAAGAAAATCGGAAAAAATACACAAACAAAGGAAAAAAGGGGTTATCCTGTCACTTGAAAATGTTGACATGTTCAAAAGAAATTAGGGGTAATTGACTTGTTTAAAATTATTTAGATTTTTTTTCTCTTCTTCTGATATGTATATATATATAATTTTTTCTTCTTGCTGCTGCTTCTTCCTTTTTTAATAATAAGTAATGCTACAAGGGGAATAAAAAAAAAACAAGAGAAAATAATAAAAGACTGAAAAGGAATCATGATAAGTATACCTATGACCTCAGCAAAGTAGCACAAAATGTCATTATAAAGAATTGTTGTTGTTGTTGTTGTTATTTTTGTTGGGGCTGGGACTTGGGCTGGAGCTGGTGGTACTGTTCTGGTATTACAACAAAAACATGTCTCTCGGTCTATCCTACAAAAAAAATGGTACGATAAAGAAAAACACTCATCGCCAAATATACACAACACTACACACCATAAGTATACCTACATTATATTGTATATCGTATATATCGCAGATGTATGTATATCTATATATATATATATATCTACATACATATTTATTACGATACGATACAATACAATCTACATAAAAAGACTACAACTGTTGTCTTGTGCCATTCTTGATGTTCCTGCCACAACGTTCTTTTTGTTTATATTTTCTTGTCTGCTTGTTGGAGCGGTGGAGGGGTGTAGCGCAAGGGGACAGGAATTGCATGTAACAAATGTTGCTGTCTTTATTTTTCTTTTTTTCGCATTACAAAAGTGTTACAACATTGTGTTGTAACATTTTATTTGATAAAGGATATAATAAAAATGATTATATGCTTATCAAAAAGCATTTCCCCTTCCTCTCGCTCGTGCAAAGGGTGAGAACAAAAACCCAGAAAGGTTTCCCCCCTTTTTTTTCGGTATTAATTTATTAATTAATATTGAGCAAGTTGTGGCACGATGACGAGGGCTAAGAAGTCAAAGTTGATGTACTTCAGGGAATTGAATTACGGTGTTGGAGTTAGAACAAAAAAGAAAGACCCATAACAACAACAAAAACGCAAATTTGAGAGCTGTGACGTTGTAAGACTTCATAAAAATCCCTTAGAATATTTGAAAATTGGTATTAACATTAACATACCGCATAATGTCATTAACCCGAATACCGCTCGTAGTAGAAGCTGCCAGAAGAGCAATTCATTTCTCGTTTGGGAAGAGTGCCGTGGGACAAGGTGGAAGGGTTTACTGTTGCAATTGGCTAAGATTTATGCTGAAGAAATTTCCGGCAATCATTGGTATATTGGCAAGGGCAAACCCGTCTGACAAACTTATTTATTTATTTATTTTATTTTTTTATTTAATTGCAAAATAAAGTAAATTTATATTCTAATTCTGGGACCAAGGGCTAGATTTTTTCAGCGACGGACCAAAGCCTCTGATGGGAATCAAACCCCCACGCTGATAGACAAGCACGCTACCAACTCGCCTACCGCATATTATGAGATTTACTGCCGGTTTCCATTGGAAGCGCTACCAAATGAGTTACAGACTTCATTCAATTCTGGATTTCATATATATTCTAGATATCGACATATGCAACACAAATCCAAAAGAATGACATTTCATTCCTGGGAAGAAATCCTTTAATTGCAACTTCAATTTTGACAATTTGGAACGTACGAACGAATTCGTTATATGGAAACCGGCCGTTAATTCCCAATTGAATATTTTATATTACCGTTTCAATGGTTCGAGTCTGGCCTATTTCTGGGATGGCCATGGTTACTGGACCATACCAATCTAGGCACATTTCGAATCCTACGAGAATAGTGGAAATTAACCCAGTCTATTTCGAAAACTCTGACCTAAAGCCTAAAGGTAAATTAGTGTCGGCAAAGCAAATAAGGAGCCGCATCAAAGACCACAGAGGGCAGCTGCAGCCTTTTCTACGAACTAAGCACGCATTTGTCTTGAGAGACGTAGTGACATGTGGAGTCAAGCAATAGACTTAGGTCGTTTTCTCAATGAATGAATGAAGTGACGCAACAACCAATTGCACTTCCAGGGCCGGTAATTGTATTGGAAGGTTTCCCAAGCACTACTCGAAATTTTCTATATGTTCTCTTTTTTGCGCACCGATGATGCAGACTTTGCCTGTAATTTCATTTCATTTCATTTATTTAAATTCAGTTGGTAACTGAAATGAACGACACAGATCTCTCATCACAAAATCTATAAGTAGTGTTCTCTTTGTGCCGACCACTAAATATTTGAGGCAAATGGCGGCATTTTTAGGATAAACTTTTGATTTAAAATCGTTTTCCCCAGTCAGATGATATGCAGGCACAATTAAAGCCATCTGCAAGCCATACTTTATTCGGCCTTAATCCCCACGCCATGTAAAACACGAGTTCAATTAAAAATCGAATTGGCCTAGTGATGTTCGTATGTATTAGCCCAGAGAGTGCACATTGAAATGAGTTCGTAGCAAGCCCTATATAATTCTCATTTAATATAAAGAACTTTCTTTAAAGAATAGACAAGCTTTTGGATATATGACTTCCTATGTTAATAACCTAAAAAGCAGCGATTTTTCGAATTAGATCAAATATTATCAACATTTTCAATAGTTTCAACATTTTATTTTTTTTTTCTTGCCGTGTCGTTCTCTTCTTACTTTTGTTTAAACAATTAATCGAAAACCAATTGCTCATGAAGTTATCAACCGGATGTGGTTGTTATTATTTGTTTTTTAAAATTTGAGCGAAAACCATTGAAGGATGAACATTAATTTATAGACTACTCGAGACTAATGCGGTCACGCCTCCTTGTCAATAAAAAATCTGTTATATTTTAAAAGTTCTCCATTAGTAGAATTAAAATACGTCTACTTTGTCTTTATTTACAGGTCTCTCTTTGTATTATTAAATGTTTGGTTTGGTTTAATTGCTTCCTAAGTCTACAAAGTGCTCAAGAACATTTTTCAATTTTAAGATGAAGATTATGGGGGAGGAAAAGACAATAACAAAAACTAAGCTACAAAATTTAAATATGCGGTGAAAATAAATTGGTGAGATTTAACTACTCGCTGGGCTAACTAAGTTTAGCAGTTTACTTTTGTAATATTCTAGGAATAAAAAAAAAGAGGCAAAAAGAAACAATGTGCAGCATGGGACCAGGGACAAGATGCCCATCGAACCAACGATACGGTGAAGTTCATGTGTCTGCCATTCAATTGTGAGTGGAGACTAAAGACAAATGTATATCGCGATATTTAACGATTGACTTTAATGACCTCAGATCAACTAACTTCAAATGAAGAGCAATTACACCGAATTCGAATTTATGGATTACAGAACAAAAGAAGCACGAAAAGCACGGGTTGGAGCATCAACCACGGCCTACTCCATTGCGTGGCCACTCCATTTCGATCATCCGGCCGACAACAGAAATGTCATCACAAGTTTCATTTGCGTTTTAGTTAAGTCGAACATTATTTAATTGAAACATTGCCTCGAATGGCAATTGTCAAATGAGCCTCTGCTGCACCATGCAATGGATGGCCTGAAACTTCATCGTCTTAAATGCTGGAAAATAATTTCATTTGGTTTTGGGTTTCGGTGCAGTTTCAGTTTTGAGTTTTGTCAGCATCGCCACATTGAAGGAATTAACTTCACATGTCGTCCAATTATCGTTTCGTGCTGAGAAAACTGAACGAAACGAGTGAATGAATGTCGGTTTGCCACTGCTGATGAGGAGGCCGCCCCAGCTGCTGGTGCTGCCTGCTGTCGACTGCCGACTGCCTAGTGCTGCTGTTGACGTTTCCGTCTCTGTATAAATATTTTTATTGGATTTTAAGTACGCATAGAATATTTCCTCCATCATGGAAATTAAAAAAACAAAAATGTTGAGGTTGAATTTTTACATCTACAGCTACAGCTATCGCTATTGCTACCGCTACAACTATAGCTCGTAGTCATATCTCTGGGTTGTAGCTGCTATAATTTTTTGTTTTTTTGTATGTTTGCCAACTTTTTTTTTTTTTTTGTTGCGCTGAGATTCTTTTGGATGCTAAAGTGGATGGTGATGGGTGCCCTAAATTCAACGCCGTTTCAGTCATTCGAGTCAAGTATCTTAAGTTTGCTCCTCTTCCTCTTCTCTGCTCGGCTCTGCCTCCTGTAATCTTTATATTTCGTACTTACGTCTGAATGTAAGTTGGCAAACGTACGTACGTACGTAGTCTTCAAATCGCACGTTTGGTTTTATTTTATTTTAGTTTAACTTTTTTTTTTTTTGGATTTTTTCGTTGCTTCTTCATTTTGGTAGCGAGGGAACGAACGAATGCAAGAACATTTAGCATATTCAATTATTTTTTGATTTTGTTTTCGTATAATTTCTTTTAATAATTTATTTACAAAAGTTTAATTAGAATAAAGAGGGAAGGCAAGAGAACTTACGACGACGACGACGACTTGAGTTTAAGTTCTTGTATTATTTTGTTGCTTCCTTTCATTATTTTTATTTCGTTTTGTTTCAAAGAATGATTGAAAAAAAACAACCAAAAAAAAACAGAAATATTATAATGAAACCAAAGAAGTTTTTATGAAATTAAGAAAAGATGAAGACAAAAAAAAATTAAATCGACAAATAGTCGTCGTAGTAGTACGTCCGACTAAACTACTCTCCATATTTGAGGAGCTTGTTCTTGCTGCTTTTTTGTAGTTGGCTCAACTTCGGTCGTAATGTCATTTCAATGCAATTGAATATTCGTTTGCTTTAAATCGAATTTATGGAAATATCATGTGATTGCGATTTAATAACGTTTCAATTCAAATGCAAAGAAAATCGGTTATTGACTGAACGATTTTGTCAAATAATCCCACAAACATAAGCATCGGACTGCTTTCGAAAAATTGAAATGTTAAATTAATTATTTTCTAACTGCACGCAAATTTAATTTGTCGCTTTAATTAAAAAAGGATTACATTTTGTATCAGGGATCATGTTCTGATTGTGAAATCAACATCCCCTTGAAAGGCAGTTAATTCAATTCACTTTACGATATGGAAAGTAGATCATAAATATTCTGTAATGTCCGGTTGGCTGTAATGTGCACAATATGCTGAAATCTAATTCAAAAAAATGCCATTAGCCTTAATTCAATAATATATGATATATTCTCAGAAACTTCTACTATTGGCAATTTCCTAATCCGAATGTGAAAAAATTTGAAAGGTTTCAATTTGAATAAGGGAAAATATCCATTGGCGGTGCAAGCCATCATAAACATATAACATTTTATGTTAGATATTATGAGCCGGTTGAAAGTACCTTAATGTTGACGATATTCCCCGCCAACATTTGCAAACATGTTTCTCATATTACTTTTTTTTCAAGTGTATGAAATAATTTTCCTATTTTTTTTTTGTCTTTTTTCGAATTTAAACGTGATATTATCTTTTCAACTGTAGTTACAACTCCTGATAATCTCTCGCTAAACCCCGTGGCGGGGGCGAAACCCACGCTGTGAGTTAGTAAATCAGTGCAGTTGACATTTATTTTAAATAAATAATTCGATTGCGCTTTTCCCCGCCCTTGCGTTTCCAGTGAACTGGAATTTAATACTAATTAACTTTTAATTAATTATATTTTATTACTAATAACCGCAAATTAGATTTGCAATTTCATTTTATTTATGTTTGTGGGATCATTTTTTTAACATTGACCAAAACCAACAAAAAAAAAGCAAAACATTTTATTATTCAACAAAAGACAACCAACTAAAAAAAAAACAAAAAAAAAAAGAAAAACCGAACAGAAAATACGATATATTCTTTTTTGTTGTTTTTCACTAAAACCAAGAGGGCGTTGGGGGTGGTTTGGTGGGTAAAATGTTTGGTCAGGATTAAGAGACAGGGTTAAACAGCACACACAAGGACACACACATATATTGAATTAAACCGAATTGAATGGACAAAAACACAATTTCTTTTTTTTTTTTTCTTTTGCAGTTGTTCTTCTTCGCAATATCGAAATTGAAAAACAAACAAAGAAAAAAATCAGAAATAAAAATATGTTAATCATTGAAAATAATTCATGAAGAATGGACAAAAAAAAAACCACACACAAAATTATGAACAGAAAGAAAAACAAATGACGGGACATAAACATAAATCAACAAACTGATGGAGTGGTAGTGAGTGGGGGCACTTGGGGGAGTGGGGCCAGTAACCGAATGAAAAACAAAACCGAAATTATGAGAAAAACACAGGAAGATAACTTTCAATTTTTAATTAAAAATTGGCTTTAGGCGTGCACAATGAAATAAAAATTTATAATATATCGTTCGTTCGTTCGTTTTTTTTTTTGGCGCTTTTTTGTTTTTCATTGCTGTACAGAGTAAATAAATATGAAATGAATACAACAACAACAAAAACAAAATAATCAAAATTGAATATATGAAATATTTATATATCGGAATATATTGTGATGTATATATATACACATATACATATATATATATATATATATGTATATATATATTGTTTCAAACCAGAGAAGAAAAATATACATAATTTACAATAATAATAAACAACAGTATGTGGCATATTATTTATGGAGCTGTCCACAGACGGCCGACAGCCAGACGATTCAAACCGCCACTTAGTCCTGGACATTTCAGGGGCGTAGTGCAAAACCAAAAAAAAAATAAAACGATTGCTGTCATGGCCGTCCCAGACAAACAACGAATCGCCCGAATCGCAAGTGTATGCAGAGACATTTTACATGAGACCCCGACAAAACCCTGCTCGTTTTCTTGGGGTGAGTGTTCTGCGGCAGCAAATATAAGCAGCTGGTATTGTTATTTGTTCAGATGGTTATGGTTATTTACAGATGAGTTGCAGTTTGAATTTAATGTTAATGTTAATGTAACGAGGCCAGCAGCATAACGTAACGCACAGCGTTTAAATGTTTTCTATCGCGCCAGCGACAGCTAACAGAAAACATTCACAAACTTCAGAAATTCACTAGTTTACAGCAATTAAAACAAAGAAACTCTATTATAAATCTGTGGTAGGTGAAGCCAAGTTTTGAGACAAAACAAAGTTGGCTACACAACCTGTTGTTGGTTCGTAAAAGAAGCGAGTTTTAATCAAAATCCAGTTGGAAAAAACCCGAAAACAGATTTCCATAAAAACCAACTCGTTTGTGTAGTACGAATCGTCCAACTTGGAATGACAATGACATTGTCTATCAAATATCTCCATTCATTCTGGCTCATACAAAAGGATTTCAGGAAATTACCCAAAAAAAAAAAAATGAAAAACATTCTCTCTGTGTCATGTTTGATAACTTTTTTTTTTTTTTTTTGACTAACACTCAGGGGATGCCCCCCTATAAATGCAATGCACTGTGTCAGCGATGGGGAAAAAGGGTATCGGAGGGGGAAAGAGGGAGTAGTGTTTGTTGATGTTGGCCTTGAATTTGATAAGGTCATAGCAGGCAGGAAAAACAATTGCTGGAGGAATATTCCTTATACAAACAGTCTGGCTGAAGAACGAATCTTCACTATAGTGAGTCGTCTGATAAACCGGCCACTTTACAGTGAACGGATGAGAATCTCCGGAAGCCGCGTATTCCGACTAAATGTTCTAACGTCAGGGACCAGACGACAGATATCTGTTAAATATCTATAGAACAGCGATATAGAACCCACATTCCGGTGATGTTGAAGGGAGACAATAGAGTTGGATACCCTACTATCCCCAATCATCACCACAGCTCTCCTCTGTACACGGTCCAAAAGCTGAATGGAAATATGAGTTCGAAGGTGAAACACCATCAAAGGGTACGCATTGTTCCCTGGCAGTCATGTTTGTCTATGGCCTTTCTTCAAAAATGCCTTCTTCATATTAAAAATATAAAGCTAAACTTAACTCCAGTTTTAAAATATTTTTTTAAAAAATAAAACCCAGCATGGAAAAGAAAAAGTGCCAATGCCGAAAATCAATGGATACACATTGAAATTACATTTCAGATTTCTTTAGTTTCAAACGTCATCCATTTGGAGCGTATAAGTAATTTAAACATTGCTCATACGCTGGAAGAACAAAGAAGTTGAGAAATATCAGGAATGATAGAATGATTTCCCGTTAGATGACGTAGTTTTTGCCTTGTAAGTGTTGCCAACTCTATTTGTATGTACAACGAGTGACAAGTTTCATATTGAAACACATTGTAAGAACTTATGTTGGCAGCCCTGCAAGAGAAACCACTTTGACAATCAGCCAATAGGAACCCAGTACGCGTGACTTGGTCATTTGATCAACCTGCGCAGAACATTCTTGAGAAATATAATTTCTTTTTTCAGACAATTTCTCATAACTTTGCTTATTGTCAGTGGAATCCCTGGGTGGACACAATTCCAAGTTTTCAATTTTTCTCATCGGAACTAGAATGGGTTTAAAATTATAATTTCGTGAAAAAACATGTAATTTGTTTAAAATGTTTTAATTATTCCGGAGATTCTGAAGAGTTGTATTCAACTGGGGGTTGTTTTTTATTATTATTTGTTGCAATTGGCCGTGAGTTTTTCAAATTATCACAACTGAAATGAATCAAAATATTCATGAATGAATATTTAGAAATTGTAAATACGATTTGTTCGAGAACGAACATAATTCATACTTCGATACTTTTATTACGTTTTAGTTTTGAATATTTTCCTACATTTTTTGCAAAGGTTCATCCCAACTCAACCTGACTTGTTAATCCCCCACAAAGCAGGCCAAACTATCTGTAAACTAGTGTACATTTCTGTTGCACTTTTGCAAATCTCGCCATTATGATGGAAAACATTTGAGTAATTGAAAAAATGTATTTGAAAAAAGAGTAATTTTAGAGATTATGACCAAAAAAAAAATGTTGTTTTTTTTTGTTCGATTGATAAGGATACGAAAAAAATTTAGAGTTTTGCAAATATATATGTATATAAATATGGAAAAAAGAATTTACGAAAAAATATTCATATATATATTTATATGTAGAGACAAACAAATCTGTTATTTGTTGAGTTTTGAGTTTTGGTTATGTTTGAATAAATATTTACAGAAAACTTTAATTATTTACAGGTAAGTCAACTTAAGAATACGAAGAATCGTTAACATACAAAATGAAAAGCAAACAGAATTCGAACCAAAAAGAAAAACGGAAACTTCCAACACAAACTCAGAGGAACTCAGAGAAAGAAACAAAATCAAACAGAAAAAAATAGAAATAAACTTTACATTTTGTTTGTTGTTTGTTTTAAAATTAAATGGAAAACAATGAATTGTTTTTTTTTTAAAATTTTTTTTTTTCGTTTTTTTTTTTCAACACATTTTGTAGAGGGAATTGTTTTATTTTGTTGTTCTTGATTTTTTTTTGACAGAAAAAAAAAATGATACAATTTAAATGACAAAAGTTGGGACGGGTTAATCTGCTATTCCGCTAATACGTTTTTCTTTTTTTTTTCCTTTTTTGTTTTGTTTTTGTTCATTATCGTAAAATTGTAAATTTAATTTTGAATGTGCTTTGAATGAAAATTGAGCATTGAACTGAGACTGTGGTGGCAAAATCTCTGATCAGTTTTCATTTCATTCAATTTGAATTTGAACAAATTCCAAAAGTCAAGGAGATGAGGACCCTTAATTCCGAAATAATACGAAAAACGAAATCAATTGATAACACAAATGAAGAGAACAATTTCCGGGGTGGGGTGTTTGTCTTGCGTAACTTTTCTTTTTCGAATCGTCTAGAGAAATCGGTTTAAACGCTTTTCGTTCGTTGATTATTTTATAACAGAGGGAAATACAGAATAGAAAGCTATTTACAAAGATTGTGGATTTGTTTTTTTTTTTTTTTTGATAAACTCAAAGAATCCTTAGAAGAAAACTAACTGAAAACGTAACTCAAATGAAGTATGTAAATGAACTGAATTGAAATAAAAGTGTTTGTTGTTGATAATTTTTCGTTGATAATCTGAAAATGATGATTGTTTCGAAACTAAAACGATAACAGCCTAATGAACGTGTTTTATGTCTTTTTTGGATGAGTTTTCTTTGGAACGAACACAAGAAGAAACCAAAATAAAATAAAAAAAAAACAGAAACCGAAATTCGTTTTTCCAAAAATAAACAGAAATTATTGTAATAACTAACCAAAAAATTATTATTTAGAATTTGAATTAAAAAACCAAACAAAACACAAAAAAAAAGAAGAAGAAACAAATTTCAATATGGAATTTGAAATGAAATTTTGTTTACTATTTTTTTTTTTTTTTTTTGTTATTTTTTTGACTTAACGATAATAACGATATACAAATTACGATTAATAAATTTGAATTAAAACACAAAAAATGCTTACAATCATTCATATCATCATTGGATCGCATTATATATTGATCCGATGAGGATAGTCTTGAATGCCCGTTCAAATTGGGATGAGCTCCCCCCCTATGATCACCACCATTGCCCATGCTGGGCTTTTGATTTAAAACGCTACGCATCGCCATTGCTGATGGATTTGTTTGATGCATATACATACTATCACCTTCGCACTCACTTTCTTTATACTGCAGTACGTTCTTGTGTTTCTCGTATATGACCAGGCACCGATGACATCCTTTCCTAGAATTTGTTTTACGATTGGTTTTTGTTTATTGTTATTTTTTGTTTTTTTTTTTTTTGGGTTTTCATCGATTTCGATTATGAAAATTGTTCAATTTTTATAATGATTTAGTTATTTTTTGTTTTTTGTTGATGAAATATAGTAAAGAAAAATAAATTGATTGCATAAGAAAGAAATTAACATTTTCGAAAAGAAAATGAATGTGTGTTTTTTTTTTTTTTTTTCGATATAAAAAATATTTGTTAGAACGGTAAGTGTTAATGTTAGTTTTGGTTAAATTGTTTTTTTGGTTGGGGTTAATACTAATATTTCTTAAGGGTTTTTTTTTTGGTTTTGATTGATTCGGATGAAAATGAATGATGTGTTGTGAGGGGGGCGGAACGAAAGGCGCTTGGTTTTGCAAAATATTTCCTAATTCTTCTTGATAACTTGAATACTATTTTGTATCACTGCCTGATGAAGTAAAACGCTGTTTTTTTTTTGTAATATTTTTTTCAAAACGGATCACGTACGTCTGCTTTAAATTGCATTGGTAATTTTGGCGGTGAAATTAGTTTCCGTGAGAGGAAGACCTTGTCGGATTTAAATGAATTTCATTCATTTAGCCTTTTTTCCATCCAGCTCCAATTTAGGCAGTAACATGATCTTTACCGGCCTATCCTGAATTGTTTCGCCGGAGTTTTTACTTCAATGGCGAAAAAAAATATTTTTCGAAAAACAATTGATTTACATTTATTACAAATTATTATTATTATTTACTTAATTATTGCAAATATATTTTATAAAAAAAAATAGGAGCCTTCGCCTTGTTATTAAAAATCTTAAATTTCCTAAATCGAATGGAAATTACGATTATGAATGGGAAACACTGCCCGAGAATGTCCATCTTCGGTGCTGCCTTCTCTAAGAAAGAAGGCTGAACTGTCATTGGGTGCGACAACATAGAATAACACCTTCCATGATGTAAATTGTAAATTTATCAGTGTGACAAAAGGAATGGCTGCTTCTGTGCAAAGGGAAGCTGGAGTGTTATCGCTGCGAAGGGACAGGCTTGTGTTATTTCCCCGAACTACGAAAGCCTTCTGTGATGCCTTACCTGAGAAGCGAAAGGGTAATGCTTTCCCAATTTTTCTAAACAGCTAGAGAAGTGCTTCGCGATATCAATCCGAAATTGTTGTGGGCCCACCTAATACAAAAGAAACCCATGTGCAAAACTTAGTATGGTCAGCCCTGAGCCCTGATCAGCGATAGTTTTCAGCTCGTTGTGAAAAGTAGTCAACATTTGTAACTGTACAGCTTTGGCTGTTTGCTAATGTGAACTTGAGCGAAGCCTTTCATTCACAATAACCTGTAAAACGTTTACAATTCAAAATAATCGGAAAAAACCTCATACAAATTTAACCTCACAGTCATTTTTTTTTTTTTTTTTTGTACTATTCTAATAGGAAATATTTTGCAAAACATCTATAATTTGTCTTCTTTACCCCTGCAACCAAATAGATGAAATTTATATATTTTTTTCTTTTGTGGAAATAAATGAGTTGTACTTATATTTGAGAAAATTCATGTTGAAAATAAGACAGTACGTAAAACGTTTAAAAACAAAATGAAATGAAAATCGGAAATGAAACAAAAACTCTTTAACACAAAAAGGTTTTTCATGTTTCGTTTAAATGACAAACTAAATTGTAAACTGTACTTAGTTAATAATAAATAAAATCAAACGACATCTATTAAAATATTAACGCAAAATATCAAATAATAAACATTTGTCAAAAGTTTTTGCTTTGGCAGCGGTGGGGAGTCTTCTGTTTTTAGTTGGGGATTATTTTGTATTTTTGTTTTACTTGGCAATGATTTTCAAACAAAGAATTAACTGAAAATGTTTTCAAATACTTAGTTAATATCACTTTACAACAAATAAGTACATCGAAAGAACTGAATTGGAAGTAGTAGGTTTAGTTTTGTTTTTGTTTTGTTTTTAAACTAAAAAACACATTTCAGCTACAAATGAAAACGATTTTTTTTTTGTTATTGATTTTTGCCAGTAAGTCAAAAACCCATAGATTGTGGTTTCAAAAAAAAAAAAAAAAGAAAGAGAATTTTCACCAGAGAACAAATGGGGGAACCTCATAACACATTCAGGGTACAGTTTTTCATGGGAGTTTAAGAAACACAAAAACTGAAACTGAAAACTAGAAATTTATTGTTACATATAGAAATATAAAAGTGGCGCATCTGCTCATACACTATTTTTCTGTTGATTTTCTTTAATTAAGTCTTGTGTTATTTTTGTGGTGGATAACTAATCTGCGTTAAAGTTTTTAATTACCACCAAGTAATTCATCAAAATCAAAGAAGGCGAACAGAACACACACGAAAAATAAAACAACAAATTAAGGCTTGGACGAGAGTAAACCAAAAAGAAAAAACGACGTCAACAGAAAGTGGTAATAAAAGAACCCAAATGAAACGCAATGAAAAATTAAATATTTCAGTTGATTTTGTGGTCGGGTCGTTAGGTAAGCACAGGGAAACACGCAAACTCTTAAAGACGTTCTTACGTGAGTACGCTGGCTTTGCTCTGTAGTTTTAAATAAAAATAAATATTTATACGCGGTTTTTGTTTTGTTCGGATTAATTTATAAAATACATACACAACATATGATGAAATGTTATTAAATGTAAATATATGTGGGAGAGTGGAAGAGAGAAATAAAACATAAACACATACATACATAGAGGATTTGGGGGGGGGGGGGTTTATAATAGGGAGGAACCTATAGAAATACACCCACCCATACCCACATACAAACATATGCATGACCATCGTTAAAAAAAAATTACATACATAAATATGTACATGTATTGTTGTGTGTTAGTGGAATTAAAGAGTCATCATCATTAAAAAAAACAACAACAACTCATACAAAAGGAATGAAATACAGCGAGAGAGATAGAGAGAGAGGAAACGAACTACTGTAAGAACAAAAACAACTGAATGGGACTGAATGAAATTAAAAGAAAATAAAGTCTTTGAAATAAAACATGGATTAAAGTCAGGGTTCGAATTAAGCTCGCGAGAGAATTAATGACTTCCTTTGAAGTCACACACACCCGCACATGTATTTACATGCAGACTAACGAATGTTAACAGAATTTCAGATTACAACAAAGGTTACCTTGCTCAAGACGTACATATACATGTATGCTGCAACAGAAATCAATTAAGGGCCATGTGACTTCTCATGTCATTACTTTCATGCCACTGGAGGCGACACTAGAAACAATTGCCCTTGGAAAATAGCCATCTTATTCACAGGGGAACAGGATCTCCATAATTTTTTTTTTTAACATAATGAAGAACAAATTCAAAGTTAAGTTTTCTCACAGGTTGCTTAAGACTTTTACTAGAATCTTCCTCTGGTTGACTTTTTGTGAGTAGATAAATCCAAAGTTAAGACATCGTACATTTGAAAAGATTATTTTTTTTTTTTTTGTAACTCAACGCTTTAAGTTTGGAAAATATCACACCGATGGAAGATTCTGGTTGCTGTAATCTCTATTCTTCTTCGGATTTGAAACATAAACACATGTGATCCTACGAAATCCAAATCCTGTTTAAGCAGCGTTTGCTATAATTCGAACCCTGCATTTGTTGAAAAAAAAAAACTTTCGGGGCAACAGAATAAAAACCAAAACGAAATAAAAACGGAAAACTGAAAACAACTTATACACAACCAAAAAGAAGGAAAGACTCATCCGTAGGATACTTTATTGGATGTCGGTATGTGCACACACAATGCAACCAATCATAGTACAACTACATAGATGTACGTACATACGTAGTATGCATAGATATGTACATACTACCGGCATCATAATGTAGTACTAGGGACCATGGGAAAATATATGTACGTATGTATGTAGGATATGTATGTTTGGTACTGCTACTACAGGACGTTCATACTTTTACATACATATGTAAATACATTGCGATGTATGTGTATGGGTGTACAGTGTATGTAATAGTAGTACAGCGAGTACATATGTATGTATGTGTGTATGTATGTGTGGTAGGGACGATATTTATTTGAACTTCCTTCTTCATTTCATTTAAACATAATTTTTTACGAGCTTTTCTCGCAAATACAACGTTTAGTTGTAAGCGAGAGTGTATGTGTTTCTCTTTATATCTTTATGTGTATGTATATATATATAAATATAGGTAAGTATTGACTGGTTGGGCATTGACGTCGCTGTGTGTGTAGTACTCCGAACACTGTGCATGTCAAGGAAGTCTACAGCACACGGAAGAAGTACGAGCAGTACAAACCAAACCAATTTCAATGTGTTTCTATTTTTTTGATACTTCGTTCATGTCGCAGTTGTTTTTGGAATAGCACCCTGGAGAATTTCGTGTCCATTTCAATTCATTACACCTGTCTGGTGGTGGCACGGGCTCTGTACCACTCTCTGTCAGGGTTTGAGGGGAAACGGCTTCGCCTTCTTCTTGCATTACCACGATTTTGTAGCTTACCTCATTTTCCTTTTCCATTTTCAAAACTACGGTTTGTTCATTTCATTTCTTCGACGATTCCAACCAAAACTGCTAAAGTTTCATGTACATCTTTTTCATTTTTTTTTTGAATGATTTTCGTGCTGTACTTTTGTTTTCCCATGCACGAATGAATTTTTTTAGAGTTTTCGTTGCGTTTTGTTTTGTTTTTTTTTGAGATTTTCAATATGAATTTTCATGAATATTTTTCGTATTTGATTTGAATGGTTTTAAATGTAACCGAGAACAGGTGAATAGCCTAGTTTAATGTTTCATATTTCGGTACAACAGTAAATAAATATGTTATAGATATGCGTATGTATTCAAATTTAAATATTTATATCGTAAGTAATTTATATAAAAGGTTGTCCGATGAAAATTACTTTTCAAAAAAAAAAAAAAGGAAATTGCAAAAAGTGAACTCAAAACAAATGTAAACGAATAATATTACGGACAATTTAAGGACCAAAAATAAATACAAACACGTTCGCCGCAAACTATGCTAAGAAAAAAAAACCAATCATTTCCTTCCGATTTTGGCAATCATAAATCAAAATATTAAAATAAAAAAAACATAAAACTCATGGGCTAATTAAAGAATCCTAAAATTGAAAGATTCTTATGACTTTTGATTGATCTCCTCAATTATCGCTTAAGGATTCAAACGTTGATTTTGTAGTATTAGTAAGTTAGTCGTTAGTAGTGGGGGGGGGGGGGATAGTGATGATTAACAAATATGTGATGATATATCGAGAGAGAGAGATAGAGATATTGAAAGGGAATTATATTTTGGAATCACTTACTCGTCAACTATTAAATATTTGTTACCATCCGAAGCTGCGCATCGTCCGCGATAACTAAATTGGGAACCTTTAATGTGTATCGACTGTTGATAGCCCGATAGGAACCATGAGCCCTCCCAGCGGGCAGGAAATGTACAATTTGTGGGCACTGCAAAAAAGAAGAAGAAAACAGAATTATTTTTTAAAATAACCTCAAATATAAAAAAGAAAATTGAGATGTTTTGTATTTCTTTTAGGTCCAGGATTTTTAGCCGAGTTTGAATTCAAGTAAACACACGAAATAATAGGGATATAGGGCTGAAATTTATGACATGCAGCGTGACGGAAGCATAGCTGTTATGTAATGATTACTAATCATAATAATTTAATAATTAAATTACATTTTTTGTAGAGGTGCAGTAATGATTAAAATACGATTACAGAGTACTCTCTGCTTGCGGACACCTCTCTTAAGCGGACACCTCTCATAAACGGACACTTTTTTCAGTAGCATTCCGCTTCAGTCCTCCTGTGTACTTCTCCGGACACCTCGCATTATCGGACACAATTCTCAGTCCCTTAGGTGTCCGCTTATGAGAGAGTACACTGTATATTCAGTTTTTCAAGACTTACAATTGATTACAATTGCAAATAATCGAAAAGTAATCAGGATTACTTGCGATTACTATAAATAATCAAAAAAGAATCAAAAGTAATCAGAAAGTAATCCGACTACTTTCAGAGATTACTTTTGATTCTTTCTAATTGTTTATAGTAATCGGAAGTAATCCTGATTACTGTCTTTAAAAAATATGCTGATGCAAATTGTTGTCCACATCACACTCAATCAGTATTTAGTTTGAGTTCTATCTTTCTTTACCGGTATAAATTGTATACGATTTTTGTTTATCGTTTTTAATATTGCTAAGCTGATAGGATTTTTCTTGATTTTTTGTATATGCAGTTGAAACAAATTGCTTGTGGAATTCATTGATTTCATTATCTTTACTCGAGCTGATATCGTGAGTAGCCTTTTGCTCACGCTCGTACACGCCGCCGTGACAAGAGCGAACAATTACTAACGATCATGTCTTATAGCGGGTGATCGTGCATGATTCGCGCAAATCGCGAGTGGTGTAATTCTTTTTGATTATTTTATAGTAATTTGAAGTATTCATGATTACTGGTAGATTATTTGTAATTGTAATCAATTATTTATTTCAATTATATACTCAAACAGTTCTTTTTAAAAGTAATCTAATTGATTACTAGTCGTAATCAAAATTTAACAACTACGAACTGAAGATTGCGGCTAGTGACTGCTGCAGAAACTGTAAGAATGAAGAGAAGGAGTCCATAAAAAACACCTTGTCTGCACTTAGCCTACCCTGGAAAACAAGCGGGCTTCCACTCGGAGTTCTTACTAGCTGGGCGATCTGACTGTTAGTAATATGGAATGCTTCAACGGACTCACTAGACTCCGTGGTCTAAGTGAGTCTAATTTACATACTGCCACGCTAACCTTACATAACCTAACCTAAGTTGAACGGGCTACACACAAACGTGGAGGCGATAAGTTACGAGCCTCGTGTTACACCACGGTATCAGATTTAAGCCACCGCTCAGAGAGTTAATTGTATGGACCCTCCAGGTTGTAGGCTGTGGCTAACACCAACATAACCCTATGGGCCATAGAACTGTATTAATCTCAACTACACGTCGAGCCGATGATCTCCGCTTAACAACCCGAATGTCCATTACCAGCTACTTCGACAAGCACTTGATGGTCACATGAAAACAGCGAAACCATAATACACCCAGGTAAAATCTTGTAGCAGGAACTACGCTCAGTTCGAGACCAGCTGACTCTGATTGGTAGTGGACTTTTTCAAACTGTGATTGCCCAGCTATGTGACCCCGCCCAGCTATACCAAGATACCCATTCGAGAATTTACCAACAGAGGACGGACAGCATCCGCGTATGCTTTAGGGATATAAAAATCTTCTTGGCAAGAGGTCGACGCCCGTCTAACACACAGCTATCGATGCAACTCTACCCAGCAAGCTCTCCTCGTTATTTGGTTATAAGGGACTACGTGGATTCCCCTGACAGTTAGAAAATTACCTCTTCAATAATGCTGCTCGTAACTTGCTTGAAATATTTATTAATCAGAATCGATCCTCAAATTCCCCATGGTACATCTTTGGGGCAACAAGACACTAAATTGCCCCACAAATGACATTTTTAGAGATTCTACTAAAAACCAGATACGATTTTTACATTTGGTCATAACTGACCAACTTTTAATAGATAAAATCGCTTTTAGAGTAATTTTTACCCAGTCAGACTTGAAGGGATTGGCATCATGAATAAGTGAACATGAAATTTGAAAAAAAAATCAAAACGAATACGAAAAAAATCATTTTCCTAAATTGTCACTTCTAAATACCATTTTTTTTTGTTTTTTTTAACCCTTTCAGTGGCTTTGTCAAATATATTCGACACTTCATATTATGTTTAGCACGTAAAAAAAAAATTAATTGCCACGGAAAGGGTTAATAAAGACTTGAATTTCGTTAAATTTCCTATGCAAATGAGCTTAGACAGTCCAACCAGAAAACCTTGCTTCGTTCAAATGAAATGGATATAGAATGTATGGGTATTTGAATTGCTATGAGAATGATGAACTCAGTCATCCGCCACTTTTAATTAGAATAATAGAATTACATTTTTTACACAATTGTAAAAAATAAAAACAACAACTACCATATTCAAAAAAAAAAAAAATATTCCAATATCCTTCAAAACTGTATTCTATTAAAAACTACAAACCAAATTTAGTATTCCATGAAGAACAAATGGATTGTTTAATATCCACACAAAAGTGTAGATCCTGTATCAGAACATGGAACATGTAGCAAAAGTACCATAAGATTTAATAGAAATATTATGACGTGTATGTAATGACATTATTAGACACATCGCAGATATGGAAACATTAGCAATTTCCATTAAATAGATGAATGAATGAATGAATTTCGGCCAAGTAATGAGCCAAAAATAAATGCACCCCATATAGCACTTAGTAAATACTACTTAGAGTCAATTATGGCGACCGGAGAAACAAGGATACTAAGGCAAATACATGCGCATATATTTGCACATGTCCTATTTGAATTGTCACCACTGTAAGTAATTAAGAATGAACGTAATTTATGTGTATGTGTGCGAGTGAGTGTGTGTGTGTGTGTGTGTGCAACCCTCCCTCAGAGGGCCGAATATTTATCACATGGCCAGTCTTGACCGACTTTAATTCTCATGCTGTTTCTTTTGTTTGGGTTCGCTCGTGTTTGTTCACATGCAAAGAAGGCACCCAAATCCTATGTCCGAATGGCCATTCGTCCTATTCTTCGCTTCCTTAATTATGGCCAGACCCCGTAAGACCAGAACAGAAAACAGAATTTAAATAATGACATCACACTAAATTAAATAATTTATGGCTACATACAGAAAGACACACAGGCGGACAGACGGAGCGAGGGATTGCGATGTGTGATAGAGAATAGCTGTGACGATGGTATCCTCATCGTTGTGACTCCATGCGTAAGTGTGTGTACTTGTGCACATTTGCATACATACATACGTTTCCCTAATGAACCAATAACAGAAACTTATTAAAAGTTATTGTTTTCTCACCACACCGATCACACCGCACACTTCAGCACTTAAGACTGACTGACAGACAGAGAGACAGAGGAACGACCATCGCCATCCTCATCGAGAAGCTCTGACAGGGGAGAATACGCCTGACGTTGCCCTCTTAACATAATAAAAATACAATTAAAACATAACACAACCAACCAGCCAACATACAATGTATGCATGGCCGTTCATTTGTACAGTATCAGGCCAACATATTGTGGAAGGCTGTTTTCGTTTTTTTCTCTTCAAATTAAAAACAAATCGTGAAGGTTATTCCATTGGTTTCCTGTATTTTTATATTGGCGTAATGTGCAACTTTCTGGACTGACAAATAAATGTACAGGTAGCATTTGGCAGGATGTTGACAAGGTGTGAAAGTGAGAGGGGAAAAACACTTTTGCCGATGTATCCTTGGAAAATACGCCAGTATATTTTCATATTTTTTTAAGAGATTTTTCAATTTTTTACTTTTTAGTCTTAACTGAGCAATTGTTGACAGAGGAGAGAGAAGCCATCAATATTGTGTAAAGAAGTTTTTCCCTCAATTTCCTCGGTCAGTGAGTATACAAATTATATCGTACACAGCTCACTGAGAAGTTCCCCTTCAGTTCCTTCATGGAATGTTAAGGGAAATAAGTAAGTAAGTATTTCCCTCAACTTCTCAAAGCACAACAAATTTGGCTGTGAAAATGTCATACTTTTTGTGCTAAGAAACGATCAAATTTAGGTGTTACACATAAAGCGGCCCCAACCTAAACAATCGCGACGACGTTTGCGCGCACATTTTAAAAGTACGCGTTTTATTTGGTTTGGATGTTTTGGAAATCACCGTGTTATACACATTCTGTCCTATGAACCAAATTTACTTTTTCGGAAAGGCGATAAAAAATAAAAATACACGTGTATCGGCGATTTTCATGTACACGTCAGAATTAATGTTCTAGGAAATATTCGCCTAATCACAGCAACGTGTTACAAAAAATAGATTTTTTTCTGTCCTATGAACCAAATGCACATATTCGGAAATAGGGGGAAAAATAAAAATACACGTGTATCGGCGATTTTCATGTACACGCCAGAATTTTTTTTTTTTTAAGTTTGAAGTATGAAGCTCGTAGTGGCCTGTGTGAAAGCCTTTCGACCGATTTTTAACCCTTATTCAGTGATCCAATCGAGCTGATTTTTTGCAGGCAGACTCACGTCAATTTAAAAAATAGATTTTTATCAATTCTCAGATTTTCCTAAATTTTTTTTTTAAATGGTTATCGTTTTTTTTAAGGTTTCACTGAACCGTTTCAGTCAAGAAACATTTTTTAACGTAATGCTTAAGTAGTTTAAAAATTTGGAGTCTCTTCAAGTTATGCTAAGAAAAGTGAAAAAAATATTTTTTTTCAAAAATAATAAAAATTGGGTAAAATCTGAGAATTGATAAAAATCTATTTTTTAAAAAATTTGACGTGATACAGACATTTCCACGAGTCTGCCTGCAAAAAATCAGCTGGATTGGATCACTGAAAAAGGGTTAAAAATCGGTCCAAAGGCTTTCACACAGGCCACTACGAGCTTCATACTTCAAACTTAAAAAAAAAAAAATTCTGGCGTGTACATGAAAATCGCCGATACACGTGTATTTTTATTTGTTCCCCTATTTCCGAATATGTGCATTTGGTTCATAGGACAGAAAAAAATCTATTTTTTGTAACACGTTGCTGTGATTAGGCGAATATTTCCTAGAACATTCAGAAGATAAACTCTTTTGCACAATCACTCATTAGATTGTTTTCATTTAATTCGTTGATGATTTCGATATTTCTAATATTTTTGCCCGATTCTGTACTCACATGGACAGTTTACACGAGTTAAGCCCTACTTACACAACACCAAAACAAGCCACCTTTTTCTGTGATTAATGCCCGTAAATGTTCACATGTGGACAAAGAGTCAAATAGACGGCCAAATGTATGCGTATGAGAACGATCACCGGGACTCAGTCACCCTCCACTTTTAATTGAAACATTAAAGAAAAGCCTATTTTTTTCAACACAATTGTAAAAAAGAAAACGAAAAATTTTACATAAGAAGTTCGAGGAAAAAATTAACAGAAGTTTTATTGTTTTTTTCATTTCCGGTCGTAATTTTTTCCGTAAACACTCTTTAGAGGAGTTGCGTTACATTTGCGTTTATGACGCCCGTTGACATCGTGTACGCTGTTGTCGCTGTCACTGGCGTTGTGACCGGCTGCGGGGTGCGTTAAGTAAAGTGTGAGAACTGTGATTTGGAATCAAACACTTGAAGGTCAGCAGTTTTTTTTATGTGTTGTTGTTGTGTTGTGTCGCTCTATTTCAATGGCGAATAGCAATGGATGTGGTGAGCAGAGGAGGAGGAGGAGCAGTAGAACGACAATAAATAAACAGACAAAAGAATTTAAATTAAATTAAAATGCCACAAATCTCAATAATATTCGAATCAACAATCAACAATTTGGTTTCTGCCCCCATCGAAAACTGCTGGCATTACCATTCTCAGTGACCTCAGCCAGCCAGCCAGCCGTGATTTAAATGCAGGGGCACTAATACCCGTAATTCCAGAACAACAGACCTTTTGTGAGAATTACAAACATTCTTCTTCGGTACAATTGTTCGGTGCTCTGTCAGTAAAAGAATGTCTTTAATTTACAAAATTTTTACATTTATACGAAAATATTTACTGAACCAATAAACATTTAATGGCCAACGTTGTGATGCCGGACCATTGTCCAAGACACACATTGTTGTTGTACGGAGATAGAAAAACATAAAAACAATTATTGAAAGTAGACAGAGAAAACCAATTTGGGTAACATTCATGGCTGACTTTCACTTCACCTCAGTGTGACTGCTCGCAGCCTCATGACTCTCGCATTGTATTGAAAAGCTCTTAAACAGATCATCGACCACATGGAAATCGGAGACGAACTCTTGTCAAGATGACAATGAATCGTGTGCATACAAGTATTCCTTTGGCTCGACTTGTCAAACAGACACGTTCTGTACGACGTCCTAAGTGTTCATCTGTCGGATCTGTCACTTTTGTACACGTTCATCTTGACAGTTAATGCGAATCGCTACGAAACACAAATCAATGTTTAATAATAAACTAAAGAAACATGTATGTAAAATCTCCCTTCAAATGGTAGTTTAGTAGTTGGCCCTAGCGAGTCTTAATAGAACCATTGGATGCGGTCCAAATCTTCATTATTCCAGTTACAATGGAGTTTAATAATTAAGCCGATATATTATTCGGAAGGTAAAGAGCGAACAACTGCGACCCAGAACGATACCTCATGTCGACTCAGAACCTCCTGATGGGGACCAGAGGGCAAGACATGCGATAACAATGAAACGTCTTCTCTAGAAAAGACAGAGCCGGTCAAATTATATCATGCATCACCTTATTCACGGAATACTGAGTGAAACACTTATTTCTATTTCGAGCAAGTAGTCTTGGAGAAAGTCATTATATTCTCGCATACAAACTTACTTCGAATTCTGCAACTTGGAGACAACACAAAATAATTGGGAACCTCGTAAATGGCGACGAATTCACTTATTGCTGCCTGCTAAATGTGTAACTTACGAGAGTCATACAATTAATTTAGATTAGAATTTTTGATAAAAACGTGACAAAGTCGTGAGGTCGCCGGTTTACGGGCTTCCAATCCAGCTTTGACTGGCAACATTACAGGTGTTGTCCAAGCGTCCACAATAATAACAGCAACCAGATCTCATGTAAGCAAAAGGGACCTTATGCACTAATGGGTTAAGGCCTTGTCGGAAGAGTAATAGATTTTGTAAAACATGTCTAATGTTCATTGATTAGCTTAGAAGAATGAAATGAATCTCGAATGAAAACTGCTTATTTAGAATGGAGATTAAAGACGACCAGGGAACAACGATCTGTACGCTTGGGCGCATTCAACTACAGTGGTTGTTCGGGCTGGGACATGTTAGCGGATTGAATGTGGAGCGTTTTGAGAGTATAGAAATACATTTTAATTTAAACAAATAGAAAATTGTGACTTACCATCGTTTCGACCCGCCCAACAATGAGCTGATGATGACAACACAATAAATAACAGCCACATAAACAACCACTTTGAAATCGTAACCGTTTTGGTTAACTTGGAACAGCCAAATGATGCCACCAACCACGGCCACCACCAACACAATAAGCCCGACGACGATAGTGATACTAGGGATGATGACGATGTCGACGACGACGACGTGAACGTGGACGTGGACGACGATATTGTAGATGATGTTGTTAAACTTAAACTATGTTGTAATGATGCATCATCCAGAGAACTACTGTTGCTGATCAGGCAACAACTAGCATCACCATCTGCCTCAGTGTGTCGCAATGTAAATGCTGACGCCGTGGATGCCGATGAGGAGAAGGAGGAGGTGGAGGTGGTGGTGACTGCTGCTGTTGTTGCTGCCGATGACGAAGATGCATTTCTATTCATTTCGCTGCCAATAATAATATCACGTTTATTTTTAAAGCACCTACATTCCTTATTTAATATCGTTGTATACGAAGTAGAAGATGATGATGATGATGATAGTGGTGGTGGTGGTGGTGGAGTAGTTGGTGAAGAGATTGAGGATGACCGGGAGCCGGAGCATGATGTGGGAGATGTTACAGCGTTAAGGGGATAAAATATTTCATTTTCTCTGTTGCAGGCTTCCGATGAATTTCTTAATATTAAATTATGATGGCCATCGCCCTGACCGCCATCGCCGGCATCAGCTCGGACATGTTTGTCATTTATGATGACGTTGTATTGTTGCTGCTGCTCCAGCTCCAGTGGTCTGATGTGATCCTTGCTTTTGTCGTCATCATCATCATCGTGGTCGTCGTCGTCGTCCTTAGCATTACTAAGCGTATTATTTAAGCAATGACATCTTGACAGCAATGACGTGTTGGCCATTTGGTTATTATTATAACATTTCGCAGCATTATGATTATCAATAACAGCAGCGCCGTCATTTGTGGCAGCCGCAGGAGGACAACGGCGGCCACTGCTGACGCTGCCATGCAAAGGACCACGGCAACGACCACACGGTGATTTTGTTCGTTGTTCGTGTAACTCGAATTCCTCATGTTTCTTAAGTGGTCGTCGTCCGGGTGGTGGTGGTGTTTGCAGTGTTGAATCATATTGTTGTTGTTGTTGTTGTTGTTGCATAGTAAAGTATCGGCGACCACGTTCACGTAAATATTTTGTACTACGGTTATTCGTATAGTTTACAAATGAGGTTGTTATTGTTGGCGTAGTGGTTGTCGCTCCTGCTGCAAGAGTCCCGGCGACCGTAACGGCAGACAACGCAGACGTGGTGGTGCGGCTGCTGTTGGTGTTGGTGTTGGTTGAAGGGTATGATGATAATGATGGGTTGTCTGTTTTCATATTTGTGTCTGTTGTTTTTTCCACATCTACTGCTGCGGCAACAACAAGGTGTCCTTCGTCGTCCTGTTGTTGTCTGATTTTATTATTAGAAGCATAGAACATCGTTGTTGTGGTCTCTAAGGCAGGCATTTCATAATTTTCATAATATTTATCCTTATGTTTTGTGTTATCCTTCTTCTTTGTCGTCGTCGTCGACGACTCGTGTTCTGACATCAACTCCGGCCGCTGCTGTTGTGCGGCATTATTATGACAACAGCTGCTTCTTATGGTACAGCCATCATTGCCACTGCCACTGCTACTACAAGAAGTACTGCAATGTCTCCGGCCGTTGCTGTTGTTGCTGCCGCTTGTGCTGGCATTGATGATGGTGCTATTACAATTTATAGCATTATTATTATGATTATTACGGCTGCCTGGATGAAGCGGCGTGCCACTACGGCTCATAGTCGTAACATTCCGGTTGATATTACGGCCGCTACTACTACTGCCAGTGGAACTACTACTGCTGCTGCTGCTACCACTACTACTACTGCTGGGGCTGAGACTTGTAGCCGTCGCTTTACTACCACGGGCCACATGTGTCTTTTGAAAAGTTTCCACATCCACATTCACATCTCTTTCATGGTGCGAAGACAACATTGTCGGCAATGTCGATGTTGTTGTTGCCACCGCCGCATCTGTTGTTATTGTTGTTGTTTGTTGCTGTATTCCAGGAACAACATTCTTGCACGGATGCAAAAAAGGCGCTAAATATATTAACGTCGCCCTCATTTGTGTTGCCGTCGCCATCATAGCCGATGTTGTTGTCGCTGCTACTTTGGCCGATGAAGATGTGTTTGCGTGGTTTGAATTCTAAAAAAGAACCAGAAAGGGAAGAGAAAAGAAAAAAAAAACAAAGAACACATTAAATATAAATGAGTTGAAATTTTTCAAAAACAAAGACGAAAGAAATTAAAGGGAGCAAAAAGAAAAACACAAACTTCTCGAAAGAAAAAAAAAATGAAAAACGGTCTTGTGTCAGTAGAAGGGAATTGGTTAGGGGACGGGGTGTGGAGTTTGGTTGAGAGTTTGTAAAACATTTGTTGGTAATGTTCCTTTGCTCTGGTAGAATGCTTTGAAGGGGAGCGATTTAAAAAGGCAGCAGGAGTACGAGTATGCAAATAAGAAGAGAAATATGTGTACAAACACACACACAGTGGTGCTTGCCATCGAAATTGGCAAATGAAAAATAGTCCTTAAATTGAAATGCAACTTTAAGAATTCTTAAGCCGAGTGCTTTAAATTCGGAAATTGTAATTTTCTGGGGATGGAATAAATGTTACCGGTTTCATTAAAAAAAAAACACAATTAAGCAACCGATGGGGAAGATATCCCAAAAAAAATATGAGTACACAAACTTATGGAATATTGAGCAGAATCGTGATGAAAATAATCGAATTAAAATTATCTATATCAGGAAAGGGTTTTATAAGTCGACTCAAGAAAAGTCGATTTATCGATTTTTTGCTACAAAAAATGGTGACAAATAAAGACGACTTTTGATTACGAAAAAGTCGAGAAAATCTACTTTTTGATGTCGACTTTTTTAGATAAATTGCAAATAAGTTTTGTCGGTCGGTGGAGCTAATATTATGTAATTAAATTTCATATTTCGGGCAACCCAATTATAAAATTGTCCAAACATAAATAAAATGCAGCTGGACACGGGTTTCTATAGCTACCTGATGAATCGGAGGAAGAGAAATGTTGCAGTGAGTAATCAGACAATATCGAGGCTAGACCATTGCTGTAATTCCTTCTGAAGGGAAAAAATATGGTTCGCTTCTTTAGGAGCCTACTAAAGCATACAAAGATCTTCAAAGACAATCAGCGACAAACAGCCGCTATAGCTTAAATTAAAAAAGTCCGAAATGTTAACCAGAGTTCTTCTCCAAGTGCTCACGATCTGAAGCACCAAATATCCTTCAGGAGATGAAATTGAGTTAACAGACATTTTGAAAACTTTTATACCGAAAATAATGTAACTCTTAGCAAATGTATTCCGATGGTAAATGTCTGTTCATTCATTCGGAACGTTCGATTTTCTTCCATCTAAGGACAGGTTATGTGGTTCTAATCGAAGTAGACTTTTTGCTTTGTGTATTTTAAACTGGAACTGAATTGATCTCCTGTTTTTATCATTTGTTTCGTTTTAAACTTGAATTTGTATAAGTTTGAATATAATTGAGTTATTTTCAATTAAAAAGTCGAAAAGTCTACTTAAATCGACTTGTAATACACAAAAACTCGAAAGGTCGATTTTTGTAAATTTTTGAAAAAGTGAAAAGGTCGAACTGTATAACCCGAACTATATACCAGGATAGTAAATATATTCAGTTAATGTTATGGCCAATGTAATTATCAAAAAGAGATCAGCATTCATTATTCATTTCATCAGTCATGATCATTATTTTGTCTTTTGAAAGCCCCAAATCACGTCATTATACGTTATTATATTTCAAAATACTCGATCATTACAATTTTAGTATCATAATTATTGTGATATCAACGCCGTCTTCAGATCAACTTGTCATTGCTATAACCGACTGAATTTGACAATAACATGAAGTTCTCCATGATCCCAATTGATTAAGGCTTAGATTTTGAGATCGCCATCATCTCAATCAATTTCTAGACCCATAATATGAGAGACGGCCTAATTCCAACTCTCCATTACAGCTTAGGCCAAAAATAAAGCAAATTGTAATGTCTAAGATAAATGGGCAGAATATTGATAATTAAGATTGTGGCTCAAAGGCCAGTGCCATAAAGACAGAATATATTAACCCTTTAACCATTAAAAATGGATGTTAGCGATGACCGTCTGTACACGGTCTTAGTGGTTAAAGGGTTAAGAGGACAAATGAAATGTAGATGGACGAAAAATCACAATATGAGAATTTTCAATTGGAAGTTTTTCAAAAGATTTCCCATACGATGTCACAGGTTGTAGTTCCCCAATATTTTGTTGATATATGTATCTACTCGCATAGCCATTGTTGTTCTTTTGAACCGTTTCCCCCCTCATAATTCCGATTAGTATCAATTGCTTCGCCAGCTCACACGAATATTAATTTTTATAGATTTGGAGAAACCAAATCTGCTATCGAAATGTTCACAACAGATATGTATGTATGTCGTGTGCCACTTGATTTGGTTTTCTAACATTTTATTTTCCTTAATCTTAAAATCGTCTAGAAACGGCTTTGACAAACATTATGTCTAAGATCTACAACAAATCCATACTAAGCCAAAGACATAAAACGTATTATAATGACAATCATATCGTGATCTGCCAAGTGATCCAAAAAGGTCATACGGGTATGTATATATATGTGTGTGTGTGTGTATATATATATGTGTGACTGGAAGTAATAATGACAAAATGCTATTTTTGCTGTTAATGGGAAATTAAAATCGTGCCATATATTTGTGAAAACTAAAAAAACGGCACAATGAGCTGTTTCACAATTCGTGGCCCGCTCAGAGTTGTAGAAAAATTCCAAAAAAATCTATTTAATTTATACAAGCAGATATGATCTCAAATTGAAATCAATGACGCCCTTAATGTTTCACTATCAGTGCGGGCCATCTATGCAATTAAGTGAGAAACAAACATGTGGTCTTTTACATTTCTAACGATTTGACTACTGTGTAGGTTTTTCACATCATCAAGAATTTGAAAATATCTGCAAAGTAAAATTTAATATTTCGATGGAACAATTTCGGAAGTCATGGAAATTTGATGGAAGCTCACAGCTTACAAACTGTCAAAATTAGAAGCCCTGTAACATGTAAATTTAGTTGTCAAAAAAGAGAATTAGGCGTCCACATAATTATGAAGACAGTACATTTTTCAGCAACCGTTGTTCGTACCGTTTCGAGATCTGTTTTTGTTTTGTTTATATTTGACTGACATCTGTAATACATTTAATTTCAGTAAAATCAAATTTATATTTTGTATTGACGATTGGTGAACAGTTGAATAATTAGAACGATTCATAACGAACGGTCGAATTCGTTTTATGGAAACCCGTCCTTAGTAACACTTCAAAATTGAAAAATTTAAGAAAAAAAACAGTTTCAGAGAAAAACCCATAAGGACGTCATGTGTCTTCTGTTGCTCGGACAACAACAGCCCTCAATTTGTCAATATGTAGAGCGAAGTTCCGCGGAGACCATTTCGGAATTGGAGAAACAAAATATACCCGAAACTAAAACTTGACGACAAAAGTATGATTGACCGAATTATTTCATGTAACAAAATGGTCCCTGAGGATTTTATTTCCCTTCTTTTGTGGAAAATGCATTTTAAGACTCCAGACTTATTTTATGGATTCTTAAACCAATACAAAGTATATTTTTTTATGATAATTTCTTGTGTTTTTATATGCCAATAAACATAATGTATTTTGAATGTAAACACTGCCAGCCCATCATTAAATAATAATAAACCCGTGCTATTGATATTAACGCCATTGCTTGATGCGACCAAGTAAATAATCCCTCAGAAATTATCGCCCAACATCCGAGCACGGTTTTTTCTTTAGTACTCGTAAAAACTACTTGAACATAAAAAAATTTGACAAAGAAAAAGAAACACTAAAACGTTTAAATCGCCTTTCCAGCACACTGTACATGATGCCGACGCGTCTTCCGCCACCTCGCAACAAGCTGATGATGTGTGACAATTTCACGCCTTTCAATTGAAATTTTCCGTAACCAAATACCACCACCCCCCCCCCCCCCCTATTCCAACTCAAAAGAATTGTATAAAAACTAAAACTGGCAGACGACATAAACAAGCCGAAAATGTTAAAATGTCTACAGAGAAAAAGAAAAAAAGAAAAACACAACAAGAATGACACATGTACTCGGAACGACGGAACGAGTATAGATTTCAACGCATTAAAATGCAGTAAAATATAAATTTCATTTTTAAACATTTAAGACGGGCATAAATCAAAACCCCAACACAGACAACAAGCACAGGCAAAATAAAACGAAACCACTACAAGGAAATTAATAAAAAAAAGAGGAAGAAGAAGAAGAAAAAACGTAAGAGTCTACAATATAATAAAATTTATTAACAATCCAAACACTACACGACAGCCCGAGGCTCGTTACGTTATGACGAAACTGGAAAACAAAAATGCCCCCTTCGACTCTGGCACCAGAAATGGGGCATTTGGCTAGAAAAAAACCGATCGTTTTTGGAGAAACACACAAATTAATTGGAATTTAATTTTTCAAGTTTTTTTTTTTTTTCGTTTTCTCGTTTAATTTATGAGGGGACAGACACATTTGAGTTTGGTCATTTTCACACTTCATAATTCTTTAAAGGAAACGAGTATTTCAACATACACGAATAACTGTAGACACTTTTCCGAGGGCGTAGTGAAAAGTATTTTAATGGCAATGAATGGAAAGCGTATACATTTTCAATAGATTGGCCTTATTTTCAGTGAAATGTTTGGGATTGCCAGCAACTGAATATTTATATCTGAGGCGTTTAAAATACAACCATCTCCGCCTAAAGTTTCCGGATACACGAGTGCAAATCGCTCAATAGTGACACAATTCAAAATTCACTTTTTATTGTTGCTGATCAAGAAAAAACTGTAAATCTCCAATTTAAATTGACTTTTGTTCTGCGTGTATTCTTCATGCATATGTCAGGGCTCCACTTTAAACATTTGAGGAAAACTCGGGAAACATTTGAGTTTCTTTTTTCCTATATTTGCTATGATAACTTTAATAATGATAACTTTTAACGACTCTCCTGAATAAAATTTAGTAGTGACACGTATGTACAGAGTTCTCCAACAAGAGGTGTTATTTGGAATCACCCGGTATTTCGGTAGCTGCCACTTTTGAAGCTTTTAGTCCTTGCCATTTAACAAGTAGTACGCCATTACTAAAAATGAAACGATACACGCATTGAAGTTATTAGAATTCACTACAAAAATGGTGTCACAGTTCGCAAAACTAAAAATTTT
Organism: Hydrotaea cyrtoneurina; assembly: GCA_958296145.1. Classification (NCBI taxonomy): domain Eukaryota; kingdom Metazoa; phylum Arthropoda; class Insecta; order Diptera; family Muscidae; genus Hydrotaea; species Hydrotaea cyrtoneurina. The sequence continues at coordinate 148,224,960 of OY282512.1, read as the reverse complement.
CCGGACCGTGATCACAATTGGCAACCTTGAGGTGATCACAAGTGGTAAACGAGATCTTGTGATTTAACAACTTGCGACTTCTTCCTTTGGAGCCACGTGAAAGATAAGGTCTACGCCAACAGCCCAGCGTCGATTCAAGACCTCAAACATGGAGTTCGTGAGACTATCGAGGCAGCCACTTTGCGATTTGGTTATGGACATTTTTTTTTAAAAGGATATTGTCCTGTAAGCGTGGTGGTGGTGGCCATTTGGCTGATGTTGTTTTTCATTATTAACGGTATACCTTCCTCTTTATTATGAAATAAACATCCGATCTTTTAACTTAAAAAAACGTCATTTTTCTTTGAATAACAAAATAACACCTTTTGGAGGTTGGAGGTGTTCTTATTCTTCCTGGAACATCGATCCACCTGGGGAAAGGATGAGCAAAATGACAGTGGCAAACAAATATCTTAAGCCGCAACGGACTCCCATTTCTTTTAATGGGAAAATGGTCCTAAACGCCGGAGCATTGCAAGCATTTTTCAAACATTTTTAAAATTTTCTTAAAAACGGTAGAGAGGCTGAAAAACTGAATCAAATGAATACTCAAATGCAAGAGAACTGAAATACAAAGTAGTTCACGTAAAAAAAAACTGTAATCAGGACCAAAACCAGTGAGGAACTATGGAAGAAGTCGACAAGTGTAATTTGGCATTTTCCCTCGGTAAAAATAGGAAAAAGTTGAACTCGATGGGCAAGTAAAATGATTTGGATTACCAGTTGTTAAGAACGATTAACTTTTGACATTATGATGTCCTAATTCCAAAATGTATCCCCTGTGGATGCGCACAAAACTTTTCGAACCACCTTCCACAAAAGAAACGGAAAAACTTTAAGGCACCGAACAGTAACGGGCAGATCGAAATGGCAGATAGTCATAGTGCTAGATGGATGCCGTTGTAGGCATTTACATACTCACGTACAGATGTATGTCTGTATGTGGCTGTGTGTGGCTGTGTGTGTGTGTAAATACTGTTAAGTAATATTTACGAAAAATGGGATCATTTCTTTTGCTTTTGTTGAGGTTGATGATGTTGTGTCGGTGTCGGTGTCGGCGCTGCTGCTGTTTGCCGTTGTTGTCGATGTTGTCTGAATAACGGCCGGCCATCGTCATAAGACAGAAAACATAAACGACCACCTGACAGGGTGAAAATTTATGTTTGCATGTTTATCTATAATTTATATTTTTATATGAACTCAAGCAACTTACGAAAACAGCAGCAGCACCAAACCAACAACACCAACAACAATAGCACATAGCCCCAACAAGAGGAATACCAACAACACCAGCAAACTACCACAACAACTATTCGTACGAAACACCCAATAGCCAACAGCCAACAGCAACAACAACATCAAGAAGATAAACATTTTTCGGACCTATAACTTATCCAAAAGGTACAACGATGACGACGACTTTGGGCTAGAGTGAGAGGTGTGTGTCTATGCGTCTGTTGGTGTGTGTGTGTATGTGTGAATGGTGTAAAAATAAAAGCAGCATTTTAACTTTTCCCATACTCACACACGCGAACAAAGACACTCATGTGTGAATTTTTGATGATAAAACCAGGAGTCAATATACATAAACTACACGCACACACACACAGACAGACAAACACTTATGGACAACCAGGGCATATGGGCATTTCAATGCTAAATGTTGAAGAAATCCACTTTGGAATCCAATCATTATCCCAGGTTCTTGGCCAAGTCTTGGCAAGGCAACCATTTGGTAACGGAAACAAAATGCAGAGTTGTGTTTTTAATAAGGCTTCGACAAGGATATAAATAATCATAATCAAAGTTATGAGTTTTTCCATGCTTGTATTCCTTTTCAAGCTACCATTTCTCGTAAATTCGTTCTTTAGCCGAACCGTTCGTATGTGGAATAATCTTCCAGCAAATGAATTTCCTGCCAGTTGTGACATTCAGAAATTCAAAACAAATGTCAACAAACACTACTCCCTCTTTCCTCCTTCCGATACCCTAATTTCCTTCCGCTAACACAATGCATTGCATTTATAGGGGAATCCCCTGAGTGTTGGCCTTAAAAAAAAAAAAAATTGTACACTTCAAGATCCAAAATTTGCAAATTCTAAAAATTTAACATTTTTTGTTTCTCCATTTCGTAACGTTTTGGTTTTGATTCTACGAATTCCGAACGTTTTGCTAAAAACGACAATAATCCAATGAAACAAGAAAATAAAAATTCGTGGCTAATGAATATTGCTACAGTTGTATTGTTACGGTCAATAGAAATGTGTTTTGTACAGAACTCTACCGAAAGAGAATTACATACTTCAAATACCGTGAGCCGTGAGGCGTCTGGTTTCAACAAGATGGTGCAACTTGTCACATAGCTAGTCCTGTGATGACAGAATTGCAGAGAGTTCTCCAACAAGAGGTGTTATTTTGGTATTCAAAGAAAAATGAAATTTTTTTAAAATAAATGATCGGATGTTTTTTTCATACTAGAGAGGAGTGTATTCCGTTAATAATGAAAAACAACATCAGCCAATGGTCACCACGACCACGGTTACAGGACCATATCCTTTTCATGAAATTTTACAAAACCAAATCGCAAAGTGGCTGCCCTATGTCCTCGATAGTCTCACGAATTCCATGTTTGAGGTCTTGAATCGACGCTGAGCTGTTGGCGTAGACCTTATCTTACACGTTGCCCCAAAGGAAGAAGTCGCAAGGTGTTAAATCACAAGATCTCGATGGCCACTTGTGATCAACTCGTCGAGAGATAACACGGTCCGGAAACATTTTAGTTTGGCGAACTGTGACTGCAAGATTTTCACCATTTTTGCAGTGAATTTTAATAATTTCAATGTGTGTATCGTTCCATTTTTAGTAATGGCGTAGTTTCTACTCGACAAATGTGAAAGAATAAAAGCTTCAAAAGTGACAGCTACCGAAATACCGAATGATTCAAAATTGTTGTATAACCCTGTACATTTGTCTTGCTTTGGAAAGACAGAGTGTGAAAGATAACATATTAAAGTAATTTTTAAATAAGGAAAGGGCTTTAAAATTACTTTTTCTAAGGTAATTTTTAAGTAGACAAAATATTTTAACAAATATACATGTAATAGGTAGAGTTTTCCAGTACTTCTTCCCTAAATTATCAATTTCACTGCAATTTGACCAACTGTTTTCAAATCGCAAAATTTTTTCGTTTTCTGTAGAAGAACAAAATGAAATTGATTTCACTTTCGAACAAAATTGTGGTCTGTGACAGGTCTGTATGTGATACAAAAGCAGAGACTTCAACTTACGAGAAATGGTAGCTTGAAAAAGAAAACTAGCATGGGAAAACTCGTATCAGTTTGGCCTGAATACATCCAGAATTGTCCAAGGAATAGAAACAGTTATTAGGCACTGTTTAGCCGCAACCAAAGTTACCAATGTCTCTGGCCACCAAAGGTCAAAAAACATATGTGTCATTGAACCCTTAGAGATAGAGCAAGTGGTCACAACCCAGCAAAACTTGCATATACTCCATCTCAACTCAATCAAATACAGACACAATACCCAGCAGTGACCTTTTCAGTGGCAATTATTACAAATTTGAGATTATCTAAGCAATCTCCATGGACTTGCCCATATGTACTCATGTGTGTCTGCATGCATGTGTATCCTCAATATTATTCACAAAAAAAGAAAAACCAAAAAAAAAAAAAGGATATGTAACCGAAAAACAAAATGTGAAACATAAACACATGTAAAAATTGTTTAATACCAAATGTGTGTGTGTGTGTGTGCATGTTGGTTTTTGTTGGCACGAGTGATTATGTGTGTGAGTCCAGTGGTCCGTTTGGGTACGCGTGTGTGTGTGTATGCATATGGCTCGGAAGGGTGCTGCTGTTATTTTCTGTTTTTTTTTTTATTTTTGTTATCCTGCTGTTGCTTATTTTGTGTGGCGCTTCATATGCGAGAGTGACTGGCTCTGTGGGTTTAGTTAATATTTAAAGTGTGTGTGTGTTCATATTTACGTGTATGGTATTGGCAGTCATCTCAGTACATGAGAGTGGGGTGGATATACATTCTCTGGCACAGAGGAGCTCAGTGCGCTCTGACATATTTTATTGTTATTACTTTGTTCGTTCTTTTTTCGCTTTTCCTCTTCTGCAATTATACTCAAACTGAAAAATATTTCATAGCCTTAATAGAAGTGATGTTAGTTGCTGTTGTTGCCGGTGGTTGGCCATATTGTACCTGCACACTTAAGATATTAAAGATTAATGGCCACTAAACATCCTAAGGGCTCATTCGGGGAGAGTTGAGGCGAGCGCATAAACGAATGAGTGAGCGAACGAGCGTTCACAAAATACAAGATTAATATCAATGATATTATTGAATGATGAGAGGCAATAAAAACAAACAAACAAGCAAACAACTACAACAGCATAAACAAAATATTTTCTTAAACCCAAACGCAAACACGCTATCGCAATTTTAAATATTTTATCAGATACGTACATACATTATGTACATACATATGTATATACGAGCGAAATTTGTGTGCGTTTGGTTTACATACAATTTCCAATTAAAAATTGTTTGCAAATTGAATTAAGCACAGTTTGCTTGTTTGCTCATAAAATATTGAAAGTGAACTTCAATGAAATAATTTCACCTAATTGTAATCAATCTAAAAAATAAGAAGAAAAAAAAGTCCGTTTAATATAATTATGCACTGTGTGTCTGAGGTAAGCGCTCCCTCCCAAAATAGGGAAGATCTCAGGGGAAAAACGATGCTCTCAATAATCTTAAATACTTATAATTCGGAAGCGTTTCCAATTGATTTTACAGGGTAATGATATTGGAGAGAAAATAAGTACATACTAGTCTGGAAGTTGGGCAGAGATCCAGAATACGTAGGGTGTATGAGAAAGATGGGAGAAAGTAAAGAAGTAAAATATGGAAAATATTTGAACTCGCTCTTGGATTAACATCATAGACTTTATACACAAAAATTCAGCAATTTTGTCATTTCAGGTCACGAATCAATGAGTTAAAGGAGAGTTAATAAAGGGTTTCGGTATTTCGGTAGCTGTTACTTTTGAAGCTTTTATTCTTTGACATTTGACAAATAGAAACTACGCCATTACTAAAAATGGAACGATACACGATTCAACACTTACTTATTTCCCTTAACATTCCAGGAAGCAACAGACGGGGACCTGCTCTCGAATCAGTGAGTTGTGTACGATATAATTTTTATACTCAATAACCGGGACCTACTGTTTAAAGCAGGCTCTCGAAGAGTTGATCACAATTGGCCATCGAGATCTTGTGATTTAACACCCTGCGACTTATTACTTTGGGGCTACGTGAAAGATAAGGTCTACGCCAACAGCCTAGCGTCGATTCAAGACCTCAAATATGGAATTCGTGAGACTATCGAGGACACAGGGCAGCCACTTTGCGATTTGATTATGGAAAATTTCATGAAAAGGATGTGGTCCTGTAACCGTGATCGTGGTGGCCATTTGGCTGATGTTGTTTTTAATTATTAACGACATACCTTTCTCTTTTATATGAAAAAACATTCGATCATCTATCTCAAAAAATAAAAATTTTCTTTGAATGCCAAAATAACACCTCTTGTTGGTGAACCCTGTACTTTGTGTGCCAACATCGGTCGCCTGATATGCTTTCCATAAGATGGGAGACCGGAATGTAAGATTTGAAGTGTCAGAGTTATTTGTAGTTGATAGTAAGGAAGCATTCAACAAGGATTTCTCAACGAGAAAGAAGATACCCCGCTTGGAGGCCATCTTAGAAAAGCAGCAACGAATGTCTTTTGTGTGTGTTATTCGATCTGCAACGAAAGCGTGTTCAAGTCACTTTAGCTTCTATTTCAGTGGGGAGTTTTATTTCATTATAAAGTAAATCTGGGTTGGAAATTTTTTACAGATACATATGTATCTAGTACTATGGTTTTTGTATTTACTTACACACAAAGTATTTAACATAACTCTTTAAAACTCATCGGCTTATTTGTATCTTATGTTGCTATCTTTTTCTTTTGACAGTTCTTGGAGAAATAATAATTGATGTGTAAATATTTTGAATGTACCTACATAATTTTCTATTTTCAATTATTTTTGTTGTTTTGTAAAATTCTATAAAATTGTAAATTTATATTTCCACGAAATGTCAAAGGTGAAAACAAAACGTATCCATGATAATGTTACCGTATACCCATAATTATAATGTCATCTATGGATTGGGGTAAAAACCAAAGGATATTTATAGAATTCTGGATAATCAATCAATTCAATTATTTGGCGGCAACACTTTGACATTTCTCATCATTTAAGCAAAATTGAAAAGTTGCACAAATTGACATTTTGTCTAATTTCTCCATTGATACATTTTCGTTATCAATTTGCATACATACACACAGCCAGACATTTGTGTATGTGTAAATATAAAGACAACCTGAATGTAAAAGGTCATTTGACTTTTTTGGCACAGCATAACATTTGGACTTAAGTTGGCAATGCACCCAAACCCCATCATCATCGTCAACCATTAGCCCATGGCGGCTTAGTGATGAGAGTGCTGGTGGCGGTGGCGGTGGCGGTGGAGGCGTTGACATAAAATACCAGAAACATGCATTAAAATGAATTTCAATTTATTAATAATATGGATGTTGTGTTTTCATTTAATAATCACCTTTTAATTCATTATTTTTATATTAATTTAACACACTTCGGAAAAGGGATACGAGAATAAAAAAACAACAACAACAACAAGAAAAACTGAAACCACTCATTAAAAAATAACACTTTTATGCATGTTCGGTGTATTCATGAATTTTTCATACCATCATCAACGTCATCACAGTCAGCATTATCGTCAACGTTGTCGTCTCGTCGTCCGTCGTCGTGCGTCGTCACTGTCATAATTCATTTTTATGTCATATCCACCCGTTTATTGTCACTCCACATCGACGATTGTTGGGAGTTCCTGCTGCTACCACGTCGCTTTTCGGTGCTGACCGTTGGTCGGCCAGGGGGAGCTCTGAACAAAAAGTATGACCGAATGTACACATTCAATTAATATTTTACAGCAATAAGTACTTTGGCATACCATAATAATGACCATTAATATCATCATTATGATGACGATGACGATGACGGCGATGATGATGGCAATAACGCAATAAAATGAAAAAAACAAAACCATCCGTTTTTGTTGTTGCAGTTGTTTTTGGTATTAATAACTATAATTTGCATTCATGAAAAGAAAATTATAATGGACAGACACACACACACGCACAAATATTTATATACAATTGTGAGTAGTTATTTTAATAAAATTCATACGAACGAATGTGTTCGTTTTGTTGTTGTTGTGTATAAAACAAAACCAAACAGCCCCAAACAATCGATCCAATAGCCCACCGGCAGCCACTGTAGCGTCAGCGGCAGCGACAGCAGCGACACTTCACACCTTTTACAAAACATTTACGCGCACGTACCCGAGCATATGAATACACAATTGAAAAGCGTTTCACAAGTACTTCAGTCACACCGCATATATTTTACAATCGATTTAAACAAATAATAATAACAGTATAAATACCTGCACATATTTCTGTGTGTCACTACTGACCGACCGATGGTCGGCACACATCTGCTGATCATCTAGATACGATGATGCTACCCCACCGATATTCTTACAGTTATCATATTGTGATAATACTAAAAACCAAGTGCAGCAACAAAAAATACTAATTTTTTTAATGTATCCACCGGAAGTGGATGCGATTGCAGAAGGATGCAAACCACACTGCGAAGCGAAACTGGTTTGGTCGGACTGAACTGGAAAGACGACACAGCCCCGACGACATCCTATGAAAGAATTTAGTTGACTCGAATCTGTTGAATATTTGCACATCAATTGTTTAGAATGTGTTGATTCAATTAATAAAAACTATGATATACGCGATAATTGAATTGATATTCGAAATTATTAGTTAACTAAATATTGAATCGATTATTATGAATTTATTTACAAATTTTAATTTTAACAATAATTGAGTAGCACATCTAGTGCTTGGTCAGTTCCATAGGCACCAACCTCAACCCAACAGAATATAATCTAAACTAAGATAACCGTAACATACTAGGATCGTTGACCCTATTATAAGTAAATCAGGGACCTAATCCACCCATACGATAACGTAGACACTTATCAATTTTAATTCCGTTAAGAACTAATTGCATGGCTGCCGGCATACGATCGTAATCAGACAATGTTTGCTATCACCTCATACTGAATTGTAATGAGATGAAGAGGCATTTGTGAAGGTTGAAACCAACAAAAATGGATAACATGTTGTTTTACTAATTCTCCTCTTCAGAATCGGAAGAGGAACAAAATGTAAATAAAAAAAATAAGAAAACAAATTCGGGCCACTAGCGACCCTTTGTCATTTCTGCACAAATTTTTGATTTATCATCTGTCAGAAGAAGCTTTTCATTTTATTTTCAGTTTTAATATATGTACATGTGTAAAGTTGAAACTGCAATAGAAGCATTTCCAAATTACTAAGCAAGTACGATTTCAATTTATATTTAAACTTCGAGATTCTTGAGATATTCTTTAAAGCTGGGGTTAATTGATTATACTCCGTACAACCAATGAATTCAATGCGTTGTTTTTTCTGGTATTGAATACAGACTGATTTCTGGAAAATTCTATAACATGATGTCCAATGTTCCGAATTGATTTGTACATAAATATAAGCAAGTGTATTTTATATAGCCCATGTAAAGGTAAAATATTCTTGCGATCATGCATTTGATTTGCAGTCACTTTGTTTGGATTAGTCCCAGAACATTTGCAAATTGTATTTTTCTAATCTGTATTATAATTATTAACTTACATTTCCTTTAAATTAAATCTCCACAGAAATGTAAACAACAAGAAAATACATTCCGTATACCAGCTGAGCTGTCAGATACAAAGCACAGGGTTGCGAATACATTTTGTGCGATAACGTAAAGCCAGCATCCGAAAAGTATAAACTACGAAAGTTGTCATTCGTTAACGGATGCGTGAATTAGGTCCCCGATCAATGGTGCTATCCGATTATAATACTTTCTTTCAATCCCAAATGGCTAAACTTCAATAATAGACTTTCTGCCTTAAAGCGGAAATCAACCAGCTTTCTCCCATGGAAATCGAGAAATCATATGGATTTCAGAGCACTGTTGCTTAAAACCTTTCAAATATTGTCATGCCAATGCGTCAAAAACGACTAAGGACGTCTATCTGCTGTGTGGTTTTTGCTTCTACGAGAATGTTTGCTATAGTGATTTTTTTTAAAAATAAAAGCTACCTAGGATGACTTCTACTTCCTTTGCCAACTTTGACAGCCTTATTTATTGCATTGGGAACAATCAAAAAAGATTCAAATTTCTATACTGTGACGGGAAACGGAATACGGGAAAGAACTGCTGTGAATTAGTGTGTATAGGATGCCTCTAAATTGCAAATATTCTGAACAAAAATTACATCAAAAATAAATAAATTTGGGGATATCCGCTACTAACCACCAGTTCTCATTCACTTGCGAGAACTATGCGTATGTTAGACCAATAGTTTGCAGCAGAAATCATTGCCAATGGGTACCGATGAAAAAGTGTGGCATCTTCCGAAGCGGATCCGTATACCTTGCCTTCAATCAAAGCAAACTCAATTACTATTTTTGCAAAAAAAAAAAATAGAAATAATCAATGATCTCGAACTCGACCAACAGAAATAAACCTGTATGAATAATATAGATCAACAATACATAAACAAAATTTCCAAAATATTTTTTTTTGAAACATTTTGAATAATTTTCTGTAATGTTTACAACTCAAACAAATCTTTAAATCTGTATTTATGTCAATTTAAATACTGCTATCATTTATAAAAATAATAATAATAATGAGTCTTTGACAAATCACAAGCGGACGTATCAAGCAACCAACTTTGGCAATATGTCAATATAAAAGTCATCACTCAAGAAAACACAACAAATAAACGGAGCAGACAGACACACCAAACGACCGATAGGCGGGCTGTAATTAAATTTGTCATTTTATGACTCAGACAGCCGTCGTTTTATGACAGGCACACACTCGCACATGCACTCACATGCAAAAACATACGCCAGGAAAAGCGGGCGGTACTTATCAACCGACAATTGTGGCGATAACATTGGATTTTATTAGCAAAAATATCACTTAAAGAGAAGAACGGTCTATTCTAGTAACAAGATCTTCATCCATTTTGGTTTTACTAAATGGAAATTATGTTTTTTGGCAAACAAATGCCACATTTCGCATACACAGCTTAGATTCGCAAAAGATCCGAACAGACAAAATTAGAGTTTCTCTCCAGGGAATTCCGGTCATTTTCCATTCCCGGTTTCCCGGGAAATTCATCCGGGATTCCCTTTCTGCATTTATGACATCAGTTAAAGGTTTAGTCAGTTGAATTGATATCGTAGCGAATGACCAGAATATTCCCTTTGTAAATGTTTCCCTTTTCACTAATTGAAAGTTAATACTTATAGAGATTTTAGCCTGATCTTCATTTGATAATTAATAACTAACAACCATAGAGTGATTTGACATCCTCCTACTTGTTATTCAACAGCATATCGTTTGTTGACATTTGTGTTTTGATTTTTATTTATATTTATACTTATTATTTATACTTTGAAACGCATCATGTATTCGCATGGAATTACAAGCGGAAATGATACGATTTGCCGTAAAGAAATAAAGCGATGCCCAAAGTTGCCCAACTTTCAACTTTTTGGGAATTCCTTCGACTTGGACATATCGAAGCAAATATTTTTGTATTAACAAAAAAAAAACAAATCAAAATTCAAAATAATTACAGCCAAATTTGTAGGAGAAAATGGAAAAATCTCCCTAATGTTTAAATCCTAAAAGTCATTTGTCGAAACAAATACAGATTCAATACATAAAAAAAGGTGAGACTATTTTTCTGTTTAAAGTAACTTCTGTAAAACTTAATATTAAATAATAATAATATTAAACTATTTAAAAAAAAAAACAATTTGGATAACACAACAAAATTTTAAACTTTGCCTCATATCGGATAGAATTTAGACTTGATTATATTTTCCAATTTTCCATTCACTTCGGATTTCTTAAACTGGTTTCTGTCTCTCATACGAATTATTCTTAAAAAAAAAGTGTTCGTTCTTCAGTTCAGCTAATTCCACTGTATTTTTTCCCTCAGGACGGGTAATTGAAACAAATTTCACTTTAACGAATCATGCTTAAGCGAAAAATGCGGATAGCCGATTAATGTCATCTTCCTGGACTTAGTTTAGGCTTTAAGCCTTTTTTTTAATTATTTCTATTTCGCAAACAAAAATAGAAATATGAATGAAGAAATATGATCACGAACTCAAAAAACCGAAACAACGATCGGAAAAACTAACAAAAAACGTACTCGATGAATGAGCGGAGTACGACTAAGTTGCTGATTAAACAACAAGAACCCCTGTGTGAATTTTTTGCCGATGACAATTACACACAACAAAGGTTTCCAATGTGTGTGCTTGCTTTCTTTGATTGACTGTTTGTTGTTCTTTGGGGACATAGACTACTAAACAGTAATTCTCGATAAATCGCGTATAACTATGACACATATTAAACCAATAATTGCCGCAGAAATCATTTCAAATGGGTACCGATGAAGAAGTGTGTCAGCTTCCGAAACGAATCAGTGATCTACAACTCGAACTACAGAAAGAAAAAAATTAGGGCCTTGCCTATATTTATCTCCAAGACTGGATACTCCTATTGCAACTACGCCTCAGATCAAAAATACGAATGACTAATCACAAAAAAAAAACATATTGACTGCATTTTGGAAAAGATGTGCTTGACAAACATGTTGGATTTTTGTTTGATAGCTTCACTTAATTTCACAAAGTATTGAATTACCCATTTTATAATAAACAGAAAATCATTTGAATGAAACAAAGTTCCAAACTAGTTGTTCGTATAAAATTAAACAAAAAAGTTCTTATCTCGACCACCACATCGAGCCCGTGTTTTTGTCAATCCATTTTTAGCTTTCAATAAAAATCAAATGGATCTGATAAGAACGAAACAAAATGTATTCAATTGGTGAAAAGGTCACCCTCCTCCTTTGACTACAGTGCTACTAATTTTCCTAAATTGTTCCTTCCTTTGCCAAAAAAAATAAAAACGAAATTGGTTTTCAATCAACAGCGTCATAATAGAAAAAAAGAACATTTGTATATCACGTATAATTCGAATAAATCATGACATTATCATCATTACATTCATTCATTTACCCGACCTAACCGAAAACAACACAAACAAACAGCAGTACATCCAGGCGAGCCAGCAGAAACAACACACCAGCACTCGTACTCGCCGTCGCCGTCGCAGTCGTGGAAAAACGCAATAAAATCATCAATTACAATAGTTTTTACACAAATTATATGTCATAATTATTCATGGCAACCCTTCATTTTATTTCAATAAAAGATTTCAATTAAATGATATTGAAACGACTCTCATGCAGATACACACACACACACACTCGAACTCTTAGTGTTACAGAGAGAATGACGTTGGCAAGAGAACAGAGGGACGCAAAATAGTATCAACCATCCAAGAGCCAACCGTAGTGGAAGAGTAACCACTTTTTTGTTGTTGTCTTTTTGTTTTTTTTGGAAATGTTGGTGGAGGCTAACATGGAAGGGTTGAATATGGAAAAGGCACTTTTTATATAGACAGCCGTACAGACGGCGACCGCGACGACGACGACGATTGCCACCATATGCGAGTTGCACTCGAGCACATTAAGAGTATTTGTATGTATGTGTGTGGGTATAAAAAAAAGGATATTCTTTTTTTTTTTTGTAAGAATAAAAGAAAACTTGTATGAATATTTGAAAAGTATGAAGTTTTGACGACAAAAAACTAACAAGGACTCTAATTTCGTGCCTTTTCCCCCATTTTATTGTAAGGCAAGCGGGTGAGGAGAAGAGAGGAGAGGAAAAGGTAGAGGTCACACTTGAAGGCTGACACATATGAATATGAATGTGTGCACTGGTGAGAATTTACGGCATGAATTCAAACATGAAATCATAGACTTTTCGCCCTACAAAAAAAAAACAATTGAAAAGGTGTAGTAGAGTCAGAATTGTAATTGCCTGCATTCGAAACCGGGCATTATTCCAATTGAGCACTACTGGCAATGAAATACAGCGATAAATCAACACAATATTCACACTCCAAAAACAACACAAAAACACGTAAATTAATTAAATCACCTTCTTTTTTTTCAATTGACAAATATTATAAAAAAAATTTTGCATATGAACAATGTTGCTGAATTATTGCAAAGAAGAGACAACAATTGAACTTAATTTAAATGTTGAAAAATCCATAAGAAACCCCCAGAAAATATTATGCATTTTTATCGTAGAAAGCACACTTTTACAAAGGAAATAAGAAAATGAATAATTACAGTGTACTCTCTTATAAGCGGACACCTAAGGGACTGAGAATTTTGTCCGCCTATGAGAGGTGTCCGCTGTTGAGAGAAGTACACAAAAGGACTAAAGCGGAATGGTACTGGAAAAAGTGTCCGTTTATGAGAGGTGTCCGCAAGGAGAGAGTACACTGTATATGATAAATTTATTTAAGTATTTTGTAGTATTTTTAAACGTATGAACAATTTTTGTAAACACATTTCTCATACATTTATTTAGTAACATTTTTTTTTTTTTTTGCTCACAAGTAAAGCGCGTTTTTGGTCTTTGTAGCAAGTAAAGCTTATTTACTTCTACACAAAGCTTATTTGCTATTAATATTACATGTTTGTGTATAAGCAATAGCGTGTTTGGGAAAAACAGAAAACGAACTTATTCAATTCAACAAAGTACAACATTTGAATGCAAATGGGTGTGTATTTGCAGCTGTTTACGTACTTTGTTTTTGCATTTACGCTCCTTAAAATAAATGCAACAACCGAGAGAATAAGATGAATTGTTATAGAGAAATCTTCTGTTCTTCAGACATTTGCATATATGCAGAATTTTCAAAATGAATAACGATGACAAAAAATGGTAATTTTAACAAATTACAGCACACATATATATACATTTTTCTATACCACAAACATTAACTTGTTTGTGGTTTACAAATATCAAATATATGTATATGTATACATTTGTGTGTTACTTTTTATTTTTTTTCTCGCATTGTAAATCTCTATGTATAAATTCGTCTCATTCTCTTGGTTATATCATATTAAAGAGCGTAGAGGCAAAAACAAAAAGTACGAAAACAGCTGCAAATATACACTTACTCGGACTTAAATGTTGTATGTTGTTGAATTTAATAAGTCTTTTGTATGTTTTCCCTAAATACGCTATTGCTTATACAAATAAGCTGTGTATAGAAGAGAATAAGCTTTACGTGCTACAAAGTTCAAACATGCGTTTTACTTGTGTGTAAACATTTATTGTATGTATTTCCCGAACATGCTATAGTTTATACACAAATACGTAATATTAATAGCAAATAAGGTTTATTTACATCCAAATAAGCGGGCAACTTACTTATTTCCCTTAACATTCCATGAAGGAACAGACGAGGAACTTCTCTCGAATCAGTGAGTTGAGTACGATATAATTTGTATACTCACTGACCGGGACCTACTGTTTAAAGCCGGCTCCGAACGGCTAATGCTTTTCTGGAGAAGTATTACATGGCTTAGAGATTGCTCTCTTACTTGTAAAGTCGCCAACATTTACGAGGTGGAAACAGCCGCTGAAAAATGTTTGATGGTCTTACCCGGTTTCGAACTCGGGTTCTTATGTGTGATAGTCGCACACACTATCTACCACACCACGGCTGTCCACTCGACTAACAACTAAAATCATTTTTCAGCGACATCGAGGATAATATCGACTTTACGAGTAAACGTGTGATCTCTCATCTATGTAAAAATTTCTTAGAAGAACAATTGCATTGAGGCGGAAACTTCAAACAGTAAATTAATGGTTAGAGAGTGGACAAATTTTAGCGATCACAGATCTGTGATTTCAAAGAAGTGTCTTACCTCTTCCTTAAACGAATGATAAGGAAAATATGTAACAAGCTTGGACATATCACAGCCTAAATACAAATGGGTCACAACTCAAAATTTTCCACAACTAACTTTTCTCCATAAATATATTCAGAGTACACATCTCTAACTACCGCAACAATTTAAACACATCACTAACTTCTTTAACTGGGAAAATACAGTTATGTCTATTTTTATGTTAATTCTTTAAATATTAATAGAAAAAAATTGTTGTCTCTCCTAAAAATTTTTTTTTTGAATTTTGATTTTTGACCCTTTTGTATTTAGGGTGCTATATTGTAAAATAAATAAATAATAATATTTTATTTGGGTGAGCGTCAAATCTTCTTCTGTAAACAAACGACCTTTCTTTTTGCAATTTTCAACCGATTTGAACGAGGCTAGTCATGTCTTTTCTGCTAAACTGGAACTCGAAGTGTTTTGGCCAGTTGTCCCCTATAAAAATGTGTAGTCCAAAACATTTCATTTTAGAATTTGTGTACTAAAGTGTCTGAAATAATGTAATGTAAATAATAAGCCTCCGAGAGAAAGATGGAAAACCATGAAGTAATCTGGCAAATTCATTTATGATTAATAATCGTTGAAGACATTTTAAGTTTGCATCGACTAATTGAGAAAATCTTTTCTGTTTTTAACAAAACTTAAAACTCTTTATAAAGGGAAAACGGGTTGGTGTTACCGAACAAAACAATTGTTAGTTTTCCTTTTTTTCGACTGAAATGATTTCTGACAGTACTGAAATAAACGCGCTAACGGAAAAACCTTGATATTATAAATTTCAGGCGCTTTATGTTCATATTTCCATTTCTAATCATCAATACGCATGTATTGCCCTCCCATGAAGAATCTGTATTCAAATTCTCATATACTTTCAAGTCAATTTCATGTATTGTCTCGTGTTTCATTTAGTGATGGGTCACACTAATATACACACATATGAACAAACATGGAAAAAAATAACTCACTCAAATGAACTGAAAACTGGTATTCTTATTCGAACTGGTTTTGAAACGTCGTAGCTTTAATGCGCCTGTTGCCAAAAAATTAATTAATATTGATTAATTGCAATATGATATGAATCGTTGATTCATTTAGAAATATTTTTTTTTTTTTTCAAATAAACGGGTATTATTCAAAATATTAGATATGCGAATAAAACTGAAATTAGTTGAAGAGTTTAGTAATTCAAAGAATCTGAAAAACTGAATTTTTTAAATCTTCAACAACTACGAACTGCGTAGTAATTGCAATTCATTTGGAAAAGAACAGTCAGTCTCAAAAATATTAGCAATTTAGGCATACGCAGCTCAAGCCTTTTGGCCCAAAGGTACCCACTACCAATGCGTTCTCATGTCGCATTCGTCATACCATCACGAAAACAGCACAACACTCGCAGTGCCTACAAACAGATATTGCTCATAATCGTTTGAAATTGTTGTATTATCAATTAAATAATTAATTGCCAAATACACAAACATGCATAACAATTAAGTGCATTTGCAATTACCTCTTGCATTTGAGCCTTTCAGCATTTTTAGGTGATTGGTGGCAACACTTTACTCGACAATAATAGTTGCCTTAGCCAACGAAATTGTGCTTGCTTGTCAGGTGTTTGACATGCAAGATTGACCGCATGTCAAGAGTCTATTAATTCAATTGACATTCATCTGGAAAAATATTTAAGAAACTCCATAAAGTCTTTTTAAAATATTTCCGAGAGTGTGCATACAGTTTACGAGCTTAAGGAAATAAACAAAATATTAGTACAAAGCTTAAGAAATATAATTCCTTGATTTGAGGAATATAATTCTGTTTCATAGTTGCAAGAGCCTTTTGACCCTAAGCTCTCAGAAATCACTTCTATCTTTTCAGCACTGATTTGATTAGGAGGCTCCAGATTTTATACGAAACCCAAGCTACAGCGTAAATCTCACGTTCCGACTCCCATTTGCGGGGGAGTCTGCAGGAATAAATGTATGATAGAAAATTAAACTGTTGGGTAATTTCAAACTTCGTGGAATTGTTCATATATTTCATATGCATATAGGGTTTTCCAACAAGAGGTGTTATTTTTTTATTCAAAGAAAAATGAAATTTTTTGAGATAAATGATTGGATGTTTATTTCATAATAAAGAGGAAGGTATGCCGTGAATAATGAAAAACAATATCAGCCAAATTGCCATTACCACCACGCTTACGGGACCATATCCTTTTCATGAAATTTTCCATAGCCAAATCGCAAAGTGGCTGCCTCGATAGCCTCTCGAATTCCATCTTTGAGGTCTTGAATCGACGCTGGACTGTTGGTGATTCCCTTATCTTTCACGTTGCCCCAAAGGAAGAAGTCGCAAGGTGTTAAAGCACAAGATCTCGGCGACCAATAGTGATCACCTCTTCGAGAGAATTAAAGCTGTATCCATGGCTTTTCATGAAGTTCTTTGAAAATGCCCAAGTATAATCAGTTGGAAAGCAGTAACCCAGCGAACAGCCCAGTTATAACAGCAATGACTTCTCAAGTGTGTTTTTGATTCCAAATAACCAGAGATAAATCACATGCAAGGACAAGGAGAGTCTTGAAATCTAATGGGTTGTATTGGCCTATTCGATTATATTGGCCTATTCGAGACCTTAACAGATATCTGATGCTAAGAGTGTATGTCAATCTCGACCGTGGTAGCACGGTGTGATGGTTCGTATTCGGGACATAATTGAAACTAAGGAAGATGATTATTTATTAAAATATACCATATCCGCTGTTGAGCGATCTAAATGGAAGATTTCCGATAATTATTTCCCATTTCACATCCAATCATTTCAAAGATTTCTGCTTTTTTTTAATGACAAAAAAAGGAACACGTTGATTATCCACCCAAAATTAATATTGGCATTTCAAAGTTTACAGTGAAAATTAAAGTACTCTCATATAGAGCGTCTATAAAAAGGATCTCTTAATATCCTTGAGTCATGAGTCAACAACATGAAGAGTTCGCGAATAGCAAGCGAGTGGCTGGCTGGCTAGCTCAACTCTTCATTTCGCATATAAAATGAAATATGTAAATAAAATACACAACTCCCAGCATTTATACGACCTCATTTTCCGGCACTGTCACTAAGCACACTACTGGGACTGATGGAATGGCTACAAAAATTTTGGATTTTGTTTAAGAAAAAACCCGAAAAACTTAAACAGTTTCCAAAAAAAAGCATTAAATATTAAAAAAAACCCCACGAAATTTTCAACTTTTCATTCAACGAGAATAAAAAAACTTTTCGAGACGAACGAACAAAAAATACAGGAGAAAAAGAGAATCGTGCCGAAAAATTTGTTGTTTTTTTTTGTCGTTCTTCTTTCATATTTTTTTTTTTGTGAATGACTGGAAATTTTTGGCTTGGAAATAAAGACGAAGGTGGTTTCTTCCAAAAAAAAAATCACACACACACTCACTCAGAACGACAGCGACAACGACAACGATAGCGTTAACGAAAAGTCCTTAACAAACATAATTTGGAATAAGTTCTCCATCCTCCCAAAGACTAACCATTGCCACCCACCATCCCCCACCCAGCCGCAAACTCTCTTTTTGTGTTGTGTTGCCTTCACACATTCATCCATCGCCCATCAGGCCAGATAAGGAATCTTAATTGTTTGAACATAATACTCGAACATAACGATAATACGACGCAGGCAAGGACACTCACTCACTCACTCACACACACAAACGCACACATGCAAATGCAAAGTCATCGGTCGTCCGTTTGGTCGGTATTTCGTATTTGTTCATGTAAATCAAATGAGAATTATTATGGGAGGCATAGGAAAAGTGAAACATTTTGCCACACTGGCGAGCGTTGGCGGCGATGGTGTACATATACATATCTACTACTTACTCGTTGTTGATGAAGTTGGAGTTGCTGTTCCATTCTCAAGGAGTGCTGGTGCTGCTGCTCCTTCATAATTGTTGATGAACAAAATGTGAATAATTGAAAAAAGACCAAATTCGGATGTGGCGGCCGATGCTGATGGTGACTTCAACGTTTTTGCCAACGAACATGGGAAGTTTCGGAGAAGAGTCCTTCCTCCTCCTCCACCGCGTTTGCACTTCCAAAACTACCGAAAGCAAACACAATGGCAGATTTAAGCCAAAAGCACCAAACAACAACAAAAACAATTTGAATTTGTTGGTATCGTTACCAAATGAGACGAGACGAGTCGAGTCGAGTCGAGTCGCACTGGTCGACCGGTCGGTAGTTGGTTGTTGGAACGATTTCGGGTTCTTCTCTTCGTCTGTTTATTTGCAGCAGTAGAAAAAAGCAAGGTGTTTCCTTTCGAACGCGGTGAATATTGCTGGCTGGCTGGCTTGCTTGGGCTTGATATGGATGGCGACGACACGATGTTGTTGGTGATGATGATGATGATGACGGCGGTGATGGTGAGGGAAACACGCACGCGATTCTCTCTGTCTCTGAGAGCAATAAAATTCTACTTTTTTGCTACAAAAATTCGTCCGGTTTTCTCTCCGATTGCCGATTGTTTTTGGTTGCTGACAGGCTTCTCTCTAACACACCGTTCACGGCTCTCGCTCTCTCTCACACTCTCTCTGTTTCACTCTCTAACACTCTCGGTATGAAGTGTGTGTGTTTGTTTGTATGAAGAAGTATGAAGCCCGTAACCACAGGAATACTTGAAAGGCCGCGCGTTTGTTGCTGCTGCTGCTCTCAATTCAACTTCAATCCAATTAAACCGTGACATGAGAATTGTTTCATTTGTGTATGAGTAGTAAAATGGGTTTAGATACAATTCAGAGATATCGTAGATATATTTTTTCACAATTTTCTTATTTTCCTTTCCTTTCACACCACGCACAATTTCACATTTTATTTAAACATTGAATTTTCGTCAAACATTTTCGGATGTTTCTACTGCCATATTTTCAATTTTTAATTCAAAATTTAATAAAAGGTTCATCAGCTTTTATTTTTCGTTTGGCAAAAGAATACCGTTTCGTTTACTTTTCGTTATGGCTGGCCAAAGGGAGGAGGGCAGCGCGCACCAGGGGTTTTTTAAGGGTACACAAAATTTTGCATTTATTTATTTTTTCACACTCGCACACACACGCTCACACATTTACACGTACCAATACGTACACCACACGACGACGGTCTTACACAGAAAATGAAAATTTTTAATAGAATTCTTTTTCGAAAACCTCTAAAATGCACTCGAGGAGGTGGTGGTGGTCGTTTAAAACTTTTTCTAATTTTCATGCATTACAACAAATGAAAATTTCATTTCTTTGTTTGTTCTCGTTCAGGACTTTTACACAGATACTTTTCGATATTTGCCGTTTCTTTAAACGAACACTTTTTGTGTCGTCCTTAGGTCCAGCCTGTTCCAGAATTCCCGTTTTTCTTTTCTCGATCTACTAGTTTTGTTCACTTTATTTGGCGAATAGCGCCACGATCTTTTAGCATATACATAAGTTTTAATCAATTTTTTTTAACAAAATAAAAGTAGTTTTTGTTACTTTTGTTTTTTTTTCCTTTAATTTTTTTTGTATTTGTGAAAAGTATTCAGCAGATACGGCGGCGGATTGATTCAGTTGTGTTGTTACGGCTGCCTAAGTTCAATGTCTACTACCTATCTGACGACTGCAAGAAATTTCAATTTGCTTTTGCCTCACTCAGCTTGTTTGCCTTCTTAGTGGCTGTTGTTGTTGTTGTTGGTGCTGGCGGTGGTGCTCTCTACATCGGTGGGAAATCAGCTCTCTCGCGGCCGTGCTCAATTGACAATAGTGCAATACAGCCAGAATTCATCCACTCGTCATTCGCTCGTATAGACACTTCCCTTTGCGAGTAACAGAGACAGATGGATGCAAGTATACTGTTAGATACTCCAATACATCTTCCAATATTCCAGCTGGTTGGCTGCGCTCTTGCTCACGCTCTCTTTGTCGCTCACTTTCCAAGTTGTTGTGTTTTTGTTTGGTGTTCTCTCGCGAGATTCGACATTACTTTGTTGTGTGTTCCATTATCGATTTTTCCAACTAAAATATAAACAGTCGAGTTTAAAAGTGACTCGATAAACTATTGCGGTGAATAAATAATTTAAGTGCTGACACCGTACACCGGAAGACTTATTAGAAAAAAAAGGAAAGGAAAACATCTAAAAATCCCTACCTCTTAATAGTTTGTATTTGAGAGATGCGTATCCTGTTGCAGTAACGATAAACTATAACACAATCTAACATTTTTGACATAATCGAACTTATTCCTATGGTCACATCGGACCATTACACGAGGACACCCTGTAGCAGGAACGGAAAAACTATTTGTTTAGTTTTTTTTTTAAATCTTGAATACATTTTCGCATTGAACATTTAAATCCAAGAATTAGAAAACAAAAAGCCAAACAAAGAATTTTGGGGCTCTCAAAACTATTAAAAATAATGTTATAGTTCCCTAAAAATTGTGCCATTAGTTATAACTGTCTGCATTAATTTATATGTCAGAAATTTGACAATCGAACTAGCCAGGGTTGTATCTGAGTTTTTGTTGTTGGACAATTGCGTCTACCTTCTACTATTGTGCCATGCTTCCTTCTCGTAAATGTTGGCGACTTTACGGGTGAGAGAGTAATCTCTAAAAAAATCAATAGCCGTTCGGAGCTAGCTTTAAACAGTAGATCCCGCTCACTTTTTCGAGAGCAGTTCCCCATCTTTTCATTCATGGAATATTAAGGAAATAAGTAGTAAAAAAATTAGGTTTAATTTGACTTTTGCAACTTCCCTTGACAACGTCTTATTATTCAAAGGGAATATAAAATATATCTATTCATTCAAAGTATCGATTCCTACAACATTCCGAGGAATTTCGGGATTAAAAAATCCCAACTCTTGATACTTACTGAAGATCGACGATGTCCCCAACCGATGTTAGAGATTTGTCTTTTTGAACCATAAAGAGATTGGTTTGGCTTGAGAACTTAAACTGATAATTTTAGACCGAAATATTGTTGGAAGGAGTTTTTTTATATTACAAACTGGTAGATAATTTCATGGCATTTATTTTGTAAATGTGATTTCCGGCATATGTCCGTCGCGTCTGCGAGTTACATGGTCCATTTGATTAGCCCAATTTTTGCCTACTTTTGCCAATAAATCTGGCCGCATCGGTGACTGGTTTGTCGACATAAACCAATGACTTAACATATCTTCATAAAAAGTATTCCAAAGACGTTAAATCGCACGAACGAGGGGGCCAGTGAACAGGACCTATTCGTGACAAAAAAGTTTGCAATAAATCGATTTTTAAACGCGCTGTGTGGCGCCGTCCAAATGTCGTTAATGTTTAGCTGATTAATTTTTGAAAACGAAAATTCAGTCAGTATTTCTCGATAGTGGTCGCCATTCACCGTAACGGCAGCTACTTCCTCATTCCGAAAGAAATAAGGACCGATGATGTCCCCAGCGTCTAAACTACACACAACAGTCAATTTTAATGGATGAAATTACGATTGTCTTCGCTCCGAATATGGTAATTTTGCTTATTTACGTAGCCATTTAACCAGAAATGAGCTTCATCATGAAACACGATTCTTTGACAAATTTCTCTATGTACTGTTTATCAAAATAATTTTTCACAATTTGGAAGGATTGTTGTAGCGCTCAACGATTCATTATGACTTGCCTCAATATGACTCGATATCGATAGTTCTCAGTTAGCTTAAAAAACACCCTATATACAAAACATTGTGGAAAAGAGTAATATCTCAAAAAGTTGATGTTTTTCTACAACCACTGAAAAATAGAAAGTGTATTTCTAATAATTTAGGAAAAACAGTTTTCTTATACAAGTGTTGAATTTTTGTAATATCATCTCAAAAAATAAAAGAATCTTAGCAAAAATAAACTAATTTTTGATATGTACAGATCGAGACAGCTTTTGTGTCCACAATGTCTAAGCATATTTTGAAAGTTGTTCACATTTGAAGACTTTAAACGATCGTGTTTATTCAAAACGTAACAAAGTTTTTTATATTTAAAGAATTTTTCCCTTTTGTTAACCATTTATTTTAGAAAATATATGTAAATGTAATATTTATCACAAAATGTAATTCAAAATTTTCCTAAATTTGGGTAAAATGATTTAAAATGCGACCTTAAAAATTATTTCTTTAAAAAATGACCAAGGAAAATAAAACGGCATACATTTCCTAGAACGAAAGTAATCAAAGCCAAAGGATATTCACGGAAACTAATATTCGGTATTCCCTCATTGTACTTTTGGGATTTCATCGTGGGAAAGGTGGATTTATAAAATGGTGCAAACTATCGAGAAGAATTCTTTTGAAATGTGCCAAATTGAAATGTCACTCCATTTATTTTAATTAACTTCAACATTGACGAAATCTTACCCCAAGCACTGAGGACAAGGATTACAACTGAGCAACTGAGCTGCGAAAGTTATCTGGAATGTCAACTCGTCCGCATCTTCTTCCATTTATTTTCCAAGCAACTTTTGCTCTTATAGAAAAATTCGCTAGAGCACTATTTATGCCCTCTGGTATCACAATCATGCATTTGATTACTGACGTTGTTGGTCAACAAACTTACCAACACAAATACACATGTGCGAATGGGGAGACCAAGTGACACATACACATGCATATGGTACAAACAAACATACAGACGATGTAAAACGACCCAGCGAACAGTGAGTGGCCTTAAGGCAAGTTGATGGTCGTCTTATGCACACACAAACAATGATGACGGCGACGACGAAAACAACAACAACAACAACAAGTACAATAAGAAAAAAAGACTCCATCCATGAACGATTATGTTGGAAATTGTTGGCTTTGATACAAGCGGGAACCGAACTGACCGACCGACCGGACCCCAACCACCGACCAGCAGCAGTAGATACGCAGACAGTCGGACAAACAAACAGAAATGAATTTATGATTTAACAACATACCAGTGCCAACCGACCGACCAGTTGATGACATTTCAGAGAAGAGATTCTTGGTAGGAAACTTTTTGTAGCTGTACTCATCCCGTTTACTCGGATGGGTTGCTGTAGC
This sequence comes from Hydrotaea cyrtoneurina, assembly GCA_958296145.1. Classification (NCBI taxonomy): domain Eukaryota; kingdom Metazoa; phylum Arthropoda; class Insecta; order Diptera; family Muscidae; genus Hydrotaea; species Hydrotaea cyrtoneurina. The sequence goes on along the minus strand of OY282512.1, from coordinate 148,200,646 downwards.
AACAACATTCCACGTTCAGCTCAACTTAACTTGGTTTTAATGTGTTTAATAAAGTGCACCCAAAACAGAGGAGAGAAAAAAGGTAAACAAAAAGTGTAGACGGCACGACACGACGGCCGGTGGGTCGACCGGTCGGTTGGTAGTTAGTAAGTGAGGCCGGTGGTCGGCCAACAAAACACACACACATCCATACAGATGTAGATGAGGCAGGCAATAAAGCCACCGAACGACTCCCGGTGAATTTCTGCTCTCGGTGTATTTTTGTGTGTGCCTTTGTGTATGTGTGAAGCAAACATTCATTAGAATCATCAAATTTGAAAACAAAAATGCTGTTTTTATTTGTTTTAATTCACACAATTTCACTTTTTCACTTCCTTTCTCAGTTGTGAGAAGCCTTTCAGGGAGAAATTGTACAATAGCCACACAAATTCCTACAGCACAACAAAAGAATTTCATTCGCCAAAGCACGGCTCTCTGCGACAAGGTGGCGGTGGTGGGCAGCAGTATCATCGGGTGGACAACACGACGACCATCACCATCGTGTCACACAGCATCATCATGATGCCGACGATTATGATCATTACAAACAATACTCCTCTGTGTGTTTGTTTGTGTTTGTTTAACACAAACATACACACACACACACACAAACCAAAAGTAACCGACAACGAAGAAGAAACAACAAACCGCAACAGTCACAGAGTATTACGCCCTTTTGTCTGACGTCTTTGCTGTGTATTTGTTGGACTTCTCTGTGCGGTGTCCGCGCCGTTCTCGTGTGTGTGTGTGAGTGTCTTTGAGCCGTGATGTGATTTTTTTTAATTCATTCATTCATTCATTTCAATTTCAGACAATTTGACAGTCGGCCTTAAATTTACACTGTGCATCATTTATATACACACAACAACAACAACACACACGCAAACGTTATAAATAAATACGTAGTCTGTGTGCCATTTGACTGCCCCTTATTAACTTTTTGCCTTCTTGGTGGTGTTGATTTTTCGTTGCCTTTTCTTCAATTTCATTTAATTTTTTTGCTGCTTTGCTTTATCAACAAAGAAGTAGTCGTAGAAGAAGGAAGGAATGACATTTATTCTGCTCCATTCAACAACATCAACAAAATACAACAACAGTAAAAGCAGCCAGTATCAGCATCAGCATTTCTTCTCATTTAATTGTTTATTGATTTGACGATGCTGTGTTGTGTGTACAACATACACTAGCTAGAGAAAGTATGCCTACATGCTAATAATCTGAAACTTTCAACAGCCTCAGTGTCTCCAGGTGAACAAAGCCAGTGGCTAAAACTCGATATTAAGTTTTTCTTTTATATGCACATTTCAGCTAGGACATTGTAGGCAAGTACTAACAGGACGCTGACAAATGCTTGATGTTCTTACCAGGTTACGAACCTGTGGTTTTCTCCGTGCAAGTTGCACACTTTACCTATAAGACAACGACCGCTTACTCAGGCACATATGTACATACTTTTAGAAAATATCAAGGGGGTGTTATGACCTCTTTCTTGTACTGTAATAACTGCTTGAAGATGAACCATTGCAGAGTGCTGAAATTGAGCGAATTTCAATGATTTCTAGCGGAGATAGGGCTGTTCATTTTTAAGAAATGTTTAATTTTTGATCGGTTTAAGATATTGCGACATATGAGAATAGAAAAAACGCCAGAAAATTCTAGCAACGAAGGAAAAACTTCTAATGACAATGTCAAGTATACAGATAAACAGTATTTCCCAACTTATTAACCGTCTCAGAATGCAATGTGCTTATTAGCAGCTTGCATCCCGTCAGTACAATTTGAAAGTATGAAAGCATACAATTATAACGGGAACTTTAGGATACAATGCAAGATTAAAAAAGATGAAACCGTTTCAAAAGTCTCTTGTCCTATCGACATACATACTGTGTAAACGATTGGAGTGCCTTATAGCCCGATTACGCCCAAACCCGAAAACCCCCACGGGAAACAAACTAAAAGATTTATATGTTTATTCATTATAAAGCCGACCTTTGATTTTCAATCCTATACATGAATCTAAAGTTTAGATTCTGAATGGAAAAGAGTTGTTCTTATAATGTCATTTAAACAATTTGTGTGGAATGGTGTCATTATTGATAAACAAAAACTTAAAAGGCTATTTAATTTGGAAATACGTTTGGATGGAAATGCACATATAAGCAGACTTATTCGAGCAAGTGTTTGGATGTGAGCACGTTTGCATCTACACACTATGTATTGAGTCGTTGTCCGTCCGGTCGTTCCGTTGACATCACTTCTCATAACCACAACAGCAACAATTACATTTCCAGCAAACAATGGATGCCAAGAAGCCATGAATTGTGTTTGCATTTCATTTTTTTGTTTTTTTTTTTTTGGAAAAAGTCAAAAGTGTTTAAGTATTCATCCATCCATCCACTCGTCCATATAAATACGGACATATGAGGCAATTTACGAGATACGCATCGCATCTAAAAAAAAAAATGCCAAAGTCTGTTCCGTTCAAATGGCCATGCATGGAAAATAACATTGCGATGATAACATCGACAATGACACAGACGCACATGCATCATTTGTTTATTCGCAAGCGTCACTACAAGTGTTTCTTATTCATTTTTTAAACTGTCATATTTCGAATAATTCTGCTGAGTTGTTGGTATCTTATCGCAGTTCAAATCTTTCTTGAATCACCCCAACAATTAAGTTCTCAAGACCATTTCATGTGCACACTGGAAACAAAATTGAGCTCTAAAGATCTACGACTCGTGTGGTATAAGCAACTTGCGACGCACTACTGGAGGCGGTGTTACTACTTGGGAACGATTTAGGGCGGAATACTAAAAGTTCGAATAGTAGTAGTTTCAGCCTGCCTACATCGACGGGCTTCAGCGATGGAAATGATTTTTTTCCCAAGAATCAGCATTGGCTAAAAATTTCTCCAATTTGGTGCTAAGGCGACAATATTTAATGAAGTACTGTATAATAAATAAATATTTGAAAGATAACCACTGTGCGAAAATTTACTATTTCCGTGAAATAATTGTATACACTCACCTTACCCCACATCCGAAAAATATTAACTTATGGAAATAGTCACTTAAGACTATGACCAAGTCCGTACCATGTGTCAATTCGTGGAAGTTGTGACACATACAATGGAAATTTGTCACGTGTTAGTACAGGGTTCTCCAACAAGAGGTGTTATTTTGGTATTCAAAGAAAAATTAAATTGTTTGAGATTAATGATCTGATTTCATAATAAAGAGGAAGGTATGCCGTTAATAATGAAAAACAACATCAGCCAAATGGCCACCACGACCACGCTTACAGGACCATATCCTTTCCATGAAATTTTCCATAACCAAATCGCAAAGTGGCTGCCCTATGTCCTCGATAGCCTCACGAATTCCATCTTTGAGATCTTGAATCGACGCTGGGCTGTTGGTGTAGACCTTATCTTTCACGTTGCCCACAAGAAGGAAGTCGCCAGGTATTAAATCACAAGATCTCGATGGCCAATTGTGATCAACTCTTCGAGAGATAACACGGTCCGGAAACTTTTTAGTTTTGCCAACTGTGACTGCAAGATTTTCACCATTTTTGTAGTGAATTTTAATAATTTCAATTTGTTGTTGAATTTGTGTATCGTTCCATTTTTAGTAATAACACGCCTTGTTGGAGAACTCTGTATCTTTTAAACGTCCCCATGCAATCGTATTATTAGACGTGGAACCCTAGCCACGTCTCTTTCTGATATCTCCCCAACAAATGATCCTATCCGTTGTAATCATTTGTTTAAATGCATCCATCTTGCTTATGTACGAAGGCAGTTTGAGAACTGCGTGACCTGTTTTTTTTTTGTCAATTAAAGCTGACATATTCGAGTGATCAGCAGGAAAGGAAATAAAAGGCTTCACGACCAATGTCTGTGGCTCAAAAGACCGGTTGACTGGACGACGTACTATAGAGAAAATTTGTTATTCAGCCGTTCTGTTTGCATGTGGAATAATCGTCCAGCAAGTGTTTTTTCAGACTGCTATGTATGACATTATCTAATGCAAGGCAAACATCAAGACTTCTCCCCTCCTTTCCTTCTTCCAATACCTTTAATTCCTATCGCTAAAGTATTGCCTTAGTCAAACCAAAAAAAAAATCACGGGCTTCGAATAAACTTCAGTATTTATCGGGGGCCGGTTGACTTTCGAAAAACCTCTCTCTACTTTCTTTGGTTTACAGTTCATACTCCTGGTGAATGACGTACTTCCTCCCTGGGACATTCCACAACAAATGTCCCATATAACTGAGCAAGTGAGTCTGTATCTACGACTACATGAACATAATGAAATGTCGTAGTTATCATCATTCATCATTTCCTTACTCATTACATTTTCTCTGCTTACAGTTTTTTTTTGCTAATTGCTTAAATCCGAAAGTTAGCCACATCACATTTTCTTTATTTGTTTATTGACTTTACTTTGTTTGTTGTTACTGCCTCTGTGCCTCGGTGGTCGTTGATGTTGTTGCTGGTGTTTTGTTCTGACTCAGGTCTTTTGTTGTTATTGTGTTGTGGGTAAATGTCATCATTGTATTTACCTCCTTCTGTAACCTCCCCTCACTGAGTTGTCGTCGGCGAAGTTGTGTCTGTGTCTGCCAGCAACCACCGCCTAAACTTGAGACATTTTTATTGCTGTTTATTTTGCGCGCGACTAATCTGTGGCGTAACTGCCTTTTTCGCCACTCGCTGCAAATATTGTCCTACAGTTTGAGGAGAAGATAAAGTTCACAGAATTTGATTTTGACATTGTGTTGCCGTTTTGGGTGATTTGGTGACGAACTTTCTGCCCGTCTGTCGGTCGATGGAGAACAATGACAGGGCAGTAGACAAAGCAAGAAACAAAAAATTACTCAACCCCGTTCCCACCAACGCCAACGGAATTAAGGTCGATTTGGAACATTTACATGCGGTTATAATTTGCTGAAATAATGAAAATGATTGTGTGTTAATGGGAGAATTCTGATTTCAGGTAAATTGTTTTCACTTATGCGGGATTTTCAATAAAAAACACTTCGGATAATTGAACCTTGTTTCATTTAAACGAACGGAGTAAGTACTTTTGGAATTTTTAAATTTAAATATAAATTCAATATTAATGATCTTGTATGAAAATAGTCACTTATTTTCATTTGGTTGAATTGTCGTAAATGTGGTTGACACAAACTTTTTTAAGATCATTTGTTTTGCGCCGTATTTGTCGCCATTACATTCGTAATATTTGTTTTAAGAGGTGTTCGTATAATATAAGTTCGTGTCTTTGCATTACAAATTTCTATCACCTAAACGATTTTTCAATAAAGCGAATTTTCGTTTAAGCGAAGTGCAGAAACTCATCCAGAACAATCTTTACTAATAATTATTTTCAATTTCTTCAATTAAAAGGCGTGCGCATATCCGAATTCGACTGTATTTTAAATGGCGAGAGCTTTATGATAATTGTAAATTGTTTACGGACTTGCATAATATTTCCTATAACTTCATGTGGAGAGAGACATGTACCATAAAGCTTGTACGGGACAAAAGTCGATAAAAATTAAAATGGAGAAAGAGTGGAGTGGACGTGTCTGCCTTTAGCAGTTGTTACAGAATTGTCTAACACGACTTAGTGTAAAATCGTGCCACAGACCTTTACCTAATAACCCCCTGGACAAGAGCGGCTAACGTATGTGCGGCGCAACATTTCATATGTTAAAGAGGTCAATAATTCGCTCAGGAAAAATCAAACATAAATTAAAAAGGACTATGGTGGGGTTTCTTCCATCGGACACGTATGTATAAAGGTCCCTGATTTATGGATATGTAGTGTAGTGTGGGTGCCTTTATCTCACGGATGCCCTCGAAAAATGTGTGGCTGATGGCACTGCTATTGGGAAAATACCTTGGAAAGGACACCGGATTTTGTGGAGTCAGGAAAATACGTCATCTTGTATTCGATTTCACCTGTGGTAGAAGAACGGCTGGCCACAATCTGCATCAAGGACAAATTGTTTTCTATTATCCTAAGAGACTACGGACATTTTTTAAACGGGCACACTTATTGTTTCTTCGCTTTCTGTGTTAGTTTCCATCCAACGCCGTTCTGGCTGAAACGTTTGTATTCATTCGACTGACATTGCCAGAGCAATCGCTGATGCGCTTAACTACGTTCATGTCAGCAGCTCGTCTATACTCCTCAATAACACAAAGCGGTTCATCGATTTTGCGAAGGATTAATTTAGTCTTGTTCTCGTTCACAATTAGATGACTAATATGATTAACTTACTTATTTCCCTTCACATTCCCGCTCTCAAATCGGTGAGCTGTATACGAACTCATTGTCCGGGAACTACTAATGCTTTTCCTAGAGACATTTTTACATATCTTATAGATTGGTAGAAACCGCCGCTGAAAAATGTTGTTGATGGTCTTATCAGGATATGAACCTTTGTTAATTGAGTGGCATCACATAATCGCAATGGTCACAACCGTACCGATTTGGTTTCGGACATAATCCCCATTTTCGGTAGGGGGATTTTATCTGTTTTTAAAACTGTGCTATCGGACACCAAACAGATTCCCCGGAAACTATGTGCAACCGAATTCGGAAAAGTGCGCGCTTTTTAGTTGAAAACAATTATTAGTAACGATTGTTCTGGATGGTTTTCTATGCACTGTACTTCGCTTAAAGGAAAATCCGCATTAATTAAAAATCGTGTATGTAAAAAATACATTTTCAATGCAAAGACACAAATACGAACACCGTTTAAGAGAAATATTATGAATGTAACGGCGACAAAAGCCGGCAAAACAAATTATCTTAAAAAAGTTTGTTTCAACCACATTAAAGACAACTCAACCAAATGAAAATACGTGACTATTTTCATACAAGCTCATTAATATTGAATTTAAATTTTACAGACATGTATTTTAATAGTTGCGCCACAAGTTTCTATTTTCGTTTCATAGAACAAAAGTACATAATCAGTTCGTTTAAATGAAAGAAAGTTCTATTATCCGAAATTCTGTTTATTGAAAATCCCACATAAGTGAAAAACATTTCTATATTTTCCGCTTAACCAAATTCGACTGTATATGCCCATCGTAAAAATGCTTAGTTGATGGTCGCAAATTTAAGATCTCTCAATCCTAGGCATTATATACGATGGAAATTAGTTCGGAATATGAACATGTAATCTAATAGAATATGTTTCTTTCCGTACCTATAAACATTATTAGTGAACCCAAACGAATATTAGATGAAAGAGAAAACACATGGAACTAACAACGAAAAAACACTGTTTCAATAATTGTAATATTCAGTATTTAAATATGAATACGAACAAATGTCGGGAGGTTAATCACAATTAACATTTGCCATACTAATATTTTCTTATTTATAACAGCGCAATAGAATAATTTCCTCAGTCCTTACTTCTATATGCATAAACATACCTAGTATGGATCCAGCTCATTTCGAACGATGAGAATTACATTTAATTGATTTGACTTTATTCGAGGTTAACACTTTTTTTCTTTTTTTTTTTTTGTTGTAGCAAAATTTAAAAACTCTGAAATTTGGTATATTTTCAGTTGATGGAGCTGGCGGCGTCCCTCTATGTAAAACACAATATAAGATGTAGTATTGAACTGATCACAATAATATTTTAGATCTGAATTATGGATCAGAAAATTGTTATAGCCCATATTACTTTTGTTTTGCTTATATTCCAAGACACCAGAAACATCGAAAAACTCAAATTTGTCTCCATTTCAATATCCGAACCGAACTAGTTCATAGATGTTGTGACTTTACTTTGAACGTCCTTTATCAGTATGTTACTCCATTATCTGTTCATTTTTGCCAATACAACCCCAAATTCATAGACAAATAAAGGCTCAGTAATTAAAGTAAAATACAGGTTCAAAGAGGCAAAACTCAGAACTACCATGAACGTAAATTACCTTATATTTATATGTATGTATTTCTTGATTTTGGACTTTCTCTGCCCACATTCATTTATAATGGCCATTCCATGTCACTCAGTATTTGATTTGCTTTAAACGTTTATTGCTTGCGAATGTAATCGGTACATAGTAAAAACCCTTAAATGATGATGGTGCTCGGTGTAGGTATAGGCGGTGTTAATTCAATATCGTCACCCCGAACTCCTCGCCAAAATTAAATCGTTCAAAATTCTGTGATCCCATTTCATTCAGATTCGACGATTTCAACAAATTGTGATCGGTGTCATGGTTATGCGTTATGTTACGCGTGTAGAATTCAACTTCTTCCAAGTCGGTTATGATGCGGGCCTTGCAATTCCGGCTACGCTGTTTCGCGCACACCCAATATTTGCGGCCCTTTTTGATTTTGGCGCAAATGTAGGAAAAGCCACCGCAGACCATTTTCCGTGATCCACGTTGACCCTTTACATACTGGATGGAATCAAAAATGTTATTATCTAAAGGGTAATTCAAAACAAATAAATCTAGAAAAGAAAAAAAGAGATAAAAAAACAGAAAAAGGAATAAGTAAAAACATCAACATTATCAATCGTAATTGTAGCTCTTGTTGTTATCGTAAAAGATCCTATAGTTCAAGAAGTAAACACATAATGTGTCAAAATGTTCATAATGGTAAAATTTTATTTAAATAAATTGAATTAAACTTAAAAGTCTTCGTCAGCTTCTTGTTTGATGCAGGGTCCATGATTATGCTCTTGATTTTTGATGACCAATTCTCCGCTTATGGAGCAGGTTATGAGGCGGGCTTTACAGCGATTGCATCGATTCATGGCACACAGCCAGTAGGTCTTGGAACCCTTGATATTATTGCGAAAGTAGGCAAAGCCGGCCAGCATCAGTTTCGGTTTACCCTTGCTACCACGCGTAACGGTAATGCCCGACTTACGGGCTAAAGCTTCTAAATCTGTAAAGATCAAAGGTGAGAAATAAACCAATTAGAATCAAGCGAGCAATAGGTAATTACACAAAATATGAAAATAAACAAAATTACCCCACGAACAAATAATTTATACACACATTTCTTAAACGAATTTAAAACATTCTTGAAATCATTTATTGCTATTCTTTTCTTGGCTTCGAAAATAAAAATTGTTTTGTATTTAACTACAAATAAGCCAAATTCAAAGCTAATCAGCCCCTCTCATTAGAGGCCAATATTTTCAATCATTTTCAGACAAATTCGAATCAATGTGTCCGCTTATGACTGTGTTTAATATGATTCAATCTCAGCGAATGTAAGTCGGCATCTTTGGACATTACAATGCGAGCCCGACACTTTCTCGCTTTGGTTTGAGCACAATTCCAATAGAGTTTATCGGGCGTTGTTTTATTTTTTATATACGAGAAACCATTGACCACCAATTTAGGTTTACCTCTTTGGCCGGGAATGTAGTAAATGTTGCAGCTATCCGCTATTTAGAAGAAAAACAAATTTTTTAAAAAACACATATGCATTGATTAGTTGCAAGAAAAAAACGAGAAATTATGAAATAAAAAAAAAACAAAACAGCTGAATACAAAATAACACCACAAATGACGATAGCATTTATTTATATAAAAATTATGCATAACATTCTGAGAGGAAACATTTTTTGACTTCTATATTTAGAATTCACTACAGTTTTATTTAAATAAAAAAAACCTATTTGAATTTGTATAGTTTATTTTGTCTTAAATGTTAACTCAGGCTCTACGCAACTTAAGCCTTTTGACGTCTAGGAAACCCATTCAGATGTAGGCTTGCGTCATACATGCCTATAATTTAAACTAAAGTATTGGATGAATTTGACGAGACATATATTTGCAGTTGTCATATATACAGTTTCATCTGTTTTTTAAGCGCAAAATGGCACAAAAATTATTTTAAAACAAACAAAAAAATGATTTTTAAAAATATGTGCAGTAAGTTTTCGGGTCAGGCATGCCTATAATTTAAATTGAAGTATTGCTTTCCACATTATTGTGAGTTTTTCAATCAACTGAGTGCCAAATATACGGGGATAATTGCTAATGTAGATTACTATAAAACGAGCTCATTCATTCAGTACGCAACTCCAAAATGATAGATATATGTATTTCGATGGTCACACAGTTCTGCTACTTAGATTGACATATGACTGAAACCCTTAGCTAAAGCAGTACACTCCCGGTTTTCATAAAATACAGTTGTTCGATAGGAATGAATACAGTGGGCATATCTTTCAAACATCTATCTAAAAACCATAATTGAATGACTTATAAGCCCTTTTTTATTATACATCAAATACAAAACGTTTCCTGCAGTAAGATTAACATCAAGTAATCTAACACAGGCCAACATTTTAATGATTAGCCACTATACAACTTTGATTTAATTTAATTTCCGCTGACAGGTTTTTATTTTAAATTAACAAATATTTCTTCACTTAACAAATTAATAATAACTCGAAGCAACTTGTCCGATTTCATTGTAATTTTTTTTTGTTTGGGTAAAGATAATGTAAATCTCAATTTTTCAAAATGTTTTCAATAAAATCGTACAAGTCGATTTCGAGATGTGATAAATCAACAATGTTCCATCCTTTTTTTAAAAAATCAACCTAACAACAGAAATAAAAATTGATGGTGGAAATAAAATCTGTATTTTGTATTTCAGAAGGAAATACAAGTATTTTTTAATTTAAAATATACGGACAAAATTCTCTTTAGCCAAGTGTAGTTGTTAATTTCCACATACATAATTAATTTCTGGAAAATTTGATATTATGATAACTTCAATCTTTCCGCCATTTTATATATCAGCATGTGAGAACTTTACGACAACAAATATTAAGATTCAGGAGATCAAACTCCATAGATTTCCAGATTGTATGGAGAACAAATTCCTAATGGAATGCTATTGGATGGCGAGTTAACTCCTATAAATAGTATGAAATCCAGTCGTTAGCTGAAGAATTGAACTACATGATTTTTTTCTCGAAAAGTATCGTTAAAAAGATGATTATCAATCAATGAAGAAAAGTATTTGATTTGATAAAATTTACTACTTGATTTTAGTAAATAAATTATTCAATACCTCTATTACTTGTACATTCACATGTATGTATATAGAAATCATTACCTCTCAAGAGAACCTATTGATGTCAAAAGTTGTAGGCCTGCATAGAAATACACAAATGTTATTGCATTGAAAATATGACACATTAAAAACTTCTAATTGTTTTACTTAACACTATGGCACACACAAAATGATTGTCCTTCGTTTGTGGCTGAAGTCGATGGTTGATCGGATCATGATCGTTGCTCTTCTAAGTATTGTGTGTATGGTCGGGATTGCGTATGAAGAAATGTTCAATGCCACTGGCATTGATGCGGGTAGTGGCACGTGCCTTGCAGCGGGCACTCTTATAGCGGGAGCAACGCCAATTGGTGCTTTGTTTCAGTTGCCGATCTACCACGAACTCATACCCTTGTATGATTAATTTACGATTCTTCTTTTTGGTATTACTAAACGTAGCAATATTTGGTTTTTCATCTAGGAGAAAGAAAAATGGAAAGACAGAATGTGTTAGTTGGTTAGATCATTAAAAAAAAAGGTGCGATTTTTGTGTGCGCTTACAGGAACCGGGTAACAAATTAACAAATTTAACATTATGTGTAATACAATACTTAAGAATTTATTTCTTTTTGTTATGTTTTAATAATACTTATATCTATAATGTACTTATTTGCTTCTTTCTATCTTTTACACTAAACGTCCCATCGATGGCATGACATTCTCCAAACGTCGTGAGATGTTGTGATGCATCATTGTTGGCGGAATTTCAATTGTGGGCAATAATTCTGTTACGATTTCCGGATCTTGGATGTTATCTTGTATTATAAACATTTTCTTTTGTTTTGATTTACGCATATTTGGTTTTTCGCCCTCCCATGCAGAATTATGATTGTGGAAGCTCTTATGGACAATCCGACCATATTCCGTATGCAGGCGACCATGGCAACGAAACAATGTAGTATATTGTGTACAGCGCCAGTAGACTTTGTTTCGAATCTTCTTCTCTCTTACGTAATAGAAGCCTTTGTTGAGCAATTGTATTCTGCCCTTTTGAGATGTCACATATTGGATGTCATCGCCAGCTTGCGAGGATTTCCGATCGCAGTCTAAACAGGCTAAACGAAACAAAATGAGAAATCCATTAGTTCAGATTAAAACATTCGAAAAGAAAACAGCCTAAAATATACAACAAATAATGTCCTGTCTTCCCCTTCTATACCTTGATATGTCTCTGTAGAATTATTAATAATTTTAAAAACAAGTTTGTGACTAATAACATGCTGTGATATTTAATTTTTTATTTCTGACTAATTTATATTATATTACACTTGTAGTTTGTATATATTTATTTCATTAATACAACTGTTTTACAAAAATTAACTAAATAATTCATAAATATTAACTATTATCCGAAAGAGTAAGGGAGCGATATCGCACTTATATTAAGATAAAGATAATCAAAAGTATATTGCTCATGATAATAAAATAATGAACAGAAAAAGAAAATATATTTCTTCAGTCGAATTTCGATGTAGTTCGTACCAGGGATGCAAACCGAAAGCGAACCGTGAACAAATGTTGAAACGAAATTTAAGAAAAAACAGTGATCCGGTTTGCCAGAGAAACATGTGTTTTTGTGTTTTGGGAAAAACATCAAACAATGATGACTTTAATGATCCAATTTTAAACCATTGAACCAAACCGGAACCACGGTTGAAGAGTACCTAAGAACTAATTTAAAAACCGACCAAATGGTTTAGAAGTATATATGGGGTGTGAAGAATCATTTTTCAGACTTACATATTTCCAAATAAGCCAAAAATATGTCCATTCTGCAAAATTGTTTATTTGTTGTTTTAGAACATTTTTGGAAGTTTTACTTTTTCAAACATAGAACAAAGAAACTGTGAGATGAGAAAAAGTGTTGAAAACAAGTAACAAAAGTTTTTGTCGTGAAAAGGAAATAAATGAAAAATGTAATTTATAAGAATACAAATCCTATCAGAATTACATAATTTAAAATATGAAAACAATTGAGGACATGTTCTTTATATAAACCATAATTGACTACATAGACAGTGATTTGTAAACCTCGAATAGGGTCGAACAACGTGATTCCAACTAATGTTGCTTGACTACCGAAATAATGGGGTGTATTAACAAATTAAACAATATTGTGTGAAGCCTCACCATAACAAAATGATTAGGAAAAAGTTTAAATTGAAAGTATTTAAAATGTTCTACTAGTAATAGATTAAAAATAGATTAACAGTCTATGCCAACATTTGCATCTACAGAAACCGAGAAAAATAAAAGGAATTTTTTTTGAGAACACAAATAATGGAAAACTCTTAAAAGGCCCCTTCGAAATACGCATATGTAATTGAGATATTTTTTTAACTAAAAAAAAATCAATTTAATTGTCTGTATTATTCGGTAACGAAATTTGGAGGAGATTTGTTTTAAAAGTATTTGTTTTTCAAGTCATCAAAAATGTCTTTACATTTAAATGTTCACCCACCAACAGTGAGCACGAACTGTACTGAAACCGGGGTTTTTTTTATAAAATGTATATTTTTAATTAAAACGATCTCGCAGAAAGCATTCCTGCCCGTGAAGAAATGTCGTCATAAACGTCGATTTTTCGATATACTTTTGCCGGTATATTTTCTTACTTTTCATTTATCACAAATATACTTAAGTTGAGTCTCTACAAAACGAACAGATTTTAGAGCCGGATGCTTAATCTATATATACACATATATATCGTTAAATTGTACATACCCGAGAAAAAAATTACAAAAAAGATTCAAAATCTTATCCAACATATGTATATCCTATGAATTGTAAAACACGTTTTTTCAAAATCTGGCGAAACCTTGTATTAGTAAGTTCCTTGCATGTCATCGGGTTTGGTTTTAAATTATACAATAAAAATTATTTGTATAAAGTTAACATTATTTATACACATGCTGTATCTAATGTTGTTGTTGGTGGTGATGATGTTGCTGGTGTTCCTGATCCTGTTCCACTATTGTCTCATGATGAGTCGGTGCCGGATTTATAACTTGATAATTACCGTCATACTCCAAAGTCTCGCTTTTAATCTTTGCTACACTGTAAACCTGATGTTTGGTCGAACCGTATTTGTTGCGTTTTAACTCGGCATGCACGTGTTCGGCTTTGTTGATGATAAATTTCGGCGGTGTTTCCTTCAGCATGGTAATCCGAGCGGGACACTTGATTTTCTTGGTAGCCATAGAGGAGCATCGCCAAAGAATTTTCTTTTTATTCTCACTCATAATCAGGAACCGTACACCGTTGGCCATGATTGCCGGGCGACCTCTCAGGGATTGAGTGAAAAATACCAAAACATCTTCGGGATTGGGTACCACATCGTTGGCCAGAACCACTGCGCATTATGAAAAGATGGAAATATAAACAAAAATGGAATTAGTAAGAATTAAAACAATGACAACGCACAGGAAGCTTACAAAAGAAACAGGCGGATGGTGACAAGTTTTTTGTGAAATGCTTAAATATTTTCCATTTATTTACATACAAGTATTAACATAAAAGATCTAAAAAAAACGTCATTTATTGTAGTCCAGTATCATTTTGCTTGTGATTTTAACAAAATTGCACTTTATTGATCCTGTTCTTCCTCCGGTACGACTAAGACTTCGTCAGCTTGGACAGGCGATGTTGCATCGGTTATTAACCTTGTCGTTGCTTTCACGGCCACCGATTTGACGTGGCAGTGTTTGTGTATCTGTCGAAAATCTGTTATATCGTATTTGTTCATACAGATTAGAACTGGACAACGAACACGACGATAATACCTGTGACAGCGCCAGAAAAAATTAGTACGATTCTCGTTATTGCGAAAATACTTGAGACCATCGAGCCATAATAATTGACCACCACGTTTCGATACAGAGAATTGAATTTTCGGATGTTTGCCTTTATATTGGCCATGCAGCGTAGTAGTGACTATGGCGGCAGAGTTGTCATCGTCGTCCTCGATCGGGAAAACACCTTGAAAATTATTGTTAAATAGAAAGGGGAAAATTTGTGATTAGTAAAAAAGCATATGTTCATCCTTCATTGGTTTTTAAGCTACATTTAATATTTTTTTCAAGTTTAGATTATATTGCATTGAGAGAAACCTCCAATTTATATATTTTATTTATATTTGGTCGTAGAATAAAAATCACATACAATTTTTTTGTACAACAAGATTCAAGTAATAAAATTACATATACGGTGTATTAATATTTTTTCTTTGTTTTAGTTACTAGTCCCACAGAATTTCTGTTAACAAATTCCATTCGTTTTTTAATTTAAAGAAAATTGCGTGAGTTAATAAACCTGGTATACAAACAACAATAGTTCATATATATGTAGCTAGCCACAAACAAAAAAAGCTAAAAAAAAAGAAAGACTTCTCCAAAGTCAATGACAGAAATTTTTCAGAAACCTAACGAAATATGATATAAAAATCGGTAATGAAATGTGAGCGACGACTTCGCATCCACATGTTGCTATTTTATGGAGCTTGGCAGTGCATACCGTATGGAGGGTATTGAAATAGCGGTGGACAAAATTATAACTTGCTAAATGGGGAAGCAACGATTTTTTGTGTTCTCTTTCCTAGGTCTTTAAAAATATAAATCCCAGCTAAAATGGGGAAATTAATTAAAATGTTGTGAACATTTCGATAAATTTACATTTCGACATTCTCTGTCGAATATTTTGAATATAACATTCTTATTATTTATATTGAATCACTATAGACAAGGTTGGATATTGATAAAGCCAACATATTTTGACAATGTTAATATTCCATTTAAGTAGGGAACAAATTATAATGTACAAATTATAAAGAGGCATCCTGCATCAACTAATGTCGTACTAAAACGTTTACCTAAACAATTCATCAATATAAACCATGTGTGTGTTTGTTGTCAATACTTTAACAAAAAAAATTCTTATTTAGTTTAAACAATGGAAAGATATATATATATATATATATATATATATATGTAAATATATACAGATACAGATATGTACATACAAACTAATGTAGATAAGCAGTTTGTCTTATTTTATTTGTCCTTTTTTACTGAGTTTGCTTACTTGATGTAGCTTTTTTTTGTACTGAGTTTCCTTACTTGATGTAGCTTTTTTTCCTTTAGAACTCAGCCATTCATTATAGCTGTTCGCATTAGTTTTTAAATGCCACCAATGCTGCCTCACCCATCATGTTGTGTTCTTTGGCCAAAAAGGGTTTTATTTCAATGTCATTGCTGGAAACGTGACGGTGCTGATGGCATAAACGCAAATTTAAAGTAATTTCATCGTATATAGCAATTGCCGGACACTTTTCTTTGTAGTAATTGCTACATTTCCAATATTGACGGGAGCCGTGCTTTTTGTTACGGAAGAAGCGAAATCCATTGATAACCAATAATTTTCCGCCATTTTTCTTGGAATCAATAAAATCGATGCGGAATCCTGCAAAACACAAAAAGGCAGGAGAGACACAAAGATGTATTAATAAAAAAAAAAATGGAATTGGACACAACAAATTAAACAAGAAGAAGAATAAGTATAACTTAAAAAACAAAAGATGTAGTAATCTTGTAGAAATAATATATTGTTTGCATGTCATTTTTAAATAGTATTTTATTTAAAATCGAGAATGTTTATTTTCTTTCAACTATGGTTAAATTTCTTTGTTAAATCGCTTTTAATCATCCATGGCCAAGGGATGATTGTGAACACCTTTGATAATACATTTCGAGGGTACATCCAAGGATGTTATGGCTCTAGCCTTACAATTACTATGCCACTTTGAGCATTTCCAATAGATATTCGAACCGTATATGTTGTTCTTAATAAAACGATGACCCTCAAAGAACAGCAGCTTATTGCCTCGAGCCGTATCGGAATATTTGATATTGCCCCAATCGTCTAAGGTACGGGCATTTAGGAATACCGGCTTGCGTTTCGACAAACCCGTCTTTATGGACGTAGCACTCGCCGGAACATTGTTCCGATTCACATAGGAATTATGCAAAAATGATTCATTGTCGGCGCTAACTTCAAGCTTAACGTTGGCCACACTATACTGGAAGGTGCGTATACTATCTGTAATGGTAATAAACATAAATGGGGGAAATGTTAATATAATTGAGGTTTTGCAATATTAAAATAACACTACAAGTAAATTGTCTAAACAGTTTTAACATTTCTTTTTATTTTGTATATTTCCATTTAACAAAAAAAAAAACACAAATTTATTTCATTTGGATAATATTACAAATAAATGTAGGATGACTTAAAACTAATTGATGATAGTTTGTCGATTTAAGCATTGAGGCTGTGCTCTAAATTCACTTTCGATCTAAAGCAGATGTTAATTCTTACTTGGAAAACTGTCCATTGCAATGGCAGGGGTTTCTAGGTACTCTGGGATATGCTTTATGAACGGTAGACATTCCGGACTCAAATCCTAATGAAGGTGAATGGTCTCATTTAATACATTCAGAGTTTTGTCATAGATCAAAACAGATACAGTTTTTAAAGTTAGTGATAATTAAACTTATTATATATTAAAAATCATTTATTAAATATTATATATAGTAAAAAGTTCATATTTAATATTTATTCTATGAGTTTATTACAAAGCATAGAGAATGCGACTGTAAATTGTCAGCCAAAGAAGAACGTTATAGGAAAACATTAATTAATTAATACTTATACCATATTTTATACATATAGAATATTATATAATATTGTTGCTGCACAAATTATAAAACATCAGGACCATTAAGTATTGCTGCAAAAGTCTGCGATGTGAAACATATTGAGACAAAAGAAAAAACGCTGTATTCTATTCGAAAAATCTACTCGCAGCATTTCGTTCTTAATGGACTTTTGCTCGTCTTTTGGTCCTCAGAAAGGTTTGCCAATGTTTTTTTTTTCATTTTTAAATAATTAACATATATTTCACTTGTTGTTAGCGTAATAGGAACATTTCAAGAATATGTTTATACCGAAACCTTAGAAGTTTTAATATTCGTAGGTATGTTATTATTTTTCTTCGTTGATGAAATCATCGATTCCACTTTGTTTTTTATAGCCTTGTGGCATTTACGCACGGGAAATTTCCGTGTATGATTATGTTCAAAAGAGCGTTGGACAATAATTTCTCTGTCATTTGCATCACGTGCCGTAACAATCCGGGCTCTACAAATAGTAATATCCTGAAAACGGAGGAAAAATATTTAGATCGTATTATCTTTTTTTTAGAATAGATAAGCATTATTAAAAGATCTCGAGCAATTGCCAATTTTTTAAATATTTAGAAATGTTTCCGAATACAAATGAAATAAACACACAAGACTTTTCCATAAGGAAAACGGATGGTATGGATAATACACATTTCACACACATTCTACTGTACACAACTCAATATTGGGCAATTTTCAGAAAAGGTCTGTGAAATTCAAACAAACAAAAAAGGCCGAGTCTCGTTGAATAACCCAAAACGGTGTGATGACTATCACTTTCATGTACGTTTTTGTATTTCAATTCACATGCATGTGCACCAGGCAAAGCGCATGAGATGTCTCATTTATTTTATATTAAAATTCTACTCACAGTTTAACATTAAAATGTTGATTTAAAAAGACTTTAAAAAGCTATAGTAAAATTTTCGTTTCTCATAACTCCATAAATAGGAAACTCAATCCATATAGTTTTTCTATTGAGATCATATTTCGAGCATTCATTTCACTCACCTTTCTCGAACAAATCCAATAAGTCCTTGTGCTCGAACGTCTGTTGCGTACATATTTCTCATTATTGTACAACAATACTGTACAACCCCTTTGGCCGGTTGCTAAGACCGCTGGTTCTGCAACAAAAAATATGAAATTTTCAACCAAAATTAATTTCAAGAAGAATTGTAAAGAAGAAATCTTAATTTCAAACATTCCACCAACTAGATTGTAATAGATTAGATCCGACTGTAATGTGTTTAACTTTTATGTTTATTTTAAGTAACAACAAATTAAAAGAATATACATAAATCAAGTGTTTCGAGTTTTTTCCTACGATAATATCATGTATCACGTAAGCCTCATTAGTCGGTCAAATTAACAAAAGTAGATTTATGTATTTTTATTTGAGCCAACAGCTGTGAATGATTATGACGATATGACATCCCCCTTTTATAATATCAGTTATCATGGGTTCGGGCATTCCATAATATACTACCCTAGAAAATTGCAAAGAATATTCAAATTTAATATATAATCAACACGTTCAGGTTTCAGAACTACTGGAAATATTACTTAACATTAAGGCTTCACTTGTAAACTCCGGCACACATAATATGATAAAGTTCATTCGAAATAGACTATTTTTAAATATTAAATGGCGAATATATATATATTCGGTAAAAGGTAAATTATAATGATCTTCGAATATAAAAACATTAATAGCAATTGTTTTGGTGCTAAGGCATTTACACACGGCGTATTTTCTATTGAGACAATATTTTAATTTTGTTTACTCACTGTTATCCAGCAAATACAAGAACTCCTAGTACTATAAAAACACAGTAATACCCCTTGACCAGGTGCTAAGCCTGTACGCTCTGCAACAAAAAAACATGAAATTTTCACGTCAGATTAATTAAAAAAAAAATACTGAACTGGAGTTCCGATACAATCGAGCATGGTCTTCCACACGTTTCGCTAATTAGTAATGTTGTTTCTATATTCAAAACAACAATGGTCTCGAAAAACTCCAGTTTAGTCAATAAAATGATAAGAACCCGAATTATTAATGAAACAATATACAAAACTAAATACATAAGGGAATTTAATTTCCAAAAGTGCAATCAAAAATGACAATAAAATATATCAGAATTGAGTGTGTTTATTTTTTAAGTATATTCTAAAAAAAAATAATGAAAGAAGCATTTTATTTCAGTGTGATATTAAGCATCAAGATCGTCTCACAATGCATTCTCATGATACACTCTCATTAAAGGCTCACTAGAGCCTCAGCCATAGCAACAGCAGTGGATTTGCGTTTTTTGCGAGCCACTAACTGTGAATGGTTATGAGGACACGATTCCAAGACAATTTGTGTAATCCCATTTATAACATCAGTTACCACGCGCGCATTACATTTCAGACTACCCTGAAACATGGAAAAAAAGAAAGGGAAAAATTACATTCAATTAATACATAATGAATAGTACGATTCACTTCATTCATAATAATAATAATAAAAACAATTATAAATATTAAATATATGCTATACAACAAACATTCACGTCAACGCGTCCTTGCTTTTCGGTAAAATGTCTAATAGGAAATTTTGAATATAAATCGTCAATAATATTCGAACTCTGACTAGAAAGGACTAGAAATCTGGAGTGATATGGCCTAAATACAAATACTACCTTTCCTTCTAAATTCGAAAATTCCAGAAGTAGGTATCGGTTTCTTAAAAATACTTGTTATGGTAGGCGCCCCGGTAGGCGAGTTGGTAGCGTGCTTGCCTATCAGCGTGCGGGTTCGATTCCCACCAGAAGCTTTGGTCTGTCGCTGCAAATCTAGCCAAATGGTCTGTGTCACCCGGTTTCCCTTGGACCCACAATTAGAATATAAATTTACTTTGTATTGTAATTAAATAAAAATAAAAAATAAAATAAATACTTGTTATGTTAAATAGTCAAATTTCAAACGGTTTCTTCAAAATATTTTACTTTTCGCACCCTTTATTGTATTATTTTCGAGTCGTTTCGCTGAGACCGTTCAAAAATGTAAGATAACGTGTTGATTTATTTGGTTAGTAAACTCATAGTTTTCTTTCAATCAACATGTCAGTGGATTTACGCAGCTCATGAAAGGAAATATGTTTAATAGGGAACGTCAAATATAAAATTGTGGGATCAAAACTTCACATAAGTGGTCAATTACTGGCTTTTCTGTTTTATAATATTCGTGAAGTGAAGTTCAAAGTCAATATGAGTGTAAATCTGACCATCCGTTAGTGCAATATTTATTGGAAAAAAACACGAAGGTATATAGACTAAGTCTGTACCGAAAGTTGCAGAGAGCCGGTTATTTTTAAAATATTATTATCTTATTTAAAATGTCAAACCAGGGAAATGCTGCTCTGTATTCATCGTGGCGTCGAGCCTTTGTTGCATTGCACTTTAGGGAGGCTTACCAAAGGAATTCAAAAATGCATCTAAAGAGCATCTTTACAGAATTTCTGACGCCATTTATGATGATGTAGATCAAGAAACTAAAGCAAATATGGTGATAACTTAGACAGAGACAATCCAACAACGCTACATCCCATCGACGGAGGAACTTCTTCGTATAATTTGGGATTCGACTGACAAATAAAAATATTAGTCCTGCTTTTTTTCATTTCTGAGAACTTTCAGAGAGAAAAAACGATGACTTTGTTTTAATCAAGACTTTTCAATTAACTCAACTCAATTGTTGATAGTTTTTTTTAGCGAGTGTCCTTCTGTAAAATCTTTCTTTTCAAGATGGTAAAAAGGAGGAGAGCTGATAAGTTAACGGTTTCTTAAGTTGCGTGCAGGAGCACCGACAGATTCAAAAATGCAAAATTTAAAAAGAAGAATGTAATTTTCATGGCCAGTGCTTAATAAATGCTATTATGTTATGTTATTTACTAAAAACATGTTAGGTCCTAAAATCCTTTAATCCCTTCTTTGTATGTCTAAAGTTTGACATCAAGATGGCACGAGTTGCTGTTATGCGATCGACATTATATTCGTTATTAATGTAATTAAGGTCAAATTTAAAAAAAAAAATGGCTGCTAGTGCTCGATAACTACTTTACATATTTTTCATATGATTTAATATAAAAAAATAAAGCAATAAATCTGTGGTCACAACCCATAACAGCCTAAGTCTGTTTTTCAATATTTTCAGTACAGGAGTTTAAAGTTTTGAATCTTCACTGAAAATCAGGAGAAGGTGTTTTTTGGAAAACTTGGCTACAGATTCCAAGGAAACGAATTTCTTTACTTAGTTGTTAACAAAAAATAGTTGTTTATTCTCGCAGTCAAAAGATATTATCGAAAAAGACACTTAGGTTCTTATGAATTGTTGAACGAAAGAAAGTCAAAAAGTTCAAGTTGAGTTAGGCTATTATTCCAGATTAAATAAAAAACTTTTTGTTTGGAGAAAGACCTTAACTCAATTTATGTTTATCAAAAAACGAAATTGTAATTCGGAATAAGAGCTTAACTCAAGTTAGGAAAATAAAATTGTTTCTTTGTTTTTTTGGATTAACGACTTAAGTTGATTTAGGCAATAATGAAAAAATAATGTTTATATTTGTTGTAATCCTAAATTGACTTAGGCAGTTATGCCAAAACAGTAATTTAGAAAAATAACTTAAGCTATTAGGTTTTTTAGGATTAATTGCCTTCCTAGAAGATACAAACATGAAAAATTTAGAGCAAATAAATGTAGATACGCTGAATACGATGGTGCTAATAACTCAATTGTGTCCTAACTCGAGTTAGTTGTGACCACAGAAATAATAATAAAAAGTTCCTTTATAGCTGACACACCCGTACAAAAAAAAAAATTGTAAATGGGAGGAAAACACAGTTTTTGATTTTGTTTTGTTTGAGCTCTACCAATTGCACTTGAAATAATTAAAAACGTCATATCTCTAAAATCAGTCTATCATCCGTTAAATATCATCGTTATTATTTTTACAGTTTGCCACTCACCTTTTTGGCACAGATCCAGTACGTTTTTACTCCGCTTTTACGATTCTTAACAAAGTTATATCCCTTGTAAGCCAACAACTTACAATTTCGCTGTCCGACAATGAATTTGATGTCACCGTTTTCCACTTTTATATCTAGAAAACAGATAAACGAAAAGACATATTAATAAAAATTTATAAACAAACACGAATGTTTAAGACAAACGAAAACATTACACTGCATCCAGGCCATAAAATTCTATCATCGTTTAGCCAAAATTAAAATCGAGTTTCTAACAATATTTGTAATTTTTATTAAAACTTCGGTAAACACATTTTTATTCAAAATAAAAAAAAAATAAAAAACACTTTTTCAATCTCTTGCATTTAAACACAATAACTAGGACTGGTAAAAAAAGAGGTGATAAAAGTACGTGTGATACAAATTATGGCAAAAACCTGATGGGTGCGGTGCAATTCGTCGCACAAAGATGATTAAAAGGGCGGGTGGTTGTGTTTGCCACATTTCAGGACCACGTCATGGCGATAATCTTCATCGATGGTAACAGCACGAGCCTTACACTTGTGTATGCCGGCACGGGCGCAGGACCAATACGTTTTATTACCCGATGCTTTATTCCGGGTAAATGTATAATCACCAACTTTAAGTTTACGGCTGCCTCGAAAGCCCGTAATGTAGGTGATGAAATAACTGCCGCCTGGATGAAGTATACACATACACCCAAAAAATGAGAAAAGACAAAAGAAATATGATTAATAAAATATTACAAGCGATAAATGTTCATTTAATAAAATTGTATAGGTATATATAAAATCTGTGGAAACTATATTTCAAATTTGAGACGAAATGAAATATGAGTTAGACAAAATTCGATCGATTTGATTTTCAATATTTCATTTAAAATTTTTTAAATGTATCGAATGTAAGCCTGGCATTTTTGTATCATTTTATTTTTTTAATATATATGTACGTAAATAGCAAGAGTTATACAGTTTCTTCTTTCACTTAGTGTAAATCTTAAAATACTTCACAAATTTTAAATTGTCTGAACACATATTTCAAACTTTGTGTTCGGATTTTGTTTGTAAGATTACTTTTAAATGTAACAAATTAAATATTATTGATGACGGTTATCAAAACGTATACTTCTCCGCTTCTGCTGCCGTACAACGAGCTGCATCTAAACCTGTAATTGTTGCAATTTTTTATTGGAAAAGGTATCCTCCTTTTTGTCTTTAGCACTACGTTCGGCTTTCAGATTCTTGAGGGAACCGTATTTACGAGCCTGTGTAATCACTTCATGATTATGTTCGCTGTTGAGTACGGTCAGAGTTTGCCCCTTTGTCTTGATGCGAGCCTTACAACGCAACACGGCAAATTGGCTACAACGCCAGTAGGTGACGTCCTCACGAATGACATGTCGATTGAATGTATGCTGTTTCAACAGCAATTGCTTCGTGCCATATTTACTGACCACAAAAACTGGACCATCGTTGCTGCTGCGTAATGTCGAGGAGGATATACGTTGCTGAGCCGACACGCAGGGAACCGACGAAGACTGTGCGACGGGTGCATCTACGACCGGTGGTATCGCAGAAGTACCGGCTTCCAGAATTACTTGATCAAAGTAATGTGCTTCATCTAGAAGTATAGTTGTTGGCGTAAATTGTTGTAAAGAAAAGAAGTGCATTAATAAAAGCTCTCGAGTGTAAATTTAAAATGTATTCGAAATAAGTAAAACGCCACACATAATATAATAGGTTTATTTCTTATTTAAATTTATTTTCGATCTTTTGTTTCAAAAAGCATTTGTTTGAATGCGTTTTACATTTGATTAGTTGTCCGCCTTTCAAGTCGCTCCATATCACATATGCCGGACAGTCTACGTTTAAACAATACCAATAACTACGGTAGGGCGTTGCGCGCAATTTCCGGTATGTCATGTAATCGTATACGATATATTCCACTCGTCCTACTTTAAATATTTGGATTTCTGGGGTTTTTGCAAACAATAAAAGAAAAGAAAAACAGAAATAGATATAAATAATAATAAGTGTGACAGATATATTTACGAGTGTTGAGAGGAAAATAAAAAATAAAATATGTATACGAAAATGTTGACATTGTTCTTGACTATGCTTATGTTTTGTACCCTTTTTATATTTATTTTGTAGTTTAATGTAATTTTTTCTTTGACAACTTTGCATGTAATCGAAGTAAGTATTTAGTAAAACCTTAATAGATGTGACCTCAAAAATGTTGAAACGTAATATTGTTCTATTTTAAATTAAATTTGGTGGCATGATTTTTTGTTGTCGCCCTTTATGAGATGGGCGGGTAAAGTGTCATCGGTGAATTTCGGCGGATGATTATGGGCATTTTTACCCAATTTCAAACCTCCTTCCAATTTGGTGATGCATCGGGCCGTGCATTTATTTTCCGAAACGCGCTTGCCATTTCCACTCGAACATATCCAATTGATGGTCGATCGAAAGCTGGCTTCTTTTTTGTACATATAACCGCGAAATATAAGATTTAAGCCTTGCTTCTGATTGCGCATATAGTGATACGGTTCGTTGTCCAACCACACACCGACTGGCAGGGGTAAGCCGTACAGTTTCGCTTTCGCCATATATGAGGAGACAGATCCTGTAAAAATGGGTGGGCACATAAAAAGAAAAAGAATTAGTTAAATGTAATAAATGAAATCGTTATATAAAGTATGTTTACGAAAAAACAAGAAACTAGTTTATATTGGTTTTCATATTTTATTTGAAATTATTTTCAGCACTTGGACAAGGAGACAACTACCCTTGGTATCTCAAATGAAATTGTAAATACATTCTTACAAGGTTCTTCTGGACATTTTAATGCTGGGTGTGATCCCTTGATGGCGACATCTTCTCCTGAACAGTGGGAAATCAAATTTTCGCGATCGTTGCTGTGTATATGGTAGTATTTTAGTCGAATTTTAATTTAAACCACAATAGTTGGAATGGATATTTCACTACAAGAAAACAAAATGAGTTTAATTAAAATGTTTTTTTCATTGTAGATGGATATTATTGAGTAAATAAATATATATAATAATATATAAACCTCTTCGGTTCGATATTAATGTCGTCTCTCGTACATCTGTGGTTATCCCCACCACGCCGATTTTTTTTGGGAAAATTTTACGTTTTTTATCTGAAAATACAAACACTAACATTTACACAAGCCTTTACACATGACTTTATTTCATTTTGCTATAGTTCGACTTTTTTCAAAACAAAACTAAATTTACGTATTCTCAGGAATTGATATTAATTTATTTTCAAGTCCTCCAAAAACATAATTAGCCAGGTGAAGACAGATGATTGCACAATTAGTAAAACACATTTTTTTTAAAATAAATTTGATTAAGTTTTAAGCAAAAAAATTCCTCATCGTTTCAATTATTTGAGAGTGATTTTGCTTATCGCGGCTTCATGGGGAATTCTTCATTCTGCCAACATATGTATATAGTGGAATGTTTTGAACATAATTACAAATGAACTGCCGTGCCTGATGTTGTCTTATGCGAGCAAGTTTGAACAACCTCGAGATTCCTTGCAGTATCAATTTGTGGAATCACTGTAATCCTGCGGTTCATCTTTTATTTGAATTTCGCCTACGTTTTCAATGTAGTTGAGTGCATTTGACGGAAATGGTCCAACTACTTTTTGGTTATATAGCATGGCTGGATTTACTTTTGAGCTAAAGGATGTTGGGAATCCATGTGTTCTGATAAAGTTTTTAAGTAATATCCTTCCCTGACTGATCCGCTCATACTCTCTGTCGTGTGTATGTATGCCAGCCATACGTACATAGCCATTACCGGAGATTGTCAAACGGGCTGTACAGTGACATTTGGAAAAACGAAAGCAACGCCAATATCTCTCCCGATTTTTACGATACAAATAATTGTCCAATATCACCAGTGGAATGCCACGGGGACTATAGATGTATTCCAAAGCTGTAATTAAGAAAGAAATATTTGATGTTGAGTTTTCTTTTCAATAACTACTGTGAGTGTGTGTGTGTGTGTTTATATTGCTGGAATTGAGAATTTCCAAATTACAATAAAGCCAGTTACAGTTAAAACTAAGTCATATTTATTCCATATATTTTGGTAATGCCTAAACTTCATCATCGGTAATAATTTCATTTTTAATTTGAACAGTATCCATTTCAAAGCATTCATTATCACTACCACCACCATCGGCATGGCCTTGCTGGTCAGCCCTAACTATATGTTGCCGTTTGATTTTCTTTGACAATTCACTTCCATTATCTACAGCCCTTATGTAAGCCTTGCCGCCTGGAATCTTGTTGTACTCATTGTCATGAGAGTGGTTCTCATAGCATTTAATAATTTCCCCATTCAGTATGTTGAGGTGAGCTTTACACTTGTATTTGGCGGAGCGCAGACAACGCCAATGATTACCTCGATTTTTACGGTAGAGATAATTATTCGAAATGATTAGCGGATGGCCACGTTGACTGTAAATAATATCCAGACCAGCAGCTGCAACAGAATGGAGAGGATTGTTGAAATTATGTTTTCAGCTGAAGATTAAATTATTTTTTTTTTATATACGTTTAAGATCAATTTTGTGTTTCTGATGTTGCAAATCAAATGATTTTGGTGCCAGTAGACCTCGTCCGCCATCAGCGGTCAATTAAAAGCTCGCTTCGTCCACAATCAAATATGAAATGTTGATTGTGGATGAAATCATCCTTCCATTGATCATAGCTGAATTTGGATGTATCATACTAGCTCAGCATTCGAAACTCTAATTATCTGAAACCCAAACAAAAATCATACATTAACACGTAGGATAAGTCGAATATGTTTTTGAATGAAGTAAAAAGTAAAAAGCTAAATTATATGGGATGTGTAATAAGAAATTGTTTATTTTATAACCACAAAGTACATTTTAACATAAGGTTTCATAACATATATAATATTTTAAACTTCTAGTAGATGATTTTCATATTAAATATTTTTGAAGTCTTAACCTTCGTCGTCGATAATTTCACTCTTTATTTCAATATTATCGATTTCCATACTGCCGTCGCCTTCGTGTTCGTCATTGTCAAGGCTAGATTGGCATCGTAACTGAGGTGTACTGATGTCTTTGGTCTTAGCAATCTCCTCGAACTCTCTCTCGTGTGTGTGTAGTCCAATATTTTTCTCTATTTGTCCATTGCAGATGATGAGGCGAGCCCTACATTTGTAGCGGGAAGCACGCAGACAGCGCCAATATTTGCCGTGATTTCTATGGTAGAGATAATCATTGAAAATGATACGCGGGTGGCCACGCTGATTGAAGACATATTCCAGATTTGGATCTGTAAATGACAGTAAAAGTGGTGTGCTGTAGTAGTAGAAACAAGTTGGTATTTCATGTAAAGCAATGTTCCCAATAAGTATATCTATAATCGATGTTACGAGAAAAATACATAAATATACGACTAACCCACAGTTTTAGATTGCAGTCTCTAAGGAATGTTGAACACGAAACAGCCAGATTTGATTAGGCCACTGTGGCTTTCAACCGCTCACTACAGCTACTAGATGAAATAACGTAACACAATTTGTTTCCAGTTGAAGTACAGAAGTAAGTGTCCTAATGTTTATCGTACTACTTGTTGTTTTTGAGCTTTTCCTTGGAACTTTGTACTCTTATCACTCATTTGATTTTGCCATTCGGAATTCTAGTTATCCGTGTTTCAGACTCTGATGATATAGTGAAATATTGATAAACTTAATAACTTTTTTTATAATTCTTTCATTGTATTGTCACACAAGGGTCAAACAAAAATTTAATTTAAATTGAAATTGAAATGAAATAATATCTTGTACACAAACTTCAAACGCTGTCTTGACGATGAGCCTATTAAATCTTATTGTAAATTCAGTTTATTAATTTGTTACACTTGATGGAACATCTATATACAAAATTTCATCGAGATCTATACCTTCTATACGTCTTTGAACTGGAGTCTTAATATCATTATTGTCTACTTAACCATGTAGTAGATGTAGTCAAATAGAATTTGTTCAAATAAACTAATGTGAAATCTTAGCCTTCATCCTCGGTGATAATTTCGCTCATAATTTCAATATTATCTAGATTAATACTGCCGCATTCAATGTCAATGCTAGATTGAAAACTAAACGGAGTTTCTTTTATAGCCATTAGTATAGAGTCTTTAGGGTCATTAGCTTTAGCAATCTCCTCGAACTCTTTATCGTATGTGTGTAGTCCAATATTTTTCTCTATATGTCCATTGCAAATGATGAGGCGAGTCCTACATTTTAGCGGGAGGCACGCAGACAACGTCAATATTGGCCGCGATTTCTATGGTAGAGATAATCATTGAAAACAATACGCGGATGGCCATGCTGTTTGAAGACGTATTCCAGATTTGGATCTATAATTGAAATTGTGACGTTATCGTTAAAAGCAGTGCTGTGGATTCGGAGCCTGACAAATTTAGCAGATTAACTTCTTATTAATATATTTTATTTATTTGATGAGAAATCTATGTAAATAAAACACGGAATTGGAGTCGGGCAAATTTTTCATCTGCAGACTCCGATACCGAGTTTATGGTGCACAAATGTTCTTTTTTATAGGTAGACGACGAATATCTACTATTTCGTATTTAACGACTTATAGTAAATACAGTTTATAAACTTGTTACACTTGTTGTAACACCTACGAATGTATTGTGATCGTGATTAGCAACTTCAGTCCTAACCTGTACTTCTGTCATCTGAAGCAAATCTTTTTCACTGGGCATTTCAACAACATAGCGTTTTTGATTGGCGCTGACTTGATTTTTACGGTTGGCCTTTGACTCTCTTATAGAACTTCTGGACTTTCCATGGGGTAAGCCACTCTTGCATTCGTTACATCCCATTATAATCCTTTCATGCTCTTTGTCATGTGTCTGTGTTCCAATTGATTTTAAAATTTGCCGATTGAAAATGATGTGAAGACCTGACCCCTGGATTTTAATGCCACGCTACAATGCCAATGTTTGTCATGATTCATTCGATAGATATAATTATTAAAAATTATAATTGAATGACCACGTCGTTGACTGTAAATGTAGTTCAATCCTACTGGTGTCGCACATATTAACATGTACCAGTTATTGAAGCAAGAAGTGTGGTAGCAATGAAATATTTGCAGTTCCTAAAATATAGTAACTTATACTAAATGTAAAAAAAATCAATGTAACCACATGTTTAGAAATGTTTATTATTTTAAAATTATTATAATAATATGATAATTATTTAAACAACTTCAAGGTATACTGCAAATTTACTGCATAAGAATACTACATTATGTATAGTTTTTTATATATCCATTACTTAAATAAAGTACTTTTTCTATTAATGATTTGTAGTATATTTAATGTCTATATGACGAATAATTTTGTATTCAATAGAGTAGTAAATATACTTCAGAATAAATATATTCTATATATATAATTCAGAAATTAATGATGTTTCTTTAACAAATGAAATATTGTTCATTAATCCAACTTAATTGTTATTCCTTAAAGAAGAACTCCGGACTCAATATTTTAATAAATATATAGCTATTTGGTATACTATACACCTGTGGTTAATGTTTGTAATAGAACGCAGTGAGATAGACTCCGATGAACTGCTGTGAAGATGTGTCCCTCCGTCATTGTTATATATTCCTGTAAACTAATATCGATGTTCTTTGACTTACTTTATGCTCCGGACGAATGAAATCGGTCAAGATCGGCCCATGTTTCTGTATACATAACAGACGAGTAACTTCTCTCAAATCAGTTAGCTGTAGTCTAATTATTTTTCTGTAAACGTTTTATAGGACTTACAGAATACACTCTTTGCCGCGAAGTCAACCGCTCACATTAAAGCTAACAGTATGAGTTAAAAACACCAGAAGGACATTGGTCTGAAATTATTTTCAAAAAGTCGAATATAAAAATGGGTAAAATTGCTCCAGAGTTTATGTTGTTATCTTTAATTTAAATGTAGTGCCATAGTCGCAAGTATTTCCATTTGTCGTCCGTGGAGCAATTTATGGCATTTTAACACTTTCAGGCGAAGAATTCGACTTTCTGAAAATTATTTCCGACAAATATCCTTCTAGCGTTTTTAGCGGACACTGGTACTTTTAATTTAAGTGTAGTATCATAGTGGAAAGTATGCTGTAAATGATGTTGTGAGTTCGTCATACCAAGGATTTGAACGTGTCTTTCAATTGGTCCTTCCACCGGAGTATCGGTCTTTTCTGTCTGCGCTTTCCGTGGTAGTTGTCACCTAAGGCCTTTCTGGCTGGAGCGTTTGTATTCATTCGACCAACCTGGCCCAGACAGAGCAATAGCTGTTTTGTTGGTGCAAACGGGTTTGTCTCCTTTGTTGTGAATCGGACATAGTACGCTGAGATTCCAATCATCAGGCATGCTTTCACTCTCCCAGAGGGTACAGACTAGCTGATGCATGCACCTTACCTTACCAGGTCTTCTCCTCCGTTGGTATACAGCTCTGCTGGTAATCCGTCGGCACCTGCTTTCCTTGGCTGCTACAAGGTAGCAGTTCGGAATATCGGTGCATGCTCGATGAGTGACTTCCGATAATCACAACATGATCGATTTGGTTTTTGGTTTTTCCATCAGGTGACAGCCATGTTTCCTTATGGGTTTCGCGATGTTGAAACCTGGTACTGCTAATAACTATATTCCTTTCGAAATCGATCAACCTCGTTTCATTATCGGAGTGTCATCGTGCAGGCTGCACTTACCGACAGTTAGACCAAAGATGTTTTCGCTGCCTACTTTGTCATTAAAATACCCAAGAACAATTTTAATGCCATGGCCCGGACAACGGTCGTATGCTTGTTCTAGGCGCTCGTAAAAGTTCTTTCTCTACCGTCAGCGCGTGAGCACAAATCAGGCTGATAAAAAAATAGATTTGATGCGGATTGTGGCCAGCCGTTCGTCCACTGGTGTGAAACCGGCGACCAGGTGACGTAAACTTTTATTCATAACATATCCGCATCCGAACTGGTGCTTGATTTTTGTTTACGCCATGTCCTTTCCATCATATATCTTGGATGAGAGCTCCATATTCTTCGAGGACATCTGCCAGTTGGATAGAGGCACCTGGTATGAGGAGTGTTCGTATCGTTTGCGGTGGTCGTCAACATTAGGGGGAGTCCGTATTTTTTCATTCATTGTGGGTTTTTTTTGGGAAGCGACTTAAAAGCCCAACTCCTACCTCCAACCCAACTAAACATCAACCTGTTCTCACTGTTGCTTAACAACATATTACGGGCAAAGAGAGAAGCAGCAGAAAATAAAACAAAAAATTAGAAAAGTTGTTTCTGCAAATTTATCATTGAGAAGCTACGTCGTGATAATTTTGATGCTTGGTGTAGTTGAAAAAGGTTTGCCGGTGGTTACTCTACCGAATTCGAAGCCAATGAGAGGGCATTGGCAGAAATCAAATTAATGGTGGAACCCAGTAATTTTGAACAAATCGCAAAGGCAACTATAACAAAATCAACATGGGATGCTAAGTTCCTATGTTGAGTTTTTGAAGCAACTGGTCCAACTGAAGTTAACAGATTTTGATTCCATGGAGTATGTGGACAAGATGATGATGCCATCCATGAAAGTTTAACCGACTGGACTCAATACAGATGACGAGGTATTACTTCCTTAATGGTGGCTGGATTGTCGCAGTATTTTCGGTCGCTTGTCCAGACCGAATTCTGTTGGTGTCTATGTATTCATCAGGTTTTATCAACGAAAACGATTGGTACATCGACTCTGGAGCAACGACGCACATGACAAATTCCAAATCGAACATGAGAAGAGAAATTACTGCGACTAACAACAACAATTTGTGGGTGATTATGGAATAATTTACCAGAAAACTGCACCATACACACCGGATGAAAATGAAGGGGCCGAAAGACTTAATCGCACAATTATGGATCGTGTTCTATGTACGTTGTTGGACTTTGGACTGAAGCTTCCGTTACGATTCTCTAAGAATTCCAGCATAAAGGTAGAAAGATTGGAGCGTACACCGAAGTGGTAATACTGCTATCCTGGAAATGTCTCCCAACTCTCAGTGGAATGCTGCTTTGGATGAGCAATCGTTATGGCCCACAAGTAAGGATTTGGGAGTCAATCCAATAAAACAGTACTTTTTACTAGAAAAGGCCATCTTATGTAGAGATTTTACAGTGAAGCTGTCAGAAGCATCTTTCGACTGCTGCAGACCTATGCAAATGGGCCACTCCAGATGCCTACTGGAATTCTTTTGTCAAGAAACCCCACCCAGGCTAGAAATCCCGGATGGGTTGGAGTAACATAGTCTTTCAAACAGAATTTCTAGTGGTATTACGGGAAGATAGATGCCACGGGAAGATAACCGCCTTTAATTTTGATCTAGTAGTGTCGTTTTAAACAAATGTTAGATTGTCAGCACTGAAAAATTTAAAATTGCATCTTGAAAGAAGTTAGTTATTTTTCAAATCAACAATAAAAAAATATTTTTCTTTCGTTTCGAAGAGAACATATGTACGCCGACTCAGCTCGGACCTCTGTCTAAGACCCGACATAAACTCCAAATTTAACTCTTTAGCAAATTTAGAGATTTGCAGCGAAAAAAGTATTTATAAAATAATTTAGTTTAGTTCGTGAGTAGCAATAAAATTAAAGTAAATTAGAATTGAATCGCTTACCTCTCTGTCCACCTCTCTCTTAACACAATAAACAAAAATTGTTGTTGTAGAACCAAAACTGACAAATGTAACTGTGCTACGAAAACATCTGTTAAATTTCTTCTTCTTGTTTCTCTTTTTGTCGCCACACAAATCGCCGAGATTACTTTAAATACAATTTGTAATTTGTGGGCAAAAATGGGCACATTTTTCTGTATATTGATAGGGAAACGTCGCACCTTCAAGGATATTATGACATAAACATAACAATTTTTGCATCTTCAACTTCTGTGGATGGATTACCAAGCCACGGCATCATTCATATTTTGCCTTTCATAGCTCACATTTCACTTACACCATCACTTTTTTTATTCGATTCAGCGCACCGTTTCCCGAACAACACAATTAACAGTGGTTTATTTTTATTTTATTTGATATTGTTGAATTTTCAATATTTTTCACGAAACTTTGCAACACACACCATAAACCACCAAAAATACGATCGAAACTATTATAATTGTAAAGGATTGACAAAATGGCGTAAGTGCATATACAAGATTGCCATTCTGTCTTGAAAGCGTTCGGGAACAGTGTTGGAAAACGTCGAGCGAGGAACAAATGTGGAATCGAACAAAGTAACCGGTAACGCTTGTAGCTTGCTTACAATTTTGGTGGGAAGAAGCTTCAGTAAATGTCATATTCGGAACAGGACCAAAAGGGAATGGGGAAAATCCGAACAGGAGTAAAGTGTAACAAAAAAACGGAAAACAACTACGAAGAAGAATAATTCATTCGACTCGAGAAACTCTCATCATAGTAAGCAGAGGTCCGATATGAGTCGGCGGCGCGACGCCGCCCTATCTCTTTAGCAATGTTGCGTCGCAGCATTAAACCGCCCTTCATAAGATGTTGGCAACACTACATAAAATGGAGGAATCTCCGATTAGGCAAAGATGGAATGGAGGAATTTCCGATTAGAAGAACATGGAATGATGGAATCAAAAAACACAATTTCTTTCCGTTCCATTTCTCAGCCAACTATGGTACTCAGCCACAACGCCTTCGCCGCCGACTGGAAAAAAAAACCAGCCGTCGCCATCGTCGTCATTGTTTCGACTCGAGGAATTGTCATCATAGTGAGGAGAATTAAATTAAACTAGTTGGATTGGAATTAGACATGCGAAAGTGTGTGGTAAATTGTAGCACTTTCAACAAGGAATCAAACTGCTCTGCTGGAAGATCCATCCATCCATAATTGTTCAATGATAGTGTTGCTTGTTAAATTGTAGTATGTTGCAGGAATATTGCATCGTCTGCGACGATGTGGAGCCAACGTATTTAGAATAGCAAGGCCAACGCATTGAGCAGGTAAGTGGTAATGGACACCGTCCAAACCATGGCCGGGTCGTCTAACACTGACACGTCATTTATGAGCGCTTAGAACCTAAATTACACAAAATACCAAATTCACTGGAATCCAAACCAAAAATGGAATCTTAAGCAACCCATGACTTGTTAGACAGTAGCATTCCACCAAAATTTCGTCAATACAGCTACAGATGATGGTGTTAAACCAGGTAAATAGGAACTGAAGAAAGCAGCAAATACCACAGTGACAACAATTAATCATAGTCGATAAGTTGCATACGCCAAGTCCCGCCATATTATTATTTCATTGATTGTGCTATATAGCGATATATACGTCTTGTCGTTAATGACGTTCCATATAAATTAAATTAGGCAATGTTTATTTTTTTTTTATAATATTTATTTATGCTCGATATTTTTTAGGTTTGGGTGTCTAATGGGAATAGTTATACCCAAGAAAGTCGTTTCGAGATTTGACGCCCACCTCCAACTAATGTTTCATTTTTATGTTTGTCCTATTCATACAATATTTTTAGGTATAGGGGTCTAATGGAAGCAGCGATGCTCAAGTCTCTTCTTTACAACGGCCGTACTTCATTTACTGCCCCCAATCGTACTGGACCCAACATATATACCGATGACAAAACATTCACAATTCTTCTTTATTTTACAGGAACAAGAATTTTATTTATTTTTTAGGTAAAAAAAAACACCAAAATTCATCGGATATCTGAGCCGGGAAAATGTGATAAATTGAATAAAATCAGTTTACATAAGGATTCATTAAGATGGCAATAAAAAAATGTCCGTCTTGTGTTTTTAAAAGTGGTCAACAAACTTGTATATGTCGTAATAATAAAACTGATTCGTAGACATATATTGGCTGCCGTTAAGTCATCCGACGCATTCAATTGATAACGTATAAGGAAGCACTCTTTTCATCGCAAGTCAAAGATAAATTTCGTAAGTACCACTGAAACATCCGCAAAGCCATTCGGATCGGACAACATTATAAACTTGTTTACTACTTCATTTACTAATAAAAAATTATTGTTTCTTACCAAAAAAATATCCTTTTTGTTGTTTTATTTTATGTTTTTCAAAACTACTACATTACGTTTCCAATACTAAATTGCTCTTTGTATTTTCTTTAAGGTGATTCTACTGCTCAACCATCAACTAAAAATGTACTGCTTGTGGAAGTCCCAACACCACGCCTTCGTACAGCAACGGGTAAAGGAAGGGGGCGTCCCAAAAAAGAAATAAGCGCTGACCAACCATTAAGGACAACGACAAAACTAATTAACAAAATTATGGCGGCAGTTAACAATCATCCGGGGCAGCCTATTCTCTATGCATCGACCACTAAAGGAACCATGAAATTAGTTGTGGATGGCCATCATTTCCGCTATTCATTCCGTAAAGGAAAATACAGTATATTCCAATGTTGTTATAAAGAGAACAGAGAGGATTGTGTCGTTCGTGTTGTAACTGACCAGAAACGTGTCTACCCCTTAGATGGCGAGCATGTTCATTTCATACAAGCCACAGATAAGAGTGTGACTTCAATGAAATTCACTCCTGGAGAAGCGGAGCCACAACCTTCTTTGGAAACCGAGACAATTGCAACTGACCAACAATCGCACTTAATCATGGAAGAGTCAAATCCGGTGTTTGTGGATAACATTATGCCACAACCAAGTGTTGTCGACGACGTAAAGTTGGAAGAAGGTGTTGGTCAAGAACAGTTGGAGTTTACCGAGGAAACGCCTCAAACCGCACATTTTACTGATTCACCGGATGCGTCGTCGTCAACGGATAATCCCAATGAATTTAGGGAAAAGATCAAGAAGCGCCTACAGAAAGCCTTACTTGGCAAGAAAAAGTAACATGGCATAACTTGGTGTTAAATATTTTCGGATTTTCTTATAATGGTCTATAGATTTAAGTTCATTTTCATTTATTATTATACCAACTTACCTTGAACACGTTTCGATGGACAATAAATAAAACATAAAGTAACCTAGTAACGTTTAAATTCCGAACATATTTTCATATGCAACGTTTTCATGCTTCATTTCGAAACTATTTACGATTTAACATATTTGCCTCTGTCCTCTCTCTTCATATTTACAGTCATGCAGCACGTTCGCAATTGTGGAGAAATGAATTTTATCATAAGCCGCAAAGGTGGTACACTGTTAGCCATCAACGATTTTATCTATCGGTCGAATTTAAAAAGATTCGGCCCTATGGGTGACAAAGTCTATTGGGAGTGCATACATAATCGTTCGAAGAAATGCAGGAGCAGACTTAAAACCATTGGTGATGATTTATATGTAACGAATGATATCCACAACCATGCCGGCGACCGTCAACGT
Organism: Hydrotaea cyrtoneurina; assembly: GCA_958296145.1. Classification (NCBI taxonomy): domain Eukaryota; kingdom Metazoa; phylum Arthropoda; class Insecta; order Diptera; family Muscidae; genus Hydrotaea; species Hydrotaea cyrtoneurina. Next base: position 148,163,202 of record OY282512.1, on the reverse strand, counting down.
ATTGAATCGGGTATGTTGATTCGTAAAAAATTCAGTGCCATAGGTCTACCCACCTATAATAATAAACAGATATTTGAATGAGTTGTTTTATTCGTTTCTCTTAGTATACTGTAACCATGCTTGTTTATATACATAGATACATAATCTATATCTATACAGACTATATAAATGTCTACTTCCACAGAGTTGTTACTTAATTTTAAGATCGTGGAATCTTGAGTGAAAAAAAGTGTTATTTTACTAATTGCCGCCTCCAACAACGTAAATATATTTTCTGTCTTTCGGCAGGAGAGTTATTTTTCCGGTTCCAATTTATGTGGAACTATTCCAATTGTGTACCAAAACCATTTCTAGTATTCCAATTAATTCCGTTAGGAATTAAATTTATTGTAAGTATTTCATTAATTGTTTATAATAAATATTACATACATCATTTTGTTTAAAATCATAGGGGATGTAAAATAAAAACTAACTATCTCGTAGTAATTGTGAAGAACTAGAAGATATTTACTCCCAATCACAGCAGCAGTAAGAAGACAGTACATTAAATGATTAATTTGGAAATACAGACGAATTCGGATAAGCGCACCCCTTTTTATTTGAGAAAATCGTTTAATTAAAAATAAATATTAGTAACGATTGTTCACGATACTTTTCCATGCACTGTACATCGCTTAAACGAAAAATCGTTTATGTGAAACACATTTTTAATGCAAAGACACAAACTTATCTGATATTGATAATCCCGCATAAGTGAAACAATGTTCTTGATTTTTTTTAACCAAATTTGACTGTACATTGATACAGCACAGGTTCATTATTTTCACTCGTTCTAATGCGGCCTGAATATTTTTCTTTTTGTCAATATCAACTGTAATCTAAAAAAGACTACAGAAACACTTTTGCTCATTCATTTTTATTTGTTAATTTCTGTAGGAAATTAGACATTTGAACATTAGTTTTTTTAAAAATAATAATTTAGAATCCCGTTGTAAAAAAACTGTCGATTGCATCCCAAGTTCAAAATTAATATTTAGAAATATATGCATGTTATTCGGCTTATTCGTGAAAATTTAAATTCCATTTTTTGTGAAATCGAAAACCCCTTCGTCATTTAACCGTGTTTACTGGTAAAGATGATTTCTTAAGACTTCAGGCGCTTTGGGCTAAATTTTCTTAGACTAACCCAGTTTTTGTCTTTCTTTTGACACAACTCCATATGGGATTATACAGTAAAAATTCAGGTAATCTGGAATTGTTGCTCAAGAAATTTTTTTTAGTGTTGTCCATAGATGGCCAATATTTGTATTTTCAAACATTCCTATTACTCTCAAATCAGTCCATAAGCTGGCATTAATAGATGTCCGCATTGTCTAAGCAGAAATTTATGTCAGCAGAGAAGTACAGGTAGACTAGGAAGCAGACCACATTGGTTCTATAACCTGTTGATAGTAAGGTCAGGTGACAAATGTAATTTAAAAAAAATGTAGCGTTTGACTACCAATAACTTCTTTAAGGCAATCATCTGCAACATCCAACAAATTGTATTGTTTACTTACTTCTTAAACTTACTACATCATTAGTCATGTGCGCGAACTGCAGTAGGTTACATCCAGATTCATAAGTCATTCTTAAACATGTAAGTCAGCGCATTCATAACCATTTTCAGAAGTTGACCCAATGTTGGGGACAGTATTCGGTACCCTAACATTAATTCGGCTGTCGTCGAGTGGCCAGGAAGCTTATAATGCAAAAATTAAACTGAACAACGCATTCCAAAAGAATATCTAAGCATTGGTCGGGGTATTTGTTGTCTTATTGCTTGAATATGAGGGTGTCGGCAACATTAATGTGCACATGGTAAATTTAAATCAATGCATTAAAACAATCTTGAATCTCTGCACCTTCTACAGCTTGAGTCATTTTTATTGTTACATCGAAAACGTACTTACTTTGGATTCAAATAAATAAAGTCCTCATTTATGCGTATGTAGAGGATGTGTTATTCGATATCGAATATCTTCTCCAATTTGTTTCGTGCATGCACGAGCTTTGCACAGATACTTCACGTACATAGAACATCGCCAACTGGAGACATACACCGATTTATTTTTCGGTTTGGTGTCACAAACAAATGAATAATTCTCGATCAATAGCAGAGGGCGCGACTTTTTCGACAGGCCAAATTTGGCACATAACTGAAAATTCTCCGATAACATTTCTTCCGAATGGCAATGCAATGTAGTCTTTGGGGCGATTTTAGCTGAAAAAGAAAAAAAGGAAATAAAGTACATTTTAGTAAAAGAATATGTTAAATACATTAACAATAAAAGGTGTAACACATCCATCTACATTTGTCCAATGCCGTATCAACCGACATCAATCTTTATTCTTTTGCTTTATTTTTCTTTTTAAAGTACAGCAGCTTTTTATAAGTGAAATATTTGTATTTACAATAATTTAAAAAGAGTTTAAGAATTAAATTTAATGAAATAAAAGTAAATCATTAAAATATTGTTGATTTTCATCATCACTAATAAAACGTTAAAATACATTACATTTTTTTTTGCAACTTCTCTTATATGTTACCGATGTTCCCCACAGAATTAATGAAATTAAAATCAGCAGATTACTAATAATTTAAATAAATATAAATGAATTTTTAAAAAGTTGTTTTAGAATTTGTTTACTCTTTGACCTCTTCAATTAATTGGAATTAGAAGACGAGAATTCAGTCAACATGTGGTTTTTTACATATACAAATTTGAAGTAGAACTATCATCTGTCCAAAAAATGTAAATTACTTGATTACACATCTTTATATATGTATTTTTTTTAAACCAAGCTGTTCTGTCTGAAGTCAGTATTTTACTTCTACGACTGTTTTTGTGTTGTGACCTTCTAAACCTAAAAACCAGACATACTTATCTAAATTAAATGGCCAAATATATTTTAAAAAAGCTATTTTATTGTTTTCAACATTACAGTAACACTGCGTTTGAATATTGAAATCTTTTTTGTTTTCAGTTTGTAGATTTTTGGCTGTAGAATCAAAATCTGTTTTGGAAATTTGTACAGCACATTTAGAGAAATTCTATATTGAAATTATAAAAACTTAAGAACCTTGTCACCTTATACTGACCCTAGCGTATTTTCATCGTCTATTGGTGAAAATACTGTAGCGTCCAATGGGTTTGAGTAAATCTGTTAAAATTATGTACAATAATAGCTTATAGTAGAATGGTGTCCGGGATTACAACGTAGAATAATCGGTCCAAAATTAAAATGCCAAAAAAGTTGCATACAAAAATAAGCACGTTGTTGAGGGGTATATTTACTGAAAATATTTTGTATTTTAGTAAATATGTAGACTATTGTTCATGAATACTCTCTTATTGAACCAATTGCAGTGTTTGATTTTTTCAATGCAAAGTAGAATCCTGCATTGCAACAACCCTAGTTAGGAATATGTCATGTAGACGACCTTCGTTTGGTTGATACTCGCTACTATGTGTAAAACAATAAATCAGCTTCTCAAGAGGCGACTGATGCTCATTGAACATATTGGACGGTATGATCTTTAATATCTTCAAAGCTAAACATAATTTGACAAGAATAGTTCGCATTGACGCAGCTTCTTTGGGATTGAGAATATAGACCCAGTTTGAACTCTTTTCTACCTATTAGCCACATTTTCTACCAATTTGGTGTTTCTTCTCAGCTACAACTATTGGTGTTTAATATAGCTCCCATACGTTGACTACTTTTTAGTGTGCGTACAAAACAATATAGATATTTAACATTCAGAACAAATGATACAAAAAAATAACAATGTACACTTTTGGAGAAAAAACTCTGTTCCACCAAATCGCAATACGTGCAATTTGAACATATTTGAACACTCGTCACAAACACAATTTGTTTTCCATACATACCACGCCCTAAAAACAAAGCTTATGTTTTTTTTTTGGCTCTTCTGAAATTGGTGTTATTGTTGGAAATTCACGACTGATGTTAAAGTAAATAAACTAAACAATAAATAAATCATAAATATGATTTCTTTCGATATAATAGTAACAAGAACTTTTGGATATTTTGATTGTCTGTAAAGAAAAAATTTAAAAGACAAATATGAAATATGGTTGTAGATAGTTGGAGAATATCACCTTTCCTTCCACTATTCTTGTGTGAACTTGCAATGTAAACTGTTTAAGGAAAATATTTTAAAGAACATTCATAAACACTTGCACTTTTCTTTCTTAATAATAGCAATCGTTGCTCTGTATCGATAAACACAAAATATCAACCAAATGATTCTAATTACGTTTTAGAAAGCATATAAAATAAAAAAAATCAACCTAAAAGTTCTTATCACAGGACCGACAATTAATTTAGACTTCTGTCGACGTTACACCATAACGGTACAGCGATCTGAACGACTACCTAGGTTTTCCTACATATCATATTCCTCCTAACCTTCTGATTTTAGGAAACTGCAAAATATTTTTAAAACACAAATTTGAAAGTATAAATCGAAAATGAAATTAGTAATAATATAATTTCATCGATTCCTCGTAAAATACTGGTTCTATATATATTCTTAATTAGTAGGCCTTAGTTATTTTGAGAATTATTACTGATATCCTTACATATGAGAGGGGGATTGCTTGTATACACCATTTGCTGGATTAACCACAACATTATTGGTTGTCGTGCTTGCTGTCGACGAAGAATCACAACGTCCGTATGTCGACCGGGCAGTGGTAGATATAACATTTATAGCCGATGTTGCCGCTTCTGTTGTGACTGGTAGTGGTGTGGGTTTAATATCTTTTGTATTTGAGGAATATGATAGCATTATAGGCATTATTGGCGCCGGAGTCATGTTTACGGGAAAAGGGACAGCGGATGTAAATTTTATATCAGCTTGATTGAAACAACTTATGCTTTTGGCAGAGCAGTACAATTGACAGGTGGCTAAAATGTCCTTATGGCGACGCTTGATGTGACTCAAGAAATTGCCGGTAGACTTCGTTGTACCGGAAATGGTACCAAAACAGGTGGTGCATGTGGCTTGAATACCACCCGTTGTTTTCGGATGAGGCTGTATGTTGTTGTAGAATTTCCCATCCAATATTTTAGGTAAGTTTGGCGGCTTTCGGAATTCATCGTTTGTACCCGCCGATGAACCGATCTTAGATTTTTCTGTAACCAAGAATAAAAGAGATCAATTAGTAAAGACAGTTGAGAATATTTCAACTAATTTAAAAAGCAGCTACAAAAATTACATTTCAATCAGTTTTGATTTCCATAATGATGTTTATAATTCGTTGTTTATTCCTTATTTTTGTTATTGCATATTTTTTTTTTCAATTAAACTAAAACATCTTAACAGTACATGACTTTACATAATTGGTAAAATTCGAAAGGGTTTCTTCACTTTATATCTCCCAACAAACCCACCATCGAGCGCATAAGCCCGGCTTTGGTGTCCTCTAGAAAATCTGGTGAAAGTTCTACTAAATTATCGGCTTTCATTTCCGGTTCATGTGTATGTGGTGAACCAGCCACTCGAATGGAGACATCGTCGTTCACTTTGGACGTAACCACAGTGGCGCGACAGCCATATTTGACATATCGTGAACAACGCCAAAATATATTCTTATGGGATTGGCGATTTTCTACATAACGATATCCGTTGTATATCAACATAACGCGACCTCGCTGTGTCGTCGAATATTGGATGTATGTGGTGGTATTTTTATCCTCAAATATGTATTTGATATCTGAAACAGGGAGATTACAAAACAACTAATTAGTAAAATACAAAATATTTTAAAATTTACTGGAAAAAAATGAAATACTTTCACTATGTCGAAGAGAATTCATATCTCGTTATTCATATCTTTTTATTTGCTTCAAAAAATGTTTATTAAAAAGGGGAAACGAATAGGAAAACAACATTCTATGTCTGTAAATGTGTTACAAAAATAATAATAATCAAATCGAATGTTTGGGAATCATTCATAATATTATAGTCATGCTAGTCGCTAGTTTTACGATATCGATGACATATTGGCGATTTTCTGCTGAATAAAACGCGAAACCGTTGCGGCATCCAAAGCTTCGCCACGCATTGAAAAAACTTGCACCACATGAGCTGTAATAGAAAGAAATCGAAATATTAATGTTATTCTGCCTAAATCAACATCACAATATGAAGTAGATTCAGTTCATATGCCTGTTTCCATAAAACGAATTTGTTCGTTCGTTACAAATTGTCAAAATTGAAGGCGCAAAAAAAAGATTTTTTTATCAGTAATGAACGTTTTTTCTTTTGGGATTGTGTTCCGTTTTGTCGATATCTAACATATATCTGAGAGAACTAGAATTCAATAATGCCTGCAACTCATTTTATAACTCTTCCAATATTGACGATTTGTAACGAACGAATAAATCCGTTTTATGGAAACAGACAAATCCAACGAGTTTAGGATTTTTTCTAAATGAAATGCAAAATCCGAGTAAAGTCACTTTTCTGATAAATATATACTGAATCATCATATTTCAGTGTACGTCCATGAACAGTGAACGATATATTTTGCATAGTTGGTAATACAGATTAAAAGATTTTTATCATAAGTTTGTTCTGTGACAGACAGACGCGAAAACTGGCTTTCAAGCAATGGCTGACCCTCTCTTCTGTCTAAGTGTAAATACAAAACTAACAAGAATATATTACTATATTCCCAAGCTCGCTAACGAATGTCTGAATTATTCTCTAGATCTTTAGATCAAAATGCAATTGTGATTATATCGAGTTCGTTGAAGTAGTTCATACCGATAAAAACTTGTCACCTCTGTGACCGAGTCCAACGCCACATATAGACGAAGCTGTCTTTACGAAAATTTAACTAAGCCAGAAGCAATGCGAAGTCCTTCACGTGCTGTAAGAAAAAATTCACTTTTTGAGGTGTTCTACAAAAACAGATCCCGATATATTGAAAAAAATGGGCTTAAGAGTTTTGATTAATACGTACTATACTACAACCTTCTACGATATTTTTTCTATTCACAAAATTTTACTATATTTGTATACTTACTTATGACTGATTTGAGCAAATCGTCGTCCAGGAGCTTTAACTGATCCTTAATCGCAGCCTTGGCAACATTTTCAAGATTTTCCAGTCCAAAGACCAAGTCGCTCAGACGGGATGTATAGATGCAAGCATTAGGAATATAGATTTTCATTAGATCATTTTTCGAAACGTACACCCTGCTCCCAGCATACAGAGGCACCTTTCCTGTGTCTATTATAGGTTTTGGTTGTTTCTTCGCAATGGTATTTGTTGTTGTTGGTACTGTGAAATAAAAAGAACACATAGTATTGTTGTTAGAACTTGGACGCTCATTTGAAAATAATGTTAAAAGAAAACGCAAGAGTTAATTTATACGTGAAAGAAACCATTTATTAGAATCTACAATGTTTGTGTATTTTAATTTTTCTTTTTTTCTCTGGAAGTTGTTAGTAAAATAATGTGACTCGAGAATTTGTGTTATATTTGTTGTCTGACCGCAACAGACAGACTACGGTGTTCTCAAAATCATTGGCGGAGACGAGATTCTCTAAAATCTATTCACATTTGATCTGTGTTTATGTTATAATTTGTATGTTTTTTTTCTGTATAATTTGAAGTCGAAATGTCGAAAATGCACAAAAAAAATCACAAAAATACAATGAGACGCATGATGACATTACTTTTGACGTTTGACGGCAAGCTGTGAGGATACAAGGGCGCAGTTGTATTTTTACGTGCCGGCTCTTTTTTGACATATACGAATGAAATCTACTCTGAACAGATTTCAGCTGAATTATCATACAATTGTATAGGATATTGAAATATACACTGGAATTGTTCTGAAAATATGTACTGGACATCCAGTCAAATTCGAATTTAATAAGCCTACAGCTTCGCATGTAATTGAGGTGATCGGATTAAATATGTCAATTTCCATACAAATTGTAATAGATTTTCACCTAGTATCTCTTTAAACCTCTTTGAAAGTGCTGTCGAAAACCATTCAATGGGGGTTTTTGAATTTCGGTCGTCAATCAATTACGATTCATTCACTTTGCACCCAAAAACTATAATTCACTTTTTTATTCAACCAAGGATAGGTAGATTTTGTTTGTTCGCCAGTGTGACTGCATAATTTTGTCTGTTTACTACTTTTTTCCCACTTTTTTTTCGTTTATCAACACTGATTCATGGACGCCTGTCAATTTGTTTTTTTTTTTCTTGTGGTTTGTCGGGATGCGAATTTTCATAAGAATATTTTGTTAAAATATAATTAATATTTCGTAAATATGGAACAATATAATTGTAATCCTGTATTCAGTTCGTAAAGCTAACAATTTCGAATATTCGAAGTGCTTTGTGGTGTAGAAATGTCTAACAAAAGTGAATAATGTTGGAAATTCATGCATGCTGAAATCCGAACAGAAATGAGAATGCAGTGCAGTGTAAAACGTGAAATGTTCCAAGTAAGATAAACACTACTGTATTTTTTATTTTATTATATGTAATAGTTTATTTATGAACCGCTACAAAAGAACAGAGCTTTCATATCCTCCCCACATTGGAATTCTGTTTTCAAGGACAATCCAGCGTCCCAGAGACGATCGAAATACAATGTAAGGAGAATAGGAGTTTACAACCATGTCCAGGCTAGAAATCCCTGATACGGACTCAGGAGCGTTTGATCGAAATGGATTCAAGAAGGCTGTTTTTGCGGAAGCTTGTTTCTATATTGAAAAGGCGGGTATTAGGAAAACAGTTTATCAGATGAATGCGGCAGAGGAGGAATTGTCAGGAGGCAAAATGACCTTCTATGTGGACAGTCTAACATCTATGAAGGCTACAAAAAGCAATAAGTTTTCGTCTAGGATAGTTGATAAATATAGGCAGGCTAATTATAGTGTCAGGACACGATCTTGAGGGAAATGAGTCGGGGGATAAGCTAGCTCTATTAAACTCAGTGGTACATATTGAGAAAGCGGACAGCTCATACAACCAAAGGATAAAATCCTAAAAATAACAAATTTAGAAATGGGAAACTAGAATGTATAAAACGCCATGTGGCACAAGTTAGATATACGAACAACAAGTGTGCTGATGGGATTGGATAGAAGGAGTGCCGCTTTTATAATAGGAGTTATTGCATTCAATCATGGGGAGCATGATGGTATAACAGATTTCCAGATATCTGCAGGAGCATGTTCTACGTCATGGTCCGAGTTTACAGCACCACAGACACACGTGATGATGGGTCAGATTCCTTATAGAACTGGGAGACATAATAAAGATGGAAAACATAAAAGGGAGGTGGGTACACGACATTAATAACAACACACTCCTGACTATACTTCCATGTTTTCCCAAGTCCACATTCTTTTCCTTACCTAGCTTTCCTAACTGTTACACATATATACATACATATACATACTTTATATTTATTTCAAATTTCTTCTAAGTCTTTAAGTGAAGAAGTGTTCACAATGGACCCTATGGGTCTCCAAGTGGAGGTGCGTTATTAAACGCGCCATCCTTCCAAACCTAACCTAAGGAAGTGGAAGAGGACGACATGAAGAAATTCTGTACATAATTGTACATGAATGATACTCAATGTAATTTAAATATGTATATATATAACTTATGTATTTAAAATAAAATACTTTAAGAAACCGCTTATGCATGCCCGAGTTTTATTGTAGTTGCATTTAATTTTAAGAAATTATCAGCAATACTCGGTTTTTATGAAACGAAAATTTTGGCAACGCCGAACAATTAATTGTATTCAATTTAAAAAGTCTTTTGTTGTTGTTGAATACGACCGACGATTGAACCCGCACTGTTTAAAGCCTACCGATATTTAGATGGCAGAGACTAATCTCTTTCTTAATAAGTACACAGGTTTAATATAATATCATTCAAAAGATTTTAAAATATACTGGGTATCCTCATTGTGTTGATATACAGGAAATCGGACAACCTGTTGAACATCGATCACATAAATTGCACGATTTAAATTTAAATTATTAAACAGATAAAATATGTAAATGTAATACTACTGTAAATATATTATTTTATTCAATGACATAAAATATATGCATTCCATAGAAATAAACACACAAAACTTCTTATTTTGTTTCTAGATTGCGCTCTACTTCATGTCATACAATTGGATGAAAGTAAAAAGGCCAATTATGATCACCTAAGTGTAAGTTTTACTCGTTCCATTCGCGGCAATAATCTTTTAACAATAAATGGGAAAAACTATACACTTAATCGTCGCATAAAAGACGTCGCCTATTGGGAGTGTGTGAAAGTGCGCTGTAAATATACGAAATGTACGGCACGTGTTATAACAAAATTTAATCGTATCGCTTCGCTAAGAGGTCATCATAACCATAATTAATTAATAAAGACCATCACAATTACATTACTCGTTTACAACGGAAAGGACGACAAACGAAAAACAGTACAACTGTATGCTTCATTATTGTTTTTTTACGAATTTATTAAGATTAAGCAAGATATTAGTGTTACAGTATATGGTTTGTAGAATATAGGGAAAAATCGGAAAATATATTTATACTTTAAGAGACAAGTTTATGTACTTAAATGACATGACGTTCAATCGAAAATTTGAATAGAAGAATCCTATAATCACAAATTTTATATAGTAAAGCATAATCCAAAAATCTTAATCATATATATTTACAAAGTATACATATTAATAATATATTTTGTATCACAACACTAATCGCGATGCACTATAATTCATTAGCAAGATTGTCTGTACTGTAAGATCGTAATATATACTAACCCATATGATATTTACACATTTCCTTAAGAATATTAATAGAAATCCGAGGTATTTCATAAGAAAGTCTTGACCTTGTTTGATACTTTCTGAATAATAAGAAACGAAACTTTTACACGTTGTCGAAAGTAACTCTATCTGAGGAGTTACATAGTCATCAAAACTGTATTTATCGAAATATACATTGATTTCTAAAGGCAAAACATGTATAGTATTTTACATTTAAAGAGGCATATGTATTTTAAACGTATGTATTTACATTTCGATTATCCAATATTTTATCTCTGAACTTTTTCAGATCATTGCAAAACTACCAAGACTAGGTCTGGCGTTTGGCTAGATGACACGTTCACATTTGTTCGCAATCGTCGGGGCGGCTTCAATTTAATATACAATGGTTTCCTATATACGGCCGAAAGAAAGTACCACTCCACCATTAATTGGGTGTGCAATAAGAATAGCAACACATCATTGCGGTGCCCAGCAAGATGTGTCACAGCTGGAGAAAATGCCATTAAACTTGGACGTAAAGAACATAATCATGAGCGATTGCGATGAATGATGTATATTAAATTGAAAAAATGTAAATATACGTCAAACACTAAACTTAGCTCTAAAAATATTTTAAATATTAATGCGGGGAGAGGGACAAAAGGGGTGGAATAACTTCCAATCTTTGTAGTAGTTAAACATATAAATTAAAGCATTGAAGGGAGATGGAATATCTTGTATACCTACATTTACATCGGTTGTATTTTTATCCTATTTATTTTTGTTGTTGTTTTCAGTTGTTAAACGTTGCCGTTACAAAAACTATACGATCATAAATAGTTATCGCTTCATCAAAAGTTCACAATCAGCCAATACGTATTATTTAAAATGTGCCAATTTTCGAAAATCCTGTCGAGCTCGTGCAATTATACGCAAGGATTCCATGAAAATTCAACTTAAAGATGGGAATCATAACCACCCACGGCATCTGCAGTCGCCGCACCACAACCAAGTGAAACGGGAATTCGAAGATTGCATACTCATGCAATGACAATACAAATTATCTTCAGTATTTTAGGCAATAAGTAACATAATTCTCCCTTGAACCAAATACTAGTAACCAAATAAAAACATCGTTTGTTCATTTACAAAAAATCACAATTACATCATTATCTCATGTCCATACAAAAATGTTGAACTCGTTTTAGTGTTTGTCTTTTTTAACTTGACCTATTTATCTTTTCGTAGCTGCTGTTCCCGCCCGCTATATTATCTCCAGACGCGGCACACAACTGGTGCTGTACAGATACAACACATATACGCCAAATTCTAAACTTAAACCGGAATCCCGCAAGCGTGACTGGAAATGTTCAATGTATCACAAGGCGAAATGTAAGGCACGTTTAGTTACAAAACTTACTGATGCTGGCGATATTATACATGTTACATGTGACATTCACTCTCACGAACCCATGTTCCCCGATCCGAAGACAGAAGATTTTTAAAACGTTCAGACAGAGAAAATTAAGCATCCGTACACAGTGAGTTGTTAAAAATATAAGATTCGTTAAAGTTTCCTTTAGAAAATTTGTATCAACAAATACTGAATGAAGAATATTTCAAGGTTGAACTGGAGAGTTCCAAAAATTTAGACATATAAAGAAAAATAGAGATTATAATTGGACGCGTTTAATATGAAAATATAATGCCCAGTATTCCAGTTGGTTTGTTCCTGAAGAGCAATCTATAACATTCTAAGGGTTAGTATGGAGATTCAGTTGTCGTTGCAAATTCATGTCTCATTGTAACATTTGCTTTAAAAGATTTACTATTTTATTAAAAAAATACTTTAAAGTCAATATTTTTAGTAAAATCTATACGTAATTTGTTATCATATGTGTATATTGTACATGTACGGATGTATTTTGATCTATTTATTTTCATATTGTCTTATTCGTTTTATCCGTTTTTTTCTGTCTTTATTAATTTTGTAATGTTTAGGGAAATGTTATCATACATAGTTTCCACTACAAAATCTCACGACTACAAACGATACATACTTCCAAAATCATGAAACCAAACTATGTATACTATTAATACTAAGTAGAAACAAAGCAAAAAATAAATTCTGATCTCACAACATTCTAAATTGAAATAAATGAATTGTTCCAACTTGAAGAAAATTAATACAGACTCTTAAAAATTCATTGACTTATTGTTGTTTTTTATTTGCAGATATGAAACTGAAATACATACGACGCAAAAGTTGCAGTAAAAAGGAAACGCTGCCCATAGTAAACATAGAGACTAAACCATCATTTGCTGCTGCCATGCACACAAATCGTGATTTGGTGTTCATACCTGGCCAAAGGGGAAAGAATCTGTTGCTGTACCAGAACTATACCTATTCCAAGAACAACGGCTGTGGCAATACCATCTACTGGAAATGTCGCATTGTGCAGAACGGCAAACCTTGTAATGCTAGAATTACCACGTTCTTGAGACCCAATGGCCTCTACAATGTTTGTTTAACCAAACCGGATCACAGTCACCCACCGTCAGCGCGGCTTGCGAAAAAATTTAAACAAAAATACGAAGAACTATAAAATTCTTAGAAAAATAAAATTATAAGATATACTTAAAAAAAAAACAATAATACCTTTATTTTCAGAAAAAATTGTTTTATTCTCTGTTAATAAGAAGTAAACCATTTACATGTTCATTTTACTAACCTTTGTTACGTTATTTTTGTTTCTTTAAAATCTCCAGAAAACGAACCAACTGTGGCTGTGTACTCAGCGACATCAAGGGGTCGAATACAGCTGATATACGGGGGCCAACCGTTTATTTTCGAAAAGAAAATCAAATTGGCCACCAACGAAGAAAAGAAATACTGGCGTTGCAATCAATGGTGGAATCAGAAATGCCGGTCACGTGTGTGCACCATCAACGATATGGTCGTTCCTCTTAACCGGTATCATACGCATGAAGAGATCGTGAGACGCAAGAAGAGAGTACGAAAGAATGTATCAGCGCCCGGAACAACAACCCACAAGGCTGGTAAAACAACCGGAACGGAATTAAGTACTACCAACACTTCGAGTACATCCGGCTGTGGTCCTGGCCTCGAAGTAACATCGCTTAGCATGGATTTAAAATATGAAGAGATTGTAGCTGACGTTACAATGGTAGAACCTACGACTATAGTAATGGCCAAGAAGTAGATAATTAATTGTACCCGGTAAATTGTCATCAATATAATGATCGAAATATGTATAGTCGACTCAAAACATAATGTAAACATTCTGATTGTGACAATTTTTTGCTTAATAATTTCTAATCGTTTTAATTAATAAATAATTCTAAAAAAAAAGAAAATTAGAACGATTTCTGATTACAAAGTTTCATCTTTTAGGAAATAATTTGTTTTTTTTTCGTTATAACACATTCTAACTAAATATGTTTCGCTCTTCTTTTCTCCCTCCCACATTTCTTTTTAATTTTTATTTTTAGCTTATACTTTTAATGATTTCTATTTTACCACCGGCCAGCGGTCGTCAATAAAATTGGTTTACAAAGGATTTCACTTTGTGAAATTCATGGAAAATTCTCGGGGAACAAAGTGGATATGTGCGACCCGTTCGTCGACGAAATGCCGTGCTCGTGTTCGTACCACAAAAGATTCGAAATTGGAAGTATTATATCCGGAACATAATCATAGCTTGAAACAAATAAAACATAAAAATGAGGACAAATCTAGAATAAATACGAATTTAAATGTAAAGGAAAATATTGAATAAACAAACTGACCGCGTGACATGATGACGCCAACTGCATTTTGTATTTTGCAAAATAATTCTAGACAAATAATCTCAAATACATTAATCTCAAAGAAGAATAATTAAGTATTGCAATATCGATAAATGGTAAATAACCTAACTTGTAATGGGGAAAAAAATTCTTGAAGCCGTTTGCTTCATTTCTGGGAAAGGCTTCAAGTATGTCTAGCTTCAAAATCGTTTAACTCATCTGCGATCTATAAAGATTATTTAAATTACTTAAAGACGAATAATCGATTTGAACAACTTGAAAACTTCCCAGGATACTGGACAGAAAGAAGTACGTAATATAAACTAGATTTAATTTTTTTTCTTTTTTCAGCGCCAGATTTAAGCCTATAAGACAAGTTTAGTGTTTGCGGCGAACCCAATAAGGCAAAAGAAAACTTAAGCGCCACGTAATTATAGAACTAAAGGGTAATAATGAATATTTATGTATATTTTGTCTTTATTTTATAGATGATATATTAGAACAATTAGGAAATGATCCACTCCACAATTTTATCAAAAACACATCGTTGGTTGGATTGTGCCAGACACATATGTGGTGCGAGATATCCAAGATAGGAAAATGTTTATATAAAAAGTATAATAATTATTGTTATATTACGCACCATATTCATGAGTATTTCCGCATTCCACATGATGGGTGTGTATTCAAAAGGCAAAGGCATATTTGGACCCAATTCTCAGCAGGATCATCGTCAGTCATGCAACTTTTATGATACTATTGTATGCCCATAATGTGTTCCGAAGCTTTTGAGTGATCCCTTTTTACGTCTTTCATGTTCACTATATATAAACGTTGAGCCGATAGCTGTGTCGCAACTTTTCGTGTTGAGGTCCATTTCTTTGTCGATGAAGAGAATCCATCAAATCCCCAAATCGTATTTAGACGTAATAACGGTTATATAAAGCAAAAATAAATATTTCTGTCAGTGAACAATTTCTAAGATAATCTAGCAATGTCCGTTCGATCATCTGCTTGCAACGATTTTTTCTAAAATGTTTCCATTTGTTTTGACAGCCTTTTATGTAAGATTACTGTTGAACCACGAAATGGAAGGCCTGTTTTATATAAGTCTGCATAGATTTACATCCCATATTGTAAATAAATCATTATGCAATTCCTCGTATTATGAATCCCACTTGGCAAATTTAATAATCAAACACCGTGAAGAGGAAACATTGGAAGTTCAACGAATGACCAAAGAAGATTATTCCACATGCGAACAGTACGGCTAAAGACAAATTTTTTCTATATTATTCCGGCTACATTTTCTAACGTCTATAGAATAGCGATACACAACACATATTCCGGCGATGCTGTAGGGAGACAATAGAGTTGAATACCCTACTATCCCCTATCATCACCACCGCTCTCCTCTGTACACGGTCCAGAAGCTGCAAAGGTGTCTTTGGAGCTCCTGCTCATACATGGGAGTTATATTCCATTTTTGGCCGGATGTAGGTGGTGTAAATATTTACGAGATCAGATGAGGTGATCTATTTCTTGCAACGCTTTAAAAAGCCTAGACACTTGAATGCTTCTTTCGACACTTCGAATATATGGCTAGCCCAGCGGGCATCACCCTGTATCTTCATGCCCAGAACATCAGGAGTATGTGATACGTCGATATCCACACCACCCATAGAGATTGACAACGGTGCTGGATCAGTGGAATGTTTGGGTCTTTTGTGCATTAAAATCTACTCTCTTTTTTTATTTTTGACAGAAATTCAAAGCATATAAACATTCCAGCCATAATGCTTTGAATTTTAATATAATTTACAAGAACACACACATCTACTCACATATGATATCAAAAACCACAAACCAGTAAAAAAAAAACAGCCAATTCTTCATTTTCTGATACCAGGCGCCCAGAAATTCATAGTTTGTGGTTATTTACATGTGATTCAGATTGAAGACGCTATAACTTGATAACGCCTGCAGCTATTGCGATGCAACTTTTATCCTGATTTACAGTAAAAATGTCGCTATCGAATGTATATAGTACATATTGAAATTCAATAAAATCAACTACAAAACAAATAATTTCCAAAATGATTCTCTAATCTCATATCGTAACATGTTTAAATAAAAAGTAAGTATGTACTTCAATTGCATTGACTCACTGGACTCGAAAACTTTCATACATAAAAACAGTTAACACTTTTGAATATTTTTCAACTTCGATTTATTATTGATTAGTCCTGTATACCCTTTAAGACCACACATTCAAAGGAAATACGATAAATTTATTATCCTTTTTACTTAATTACTTATCTATACGTATACGAGTACGTACATACATTAGAGTTAGCTTATTTTTCAATGTCCTGTATCACAATTCGCATTATTGACCAAGAGATATGTTCCAATTCGCTCCATTAATGGAAGAAATAGAAAAATCGGATTTTGAACATGCAAGCTGGAACAACAACAGACAATTTTTCATATATGAATAAAATCTACTTCGATATATCTACTTTGTATAATTGTCGTACATATTAATGAAGATAATTTCGAATGTTGAAATTCTCTTCGGAATACTTCAATTCAACATTTCTGATTTTTTTCTGATTAAACGCTGTTGTATGAAATTATATTTGTCCCTCTTTGTATTGATTATCCGTTTACAAAAAAACCGCTTTAAAAGCACTCTAATGTACTAATACATACATAAATATTAAAAAGTTCATATCTTAAAAAATATAGAAATCGTAATTCCGTACAAAACTCATCTTAAACTTCGTGTTTCTCATCAAAACATGCTTCACACATCCAACAACCGCCTGGACATTTTGGACAGAATGTAGTGACTTTTGTCAGATTCTTCTTATTAATTTCGGGATTCCTTAAGCAGTATATGCACAAACCCGAAATACGTTTGCGGTTCACAACATTTAGACTATGATCATTAGCGGCCTTTTTTAAAACAGCTTTAGGGCTGTTCAGTTGGCTTTGAATTAATTTTTTATCCAATGGCTCTATAATGGTTTTCTCCAAAAGCGATGACGAGTCCTTACCCAGCGTTATGTGTGCATTTTCGACATTAGACGCTATGGGTAGTTCGAATTGTATCTGGGTTGACTGAAATCTGGAAGCCGTCTGTTTCTTTGCTGGTATGCGATGTAAATCTGCCTTTTTGTTAATCAAGTATGGCTTACTGCTGACCACAGACTTTATACCCCATTTCTTCTTAGTTTTTAGGGCGGCTGTAATGTAAGAAAAATATGACAATTAGCACAAAAAACGAAATGGAGGAAGATAATTATATTCCCTACTTATGGATACAGAAATTAGATTTTAGTCATAGAATTTAAATTTTATTTATTTTTAGTCTTCATTGATAAACCTGAGGTACAAACGTTTTCTGCTTCTTAGGTTCATGGTAGTGCTGTCCTCGAAAGGCAACCAATTGTTTGTCTTTGGTGGTCAACTGGGCAGGGCATTTGTTTTTATAGTATTCAGTGCAGCGCCAAATTACAACACACGTTGTTGCGGAGCTACGGTTAATGGAATACGTATATCCATCATATACCAATTGTCCACGATAATTATAAGTGAATATTTCTGTGAGAAAATGTATGTGGGGTATTAATAATGCATTATAGACTATGGCTTTGCTTTACAAAGGTAATTTTTGTATATGTTTAATATGAAAAAAAAATCTTGTTTGAATATTTTTCTTTATCACAATTTATTTATTTTGCTCTTTTGCCAATTTTCTCTGTTCATATACCCATTTGAGGGATCCTTTCTTACGTCTTTCCTTAAGGATGCCATGATTGTGGTCTTCATCGACTATAGAAACACGATCTCCGGACGGATTTGTTCTAACGCGTGCTTTGCAGCTGAAAATAAAATAAATACATTTTATTCCTGAATGTTTGCAGCGGATTCATAAGTACTTAAAATACCTTATTGTAAAAAGATTTGACTTATAAGACAATTTTAAATAAAATTAATTTTCAAATACAACACGGATGAACGAGTGGTGTTTTAGTTATCATTTCGTAGGGGGACTCATATTTAAACCCAATTTAACGAGATTCCATTAGTTACTTTAACCTAAAGTTCAAAATACCCAAAAACTGAGACGCAGCTATTGTAGTATTCGTTCGATTACAATCTGTAAACACGATTATTTCCAGAATGCATCTGCATCTTTAACGTTTACTCTGACAGTGTTATGTTTTGAATTTCATTCAGCAAATTGGAAAATGCAGTATAGAATTTGAATAACCACCGTTTATATATTTAGCCAACTTACTTCAATGGACGAAATTGTACACAACGCCAATAAATTGTACCACCTCGTACTCTGTGCCGTGTATAAGGAAATCCATCCAGCACCAACTGATAAGAACCCTTTAAACTGCTGCGATATTTAACACGATTCTGATCTGTCACTGGACTATCCGAAAATTCACTGCCTAAAATCAGATAAAAAAACAAATGTTAATAAAAAAGAAGTAATATGTATAAATAGAAATATAGTTACCTAGAAAATAAGGGAGTATTGTCTATGAATATGTACATACCGATCTCGCGTTTAGATCAGACAGTCAACTCAAATAAATTGTGTTTTTTTTACGGTAAAACCCCGCATTTGTGACCATTACAATTGTTTTACAAAATTTAAAAATAAATTTATATTAAATTTATTAAAATAAATATAACTATGATACACACATTTGCACATGCTCCGAGAAAATAAAAACTATTGAATAAAATGATATCTAATGTTTGAAATCAAAGCAACGTTCAATCATGAATTAACATTAAGGCCGAGTGCGTTAGAATATGCGGTTCGACTGGAGTCAGCTGTGTGTTTTGCTGGGACTGCAACTGATGTAGATGGTGCTCAATCGGCGAATCTTTGTGCGAGTCAACAGATATTGCTCGTCTTTGAAATTTAACTCGTGGCATCACAGCGGTGGCAGAATGTCCTGTCGAACGATTGCGTACCATCATTTTTTCAATTTTCTCCGTATGCGGCGGGTGGTTGTGCTCACCACCCGAGAGACATTTCAGTTTGCCATTTTCTAAAACACACCTTGACCGACATCTTTCGGATTGTACTTTTTTGGAATAGTTATGGCAGCGCCAATATTCCTTATTATTCTTTCGACTATGGCAATTGTACATGAAATCGTTAATGACCAAACAGGGAGTAGACCAAGGACTTTCAATGAATACTAGTTTTGTATCTAGACAATGAGATAAGAAACAAACATATACATTAGTACAAATTAAATAGTAAAACATTAAATTATGCAATAAACTAAATATCTAAATAGTCCAACAGGCCAATTTACAGCAAATATATATTTTTTAAACTTTATTTTAAAAGGATTGAAGCAGTTCTTACAAAAAAGTTCTAAAAATAAACTAAAAAGATATACATATTATTAAAATTAATCTATATTATTCCCACTCAGCTCTTAAGTGGCGGATGTTTATAATGTATCCCCTACAAATGATCTCTTTTCAGCATTTGTGTTTTCATATCTAAACCGGCACATGTTGAGGGCACAAATAATTTGAACTCTTTGCCGCTTTTGGTTGGTAGTATATCTATATTGGTCATTGATATGTATTCGCTAAAGTTTGCACTATCCGGCTTCAATTCAATGTAGTCTCCCAAATCCTCCTCTTCATTGTACAAAGGTCTTTGGTTTATTCTCACCAAGTGATCATCGTGGTTATGATCTCTGCGAGCTGTGACTAATTCATTTTTCTTGGTGATAACCACAGCTTTACAACGCATTTTCAATACATCTATACAACGCCAGGTCGTGTGGCCATTAGCCTGAGTAAGTTTTTTATTATAAATAAAGCCGTTGTAGACCAGCTGGGCATTTTTCTTTTGACTCCGAATAAATTTAACAAAACCTGGAATATAATTAAAATATGTTTCGTTAGAGATTTTCGATAGATATAACAAATTTGTAACAATAAGTAGTATATATTAAAAAAAACACATACACGAGATATAGTTGTTGCTTTTAAGATTTATTTGTTTAAATATGATACATTTTTTTAATGATAAAGAATGCAATTGGTTAAAAAGAGAAAAGCATAAAAGGATTTATATTTACTTCAGAAGTGGATGTCCGTATTTAAATTTTGTGGATTCTGCAATAAGTAAAACCATTATGACATTTTGAGAATCAAACACATCTGGAAGACTTTGGAGTGTCAGCAGTTTGAAAGGAAAATAATAAAATTTAAAATCTGTTCTTTTGAAAAGGCTTTTTTCATTCTGGTTATCGCCTACATACTTACTTATTTCTTGAATCAGTGAACTGTAATATACTTTGTGTACTTACTGAATGGGACCGGCTACGAATGGCTAAGACTTTTTCTAGAGACGCCAGCATTTACGAGGCGGAATCAGCCGCTGGAAAACGTTTGATAGTCCTACCAGGATACCAACATGCGTTTACTGTGTGATAGTCACACGCACTTCTTTTCACACCATAGCCATCCACTGTCGTTTACCATAACATTTATAAAATATTGATTTATTTTTATTTTAGGATAAATCAATCTGCTATCAAAACTGGGACTTACTCATCAGTGCGACATTTGTGTATAAAAAAATAACGTTACAATCTAATTTGCGATGCAAAAAGTGACTACTTGCCAATGTTATTGAATCTACATATTTAATATTTCTGTCGAATATGCATCAGGAATAAAATAACATACATCAATGGGAAGGAAATTGCGTCTTCTTAAAACAGCCAATTCCTTTCAGTGTCATTTATTATTTCGATCTCTCACAAAAATGGGAATTCTTTTAAAATTATTTTTTTAAGCCAGAACAGTGCTACAAACTAATTAACTTTGAATATCATTCATGCAATTTCGGAACCTTATATATAAAAACATCTGTAATAAATTTATTGGGATTTGATAAATTGAATTAACGTATGCGGAATGAAATCGCAACAAAAAAAAAAAAACATTTTTTTCGTTTAAACAAAAATTGTATTTCATTTTTTTTAAGATAATACATTGTACAAAAATATTTGGTCCCATTCGAGCTGCTTTGCGGCAATTTTGAGGAACTTTTTCCATGACTGTTGAAAATGTCGATGTTGGCCTGGTTTGAAGCTGCTTTCGAATGTCTTTAATCAAATTTTTGGTAGTTTTGGGTCTGAAGTTATTTGCATATACTTTTCGTTTTAAATTTGCCCAAAAATCCTCAATTAGGCGTAATTGGGGTATATTGGGTGGATTTTCTTCTTTACATACATATGGAATTTGAACTTGATGCTAAGTCGGGCCAGAAGATTATATTTAAGTTTCGATGCTTCTTATTCTTAAATTCTTCAACTTTTGGTAAGCAGAAATTAATATATCTTTCAGAATTGACGGCCAAACCGGACTCAAAAAAAACTGGTTCTGACATTCCATGCTGACTAATTACAAGCCACAATAAAACTTTTCTAGGAAATTTTGAATGCTCCACATACTTTATTTTATCGTCTACGTGTTTACTCATCGTCCATGATGCATACAATGTCGCTCTTGGTTTTGAATGTATTTTTGACCAAACTTCTAAGTCGAGACTTTTGGGTAACTTCTTGAGCTTCTGACGCTTTTGTCTTGTTTTTTCTGGACTTCTCTGAATAGAATGTGTATAATGATACCCAAAACTTACATGTATATAAAACATGTAATATTAAAAATAATGTAATAGGTTTTCGGTCTGCGGTCGGGTTTACTCCCCTCCAACAAATTCAACCGCGTGAGCTACCTACAACAGATTTATTCCAAAAGTTATTCTGAAAAAGAAACAGTGGTTGTGATAGATGTATATATATGGCTCCAATTTATACGAATATTATAGGAAGAGCTTGGAATTGTTGTTCTAGGGACCATCTGAAAAATATCGTTTGACACACCTTACACATTGGTCTTCAGCCAAGCTCAACATATTACAATCACTGACTTCACGGTATTTAGTTTCCTAGTATCCTGTACATCTATACATATAATATTTAAAACAATTACCTTGTTTGCCAATATTCAGGATTCAGGTGACGCCAATCAAAGCAAAGGAAGCAACTTAATTTTAATTTTTACAATATAACAATAGTAATAAAAGCAATTCACTATTATTTCCGTAGTTCGAATATCCATTTTCAGTACAACGCACACAACTCATTTAGAAATATGTTTTTATTTTAAACAATAATTATTCAGAATGTACACAACAAATTCGAGATCGAGATAGTTAGTTTGTCAATAAATAGTATCTGTACTTTTTTTCAGCTGTCACTAATTTGTTGTAGTAGATGTCTCAAACAGTGTTGGGTAATACAACAGAACGCAAGTAGAGTTGTATATAATAGGAGTAAGTCCTTATGCCGAGTACGAATGACATGAACTTAGAGCGGATTTCAAATCAGATTTCATCGAAATTGCAAATACAAATTGTAAAAGAACTATTTTTATGGAAATCATATGTAGAAATTCCAACTTATTTCGAATGTAGATTTCGTTGTAGTAGGAAAAAACCTGATGTCGGTTGGCAGCAAGACAATGTAAATTGTGGTGGAAATCGATTTTAGGCGAATCTTAAAAGTTGTATGCCAGAGAAATAAATCAGTTAAGCCATCTCTTAGACCAACACAATTTCATGTACAAATTTGGCAGTATTCCAACTCATACATGATTAAAATCTATTACAATTTGTATGGATATTAAAAAGACACAAGCGTTCTTGCCTATAAGCGTGGGGGTTGGATTCTCACCAGAGGCTTTAGTCTGTCGCTGCAAAAATCTAGCCTATGGTCTGTATCACGCGGTTTACCCTTGGACCAGAAATTAGAATATAAATTTACTTTGCATTGCAATTAATAAATAAGTAAAAAAAGCAACCTTCTAAGGCAATTCTCATTTCGTCGCAACTTCGTATCTTTTTTTTTTTTTATATGGCTAACACTCAGGGGATGCCCCCTATAAGCGCATTGCACTGTGCTATAGGAAATAAGGGTGTTGGAAGGAGGAAGTAGTGTTTGTTGACATTAGTCTTGAATTTGAGTATGTCGCAGCTGGCAGGAAATACACTTGCTGGAAGATTATTCCACATACGAACGGTTCGGTTAAAGAACGAATTTTCTCTATAGTGCGTCGTCCCGTCAACCGGCAATGAACGGATGAGATACCCTGGATAGCCGTGTATTCCGACTAAATGTTCTAACTTCAGGGACCAGACAACAGATATCTGACGAACAGATACCGTTTAAATATCTGTAGTACAGCGATATACAACCCACATTCCGACGATGCTGAAGGGAGACAATAGAGTTGGATACCCTACTATTCCCAATCATCACCACCGCTCTCCTCTGTACACGGTCCAAAAGCTGCAAAGATGTCTTTGGAGCTCCTGCCCATATATGGGAGTTGTATTCCATTTTAGGCCGGATGTAGGTGGTGTAAATATTTACGAGATCAGATGGAGTGAAGTATTACTTGAACCGCTTCAAAAAGCCTAAACATGCTATGCTTCTTTCGACACTTCGAATATATGGCTAGCCCAGCGAGCATCACCCTGTATCTTCATGCCCAGAACATCAAGTGTCCGATTCGTCGATATCCACACCACCCATAGAAATTGACGACGATGCTGGATCTGGTGAACGTTTGTGTGACAACAATCAGCACTGGGTCTTTTGTGGATTAAAATCTACTCTATTCATTTGGTCCCACTCACAAATCGTCGCCAAATCGCGGTTAAGTGAGTCATTCATCATTCGCCTTTTGTCCTCGACCTCCAGAGGACCTGGCCGATGATCAAATGAGTATGAATGACAGAGGTTGCTGTCATCCGCAAAGGAGTAGATCGGGTTCACAGTCTGACCCAGCAGGTCGTTTTTTTTTAATAGATTCGGCAGTTTTGCCGTCGCTCTATAGCAACATTCTTTAGAAAACCAAAAATAAATCACTGACAAATGAAGTTTTAAATTGTATTCAACAACAATCCCATGTGTATAATTTACACAAAATTTCAGCTTCGACTACATTAAATCTTTGTATAAAGAGATTACACGATAAAACAGTAGAAATAGCTTTAAAACAGATGTTTTAGTCGATACTTGCAATTTTAAATCACAAAATATGTGCTCACCAATATTTTGCGAAAATACATGGTGAACTTAAAAGTAAACAGATGTGTTTTGCTTTCAATATCGTTAAATAATGGCTGAGTAATTTTCTTTACGAAAATAAATTTAAAAATATTCGATTTCTCTTTAATAACTTTTGTACTTCTTTTTCAGTTGAAAGCAACATTTAATTTGATCTGTTCTGTTTTGCAAAATCTACATTTCAAAACATTTAATTCCTGGTATGAAATCCACTGAGGACATATTTTTGCATGGATATGCGTTGTAATCAATAAATAATGGTTCTGAAAATTTTTCGATAAGAAGCATTTCGAACTACCGCTTATTTGAAATATTTTTTCAAACACATTTCTTATAGATTTGTTCCAACCCAAAACACACTTGGATTATCTTATAAGTTGAGCATTATTGGCGTTTCTATCTGTTACTTAAATGAAAAAGAAGCGATCATATAAATTGTAAATTTTGAAATGTTTGATTTGCTGTTTAAGAGTTTCTCAAATTCCAAACCATTCCATCTCTTTAACAAATGTTTTCGATGATACGTACAACATAAAATATACCTTTTTAAAAAAAATAAAACGTAATGAAATTATTTGTTTCTACTTAAACATATTCGAAGCAATGACATTCGTATCGGTTTCTTATTGACACGAAACATTAGACATGTTTCGTTCAGAATATCATCACCAAAAAAATAAAACAGTAGCTTTTTTAATGATATGCTGAAAAAGTCATATGTCTATAATCGAAGTCTAAAATAAGTGTAATTTCCTAATACATTCAATTATCAATAACAATAAAATGGTCTTCAATTATGTGCTCATACTTACCCCGTCAGTTTCGTTTCAATTCAATACGATGATTTCATTTTTTTCGCTTTCTGTTTTCACATTTTACACTTTAAAACAAATAATATCACACAAGACATTTAGCCGAAAATATGTCTTTTTTTATGATCTTGAATAACTTAATAAAAAAAATGGAATATTCTTTAGATTTTTTTTTTTTAAACAAGTTAAAATTATTAAGTTTTTTCCGCAAGATTCTACTGCGACAATTAAGTTAATCATTGTTAAAAAAATCAATCCTTTGTTCAGAACTATTCATGAAATATTATTTTGTGTGTGATTCGATCTTAATATGGGCTTTATTTGCCATATTAAGATCGAATCACACATGCATAGAAAGCTACGCACCAACAGAAATTGACGTATTATCTACAAAAGAGTAGTTGTATGACCTTCTTAACAGAGTATTAACATCAGTACACCGAGGTGATATTGTGATGATGATGGGAGATTTTAACGTTGGGACAGACAATACATGCGTATAGAGCACAATGGTGAAGATTGATTTGATACGTCTGACAGAGAACGGTGAATTGCTAGTGGTGGCACACAGTTTCCTTAGCCGAGGGTATATAAAAACACATTGGTTTCACCTGGCGGGACAACTGCCCCAGTGGGGCACAAATAGTGGTTTTGTGCGATACAGTGTAATGAAATATCGGGCGGTATCTTCACAACAGATTTGGAACGGCATTGCAAAAGTATGTAAAACTTTCGAATTAAAAGTTCATCATTCAATAGATTTGGAACGGCATTGCAAAATTATGTAAAACTTTCGAATTAAAAATTCATCAGTGATGGTGGCGGATACATTATGAATAAAATATAATAATGAAACTAATCGGTTGAGCCAGTTTAACTCTGAGGCAAGAAACATTTGGAAACCGACTGGTGATCCAAGATCAAGTGCAGTTGGCCTCCTGCTATAGCGGGAAGCAATACGAGGTTTGATGACATGGAAATCTATCTCTATGTTCAGTTAAAAACACGTGAGCGTGAGACAGAGAATAAAAGAATGTCTTCTTAAGCTTTGAAAGGAATATCCGCAAAACAAAAATAATGCGAGTAAATAAAGAGAATGCGAGTAAAAAAATTAAACCCAGGAAGCATCTTGGAAAAAAGTGTTTCCAAAGCCGACAAGCCATAGAATGGAACCAGCTGTATATACGCTCCTTGCGGCTAAATGATCCTTGCAGGAGTAAAAGGAACATATATATATATATATATATATTGCAAATAAAGAAATAAACCATATTTAATCATATCGATCATTCGCAGCATAAATTTCTGCCATTGGTTTTCTTGAATTTCAGATTCTATACGAATTCCTATTTCTTTTGTATACGAATTCTTATTTCTATACAAAAATCTATATCGAAAACTGTATTTAAAAAAAGGGTTTTCAATATCGATAGCAAAAAGTATTTCCTGCGCGCACGTATACTTTTACTAAACGCAAATCTCTTAAGATTTTTAATGTAAATTAAAATTAAAAAAAACTGATCTATAAACTCCCCATAATGTGCTTTTTTGGGATAAAGGCGGTTATCACCAGTGCCGCAAAAAACGTCTCATTTTAACTACATAAAGTTTTTAGGTTTAAAATGAAGAGGTGAATTACGATGGTAGACAAATAAATGCGAAATCTGTAGAATTTTTTTAACTTCAAATTTTAAACGCTTAGATTTTATAAACCATTATATGTCACCTCTTACCCTTTTCTTAAACATTAGAAAGTTTTTTGGAAGAAAATTTTTCACAAAATCAATAAAACTTTCGCCCAAAACACTGGCGTCTAGCGCTCTAGTGCCTGGGGATAGCAATTGTTTTGTGTGTTTGTAAAAAATGTCAACCAACCTTGTGCATCGCTGTTCGCTTGTTCTCCGGTAGTGTCCATGTACGATGAATCGGAGAGAGGCTGTGTTTTCACAATAGCCTTGGAGGTGGTTGCTGTGGCACTTGTATTTGTTGCTGCTCCCGTCGCCGCATTACCAGCAGCTGCAGCATCTTCACCCTCAGTAAAATAGCTTTCGTCATAACGCATGTCACCATATGATTCGTCCTCCACGTAGGTGCCATCCTGTTCGCCCTGATCCACTTCTCCCGTTTCTTCGACATAGTCTGGTTCAGATTTGGTTGGCAATTCTATAGGCATGTCAATATATTCAGGTTCATTGGTTTGTTGAGGCTGGGACTGTTGGTGGTGGTGATGCGATTGCGTTTGTTGCTGCTGCTGGTGGTGATGCTGTTGAGCTTCTGCCTTATTAACGACATCCGCTGATACCACTGTGGTTTGTACATTGATTTGTTGTGTGGCAGCCGTGGCATCTGCAGCCTCTATGGGATCGATTGTACTCTTGGATCTCTTGAAATGCGGTACATTACCGATATTTGTACGTTGGGCGGGTCTTTTATGTGTCAC
Organism: Hydrotaea cyrtoneurina; assembly: GCA_958296145.1. Taxonomy (NCBI): domain Eukaryota; kingdom Metazoa; phylum Arthropoda; class Insecta; order Diptera; family Muscidae; genus Hydrotaea; species Hydrotaea cyrtoneurina. The sequence goes on along the minus strand of OY282512.1, from coordinate 148,135,057 downwards.
CATTGCAGTAGTCGCCGTGGGCAAACTGATGCTGGTAAGTTGGTGCGTCTGCGTTTGAAGCGGCTGCTGAGCCTGGTTTTGTTGATGATGTTGGTGCTGCTGCTGAGTGATTGTAGCCTGTGGTGGGTGGGATGGTGCCGTTGTTTGTATGACTATTTGTGTTGTTTGCTTTGTATCGTCACCGGAATCATCGACAGTTTCTATTTTGTATGAACGACCCGTTGACGTACGTTGCCGCACTCGCGGTGACGTTTGTATTTGTTGTGGTTGTATTTGCGGCGCGGTCGTTGAGGGTTCAGGTGGTGTTTGAGATTGAGGAGGATCACTCTGTAAAGATAGGAAATGAAATTACTATCGAGATCGAGAGAACACAACATGGAAAATTTTTATAAAAGTTTGCGGGATGATCTAAATTTGTTGTTGTTCACGAATGATAGGTTAGCAGATAAGCCCAAATTATTTCGCCATTGGATTTTTATTTTGAAATACGGAACAAACGTACGAAAAGACCGCACTGGTGTGTATACTTACATCTGTTAGGCCTTTGATTTGTAGAGCTTCTGCTGTACTGATAAATGCTGGTAGAGCCTCCTGTTTTACATTCACCTCACCGCAATACATAAACTGGATGAGATCTTTTAAAGCCGTGTGGCTGACATCTTTAAGAAACACTAAAATAAACAAACCGAAAATTAATACAATTCCCACATATGTGTTTTGACTGTTTGTCGAACTTACCGAAGGCATGTTGATTGGCTGGCATTTGAGTGAACATTTTACGAAAATATGGCGAACAGACGGACAATACAAGCCGATGCGCCTTGACAAATTGTCCCTCTGCCGCCAGCGTCACATCCACCAGATCGCCACGACAAAGCGATTCATGAAAACCCGCTGATAAATTGCTATTAAAGTTGTTCCAACACAGGGAGAACTGCTCGTCGTCCGCCATATTGAATGGTAACACTACTCACTGAAGCGTACCTTTGGCGAAGTATCGGAGAAAAAAAAATCGAAAATTATGTGTATTCAACGACGCTGTAAAGGGAAAGAGGAAAAAATGAGCCACTCATTAATGTTCTATAAAAATCTAAATCTACAATGTTTTTGAAAACACACATTTTTGTTTTGTTTTTATTGTTTATCAATTATTGTACACGTTCTAGTTTCATAATTATATTCCAACTAACCTTTTCCCGATTTGTAAATTATACAACAAAAAAAAGTGGAATTAGTTTTGTTCCAATACTAAATTATTTATTTTTACTTTGTGTGCGCGACGCACAAGCCAACGAAATCTTAAACTGTTCACAAATTATACGATGCCTAATTCATAAAATTATCTGTATCTATAACAGGGATGAAATTTTACAAATTGTACTAACTTTGAAGAAAAAGTGTACTTTTTTCATCCTGATTGAATTTAATTGTTTTTTAATTTTTTTGATTAAATACTAACTAAAAACGTTTATATGTATAGAGTATTTATTTAACATTTTAAAATTAAATTAATTTCAAATGGCTGAGATCTGAATGTAAAGGGATTACTTAGAATATACTTCTTGCTAACAAATTCTTAGTCATTTCAAAATTGTGCAAGAACCAATTAGAGACTTAAGCAAATCCTTTCTTTGGATTAGATTGGTTCTCTTTCGTAACCTTGTTAAACCCTAAAAACATTTTTTTATTATAAAAATTAATTTATGCTTTTAAGACGTGCCAGAATTTGAAGTTAAATTGTTTAGCTATTTCTTAAAACTCCATGACAATACTATTTGAGGATACGTATTTCTGTTCCACAATATATGTACATCATCCGTAGGAGTATCACTCCATTCTCCATACTCTCTTTGCACTTCTAAATATATGCATTCTTCCACTCTGGGGGTTGCATTTCTATGTTGTAGTTTTACCCCTGTATTCATAAAAACTTAAAAAATACCTTTGTTAAGAAAAATGTATGATAATACAATAAAAAGTTTCACACCTTTTGCGTAAGAAAGGTTTTTTAAATTTTTACGAATATGGGAGTTAATCGTAAGGACATATTTACAGAAATAAAATAGCATTGTAAACTAATTTTAAAGCAGTCATTGTCGTTCTTTTTAGTGCTAAAACAGTACAATAGTATCACTTTTGCATCCCTGATTCGTTGCCGAAATTTTAAAGCTCAATTGTGATTGGCTACTGCGTTTAGAGTTGTATCACATACATGGTTGTATTCAAGAAGAATTAATATCAGAGTTGTATTTGTATACCGAATATGTTAAATTTTTGGCAGATTAATGAAATGTTTTATTTAATATTAAAAAATCGAAAATTCCCTCATTCTGGATTTCGTTTATAAATTTGTAATAGATTTGCAGACGAAATACTGTTATGTTAGACCCCTTTCATCAGACCACGATAATTGTAATAGATTTTGGGAGAAACTACGGACATATATTTCATTTCATTTCATTTATTTGCACAGATTTTGTAATTTAAAGCCTCACGGCCAATTATAATAAATTACAATAAAAACTACTCCAAGAATTCAAAAACTATTTAAGGTATAATAATTTACATTAAAAATAATAAAAATAAAATATACTTGTTATGGAAAAATTGGAAATTATGTGCTACTCCGATGTGAACAAAAATCGAAAACTGCAACAACGAATCAAGCTTGATGCATAAGTATTAAATTAATCAAGTACTTGTATTAAAAACTGTATTTAAAGCAAAAATAAGATCAAGAAAATGAAACAGTCAAATTTTATAGTTCCCAATAATAAAATATAAAAAAATATCTATAAAATTACGTCGTCGAAATTAAAGAAAAATGTTGAAGAAGCTTTATGCGATATGTATTGTTAGTCATTGAAAATACTTTCAATGTATTGGGGAGCAAATTAAACAACCTAGCAATTCTTACTCGAAATGACTTATTCATATATCCATCTGCTCTAGGAATAATCAGTTGGTTGGCACGTGATGAACGACAGAAAGTAAACGAGCCAGCTAGAAAAGTCGGAGTTTGATATTTGTAAGTTTTGTAAAATAAGATAAGAGACCGGTAATGAATAAAATCCCGAAACGAACAACCCAAGAATTGATTGACATGTGAACTCACATGATCATACCGCCTAAGTGAAAATAAATATCGAACTACTCGGTTAATACAAAGTTTAATTTTATTAAAAATCTTATTTGTAGTCCCACAAAATATTTCCATGCAGTACAAAATATTGGGCATAACTAATGCATGTACTAGCTTAATCTTTATATTGCGAGGTATGACTAAATTTGTTGTGTAAAGTCGACGAAGAGATAGAGTTGTATGGGTAACAATGTTATTAATGTGCAATTCAAAGGACAACTTATCATCCAAAACTACACCGAGACATTTCAAGTGGTGAACAAATTCAATTGGAAGACCATTGTACGTTAGCCGCAAATCATTGCAGACATGAGAGGAAAATAGTAACGCCTTGGTTTTTGAAACATTGACCGAGAGGTTATTGGAATTCATCCACATTAATAATGTCCGCAAAACATAATCAAGTTTCGCTTGCAGAACATCAACGTTCTGAGCATCACCAGAAAACAGCAGCTGAACATCGTCGGCATATGCAAACGGCGAACACCAATCCTCTATATTTGGAAAAAGGTCGTTTATAAAAATTATAAAAAGTAAAGGCCCTAGCACAGATCCCTGCGGGACTCCACTTTTAACTGGCAGAGTACCAGAGACAACACCGTCAACTGAAACGTATTGTTGCCTGTTATTTAAGTAGGAATGAATTAAGGCACAAGCATTCTTTCCTAAGCCATACAAACGAAAAAGTTTACTTAGTAGATGAAAATAATCAACCCTGTCAAACGCTTTTTCTAGATCCAAAGAAAGTAGAACGGTACTCTTCTGATCTGCGTAGTTTTTCCTTATGGAATCAGTTAAACCCGCCAGTAACATGGAAGTGCTTCTACAACTTCTAAATCCACATTGGTAGTCACAAAGAAAGTTTTGTCCCTGAAAATAACGTATAAGCTGTCTTTTAAGGACATGCTCAACAGTTTTGGATAACACGGGCAGCAAGGCTATGGGTCTGAAATTGTCCGAAGATCCTACATTAGTTTTCTTCTTAATGGGATTTATTTTGGCAGTTTTCCACTCAATCGGGAAAGTTGATGTAAGGATAATGGTATTCACCACATGCAAAAAGAAATTTGACACATATGGTAACACAATTTTCAAATACTTTAGTGAAAACCCATCATTTCCAGGAGCATTGGACTTGACAGCCATAAATGCCGAAAGCAACTCTTCAGAGGAAATTGCATTAAATGAGAATCCTTGATTACTAGGAATAGACCTAATAAGGCCGTAGACATCATCTGCGACGTCTGATTGATTGTCAACAAATGACCTGTTCAGAGCATTAAGATTGTCAACTGCGTTATTAACTAAGCTTGGAGAGCTACTTTCAATCAGACCATTACTCCTAACAATATTCCATAGTGACTTAGCACTAACGCAATTTTTAAAGAGAGTGGAATGAGCTTCCCGTTTCAATTTTCTCTTTACGGCTTTGGATCGGTTTCTAGCTCTACAAAAAATCGTCCACTTTTCGTTAGTCTTATCATTTAAAAAAGCTGTATATGCCAAATCTCTAATCGATTGATGATAGCGAATTATTGGTGATTGCAACCAGGTATCATGGTTATTCCGAAACTTTCTCCTCTTTTTCTTAAATACGGAATGTATGAAATTTAGACCTTGCATAAAAACATTAAGTTGTACATTTACGTCAGAGGTGGCAAATATCCCAGAAAAATCTACAGACTCAATACGATGCCGCAATGCATTCTCATTGAAATTATTATAATCTATGAACTCAAACACATGTTCATTGCGCTGCACAGAAATATTGAAAGACATATAAATAAACGCATGTTTTGAGATGTCCGGACTAATAAACTGCCCCGAAAACTCTACACAACCTGGTGATGTAGTTAGGAAATAGTCAAGTAGGGAAGACGACTGATAAAACACATCATAATGGGTTGGACACGAATTGTGCATAATGGATAGACCCATCCTAGCGCATGCTAGTCTAACAGTGTGAGCTTTCGAGACATCAAATAAATTATTATTGAAGTCACCCATAATGATTATATTATTGTATCGCAATAAAATCTCGGAAATATCATCTTCAAGTCTATCAAAATTTCCATCCGGTAGATAAATAACACCAACTAGTACCGTAGTAGTTCCAGTCATAACCTCCACAAACAAACACTCAACAACACCATAATTCGAGCCAGAATACACGACCTTGGCTGTAAGATTTTTGGATATAAACAACCCCACTCCTCCTCCTCTACGATCAGGTCGATCACTTCTGTAGAGTGAAAATCCAGAGATGCTGACGGAATTAGACAAAACCGACGGTTTGAGCCAAGTTTCACTAACCCCAACAATATCTAAAAAGCTGTCTTCAATTATATTTCTAATTTCAGATAATTTCGAAGACGTCGGACCGAGATTAAAACTTTGAGCATTAAAGTGAGCAACGTTTAAATTTGCTCTATAAATATTTAAATGGGAACGTAAAAATTGATTGTCACTTACAATATTACCAATATTAGTAGTATCCATTGCGAAAAGTACGGAGTACAAGAAATTTAAATTAAAGATAATGGAAAAGCGGTCGAAAAAATAAATAGTTTCCAGAAAGTTAAAAAAAAAAACGATAACTAATTTTCTAGAACTGCTATGTAGAATATGAGATCAGATATATAAAAAATTATAAAAACAAAACCAAACAGCATCTACTGGTTATTTAACGTGCTTGGCACATTCTCAATTCCAACATCAAGTAACTCTGCGCACTGGTTTAGGTCCATTGTTTTGTTTGTACCGTCTGGATATGATGTTAGAACTTTTGGTCTGTCGGCATTGATTAATTTAAAATTGCTTATTTTGTCCTGCCTCTTCAACTTTCGGCACAAGAACAACAACTTCGATGCAGTCTGATTCAGATGGTCGTTCAGATAGACTCTGCTACTCACATCGCCGCCGATAATATTTCGCAGTGTTAACGGTGTACCTTTGTGGTAATTTGCCATTATGCAATCTCTCAAATACACCGAATTTAGTTTAACTAACACGGACTTCCCTTTAGCCATGTAGCAACAATGTTGTATATCTCTTGGATTCAAGTCAATGTTACAAAGCGAAGCAATCTTGACTACTGGTTCCCTCAAGTCATGTATCCCATCTGGTAACCCATTGATAACAATGTTGGCCCTGTTTAATCTCCTCTGAAGAATATTGTTTTGCGTTTGTAGGTCTTGTATCAAAATGGTCGAAGTTGACTCACATTGCTTCGTAACGGCTAAGCAATTTATCAATTCTTCCTCAATCTTTTTTATTTTTGCGTTAACATCAGCACGTACTGCCATTATCACTTCATCAATTTTGTCCTTCATTCCCTGAACTTGTTTCAGCATATCAATTTTGAAGGCTTCATATTGTCGCTCAAACGAACTTGAAAAATCGGCAAAATGGCTGCGAAGTTCTTCACTTACATTGCTGGTACAATTGCTTAGCAGTGAAGTGGTATCAATAGTACTTGGTTCACCAGTACCATCTTCAGCAACAACAGAGACATTGACATTTTTTCGCAAACACTTGGGGCATTTGAATAAAAACATTTTCTTTTTATACAAAAATGAGTGCTGATCCCGTGTTACCTTTACGCAAGCAATGTGATGAAATTCATCACAAACACAACAGCCTAAGCTATTTTGATTGTCTTGTACACTTTTGCTGCATACAGGGCATTTATATAGTTTTGTGACTCCAGCCATGGTTGTTATGAAATTTTAGTATGTGCGAATATACAACTCTGGAGAAACAAACAAGATGAACAAATGATTCGGAAGATGTCACAGAACAGCTGCAATGTTGATCACCGTGTTCGTAACAACAACAATAACTGGCGGCAAATCACAGTATTCTTCTTCTTGTTAGGTTTCACAGTATAAAGTTCTTTATTAATTTTTTTGTTTTCTTGTTTATTTTGAAAACAATCAATGTTCAACTAATATTTCATTGTCAAACGGCGCACGATATGTAAATGTATTGGCTGAGTTATAAAATAAGCATTGACTACAAGTTTAACTTTAACTTTTTATCGTTTTTTTAAATATTTTCCGGACGCAAAGTTTTTTATCTAGTTTTCCATAGCAGAGTTGCTTAAGCTTAATAAAAGCCACAGACAAAAACGTCACATCTGATACAAATGCGACTTTTTTTCTTGCAAGAATGACTTGACGATTTTTAAAACATCGAAAAAACTAAGGGTACATGTTCAATTCAATGTGTCATCGCAGTAGAAACTTCTCTCCAGATTTGTTGCCGTTCACAGCAGCAAACAAAACCGCAATGTTGCGTTGTACCACAAACTCAAAGCATTTGGGGAAAAGTATCGACAAGCAAATTTGTTTCCATAAATACGTGAACATTTTGTACTTCAAACACGTCCGAATAATTCTTTATTGACAGTTAGCCTGATTAGGGTTGGCGTAGTCGTGTCGTAAAGTTGACGTTTTTGTAAAATGGTATTACGGTTGTCAAAAACGAGAAAAAAAACAAAGTTGAATTTTTTAAAATTTACGGCAACCGTAATACCATTTAGTAAAAACGACAAATTTACGAGAACCGTAATTAGGCAAAATTCAACTTTTTTAATACGTCAAAACACAATAAAAATGTTCCCATAAACGGACACAAAACAAACTCGTTACTGAAACATTCGAATTTTCGTTCCCATTAGTAAACATGTAAAAAGTAGTTTTTCGTACAATCACCGCTAACTAATCACAATTGCGTATCATATGCAGTGCTGTGGTGCATTTACAAGACCTCATACATGATAGAAATCTATCACAATTTGTATGGATATCACAGGTTCAGGAGCGAAAAAACATTCTTATCAAAATGTCATTGGGAAGTAACCGCCCCTGTTGTCTTTCGATTTTGGGTGAAAGTGATAATCTTTCACGCCATAGGTGCGACAATTTTCACCGTAATTTTGAAGAATGTGTTTCACTTGAAAATACTCGGCGAAAGTAAAATGAAAATCCTTTTTTTATATTGAATGACAAGTTAATCGAGTAAAAAGAAGTTGAGACAAAAAGTTTGCTGTCTATTTGCAAAATTCAACATTTATTTTAAAGTAATTTACTTAACAAATAATTGATTTAAAAAAGTTGATAATTTCAACCCCTATTTGTCACTGGTAACATTCACTTTGGTGGAATGAAAACGAAAGCTGGAACATATCCCATTTGGCAAACTTCCAAAACTTTTCTCATTTTTTGTCACAACTTCAGATAATCATAAAATCCATAAATTTTAATTTCGAAGACCATGTGAATATAGGATCTATACAAAAATTACAAGCTAGTATAGTGATGTTCGAATTTAAATAGATTCGGCAGTTTTTGCCGTCGCTCTATAGCAACATCCTTTAGAAAACAAAAAATAAATCACCACTTTAACATATGTAGTTTACAATTTTATTCAAAACCAATCCCATGTGTATAATTAACACTAAATTTCAGCTTCGGATACAGTACCGAAATGTGGATTTCGTCCGCGGTGGTTATATAAAAAAAAAACAATTACCATTAACACCATTTCATTTTAGACCTACCAGCTGAGAAAATACACGGTACAGATATATTTACAATAGTTCAAAGTTAATTTGTATAAACAAATAATGGCTGAACAATTTTCTTTACGAACATAAATTTAAAAATATTGGTATTCTGTTTTAGTAGCTTTAGTACTTCTTTTTCAGTTGAAAGCAAAAAAAATGTGTTGAATAGATTGTACCTGACAACATTATTTCGGTTTTGTAAAATGTTCATTTTAAAAAATGAAATTCCTGGTATGAAATCCACTGGGGACATATTTTCACATGCGGGTAATCAATAAATAATTGTTATGAAAATTTTTCGATAAGCAGCATTTCGAACTACCGCTTATTTGAAATATTTTTTCTAACAGATTTCTTTCGGCTTACACACAGACAAGTTGAAAATTGTTTTGCCACACACTGTGGTTGACAATTTTAATTACTATTGTGTCATCGAATTGTAAGGATACAAGACAAAAAAAAAAAACAATTGTCCAATTGTAGAAATGCTAATTTTTTTCAGCAACCGTTTCATTTGTACGTACTTCCTTATATTTGTGACTTGGAAACTAAAAGGGCCACTGTCAAAATTTTTCAGCTTAGCGTTATGTGTGTTAGATTTATTTTCTAGCTCTTTTTCATAATGCTAAAATAGCCAATATCTAATTAAACCCTGGGTTTCTTTTAAACTGAATGTTATATTATTTTTTCATAGCTATTCTTAAAATTTTTTTTTTTAAATATTTTAATTATGTGCACTCCATGAAAACTCGAACGAAAAATCCATTAATATATCCACAAACACATAACCGATTGACAGAGACAAAAAAATTTCAAAATTTTCAATTTGATGTCAGTGTGTAGGTCGCCTCTTAAATGATGCAGAATCAATTGTAGCATGTGTATTAGATTAGTTTGATATAGAAAAAAAAAAATCAAAACATAATTTGTATATAAAACCGACAGTACCCCGGAATTGAACGGTTTAAAATCTCTACATTATGCCTGAATACCGAGCGAGACGACCAGGCGCAGTTCCATTCTATGGACGCAAATTCCAAATTTATTATTCCGCTATAAAATTCGAAAATAGAAAGCATAGCCACGGAACAGTTCCATTTACTTTTTTTATGTACGTGTACCCGCCATATTTGATGTTAAGAGTTTCTCAAATTCCAAACCATTGCTCTGATTTCCGATGGGAGACTAGTTTTGTTTTTGGTTTTTGGGGCTTTTAGATCTTTTTAACAAATGTTGTCGTTGATATGTTCTACTCTTTGTATTTTTTATAATTTAAAACATAAAATATACCTTTTTGAAATAAAAAGTAATGAAGTTATTTTTCCTATTCAAAAAGATTCGAAGCAATACAAATGGAGATCGTATCGTTTTCAAATTGGCACCAAACATTAGACAGAAGGTTGGTAGACTTTTTCAATCACAAACAACAACAAATTTTTTTTAACGATATGCTGGAAATGTGATATGTCTGTAATCGAAGTCTAAAATAATTGTAATTTCCTTATACATTCAATTACCAATAACAATAAAATGGTCTTCAATTATGTGCTCATACTTACCCCGTCAGTTTCGTTTCAATTCAATAGGATGATTTCATATTTTTTCGCTTTCTGTTTTCACATTTTACACTTTAAAACAAATAATATCACACAAGACATTTAGTCGAAAATATGTCTTTTTTTTATGATCTTGGATAATTTATAAAAAATTAAATATTGTTTAGATTTTTTAAAAGCAAAATTGAAATTATTAAATTCATGAACTTTCTTGCGCAGCATTCTACTGCGACAATTAATGGTTTGCTATTCATGAAATATTAATTTCATATTGAAAATAAAGAAATAAACAATATTTAATAATATCGATCCTTTACAGTATAAATTGCAGCCATTGGTTTTCTTGAATTTCAGATGGTATATTTTTTGGGTAAATGATTTCATAAACTGAGATTTCGTACAAACTTGTGTATACGAATTAATATTTCTATAGAAATATTTAATTTTTTTTTCAATATTTTAAACTCTTGCTGTAAAAGATCGATAACAAAAAGTATTTCCCGCGCACGTATACTTTTTACTAAACGCAAATTTATATAAAATTCTATCTGATCTATAAACTGAAGTTAGTCTTAAAATTTTTGATTTTTTGGTATAAAGGTGGCCAACACCCCGTATCACAATAAAACGTCGAATTTTTTAACTTTATAAAGTTTTTAGATTTAAACTGAAGAGGTGTAAGACGATGGTGAGAAAATAAATGCGATATCTGTAGGCTACAATTCACAACTTTAAGCTAGTGTTTTTAAGTTTCAATCGCTTAGATTTTATAGACCATTCTCTTCCACCTCTTCCCCTCACTCTCCCTGTCTTATAAAATAGAAATTGTTTTTTGGAAGAAAAATATTCACAAAACAAATAATACTTTCGCCCAAAACACTGGCGTCTAGCGCTCTAGTGCCTGGGGATTGCAATTGTTTTGTGTGTTTGTAAAAAATGTCAACCAACCTTGTGCATCGCTGTTCGCTTGTTCTCCGGTAGTGTCCATGTACGATGAATCGGAGAGAGGCTGTGTTTTCACAATAGCCTTGGAGGTGGTTGCTGTGGCACTTGTATTTGTTGCTGCTCCCGTCGCCGCATTTCCAGCAGCTGCAGCATCTTCACCCTCAGTAAAATAGCTTTCGTCATAACGCATGTCACCATATGATTCGTCCTCCACATAGGTGCCATCCTGTTCGCCCTGATCCACTTCTCCCGTTTCTTCGACATAGTCTGGTTCAGATTTGGTTGGCAATTCTATAGGCATGTCAATATATTCAGGTTCATTGGTTTGTTGAGGCTGGGACTGTTGGTGGTGGTGATGCGATTGCGTTTGTTGCTGCTGCTGGTGGTGATGCTGTTGAGCTTGTGCCTTATTAACGACATCCGCTGATACCACTGTGGTTTGTACATTGATTTGTTGTGTGGCAGCCGTTGCATCTGCAGCCTCTAGGGGATCGATTGTACTCTTGGATCTCTTGATATGCGGCACATTACCGATATTTGTACGTTGGGCGGGTCTTTTATGCGTCACCACTGCAGTCGGCGCCGTGGCCGTGGGCAAACTGACGCTGGTAAGTTGGTGCGTTTGCGTTTGAAGCGGCTGTTGCGATATATGCTGCTGGGGCTGGGTTTGTTGATGATGATGATGGTGGTGCTGCTGCTGAGGTGCTTGAGTGGTGATTGTAGCCTGTGGTGGGTGGGATGGTGCCGTTGTTTGTATGACTATTTGTGTTGTTTGCTTTGTATCGTCACCGGAATCATCGACAGTTTCTATTTTGTATGAACGACCCGTTGACGTACGTTGCCGCACTCGCGGTGACGTTTGTATTTGTTGTGGTTGTATTTGCGGCGTGGGCGTTGAGGGCTCAGGTGGTGTTTGAGATTGAGGAGGATCACTCTGTAAAGATAGGAAATAAAATTAATTGTTTTACATACAAATGAAAAGTATCATAGAAATATCGAGAGAACACAACCAACATGAGATATTTGGAATACATTTACAAAAATACAAAAAAAAAATGGAAGGAAACCCATCTACTATGATATATCAAGCACTTAGAGGGCTTGATTTTACATGAGAGAACAAATACGTTCTAAGGAAAAGACTATTGTATTTTATATTCAATGCATTTCATTTTCTTTCGTTTTGAATAAAAACAAAACATTATGTTTAACAAGGGACTTAATCACGTTTGTACTCTAAGGTAGTGATATGTATTTTATTTATTATCAACAAAATACCAGAATATTTTTTTATTGAGGTGGGTGCTTTGCAGAGTTGAATATTTGGAAAAAAAAAAAAAAATGTATAGCCCAAAATTATGTTTTGTTGTTTCAAATCAAGGAGAAAAAAAAATGGATTCGCGTAACTTTTACGACTTGAGTTAAAGTTGTGCTTGCATAATTTAAGCAAAATAGATGACCAGATACAAACGCAAACTGGTGGTGGAAGTGTTATGGTCTGGAGAATGTAAGCTTCAAAATTGTTTTTATTTAAATCAAAATTAATTGTTAAATGTACGTTGATTTGCTGGATGAAGAAATATTGGTAAGGACATCATTATTCAGCAGGACTACGTTTCAATCCATAATCAAAGAACGCATGCTTAATTGCAGTCTCGATTACACACCGTTTAATAGGTGATGGAACATATTCGCAGCAAGTCTAGGATCATGGAAGACAAATCAACTAAGAATGTTGTTCAGAAATTGCGAAATCGAATTTTTTCTGTTATTCAGAATAATGGAGGTCATTTCTTTGGATTTTCATTGAAAAATTAAACAAATAAATAAATAAAAACAAACAATTATCTATCAGAGTATCACTACATAGTGCAAACCACATAGTCGACAAGAATCGTATTATGATGCAAACAAAAAAAAACCGAAAAGGCGGTAAAACGCTTCTATACTAATACATAGGCCACGCCATTAACAAACAAAAAAATTCAAATGAAAACAAACGTACGGAAGGACTGCAGTGGTGTTTATACTTACATCTGTTAGGCCTTTTATTTGTAGAGCTTCTGCTGTACTGATAAATGCTGGTAGAGCCTCCTGTTTTACATTCACCTCACCGCAATACATAAACTGGATGAGATCTTTTAAAGCCGTGTGGCTGACATCTTTAAGAAACACTAAAATAAACAAACCGAAAATTAATACAATTCCCACATATGTGTTTTGACTGTTTGTCGAACTTACCGAAGGCATGTTGATTGGCTGGCATTTGAGTGAACATTTTACGAAAATATGGCGAACAGACGGACAATACAAGCCGATGCGCCTTGACAAATTGTCCCTCTGCCGCCAGCGTCACATCCACCAGATCGCCACGACAAAGCGATTCATGAAAACCCGCTGATAAATTGCTATTAAAGTTGTTCCAACACAGGGAGAACTGCTCGTCGTCCGCCATATTGAATGGTAACACTACTCACTGAAGCGTACCTTTGGCGAAGTATCGGAGAAAAAAAAATCGATAAAATTATGTGTATTCAACGACGCTGTAAAGGGAAAGAGGAAAAAATGAGCCACTCATTAATGTTCTATAAAAATAAATCTACAATGTTTTTGAAAACACACATTTTTGTTTTGTTTTTATTGTTTATCAATTATTGTACACGTTCTAGTTTCATAATTATATTCCAACTAACCTTTTCACAATTTGTATATTATACAAAAAAAAAGTGGAATTTTTTTGTTCCACTACTAAATTATTTATTTTCACTTTGTTCTAAAAAAATTATATTGCAACCGAGCGCGACGCACAACCCAACGAAATCGTAAACTGTTCACAAATGAGACGATGCCTAAAAATTTTCGATATTCGTACAAATTATGTGTATCCGTAAGCAGAAATTTTAGAAGCTCAATTTTGATTGGCTACTACTTTTAGAGTTGTATCTCATACATGGTTGTATTCGAGAAGAATTAGTAACAGGGTTGTATTTCTGTTCCGAACGTGTTTAATTGCTGCAGACTAATGAAATTTGTTTTATTTAATATTAAATGCATTCCCCGAATTTAATCGCTATACAAAATTTTTTTCAATCTGTAGATGTGAAATATTAAATATAGATGCGAAATTATATGCAGACTATTGTCTATAAAAACAGATTGATATTGGCATACTTACATTGAGATTTTAGGTAGATTATCTTGATAGAATCTACCTTTAATCTCTTTTGTGCTATGAATACGAACAATATACTCATTTATATCAAATTGTGTTAGTATTACCGTCGAGTCCGGTTATAACGCACACCGGTTATAACGAACTTTCGCCTATAACTAACACATTTTAAGTCCCAAGAGTTTTGCTTCTACCCTATTTTACCTTGGATATAACGAATTTCGTTTCAAACGAACTAATTTGTCGAGTCCCTAGTAGTTCGTTATAACCGGACTCGACGTATATATAATTTACATAGCAATTGAAGCAGAACCCTGATATATTCTAAATCTAGTCGATATATGGGAATACGAATTTTACCTTGTTCGGAATGTAAATTGAAATCCTCTCATTCCAGAATTCGTTTCTAAAGTGGTCGCATTTATATATATTTTCGGAGAAACTTCCGAACAAATATGTACGTTCATATATGGAACGGAATAAGTTTCGTAGGCCCAATAAATGAGTCACGTTCGTTTTTCGTTGAAACGTGAAATAAATGAAATTCACTTTTTCAGTCAAAGTTTATCTCCAGTATGATAGTTTAATGCCGTCCTCACATGACACAACTGAGTTGAATCGCCAAGTTGATCGTTATCCAATCTCATTTGCAAATATTCTCCATGGGATCAACACATATGTTTTTTAATTTATATATTTTCGTTTCAATTATATTGTTTTTATACTTTTTCCACACATTCTTTCATTTTTTGTTATTTTTCAAAACACCGGTACAAAAATGTGTTTACGTCATCAATGGCAAAATGCGAATGAAGTAAGGAAGTTGAATGACAAGCCCTCACACGTACCAACCAAGTTGGCCAACTTGAGCTGAAATCAAAATATTTTGATTTTCATACAACTGACGAACAACATAAGACCAACAAAACCCCACATGTTACAACTTGTTGTACAACTTGGTCAACTTGTTGTACAACTTGATCAACTTGTTGTACAACTTGATCAACTTGGTTTTTTCCCCAAAACATTTCATAAAATTGACATCAAAAGCCGAAAGTGTGGATTATTTTGACTGTGCACTCAACAAGTAAGGATAAATGGTAGAAAATAGTAATCGTGGAAATGTCATCACCTTTCGGTCGGAAGACTTTCACCTTTGCCTTTCTCACACCAAAGAAGAGCTTACTATCCGCTTTTAATAGAGCAGACGCACCTTTCTCGGTTGTGGCCATAATGGGAGTCATCGAATTGTTGAGCGGCTGTTCAACCATGATGACCGTCCATTGAGCCATCGGATCCTTCCACTATCAGCCTCCATGCTGGGTAACCAAATTCTGGCTCGGAGTCTCAGTGGAATATCCTTGGCAGGAATCAGCACCAGGCTTAGCCCGATAAATGCATCACCAAACTTCTTGATCCACCCGCCAAGGAATTCTTTTGATGGTCCGTCCATACATTTGAGCACCATGTAACCCCTGTGTATATCACTGGAGTCGAAGCGAGGAAGTAGAGAGCCCTTATGGAGATAGGCGATAGTGAACCTGATCTGTCGTTTGCAAGGGCCACACATAGATCGTCCTTAACCAACACGTGGAAAAGAACAAAACAGTGTGTTGTCTTTTTTCCTTTTGGCGCTTGTCATCCTCCTCCTGAGAGCGATTGCGCTTGCCAGACCACTCACGGCTTGGTAGATTTGGTTGGGAGGCTTTGATAATTTCATATTCCTCCACTCATCGCGTTCGTGCACAGTACCTTCTGCCTCATTCTTGTCAATCTTGGCAAGGATGAATTTGGCCTTCTGGTACTGCTCCTTTCGAACTTCTGCTGGCGACTTGCGTCAGCTACAACACTCAGAGCTTTTGTTGATATTGGGGTACGACGACCCACAATACTAGCGAGTCTGGCTCCCGAGTCCTGGCTGGACGCTTTCTGGTAGCTCAAGGTTTGTTTTTGTTTGTTTATTAAGTTTTTCCATATATGTGGTCCCTCGAGTGAGCCACAAGGTGTTGTACCATCGTACGCAGAGGCGACTTGCGCAGACTAGGCAACAATTTTACATTTAGATGCTAGCGGCCAGCTTCTTTATACACTAGCTGACCATGCAGATCCTCGACACAACTAAAAATGTATACAAGTCAACACACTGTACAAGTCAGTCCATATAGGGTAAAGGGCAGACTTTGTGAGATAGCGTTTATCTTTGTCATGACTCGGAATCGCGACAGCGGTGAGTAACTCTTAGTTGTGCCTCCCTTTATATTCAAGGTTACTCCTGCAGGTTGGATCATAAGATCGAAGTTTAAATTCATATGAAACGATCTAGTAGAAAACAAAATACAGTTTTACAAGAAAATACCAATTTGCTCTACTTTGTTAGGGGGAAATACACAATTTTACTACAAAATCCCAAGTGTAATAGAACGGCTCACTTTTAGGATGTTATTGCAAATGACAAACACATTGTTAAAAGAAAGCGTTTGGTGTTTCTTGACAACACTGGCATTATTCATTCATAAATACGTTAATATTAGTCTAGTTTCACAACACCGATTTTCTTTCATGAATGATTCCAGTTGGGTTTCCACACGATTGTGAGAAATATTCGGTAGCTGAGCTTTTGAAGCTTTTATTTTTTGACATTTGACAAGTAGAAACTACGCCATTACTAAAAATAAAACGATACACGCTTCAACAACGCATTGAAATGAATAAAATTCACTACAAAAATTGTAAAAATCTTGCAGTCACAGTTCGCAAAACTAAAGCATTTTTGGGTCGTCGTGAAGCACCTGCAATATAGAAATTGGACCAAAATACAGAAATTGGTGGACAAATTCGAGCTGTTGGGACAAGCTAGTATGTGAAGAATAAAACCCCTGCACATCGCTCAAGAACAACTGAGAATATTTGCTGCAGTAGCCCAAAGTGTTGAGGAAAATCTAGGTTTGTCCATTCCTCGTAGTTCTTTGGAATTGGCCATTCCAAAAACTTCATTACACCGTATTTTGCATAAAGACATGGGTCTTAAGACTTATAAAGTTCAGTTAACACAAGAACTAAAGTCGTCCGATCATCAAAAACGTCGTGTCTCTGCTGGTTGGGTCCTTGAAATGCATGAAAATGATCCGGAATTCCATCGAAAAACCATCTTGACTGATGAGGCCCATTTCCACCTCGGTGGCTACGTCAATAAGTAAAAGTGTCCCATCTGGGGCACGGAAAACCCAAGAGTTATTGTTGTGAAGTTATCTTCATCCTCAACGTGTGACTGTTTGATGCGGTTTATGGACCGGCGGTGTAATTGGACCTTACTTTTAAGAAAATGACAGTGCGAGCTCTCACGCTTCAACTGAAATAATGTGAGCGAAATACATATTTATCTATTAATTTGTTTTAAAATGGGTTCCCAATGCATCGTCGACAAACTCAGAGACGGTCTGATCTCTACGTATTTAGTATGACCGGCAAACGTCACAGTCGCAGCGGCTACTCACCGATGATACAATGGAATAAATTATATAATTTCTTTTTTCACTGCTACTTGTCCCTTAAAAAGTAACTGACGATTTTTGAGAAAAAGTAATTCATAAAAATTCAACAGGATATGTTTCATCAGCTAAAGATTTATCTAGGGAATATATTCGTCAACTGATAACACTATGCAACAAAAAACCATCCATAGAAAAAAGATTTCGGCCGTTTGTAGTTATTCATTACAAACGCTTCCGTATTTTTATGTGGCATCGTGTAATTTTTCATCGATTTAATCATGATTTTCCCTTCAATTCAATCAAAATAATATTTGGCGTTACTACAAGTCGGACTTGTTTTAATGAAATGCACATTTGTATATCTTGTATGTAAAAGTTTTAAACTATATGTATTTGATTCGATGTAGGTCAACACATTATATTCTTTTCGAAAATATATTTGTATTGCTCGCAAATAAACGCATATCGATTACAAGATGAAATGTGGACAAAGTATGAGTTCTTTGACGCTTTGTTTGTCCTTTTGTCTTTCGTTTTGATCAATATAAACAAACATTTGACCGAGCTGTTGTCATCCTCTCAATAAAAATATTCCCCAGTTTACCGAATATTTGAAGTGCGCTTTAACCATTCGACGAATTTGTAGTCAAATGAATCCAGACACATTCTATGAAAGAAACACAAAAAACCAATCGCAGAAAAGTGATAATGAAATAAAAAAACATAAATCAGCACACAATGCCAACAATCAAACAAAACACACAAAATGGAACCATTGAAATAATTTAGCAAAAACAGAAGTCAAGTAGCGGCCAAAGAATATCAACCGCCATCCATGAAAAGTCTTCCGAAAAACAAGTGCTTTGAGAGTTTTAAGAAGGACAATTATTAATTATTACCACGAGAGTGTAAAATCAATAAAATAAAACAACAACACGCACACACACACACACACACAGTCCTCAAAACTTAACTTATGACACGAGAAAAGGCGCCACTTAAAGGCCAATGGGAAATTCATACATACTCATGTGCTGCCAGGAGCAGTAATAACAAACAACCAGCCAGACTAGGCCTGGTCAGGGTGTACTTGAAAATCATTGAGAGGGAGAGAGTAGCAAAGTATTGAAGAAAAGTATGTGACACACTTACAAAAAAATACAATACATACACACACTAGCGCATTTCAACAATTATGTTTCACTGATTTAACAACAGCAAATAAGAAAATACTAATGACTGGAACACATTGGAAATGAAACATACAAACAGACAAAGAGAAAAACAGTTTGATGTGTCTCAAGTACCCTCTGATTGGTTGTTGGTGCTGCAGCCATTTTTAATTTCATACACATGGCTTCTGGCTGTTTTTCCCTCTGCCGATGATATTAAAGAAGAAACATGCTGAGCATGAAACTGGTATTTGTGCGGTGAGCCTTCGTTGTTGTTGTGCGAGATCTCATTCGTTTGTTCGTTCGCTCGTTTGTGAGAGGGTGGATGGATGGTTGGTTGGTTGTTTCGTTCGTTGGATGATGGTGTTGCCTGCCTGCCTTTTACAGTTAATTAACTAAGCACTCGTGTGCTAAGGAATTTCAATCAGTTGTTTAGATGTGCTGACAAATTGCGCACACACACGCACGCGTTCTATTCAACAGCAACGGACGACGGCCTTTCCTTCCTTCCTCCTCCCCAGTCTGACAGTCTATGTTGTTGCTTCCGCCGTTCTGTGTAATCTTCATCTGCGTTTTTATTGTTTTTTTTTCATTCCGCCGCCTAAGTTGACAATTAGACCAAGTCTGCAAAACAATTAAAGACATCGCGCAAGTGCAAAATACCAATTTCGCTTTTCATGCCGCATTAAAGTGGTCGGTCGGTCGGTCCTCTTAAAGTGATTTTTACTACTCAAGTGTTTTGCTTTCAATTATTAGTTTTATTATACGAGAAGTGCAAAATAAAATCAAAATAAAAAACAAAACGAAACAATAAAATAAACAGAGAATAAGAAAGACGAGTTTAAGTGCGCTGTGATCGAAAAAGAATCATAAATAAATAAATCACATAAACAGAATGTTACAACATCAACAGCAATCATCACAAGTAGCTCAAGGTTACTATGACTACAACCAGCCGAGTCCTGGGAGTATGACCAATACGGATTCGCTAAATAATACTCCATTTTCCGTTAAGGATATCTTAAATATGGTCAATCAAAACGAGGACTACGAAGCTTATGGCACTATGGAGAGGTGAGTGTGTGTGATGATTTTTATCATTAATTCCATTAATTCTTAAGCCGACGGCCGACTATGACTATTTCTTGTAATTAGTGTAATCATTTGTAAGTGGTCAATTATTATGAAGTGGACATTTATTGAATCACCATGAATGTAAGAAGTCCAATTGTTGGCTCGCAATTCAAGAAAGCGCTGAGTTTTCTGTGTAATAGATAAGCAACTATTGAATCAAATTCGGTCAAGAACCTTGGGCAAAGTTCTCCAGTGGCAAATTAATATGCAACCGGTTTTAGTATTCCAATTTAATCTGTGAAGATAAAACTGACTTTGAACTATTACAAAAATATGAAGTTTAAGAAATTGATTTGTAGAAAAGCATTAGACGATCGGACTATCTTCAAACACTAGCCACCAGTGAGTAAACCAATTGTCACACACAATTGCCATTTTCTTTCTGAGATGTTTAGAGAAATGTGTATGAATTTTCTTTACTGTTCAAAAAGAACTCTTCTTCGCCGATAGCTGGGACAAGAAATGCGAGCGCGGTTTCCCCATTCGTTTGCGTGGAAAAAGATCAGAAAATTCCTACAACTTTTCGTCAGATTTAGTGACAAAGTCTTCATTAATCCAACTATCGTCAAATGTGATACGATTTTTGAAACAATTAAAAAAAACTGGTTGATAAACCATTTTTTCCATTTGTGTTGTTCTTTAATCTGAATTTGTTACGGTTCCACCCCGCCCATGTCAAGTATAAACACTTCAAAAGGAAAATTTACGCCGAGTATCGTAATATTATTATAAATGGTAAAACCGAATTATGAATAAAGGAGCCATGTCCGGAAATCAATTATAATTTCTATGAATAAACACAAATGAAAATGAAACTATTTGTGAAAAAGTTTTTTAAGCTCGCATGTTTGTCCTTCACTAAAGCTTATATTTGATTTGTGTTAACAAACATACAAGTTTATTTCAAAGATATATAAACATAAATTTGCAATGTTATTGCCTCAACATGGGCTGAAATGCCCTCTATATTTTATATTAAATTACAAACATAAATAAATTCTTCTTCCCCACAACATTTTCTAAATTTGCAGCCGCCGTTGTCGCTGTCGGCAATGCCATTGTAACTTTTAGCTTGACTTACGAAGGTATTGTCTCACTTTAAATAATCGCAAAGAAATCAACCCGAAGCTGATAAATCAGTGCAGAGTGAAAACTTCTGGCCGGAAAACATTATCATCATGTACTATATGTTTATATAGCAATGCATACCAATAAGTATTCCCCACCATCATGTAGAGAAAACCAAACCGCCGTTCTAACATTTCCGATTCGGTCATGCTCAGTATTCATCATTGTATTTTCATTTAGCATATTATTCTATAGATGGATCACTTCAGTGTGAATCCTATGAATAGTTTTTCGTTAGAACATGTTTACTCAGAGGACTTCTCTATGGCTATTTTTGGTACAGACCATGAAGTTTTTAAAAAACGACGTTTTCCCGAGGGTTTGTCGGCATTTCACATTGAATTTGAAGGCCCTATTCAAATGTCCCATATTTAAATCGAACTTTACAATGAAAAACTAACCGACGGCTTAACGAAGCATCGTTGTAATGCGGCAGAATGATGCGGCATAAGCCGAAGTTTCCTCTCCATTATTTTTTTTTTGCTCTCCATATTATTCTTTTATTAAATGTTTTTATAAAAATGTCTTTGCTCAGAAATTGTCAACAAATTAAGCTTGCATTCCAAACTATTTGATTTCCTGTTTCTAACGAATTCGATAAAACCCGCTTTATCAGAAGTCTTTTTGGAATATAAAGAACTTATTTTTGTAAATTCCCTCGTTTAAAGGTTTGGCAAACACTTTCGTTTTAGCTTCAACAGGGGACTACTTAAGTTTTTAGTGTCCTCTATTGCTTTTTGTGCAAAAATAATAAATATAATAATATTTTTTTGACTATAATTGAGGTAAGAACAAGAACTGATGAATATAATACCATGAAATTTTCGGATGGGTGTCGAATTCGAATATACTGCGATATATTCTTACTTTCTTATTTCCCGTAACATTCCCTGAAGGAAGGGACGGGGAACTTCTCTCGAATCAGTGTGCCGTGGGCGATATAATTGCGTGTACTCACTGAATTTTGTGAAGCTCCCGGCTCTTTAAAGCTACTGCTTTTCTAGGGAATATATTCAATATATAAATTTACAAATTCTTTTCAGTAATAACTGATAAGAAAAAAACACATTGAGCGAATCAGGAAATCATATATCCTGCATATTTGTATTTGCTTTCCTTCAGTTTTCTCTCATTCCAACCCCCAGAAATATTCCCACCAATTATGGTGTGGTGTGTTTGTCTCTGCATCTCCAAAAAAAAAGAAGAAAGACCACAATAGAAATTGCAAATGAAATATGTCAATATTTCCTACCGTTATTACATGCATATTTCGTAAACCCAATTTTGATTCACTCAAGTGCTTTTCAAATGTCAAAACATATTTCAAGTGCCCCCCTCTTCAATTTCGCATTCACAATCACCCACTTTCGAAGTGTTCCCATTAAAGGGATGCAAAATACAATTTATTTTTTGTCTGTAGTGAAGATTCTCCGATTTAAAATATTTTTACTTAATGATTTATATTGTAATTGTGGGCCCTACCAGAAATACATCTGGTGATAAGACGATAGTCCCTGTCGAAAGTACTTTCCAAATGCTTCGGATTTATGTGTCGAAGTCAATGAAAAGATAATCTAGAGGGCAGAAGGTTAAGTCTCATGGGAATTTGTCAATGGATGGCAGCAATGAACTACTATTTCTGCAAATAGTCCTAGGTGTACATTGTCTTTGGCCTATCTTTCCACGGTGTGCCCGTCAACACCTGATTGAAAATGTGTTTCCTTCATTTTGTTGACAAACGATATAGTTATGTATTGTTGACCTATGTAGAACCATTAATTATGTTGGATTTAGTTTGGCTTTAGGTCATATGGTGAAGACAAACAATTTATTTGTGTATACCTATAAGCTAAGTAATACATGGGATCTAGTCTGCTTAAAAATGTATACTATTACTTATTTATTACGTTCGGCAACTATGAGCCGAGACACGGACAAACACAAATTTAGTATCGACAATTAATTTGTTTTTCAATTTAAAATTCAGTATCAGTTTTTTACTATGCCTGTCTCAATTCATGCCTGATTTAACATATTTTATTTATTGAATCACCAAATTCAGCCTTTTTGACAAAACGGTCATTGACAAATTCAAGTAATTATTTCATAACCTTTTCGGTTGTTTCTTCTGAAATACACAAGTAAATGGTTTAAAATCGATTGCACGGCGAACTGAAACTCCTATTTAAGTTTTTTGAAAAATGCACTTTTAAGCCACAGTCGAATAATTTTGGGAATCACCTTAACAACAACAACAACAGGTTTTATAGCGACCAAATTGGGCTGCGATATTCTTTCTATACGGGATCACTAATTTGAGGGAAATGTATTTTTAAATATCATTCAGTGTGTTTGCATCAGTTAGAAAACGCAAAGACAATTTATAACCAAATGATTTAATTTTTTTAATCTACCTACACAGGGGTGAGTTTTATTTCCCCCACACTGCTTAGAATGCGAAAGTCAACGTGGAAGTTGTGGCTTAAGAGCATCAAAAAACCAGCAAACAAATGTTTTCGTTTAAAAATTAAACCAGACACAAAATAATGTTAAATTTAATCAATTTCAATTGTTATTTCAACTAATTCTATTAATTTTTTTAATTAAACTAATCATACAATTACAAAATCTCAGCGTCAGAGTCCAATGGGTTAGCTAAATTATTATTGAATGGCAAACAAAAAAAAAACATAAAATTGGTTTTACTAATGACATTACAGATCAGAGTGTTGTTCCGCCGGTTTTATTTTTCACTAAACAGGCAAACAAGTTTTTCGCTCTAATTTGTCATTTTTTGTATTAGACAAAATTTGAATTATAAATTATGGTCACGTTGATCGGTGACACTTCGAAAGTTGTTGGTAACTTTTCAGAGTATTCACAAAAAAGTCATAAAATGGTATCACAAATATATGTTTCTCATGAGACCACTCACAATTATATTATTGTGGAAGATACGGATGCTCGGTAGTTGTTTTCTCAGCACTTGTAGAAGAGCAATTTTTTCGTATACATATTCAAATACAGATTTCCGTACAGTGTAATTTCTAAAACGATTAACAAATTTCATAAATGTGTATGTGGCTCGCCAGAAGACAAAGAAAGATACAAAAGACTTCTAGGAAATTTATACTGAAATTTCTGCGTCACAAAACACCATACAGACCACACGATGACAAGACTCCATTGTCTGCATTGAATAACAGCATATCATCATCATCGTCATCATCATCAGCATAATAAGATGTATGTGGGTCTGTGGTCTATATGTATTTATATATACATGTGTGTCCACAGTAATTATGTATTTATATAAAACAGAGAATTGTAAAACATTTAACAAAACTACCTCCCAGAAATAACTGGAAAAGAAAACTGCCAACCCATCTAAGCAACCAACCATGCCGTCTCATCGCAACCCATCTCATCCATCGAAACGATCGGCCGACCTAGCCACCGACTGACCATTGTCTTTTTCGTCATAAATCTTGTCGAAAAGTTAATATTTATCCAATGGTAAGCCGGCAGCCAGTCAGCGGCGGTAGTAAGTAAGTAACACCAACAGCAATAGTTTCAAACCCAAATCCAGATGATCTTGTTACTTTTTTGTGTGTTTTGTTTGTGTGGTTTTTGTTGTTGTTTTAAAATTTGGTTTTGTTATATTGTGTCTGTCTATCTGTCTATCTAACTATCGTACTATTATTTACCCATAATATAATAATAACGCCTTTTCTAACGTGTTTTAACAAACGGCAATAGATGGACGGACGCGTCGACCGATGTATGGATGGACGGCCAAGGCAGAAGAGCTGAACGACGAAAGACACGCATAATTCCTAAGAAAATAATATTTGCTTTACACCACACCAAATTGACAGACGTTTCGATGGACATACAGACAGACAGACAGACACATACGCAAACGTACAAATAATTCTTTTTTTCGTTGTTGTATAAATATTCAAAATAACCCGAATGATGAGAAATCCTATAAAAACATGATGACAGGCCAACTATCAGAGATGCATCTTCCTTTTCTACTTCTTCGTCGTTTGGGTATTGTGGTTGGTAACTGCTGTTATCGTATACGATACGTTTTACAGTGGTATGAAAACTATTTTTTTTTTCTGAAAATAATTCAGTGATTTCAAAACACTTACTTTTTCCGCTACATCGACTTTTGGTTTGTTGATATTTCGGATGACGAAGAGGAGGACGAAGTTATTTATTCTTTTCTTGCCTATTTTTGGCAGCATGAATTTGGAGTGTATTAACAAAAAAAATGTTTTAACATTTAATTTTTCCCCATTTGCGCTTTTTGTCAACTTTACTTTGCGATAATGCTTCACAGTAATTTACTGAATTCGAGTAAAACTGAGGACAAATCGAAAAAAAAAAATAGTATTTTCTTCAATGATTTAGTCTTAGAGAAATGGAAGCCTGGGGAAAAGAAAACATTTGTTTACGTCGGCGAGAAAGTTACTCATTTTGACAGTGAATTTTTTTACACTCATCATACGCACCTTTGCCTTGCCCTTTGGAAATACTATGTGCCTATTTTCGGGTAGAAACTAATCGAAAGATCTTCCATACAAATTGAGCTCTCTTTCAGTCTAGAGTATTAAACATTATTATTTATTATATGTACTAAGTAACTAAAGGCAAAGGCAAACATTTTTACTTAAATTATGTTTTTGAGTTTCAACTTAATTAGATAATCCAATTCGACTGAATTAAAGATATTTGTGGCCAAATTTCTCCGTACTCAAATAATCATCATACAAATTACTCGAATTAAGTACATCGGCTGATGTGGTTCGAAATCGAAATAAGTACACGGATAAAAGCACCGCATTTATAACAAGAAAGTTGAATGGTAAATATTCATAGTATGTATTCCACGTCTGAACCGCATATGGAGCTGTTTCGATAAATGAAGTTGATCCATATGAAGTTGAACTTAATCAGTCATATCGGAAAAGTTTAGGAAAGTTTAGAAAAAAATGTTAATAATAAGTGAGTGTTTAAATTTGTTCAAGTATCCAAAAGAGTTTATGGTGACTTGTTTTTTGTATTTGTATATGCTTACATATACAACGCAACAAATATCGTCAACGTCATAATTATAATCACATATTAGTCGCGCCATACCACTGTGCGACAGTATGCTAACGAGCAGGAGAAAGGATGCCATTCAAACGCAGCCAACAACAAAAAAGCGCTGGCAAGAATCGAAGAAAAAGATACATCGACAACGACGACGACAGAGCGACAACAACAGCTATGACGACGACGACGACGACAACGACGATGAAGATCATTTTGTGCCATAAACGTTTATTTTTGGTTTTTGGGTTTTGTGAATGTTTACTTTTCATTTTTGTCAAATCATTATGAGAGAATTATAATAATTTTTGTTTCTGCTGATCTGTTGGAAGTAATAATAATAATAATAACACACACACACACGCATACACATATTCCCATTCAACCAACGAGACACACATGTACGTACACATACACATACATATGCATAAATCAAACTAGAAATAACATTGAACACCGAAGGTAGTCAACGATTTTTTTGGTCGAAGATGACCAGTTAGTTTGGTTGTTGTAGCGGGTAGAGACGGTCCCGGACGGTTAGTGTTGAACGAACGAACAATCCACACGCACATGTGTGGATCATGTGTCACTTACTTGCTTTTCCCAACTTTCATTGTTGCTCTGTTGTCTTCTAATGGGCCCTCTGCGTGAGTGAACGTCATTCGACAATTGGAGATGAACCGTGAAATGATGTCACAGTAAGAAACCATTCCCAGCACAGAGAGCAACAACAGCAGCCACAGTGACATAGAATTTTTTTTTGCAAGACTTTCCTTTCCTTTCTCGGTTTGGGCGAAGGAGGCGACTCGTGTTATGTGTCGCATGTGTGGGCGCTTATGCAATACAGCAACGTACATATGTTCGCAGCGGGTTAAATTCCCGGCAAACCAGAGTGGAAGGAAACGGAAATCGAAATCGTAATATTTGTGTCGGTACTAATTTCAATTTGTTTGTGCGTGTTTCGTTACAGCCCCTTGCAGGCCAACTCTGGATACTCAAACGACTACGATACCCGTGGCTACGATCCTGCCAACACACTGTCTCCCATGGTGCCACATGGTCACCACCTAGCGCCGGCTGGCGGCGGCCCATCGCCAGCCCAGTTCTATTCCAACTATCAAGACTACAACACAACGCCCCTAATCGCACATGCGCATCCTCATCAAGCTGTTGCCGCCGCCTCATCACATCATCAAAGTTATCAAGGTTACAATACTGCGGCGGCCGCAGCAGCCGCTGCCGCCCATCAGTACTACGTTCCAGCGACAGCCACATATCAGCCACCCGGTTATCCTGCTCAAGCCACTCAGTCCATTTATCATCAATACGGCAGTTACGGCTCGGAAGCATTCACTAATCACGCTGGAATACAACACGGTTCTACCTCGTTGCCGCCCATGGCGCACATCGATCTGACACAGGCGAGTGTAAAAAGTGAATATGTGCCCACACCCTATGTCACGCCCTCGCCCACCTTGGATCTCAACAGTTCAACAGAGGTGGATTTGAATACACCATCGTCGGTCCACAAGAAATCACCGCTCAATCCTCCATCATCGCTGCACAGTCTCATGGAAACGGCGAATAATTCCAATTCATTGAGGAACATATCGGCGGGACTGGCGGGACCACTCTATGATCAGGCATCAATGGTGGCGAGATCAGCAGATTTAAGTAAGAAAAGTGAGTATTTTTTCATAATTGATTATTTGTGTAGAGTTAGCTTGGAAGGATTGGGTTTTTCCTGGGACTGTTCCAAATGAAGTGAATTTGAACTTTAAGGGGATAAAACATGAACTCAATACGTCTATCTGTCTATAAATATCCGGAGAGTAAGTCAAGTCTTTCATTAAAGTCTTCTGTCTAAAAGGCACTAAACTTAGCAAACAGTCGGAACAATTATGATAATTTTAAATTTACGATTCGACGCAAAATACATTGTCTCGATATCCTTTTGGAGAATTGTTCAAAGGCATGTGATTGTTACAATCAAGTAGATAACTTAGTCAGCACATGCTGATACATTCAGAAATAGAAGTAGTTCTAAAGATTTATTACCGGATTGTTAGTTGTTCCTTTAAACTAAACACATTATCTCTGAACTGCCATCTGGGACGATAGCTGGAAATATATTTATGGAATGCAGAAGCTAAAGGACACCACCAAAATAACCTTGCGCGGTTTTCAAAGCACATAAGCAATAAGAAAAGTCCGCTAGGTCCAGTGGTTTGCTGAAAGGTCTTTCTTTTAAACCTGATTTCGATCCTTTCCAAGTCCTTTATGAATGACAATATATTAAGTCGAACATCGACGACTTAGCCAATGTTTTTACTATTATCACCTTATTAATTTTATATCCTTCCATTTTTCCTATTTTTTTTTTTTCGTTTTAGAAGATATTTCCCATGTGACCTCGTCGAAATCAGAACTTCGCAAAAATGGCAAACCCCGCTCGAAACGCAAACCACGTGTACTCTTCTCTCAGGCCCAAGTCCTCGAACTGGAATGCAGATTCCGCATGAAGAAATACCTCACCGGCGCCGAAAGGGAGGCGATAGCACAGAAACTGAATCTCTCACCGACACAAGTGAAAATTTGGTTCCAGAATCGCCGGTACAAATCGAAACGTGGGGAAATCGAAGAACCGGCCTCGCTGAAACACAAGGCCGCCGAACTGCCACCGCAAAATATCGCCATGTGGGGTCATGCCGCGGCGGCCAATCATCTGATGCAGACGGCGACACAACATCATGCCCATCATCATCATCACCATGTGCAGCATCCAATGTGAGAACGGCGCAAACACATTTAATTTCTCTTTTTTTAGTTTTATTTTTACAAAAAAATATTTAATTATTTATTATAGAGATTTTGATAGTTTAACGAAACGAAGGCGAAGAGAACGCAGGAGTTTAGTCATTTTTTGTAGTGTTTTAAGTAATGAAAAAAAAAAGGAAAACCGATGAGTCCTCAATCCCTCATCGTTTCTCGTTTCATAGTAATCGTTTGTACCTCTCAAGAATTTAAAGAAAATAGTTTTTTTTTAGCATTTTACTTTAGTTTTAATAAATTATAAATGAATGAATTGTAGTTGTAAGTGTAATAAGTCATAAACAAATTGTGCCTAAATACTATAAATCCATTATTAGTATTATCTACTTATGTACGTATTATTAATTGTAATTCTAAATTTGTTATTGTACATAAATACCAACATATGCTGAAAAAAAAGAGTCATTGAATAAAGAAGAAAAAAAAAAGATAAGAAACAACAAAGATCCATTTCTGTGCATTTCTTTACCAAAAACCACTTAAGATTAGGACAACAACACTCCCATTTCACTTCCACTTTTCCGCCTGGCAGCAATTGCACGGCAAAGGAAGGAAGGAAGGAAAGGATGTGTTTGTGTTTTGGTTCCCAGCAGCTGCCTGACGTCCTTCGCTAACTGAATCGAGGAGATTCCATCTCTGGCAATTACAAAGTGTTATCGTCAATCTGGTAAATTTAAATACCAATTGTTTCGAGATGAAACATTTGACTTTTCTTTTGAAAACAAATGAAACTAACCTACACCCCTTATTTGAATGTGATACAAATCTTGTTACAATTTTGAAATAATTTAAGGATTTTCCAGTAAAGGCAGCAAAACATTAAGGTGACTACCGTAATGTGTACACTGGGAAAAATGTTTGTAATACATTGGAAACAAATTTAAATTGAGTTCAATTCGAGTTAATTGAAATATATAAGTTTGAGAAAATCTGTCTTGATTTGGGCACGCAGGCAAAGTGTTCGAACTTCAACTAAATGTATTCAACATAAGGTACGTAATCGGGACTTAAATTTGTTGGTGTAGAATAGTTTCAATTACACAAATAAATGCACGAAATAGTATTTTGAATCAGTTCGAGAAATGTACACAATTTTCATGATAATGGTATTGAGCAGGAATCAGCCGTTCAAAAATACTGCCGTTGAAGCATCTCGACTGATTGAGAAATAGCTATATTTGCAACTAAAGCAATTACATACATTTCACCAAATGTTGATGTTGTGTTGAAAAGTAGAAAAGGCCTTGGCCATTGAACCACAATAAACAAAGTATGGACATCTGCATTTGGTTACACTTAATTTTCAATCATATTTAGTTATTTGCGGAAAATTAAAAATTTAGTAAATTTGTAGTAAAAAAAAAGGCAAAACCCATTACTCAATTATAGTATAAAATTAACAACGTTTGAGTACCAGTTGTGTTCGTTTCCTAAACAACAACTGAATTTAATACTCATTTTCAGAATATTCTACTAAAAATTGGTACTTCGTGCAAGACGCAGGGAACTTACATCGAGTAACGAGATTGTTGGTGTCAAGCGAGTTCACATCGTGCTTCGAAACACTCGTCTGCAAGTCTGGGGTCGCGTCCAAAGTTTATAAGCATTTAAAAATAAACGAATAATTCGACGCAGAAAAATATTGCCAACATTTATTAAGATATCCCCTAAATGAATTGAGAGTTAGAACCAATCAATTAACATTCATACATATCTATGGAATAACTTCAAACAAACTTCGTTTTATAAATAAAAAATATTATTATGTCTGGGATTAATTCTTCTCTCAGACATAATAATATTTTTTTTATAATTTAAAGGGAAAATTGCATCACCTTTGTCGGAGTTCTAGTACTAAAACATGTAGGTGGACAATTTAATATTTGAATCGGCTATTAAAAAAAAGTACTTACAATTTTTTCAAATCCCTGGTTTTATTGGAAATGTTGAACTTTGTCATTTAATAGTGGAACAGAATATCATTCATATGACTTCCATGACTAACTCGGCAGAACCTAATTTGTCAGTACATTTTCGATTGTTTCGGGTCGAAACTCTTCAATGGCAACTTCGATTTCATGTTTGAATGCTTCAGTTGTGTCTGGATGCTTTGCTCAACATTTATCCTTAGTGGGTCCCCACAGTAAATAATTGCTAGGTCTCAAATCACAGTTCCGATATGGCCAATTGTCATCACAAATTCGTCTGATTATTAGATTTTTAAAAACAGGCCCCATCTTGTTGAAATCAAATTTCATTCCCTTGAATTTTTGGGAAGGACCATTGGTTCTGTAATAGACTAATTTAACGTGGTACGGCTGTAACGCATCTCAAAGGATGTCAACTGAAATAAAAGGGTTCGCCTGGAGAAATTGTAATGGACCTGCAATCCGGATTCTTTGCAAACCAAATCGCCACCAGTGATGAATTTTACTCTATGGGATACCAACGAAAGTGGAAATAACCTGTGGTTTCCCGAAAAACTATAACCCTGACAAATGTACATGTGGCGCAAAAGTAAACTTCCGATGTTTTTTGGCAAAATGAAAAACTTTGATTCTTCTTGTGGATTATTTAATTTTGGATCTTTTAATTTTTTTTACATCAAGTCGAGAATATGATGTCATGTAAATGGCCGCCGCCACAGTTGCCACTGACATTAGGGGCCAATCGCAAAATTTATAGCATTTTCTGATAGGAGGATTACTTTTGCGCCACCTTGTATGTGTAATATACACTGAACAAAAGTCAACTCAAATATGAGATTTACTGCTTTTTCTTAATCAGAAAAATTAAAAAGTGCATTTGGAATTGTGTCACAATGGAAGTAAATTTCGCTTTAATTTACTTTCTGTTGTAAAAAATGATAAAAAAAAATATATTAAATTTGTCTTGCGTTTTATTTATTTCACTGTTTAATTTACATATGGAAATTAGCTTTCTGAAGGCTTCCACTAGGTCATATACAGGCGAAACGAATTTTGCGTATTCAGAATATGGAACACCAGATTTGGTGAAAAGTTTCACATTCAACCAATGTCGAATAACCGGAGCGTATAATTTTTTTTAGTAGAAAAAAAAGATTATGAGTTGGAGCATTTTTGTGCGAGCCTTATAACTTTCTTATTTCCCATCAATCGATATATTGTTCGCGGTGCTAAATTTTAACGACAAACTATTGGACGGATTTCTGCTCCGTCTCTTTGGAGTAGTGTACGTAGAGCACATTACCTGGAGAACAATATTAAAAAATTATGTAGCAAACTATTCTGGCCAGGTTTGTGTTAAATGGAAGTGGACGATGGTCGTTAACGCTTACAGGATCTAAAGCCCGGGCATAATTTTACGTCTGAATACGTCATGGTTTTGGCGTCGATTTTGAAAAACCCTCTACTGGTGCCTTATTGAGCAGAGAGATATCCCATTACTGCGCAGTGAATTTGCATATGACCTTCGAGAAGAAAAAACTTGTTAAGGGGAAATGTCATTTACCGACGGAGTGCCTTAAAATATCGTATAATAGTTGTTATATCGCAAATGCATTCGTTTGGAATAATTTGTCAAATTCCGTGGATTTAAAATGCCATCTTTTTCACAACATTTTTTTTTTGTGGCATTTGTTGACGATTTATTGGCGACTTTTCAAAATGCCGTCGCTTTTAACATTTTTGGTATAAACACTTGTTCTCGGTTTGCAAACAAAACTGGCCAAGTACTATTTTTTTGTCTTCTTCTGTACAGTCAAACTACTTATGTCTACCACTGTACCAAATACAAGTTATGAATAACTACATACATATGTATGTATGTTTGTTTGTTCATACGCAATGGTCTTCGTGTATGTACGTCTTTGAACAGCTTCGACTCCAAAATGTGACTTTCATTAAAATTCACTTAAATGATCTTTCACTATCAGGCAGTATCGTGTTGGTTGGTTGGTTGGTTGGTTGGATGGCTGGCTGTTGGTGGTTTCCACAGACAATCGCTAAACAAATTGTCATTGAGTAATGCCGTGCCGGTGAATGAATATTTAACTCCAACTCAAGTGGACGGTCGTTCATGGATGGCATTGCTCTGATTTTGACTTTGTGGTTCATATCGGGTTATGGAGCATCTTTCATACTTATACGTACGTACATACATACATGTGCAATCATTGTAAATAGTTTCTTTCCAAATGGATACCAGAGAGATAAGGCGCAAGACTCGAACAAATTGAACGCACACAAATGGTGCGCTTGGCATTTCAACTTCCTCTACTCGGTTTTGTTATTTTTCAAGATTTGTTGTAAAACTCTTTGTCTAAGCGCCGCCGCGTATACAAAACGCCGGGGCGACAACAGAAAACCATAGAAAGTGAAATGTTTGTTGGCAATTGCGCCAAAGGATCAAAGAAACAGAAGCCGTTGTTGGCCGATTTGTCATTTTGTGTCGTCATAGTATTTGTGGTGATGGTGGTGGCGGCTGCGGCGGTGTTGGTGGTGATGTCCTTGTTGTTTGTCATGTCAATCCTTTGGCTTTCAATGCCTCCATTAAACGTTTCCTTAATTGTGTAATGGGTGTCGGGTGTGAAGCGCCAAACACTGAAGAGGGTTCTTTCTCTCGACGTTCCTCGAAACTAGGAAGGGTTCGCTTGCAATGCAATGTCATATTGTAAATAAGCAAATTACTTCAATGTTTAGAGTTACGACAAACATTCCAATCCCAGTCCATTGTTTTGAACAAATTTATCATATTTTTGTGAGAAAAACAAACAATATTAAAATTGAATCTGTAGCTGTAGCTGAAACTGAATATGTTGTTAATCCGATACCAACCCCTCGCTCGTTCATATTTATATTTATTCCGTTACAGAATGTTGACACTTGAGGGAGGCAGGAGTAGAGTGTGTGGCATTTCAATTCAATTCAATATTGATCTCTGCGCTGACATTTGCCGGATTTGTTTGGTTTTATCCATCAATTAAAAGTGAATTTTATTTGATTTTGATGTGGGAATATTTCCGAAGTCTTCCCATCAAAGTCTCCGATATTCCCATTGGTGGCTGCTTCTCTGTTTTGTTTCATTTTAAAGCGTGTTCTTTTTGTCATTCACTTGTTGGTTTTTCGCTTTTCAAGTGGTCTCAGACAGAAGAACAACAGCGAAAAGACTCGTAAAATCCGAAATGTTTGTGACAATTAAATATAAATTAATGCCACGCCACGGCACTTGTCGCGCCTCTATTCAGATTTCATTTCCATGTTCGGCTCGGCTTTGTTTTTTTATTGATGAAGTATTTTTTTGTGTAAACATTTTGTAATTCGATCGGAAGCGGAATATTGAAATGCTCCCAATTAATTATGTACTTGGTCTTGGTGTTATTATCGTTTAATTGAGCACAATTTCATGGTGGCATAATAAACAATCTACATCGAATTCGTGAAACAGTGAATTGAATCACATTTGTTTTCTACATATATAAGACTTGACAAAATCGTTGTTGCAAGGACTCTTTCCATTTTTTTAATTCCTTTTTTATATTGACTGCGGTCAATATCAATATAGTTTCTGTTCAAAATATTGGACAGAGCATAGTATGCTTGAACGGACGGTATTAATTCTATGAACATATGAAAGATTTACACGTTTTACATCTTACTATTTTAATTATAATATATTGCAATTTGTAGTCAAACTTTGGATGAAGTTTTTCAAGGATTTGCATGTCTTCTTTCACATGGTCGTTCCACCATGTTTGTCCACTAGTCTGCGTTAACTACGTTCACGTCAGTATACAGCTCATATAGCCCACGGTAGGTTTGACTCCTATAGTCCTCGTTTACACAGATCGGGTCATAGATTTTGCGAAGGATTTTTCTCTGAAATACACCAACCACAGCTTTTGCAAGTACCCATGTTTCGGCGCCATAAAGAGACACAGGTAGAAAAAACGTTATGTTAGTTTGACGAGAGAAGGCTTTGTTTATGTGTTGTTTGTTTAGTCCGCAATAACATCTATTGGCCAGCACCATCCTTCACTTTATTTCGATGCTGACATCATTCTTTAAAGTAATGGCGTAGCCGAGGTATACAAATTCGTCCACTACCTCGACGTTGCAACTGCCAGCCAGCACTATGTCGCCTGTATGTCGTCGCGACGTTTGCCCAGCAGTGGCAAGCATAAATGTTGTCTTGTCCTCGTTCATCATCAGACCCATCTTCGCCGATTCCTTCTAGATTCTATAAAAAGTGTTACATCTTCCTCTCGCCTTCCGGCAATATCAATGTGTCCATTGGTGGTAAGAGCGCTTCTTGAATTTACTCCTGCATTTTACAATATCCTCTCCATCAGGATGTTAAAGAAGCTGTCGCTCTGTCTGAGATCTCTTATAGAAGTAAATGGCTCGGAGAGGTCACTTCCTATTTTTACTAAATACCTAGTAGCCCTCAGTGTCATTCAGTACAAAGGCGTATACGGATTTTCTACATTTGATAAACATTGTACATATTATATATAATTATTATTATTATATTATATATATTACATATATATTATTATATATTATATTTATTATAATTTCTATACAAAAAAAAACATTTATATTTTGCAAATAAAAATGTTTTAATTTCTTTAAAGAGTATTTGCAACCCAAGAAGCTAGCTTTCTTCTTTATCGGTAGCGTTAATGCTTCCCACTACAATTATTGGTATAATATAAGCAATATTTATTATCGTTTAAACGAGAATTACTCTTTAGTTGCGCATATCCCCCAAAAATGCAAGCAGTAAAGCCAAAAACATATGCAGAAACTTCCTTGTTGTGTGCAATGCCACCGACAAAAATGTTGTTGTTAAAAAGCCATCAACATTCCATAAAAACTAAGTATTTGTAATAATAATTGAAGAATTTCTTCATCAAGTCAATGATATCATCCATAAATTTGATGTAGAACTTTTGAAGAATCCTTTTCATTGATTTTATATACAGATTTTTTTTCTTTGTTCTTAAGCCCGATTACTGCTGTTCTTACCTTATTCTGGGTAAGGGGTGGGCGTTATACACCATTGTCTGTGATTGGCCGCGGTTTACTATCTTCCGCCGCTGGTGGTCTGGAGAAATTTTGTTTCCGATTGTCTACACGAAATTATGCAGTAATCTTTCCGTTGATGTTTCACTGGCTGATAGGATTTTCTAGCATCTTTTGTCTATCCATCGCGTTTTTCGTTTTTCGGGGTAGACGATTCTCCTCGTTCCAACGCAGCTCTCGTTGACATAGGCTCGACTGTCGCCTTATATGCTGCGTTCTTAGCTTCTGAGGCAACTTTACACTCCTCATTGCACCATTGGTTCCGTTGTGGCCGCTTTCGGTAACCAATTTTAAGTGTTTCGACCGAGCGGAGCAAGTTGGGTGCAAACAACGTACTTTGGCACCTGAATAAAATTCTTAAAAACAAAATTGTTCAGGAGTAAAATGAATCTCAAACATTGTAACTGAAAATAGCAACCTTTAAAAAATAATGGGAATATATGAGCTTCGACAAACCTGGCATGGTGCCCCTACATTTCAGTAAGAACGACATTACTGACTGAATGACATTCATATGCTGGGCCAAGGGCCGATTTGTCCGCGCTTATGTTCATCAGCTATAAGGCATGGGTTTTAACAAAAAAAACTTTTCTGAAGTCCTATGAAACACAAAACAATAAATTAATCGGTCTATTGCAGGTTAGAACTGACTTTCAAGTTAATTTTTTTCATAGGGAGAATTCTCGTTTTGTGGGATAGTAACCAAGGCGTAAGTGGAAAAAGAATGGATATATTTTCTCTGTTATACAAACAGTTTTGGATTAAGAGATTCAACATCTTTAGAGATCGGCTACGAGTTTTGAGGGAGCATATTGGTGTGAAACCGTGTTATCTGTTTTGTTAGCCAACGTCTTTTAATTATTTTCAATGTAGTAATTAAAAAAGTAAAATCCTTTTTTCAGTCGTTTCAATCTCAAGACCACTATTACTGTTTATTTATTTTTTGACATCTCATTTTATATACTTATACTAGATTATAATTTGGTTATTAGGACGATGTTCGGAAATCCATGATGACTCTCTTACTGTTATACTGTCGTATAAATAATATAAATTCCGTCCTTTCCTATTAACCATGTTTAAATGGTAAACTTTGGGTAAAGTTTTGTGTTACTAACGTCCGTCAACATCTACTGAAAGTGAACAAGACAGTTCACTGGAAAATTTTATCCGTTTTGTACCAAATATTTCTATTCAGAAGTTCACTGTTCATAAAATCCCGGAAAAAAATGGAATTTTGGATTTTATATGAAATATCTGTGGACAATGCTTTACAAACTATTATATTTTATATACCGAAGCACCAGATACTGTGATAATCAGAAAATCGTAATGCTCTAAATATTAAAGTGAGTATTTCTATGTTGAAAGTTGTTTGCAAACTTGTTCAAGACCTGTGGGAATGATTCGTCTCACACATCGTTCTCAATTAATCGCTATACAAACTTCATCGACAGTTTTCCTTTTTCAGACTTTTGCATATTCGGATTTACACTTCGGCACTCAGACATTCTATTGTTATTTAAGGGTTACGTGTACAAACAAAACATTTCGATAGATTTACGGACGACGGCCGACCATTGTTGACAAATAGGGCAATAAACTAATGGTGGTGGGTAGCGGTGCCCGACACGTGTGTAGCTGCTTTATTTCATTCAGGGGCTTAAACCGGATGTGTCAAAGAAATTTCGAATATTATTTTTATTATTTAAACTTTGCTTATTATGTACGAGCCAAGCATGTCACTTTCTTTTGTTTTTATTAAATATATTCCTTAAATACTCGTTCAGTCAGCCATCCCCTTCCCTTTGTATGCGTACCACTAATTTGAAGTAATTTGGATGGTGGATGGATGACATTTGGGGCGGGTGTATTCATATTTGTTATTCGGTTGGAATAACTTAAATATGTACACCGGCGATGTGTGTGTATCCTTAATGAGAGATATCATTGCGAAA
The DNA here is from genome assembly GCA_958296145.1 of Hydrotaea cyrtoneurina. Taxonomy (NCBI): domain Eukaryota; kingdom Metazoa; phylum Arthropoda; class Insecta; order Diptera; family Muscidae; genus Hydrotaea; species Hydrotaea cyrtoneurina. The sequence continues at coordinate 148,096,785 of OY282512.1, read as the reverse complement.
TAAGGGAATGACCTGCCGAAGATAATTGCTGGAAAACATCACGAACAACTCAGTGACAGGTTTCATACAAGTCCAGATCTCGAATGCAATGGTACACATTTTCAATTATTTTAAATGATATATAATACAAATTCAATGTAATACCGCCTGAACTGAGTTTTCCTAACTATCATCGTGATGATAATGCACATTTTGAGATAAACACAAAAACTCTATGTGGCAAAAACGCATCAGCTTATATTTTGTTGCAGCTGCGTACAAAGTTATTATACGATCAACGTTTCCGAATACAGAAATGCCCGCCCGATCTTAATAATATTTGTCTCCTTACTACCTTCTCAGTCCGAAACCAGAAGAGTTAGGCAAGTGATGATTTCTGTTTGGATTAAACAACAACTGAAACTCTGCAAAACTTTTAAAAGTATAAATGTTCCTTAGATTTTTGCATTCCAGCTGAGGCACCAAGTTTTTAGGCATAAAATTATGCTTACAGTGTGTTAGCAACCTTTTTCGTGTCATCAGGTGTAAATTCCCAGCTCAGAAGGATTTGTGACAAGTGAGTATGACGCGCAGTGTCGCCGCCTGTGTTGATATAGTCAACATTTTAAGACTGTAAGGGTAATTATCATTACGTTTTCATAAATATTGTGAAAAGTATCTAGAAGATAAAAAAGAATTGTGATAACAGTTTTGGCCACTACACAGAAAGAAGAATGCCATTCTAAATTCAAGCTGAATATTCTTAAGTTGTACTAAAATCTTACTTAAAAAATTAGTACGATTAGTTAGTTAGTTATTCTTAAAACAAGCGTAAATGCCATAGTTTTAAAATCAAGTACGAAAATTCTTATAATAAGAATATAATACTTGATATTTAAACAAAGATTGGTTTGTAGATCTCGTTTAATTACGGAAGACTATATCACATAATAAACCAATGATTGGTGAAGAAATCCCGGAAATGGGTGCCGATGTATTTAAATATTTATTAGGAAAAGTAAGTCCAAGTCGCGAAACTATTTTTGAGAAAGAAAACTGAGACCCGATAAAAATGTACTCTCTTTAAATGCATTTGGAACTCATCCTATTATGAATTTAATATTCTTAGAAAAAAAGAAGAAGAAATTTTCGATAATTCAATCCCAGTTTCCTATAATTCCAAGCATTTATTTGGGCTTAAACTAATATAAGCGGTCTACACTTAAGTCCATTTCGAACTTATGTCTATCGAATTATGAACTTAAATCTATCTTGTAAAATAAACCCATTCCGTCTCAATTATGGATAAAATTAAAATTTCCGAGCTACAAAAATCCGTAGTTAAATCAAGTTTTTTTAAACGTGGTTTAAGGATAACCGAACCGTTCTGCTGACACCGCTACGGCCTAATTCAAGTACGGTTTAATTAATTTTTGTTATCAGTGCAAGAATATTTTCTCAAAGTCTATAAATATTTCCCTCAGACGGATCAATATGTTCTCCAGTAGTCTCTTTGTAAAATTAACCACTAACAACACAGCCACTTCAAAATGTTTGGTCAATTTCCGTTATTGCATAACATTCAAAGGATGATGAATGAGGATCCAAGCCACCAAAGAAAGAGGCACCACCAACCACCAAAGTCTAGACTCCACACTTCAATTGCAGTCCGAAGTCAGTCGAACCCAAAGAAAGGAGCCCACAAAATGCGACCCAAAAAAAATCAGACGACGACGAATGCATAAAACAGCGTGTGCTGCCAGTCAGTAATCCCTTTAATGTCGTCAACAAGAATGTCGAGGGCATAACCGGAGGTCGCCGTTTAGCGCAACACATTGACGACATTGAAATCCGAAGCCCAGACTAGCAAAATAACAACAGCAATATCGTTCGTAGAGTGCGTGCGGTCAATGGGACGAGCGACTGCGTGAGTTGTTCACGTGGAGGCGCTTCCATATGTGTCTCCTCAGTTAGAGGACACACATGACAAAATATGTATGAACAAAAGAAGGGAAAGCGGAAAAACACCAAAAATCACTAGTACAACAACAAGAAGAATAAAACAACATTTGATGTTTGGGATTTGGAAAAACGAGGCATTTAATGCCTATTAAGGACTTCTTCTTCTTCTAAAGGATACCACGAAGGCATTTGGAAGTCAGGCATGTCAAACGGATTGCCGAAGGCGTTTTGTTTGAATATCAGAGGTCGGCAGAGGTAGGGGAGTGCGAGGGCGTTTGTTGAACATTGTTAAAATTACTGTCTGTTATGCCCATTGGATTGACTTTTTGTTCTTCCTCGGTCATATTTGACTTTGTATGTATGTATGTACGTATGTGAAATTTGAAGAGCCGCAAATTGTCCATAAAATATGAAATGATTGTTATAATGTATGTATGTGTCAGAGAGCAACCCCCGTTCCACCATATTCTTGTGAGAAGACCAATCATCCATTCATTGGATTGGGATGGGGTCGATTACAGTCAGAAGTCAGATCAAATCTGGATGCAATTCAATACTCAGCCAAAACAAACAGACAACACCATCACCGCCGAACAAGTGCATCCATCCATCCATCCATCCAAAGCCTTTAAACAGCCATCACGACACCATCACCCCAGTGACACCCTCCTCCGGCCCAGCCTCCACCTTCTCCACCCAGCACCAATCATTTGTGTTTGTTTAGTAATTGATATGCCACTCTGGCGTACTCCGGCAATACTTTTCCTCGTTGCCGATGTTCTTCGTTCGCTCGTCCCCCCTCTTCTCCTTTACAATGCTTCTTCTCGGGCAACTAAATAAACCAAACAACCACTCACACAACTCAACCGGCGAATACCGAGTTCACTCTCTAAAAGAAGCTGTCATAAAAAATGTCGAAATGTCGGCTGGTTGGGTGAATGTGAATGGGAGAATGGGGATGTGAATCTGTTTTTCAATGAAGATCGTCCGTCTTCGTATTTTTTTTAATTTTCATTTCATACACACACGCACACACACACATTTAAATTGTGTACTCGCATATTTTGGATTCACAGTTGCATTTTTGCTGTTGTTGTTGGTGCTGCTGCTTCTGTATTTTCGGTTGTTTTATTTATAAAAAAAAAAGAAAATAAGGGAACCAAACAATTTGTAAAACATGAAAAACATTTAAAACACTTTATCTTTATTAAACGAATGAATGAATAAAGGAAGAAATGAATGAATTAGACTCATTTATGAAACAACAACAACAACAAAAACTGTAATAACCACGGCAAGGGGAACCACAATGAATATAAAGCAACCTTTGTGTTATTTCATTATTTGTCGAAAATACACAGTGTGCCGAAATCGTGAAAATGGTGGGAATAATTGTGAAACAATTTGATAATCATGGTTGTTGGGATATGTGAAAACCAATCATAGGGTAAGGTATCCTCCATATGCCAATTAAGTCTGTACCGAAAAAACTATCGAAATAATTGCCTTGACACATTCCATGAATGAACAGTCGGGGAACCTTTCTCAAATCAGGGACCTGCCGTTGAAAGCCGTCTCCGAACGGCTTATACTTTTTATAGAAAAGTTGTGGATATTCTAGAGATTACTCTCTTACTGTTAACGGTTGCTGAATAATTGTTTTTGATAGCCTAACCCCGATGCGAAACTGGGTTTGCTGAGTGATATTCTCACACACTACCAACCACACTACAACACAATATACTCTAGGATATTCACGTATAGATCCGTAAAGAGGATACCATTTGAGTTGGAATCACTTAAGGAATCAGTAAACATATACATCCGTCTGTCGTGCTAAATGCACGCCTATTTAAACTGATCAACTTTGCTGAGATGTATTTCCGTAAAAACAATGTCTCCTATTTTGCAAACGATAGAAAAAAAAAATACCTCGAAGTTGAATAATAGAAACAAAAATTCGAACAGACGTTTCCAGTGTTGGACCCTTATAGCTCATCTGTGGTTAGACCGACTAGATACATCTTTCAGACTTAAGCTCGAACACACATCTGGTTGGCCTGTGCGAGATTTCAATCAATTTGGAGAAATAGGCGCTTGTGCAGAACGAATTTTAACTAAATTAGGATTAACGAAAAAGCAATTGATAGTTTTAAAGTAACAACTTGTAAGTCTTTGTTATCTGCACTAAATTAGATACATGGCGAACTAAAAGACTGGATACCAAATAATGAAAAACAGTTTTTAGTTTTCTTGTCCATATTGTTTGAGTTGTTAATTTTTTTTAAACTTTTTAGTTATGGTTTGTGTAAATAAAGACGTTGGAAAAGAGTATGTGACTTTTTTTTTTAAACTTTTTTAAAATTGTCAGCGATAACACTGAACAGCAGTTTACCAAGGGCCACAATCCTTCGAATCTTGCCATTATTTAAAGAACCCGCCATTACTTCAATATACAATAATAAAGTTTAATTGCACATACTGCATCCCTTGGGCTAGATTTTAATAAAGTACAAGTTCTTGCATTTTGTACTGCCACAGTACATGCATTTTTATCACTTTCAAGGACACACTTTCAAAACAAACAAATTCCGTTGGGTTATTAGAACTCTGCTCCCAATTTGACTGGGAGCGCAACAAATCGGAATTGAAAGATTGGATGTTGGAACTAAAAGAACGAATTAATTCATTATTGATGGAAACTTAAAGGAGCGGTGTCATTTCTTGTCCCACTCGCTATTTCATGTTTTCAAGTATTTTGAGAACGTTAAAATTATACAATTTACATTTCGCACTAGATAGTGTAACTCAACTACAATTAAACCTTTATAAAGAGCTTAAACAAATTGTAGCTTTTTATACTTTTTTAACTTTATCGTTCGTGATCCTGGAAGTGCCCATATCCAAACATGAGGTTTATGATGGTAATCTGAGAGTCGTATTCATTCTTAGCTCTTAGCCACCATAAGGGGAAGCTAGAACGGGACTTGTGAAACGGGGCACCAACATAATTTAATGTGCTTTGTTTACAGAACTACGGAACAGGCGACAAGCCTATGTTAAAGTGAATTCACGAATAAAGAAAACTATCAAAAATGTAGTCCAATCTTCAACTTTCATTCAAAATAAATTAAATCTAATAAATACCAAATATAATGTGCAGTGTAAATTTAAGATATATCTAATGACAGTTGTCATCAATATTATATACGATATCAATCAGGTTATGACACTATAGTGATGTAACGGTTGACTTCAATGACAAGTGTCATGGGTTCAAAAACGTTGACACTTGTCATCGAGTTTACATCAGGGCTATTGTGGTTTTTATATCCGTATAGATCGCCTTAATAAAGATTTACAAATCATCATTGATATGAAATGAGTTTATAACGCAATATACTGGACCCGTGGTCCATTTTTAAAATGAGACCATGTTGCTGCAAGCATTCAATACAAATCAACCAGCCTATTTGATATCACACCGGCCGGGAACCGTCTGGTTCCAGTGATTGCATAAAGCACAAACCGCCTTTGCAACGGCACCACTGGGTTTCTTTTAAAACGAATTTTAACAGATTTCACTGCCTTCGACCATGACAAAGACATGACGGTTTATTGAAACAAACCTTCTCAGACGTTGCAGGAATACGTTACGCTGCGAATCTGTCAAACGTGGTCGTCAATCTGTTTGCCAATGAAGCATGTCAAAATTGCAATTTTCGTCTTTCCAAACTGAAACAATTCATTCAAGTTTTCGAGAAAACAAAAAAACGAAGGCACACACATGAAATTGTTTGCCAAGGCTTGCACGGTGGATGGTTTTTTAAAGTGGGCCCACATGTAACGAAAATCAGAGAAAACTGAAAACTTAAATGTCATTGTGTGCGGCGCGGTGCTACAGCTTTTAGTTGACAGATGTCATGCGGCATTATTTGCGACGGTTACATCCCCTATTCAAGTGTTACCACATACTTAAGTGTGTGTGTGTGTGTGTGTGCATTTGTGTGTGTTTATGCTGAAGCCGGTCACGGGGATTTGTTAATCCTGTCATCATTCACTTGGTGTTTGTGTGATGATCACGTGTTTATCAATTCAAATTTGAGGGGTTCTTAAACGAATTATAACAGTTCCAAAGTTAATATGTTTGAACAGCATTTCAGGGCGGACAATGCTTTTGTTCTTCCTGTTTTTTATTGGATCTAAATACATATATCAAAGTTTTCCCATAACTATGAATGCAAGCGTCCTTCGGCATTTAGATACAGCACTGTGCCATGACATTGGGAACGATTTGTGAAACACTTTTTTCTTGTCATTTCAAAATAAAAGAGGGCTTTTGTTAGTAACATAAATCAACGGCAACATTCTTCCCTGAATACTCGCAAATTCAGACAAGGCTGAAAATCCAAATGATTTTTACCAAGTATTGACGAGCCGCTTTGTATCTAAAGTGAAGGTTGCCCATTAGAAGGTGTAGAAATTCTGCGCCGCGGTTATGAAATACATATGGCCATTTCCGTGGGTCGCTAACGTACGTTCGTACGCTTTTGATGTACAAAAAATATAGAACACATCTTTTTTCTCGATTTTTTTTTGTGATTCGATAACATTTTGGTAGCTCTATATTTAGTACAAAAGATGGTTTCATCGAGTTTTAGTTTTCATAATAATAGCAATAAACATGTGGTCGCGAACGTACGGATCGGCGGAAATGCCCATATAAAATATAAATCTATATTAAACTTGAATTTACCATGCAATTGCAAACTGTCTTACTTGATATTTATTGATAGATCTTTGGACGAGACCTTCAGTTGGTCATCCCAATATTGGAAATCAGATATTTTTGTAGTTTGTCATTCTAACGGAGACTACAACGTCCCGTTGTCGGTGGTCCCCCGGAATTTACTGGAGCATTGATATTCATTTGAACAACATGTCCCACCAAGTCTATGTGAGCAAGCATCTAACTGTTCATTCGATATTCTACGTTAACGCAATTGAGTTCAGTTTTCGAGAATTCTTGGGCCCTAAAAAAAAAAATACATCAAAATTAGCCGTAAACCACACTAGCCACTTACAAACACCTTCATCACCTTCGTTATACGAGTTGTTCTAGATGGGGTCTCATCCAAAGAGCATAGGTTGACCGCTGGATTTTTGGATACTTTTCGTATGTGGAATATGTTTTCTGGCAGTTGTGACATTCTAACATTCAAAATAAATGTCAACAAACACCACTCCCTCTTTCCTGCTTCCGCTAACACAATCCATTGCATTTATAGGAGGCAACTCCTATTGGTCTTCAAAAAAAAAGAACTCTGTTGAAATTCGAGAGTGTGAATGGTTTACCTTTTGCAATAGTGTTTTAATTGGGAAATGTGAATTTGAAACAAATATTTCCCTCACGGGAGTATCCACAACATAACAATGAAATTGGACGTGAGAGACTATCCAATAATTTAGAGTGATTTCAATTTTGCCGAAACAAAAACGTCTCCAATTGGATGGCTCGATACTGTAGGCAGACGTATGCATTTCATATGACAGCAGGACATTAGTTGATAATGAAAATGTTTCCATTATTCTCTGAACTAATCCGCAGTTATTAACACATTTACCCATGTCGGTACACTGTGCCGAAAGAGATGGAGATGTTCGGTTCTGTGCAGAGAACAGCCACCAACCACAACAATAACACCAGCAGTGGTAGCGACAGCAACAATACGACGAATAGACAACAAAAAGTTCACCCCATTCAAACAGGAACGTTTAGTTACAAAAACAACAATTACCGGGAGCAACTACAATAACCGACCAACAACAAAACAACAGTGGCAACAACAATAAAAAGAGGAAATATTTCCTTCAAATAAAAACTGATCGTTTCTTTTGATAATATTGATTTATAATTGAATCGAAAACAAAAACACTCGCATCCCAATGCAAAGAAACAACCCATCGCATAGCAATTAACCACCGCAGATGTACTCCTCGTCGTCATACACCATGAGCACGATGAACGGAACAGAACAGAACAGAACAGGCCAGACCAGAACGCTGCAACAGCAACAGCAGCACAATAAACGGTCGTCAGATAGACAGAAACATTTTAACGGAACGGCACAGACAGCAGATAGCTCACAGCTAATGGACTTCCAATGGAAGTGTTCTGTGATCTCTGGCATTTCTGATGCCTTCCTCTGATGCTTTGATGGTGATGGTGACGGTGATGGTATTGCCAGCGATGATCATGATGATCTGCGGCTGTACACGGTTGAAGAGAGGGCACAATAAAAATGTGATAGACTGGCAAAAGCAGAAAATTGCTTGAACCCTACGATAAATTGCCAAATAAATATCACAACAACCAGCCAACCCATCCATCTACGAAATGCTTTTCAAATTTATTGCATGTTCAAGAATAGCCGACAATGAACGTTTTCAATACAGTAAAATGTATTGATATCGAACGAGTGTTGGTGGATTATTGATTATTACACTATTGTGAATTTATAATTTATATTCGTTTCTATTCTGTTTTTGACTGGAGTAGACATTTTAAGTCACAAAAAAATGAGGTGCATTCCGGTCTGTGTGCAAAAAAAAAACGAATTCCTCGCATACGCTGTGCTGACCGATGGTGTCGCTATAGCCGCTGATGAGCAGATATTTTGCGAATCTGCTACTGGGGAGTACTATACGACTTTTAAATATTTGTGAAATTATTTTTCCTTACCCGACTCAGCATGAAATTGATGGGGACTTTATAACTCAGATGGACGTATTCAGATTAACGTCATAGAAATACTACCATGTATTTCTCTTCCTTGTTTTTCTTGGCCAAAACTGAGATGATGCTCAATAGAAATGGAAATAATGGCATTGGGGGGAGGAAGAAGGAAGTAGGGTTTGTTGACGTTGGCCTTGAATTTGATAAGGACATAGCAGGCCGGTGTAAGACTTGCTGGAAGATTATTTCACATACAAACAGTCCGGCTGAAGAACGAATTTTGTCTATGGTGCGTCGTCCGGTCATGCGGCCCTTTAACAATGAACGGGTGAGAGACACTGGAATGTGTTAACGTCAGGGACCAGACGACGGATATCTTACGAACAGATACGGATATCTTACGAACAGATACGGATATCTTACGAACAGATATATAAGGCATTTCATGAGGGAAGGCACAACAGATTTGGGTCTGTCGCCTTGTACATGTGTTGGGATCTGTGTATTCGAGTTACGCTGCTAGTATCTTGTAAGTTGGTAGTGTATAATGCTAACTAACCCACTATATTTAAATTCAGAGAGATCAGACATTGACAAACAATTGAGTATCAACTTTAAAAAATAGATGACTTTAATGTATTCTGTTCTTTTTTTATTTTTTTTTTTTTTTATTTTGTATTTATTTGTACTTATAAAATTGTACAATCATTTAAATTTCGGCCCCAGCGCCCTAAAGGCATTATTGAGGCAAGTTGGCAAATATATTCATTTGGTACAAACAAAATGACAATAGAACATATTCAAAAAATAAATGTGTTACTTGTATTCTACAATATAAAACATATTATTTTAAGTAAGTTAATGATAAAGAAAGAATTTATTTTACGGTAGAAGCATTTCAACCTTATCGCATAAGTACGCTTTACAAGACGACTTAAATAATCCAATGCAATCAATACGTTGCTTGGTTTCATGTGGTAAAAGTATTTTTCAACTGATAAATACGTATACGTATTTCTTCTAATATTCCACGATAAACAGACGATAATATAAAACATTAGCCGTTCGGAGCCGGCTTTTAACAGTAGACCTCGGTGATACAAATTACCTTTTGAAACTTGAGACAAAGACTGTCTTTGATTTTGGTTGAAAAACCATAGCTAACGCGAAGCTATCCGAAGTCTGTGCTTATTTAGTCGGGACGAACATCCTGGAGATCCTGAGCACACGCAGTACCAACAAAAAGGCTCCAGTCAGAACAGTATTTGACTGGTAGAATATGTTTGATCTATGCCACCTACAACACCATAGAGAATGTATTGCGTTGTAGTGTAGTTTATTAAATGTAGGCGGAGTCTGAGTTGCTCTATCTGCGTGTTATCGGATGGCCTATTTTACAACTGTGCGATACTTAGTAGATGAATACATCCCAATAATGAAATGAGAATAATTCAGAAAATGTTCATAGAAGCAGAAGCATTATTTCATTTCATTTATTTCTTTCAGGCTTGTAATTCAAACAGAAAATATTGATTGTTCTGGTAATCACATCAATAAAAGTCGTAAAAAAGGAACTAGCCTAAGAGTTACAATTAGAGTAATTGAAGTGAGTATTAAAAACGTGGGCAAACCCCCTCAACTTGGTTTCGAACTTGTGCATGGTGGGCTTAAATTATGTCAGCAGTTCCGGTTTTCGATTTCTAAAAAACTCAGTTTTCGGTTGGGTCGATTGTGACATATATAGTACAGGGTATTCTACATTTGCGCTGATGTTTGTAACACCAAAAAATGTTATATTGTCACATAGTCGTCATAAAGGAAAGGAATCCCCTGATTGTAGGCCCTGTCGGCATGGATGTCACATATGTGAGTCTGAGGCTAGTGCTCAAGTACGATAACCAATTTTGTGGAAATTGAAACCTATATATTCAATTGTTGTGATATAACTGAAGTATTTGTGGTATTGTCCTGCTCTGTAACGATTTCTAAGATCTACGCTATTGTGCGAGTTCGCGATACAAATGATTTTCATAGTTTATTTCACGATAGTGCCGGTCATCCCGGTCACCTCAGTAATGCATACCAATCATACTATCTGAGAAACGTGTAGGGTATCAAATTATTAGCTGCATCCGAAAGTAACAATTTCATTCTAGTTTTAATATAACCCTTTTTAACCCTCGGACTTACACACGGATTTCCGATTTTGTTTTGTAATTTACGGGGTAAGAGCAACAATATGGTTTGCTCAAATCGATCACGTACTGAACATACATAACTTAGCTAGAGAGTTGAACACAGCGAAAGTCTTCCTAATAGTTGGCTGAAAATGAATAAAAAGTTTAGGACAAAAAAAAAAAACCTATACAAGGAGTGTGACTATCGAAACATGTGTCTGACAGAGGGTTAAATGGAGTTTAACAATTTTGTGAAGTAAGACAAAATAACGCTTACTTCATTTGAACAAAAGCCATTTAAGTACATTTAACACAAAAACAAAAAAAGAATTCTGGGTTTTTCTATAATTTGTATCTCCTTATTAAATTCATATTGGAAGACCGCGGTGTGGTAGGTAGTGTGTGCTACCGGGTAAGACCATCAAACATTTTTCAGCGGCTGTTTTCACCTCGTAAATGCTGGCGACTTTACGAGTACGAGAGCAATCTCTAAGCCATGTTAAACGTCTCTAGAAAAACATTAGTTCGTTCGTTCGGAGCCGGCTTTCAACAGTAGGTCCCGGTCATTGAGTATACAAATTATATCGTACAGAGCTCACTGATTCGAGAGAAGTTCCCCGTCTGTTCCTTCATGGAATGTTAAGGGAAATAAGTAAGTAAGTATTTAATGAGGACACATAATTAAGTCAGTTAAAAAAAAATTATGAAAATGTAAGGAACATACAAAACAAAATTTTCAGTATTTAGTAGGACATCCTTTTTGTTTTATTATTTCGACACATCTGTTGGGCATTGTTGTAGTTAGGGCTTAACATTGGCCCCTCTTTATGAACAATCTTCACCAAATCATTCCGAGTTGGATATTTTGCTGCTACTACTACAATTCCCCCTTTTATAATTCCCCATGGATTTTCTATTGGTTTTATATCCTGGTTATTTTTTCTAGTTCAACAACACTTAAGGACCCGTGATGTATGCTTCGGGTAGTTGCCATGCTGAAACATCTAGGCTTATAGCAAATCTTCAGCATAGTCACTATCAAAATTGTTTTGTAAGGTTTCTTTAAACATATAAACTGTCATTTTGCCTTTAAAAAAAATCATTTTTGGAGCGACAGACCTAACCCTTTGGTGGACATCGAACCCTCGCTGATAGGCAAGCACGCTACCAACTCGCTTACCGGGGCGCCTGTTACCAAACTAATCATTTTTACTTGCCTGAAAGGGGATAGTTTAGTTACGAGAAATAAACTAAACTGGGGTTGAGCAAAAAAAGTTTTATATCTCGCGTTCTATGAGAGACAATCTGAAAGTAAAAACATATTTTGATAAAATAAATACAAATTTGGCGGAACTTAAATTTTGTTTAACATCTCTGGTTAGACCGACTAAATCCATATGGGGCTGTTTGGGCTGTTTCAATCAAATCTGACAATCCCCTGCTGTGCGTTACACACGTATTAAATTTACCTCACAGAAGCGTGTGCGATGACTGAATTTTATTAAAATTAGGATTAATGAAAAATAAAATAAAAAATAGATTAAACGTATAAACTTGTGAGCCTGTGTTATCTGCACTAAATTTGTAGAAAGACAGAAGTCTTCTGCCCACATTTTCTAAAACGTAAACGTAAAATGCGTTTCTGTTCGAAACGCAATGTAATTTCCGTTTCATTGAATTCTGTATATCGTATCGTTTATTTTATGATTAAGACAGTTTTGCATTGGCAAACGTTTTATTTTATTTCATAGAATTGAATGAAACACAAATTTTGTTTTCAAACGAAATATAACATGGTAAACCTGATGCTTTTTGAATCGTTTACAAGCTGAATGCCAAATAATAGCATTTGTGAAAAGGACGGCATCGGAGTTTAACTGAATAAAATTAGTTTATTAAAGACAATGGGGTGTTCTGAATAGTGTTTGAATTGTTAGTTTTTTATAATTTTTTTAAGTTGTGATTTGTTTAAATATGAATGTCAAAAAAGTGTGCTATTTTTTATTTGCTGAGAAACCCGAGTTTTTGTGCGACTTTTTTAAAATTCTCAGCGGTAACATTGTGATATACATGCTTACACAAATACAAATTAATCAATGTGTTATACGGATAGACCGGATACGGATTTCATATATCAATAGTAAATGTTTTTATCGATATCATGTGTTATGTGCTTAGCTATTTAGCACTGACAACAACCGTGCGGCGCCATCTGATGCGTAATAGCGCAAACATAAATTCTGTGTTCATTCGCATACAATTGAAATCCAGTTTGAAAATTAGAAGTTGAAAATCTTATTGGAAAACAAAATGTGATATCACACACATATATCGAATTAGACATATGAATGTGGTTTGATATCAAAGACTATACAGAGGGCAGACGTCCAAGTTGTTTTTTGACGCATTAGTTCGGCTACACACTGTAGATGTCTGTAATTGGCATGGCTAATTACAGCATAATTTAACTAATTATGCTGTAAATGAACCTTTACTTAAATCTATGATACTCTACAATTCTATTTGTGAACATTTAGATTTTAGTCTACCTAGATTTAAGTTTAAACATTTGTTGATTAATTTGATTAATTAATGTAAATTATAATTATAATTAAATTCTTGTTATTTGCTAGTCTGTAAGGAATTTCTGTCCATAGACTCAATAAATGAAATGAAATGAAATATTTGAAAGGTCCGCCAACAAAATGCTTTTTTTTTGAAAATTCGATAAAAAAAAAAAATACTGGATATTTTCTCAAATTTCTTTTTTTATTTGAAAGTACAATCCTTCCGGTTAATAATGGAAAATAATTTCATTCAAATGGCTGCCTCGGCTGGCCATGCAGTAGCCTAACGACATCAGCTCTGCGGCTGATAATGCGATCTTTAAAAAACAGGGCTCAAAACATCAAGTGTAGCTTCGGCTGTGTGACACGTAGCGCCGTCCTGTTGCAACCAAATGTTGCCAATATCCTCTTCTTCAATTTTTGTAAACGAAAATTCGTTCAACATGGCCCGATAACGAAATAAGCACTAGTTGAAAAAAAAACGTTAGATGGCGGACCCTTTAAATAATGTGTTTTTAAGACAAATATTTACTTTTTTAAAACAAATACTGTTTAAATACCCTCTTGGAAATGTTCAGCAAAAGACTTGGGATGTCTGCCCTCTGTATGGTCCTTGGTTTGATATATGCTCTTTTTCCTTACGCATTCTCCTTAAATTTACGTGGAATTGCTCTTAAACATTGAGCTGGCGCACTAGAATTTGTATACAGTAGAAGCTCGAAGCTCGCAGTTTAACGAAAACCCTCTATTTTCTTTAACGAATGATTTAAAATTTGAATGACATCTTTGCAGCTTCTGGACCGTGTACAGAGGTGAGAGGTGGTGATGATAGAGGAGGGTAGGGTATCCAACTCTATTGTCTCCCTACATCATCGCCGTAATGTGGGTTGTGTATCGCTATTCTATAGATATTTTAATGGTATCTGTTCAAATGATATCCGTTGTCTGGTCCCTGAAGTTAGAACATTTAACCGGAATACGCGGCTATCCAGGGTCTCTCATCCGTTCATTGTCAAATGGCCGGTTGACCGGACGACGTACTATAGAGAAAATCCGTTCTTCAGCCGGACTGTTCGTTTGCGGAATAATCGTAATAAGTGTTTTTCTTGCCTGCTATGACATTATCACAAGTATCTCACAGGTACTGGCCATAAATTTGAGTTTGACTTGTTTGGTAACCATTTGTTTTGTTGGAATAGTTTTTGTTTTATATTTGGCAACACTTTACTATCAACTGTTCCTAGTAAATACATGTGTAAGTAAGGACACTTTTCGCGCGGTTTTCTTCTTTACCGATGTTAACTGATACGAGTTTCAAATAAGACTGACATGACATCCCAAGGGTTATCTTTATATCTGCATAAATATCTCTAGGAAATTGCAAAAATCCATTTTGAAATACACCACCTGTGCTTACGACTTACGAAGCTGTTGGGTTAATATCGGCTGGTTGTAGTGAGCAATATTAATGGCTTGCTCCATACGATGCCATAAATGCAAACGAGGGTGGGTATCGCTCGGAGTTTAATCACATTTTTGTTCTTATAATAAATATTTACAAAACATGTCGATGTAAGCTCCCTTAAACAATTCGGTCTACCACCTACTCGTTATATAAATCGTCCTTTTATCACTAAGAATCACTTGTTAAAACCGATGATTTGTTTGTGTAGCGATATTAAATTTCAACAAACTAAATATGACCACTAAACGATAAATGAAAAGCAATGAATCTTAAAAGTGCCAAAACGAAGTCAACATTAGAAGCCACAGCGTTAAGTGTCAAACGGACGAACCGGTGGGGGATGTTCGAGGCAACAACTCTAAGGACAAATATTGATTTTGATTTCGTCGTAAAGTTAAAGACAAGTGCATTAATTGAAAATGATAATACATCATTAAGGGAACAACCGGAACAGGATATCACAAACAAAACAAGCAAATAAAAAAAGAAAACCAAACAGAACAGAACAGAACAACATCGAACTAAGGCCACTGCCAAAGGATCTCTTCAGTGTTCCACATTCAAGTGAGTCGTGGACGGGGACGAATGGACGGGGGATTGCGTGTGTGTATTATGACAGCACGAACAGAAGACGACGACGACATACTTTGGGCACACGTCCTTATCGCCCTAAATAGTGTCATGATTACCCTGTAATCGGATTTGCGCTGGTTACTAATGCCCAACCCGACAAAGGAATGCGTTCGAGAGAGTGTGCATACGTTAAATTTCCTGTTTAACTTAAATCAAGAGCAGCACTACAATCAGAAGCCTTGTCGACGGTGGTTCACATTCAGATTTGGAATCACCTCATGTGAAACGCACCGCACACTCATACCGACTGTGCTGGAGTCATCATCCTCGACGACATCGAACATCATTAAATCCATCACATAACATACGAATGTCTATGAATGGCGAATGGTGTTACAATTCCGAATTCCGGCAAAACGCAAGGACAAAAGCCGCCATATACGCAACAATGACATGAATAATCGTATCCTAATTACTCAAGTATTATTGAAAGCCATTGAATTGTAACGTAATTAACAAGTAGTGAAATCCTATTAGAACAGCATCAGAATCAATGGCAAATTCGAACGACAGCAACCAGTTAAACTTAAGGCACGCAGTATGTGTGTGTTCGCACATACAGTCGGCAAGGTGGACTTGGTTGTACACTTCTTCGATAAACATCTTGTATTGGAATATTGGAAGAACATGATGTTACACAAAAAAAAAAAACAAGCAGAAGGAACATCAATGTCCACATCATCCGTGCGAGATGTAACTGGTGTATTTTTTCTTCAGGATCAAGAAGGAATCGTCGAAGATGAGTCTGATGGCGAACGAGGATGATTGGAGGCCCTCACCAGAAGTGGTAGGTACACCCAAAGTGTATTTATAGTTTATAGCATCAAAATCTTTTGTGGGATATACATATCGCTCATTTACTCCAATAGTGTCAAAATTCACCTTTCATTTTTCTGCTCAA